>OY848919.1:9833248-11331769 GCA_963693285.1 Xestospongia muta | reverse complement strand
ACCATAGCCACGTTTCACACGTACTACATCACCTTTAAATCCTAGTTTGGGTACATCATCAGTCAAGATAAGTGGCATACGAGGTCTTCTATTAGGTTTTTGCTTCCATGGGCGAGATTCCTGCCTCTTACCATAATTTCTGGATATATTTAGAAAATTTATATATGGTAAAAATTTTCTTTCAGGAAATATACCTGAGAAAAAACGTTGAAACAAGTTAATGCTAGCCATTTTATAACACGTGGGTAGGCGTGGTGAAACAAAAGATAATCACACCCAATAAAAGGCGTGGTCAACATAAGGGTGTGGTTTTATCACGTGATCTTAAGCAACTCAAATGAGGGGCGGTCACCCCGGAGACACTATTTAAATTTTGAAAGACCTTCTTGGTTGTTGCTGTGAGGACCTCTACTCTTAGGTGATCCGTTACTATCTACTAATGGCAGAGGACTAGTGACTTCCTTCTAGAAATCCTTTAAAAAACAAAACAAGAGAATCAACTGAATAGCACTTTCAACCAAGTTAGCTCCACCCATTTATCCACCTACACATGATATCACTAGTACTCATTTATTATGTGTCATTTCACAGGAATGTCCTCAGGGTATCGACCAATTCCATTACCTGGTCAACAGTCACAGTCAACTCGTCCAGCTGAGGTAATCAATATTGTGATTGGTTGTTGTATTAATGAAGGACGGAATAATTAATCTCTCTCTCTCTCTCTCTCTCTCTCTCTCTCTCTCTCTCTCTCTCTCTCTCTCTCTCTCTCTCTCTCTCTCTCTCTCTCTCTCTCTCTCTCGTCTCTCTCTCTCTCTCTCTCTCTCTCTCTCTCTCTCTCTCTCTCTCTCTCTCTCTCTCTCTCTCTCTCTCTCTCTCTCTCTCTCTCTCTCTCTTTCTCTCTCTCTCTCTCTCTTGCTCTCGCTCTCATAGACGACTTACTAAGGATAATGTAAAACCATCTGGTAGACAAATTGGGAAATTGAACAACAGTAACCCTGGTATTATATTTGATTATGTAAGTACTTAGTTTTTATATCAATGTAATTAACTTATATAATGCAGCAATCATCATTTTTTTCTAATTCTTTTTTTTCAACAGGTTCTCTCTCAAATACAACGTTATGATAACTTCATTATACCAGTTGTTGACTCTCTTAAATATCTCACTCCGTTAGCCTATGATGTCCTAGCCTGTATCCTTAATACATACTATACAGGAAGTGAATACATCCTGTTGTGATATAGGATGTATCACACCATGCAGGAAGTGATACATCCGGTATGCTCTGTTACTGTATTTTATGTAAGCAATAAAGCCTTTTATAAAGAGCTCTTAATTAAGGAGATCCTGTATTTCCTTGATTATAGTTTTCTTTGAATAAATAAATGCCTTAGATAAATGCTAGGAGTAAGCGTTATAGTTGCGTGAAGGATTAGCTAGGATGGACATAACTAGAGACATGTTCAGGAAGATATGTTAGCATTTGTAAATATGTTTTGCGTTTATTATTTAGTAACAAGTGTTGTTTATATTCAGTTAACTGTAGAGTTTTAAGATAAATAAATGCCTACTTTGAATAAACACTGGTCAAGAGTGTTGTGAGTAAAATAAAGATTAAGGTGTTTAATTGAGGAAATACATTAATTGTCTAGTCTCACTATGAAATTGTCTCTTGTGTTTATTTGAATAAGTCATTAGATGTTTGTTTAGTTAATTACATAGTACCAGCCTTCTACCACAAAATTTATCAGTTGTGGTCCCGTGGTGTAATGGTTAGCACTTTGGACTTTGAATCCAACGATCCGAGTTCAAATCTCGGCGGGACCTTCATTCTTTTTTTTTTCAATTTCTCTGCCCTAGTAGGTCTCCTTTATTTTTCATTCTTGACAGTAAGACCCAACAATATATATAATACAAATGAATAAAAATAAACTGATGGAATATAAGAATGATAGATTAAAGATTTGCAATTAATTGGCAGCCATTTCCATCAACTTGTTTATTAGTTCCAAACAGAATAAGATCAGCAAGCCACCATGAAGCTAGCATCAAACCAAATATAACTAACAATATCCCCATCACAGACCAGGAAATAAAAATCAACTTCTGATTCTCATTTTCTTCTAATGCAACTTTCAAACAATGAGCCAAGCAAGCTAGCACAGTAAATGTTATTCCAATAAATAGTTGAGGAATAGCATACTCAAGTCTGTCTATGTAGAAATTAGCAGCTCCACTGATAGTCAGGAAAGAAGCAAGTAAAAATGCCATCAGTTGCGATCTGCGATTATCAATACAGTTGTGAGTATAATTGTCATAGTTAGTGCATGGAGGATTGAGAGAGCATCGATTAATAGTACTGTCAAGAGTGAAACAGTCATGACAAATACATTGACCATCACTAGCACACTCTACCAGCGACAATGATATATTTTGATTTGCCAATTCCTCTGGCGCACAGCTAGCATGATTCAGACATAAAGATACAGCTTGTTTTGGAGAAGGGAAATTAGGAAATCCTTTGACTAAAGATATAGATATATTAAGGCAGAAAATAGTAAAGAGTAGTAGTCTTATCATCTTTTGAGAAGCAGCTGTGTCAAAAATCATTTTGTCATAGATATATAGCTACTATTCTATTCAATGCATTAATAGTTTGAATAGTAGTCCATATGTTATAGGTGTATTGAGACCAAGTGATGAACAAGTTATCACCATCTTTCGATTGAGTATAATACAATGAAACAACACATTATGTTCTGAGGTCTCTATAGTGTTAGTATGAATACACTAATTTACTGTGTAGTCTGTTATTGAAAAGTTGTGTTAACACTGCATCACTGGATTGTTCTAATTCAGATATATTATATTATAGATAGACATTTCCAAGTGTATTTCACTGATGTAGTGAAGTGTTTTATAGCTAGCACCTGTAATGGAAACCTCTCTAAGTCTATGTCATTAAATGATACATTATTAGTTGACACAGCATCCAATAGTCTTGGAAAGGATGAAGGAGCTTGTGACCACATTAAGTAAGAACACCTGTTAATGATTATATAAGGACATATGTAAGTAACCTTTGTGAAGCAATGTATGGGCTCCTGGTAGACATATGTCTTTTACCTATCAAATGTATTATACTATAATCATGAGTAATTTATAGATAATAGATTTAGTTAATGGCTACATGTGTAAATTATACCTTTAAAAGTGTTTACATTTATATGCTCTTTTTCTGTATATACACTTACATATATCTGTTGTTCTTAACTGCTATTCTAAGATTGTATTATTGAAGCCCTTGGTAATCCTCAAAAAGAGAGGTTAAAACATGAGGATACTAATCTCTCCAGCTGGTTACAAGGACTGGCTAACTTTTGTGCTAATGTCTTCAAGAAATATCCCATTGAATTGACCGGTCTTCTCCAGTATGTTACTAACCAACTTAAAGCTGGAAAAAGGTAGTGTTATAGATTCACCACCAATCTCACTGATTCTCTATCTATTTGTCTGTTTATTTATTTTATTTTGTTTCTCTCAGTTTTGATTTGCTTGTGTTAAAAGAAGTCATTCAGAAAATGGCTGGTATTGAAATCAGTGATGAAGTGACACCTTCTCAATTGGAAGCTATGGCTGGAGGAGAACTGCTCAAAGCTGAGGTATAGTTCTGAGATATATGTATATGTGTGTTTTGTTGGTTGTTATGGAAGTGTCAGAGTTTCCATGGCAATAGCTTAATTTGTTTGAATTGCCACCCATGATAAATATATTAAAATCGCTATCATTAATATTTTGCTTGAAATTTTATTTTGAAAAGGAAAAGACAATCTGCAGTGTTAATAATAATACTATTGTCCTTTGCTTCTCTCTCTCTCTCTCTCTCTCTCTCTCTCTCTCTCTCTCTCTCTCTCTCTCTCTCTCTCTCTCTCTCTCTCTCTCTCTCTCTCTCTCTCTCTCTCTCTCTCTCTCTCTCTCTCTCTCTCTCTCTCTCTCTCTCTCTCTCTCTCTCTCTCTCTCTCTCTCTCTCTCTCCCCTCCCTCCCTTTCTCTCTCTCTCTCTCTCTCTAGGGTGGGTATTTTTCTCAAGTACGTAACACCAAGAAGTCCTCACAGCGACTCAGAGAGGCGCTAGTTGACTCCAACCTCTGTCTTCCACTCTGTTTGTTAACAGCTCAGCAAAGAGATTGTATAGTATTTAGAGATGGCAGTAATATGCACTTGAAACTAGTTGGCTGTTTATATGATCATGTGAGATACATGTAGTAACACAACTACATGTACATGATTACATGTACTAACACATGTACATGACTACATGTATATTAATTAAATGGATTAGTATCTTATCAGATTTATCATATAGTAATTGTATCATTAGTCTCTGTAATGTCTGATTCACTTAATACCTAGTAGTAGTAATATATGATGTATTTTCAATAGCTACAATGTAGCATGTTTAAAATTTAATATACTATTAATTGACATTGGTACTTGTAATTGTAATATAATTATTTGTTATTGTTTTCCTTTATTTCTAGTGCATGGATACATTAGTGCAATTTGGTGGTTTTCTCTCTTCTCATTTAAGTCCTGAGGAGTACAGTAAACGTGTACCATCATTGGATACTTTAGTACAGGAGTATAGGATAACTGGTGATGTGGCCTTCTTTCTATATAGACCAAAGATTATGTCAACAATTGGAGTAAGTGGAATTTTAATTTTCAGATTGTCAATATATTGATTATTGTTTGGTGGTATAATATCTTTATATGAGAGATATTATATTATATTATGTAAGAGATATTAAAAATGTAATGACCATCTATACGTGTGAAGCTAACATTTAACACTACAAAGCATTGGTTTTGATATGTAAATTTTTATTTGGAATTGTTAATGACAGTTCGCCTTGAATCTATCAATTTTTAATAAGATTGTCTAATAAAAATATATCAACTCCTCTATTAATCAAAATATCTATTAATCAAAATATTAAAAATAAAACCATACAAAGTAAAAGGCATTACTTCGTGATAAGATATTTTAAAAGTTTAAAAACCAAAGCTGTCCTTGTTCTGTAGAACTATATACTACTCTATAAATATGTTCATAAGTACATGTTTTTTCATGTTAATCTGTATCTGAGCCTTGCATGGAAAAACTCCAACAACCACATCCAAAACAATGAAAAATTCCTGCCAAAAGAAAGAGCACTCCAGCACTAATGGCTGCAGCTAAATTGTACGTATCTCTTGGTTCTTGACTAACTCCAACAAACAGCATTATTCCAGCAATAAGAGAAAACACTCCAAAAAGCATTAGACAACATGATGAGATTGTAATGGATGTGTTAGCTCCTCCCTCATTTCTACAATAAACACATCCAATTAAGATAGCAAAGATAAAAGCAGCAGCTGGGACAATGCCAACTATGCTTGCTGCTGTTATCAAAGATGAACTACTGTTTGTTCCCCAATATGCTACAGGTGCTGCAATAATATACGCTATCACAGAAGCAATCACAAGAATAATTGCACATCCGAAACATCCTTCTTCTATTGGAAAGAAAATTTTGATAAACATGTAATGAATAAATTGTTTTTGCTCACTTTTGTGTTCTTTAATTGTCTCTACGGAAGTATCCATGGTAAAGGTAGCACTGAACAAGTGATAAAATGACTAAACTATTATATATATATATATATATATATATATATATACCAGTCTTTTCTCAGAAATTGTGAATTTATTTATATTATCTAAAACATTCTTCATAATGCACTCCCTAGGATTATGTTGAAACTATGAATTTTAAGTAGCTTCTCAGAATCCTAAGCAGTTTCTTAGAAAAATATTCAATTCATTACTTTTTTTGAAGTAACAAGTAGTAGTTCAATTTCTTGGAAATTGATGTTATGATTTGAAAAGCATGCTAAATATGAAGAGTTGTCAGACTTAAATTAAGTGCCAAAAATGAAACTTGATCTCTGTGTATAATACATTGGATATGATGATATATGGACTATCCTGATGTGTCATTATAATTTTATGATGACACTTAGTCTCCGTACTGTCTGATCCAATGCAGTGTTACTATAACAAAGAAAATTATTTTGTTTGGTGAAAGATCAAAAAAATGAACATTACTATAAACTTACCCAAACACCCAGGTCTCTTTCGTAACATCATATATTGTAATGTACAGGAAATGATATTTAAATAGCACTCATTTTAAATAGAGTTCTTGTATTGTACTTTATAATTATAATTATTCTACATTAACAGGTGAAATTTGCTGAATTGGAAAAAGCAGTTAAAGCTAGCAATGAGAAAACCGATCGTAAATCTATCATGAGTAGACAAGAGGTTTGTGAGTTATCTGTGTTTGTCACTTGCTTTCTCTTTCCTTACCTATTTTTTTTTCTCTAGAAACATTTTGTCTGTGCTTGTGAAGAAATTGTTGGTCCTATTATTGAATCTATTAAACCATTACAACCTCCACGAGTGTGGGAAGATATTAAGTATGTTATACTGAATGTATATAATTCACTCTCTTGTTCACTCTCTCTCTCTCACTCTCTCTCTTAGTCGTCGTCTTTATGTTGTCTTCTGGTCTCTTTCTCTCTATGATCTTCATGTCCCAAAAGATCGTTACAATGAGGAAATAGGGAAGGCTAAAGAAGCTATCCAGACATTAGAAAATAATCAAGAAATGGTACACAACCTCCTATCTCTATACCTACTTCTCTAAACCTTTTATTTATTTACCTGTACTTATATCTACTCTATTATATCTGTCATTGTATCCATTTATTACTTACTTCTCTCACCATTCATTTTTCATTTAATGTTTTTTACAGCCAACAAGTAAAAAAAAGAAAGAACAAGAGAGATCTCAAGTACTCATTGATAAATTACAAGAGGAGAAGAAGAGGCAAGAAGATAATAATCAATTAGTCATGAGTTGGTTGAAGCAAGAAAAGGATACTTTCTTTAACTCACGTAAGGAGTTTATTTTAACTCCTTATAAACTACACACATATTTAAAAAGACTAGCATAGAAAACTTTATAACTGTACATATACGATGTTCATGTACTTAATAATATTCATAATGTTGCTAGGCAATTGAACTTTAACAAGCTATTATATCCATGTACATGCAGTGTTTTAAAATATTGTTGACGTCATTATTTCTTGTAGGTGTTACTAAGAGCAGAACTTTGACTCAATTCTTACAACTTTGTATATTTCCACGATGTTGTTTTACAACAACTGATGCCGTGTATTGTGCTAAGTTTATACAGACACTGCATTTATTGGAGACACCTAACTTCTCTACTTTATTGTTTCTGGATAGAGTAAGCTATGAGAGAGAGACAGAGAGAGACAGAGAGACAGGTAGAGAGAGACACAGAGAGACAGAGAGATTAAGCTGAATAGTCATTCAAAATGTTAAATAATATTTTCATTTTCTACATTACATTTGTAGGTCTTTTCAGATGTGTCTTATACAGTGTCCTCATGCACTGAAAATGAAGTCAGAAGATATGGTAATGATACAATTACTCTATTACTATAGGAACCAATACAAATACAATAAGAGAAAAGAATACTATTGATCCAATTCAATGTTACCACATCTTAGAATTTTAATTATTTATGTGTGTATTCACTATTGCTATTCTGTATTACTAGTCTACAATTTGTTACTATTCAACATTAAAAGTACTTCTATGAGCCATTCCATATGTATGGTATTTGGAATATAGACAAGTTTAATAGTAGAAGATATAAGTAATGATGATTCACTTGGTCCGTGTTTATGATCTGAAATGATTTTAAACTAAGTGTCCCTGAGTCTGAACTCATACTATGTATACAAGTACATGTACATGTATTACACTTATACATGTACATGTATTACACATTGCCTGTACATGTGATGATGTGATGTATTTTGTTATAGGACATTTTCTCTCTCACTTGCTGGAGATGGTTAGTCGATGGCAGAACAGTGACACTGCTTATAATGCTGTGAGTTGTTAGACCAATGTCCATTTATCTCTTTCCCATCAGTCTGTCTGTCCATTAGTTGTCCATCTATCTCTTTCCCATCAGTCTGTCTGTCCATTAGTTGTCCATCTATCTCTTTCCCATCAGTCTGTCTGTCCATTAGTTGTCCATCTATCTCTTTCCCATCAGTCTGACTGTCCATTAGTTGTCCATCTATCTCTTTCCCCTCAGTCTGACTGTCCATTAGTTGTCCATCTATCTCTTTCCCATCAGTCTGTCTGTCCATTAGTTGTCCATCTATCTCTTTCCCATCAGTCTGACTGTCCATTAGTTGTCCATCTATCTCTTTCCCATCAGTCTGACTGTCCATTAGTTGTCCATCTATCTCTTTCCCCTCAGTCTGACTGTCCATTAGTTGTCCATCTATCTCTTTCCCATCAGTCTGACTGTCCATTAGTTGTCCATCTATCTCTTTCCCATCAGTCTGACTGTCCATTAGTTGTCCATCTATCTATTCTATATTCTATTACCACACCTTCTTAGGAATGTGCTAACACTCCTGGTTTCATCTCAATGATGCGTAGTTCTGGTTCTAGCAACGAGAAGCAATACTTAGATTATGAGAACTATCGTCACATTACATTCAAATGGCACTTCAAATTGACAAAGTCGCTTGTCATTTGTTTAGAATCAGGAGATTATATCCAAATAAGGAATGGACTGATTTTATTAACAAAGGTACTAGCTCAGAAAAGAGATACTAGCACAGAAGAGGTTGAGGAATCTCGTATCAACCTCCTATGCTAGTTAATAAATAATGTATTTATTGACTAGTAATTTTAAAATGTACTGGTGACTGCTAGGTAGCTAACAGGAAAAAATTCAATTCTAGGTTAGGCTACAAAATTGCTTCAGTTCCGGCAAATGTTTTTGCTTAAATAGAGTAAACAGCTTATATAGTACATTGTACAGTACATTGTGTACATTATATAGTACATTGTCAAACTTCAAAAGAACCTTGTTAGAATTATTTGATATTTCCTATTCCTAATTTATTAAATAGAATTATTACTAATTAATATTGTAATAAATATGATTATTGTTCAAATAAGAGAATACATATGCCTCTGCACCTAAATCTCTACTTGTGTATCAACATACAAATACATGTACATGTTTTGTCAACAATACTTGAGGTCCTATATACATTTAAAAAGATACATGTATTAATATTAATATATGTTCATTAAATCCATTAATTTTATTGTTAGGTTCTTCCTCATTATCCTAAAGTGCAACACTTGTATTTAGCTCTGGAGAAGAGAGTAGAGAAGATTATGGAAGAGGAGAAAGAGAAGAGACAAGACCTTTATGTTTTAGCAATAGGGTAAGGCCAGACTCTAAGGAAAGAAGTGGTTTGATATTATGTATATACTAGATATGCTGGTATGCTTAAATCACACAAGCCAAATTTAGTACCAGAACAAGACTTTCATAAAAAAATAGCCTCTGACAATGAGACCAAACTACCTCCACAAGTAAGTATATATTTATTATTAGTATTTGTAGATTTTATTTGTATTGAATTTAGATCAAAAAGGATGAAAAAGAGTCTTCAAGTGAAGTATCCACGCCTCTTTCAAATGGCAGAGATGATAAAATCAAAGCCGAAAAACCTGTCAAACTGGAAAAACCAAAAACAGTACCTGAGAAAATTGAGAAGTCTAAAATGACTGCTGAAAAGGTTGAAAAACCTAAAGTAACTGAAAAAGTGGAAAAACCAAAGATTGCAGAAAAACCTAAAGTTGTCGAAAAAGCCACTGACAAAACTACTGACAAAATGAAAGTTGTTGACAAAGTTGATAAATCAAAGACAGTTGAAAAGGTTGAGAAACCTAAAGTTGTCGAGAGATCAAAGACAAAAGATGAAGGCAATGATAGTAGTCCATCTAGTTTGAAAAATGGAGGAGAAGGAAAGGACAAGGAGGATGTGAAGGAGAAACGATCATCTAATGCATCCACACCTACTCCTGGAGAGCAGACAGAAGGAAAGAAGATCGGTTAGTATTTTTACACTGTTACATTCAGTACTACATGTAGTTATTATACAGTTTATTTTATTCATTGTATTCATTTAGCTGATAAGACTGCCAGCCGTTCTGGTTCTTCAGATAGCACCTCTGCTAATGATTCTCCTGCTAGAACAGGTCAACGTAGGACACACCCATCATCAACAACAGGTGATGGTCCTCCCACTGAACCACCAGACAAAGGTATAAAATCAAATTATTTTTACATGTAAAATAGTTACCTGTATACATGCACATATTAATGTACATGTTATAATAATACGTTCATTGTCTTCCCTTAGAGCCTAAAAGACGTAAGGTGGAAGAAACTAATGCTAAGGTACTAACTGTACAGTGTACACATGTATGACATAAGTTTCTTATTTGGCTGTTGTAATATAACGAAATGTCTGTGGTCATGAAACAATGGAGTTGCTGACCACTAAGATCTCTAACTGGCTAGCTGTTTGTTAGTGCTAGCTATTTGTTAGTCTCTGTGAGCAGTATTGTGCCTTACAGATCATCAATACTGACCTGTACCCTTTTACTTATCAATAGTATACTCAATATATTTATTATTTACATGTATAGACTCCTGTTGCTAATAGCGATGCCAAACCCTCTACTGGTGGAGAGAAGAGTACATCAACTCCAGCACCAGCTAAACCTGATAGAAAAAGGGTAACATTATCTTAGTAACATAACGCCATTAATAATATTATATTTTATATTATGTTATACACATAGACTATTAAACATTGTGGAGTGTATAATTTAAATATGGTTTTTGTTATTTTTGAATGTTCTCTAAAGGAACGGCCTTCTGCTGAGAAGGAGAGTCCTGTCACTGATGGTACAAAGAAGAGAAAGGAGTCCCCTGTTGAACCACGCCCACCACCACCAAAAGAGAGCCCATCAGAGCCAAAAGTGAGCGTTGATATATATATTGTAGATGGATGGATTGATAGGAAAAGCATTGAAGGAAATAAAAATATTACATTTGTATCATTCACAGGAAAAGAAACGTATTTTGAAATTTATCAAGACAGAAAAAATTGACATAGGGAAGAAAAGACCCAAGGTACACTATTTACATGTACATGTTACCAGGACCCATACCTTGTAAAGGAGGAAGGAGTGTGTAACTGCCATTCAAAAGCCACTACAGCATTAAACAAACCACAGTAGTCTGTTCATGACCATATATGGTTAGAATATTAAGTATTTGTAAGTCATTTATAGAAGTTGAACACTTTTTATATATTGTGGTTTGGTCGTGGTTCACTGGCTCTTCACCAGGGATTGAGTACTGTTGTAATGAAAAAATACTTGATGGTGCTATAAATTTTCCATTCAATAATATTTCATGGTATTTGAGTTTATACAACATCTATTATTTATCATAATACTAATACCATAATACTAATACCATAATACTAATACCACAATACTAATACCCCAATAAGGGATTACTATAGATGGTGTTGTGATAAAAGGTCATAAGTACCAATACATTTGATAGTGGTTACAGTATGCATACCACATGATCTGTTTCAGCTGTTACTTGTGTGGGGGTGTTCCCGAGTACTTCTTGTATTTAACTACAACTTAAATTAACATTTAATTGTTATGATAAATTTAGAATTATCATTAGTAGCTTTTCTTCCACCAGCAGTCATTATTGTAAAGTTCAATATGGAACAATATAAGATAGCATTTGTATTATATAATTGCTATTTGAGTGTTCCATTTTATGATAATACTGATGAATAATACAAGTATGATATAGAAGTTTATAGAAACACAGATTCTGTCTCACTTTTAATTTAATTACAGCTGACTTAATCTGCTTTCATTTTATTACAAGAGAGTTGAAAACATACACTATGTCTATTAGTTAATTATTCTTAATTGATATCTTTGTAGAGTCCCATCAATGATAATAAAGACGACAAGACCAAGAAACAGTATCCCTCTTAACACATTTTGTATTGTATGTACATTTATATACACCTGCTGTCTATATCCCTCTTAACACATTTTGTATTGTATGCACATTTATATACACCTGCTGTCTTACTAGATCAGTATGTTCAGTACAGTGTCTCTGTAGTATGGAGTCCAAGTGTGACATCCACACTCGTACAGTATTGTGATAGAGTTATTACATTGTTCCTTGGTCTCACCTTCTGAAACTTAAGTATAGGGCTAGTATATAGAAAGAAACATGATGACAAAATGTCATGATGATGTCATTCTTGGCCTCATACTGAAACTTATCTCAATGCTTGTTATGTGAACAGAGAATTTCACATAAAATGCATACTTCGGTAGTGAAAGATTTGACAAATAACTGGTTGAAAATGAGGTTGTACTGATACTGATCTATTATGTAATAATGGTGTTGCTATATTTAGTAACACGTTGTTATTTTTATTCTTACATAAAGAACAGTGTGTGAACATTCATTGAAAAGCTGTTATTTGATACCTTGACTTCTTTGTCAATAGCATACCATCCAAACCACCTCTCAAGAAACCAGCTTGATCTATAATGACAAGAAAATGTCACTGTTAAATTAAAATGTCTTGTCTTACTTTTGCACTGTTTAAATAATTATTCGATGACTCATTGTATTTTTGTTTTATTTTATTCATTACTGCTATGCACTGTTATTTACTATGGAAACATACGAATAAGACATCTCAATACACCTTTTATTGACAACATTGATCAAAGTGAGGCTATACAACTCAATGATGTAGAATTGTAACACTGTATTCATGTAAATGATTCTTCTGTGGTAGTGCAGTGATGTTTTATCAAACAAAAGCTGTGTAGGATTATTAAAATTGAATGGATTCTACTTGTTTGGCGTTGTTGCATCTTCGCTTAGAGATGAAGTGTAGATGAAGAAGCATATATAGCACATGTACAGCAGGAATGCGGATGTGGGTAGAACATTCTTAGCATGTGGGCTTGTACAGCCTACGCGGAAAAGAAAAAGGAGAAACTTGTAACTGGACGAAGCAATACTTTGCACCTCAACAACAAGTGCATGTCACATGCATGAATACGTGCTCGTGGAGAGCAATCTTTTGGATAAGACAGGCGCTGGTAGCTGTCGCCAGCAGCCTTTTAATATATCTCTTTTTAACTGTCGATTACTGGAGATACTACCTAATCGTTTCTCAGTTAACCGTTACGAATCAACAGTCGTCAGGCCTGGCTTTGGTATTAAGCCTCCTTTCTCATTCTCTGAGCCCCAAGCCATTAAACCAGTAAGAGAACTTCTAGAGATGCATTGGATTAAAGATCTGACTGATATTCTCTCCAAGAAATCCTCCAAGCAAGTGATTTTGTTAATAGTAGAAAAAGAATATATGCATCACTATTAAACTGGTTAGTAGCATTTGAGATGAACACAAACAAAATTAGATGATATTCTGATTATTTCTCTTGATGAGAGGATTTGCAATATATTAAAAGATAAAGCAGACTTATCAACAGTGTGCCTTCGTTTTGACCAGATAATCTATCATTATAACATATTGTATAGCACAAAGTATCTTCCTACTTGGGACATTATCATTGTAAGAATGGCATTAGTTCAACATTTAAATCATTGGGGCTATAATGTATTAGTCATTGATTTAGATGCTATAATACTCAAAGATCCCTTTCCATTACTTGATAAGTATCCTGACGCAGATATTATCACTTCTTATTCAATCACAAGTTTACGTCCAAATGTCCGTGGAATATGTTTTGGATTTATTCTATTAAAGAGTACAGAAAAAAATAGGTTAGATTACTTTCTTTTAAAGAGAGTCCTACTTTGCTATTGTCTATAATATAATGTATGGAGACTATTGATTAATATAAAGAACAGCAATCAGCATATTTATTTGGATACTCAAGTTGATTAAGAGACTATTTCAGTATCACAACTACTCTAGTGCCATGATTTGTACTAATACTATAAGGGACTGTATAGTTACTGATTATTTATGATAGTATAATATAGTCTTGTGAGGCCAGCCCCCTTTCACTTTAAGAAAAGGAGCTGACCTCACAAGTCTAAATATAATTATGTTTTCTAGAGTTTCTCTGGGAGATAGCAAGGAATCAAGCTGAAGGTATCTGGAATGATCAAGTAAAACTATATGGTGGACTGAACCATGGAATATGAATACCACATGGACTTCAGATAAAGATTGTAATCCACCCTCAACTTACAATTATCATTGTAATATGACAGGTATCACTAATACTGGACTTAAGATTGTTATCTTGTCACATGACCTGTTATGTCCTCACAATGACTCAGAGAGGCACTAGTTGTTTCCCACTCTGTTTGTTAACAGCTCAACAAAGAGATTATAGTATTTAGAGATGGGAGTAATATGCACTTGAAACTAGTTGGCTGTTTATATGATCATGTGAGATACATGTAGTAACACAAACTACATGTACTAATACATGTACATGACTACATGTATATTAATTAAATGGATTAGTATCTTATCAGATTTATCATATAGTAATTGTATCATTAGTCTCTGTAATGTCTGATTCACTTAATACCTAGTAGTAATAATATATGGTGTATTTTCAATAGCTACAATGTAGCATGTTTAAAATTTAATATACTATTAATTGACATTGGTACTTGTAATTGTAATATAATTAATAGTTATTGTTTTTCCTTTATTTCTAGTGCATGGATACATTAGTGCAATTTGGTGGTTTTCTCTCTTCTCATTTAAGTCCTGAGGAGTACAGTAAACGTGTACCATCATTGGATACTTTAGTACAGGAGTATAGGATAACTGGTGATGTGGCCTTCTTTCTATATAGACCAAAGATTATGTCAACAATTGGAGTAAGTGGAATTTTAATTATTCAGATCGTCAAAATTATTGTTTGGTGGTATGGTATAATGTCTTTTTAAGTGATACTATATTATGTAAGAGATATTAAAAATGTAATGACCATCTCTATATATGTGCGAAACTAATAAATCATTAACACTACAAGGTATTGGTTTGAAGTTGTAAATTATATTTGAAATTCTTAACAACAGTTTGCATTGAATCTATCACCTGTATTTTTAATATGATTGTCTAATCATTATAAAAATGTTTCAAATCTTCTATCAATCAAAGTATAAAAAATAAAACCATACAATAAAAGAGATCACTTTGTGATAAGATATTTTAAAAGTTAAGAAAAAACAAGGCTGTCCTTGTTATGTAGAACTACATTGTACACTACTTTATATGTAATAGATGTTCATAATAATATCCATTTGCTGGCTGCATGGAAAGAGTCCAACAACCATATCCAAAGCAATGAAAAATTCCTGCAAAAAGAAAGAGCAATCCAGCACAAATGGCTGCAGTCATATCATACGTATCTCTTGGTTCTTGACTAATTCCAACAAACACCATTATTCCAGCAATAAAGGAAAACATTCCAAATAATGTAAGACAACATGATGAGATTGTAATACGTGCATCAACTTCCCCCTCGTTTTTACATAAAGCACATCCGATGAAGATAGCAATAATAAAAGCAAGAGCTGGGACAATGCCGATTGCACCTGCTGTTGTTATCAAGGATGAACTACTTTTTGTTCCCCAAATTGCTATCGAAGCTGCAATAATATTTGCAACCACAGAAATACTCACAAAAATATTAATTGTACTTTTGAAACATTCTACTTGAAAGAAAGTTCTGATATTCATGTATTAAATAAATGGTATTTTGCTCACCTTCATCTTTATTTGTCCTTTCAGATGTATCCATGTTGTAGATATTAATGAACCTTGCAAATGTATCCATGTTGAAGGTATTACTGAACAAGTGTTAAAACAATTCCACTATGTTGTGTGTATTTGTTTTTCTCTTATATTTATATTTATCCAGTGTTTTCTTAGAAATTGTGAATTTGATCATACTATTTGAAATAGATTTATGATGCATCCCTGTACTTACTTATGTTATTTATAATAGATTTCATAATCCACTCCCTGAGATAAAGTTGAAACTATGAATTTAAGTATTACCTGGCTTCTTAGAACTCCAGTCAAGTTTCATTAAAAAAAATTCATTACTTTCTAGTAACAATTAGTAGCCAATTCTCAGAAATCAATGTTATGAAGTGAAAATGCTAAACATGACATGTCAATAGACTTAAGTTAGGTACCAAAAAGGAAATGTGATTTCTGTGTATAGTACAATTGATATGATGATATATGAATTATCTGATGTGTCAATATAATTTTAAGATGACACTTTGTCTCTGTACTGTCTGATCCACTGAAGTCTCACTATTATACTTTGTAGGGATACCTGTATTGTATAGCAAATGATATTTGAATATCACTCATTTAAATCGAGTTCTTGCGATGCAGTTTATAATTATAATTATTCTTCATTAACAGGTGGAGTTTGCTGAATTGGGAAAGCAGTTAAAGCTAGCAATGAGAAAACTGATTGTAAATCTATCATGAGTAGACAAGAGGTTAGTGAGTTATCTATGTTTGTTGAGAGATCTAAGACAAAAGATGACAGCAATGATAGTAGTCCATCTAGTTTGAAAAGTGGAGGAGAAGGGAAGGACAAGGAGGATGTGAAGGAGAAACGATCATCTAATGTATCCACACCTACTCCTGGAGAGCAGACGGAAGGAATAAAGATCGGTTAGTATTAATAACATTGTTACATTCAGTACTACATGTATTTATTATACAGTTTATTTTTTTCATTGTATCCATTTAGCTGATAAGATAGGATCTCTACTAATGATTCTCCTGCTAGAACAGGTCAACGTAGGACACATCTGTCATCAACTACAGGTGAAGGTATAAAATAGAATTATTTTTACATGTAAAATAGTTACATGTATACATGTGCATGTTATAATAAAACAGACAAACCAAACCACAGTTGTCTGTTCATGACCATATATGGTTAAAATATTAAGTATTTGTGAGGCTTTGGGCTCCTAATGTTATTTGTAGGTCATGAATGTTGAACACTTTTTATATACATTGGTTTGGACACAGTTAACTGATCTTCACCAAGGATTGAGTACTATTGTAATAAATACATTTACTTGATGATACTATAACTTTCCCATACAATAATATCTCCTGGTATTAAAAGTCTATACAACATCTTTTATTATCAGCTATAGCATATTATTAATAACTCAACGAGGGCTTTACTACAGATTAAGTGTGGTGTGTTAAGCAAGCAAGAGGAAACATCAACATACTTGAGAGTTGTTACAGTGTACCAGATGATCTGGTTAAGCTGTTCCTTGTATGACATCACAGTTCTTAGATTGAGCCATTGTGTCTAGAGCATGATATTACAGTAGTATGTGGTCATTTCATCGGGAGGGGGGAGGCAGTACTTCATGTATTTAACTACAACTTTATATGTCTTATTTTGACAAAATTATATTATACAAATGGATTTAATTCTACTATCATTTTTATTACAAGAGAGTTGCTTTAAAACATAACACTATGTCTATTAGTTAATTATTCTTAGTTAATTTCTTTGTAGAGTCTCATCAATGATAATAAAGACGACAAGACCAAGAAACAGTATCCCTCTTAACACCATTGTCCCACTTGTGTTGAATATACATGTATTACACTTGTTGTCTGGATATAAATGTTTTTAGATCAATGTTCTTAGGTTAGTGTCTCTTTAGTAAGGAGTCAAAGAGTCACAAAGAGTATTTGCTTTCATGACATCCCCACTTGTACAGTATTGTGATTGAGTTATTACATTATTCCACTCCCTAAAACCCTAAAGTATAGGGCTAGTATATAGAGAGAAAAAGAATAACAAAATGTCACGAAAATATCACTCTTAGCTTCATAATGAACCTGTTCTCAATAGTTGTTATGTTAACAGAAAATGTCACATGTCTTGTCTTACTTTTGCACTGTTTAAATAATTATTCAATAACTCATTGTATTTTTATTAACCTCGCTGTGCGTGGGCGCAAAGCGAGGGTACTGTAGTCTGTCAGTGTGTGTGTGTGTGTGTGTCTGCACTCCCTGTTTTTTTTGAACTGCTATAACTTGGCAAGCGAAGCGTTAACAGCTACCAACGTTTAGCAACGAATAGAAAAACGTGAGGACTTTACAACAGTAATATCAAGAACATCGTCAAAGAAAAAGAAAGCTTAAAACTCGCAAAAGAATCTTCAGGCTACAGAGGTCAAGGTGCCGTTTCTCGAAAAGTAAAAAAATCTAATGTGCAGATTTTGTAGTATGCTGTAGAGAATATTAGAGGACTACGGATCAGCAAGACAGAAGGCCGTTGGTTGAAGCAATCGTTAGAAAAACTCTGAAAAGTGTTTTCAAAATTGTACATGGACCTGGAGCGAAGTAACGCATTCAGGAAACGTCTCAAAGCACTGAAAAAACCTGCTACTAATAGATAATATATCGATTTATATTTGAACTACGGGACGTTTCCAAAGAACGCTTCATTTTCAAGTTACAATAAATTTTGTATATGAAATATTGAAACATTTTAAAGCGTCATGTAAAGGCTCAGAGAAACATTCATCACGAATTTAGCACTTAATCTTGCTTGGCAATTGAATGATACTATTACTTACTCAGTTACAGCTTCACAGACATGTCAATCAGAGTACAAAGTACCCAGTAAACGCAAAGCTTTTTTTCAAGAGAAATGCTGAGTCATCAAACAACAGTTTGTAATGTGCATCACGTGATCCATCAATAATTTGACCACACCTTGTCCAATCTTAAATGTACATGTTACATACACTCTGCAGTATAGATTTACACTGGGAACTGCAGCGAGGTTAAGCACTTTAGTGCGTTTTTATTGTTTTATTTTATTCATTACTGCTATGCACTGTTATTTACTATGGAAACATATGAATAAGACATCTCAATACACCTTTAATTGACAGCATTAGGCAAAGTCAGTGATGCTATACAACTCATTCACATAGAATTTTAACACTTTATTCATGTAAATGATTCTTCTGTGGCAGCTCAGAGGTGTTTTATCACAGAGGACAGTATTCTTGAACTATAAAAATGAATAGATTGTGACCTGATTTGCAAAAAGGGACAACTTCTGGCAAAACATTTGTGACATGATTTATGAAAAAAGACAACTGTTGAAACATCATAAAAATAGTTTTGTATACATAAAGCTGCTATAATATGCACAACCATTCATGGAACTGCATCTATGTATACAAAACTGTTTTTTCAGGTGTTTTGAAAGTGATGCTTTTTTCATAAACCATATCACAATTGTTTGACTGAAGTAGTCCCTTATTGGAAATCAAGTCAAATATTAAAAGATAAAGGAGACTTATGATTATCAATGATAGTATAATTTAGTCTTGCAAGGCCAGCCCCCTTTCACTTTAAGAATAGGAGCTGACCTCACAAGTCTAGATATAATTATGTTTTCTAGAGTTTGTCTGGGAGATGGCAAGCAATTGAACTGAAGGTATCTGGAATGATCAAGTAAAACTATATGGTGCATTGGACCAGGTGGTTCTTGGTGTAACTTGACTATGATGACATCATAATGAAATGACACGTAATGATGTCATCATAGGACATGTTGTTACATCATCAGTCAAGTTACACCAAGAAGCACCCACTGGACCATGGAATATGAACACCACATGGACTTCAGATAAAGATTGTAATCCACCCTCAACTTACAATTATCATTGTAATATGACATGTATCGCTAATACTGGACTTAAGATTGTTATTTTGTCACATGACTTGATATGTAGACGTTGTGAGCCATTTAAGTGAGACCAATACTATGTATGGCATAATAATGGATGAAAAAGTCATAATATGAAGAAGCAAGCTGCTGAGAAAGGATTAATATGGTATTTAAGAGAAGACTGGGAAGAGTCATTGCTAATAGTCCAAGCAAGGGAAGGAGTTGCATTCATAATCTTAATATTTCTCATCATTATATAATTACTGAACACATGGTTGCCGTGATCTTTATGTTGAACAGAAACAACACTTACGTATGTAGAATTAATGTGTGGAACATATCCAATTGTCATAACTTAAAACATGTAGATTGTTTAGCCCCTCCCCCCTGTCTGACATTTGGTACTTACCATTCACGTAATATATGGTATGCTTTTGTCTTATATATTTATGTCGTCTCTCAGATGTTTAGTCATTTCATACATGGTGTTAGCTAGGTGCTGCCTACTGGGCTCAGTGTACCACTGTATAGACTGATGAAAGTCAGACTATAAATTTTATCTGAATTATAGGTAGAGCAAGGTTTCAGTAATTAATTTTCGATTAACTATGTGTTGCTATTGTAAAAATGCGATTAATTTTGCTAAGGTGCTATATATTTATATCTAATATCGCGTAGCCAGCTCCTCCCCTTACGGGAAATGAGATCTGGTCAACTGTAAGTGTAGGTGCTATCTAAGCAGAATAAGCCAGAAGCCTGAAACATGAGAAAGATCTTAAGATTGCTGTGTAGAAAATACAATCGAAGGTGGATATTACTAGTGCTTGCCATTAGCGTTATAGCTCTACTCTTTTTAACTGTCGATTCTTGGGTACTACCTGATCGCTTGACAGTCAATCGTTATGACTCACTAGTCGTGGACTCTGGTTTTTCCATCAAACCTCCTTTCTCATTCTCTGAGCCCCAAGCCATTAAACCAGTAAGAGAACTTCTAGAGATGCATTGGATGAAAGACCTAACTGATATTCTCTCCAAGAAATCCTCCAAGCAAGTGATTTTGTTAATAGTAGAAAAAGAATATTATGCATCACTATTAAACTGGTTAGTAGCATTTGAGATGAATACAAACAATCTCAAATTAGATGATATTCTGATTATTTCTCTTGATGAGAGGATTTGCAATATATTAAAAGATAAAGCAGACTTATCAACAGTGTGCCTTCGTTTTGACCAGATAATCTATCATTATAACATATTGTATAGCACAAAGTATCTTCCTACTTGGGACATTATCATTGTAAGAATGGCATTAGTTCGACTTTTAAATCATTGGGGCTATAATGTATTAGTCATTGATTTAGATGCTATAATACTCAAAGATCCCTTTCCATTACTTGATAAGTATCCTGATGCAGATATTATCACTTCTTATTCAATCACAAGTTTACGTCCAAATGTCCGTGGAATATGTTTTGGATTTATCCTATTAAAGAGTACAGAAAAAGTTGGTAAGTTACTGTTAATTATGCCAAACCACAAAGGAACTGACCTCAACATGTAATTGACCTACTATACCAGTTGTAATAACTGTGATCACAGTAACGACCTTGTGTTGTGAAATGCTTGAGTATAAATTGTGTGTGTAAATATCCTGTAGAAACATAATTATAATATTACACTATTTATATACTCACATAGCTGAATTGTAACATATGTTTTATTATCTATGAGTTGTATGTGGTCTATAGTTAATCAATAGTCTCTACATATATAGGATGACTTTAATGTGGCATGGTATCAGCTTTTAGATCCCATTTGTTTCCTATGCGGCTATGAAGTACTATATATATTACAAATTTTTTGATGCAAATAAATTTTACAGCAATAGTAAATATATTCAATTAATTTTGATTCAAGTTATATATAGTTATTCACAATTACATTTCAATGTTGTACCATGCTGGTCTTGTTAATATAGATAACTTAGTATGTGATTATCCATGAGTGGCATATAATTGACATGTTAATCTATAATGCCTCCTAATAATTTCATGTCATTATATCTAACTATATGCCTAATTCAATAGCTATATAACTACCAAGGAATACTGACTGTATACCTTTATTTCAAACAATAGAACATCTCTGGGAAGTTTTAAGTAATCGTACTGAAGGCATTTGGAATGACCAAGTAAAGCTATATGGTGCACTCAGTCATGGAATGAAGACTATATGGACTCCTGACAAAGATTGTAATCCAACTTCAACTTACAATCATCATTGCAACTTGACAGGCATCACTAATACTGGACTTAAGGTTATTATCTTGTCACATGACCTAATATGTAGAAGTTGTATACCAGCAAAGCGTGATCAATATTATGTGTGGCATAATAATGGTCGTAAAAATCGTATGATGAAACAGAAAGCTGCCAATAAAGGCTCAGCATGGTTTTTGAGACAAAACTGGATGAAAATTGCAGGTAACAGTAAAAACAAAGGAAGAGAATGGATTCGTGAACTAAGTATTTCAAATGTATAGATTAAACTATTTAAAATATTTTTGTAATTTATTATACTTGGAAATTTTTTTTTACCAAGGGAAGATACCATTTGGATTTGACTTTGAAATTTGATCAATTACACTAGTGTAGTAACCATGGAGCTTTGATTCTTTCATTAGTCTCTATCAGACATATGTTAAGCACTGGAGCGCTTGTGCTTAAAAAGCATTTTTGAAGTGCTTGAATTGCTTTCAAATTATAAAGGACAAGTGTTTGTGTTTGTACTTGTGCTTAACTAAATTGTACTATTAGCCCTTGCAAACACTAGCTCTTCTGCTTTGAAGTACATTATTTGTAATTTTATTATAATAAATGTGTCATTCTTTGGCATGACAAGGTGTCAATGTGTGAAACTGGAATGTAAAGTGCATATTTTACATAGTGGACCTTGATACAAATCAAGTGACACATGATATATGTATGTATATGAAGGCAGTGACCAGTGAACTGGGTCAGTCAGCTGCTGGAGTTTCAGTTCAAGAATATAAAGGTAACTATTTTATTTTATGCTACAATAAAGTGTTGAAGCATTTCAAAGTGCCTGAAGAAGAGCTTAAGCAGTTTTCCTCTTGTACTTGTACTTAAATATGTCTAGACTCTCTATAAATAACTTTGTTGTAACAAAGAGGTTGTTATAACTTACCAAAAAAGATGGGGCATTTAAACTTATATTATACATGTATCATGGACATATGTATTTGTTTAGTTGTAATAAAAGACAAACTTTATTTTTTCTTAAAGATCACATAAATGTGATGCTCACCACCCCCACATAACTTTAGTAAGTTATAGTCAGAACCATGTCGCATAGTAATCTGGTTATGTAATGGTCTTTTCATTGATACATAACTTAGCGCTTATATATTAAAGATGGTAACAATTTATATTAAGTTATTAGCTAATAGAAAATTTCGAGACAATTTGATGTACAATGAGTTTTTAACATAAGATATTATGAAGACTTACATGTACAACGTTAAAACGCAATATATATATATAGGAAAAATAATAGTAATCCAATTACACATTAAAGTCATAATTTCAGTCGGTATAGAAGGGGTATTTCAATTACATTTAAGCAATGTATCGGTCACGATAACTATTCCAGCACCAATAGAACTTCCAACGACACCCAAAGTTGCTGTTCCTAGAGCACCCAATCCAGCTGCCCCAATTGATTGAAGTGTAGCCACAATACCGCCTGCAGCAGTTGGAGCCATTAAAGACATCATATATGAACCTATAGATCCACCTACGATACCTCCATTGGTAAAACCAAGACCACCCACTATTAGAGGTCCTGTAAATATCATTACAGTTCCTCCTATCAGTGCAGCACCCAAAATGATTCCAGCAGTCTTAAGGTAATCCTTCTCTGGAATTATAATAGAATTTTATACTAATGCCTCTTTTAAATAATAATACCAATAATAACCCTACTGATCTCTTATAACAATAGAAGACACTACTTACCAACCAGTCTCTATTGCCCTATTAGATAGTTAGTTAATACACCATTTACTCTAATAATTTCAACCAAACAAATAGATGATTTGTAATAGTTGACTAGTCATACCAGCATTATAGTATTAGCCAATACAACCAAGATATACAACAAAGTATCTGAATGTCCTACCTCACAATAAGAAAAGGATTTGTATGTACAGTGAACCTCACTACAGTCATATCCTAGGCTTTGTCTAATTAAATCAACATTATTATGTTACAAGTGTTAATAAATAATATAACAAAAGGCACACTTGTTAGGATTCATATAATATGGCAATAGACCATATTGCTATAGGAGCATCCAAATTGCAACCTACCAGGCCATTACACACAACAATAAGCTTAAGGTCAATTTGAATGTGGACATTAATTTCAGATAGCTTAGCTTTTATTTAACTTGTCTATATAATTATGATCTTACCATAAATGACAATAATGATTGTAGATTTATTAATACTTCCATCACTACAACTCAAACAGATGTGGTTAGTAACATTGATAGTAGCTTTAGAGGAAAAGTTACCCAAATTCTGATTTGTTACTTGTATAGTGAAGTTTCCCAATGTTCCATTAGGGTGAGTGGAATTAATAACTTTAGTTTCATTAGTAAGTTCATTCACCCAGACAATAGATGCAGTCTTGTTTGATATACATGTGAAAACAACTGGTGTTCCAGGGCACACCATAGTATTATTAGAATCATTTGTAACATTTTGTGTTAGTGTCACTGAGAAAAAAGAGAGAGAGAGAATAGGTACACATGTGTTTGTGTGTGTTATATATCTGTACTTAAAATATTTTGTCATTTCAACTGAGGTCTTATATAGTTTTATCAATACAATGTATAAACCCAATTCTAGGTTACCACAGAGCCAAACCTATAGTCTAAGTCAAAATGTATAAAGTCAACTAGAAGCCGAGAAGTATCTTTAATTTGTAGATTATTGCCAAAATTTAAACCATAAGTAAGCAATCTTACTATTTCAACTGAACTAACCAAGTAAGTTCAGTTGAAATAGTAAATTCTTGCTCATGGCTTCACCGTACTATTGTATTAAAATTTGAATAACCAAACCCAGACTCCCGGAGTAAGTGAACCTGACATAACTCACGGAATCAACAATCAACAAGGCAAAAAATATAATAACACAGTCATTTAAGATAGGAGATAAACACAGTTCCTACTTACCTTCACCATTATTGGATGTCACAAAACATACCAATATAAACACTAGAATATAAGCACTTTGTGTCATCTATAAAAAGCAATATTATCTTAATTAAGTGAAGTAAATGTAGATTAAAAAATACCATCAAATCGTCTTTCATTTGACAAGCCAGGAATGGTTGTTTGCAAAGAGTTTAGTGACTCTGAAGCAAAGAGTTCCTGTCAACAAAGGATTGATTCATACATTAATGTACCTGTATTAGACTTCTTAATGTACTTGTACTCCTATTGAATTACCTTTAAGTAAGGGTAGATAGATGAAAATAAACAAGAACTTATATAATAGTTTATACCTAACCTTCTCGTTTAATGAAACTGAAGCCGTGCTGAAAATTCACGTGAGCGATTGATGAACATCTCATGAATACGCTTGTAATAACTTCTCAATCTATATATTTATTAGTCTAGCTAGCTAGACTACGTACGGATTGTTTGTACAATAGTAAACATCAACGTTACAATCATTTTTCTGTGTCCCATCTGGTTATGTAATGGTCTTTTTATTGATACGCATGCCTTAGCACTTATAAACATGATACCAATTTATATGTAAGTACGTAATTAACAGAAAACTAAGAGAACAGCTATGAGTTATAGAAGTTACTTTCCATCATTGTTTAAAATGATATTATATTTCTTTAACCAACTAACTTATATCTTACATTGGTGTAACACTATGGATTCTAAAAATCATGTAAAGTACTCACTGTACAACTTGTTACTTGGTCATATCAACACACTTATACAGTGAGATCTTTTACTAGATCCATAGTACTTCATCCATGTAAACTAATAGGTTATTGAAATAGCTGATTAATCTTTATGATGTGTAGCAAAACACACTATTTTAAGACTGTGCTAAAAACTTATAGTAAATACCTATACATTGAATTTCAGTACTATAATTATATTTTGTGTATGTACTCAATTAAACTATGCCAGCCCCTTCGTTTAAATAGTTTATTAGCAATTATACCCATTCTGGTGTCGACTACACTCCAACAGAGGCTGTTGTCCCTGTAACATCCAATCTATATGCCAACTGATTAAAATGTGGCCACAATACCACCTGGCTTCTATGGACATAATCCAATGTAAACCAGTAGTAAGATTATTATCATGTCAATGTAGATTACATTGATTGCTGTCACCATATATGTCTGGTACTATCACAAATTTATTTGTCAATATTTTGTAAGAGTAATTTAAAGCTCATAAACAATACTAACAGCTAGCATATACAATATGATGATTGTATGTGTTCAGCATCAGCTAATAGCATCACAACAGTTATAACAATGTTATGGCTTGTCAAAAAATGCTTTTAATTCCTCTTGAAATTGTTGTACCATTTCTTTATTTTTGTCAGCAACATTCTCTATTTCACAGTGGTTGAAGATATGGTAATGATACAATTACTTTATTACTATAGGAACCAATACAAATACAATAAGAGAAAAGAACACTATTGATCCAATTCAATGTTACCACATCTTAGAATTTTAATTATTTATGTCTGTATTCACTATTGCTATTCTGTATTACTAGTCTACAATTTGTTACTATTCAACATTAAAAGTACTTCTATGAGCCATTCCATATGTATGGTATTTGGAATATAGACAAGTTTAATAGTAGAAGATATAAGTGATGATGATTCACTTGGTCCGTGTTTATGATCTGAAATGATTTTAAACTAAGTGTCCCTGAGTCTGAACTCATACTCTATATACAAGTACATGTACATGTATCACACTTATACATGTACATGTATCACACTTATACATGTACATGTATAACACATTACCTGTACATGTTTACTGTATAAGATGTGATGTATTTTGTTATAGGACATTTTCTCTCTCACTTGCTGGAGATGGTTAGTCGATGGCAGAACAGTGACACTGCTTATAATGCTGTGAGTTGTTAGACCAATGTCCATTTATTTCTTTCCCCTCAGTCTGACTGTCCATTAGTTGTCCATCTATCTTATTCCCATCAGTCTGTCTGTCCATTAGTTGTCCATCTATCTCTTTCCCATCAGTCTGTCTGTCCATTAGTTGTCCATCTATCTCTTTCCCATCAGTCTGACTGTCCATTAGTTGTCCATCTATCTCTTTCCCATCAGTCTGTCTGTCCATTAGTTGTCCATCTATCTCTTTCCCATCAGTCTGACTGTCCATTAGTTGTCCATCTATCTATTCTATATTCTATTACCACACCTCCTTAGGAATGTGCTAACACTCCTGGTTTCATCTCAATGATGCGTAGTTCTGGTTCTAGCAACGAGAAGCAATACTTAGATTATGAGAACTATCGTCACATTACATTCAAATGGCACTTCAAATTGACAAAGTCGCTTGTCATTTGTTTAGAATCAGGAGATTATATCCAAATAAGGAATGGACTGATTTTATTAACAAAGGTACTAGCTCAGAAGAGGTTGAGGAATCTTGTATCAACTTCCTATCCTAGTTAATAAATAATGTATTTATTGACTAGTAATTTTAAAATGTACTGGTGACTGCTAGGTAGCTAACTGGAAAAAATTCAATTCTAGGTTAGGCTACAAAATTGCTTCAGTTCCGGCAAATGTTTTTGCTTAAATAGAGTAAACAGCTTATATAGTACATTGTACAGTACATTGTGTACATTATATAGTACATTGTCAAACTTCAAAAGAACCTTGTGAGAATTATTTGATATTTCCTATTCCTAATTTATTAAAATAGAATTATTACTAATTAACCTCGCTGTGCGTGGGCGCAAAGCGAGGGTACTGTAGTCTGTTTGTGTGTGTGTGTGTGTGTCTGCACTGCCTGTTACCTTTGAACTACTATAACTTGGCAACTGAAGCGTTAGCAGCTACCAACGTTTAGCAACGAATAGAAAAGCATGTGGACTTTACAACAGTAGTGTCAAGAACATCGTCAAGAAAAACAGAAGCTTAAAACTCGCAAAAGAATTTTCAGGCTGCAGAGGTCAAGTGCCGTTTCTCGAAAAGTAAAAAACTTAACGTGGAGATTTTTTAGTATGTTGTAAACAATCTCAGAGGAATACGGATCAGCAAGATAGAAGGCCGTTGGTCGAAGTAATCGTTAGAAAAGTTCTGAAAAATCTTTTTGGACTTGGAGCGAAGTAACGCATTCAGGAAACGTCTCCAAGCACTAAAAAGACTGCTACTAATAGATAATATATTGATTTATATTTGTACTACGGGACGTTTCCAAAGAACGTTTCACCTTCAAGTTACAATAAATTTTGTATATGAAATATTGACACATTTTAAAGGGTCATGTAAAGACTCAGAGAAACTTTTCAGCACAAAATTAGCACTTAATCTTGCTTGGCAAATGAATGATACTATCACTTACTCAGTTACTGCTTCACAGACATGGCAAAGCTAGAAATCAAGCAACAATTAATGAGCGTATACAGAATGACAAAGCTTACCATTTTATAACCACACCTTCTAGAATGTCAATAAATTTTCTTGCAATAACAACATCATCAGCTGGGCCTAAGCTGGCATAGGATTTATAAATAACTTAGAAACTGCAGCGAGGTTCGGCACTTTAGTGCCTTTCATTAATATTGCAATAAATATGATTATTGTTCAAATAAGATACATATGCCTCTGCACCCTAAATCTCTACTTGTGTACCAACATCCAAATACATGTACGTGTTTCGTCAACAATACTTGAGGTCCTATATACATTTAAAAAGATACGTGTATTAATATTAATATATGTTCATTAAATCCATTAATTTTATTGTTAGGTTCTTCCTCATTACCCTAAAGTGCAACACTTGTATTTAGCTCTGGAGAAGAGAGTAGAGAAGATTATGGAAGAGGAGAAAGAGAAGAGACAAGACCTTTATGTTTTAGCAATAGGGTAAGGCCAGACTCTAAGGAAAGAAGTGGTTTGATATTATGTATATACTAGATATGCTGGTATGCTTAAATCACACAAGCCAAATTTAGTACCAGAACAAGACTTCCATAAAAAGATAGCCTCTGACAACGAGACCAAACTACCTCCACAAGTAAGTATATATTTATTATTAGTATTTATAGATTTTATTTGTATTGAATTTAGATCAAAAAGGATGAAAAAGAGTCTTCAAGTGAAGTATCCACGCCTCTTTCAAATGGCAGAGATGATAAAGTCAAAGCCGAAAAATCTGTCAAACTGGAAAAACCAAAAACAGTACCTGAGAAAATTGAGAAGTCTAAAATGACTGCTGAGAAGGTTGAAAAACCTAAAGTAACTGAAAAAGTGGAAAAACCAAAGATTGCAGAAAAACCTAAAGTTGTCGAAAAAGCCACTGACAAAACTACTGACAAGATGAAAGTTGTTGACAAAGTTGATAAATCTAAGACAGTTGAAAAGGTTGAGAAACCTAAAGTTGTCGAGAGATCAAAGACAAAAGATGAAGGCAACGATAGTAGTCCATCTAGTTTGAAAAATGGAGGAGAAGGAAAGGACAAGGAGGATGTGAAGGAGAAACGATCATCTAATGCATCCACACCTACTCCTGGAGAGCAGACGGAAGGAAAGAAGATCGGTTAGTATTTTTACACTGTTACATTCAGTACTACATGTAGTTATTATACAGTTTATTTTATTCATTGTATCCATTTAGCTGATAAGACTGCCAGCCGTTCTGGTTCTTCAGATAGCACCTCTGCTAATGATTCTCCTGCTAGAACAGGTCAACGTAGGACACACCCATCATCAACAACAGGTGATGGCCCTCCCACTGAACCACCAGACAAAGGTATAAAATCGAATTATTTTTACATGTAAAATAGTTACCTGTATACATGCACATATTAATGTTCATGTTATAATAATACGTTCATTGTCTTCCCTTAGAGCCTAAAAGACGTAAGGTGGAAGAAACTAATGCTAAGGTACTAACTGTACAGTGTACACATGTATGACATAAGTTTCTTATTTGGCTGTTGTAACATAACGAAATGTCTGTGGTCATGAAACAATGGAGTTGCTGACCACTAAGATCTCTAAATGGCTAGCTGTTTGTTAGTGCTAGCTATTTGTTAGTCTCTGTGAACAGTATTGTGCCTTACAGATCATCAATACTGACCTGTGACTTACCAATCAAATTGCTAATATACTTTATAGTAATAATGTTGTTAAGTGGTAGTATTAGATCATCAATACTGACCTGTACCCTTTTACTTGTAGTCAATAGTATACTCAATATATTTATTATTTACATCTATAGACTCCTGTTGCTAATAGCGATGCCAAACCCTCTACTGGTGGAGAGAAGAGTACATCAACTCCAGCACCAGCTAAACCTGATAGAAAAAGGGTAACATTATCTTAGTAACATAACACCATTAATAATATTATATTTTATATTATGTTATACACATAGACTATTAAACATTGTGGAGTGTATAATTTAAATATGGTTTTTGTTATTTTTGAATGTTCTCTAAAGGAACGGCCTTCTGCTGAGAAGGAGAGTCCTGTCACTGATGGTACAAAGAAGAGAAAGGAGTCCCCTGTTGAACCACGCCCACCACCACCAAAAGAGAGCCCATCAGAGCCAAAAGTGAGCGTTGATATATATATTGTAGATGGATGGATGGATTGATAGGAAAAGCACTGAAGGAAATAAAAATATTACATTTGTATCATTCACAGGAAAAGAAACGTATTTTGAAATTTATCAAGACAGAAAAAATTGACATAGGGAAGAAAAGACCCAAGGTACACTATTTACATGTACATGTTACCAGGACCCATACCTTGTAAAGGAGGAAGGAGTGTGTAACTGCCATTCAAAAGCCACTACAGCATTAAACAAACCACAGTAGTCTATTCATGACCATATATGGTTAGAATATTAAGTATTTGTAAGTCATATATAGAAGTTGAACACTTTTTATATATTGTGGTTTGGTCGTGGTTCACTGGCTCATCACCAGGGATTGAGTACTGTTGTAATGAAAAAATACTTGATGGTTCTATAAATTTTCCATTCAATAATATTTCATGGTATTTGAGTTTATACAACATCTATTATTTATCATAATACTAATACCATAATACTAATACCACAATAAGGGATTACTATAGATGGTGTTGTGATAAAAGGTCATAAGTACCAATACATTCGATAGTGGTTACAGTATGCATACCACATGATCTGTTTCAGCTGTTACTTGTGTGGAGGTGTTCCTGAGTACTTCTTGTATTTAACTACAACTTAAATTAACATTTAATTGTTATGATAAATTTAGAATTATCATTAGTAGCTTTTCTTCCACCAGCAGTCATTGTTGTAAAGTTCAATATGGAACGATATAAGATAGCATTTGTATTATATAATTGCTATTTGAGTGTTCCATTTTATGATAATACTGATGAATAATACAAGTAATGATATAGAATTTTATAGAAACATAGATTCTATCTCACTTTTAATTTAATTACAGCTGACTTAATCTGCTTTCATTTTTATTACAAGAGAGTTGAAAAGATACACTATGTCTATTAGTTAATTATTCTTAATTGATATCTTTGTAGAGTCCCATCAATGATAATAAAGACGACAAGACCAAGAAACAGTATCCTTCTTAACACATTTTGTATTGTATGTACATTTATATACACCTGCTGTCTATATCCCTCTTAAGACATTTTGTATTGTATGTACATTTATATACACCTGCTGTCTTATTAGATCAGTATGTTCAGTACAGTGTCTCTGTAGTATGGAATCCAAGTGTGACACCCACACTCGTACAGTATTGTGATAGAGTTATTACATTGTTCTTTGGTCTCACCTTCTGAAACTTAAAGTATAGGGCTAGTATATAGAAAGAAACATGATGACAAAATGTCATGATGATGTCATTCTTGGCCCTCATACTGAAACTTATCTCAATGCTTGTTATGTGAACAGAGAATCTCACATAAAATGCATACTTCGGTAGTGAAAGATTTGACAAATACCTGGTTGAAAATGGGGTTGTACTGATACTGATCTGTTATGTAATAATGGTGTTACTATATTTAGTAACACGTTGTTATTTTTATTCTTACATAAAGAACTGTGTGTGAACATTCATTGAAAAGCTGTTATTTGATACCTTGACTTCTTTGTCAATAGCATACCATCCAAACCACCTCTTAAGAAACCAGCTTGATCTATAATGACAGAAGAAAATGTCACTGTTAAATTAAAATGTCTTGTCTTACTTTTGCACTGTTTAAATAATTATTCGATGACTCATTGTATTTTTGTTTTATTTTATTCATTACTGCTATGCACTGTTATTTACTATGGAAACATATGAATAAGACATCTCAATACACCTTTTATTGACAACATTGATCAAAGTGAGGCTATACAACTCAATGATGTAGAATTGTAACACTGTGTTCATGTAAATGATTCTTCTGTGGCAGTGCAGTAATGTTTTATCAAACAAAAGCTGTGTAGGATTATTAAAATTGAATGGATTCTACTTGTTTGGCGTTGTTGCATCTTCGCTTAGAGGTGAAGTGTATATGAAGAAGCATATATAACACGTGTACAGCAGGAATGCGGATGTGAGTAGAACATTCTTAGTATGTGTTAAGGCTCGTACAGCCTACGCGGAAAAGAAAAAGGAGAAATTTGTAACTGGACGAAGCAATACTTTGTACCTCAACAAGTGCATGTCACATGCATGAATACGTGCTCGTGGAGAGCAACCTTTTGGATAAGACGGGCGTTGGTAGCTCTCGCCAGCAGCCTTTCAATATATCTCTTTTTTAACTGTCGATTACTGGAGATACTACCTAATCGTTTCTCAGTTAACCGTTCGAATCAACAGTCGTCAGGCCTGGCTTTGCTATTAATCCTCCTTTCTCTTTTTCTGAGCCTCAAGCCATTAAGAGAACTTGTAGAGATGCATTGGATGAAAGATCTGACTGATATTCTCTCCAAGAAATCCTCCAAGCAAGTGATTTTGTTAATAGTAGAAAAAGAATATTATGCATCACTATTAAACTGGTTAGTAGCATTTGAGATGAACACAAACAATCTCAAATTAGATGATATTCTGATTATTTCTCTTGATGAGAGGATTTGCAATATATTAAAAGATAAAGCAGACTTATCAACAGTGTGCCTTCGTTTTGACCAGATAATCTATCATTATAACATATTGTATAGCACAAAGTATCTTCACACTTGGGACATTATCATTGTAAGAATGGCATTAGTTCAACATTTAAATCATTGGGGCTATAATGTACTAGTGATTGATTTAGATGCTATAATACTCAAAGATCCCTTTCCATTACTTGATAAGTATCCTGACGCAGATATTATCACTTCTTATTCAATCACAAGTGTACATCCAAACATCCGTGGAATATTTTTTGGATTTATTCTATTAAAGAGTACAGAAAAAAATAGGTTAGATTACTTTCTTTTAAAGAGAGTCCTACTTTGCTATTGTCTATATAATGTATGGAGACTATTGATTAATATAAAGAACAGCAATCAGCATATTTATTTGGATACTCAGGTTAATTAAGAGACTATTTCAGTATCACAACTACTCTAGTGCCATGATTTGTACTAATACTATAAGGGACTGTATAGTTACTGATTATTTATGATAGTATAATATAGTCTTGTGAGGCCAGCCCCCTTTCACTTTAAGAAAAGGAGCTGACCTCACAAGTCTAAATATAATTATGTTTTCTAGAGTTTCTCTGGGAGATAGCAAGGAATCAAGCTGAAGGTATCTGGAATGATGAAGTAAAACTATATGGTGCACTGGACCATGGAATATGAATACCACATGGACTTCAGATAAAGATTGTAATCCACCCTCAACTTACAATTATCATTGTAATATGACAGGTATCACTAATACTGGACTTAAGATTGTTATCTTGTCACATGACCTGATATGTCCTCACAATGACTCAGAGAGGCACTAGTTGTTTCCCACTCTGTTTGTTAACAGCTCAACAAAGAGATTATAGTATTTAGAGATGGCAGTAATATGCACTTGAAGCTAGTTTGCTGTTTATATGATCATGTGAGATACATGTAGTAACACAAACTACATGTACTAATACATGTACATGACAACATGTATATTAATTAAATGGATTAGTATCTTATCAGATTTATCATATAGTAATTGTATCATTAGTCTCTGTAATGTCTGATTCACTTAATACCTAGTAGTAATAATATATGGTGTATTTTCAATAGCTACAATGTAGCATGTTTAAAATTTAATATACTATTAATTGACATTGGTATCTGTAATTGTAATATAATTATTAGTTATTGTTTTTCCTTTATTTCTAGTGCATGGATACATTAGTGCAATTTGGTGGTTTTCTCTCTTCTCATTTAAGTCCTGAGGAGTACAGTAAACGTGTACCATCATTGGATACTTTAGTACAGGAGTATAGGATAACTGGTGATGTGGTCTTCTTTCTATATAGACCAAAGATTATGTCAACAATTGGAGTAAGTGGAATTTTAATTATTCAGATCGTCAAAATTATTGTTTGGTGGTATGGTATAATGTCTTTTTAAGTGATACTATATTATGTAAGAGATATTAAAAATGTAATGACCATCTATATATGCGTGAAACTAATAAATCATTAACACTACAAGGTATTGGTTTGAAGTTGTAAATTATATTTGAAATTCTTAACAACAGTTTGCATTGAATCTGTCACCTGTATTTTTAATATGATTGTCTAATCATTATAAAAAATGTTTCAAATCTTCTATCAATCAAAGTATAAAAAATAAAACCATACAAAGTAAAAGAGATCACTTTGTGATAAGATATTTTAAAAGTTAAGAAAAAACAAGGCTGTCCTTGTTATGTAGAACTACATTGTACACTACTTTATATGTAATAGATGTTCATAAGGATATCCATTTGCTGGCTGCATGGAAAGAGTCCAACAACCATATCCAAAGCAATGAAAAATTCCTGCAAAAAGAAAGAGCAATCCAGCACAAATGGCTGCAGTCATATCATACGTATTACTTGGTTCTTGACTAATTCCAACAAACACCATTATTCCAGCAAAAAAGGAAAACATTCCAAATAATGTAAGACAACATGATGAGATTGTAATACGTGCATCAACTTCCCCCTTGTTTTTACGTAAAGCACATCCGATGAAGATAGCAATAATAAAAGCAAGAGCTGGGACAATGCCGATTGCACCTGCTGTTGTTATCAAGGATGAACTACTTTTTGTTCCCCAAATTGCTATCGGAGCTGCAATAATATTTGCAACCACAGAAATACTCACAAAAATATTAATTGTACTTTTGAAACATTCTACTTGAAAGAAAGTTCTGATATTCATGTATTAAATAAATGGTATTTTGCTCACCTTCATCTTTATTTGTCCTTTCAGATGTATCCATGTTGTAGATATTAATGAACCTTGCAAATGTATCCATGTTGAAGGTATTACTGAACAAGTGTTAAAACAATTCCACTATGTTGTGTGTATTTGTTTTTCTCTTATATTTATATTTATCCAGTGTTTTCTTAGAAATTGTGAATTTGATCATACTATTTGAAATAGATTTATGATGCATCCCTGTAGTTACTTATGTTATTTATAATAGATTTCATAATCCACTCCCTGAGATAAAGTTGAAACTATGAATTTAAGTATTACCTGGCTTCTTAGAACTCCAGTCAAGTTTCATTAAAAAAATTCATTACTTTCTTGTAACAATTAGTAGCCAATTCTCAGAAATCAATGTTATGAAGTGAAAATGGTAAACATGACATGTCAGCAGATTTAAGTTAGGTACCAAAAAGGAAATGTGATTTCTGTGTATAGTACAATAGATATGATGATATATGAATTATCTGATGTGTCAATATAATTTTAAGATGACACTTTGTCTCTGTACTGTCTGATCCACTGAAGTCTCACTACTATACTTTGTAGGGATACCTGTATTGTATAGCAAATGATATTTGAATATCACTCATTTAAATCGAGTTCTTGCAATGCAGTTTATAATTATAATTATTCTTCATTAACAGGTGGAGTTTGCTGAATTGGGAAAGCAGTTAAAGCTAGCAATGAGAAAACTGATTGTAAATCTATCATGAGTAGACAAGAGGTTAGTGAGTTATCTATGTTTGTTGAGAGATCTAAGACAAAAGATGACAGCAATGATAGTAGTCCATCTAGTTTGAAAAGTGGAGGAGAAGGGAAGGACAAGGAGGATGTGAAGGAGAAACGATCATCTAATGTATCCACACCTACTCCTGGAGAGCAGACGGAAGGAAAAAAGATCGGTTAGTATTTTTAGCTAGTATTAATAACATTGTTACATTCAGTACTACATGTATTTATTATACAGTTTATTTTTTTCATTGTATCCATTTAGCTGATAAGATAGGATCTCTACTAATGATTCTCCTGCTAGAACAGGTCAATGTAGGACACATCTGTCATCAACTACAGGTGAAGGTATAAAATAGAATTATTTTTACATGTAAAATAGTTACATCTATACATGTGCATGTTATAATAAAACAGACAAACCAAACCACAGTAGGCTGTTCATGACCATATATGGTTAGAATATTAAGTATTTGTGAGGCTTTGGGCTCCTAATGTTATTTGTAGGTCATGAATGTTGAACACTTTTTATATACATTGGTTTGGACACAGTTAACTGATCTTCACCAAGGATTGAGTACTATTATAATAAATACATTTACTTGATGATACTATAACTTTCCCATACAATAATATCTCCTGGTATTAAAAGTCTATACAACATCTTTTATTATCAGCTATAGCATATTATTAATAACTCAACAAGGGCTTTACTACAGATTAAGTGTGGTGTGTTAAGCAAGCAAGAGGAAACATCAACATACTTGAGAGTTGTTACAGTGTACCACACGATCTGGTTAAGCTGTTTCTTGTATGACATCACAGTTCTTAGATTGAGCCATTGTGTCTAGAGCATGATATTACAGTAGTATGTGGTCATTTCATGGGAAGGGGGGAGGCAGTACTTCATGTATTTAACTACAACTTTATATGTCTTATTTTGACAAAATTATATTATACAAATGGATTTAATTCTACTATCATTTTTATTACAAGAGAGTTGCTTTAAAACATAACACTATGTCTATTAGTTAATTATTCTTAGTTAATTTCTTTGTAGAGTCTCATCAATGATAATAAAGACGACAAGACCAAGAAACAGTATCCCTCTTAACACCATTGTCCCACTTGTGTTGAATATACATGTATTACACTTGTTGTCTGCATATAAATGTTTTTAGATCAATGTTCTTAGGTCAGTGTCTCTTTAGTAAGGAGTCAAAGAGTCACAAAGAGTATTTGCTTTCATGACATCCACACTTGTACAGTATTGTGATTGAGTTATTACATTACTCCACTCCCTAAAACCCTACAGTATAGGGCTAGTATATAGAGAGAAAAAGAATAACAAAATGTCACGAAAATGTAACTCTTAGCTTCATAATGAACCTGTTCTCAATAGTTGTTATGTTAACAGAAAATGTCACATGTCTTGTCTTGTCTTACTTTTGCACTGTTTAAATAATTATTCAATGACTCATTGTATTTTTAACCTCGCTGTGCGTGGGCGCAAAGCAAGGGTACTGTAGTCTGTCAGTGTGTGTGTGTGCCTGCACTGCCTGTTTTCTTTGAACTGCTATAACTTGGCAAGCGAAGCGTTAACAGCTACCAACGTTTAGCAACGAGTAGAAAAACGTGAGGACTTTACAACAGTAGTATCAAGAACATCGTCAAAGAAAAAGAAAGCTTAAAACTCGCAAAAGAATCTTCAGGCTACAGAGGTCAAGGTGCCGTTTCTCGAAAAGTAAAAAACTTAATGTGCAGATTTTGTAGTATGCTGTAGAGAATATTAGAGGACTACGGATCAGCAAGACAGAAGGCCGTTGGTTGAAGCAATCGTTAGAAAAACTCTGAAAAGTGTTTTCAAAATTGTACATGGACCTGGAGCGAAGTAACGCATTCAGGAAACGTCTCAAAGCACTGAAAAAACCTGCTACTAATAGATAATATATTGATTTATATTTGAACTACGGGACGTTTCCAAAGAACGCTTCATTTTCAAGTTACAATAAATTTTGTATATGAAATATTGAAACATTTTAAAGCGTCATGTAAAGGCTCAGAGAAACATTCATCACGAATTTAGCACTTAATCTTGCTTGGCAATTGAATGATACTATTACTTACTCAGTTACAGCTTCACAGACATGTCAATCAGAGTACAAAGTACCCAGTAAACGCAAAGCTTTTTTCAAGAGAAATGCTGAGTCATCAAACAACAGTTTGTAATGTGCATCACGTGATCCATCAATAATTTGACCACACCTTGTCCAATCTTAAATGTACATGTTACATACACTCTGCAGTATAGATTTACACTGGGAACTGCAGCGAGGTTAAGCACTTTAGTGCGTTTTTATTGTTTTATTTTATTCATTACTGCTATGCACTGTTATTTACTATGGAAACATATGAATAAGACATCTCAATACACCTTTAATTGACAGCATTAGGCAAAGTCAGTGATGCTATACAACTCATTCACATAGAATTTTAACACTTTATTCATGTAAATGATTCTTCTGTGGCAGCTCAGAGGTGTTTTATCACAGAGGACAGTATTCTTGAACTATAAAAATGAATAGATTGTGACCTGATTTGCAAAAAGGGACAACTTCTGGCAAAACATTTGTGACATGATTTATGAAAAAAGACAACTGTTGAAACATCATAAAAATAGTTTTGTATACATAAAGCTGCTATAATATGCACAACCATTCATGGAACTGCATCTATGTATACAAAACTGTTTTTTCAGGTGTTTTGAAAGTGATGCTTTTTTCATAAACCATATCACAATTGTTTGACTGAAGTAGTCCCTTATTGGAAATCAAGTCAAATATTAAAAGATAAAGGAGACTTATGATTATCAATGATAGTATAATTTAGTCTTGCAAGGCCAGCCCCCTTTCACTTTAAGAATAGGAGCTGACCTCACAAGTCTAGATATAATTATGTTTTCTAGAGTTTGTCTGGGAGATGGCAAGCAATTGAACTGAAGGTATCTGGAATGATCAAGTAAAACTATATGGTGCATTGGACCAGGTGGTTCTTGGTGTAACTTGACTATGATGACATCATAATGAAATGACACGTAATGATGTCATCATAGGACATGTTGTTACATCATCAGTCAAGTTACACCAAGAAGCACCCACTGGACCATGGAATATGAACACCACATGGACTTCAGATAAAGATTGTAATCCACCCTCAACTTACAATTATCATTGTAATATGACATGTATCGCTAATACTGGACTTAAGATTGTTATTTTGTCACATGACTTGATATGTAGACGTTGTGAGCCATTTAAGTGAGACCAATACTATGTATGGCATAATAATGGATGAAAAAGTCATAATATGAAGAAGCAAGCTGCTGAGAAAGGATTAATATGGTATTTAAGAGAAGACTGGGAAGAGTCATTGCTAATAGTCCAAGCAAGGGAAGGAGTTGCATTCATAATCTTAATATTTCTCATCATTATATAATTACTGAACACATGGTTGCCGTGATCTTTATGTTGAACAGAAACAACACTTACGTATGTAGAATTAATGTGTGGAACATATCCAATTGTCATAACTTAAAACATGTAGATTGTTTAGCCCCTCCCCCCTGTCTGACATATGGTACTTACCATTCACATAATTTATGGTATGCTTATGTCGTATATTTATGTCGTCTCTCAGATGATTAGTCATTTCATAGTGTTAGCTAGGTGCTGCCTACTGGGCTCAGTGTACCACTGTATAGACTGATGAAAGTCCAGACTATTAATTTTATATGAATAATAGGTAGAGCAAGGTTTAAGTAATTAATTTTCGATTAACTATGTGTTGCTATTGTAAAAATGCGATTAATTTTGCTAAGGTGCTATATATTTATATCTAATCTCGAGTAGCCAGCTCCTCCCCTTACGGGAAATGAGAATCTGGTCAACTATAAGTGTAGGTGCTATATCTAAGCAGAATAAGCCAGAAGCCTGAAACATGAGTAAGATCTTAAGGTTTCTGTGTAGAAAATACAATCGAAGGTGGATATTACTAGTGCTTGCCACTAGCGTTATAGCTCTACTCTTTTTAACTGTCGATTCCTGGGTACTACCTGATCGCTTTACAGTCAATCGTTATGACTCACTAGTCGTGGACTCTGGTTTTTCCATCAAACCTCCTTTCTCATTCTCTGAGCCCCAAGCAATTAAACCAGTAAGAGAACTTCTAGAGATGCATTGGATGAAAGACCTGACTGATATTCTCTCCAAGAAATCCTCCAAGCAAGTGATTTTGTTAATAGTAGAAAAAGAATATTATGCATCACTATTAAACTGGTTAGTAGCATTTGAGATGAACACAAACAATCTCAAATTAGATGATATTCTGATTATTTCTCTTGATGAGAGGATTTGCAATATATTAAAAGATAAAGCAGACTTATCAACAGTGTGCCTTCGTTTTGACCAGATAATCTATCATTATAACATATTGTATAGCACAAAGTATCTTCCTACTTGGGACATTATCATTGTAAGAATGGCATTAGTTCGACTTTTAAATCATTGGGGCTATAATGTACTAGTCATTGATTTAGATGCTATAATACTCAAAGATCCCTTTCCATTACTTGATAAGTATCCTGACGCAGATATTATCACTTCTTATTCAATCACAAGTTTACGTCCAAATGTCCGTGGAATATGTTTTGGATTTATCCTATTAAAGAGTACAGAAAAAGTTGGTAAGTTACTGTTAATTATGCCAAACCACAAAGGAACTGACCTCAACATGTAATTGACCTACTATACCAGTTGTAATAACTGTGATCACAGTAACGACCTTGTGTTGTGAAATGCTTGAGTATAAATTGTGTGTGTAAATATCCTGTAGAAACATAATTATAATATTACACTATTTATATACTCACATAGTTGAATTGTAACGTATGTTCTATTATCTATGAGTTGTATGTGGTCTATAGTCAATCAATAGTCTCTACATATATAGGATGATTTTAATGTGGCATGGTACCAGCTTTTAGATCCCATTTGTTTCCTATGCGGCTATGAAGTACTATATATATTACAAATTTTTTGATGCAAATAAATTTTACAGCAATAGTAAATATATTCAATTAATTTTGATTCAAGTTATATATAGTTATTCACAATTACATTTCAATGTTGTACCATGCTGGTCTTGTTAATATAGATAACTTAGTATGTGATTATCCATGAGTGGCATATAATTGACATGTTAATCTATAATGCCTCCTAATAATTTCATGTCATTATATCTAACTATATGCCTAATTCAATAGCTATATAACTACCAAGGAATACTGACTGTATACCTTTATTTCAAACAATAGAACATCTCTGGGAAGTTTTAAGTAATCGTACTGAAGGCATTTGGAATGACCAAGTAAAGCTATATGGTGCACTCAGTCATGGAATGAAGACTATATGGACTCCTGACAAAGATTGTAATCCAACTTCAACTTACAATCATCATTGCAACTTGACAGGCATCACTAATACTGGACTTAAGGTTATTATCTTGTCACATGACCTAATATGTAGAAGTTGTATACCAGCAAAGCGTGATCAATATTATGTGTGGCATAATAATGGTCGTAAAAATCGTATGATGAAACAGAAAGCTGCCAATAAAGGCTCAGCATGGTTTTTGAGACAAAACTGGATGAAAATTGCAGGTAACAGTAAAAACAAAGGAAGAGAATGGATTCGTGAACTAAGTATTTCAAATGTATAGATTAAACTATTTAAAATATTTTTGTAATTTATTATACTTGGAAATTTTTTTTTACCAAGGGAAGATACCATTTGGATTTGACTTTGAAATTTGATCAATTACACTAGTGTAGTAACCATGGAGCTTTGATTCTTTCATTAGTCTCTATCAGACATATGTTAAGCACTGGAGCGCTTGTGCTTAAAAAGCATTTTTGAAGTGCTTGAATTGCTTTCAAATTATAAAGGACAAGTGTTTGTGTTTGTACTTGTGCTTAACTAAATTGTACTATTAGCCCTTGCAAACACTAGCTCTTCTGCTTTGAAGTACATTATTTGTAATTTTATTATAATAAATGTGTCATTCTTTGGCATGACAAGGTGTCAATGTGTGAAACTGGAATGTAAAGTGCATATTTTACATAGTGGACCTTGATACAAATCAAGTGACACATGATATATGTATGTATATGAAGGCAGTGACCAGTGAACTGGGTCAGTCAGCTGCTGGAGTTTCAGTTCAAGAATATAAAGGTAACTATTTTATTTTATGCTACAATAAAGTGTTGAAGCATTTCAAAGTGCCTGAAGAAGAGCTTAAGCAGTTTTCCTCTTGTACTTGTACTTAAATATGTCTAGACTCTCTATAAATAACTTTGTTGTAACAAAGAGGTTGTTATAACTTACCAAAAAAGATGGGGCATTTAAACTTATATTATACATGTATCATGGACATATGTATTTGTTTAGTTGTAATAAAAGACAAACTTTATTTTTTCTTAAAGATCACATAAATGTGATGCTCACCACCCCCACATAACTTTAGTAAGTTATAGTCAGAACCATGTCGCATAGTAATCTGGTTATGTAATGGTCTTTTCATTGATACATAACTTAGCGCTTATATATTAAAGATGGTAACAATTTATATTAAGTTATTAGCTAATAGAAAATTTCGAGACAATTTGATGTACAATGAGTTTTTAACATAAGATATTATGAAGACTTACATGTACAACGTTAAAACGCAATATATATATATAGGAAAAATAATAGTAATCCAATTACACATTAAAGTCATAATTTCAGTCGGTATAGAAGGGGTATTTCAATTACATTTAAGCAATGTATCGGTCACGATAACTATTCCAGCACCAATAGAACTTCCAACGACACCCAAAGTTGCTGTTCCTAGAGCACCCAATCCAGCTGCCCCAATTGATTGAAGTGTAGCCACAATACCGCCTGCAGCAGTTGGAGCCATTAAAGACATCATATATGAACCTATAGATCCACCTACGATACCTCCATTGGTAAAACCAAGACCACCCACTATTAGAGGTCCTGTAAATATCATTACAGTTCCTCCTATCAGTGCAGCACCCAAAATGATTCCAGCAGTCTTAAGGTAATCCTTCTCTGGAATTATAATAGAATTTTATACTAATGCCTCTTTTAAATAATAATACCAATAATAACCCTACTGATCTCTTATAACAATAGAAGACACTACTTACCAACCAGTCTCTATTGCCCTATTAGATAGTTAGTTAATACACCATTTACTCTAATAATTTCAACCAAACAAATAGATGATTTGTAATAGTTGACTAGTCATACCAGCATTATAGTATTAGCCAATACAACCAAGATATACAACAAAGTATCTGAATGTCCTACCTCACAATAAGAAAAGGATTTGTATGTACAGTGAACCTCACTACAGTCATATCCTAGGCTTTGTCTAATTAAATCAACATTATTATGTTACAAGTGTTAATAAATAATATAACAAAAGGCACACTTGTTAGGATTCATATAATATGGCAATAGACCATATTGCTATAGGAGCATCCAAATTGCAACCTACCAGGCCATTACACACAACAATAAGCTTAAGGTCAATTTGAATGTGGACATTAATTTCAGATAGCTTAGCTTTTATTTAACTTGTCTATATAATTATGATCTTACCATAAATGACAATAATGATTGTAGATTTATTAATACTTCCATCACTACAACTCAAACAGATGTGGTTAGTAACATTGATAGTAGCTTTAGAGGAAAAGTTACCCAAATTCTGATTTGTTACTTGTATAGTGAAGTTTCCCAATGTTCCATTAGGGTGAGTGGAATTAATAACTTTAGTTTCATTAGTAAGTTCATTCACCCAGACAATAGATGCAGTCTTGTTTGATATACATGTGAAAACAACTGGTGTTCCAGGGCACACCATAGTATTATTAGAATCATTTGTAACATTTTGTGTTAGTGTCACTGAGAAAAAAGAGAGAGAGAGAATAGGTACACATGTGTTTGTGTGTGTTATATATCTGTACTTAAAATATTTTGTCATTTCAACTGAGGTCTTATATAGTTTTATCAATACAATGTATAAACCCAATTCTAGGTTACCACAGAGCCAAACCTATAGTCTAAGTCAAAATGTATAAAGTCAACTAGAAGCCGAGAAGTATCTTTAATTTGTAGATTATTGCCAAAATTTAAACCATAAGTAAGCAATCTTACTATTTCAACTGAACTAACCAAGTAAGTTCAGTTGAAATAGTAAATTCTTGCTCATGGCTTCACCGTACTATTGTATTAAAATTTGAATAACCAAACCCAGACTCCCGGAGTAAGTGAACCTGACATAACTCACGGAATCAACAATCAACAAGGCAAAAAATATAATAACACAGTCATTTAAGATAGGAGATAAACACAGTTCCTACTTACCTTCACCATTATTGGATGTCACAAAACATACCAATATAAACACTAGAATATAAGCACTTTGTGTCATCTATAAAAAGCAATATTATCTTAATTAAGTGAAGTAAATGTAGATTAAAAAATACCATCAAATCGTCTTTCATTTGACAAGCCAGGAATGGTTGTTTGCAAAGAGTTTAGTGACTCTGAAGCAAAGAGTTCCTGTCAACAAAGGATTGATTCATACATTAATGTACCTGTATTAGACTTCTTAATGTACTTGTACTCCTATTGAATTACCTTTAAGTAAGGGTAGATAGATGAAAATAAACAAGAACTTATATAATAGTTTATACCTAACCTTCTCGTTTAATGAAACTGAAGCCGTGCTGAAAATTCACGTGAGCGATTGATGAACATCTCATGAATACGCTTGTAATAACTTCTCAATCTATATATTTATTAGTCTAGCTAGCTAGACTACGTACGGATTGTTTGTACAATAGTAAACATCAACGTTACAATCATTTTTCTGTGTCCCATCTGGTTATGTAATGGTCTTTTTATTGATACGCATGCCTTAGCACTTATAAACATGATACCAATTTATATGTAAGTACAGAGAACAGCTATGAGTTATAGAAGTTACTTTCCATCATTATTTAAAATGATATTATATTTCTTTAACCAACTAACTTATATCTTACATTGATGTAACACTATGGATTCTAAAAATCATGTAAAGTACTCACTGTACAACTTGTTACTTGGTCATATCAACACACTTATACAGTGAGATCTTTTACTAGATCCATAGTAATTCATCCATGTAAACTAATAGGTTATTGAAATAGCTGATTAATCTTTATGATGTGTAGCAAAACACACTATTTTAAGACTGTGCTAAAAAACTTATAGTAAATAGCTATACATTGAATTTCAGTACTATAATTGTATTTTGTGTATGTACTCAATTAAACTATGCCAGCCCCTTCGTTTAGATAGTTTATTAGCAATTATACCCATTCTGGCATCAACTACAATCCAACAGAGGCTGTTGTCCCTGTAACATCCAATCTATATGCCAACTGATTAAAATGTGGCCACAATACGACCTGTTGTAGTAAGAACCATGGCTTCTATGGACATAATCCAAGGTAAACCAGAAGTAAGACTATTATCATGTCAATGTGTATTACATTGATTGCTGTCACCATATATGTCTGGTACTATCACAAATTTATTTGTCAATATTTTGTAAGAGTAATTTAAAGCTCATAAACAATACTAACAGCTAGCATATACAATATGATGATTGTATGTGTTCAGCATCAGCTAATAGCATCACAACAGTTATAACAATGTTATGGCTTGTCAAAAAATGCTTTTAATTCCTCTTGAAATTGTTGTACCATTTCTTTATTTTTGTCAGCAACATTCTCTATTTCACAGTGGTTGAAGTCATTTGCTATCTCTGGAGGACCACTATGGTCATATAATTCTACTGCATATGGCTCTTCATCCCATTTGGCCTTACGCTTCTCTATATCCCAGTTCATCCAAGCTGTGTAACGCCATTCTGGAGTACGCATTGAGTATCCCATATAGGCCATTTTGTCTTTACTTGAGCATCCATTATCATCCCATAATGCTGACATATTATTAGGACATCGAGGATATTGAGAATATGCCACTGGTGTTTTATTCATTACTTTAGCTGCTTCATAAACATCTAAATCTGGATTATCAAACAAGGGAGCAAAACTAGTACCCTCAATGTCTTCACCTGGGTTAGGAGCACCTACCAGGTCAGAGATGGTACGATAAAGGTCAACCGATTCTACTAAAGCATAACTATGTTTGCCTACACTTGCTGGTTTCCATGGTGCTCGAATAATCAGAGGAATTCGTGCAGCTAGTTCCCAGTTAGTCTGTTTATGCCAAGAGTCATGTTCTCCAAGTTGATAGCCATGATCACCAAACAACACAACTAGTGTATCATCAGCCATACCCAGGTCTTCAAGGCTTTTAAGTACTCTTCCTATTTGTGAATCTACCCATGAAACTGAAGCATAATAAGCACGTCTGACTTCTTGTTGTATCTCAATAGGAAATGGATTAGGCATTGGTAGATACTTAGTACCATTGGAGTTCAAATAAACACCTTGGTTATGAAATGCTATATCAGGGCTCCCGACAGGTCTAGTGCGATGAAGAACGGTAGGTATATCATTTGGATCACTATACATATCCCAGTATCGTTTTGGCATCATCCAGGGAACATGGGGACGTCGGAAACCTGCTGCTACAAACCACGGACCTCCTTTTTGTTTGACATAATTCAATGTTTCATTTGTGTGGTTGGCTAACTTCCAGTCATAGTGATAACTGTCTGGATAGTTCTTCTCATCAAGTGGACACCATGTATCAATCCCAGAAACTTCAGCTTTTAGACCATGTTTTGGACAGTTAGCTCCTTTAAAAGCAAAATATGGTTTATCCTGTGACCAAGATTTTGGCTCATCCCAATTTGGAGGACTTCCAGAATGATATGTCTTTCCACCTCCTAGAGTAGTAAATCCATGATTTTTAAAATGTTCTGGTAAGGAAATCCAATCAGGTCCTGTTACACGGAAGTCATGGTTTCCAAGACCAATCCATACTTGAGTAGTATCTGGTCTTCTTCCAGTCATAAAACTATTTCTTGAAGGAATACACACTGCGTGTTGACAGTAAGCTCTTTGGAAGACAAGACTTTCACTTGCCAACTTGTCCAAGTTTGGAGTATGTATGTACTTTTGACTATAAGCTTCAAACATCTCTGGCCTCAGATCATCAACTGGTATAAACAATACATTTTTAGGTTTCTCAGCAATTACTGTAGTTAGCAAAACCAGATAAAGTATCAGAATGATTGCCATTGTTAGGGTGGGGCTGCTAATAGACTGTTGTAGTGCTGAATCTGCATTTTAATAGCTCCACCCATATGACAGTAGTAATATAAAACATTGTTGAAATTAGCTCTACATTCTTGAGGTTCGTATTATTAATAAAACAACCAAGCAGACTTCAAACAATATTGGGCACTAATCATATTAGTACATAGTGTTGTGGGTTACTCGCTGAACCATAAGCCAATATAACTGAGGTGAACTTTTCTACCATATATATGTACTACGATTTTTTATAATTATGTTTAGGGTATAAACAAGACATTTATAGGTTTATCTGAAATTGTTGTGGTTGAAACAAGCAGAATTATTATAGTGAGTGACATAACAATTATTAGGGTGGGGCTGCTATAATTGCAGAATCAGCATTATCAAGAGTCCTCTATCATGATGGCAAACTGCTTACTGACCTCAGTTCTATATCTGGTTTTGTCAACTATGGCAATTTCAGAAGAAACTAAAAACGTCTTGTTCATACCAGTGGATGACTTGAGGCCAGAGATGTTTGAAGCTTATGGCCAAAAGCACATGCATACTCCAAATTTGGACAAGTTTGCTAAAGAAAGTCTTGTTTTCCAAAGAGCTTACTGTCAACATGCACTTTGTATTCCTTCAAGAAATAGCTTTATGACTGGAAGAAGACCAGATACTGCCCAGGTATGGGCTGGTCTTGGAAATCGTGACTTCCGTGTTACAGGACCAGATTGGATTTCCTTACCAGAACATTTTAAAAATCATGGGTTTACTACTCTAGGAGGTGGAAAGACATACCATCCTAACAGACCTCCAAATTGGGATGAGCCAAAATCTTGGTCACAGGATAAACCATACTTTCCCTTTGAAATGACACGTTGTCCCAATCAATCTTTAGAAGGTTCTGTTGCCCTAATTGATACATGGTGTCCACTTGATGAGAAGAACTATCCAGACAGTTATCACTATGACTGGAAGTTAGCAAACCACACAAATGAAATATTGAGTTATGTCAAACAAAAGGGAGGTCCGTGGTTTGTAGCTGCAGGTTTCCGACGTCCCCATGATCCTTGGATGATGCCAAAACGATACTGGGATATGTATGGTGATCCAAATGACATACCTACTGTTCTTCATCGCACTAGACCTGTTGGGAGCCCTGATATAGCATTTCATAACCAAGGTGTTTATTTGAACTCCAATGGTACTAAATATCTACCAATGCCTAATCCATTTCCTATTGAGATACAACAAGAAGTCAGACGTGCTTATTATGCTTCAGTTTCATGGGTAGATTCACAAATAGGACAACTATTGAAATCCCTTGATGACATTGGTATGGCTGATAATACTCTAGTTGTGCTGTTTGCTGATCATGGCTATCAACTTGGAGAACATGATTCTTGGCATAAAATGACAAACTGGGAATTAGCAGTTCGTGTCCCTCTGATTATTCGAGCACCATGGAAACCAGCAAGTATAGGCAAACATAGTTATGCTTTAGTAGAATTGGTTGACCTTTATCGTACCATCTCTGAGCTGGTAGGTGCTCCTAGTCCGGGTGAAGACATTGAGGGTACTAGTTTTGCTGCCTTGTTTGATAATCCAGATTTGGATGTTTATGAAGCAGCTAAAGTAATGAATAAAACACCAGTGGCATATTCTCAATATCCTCGATGTCCTAATAATATGTCAGCATTATGGGATGATAATGGATGTTCAAGTAAAGACAAAATGGCCTATATGGGATACTCAATGCGTACTCCAGAATGGCGTTACACAGCTTGGATGAACTGGGATATAGAGAAGCGTAAGGCAAAATGGGATGAAGAGCCATATGCAGTAGAGTTATATGACCACAGTGGTCCTCCAGAGATAGCAAACGACTTCAACCACTGTGAAATAGAGAATGTTGCTGACAAAAATAAAGAAATGGTACAACAATTTCAAGAGGAATTAAAAGCATTTTTTATTAAACCATAACATTATGCTTAACACTACACATTAGCTACATATTACACTGCTAGTCTGTTAACTAAAGATATCTCAGTAACTTAGTATGAACACTTGCTATGTTAAAAGAATGAAAAACTTTATTACAACAGATTCTCAATTATATTCACACAGTTCATGTATGTCGTGTATTGTTAAGAAATTGTGGTTAATGTAATGTGTTCATTTAGACTGATTCATATTTCCTCATATATTGGAACTGGAGTAATATAACCTTGAGATTCAATGTTAGGACTCTCGAATACCACCATATAAGTTTCAGAATAAGACAAATTATCAGTGGTAGTAGACGTGGGTAGTGGAGAATTAAGTGGAGAAGGAATCCCTTGGCTTGCTTCAATGTAAACAGGATTACCATTTTCATTAGAAGTCGAGTATACTGGATCTGTTGTGATCTCATCTGGTTTAGGATGACTTGTGTTGTTGGGTGTCTCAGTATATATCGGATTAGTTGTCATTAATGGGAGCTCATTGTGTGGTTGAACATAATGTTCTGTTGGTATATTCGTGGCTTCATTATTTGTAAACTGACCATACGATTGGTTGACTTGTACCTGAAATGATGCATTATTTAAGACGTTGCTTTGTACTAGGTGAGTGTTTGAGCCGTTAAAGTCAATAGTGTTAGTGTATTGTCCTGTTGTCTTGCTCTTAACATGATAGTGTTGTCTTTTTTGGTAGGTTTTACTAATGCAGAAGAGACATACAATTAAAACAATAGCACTGACGACCACAGTGATGGCTATAACTCCAAATATGCCCATAGAAAAGATAGAGTTACCAATGTTAGGACCTATAATGGAAGAAGTAAATAATATAATATACAAATATAGTTCCAATACATGTACATTATATACATTATTATTATACATTGACACACAAAAGAATAATAACTCAATAAGTACATTGTTCATACTCTCTACCAAATGATGTATAATATTATAACAGTCATAATCTTACATTGAGAATCTACATTTGGTTCTTTACTTGGAGTGATAATGGTCAATACTGTTACAGCCTGTTGTGACTTAGAACCCACAATACCTATAAAATTAGTAATAATAATAATATTATTTGAGGGTCACTTAGTTCTTTACTTGAAGTGATAGCATTTGATGTCATTATGACGGTTGATATTGTTGCAGCCTGCTGTGATTGAGAGGTCACAATACTTGGAGTGATAACATTTGTTGTCATTATGATGGTTGATACTGTTACAGCCTGCTGTGACTGAGAGGCCATAATACTTGGAGTGATAGCATTTGTTGTCATTATGACGGTTGATATTGTTGCAGCCTGCTGTGATTGAGAGGTCACAATACTTTGAGTGATAACATTTGTTGTCATTATGATGGTTGATACTGTTACAGCCTGCTGTGACTGAGCGGCCATAATACCTATAAAATTAGCAGTAATAATATTATTTGAGGGTCATTTAGTTCTATACTTGGAGTGATAATCATTGTTGTTGTTACAATGGTCAACACAGTTATAGTCTGTTGTGACACAACACCTATAATGTTAGCAATAAAATAATATTATAATTAGATGTACATGTAGTTCTGTATATTAATATAAGTATTATATAGTGTATTAATGCTGTGCTCATGTAGTGTTCTATTTTACTTACTGCTGCATTCAGCAGGTGCTATATTGTCCAGTCTTTCAGTCATAAAACTATTGTCAGTCAAAGACCCTACAGTAATACCATCAGTCACTAAGTCCACACTCAAGTTGTAAGAGGTTCCACTTTCAAGACTTGTCAATGGAATGTATGTTATTTGTGTAGGTAAAGTGGTAGAAAATGTTTCTATTCTGGACTGGGTATTATGTGTGTAATTAAGTTGCAGCATTGCCTGACTTCCAATACAAGACTGCCAAGATATATTGACCGCTAGCACTGCTGATGTGGCAGTTTGAATAACTGTTGTTGTAGTCAAATTTGCACTAGTAACTATTAAAGAGATAGAGAGTTAACAATATAGTGGTTATTATGCTAGTTATTAAGTTTAATATACATCAGAAACATTAATGAACAATGATTACTTTAAATAGAACATGTTAAAAGTAATATAGTTAAGTCAGACAGTACATAAGTATACTATAACTTACACACAGTAACCACAGGGTTGTTTATACTGGAGCCCACACTGTTGTTAGCTGATACTGAAACACTGTATAAAGACATGGCTTCTACTGGTACATCTATGGAGTAAGAACAGTTACAACTACTGCTAGCTAATACATTAATCCTTGTAGGTGAGGGATTAGAGGAGGAGAGAGTGATCTCATAGTTTGTGATTGGAGGAATTAAGAGACTGACTAAATCTGAACACTAGAGGAGAAGAGAAAATTATGAGTGAAAAAATGGAAAAAAGCATGTAATACAAAAAATGTAGACTGACAGTACACGAGTTTTATAAGAAGCTTATGTTATAGCTGTAGACTTGTAAACAATGTATGATTAATGTATTAAAATATTAACATTATGAAACAGAGTATGATTTTAACAACTATAGAGATAACAACACCATCTCACTTACCATCCATGATACTCTTAATTCATGACTACCATTATTTCCATGTACACAGACCACTAAATTCTGAGGTGGAAATGGTTCTATAAATAACAGAGAAAGAGATCAACTCATAAATATCTAGTACTGACTTCATTCGGCAAATACCATATGCTCTTAATGTACTAGGAGGGTTTCATTAATGTAGTAAGTCATATCAACACATTTAGATTATTAACCAAACTGTGTATAACCTACTAGAAATTATCTTAAAATATCAAATTAGTAAACAAATATTCATCTATTTCTCAATCCATTCATCCATCCATCTACCCACGTGTCCATTGATCCATTTTTCCATCCATCCATTGACCCATGTGTCTGTTGACCTGTTTGTCCATCCATTCATCCATCCATCTACCCATGTGTCCATTGACCCATTTGTCCATTCATTCATTCATCCATTGACCCATGTGTCTATTGATCTGTTTGTCCATCTATTCATCCATTCCTTAATCAGTCTATCTATCCATTCATTCATTCATCTATCCATTCACAGAACAACACGCATTAATGTACATTTTTAACAAGCAATCTTTTTCCAGCCATTATCATACCTTGACTAACAATTGTTAAACTTAGAGTCTCGAGTGGTCCACTTCCAGCACAATTCACAGCTTTAATTGTAACATTATATGTAATACCATACATTAAATTAGTAAGAATGGTATCAGTTGATGTGACATGACATTGACTGTCAGGACAGACACCAGTTTCTGGGAGTGGATCAATTGTGATGATGTAATGAATGAGATCTGTACCCCCAGTAGACAAGGGTGGAGACCAGGAGAGAGAGACAGAGTTGAATGTTGTCGTTGTGTTTATAAAGTTTAGTGGTTTACTTGGAAGAACTAGAAAGAGAAGGTAATGTTTTGACAACCATTGACAGATAAATGAATGGATGGATGAGCAAATGAATGTACAGATTAAAAATGGATAGATTGATAACAGATGGATAGATAAATGTAGGGACAAATGAACGGACAGATAGACATATGGATAGCCAAATAGATGAATGGATGAATGTTTAATATTTGTACAAAACTTACATGCTAATTCTAATGTTTTAGATGCTGAGTTCCCATTACTTACATCATCGTAACAATTGATACTAATTCCATTAATTGCAGCTGTAGCATTAATTGTAGCAGTTGAATTCATTTTGTCATTATTTAATGAAATCAATTCCACTTTAAAGTCACCAACACTACCAGTATCACCAGGTGAATTATCAGTTGCTCTGAAAAAATGATTGTTGTTTCCACTCTTCCAAAACAATACATTTGTATCGGTAACACACGTAAAGACAGCAATAGTGTTTGTACAGACATTACCTGTATAGACTGCAGTTAAAGTTACTGTAACAGAAACACAAGTTAGAAAAGTACAAGTTTAAAAGTATGTCTTGTAAGTTATTCAAATGTTTGGTATATAATTAAAGTACATGATCACAAAGTTTAACGTATCTTATGAACAATTTTGAGGTCCAATTTAGTCAATTATACAGCCACTTAGTTTGAACTTATATATCATTCAATTAGCATATGATTGGATATTATGTCCTAAATTAGTATACTTAATGAACTGTCGCTAATGTTAAATGTTAGAAATTTACATATAATTACATGAAAATGAATAGACAATTACATATATTTGGAATTAAGTTTCAAGAAAATCAGACTAAATGACATTGTAAAGGATGTAAAGTCACAACTATCAACTATATCAGAGTTGTACTAAAAGATGAAGGTTTATTTATAGAAGCAATGTTTGGATTAAAATAATGAAATATAGTTTGAGTATATTCATAATTGAGGGCTGGTTTTCCCACTAATTATTAAAATTGTGGTTGATAAAATTACTTAGGGGATGTAATCAAACACAATACAATACAACTATTGTATTTTTAGTGGACAATTACAACTAAATTACAATTATTGTAAAAAACTGCACAATTTCCATTACTTCATCACTGCTACAGAGTCTCATATATATAGCAGTATTCTTTGTTACTGGGCTTTTAAAAACGAAATTGTGACAGTGTCAGTAGCAAAATACCATATTTTAATGTGAAATTAATATAATTAGGTTCCGACATTTAAAATTTAGGGTCTGGGCATTAAATTCCATTAAAGTATAGCATTCTATTACTGGCATTTCCTTTTAAAAAACTACAAGTTAGAAAAAACAGTAACAAGTTCAAAAGTATGACATAGGTATGCTATTCAAATGTTCAGTATATAAGTAAACCACATAATCACAAAGTTTAACGTATCACATGATCAATATTGAGGCCAAATTTTAGTATTATACAACCACTTAAGGTTTAACTTACATATCATTCTTTTGATTGGACATTATGTCCTACATAGTATATTTATGAACTGTAGTTAATGTTAAAAACAACATGTAACAATGTCATCACCTACAGCTATTATGTAGAGTCATTGTCAAGCCAAATCTACCAATTTAGGGCGTTCCTTTGTTTAAAGTATTTTGACTTACCAGTAGCAGTGGTTAAGTGAGTAAAACTGATCATCAAAAACAACAAATGACAAACAAAATTAAAGACCTGCATTTATTTCAATTGCAAGAGCCTCTCTCTCTCTCTCTCATTGACTTGTTATATTCGTGACCTCAATAATATTTTAATAATAAAAAAGGGAAATGACCTTACTATAATAATATATGAATTATTCACAAAATACAAATATTATTTACATGAAAATTATTTTATGCCTTCACGTGGCATCCACCAACACCTCATGAATATACTTGTCTTAATTAACACTAGTTTGATAGAGTAGAGAGGAGGGTCGTTTCTTTGTGTACTATGTATAGCCTTGTTTCAAGACACGAACCAGATAAGAGCATTATCTAAAGTTAATACAATTATAACAAAAAAATAGATCTACTTACATTTTTAGTATATACATGTATTTGTAATTTTTTTTCTTTCTTACTTATTTTCTTACTTTTTTTCTTTCTTTCTTTATTTAATTATTTATTTATTTGTTTGTTTGTTATTTATTTAATTCTTTCTTTCTTTCTTTCCACATAGTGTCCCACAGATCTAAGTTGTACTATACCTTCCATTACTCCTTATATATATTATGTCAGTATCAGGAGTAACAAACATGAGTTCACAGTTAATGGGACTTATAGTGCAATTCATACTGATCCTGCTTGTAGTGTCTCTGCTGTTACTGTTAGTGCTGTTAATAAAGTAGGAACTGGTGATAAATCTGATCCTGAACTCATTGGTCAGTTTATTGATTGAATGATGTATAAATAAATGATAGGATAAATAGAGAGCTGGATGCATGGATTGATGGATGGATGGATTGATGGATGGATGGATAAATAGATAGATGGGTATATTATATAATGAACAGACAGACAGATTAGTTGTCATGCATAGAAGTTGATTAACTGATGAATAGAAACAAATGACAGAAAGAAATGAATTATTAATAGTCACTAAAGTAGTCAAATTACAGCTACAAGGATAGATGAAGAGAGATGATAACCGTGAATAAAAGAAATCATTTAACATATTTTACTTCTCACTTGTAGGTGTTACCCTGACTCTGATTACGTCTCACTAGCTGAGGGCCACTGTAACTAAGTATTTACAACCTGCTGTTACTAATATTACCATAACCTTTAGAAACTCTTCAACTGCTGATGAACACATTTGTAACTAACAACTATTCTAGTACAACAACATCTGTTAATATACTTCTCTCTGATTAGAGAATAGTACTGTCTATAATGCTGCTATTGTTGTGTACTATTGGGAAAGAAATGGAGGCACAAGTCTTTGACATCTCAGGTTGTTACTCTCATTACAACTCAAAGCTTTAATGGTAAGCTACTTCTATACCTATATACTTAGGTTAGTAAGTAAGAAAGGGTCTGTATGTTTTGATGTTTATTATATTAGGTATGCTTGCTAAATACAATATACATAGTATGTCTATTATTCTCTATGTTAGTAACATGTGACAATGCGTATATTAATTACTTGCCTATTCTTTTACTTAATTCATCTTTGTATGTTGTGTCATAGACTGGAAGAGGATCTTCAATACTTAGAAATGAAAACATGGATTGAATGATCCTTGACAATTGTCAACTTGGACAAATGATGATGACCTCATTTAAGTATTATGGATGCCAAGATGTCCTGTTTTCACTTGATTATGCTTGTAATATACAATAGCTACCAAACTAGAGAAAATCAATCTTTCATTATGTATCATCAAATATGAGTTCAAATTCAGTGTTGTTTTTGTGATTTGTGGCATGTTCCACAGTGGTCCTCCAGAAATAGCAAATGACTTCAACCACTGTGAAATAGAGAATGTTGCTGACAAAAACAAAAAAATGGTACAACAATTTCAACAGCACTTAAAAGAATTTTTTATTAAACCATAACGTTATGCTTAACGCTACACATTAGCTATATATTACACTGCTAGTTCTAATAACTAAATAAGATATCTCAGTACCTTAGTATGAACACTTGCTATGTTAAAAGAATGAAAAAATTTGTCACAACAGATCTCAAATATATTCACACAGTTCATGTACGTCGTGTATTGCTAAAAAATTGTAGTTAATGTTATGTGTTCTATTAGACTGATTCATATTTCCTCATATATTGGAACTGGAGTAATATAACCTTGAGATTCAATATTAGGACTCTCAAATACCACCATATAAGTTTCAGAATAAGATGAATTATCAGTGGTGGTAGACATGGGTAGTGGAGAATTGAGTGGAGAAGGAATCCCTTGGCTTGCTTCAATGTAGACAGGACTATAATTTTCATTAGAAGCCGAGTATACTGGATCTGTTGTGATCTCATCTGGTGTAGGATGACTTGTGTTGTTGGGTGTCTCAGTATATATTGGATTAGTTGTCACTAATGGGACCTCATTGTGTGGTTGAACATAATGTTCTGTTTGTATATTCATGACTTCAGTATTTGTAAACTGATCATATGATTGGTTGACTTGTACCTGAAATGATGCATTATTTAAGACGTTGCTTTGTACTAGGTGAGTGTTTGAGCTATTAAAGTTGATAGTGTTAGTGTGTTGTCCTGTTGTCTTGCTCTTAAGATGATAGTGTTGTCTTTTTTTGTAGGTTTTACTAATGCAGAAGAGGCATACAATTAAAACAATAGCACTGACGACCACAGTGATGGCTATAACTCCAAATATGCCCATAGAAAAAATAGAGTTGCCATTGTTAGGACCTATAATGGAAGAAGTAAATAATATAATATATAGTTCTAATACATGTACATTATATACATTATTATTGTATATTGACACACAAAAGAATAATAACTCTATAAGTACAATGTACATACTCTCTAGCAAATGATGTATAATATTATAACAGTCATAATCTTACATTGAGAATCTACATTTGGTTCTTTACTTGGAGTGATAATGGTCAATACTGTTACAGCCTGCTGTGACTGAGAGCCCACAATACCTATAAAATTTAGCAATAATAATAATATTATTTGAGGGTCACTTGGTTCTATACTTGGAGTGATAGCATTTGTTGTCATTATGATGGTTGATACTGTTACAGCCTGTTGCGACTGAGTGGCCATAATACTTATAAAATTAGCAGTAATAATATTATTTGAACGTTATTTAGTTCTATACTTGGAGTGATAATCATTGTTGTTGTTACAATGGTCAACATAGTCTGTCGTGACTGAGACGCCACAACACTATAATGTTAGCAGTAACATATAATATTATAATTAGATGTACATGTAGATCTGTATATTAAATATAAGTATTATTTAGTATATTAATGCTGTGCTCATGTAATGTTCTTTTTTACTTACTGCTGCATTCATCAAGTGCTATATTGTCCAGTCTTTCAGTCATAAAACCATTGCCAGTCAAAGAGCCTACAGTAGTACCATCAGTCACTAAGTCCACACTCAAGTTGTAAGAGGTTCCACTTTCAAGACTCGTCAATGGAATGTATGTTATTTGTGCAGGTAAAGTGGCAAAAAATGTTTCTATTCTTGACTGGGTATTATGTGTGTAATTAAGTTGCAGCATTGCCTGACTTCCAATACAAGACTGCCAAGATATATTGACAGCCACCACTGCTGATGTGGCAGTTTGAATAACTGTTGTTGTAGTCAAGTTTGCACTAGTAACTATTAAAGAGATAGAGAGTTAACAATATAGCGGTTATTATGCTAGTTATTAAGTTTAGTCATTCATGATCGGGCATATACATCAGAAACATTAATGAACAATGATTACTTTAAAAAGAACATGTTTAAAATAATGTAGTTAAGCTGGACAGTACACGAGTATACTATAACTTACACACAGTAACCACAGGGTTGTTTATACTAGAGCCCACACTATTGTTAGCTGATACTGACACACTGTATAAAGACATGGCTTCTACTGGTACATCTATGGAGCAGGAACAGTTACAACTACTGCTAGGTAATACATTAATCCTTGTAGGTAAGGGATTAGAGGAGGAGAGAGTGATCTCATAGTTTGTGATAGGAGGAGCTAACAGACTGACTAAATCTGAACACTAGAGGAAAAGAGAAAGTTAGGAGTGAGAAAAATGGAAAAAAGCATGAAAAAATGTGCACTGTCAGTACATGAGATTTATAAGAAAATTAGGTTACAGCTGTAGACTTTCAGACAATGTACAATTACTTGTGCTAAAAATATTAATATTGTGAATCAGAGTATGATTTCAACAACTAGAGAGCTATACGCACTATCTCACTTACCATCCATGATATTCTTAATTCATGACTACCATTATTTCCATGTATACAGACCACTAAATTCTGAGGTGGAAATGGTTCTATAAATAACAGAGAAAGAGATCAACTCATAAATATCTAGTACTGACTTCATTCGGCTAATACCATATGCTCTTAATGTACTGGGAGGGTTTCATTAATGTAGTAAACCAAACTGTGTATAACATACTAGAAATTACCTTAGAATATCAAATTAGTAAACAAATATTTTTCTATCATTTCTCCATCCATTCATCCATCCATCTACCCATGTGTCCATTGATCCATTTGTCCATCCATTCATTGACCCATGTGTCCATTGATCTGTTTGTCCATCCATTCCTTAATCTATCTATCTATCCATTCATTCATTCATCCATCCATTCACAAACAACACACATTAATGTACATTTCTAACAAGCAATCTTTTTTCCATCCATTATCATACCTTGACGAACAATTGTTAAACTTAGAGTCTCGAGTGGTCCACTTCCAGCACAATTCACAGCTTTAATTGTAACATTATATGTAATACCATACATCAAATTAGTGAGAATGGTATCAGTTGATGTGACACGACATTGACTGTCAGGACAGGCACCAGTTTCTGGGAGTGGATCAACTGTAATGATGTAATGAATGAGATCTGTACCACCAGTAGACGAGGGTGGAGACCAGGAGAGAAACACAGAGTTGAGTGTTGTTGTTGTGTTTGTAAAGTTTAGTGGTTTGCTTGGAGCAACTAGAAAGAGAATGGTAACGTTATATTTGCATAGTATTTTTGACAACCATTGACAGATAAATGAATGGATGGATGAGGAAATGAATGGACAGATGACAGAAAGAAAGATGAATAACAGATGGATAGATAGATTTGGGAGGAATGGATGGACAGGTAGACATGTGGATAGCCAAATAGATTAATGGATGGATGTTTGATATTCGTGTCCTGATTTGCAATAAGGTACCACTTTTAGCAAAACATTTGTGATGTGATTTATGAACAAGGACCAAATATCAAAGAACAGTTTTTATGCATACAGCTGCTATATATATATATAACTGTTCATGGTAACTGCATATAAGTATGTATGCAAAACTGTTTTTGAGGTGTTTTGTCAGTGATCCTTTTTCATAAATCATGTTACAAATGTTTTGACAGAAGTGGTCCCTTATTGCAAATCAGGTCACATTGGTACAAAACTTACATGCTAACTCTATTGTTTTAGATGCTGATTTCCCATTAATTAAAGAATCGGAACAAGTGATAATAATTCCACTAGTTGTAACAGTAATTGTTGCAGTTGAATTCATTTTATCATCACTTGAGAAAATCAATTTCACTTTAAAGTCATCAACAAAACTGGTATCACCAGGTAAATTAACATTTTTTGTGAAAAGATGATTGCTGCCACCACTGCTCCTCCAAAATAATGTACTTGTATCAGTTTCACATGTGAAGACAGCAATAGTGTTTGTACAGATATAATCTGTATAGTCTGCAGTTAGAATTACTATAATGAAAACAAACGAAAGAAATTAATGGAGAATTGCACATTGCATTATATTCATGACATATCTCTCATAAGTACACTATTGGTTTTAATATTGATTTAGAGGTTTAGCTTAAGAGTGAAATATCCTTATTTCAAAGGGGTAGTTCTATATAGCAGCAATATGTATATTATACCCTCAGTATAATCAACTTCTATTACACTTATTTGATGATTTCACCATTACCATTACCATTATAACTACTATCACCATTACTATTGCATTACTATCACCATTACCATTTCCAATATCATTATCATGAAATTTACTTCAATAGTAATCAATCACAATTACAACTACTTTTCTACAATTACCATTACTACTATTACAAATTTACATATAATTACATGAAAATGAATAGACAATTACATATATTTAAAATTACGTTTCAAGAAAATCAGTGTTTCAAGGTTTTTCAGACTAAATGACATTGTAAAGTATGTAAAGTCACAACTATCAACTATATCAGAGTTGTACTAAAAAATGAGGGTTTATTTCTAGAAGCAATGTTTGGATTAAAATAATGAAAAGAGAGTTTGAGTATATTCATAATTGAGGGCTGGCTTTCCCACTAATTGTTAAAAATTGTGGTTGATTACAAATACTTAGGGGATGTAATCAAACACAATACAACCATTGTATTTTTAGCAGACAATTACAACTAAATTTAAAAACTGTACAATTACCATTACTTCATCACTGTTACAGAGTCTCATATATATAGCAATATTCTTTGTTACTGGGCTTTTAAAAACAAAATGGTGACAGTGTCAGTAGCAAAATACCATATTTTAATGTGAAATTAATATAATTAGGTTCCGACATTTAAAATTTAGGGTCTGGGTATTAAATTCCATTAAAGTATAGCATTCTATTACTGGCATTTCCTTTTAAAAAACTACAAGTTAGAAAAAACAGTAACAAGTTTTAAAAGTATGACATAGGTATGCTATTCAAATGTTCAGTATATAAGTAAAGTACATGATCACAAAGTTTAATGTATCACATGATCAATATTGAGGCCACATTTAGTATTATACAACCACTTAAGCTTGAACCTACATATCATTCCTTTGATTGGACATTATGTCCTACATTAGTATACCTATGAACTGTAGCTAATGTTAAAAACAACATGTAACAATGTCATCATCTACAACTATTATGTAGAGTCATTCTCAAGCAAAATCTATCAATTTATGCCGTTCCTTATTAAACAGAGAATAGAAGAGTATGTTTAAAGTATTTTGACTTACTTACCAGTAGCATTGGTCAAGTGAGTAAAACTGATCATCAAAAACAACAAATGACAAACAAAATTAAAGACCTGCATTATTTCAATTGCAAGAGCCCTCTCTCTCTCATTGACTTGTTATATCCGTGACCTCAATAATATTTTAATAATAAAAAAGGAAATGACCTTAACTATAATAAATATGAATTATTCAGAACGTACAAAATATTATTTACTTAAAAATTTTTTATGCTTTCATGTGGCAGCCACCAACGCCTCATGAATATACTTGTCTTAATTAACACTAGGTTGATCGAGTAGAGAGGAGGGTCGTTTCTTTGTGTACTATGTATAGCCTTGTTTCAAGACACGAACCAGATAAGAGCATTATCTAAAGTTAATACAATTATAACAAAAAAATAGATCTACTCACATTTTTAGTATATACATGTATTTGTAATTTTTTTCTTTCCTACTTATTTTCTTACTTATTTTCTTACTTTTTCTTTCTTTCTTTCTTTCTTTATAATTATTTATTTATTTGTTTGTTTGTTTATTTAGTTATTTAAATATTTATTTATTTATTTATAATTATTTTTTTATTTATTTGTTTGTTTATTTATTTAAGTATTTCTTTCTTTCTTTCTTTCTTTCTTTCTTTATAATTATTTATTTATCTATTTATTTGTTTGTTTATTTATTTAAACATTTCTTTATTTATTTATTTATAATTATTTAATTACTTATTTGTTTCTTTATTTATTTAATTCTTTCTTTCTTTTCACATAGTGTCTCACAGATCTAAGTTGTACTATATATACCTTCCATTACTCATTATATTCTGTCAGTATCAGGAGTAACAAAAAATGAGTTCACAGTTAATGGAACTTGTAATGCAACTCTTACTGTGTCTCCTTGTAGTGTCTCTGCTGTTACTGTTAGTGCTGTTAATAAAGTAGGAACTGGTGATAAATCTGATCCTGAACTCATTGGTCAGTTTATAGATTGAATGATGTATAAATAAATGATAGGATAAATAGAGAGCTGGATTGATGAATTGATGGATGGATGGATTGATGGATGGATGGATAAATAGATTGATGGATATATTATATATTGAACATACAGACAGACAGATTATAAAAGTTGATAAACTGATGAATAGAAACAAAGGACAGAAAGAAATGAATTATTACTGGTTACTAAAGTAGTCAAATTACAGGTACAAGGATAGATGAAGAAAAATGTTATCCATGAATAAAAGAAATCATTTATTAACATATTAATTTTACTTCTCACTTGTAGAAGGTGTTACCCTGACCCTGAGTGTCTCTACAGCTATTATATATTGAGGATGATCTCTTCTCACTGAGGTCCACTGTAAGTAAGTATTTACAACCTGCTATTACTAACATTACCATAGCCTTTAGAAACTCTTCAACTGATGAACGCATTGTAACTAACAACTATTCTAGTACAACATCTGTTAATGTAATTCTCTCTGATTAGAGAGTAGTACTTTTTATAATGCTGCTATTCTTGTGTACTATTGGGAAAGAAATGGAGGCATTAAGTCTTTGACATCTCAGGTTGTTACTCTCATTACAACTCAAAGCTTTAATGGTAAGCTACTTCTATACCTATATACTTAGGTTATTAGATAAGAAAGGGTCTGTATGTTTTGATGTTTATTATATTAGGTATGCTTGCTAAATACAATATACATAGTATGTCTATTATTCTCTATGTTAGTAACATGTGACAACGCATTTTTAAATTATTTGCTTATTCTTTAATTAATTCATCTTTGTATGTTGTATCACAGACTGGAAGAGGATCTTCAACATTAGGAACGCAGCCCAAAGATTGAATGATCCTTGACAATTGTCAATTTGAACATCTGATGACCTCATTTAAATATTATGGATGCCAAGATGTCCTGTTCTCACTTGGTGATGCTTGTAACATACAATAGCTACCAAACTAGAGAAAAATCAATCTTTCTTTGTGTATCGTGAAAAATGAGTTCAAATTTAGTATCTTTTTGTGATTTGTGACACATTCTCAATATCCTCGATGTCCTAATAATATGTCAGCATTATGGGATGATAATGGATGCTCAAGTAAAGACAAAATGGCCTATATGGGATACTCAATGCGTACTCCAGAATGGCGTTACACAGCTTGGATGAACTGGGATATAGAGAAGCGTAAGGCCAAATGGGATGAAGAGCCATATGCAGTAGAGTTATATGACCATAGTGGTCCTCCAGAGATAGCAAATGACTTCAACCACTGTGAAATAGTTAATGTTGCTGACAACAATAAAGAAATAGTACAACAATTTCATGAGCAACTAAAAGCATTTTTGGTAAACTATAACACCATACTTAATGCTAGTGCTGTTAACTAAATAAGATATCTCAGTCACTGACTGAGTGTAGACACTCCCTATGTTAAAAAATGAAAAATTTACTACAATAGATTCTTTCACACAGTTCGTGTATGTTGTGTATTGTTAAGAAATTGATTTTAATGTAATGTGTTCTATTAGACTGTTAATTTCATTTCATCTATTTTCTCATATATTGGAACTGGAGTCATATAACCTTGAGGTCGTTCAATATTGGAGCTGTCAGACACCACCATATAAGGTTTAGCATAAGCTGGATTGTTAGTAGTCTTAGTTATTGGTGGCGGAGGAGAAAGTGGAGAAGGAGGCCCTTGGCTTGTTTCAATGTAGACAGGATTACTGTTTTCATAAGAAGTCGAGTATACTGGATCAGTTGCAATCTCATCTGGTGTAGGTTGAGTTGTATTGTTGGGTGTCTCAACATATGTAGGATTAGGTGTCACTACTGGGAGTCCTGTGTATGGTTGAGCATAATGTTCTGTTGTATTATCCGTGGCTTCATTATTTCTAAACTGACCGTATGATTGGTTGACTTTTATCTGAAACAATGCATCATCTAAGACCTTGCTTTCAATTAGGTGAGGTTTTGAGTTATTTAAGTCGATAGTGTTAGAGTACTCTCCTGTAGCCCTGTTCATAGAATAACGTTGTCTTTTATTGTAGTTTTTATTAATGTAGAATAGGCATACTAATAAAACAATAGCAATAATGACAGCAATGGCTGCTATAATTCCAAGGATACCAATACCAAGAATATAGCTGCCATTGTTAGCACCTACAATGGAAGAAGAATAATGAAATATATATATATATAGTCCTAATACATGTACATCATATATATATACATTATTATTGTACATTGACACACAAAGGAACAATAACTCTGTAAGTACAATGTTACATGTTTTTTAGGATGTTTGAGGGGGCATTTCATCCCCTGCAAATAGTTTTACCCCCTCCCCCTGAGCTTGCAGCAAATTACATGATGTATGTACTCTCTAGGAATTGATGTATATTATATCAGTCATAATCTTACATTGAGGATCCACATTTGGTTCTATACTTGGAGATATAGTTATTGTTGTTGTTATAATGGTCGATACTGTTACAGTCTGTCTCAACACAACACCTATAATGTTAGCAGTAACATATAATATATGTACATGTAGTTCTGTATATTAAATATAAGTATTATACAGTGTATTAATGTTGTGCTCATGTAGTGTTCTATTTTACTTACTGCTGCATTCATCCAGTACTATATTGTCCAGTCTTTCAGTCGTAAAACTATTGCCAGTCAAAGAGCCTACAGTAATACCATCAGTCACTAAGTCTACACTCAAGTCATAAGAGGTTCCATTTTGAAGACTTGTCAATGGAATGTACATTGTTTGTGCAGGTAAAGTGGCAGAAAATGTCTCCATCTTTGACAAGGTATTATGTGCGTAATTAAGTTGTAGCATTGCCTGACTTCCAATACAAGACTGCCAAGATATATTGACAGCTACCACTGCTGATGTGGCAGTTTGAATAACTGTTGTCGTAGTCAAATTTGCACTAGTAACTATCAAAGAGATAGAGAGTTGTCAATATAGTGGTTATTATGCTAGTTATTAAGTTTAGTCATGATCTAGTATATGACAGACTATCTGGCTTTTCCAGTAAACATCCATATGAGTTGTAAATTACTGTACATGTATAGATGGAGCAGTTAGTATTATGTCAATCTTTGTGTTATGAGGAATCAACATTTAACAGTTTTAATTCAATAGTGACAAATATGTATGTAGATATGATAGCCAGTTACTAAATGAGTAGAGATATAAAAACTATGTTATCATCACACTATCACAAATACATTATCAGTTTTATCCAACCACCACAGCTGCTGTCTATTAAAGTACTATATGAAATCATTAATAAAGACCATAAATTCAATATAGTATTTACTTTAGGATGATAGCTAAACCTTTACACTATCACAGGAAATATAGACAATAGTAGAGTCATTATTACTACTAGTTCAAGAAGATAGCTAATGCTAATAATAGAAAGGTCATAATACTAAGTGCAACTGACATTGACACCAAAAGAGGATGTCTTGATACTGATGTAGTATACCTACCACTTTTAAAGAGAAGTAGTAGAAGTATAAGATGTATATGTACATGTATATGGTAATAATAGTTTGACTTAAGCCAGTGCTACTTGTCTACAATGATGCAATTATTAGTATACACTCTGTTGGAAGTTCAAGAGATATGGTAGTAAAGAGCAAAATTTATTTATCAATGCTTCTTTTCAAAGATAAATTTTGACTATTTTGTTAAAAGTGTGCAGGTATGTAGACTGTATAGTGCATGTGAAAAACATGTTGTGGATTATGAACAATGATTACTTTAAATAAAACATGTTAAAAGTAATATAGTTAAGCTGGACAGTACATAAGTATACTATAACTTACACACAGTAACCACAGGGTTGTTTATACTAGAGCCCACACTGTTGTTAGCTAATACTGACACACTGTATAACGACATGGCTTCTACTGGTACATCTATGGAGTATGAACAGTTACAATTACTGCTAGGTAATACATTGACTCTTGTAGGTGAGGTATTAGAGGAGGAGAGAGTGATCTCATAGTTTGTGATTGGAGGAATTAAGAGACTGACTAAATCTGAACACTAGAGGAAAAGAAAATGTTAGGAAGAGAAAAATGGAAAACGTTCATTAAAAAATGTGTACTGACAGTACATGAGTTTTATAAGAAACTTAGGTTATAGCTATAGACTTTTAGACAATGTACACTTAATGTATTAAAATATTAACATTATGAAACAGAGTATGATTTTAACAACTATAGAGATAACAGCACTATCTCACTTACCATCCATGATATTCTTAATTCATGACTACCATTATTTCCATGTACACAGACCACTAAATTCTGAGGTGGAAATGGTTCTATAAATAACAGAAAAAGACATCAACTCATAAATATCTAGTACTGACTTCATTCGGCAAATACCATATGCTCTTAATGTACTGGGAGGGTTTCATTAATGTAGTAAGTCATATCAACACATTTAGATTATTAACCAAACTGTGTATAACATACTAGAAATTATCTTAAAATATCAAATTAGTAGACAAATATTAATCTATCTATTTCTCCATTCATTCATCCATCCATCTACCCATGTGTCCATTGATCTGTTTGTCCATTCATTCATCCATCCATTGACCCATGTGTCCATTGATCTGTTTGTCCATTCATTCATCCATTCCTTAATCTATCTATCTATCCATTCATTCATTCATCCATCCATTCACAAACAACACACATTAATGTACATTTCTAACAACCAATCTTTTTTCCAGCCATTATCATACCTTGACCAACAATTGTCAAACTTAGAGTCTCAAGTGGTCCACTTCCAGCACAATTCACAGCTTTAATTGTAACATTATATGTAATACCATACATTAAATCAGTGAGAATGGATTCAGTTGATGTGACACGACATTGACTGTCAGGACAGGCACCAGTTTCTGGGAGTGGATTAACTGTGATGATGTAATGAATGAGATCTGCACCCCCAGTAGACGAGGGTGGAGACCAGGAGAGAGAGACAGAATTGAATGTTGTAGTTGTGTTTATAAAGTCTAGTGGTTTACTTGGAGCAACTAAAAAGAAGGTAAGGTTATATTAATGTAGTAGTTTTGACAACCATTGACAGATAAATGAATGGATGGATGAGTTATTGAATGGACAGATAGACATATGGATAGCCAAATAGATGAATGGATGGATGTTTGATATTTGTACAAAACTTACACGCTAATTCTAATGTTTTAGATGCTGAGTTCCCATTACTTAAAGCATCGTAACAAATGATACTAATTCCATTAGTTGCAGCTGTAGCATTAATTGTAGCAGTTGAATTCATTTTGTCATTATTTAATGAAATCAATTCCACTTTAAAGTCACCAACACTACTAGTAGTACCAGGTGAATCATGAGCTGCTCTGAAAAAATGATTGTTGATTCCACTGACCCAAAACAATGTATTTGTATTGGTAACACATGTAAAGACAGCAATAGTGTTTGTACAGATATTACCTGTATAGTCTGCAGTTAAAGTTACTGTAACAGAAACGAAAGTTAGAAAAACACAAGTTTAAAAGTATGTCTTGTAAATTATTCAAATGTTTCGTATATAATTAAAGTACATGATCACAAAGTTTAACGTATCTTATGACAATATTGAGTTCCAATTTAGTCCAACTATACAACTACTTAGTTTGAACTTATATATCATTCAATTAGCATATGATTGGATATTATGTCCTAAATTAGTATACTTATGAACTGTCGCTAATGTTAAAACAACATGTAACAATGTCATCATCTACAACTATTATGTAGAGTCATCATTATCATACTAAATCTACCAATTTAGAGCATTCCTTATTAAATAGAGAATGGAAGGCTTTTTAAAAGTGTTTTGACTTACTTACCAGTAGCAGTGGTCAAGTGACTATAACTGATGATCAAAAACAACAAATGAGAGACAAAACTAAAGACCTGCATTTTCAGGAGCTTCTCTCTCAATGACTGACTCTTGCCCGTGGTCTTTAATAATATGAAGCCGAACTACGACAGCAACACCATAAGTGTTGGTATAATTATACAATCTAACAATACAATATAAAGTACTTGTAGTCGGTAAGTTAATTTATGCTTTCATGTGGTAGTTATGATCATACCAACACCTCATGAATATTCTTCTTATAATTGAGACTAGTAAAGAGGAGGGTCGAGACTATGTTTTAAGCTTTTCTTTGTCTACCTTGTAATAGCCTTGCTTCAAGACACGAACCAGGTAAGAGCAGTGTCTAAAGTTAATACAATTATAGCAAAAAAGTAAAACATTTTTGGTATGTATATACGCATTTTGTAAGCTATAATGCTATTAGCTTAGTCTTTACTTTATATATATTGTTTTGTAAATAGGATTATCTCTCTTTATAGATGTCGCAGTTTATTATCGTTGTAGTATTTTCATTTTTGTTATGTTACGTGTTACCTAATAATGCTGAAGGTAAGTTTGTTAGCTCTGTTATGATGTAATGCTTGTATCAAAAATAATGGGAGTGGTTTACTACTGGTTGTTCATTATACACTTAAGTGTTAGGTTTTGGGATGGGGTATAGTGTAATACTGACAGTACTATTCTCATAATCATCAGAATATATGATACATATGTCATACCATACTCACTTATCTAAAGTCGATGTATCCTTGGTCGTGCATGGATGAATAAATGAATGAATGGATGAACAGAAGAGTGAAATAGTAGAATCATCCATCAATGTATTGATAAGTGAAGAAATCAATGATGGATTAAGTAACAAATGGTTGTTATTTATGGACATTTACAAGCAAATGATTGATTACATTTTATTATAATATACACACATTATCGTTACTATCCACACAGGACTGTTTTGATATGTGAATGACATTAGCACGTGCTTACGATAAAGTACAGCTTATAATAATAATATTAATTGGTTTATTTAATATGATAAATAATATATTAATTACAAGTAACATTACACTTGATACTAAGTATTGATATATTATATATATATATTATACGGAATACCAATATTAACAATATTGTCATGAATACCAATATTGGTAAGATTGTCTTAGTTTACATTAGTTAACAGCTTTGGTTCTTTTTTGATGGTAGTTTTAAAATAATTTGGTAAGTTATTTGTCTCCCAAAGGACCACAGACTTGTATGTTATATATGTTATAATACTGATTGACTGTTTGTAAATTTGTTGATTGAAACTTGGTAATCATATGTAAACAGTAAATATACTAAGAATATATTCAACTTGCATCTCTCTCTCTCTTTCTCTTTCTCTCTCTCTCTCTCTGCTCAGTAACACTAACACAAGATGTTACAAATGATTCTAATAATACTACAGTGTGCCCTGGAACAACAGTTGTTTTCACATGTGTATCAGATACGAGTGTCATATCATGGCGGGATGAAATCTCAACCGGTATTTCGCACACTTTTTTTTCGTCTGACAATGTGAATGCATCCAATTTGAAAGGAGGTTTTACTTTTCTACTTATAAACAACGGTACTGTTAACTTCACGTCTACTGCTACCATTATTGTTAATGAAATAGTCACTTTAAGTTGTAGTAATGGAATTACTACAACTGTAATTACTATTAACATTGTTGGTAAGTATGGTGTTCTTCTGAAAGGTATAACCATTTAATAATGACAATTGATTTAATCCTATTCATAACTTAACAACAACTATTGCATAATCAATTACATTAACATTTTAGTTTATGACCAATAAAAACTTTGTTTTGCAACTTAAAATACAAATTTTGTTAGCAAATAACAAATCAGTCAATTTGCTGAACATGGTCCCCGAGGATTATGAATAATCTTAACAAACAACTGACTATCTCCCCTTTAATTGTCTAGTCATGATGTCATAGTGAGTCATGACATAATGATGTCATAATGAGTCATATACTTTTTAAGGACAATGTGATAATTATTTGCAGTAATTTATCGTGTTCATGACAACACAGACTTTGATACACCCTTTTACACTATGCCAAGGAATTCAATTTTTAATATGCTATTAATAATGTGATGTTCAATTTTTAATTACAGTTTAATTTTAAATACAGATTATGTCTAAACCCTTAGGTTCGAACCATCCACGCACTGATAGTTTCTGGGTATAAACATTATTGGGATTACATTATCCTACTGTTTACTATTCCTTAGACCTTAAATGTTCCTAAACCTCATTCATAGTACACATTATCTCACTTTACTATTTATAGTAATTGTATGTTTATGACACACTTTTTCTCATTATGTAAAGTTGCAACCTAACAGCCACATCCTATATATACACTATATTAATGTACTAAAATACTACACTCTTTTTCTTACACTGCAGATCTACCTCCAGCAGTCACAACACCAAACATAATACAATCATGTTATGATCATGTATCGTTAAATTGGACATCGATTGGTACTTTGGGTTCAATTAAACTGGACTCATACAGACTGTCTATTTCCCCGCCTCCTAATTCTGGGATGTGCAGTAGTGGGCAATGTACTATACAAAATACATCAGTTATGATACCAGGTCTAATAATAAAAAAGGGAAATGACCTTACTATAATAATATATGAATTATTCACAAAATACAAATATTATTTACATGAAAATTATTTTATACCTTCACGTGGCAGCCACCAACACCTCATGAATATACTTGTCTTAATTAACACTAGGTTGATCGAGTAGAGAGGAGGGTCGTTTCTTTGTGTACTATGATAGCCTTGTTTCAAGACACGAACCAGATAAGAGCATTATCTAAAGTTAATACAATTATAACAAAAAAATAGATCTACTTACATTTTTAGTATATACATGTATTTGTAATTTTTTTTCTTTCTTACTTATTTTCTTACTTTTTTTCTTTCTTTCTTTCTTTATTTAATTATTTATTTATTTGTTTGTTTGTTATTTATTTAATTCTTTCTTTCTTTCTTTCCACATAGTGTCCCATAGATCTAAGTTGTACTATACCTTCCATTACTCATTATATATATTATGTCAGTATCAGGAGTAACAAACATGAATTCACAGTTAATTGGACTTATAGTGCAATTCATACTGATCCTGCTTGTAGTGTCTCTGCTGTTACTGTTAGTGCTGTTAATAAAGTAGGAACTGGTGATAAATTCCTGAACTCATTGGTCAGTTTATTGATTGAATGATGTATAAATAAATGATAGGATAAATATAGAGCTGGATGGATGAATTGATGGATGGATGGATTAATGGATGGATGGATTGATGGATGGATAAATAGATAGATGGGTATATTATATAATGAACAGACAGACAGATTAGTTGTCATGCATAGAAGTTGATAAACTGATGGATAGAAACAAATGGCAGAAAGAAATGAATTGTTAATGGTCACTAAAGTAGTCAAATTACAGCTACAAGGATAGATGAAGAAAAATGATAACCATGAATAAAAGAAATCATTTATTAACATATTTTACTTCTCACTTGTAGAAGGTGTTACCCTGACCCTGAGTGTCTCTACAGCTATTATATATTGAGGGTGATCTCTTCTCACTGAGGGCCACTGTAACTAAGTATTTACAACCTGCTGTTACTAATATTACCATAACCTTTAGAAACTCTTCAACTGATGAACACATTGTAACTAACAACTATTATAGTACAACATCTGTTAATATAATTCTCTCTGATTAGAGAGTAGTACTGTCTATAATGCTGCTGTTGTTGTGTACTATTGGGAAAGAAATGGTGGCATGAAGTCTTTGACATCTCAGGTTGATACTCTCATTACAACTCAAAGCTTTAATGGTAAGCTACTTCTATACCTATATACGTAGGTTAGTAAATAAGAGAGGGTCTGTATGTTTTGATGTTTAATATATTAGGTATGCTTGCTAAATACAATATACATAGTATGTCCATTATCCTCTATGTTAGTAACATGTGACAATGCAATTATTAATTACTTGCCTATTCTTTTACTTAATTCATCTTTGTATGTTGTGTCATAGACTGGAAGAGGATCTTCAACATTAGGAAATGAAAACAAGGGATTGATTGATCCTTGACAATTGTCAACTTGGACAAATGATGATGACCTCATTTAAGTATTATGGATGCCAAGATGTCCTGTTTTCACTTGGTGATGCTTGTAATATACAATAGCTACCAAACTAGAGAAAATCAATCTTTCATTATGTATCATCAAAAATGAGTTCAAATTGATGGATTGATGGATGGATGGATAAATAGATTGATGGATATATTATATATTGAACATACAGACAGATAGATTATAAAAGTTGATAAACTGATGAATAGAAACAAAGGACAGAAAGAAATGAATTATTACTGGTCACTAAAGTAGTCAAATTACAGGTACAAGGATAGATGAAGAATATGTTATCCATGAATAAAAGAAATCATTTATTAACATATTAATTTTACTTCTCACTTGTAGAAGGTGTTACCCTGACCCTGAGTGTCTCTACAGCTATTATATATTGAGGATGATCTCTTCTCACTGAGGTCCACTGTAAGTAAGTATTTACAACCTGCTATTACTAACATTACCATAGCCTTTAGAAACTCTTCAACTGATGAACGCATTGTAACTAACAACTATTCTAGTACAACATCTGTTAATGTAATTCTCTCTGATTAGAGAGTAGTACTGTCTATAATGCTGCTATTGTTGTGTACTATTGGGAAAGAAATGGAGGCATTAAGTCTTTGACATCTCAGGTTGTTACTCTCATTACAACTCAAGCTTTAATGGTAAGCTACTTCTATACCTATATACTTAGGTTAGTAAATAAGAAAGGGTCTGTATGCTTTGATGTTTAATATAATAGGTATGCTTGCTAAATACAATATACGTAGTATGCCATTATCCTCTATGTTAGTAACATGTGACAATGCAATTTTAAATTACTTGCTTATTCTTTTAATTAATTCCTCTTCGTATGTTGTATCATAGACTGGAAGAGGATCTTCAACATTAGGAAACGCACCCCAAGGATTGATTGAATGATCTTTGACAATTGTCAATTTGAACATCTGATGACCTCATTTAAATATTATGGATGCCAAGATGTTATGTTCTCACTTGGTAATTTTTGTAACATACAATAGCTACCAAACTAGAGAAAAATCAATCTTTCTTTGTGTATCATGAAAAATGAGTTCAAATTTAGTATCTTTTTGTGATTTGCGACATATTCTCAATATCCTCAATGTCCTAGTAATATGTCAGCATTATGGGATGATAATGGATGCTCAAGTAAAGACAAAATGGCCTATATGGGATATTCAATGCGTACTCCAGAATGGCGTTACACAGCTTGGATGAACTGGGATATAGAGAAGTGTAAGGCCAAATGAGATGAAGAGCCATATGCAGTAGAGTTATATGACCATAGTGGTCCTTCAGAGGTAGCAAATGATTTCAACCACTGTGAAATAGAGAATGTTGCTGACAACAATAAAGAAATAGTACAACAATTTCATGAGCAACTAAAAGCATTTTTGGTAAACCACAACAACCATACTTAATGCTAGTGCTGTTAACTAAATAAGATGTCTCAGTCACTGACTGAGTGTAGACACTCCCTATGTTAAAAAATGAAAAATTTACTACAATAGATTCTTTCACACAGTTCGTGTATGTTGTGTATTGTTAAGAAATTGATTTTAATGTAATGTGTTCTATTAGATTGTTAATTTCATTTCATCTATTTTCTCATATATTGGAACTGGAGTCATATAACCTTGAGGTCGTTCAATATTGGAGCTGTCAGACACCACCATATAAGGTTTAGCATAAGCTGGATTGTTGGTAGTCTTAGTTGTGGGTGGCGGAGAAGAAAGTGAAGAAGGAGGCTCTTGGGTTGTTTCAATGTAGACAGGATTACTGTTTTCATAAGAAGTCGAGTATACTGGATCTGTTGCGATCTCATCTGGTGTAGGTTGAGATGTGTTGTTGGGTGTCTCAACATATGTAGGATTAGGTGTCACTAATGGGAGTCCTGTGTATGGTTGAGCATAATGTTCTGTTGTATTATCCGTGGCTTCATTATTTCTAAACTGACCGTACGATTGGTTGACTTTTATCTGAAACAATGCATCATCTAAGACCTTGCTTTCAATTAGGTGAGGTTTTGAGTTATTTAAGTCGATAGTGTTAGAGTACTCTCCTGTAGTCCTGTTCATAGAATAACGTTGTCTTTTATTGTAGTTTTTATTAATGTAGAATAGGCATACTAATAAAACAATAGCAATAATGACAGCAATGGCTACTATAATTCCAAGGATACCAATACCAAGAATATAGCTGCCATTGTTAGCACCTACAATGGAAGAAGAATAATGAAATATATATATATAGTCCTAATACATGTACATCATATATATATACATTATTATTGTACATTGACACACAAAGGAACAATAACTCTATAAGTACAATGTTACATGATTTTAGGATGTTTGAGGGGGGCATTTCATCCCCTGCAAATGGTTTTTTCCCCTCCCCCTGAGCTTACAGCAAATTACATTAATTTTTATTTTATGTATTTTTAGTTCCAACCTACGGCCCCCTCTATTTCTGGAAACATTGGTTTGCCCCCCTGAAAATTTTTCCTAAAAAACCTGATGTATGTACTCTCTAGGAATTGATGTATATTACATTAGTCATAATCTTACATTGAGGATCCACATTTGGTTCTATACTTGGAGATATAGTTATTGTTGTTGTTACAATGGTCGATACTGTTACAGTCTGTCTCGACACAACACCTATAATGTTAGCAGTAACATATAATATATATACATGTAGTTCTGTATATTAAATATAAGTATTATATAGTGTATTAATGTTGTGATCATGTAGTGTTCTATTTTACTTACTGCTGCATTCATCCAGTGCTATATTGTCCAGTCTTTCAGTCGTAAAACTATTGCCAGTCAAAGAGCCTACAGTAATACCATCAGTCACTAAGTCTACACTCAAGTCATAAGAGGTTCCATTTTGAAGACTTGTCAATGGAATGTACATTGTTTGTGCAGGTAAAGTTGCAGAAAATGTCTCCATCTTTGACAAGGTATTATGTGCGTAATTAAGTTGTAGCATTGCCTGACTTCCAATACAAGACTGCCAAGATATATTGACTGCTAGCACTGCTGTTGTGGCAGTTTGAATAACTGTTGTTGTAGTCAAATTTGCACTAGTAACTATTAAAGAGATAGAGAGTTGTCAATATAGTGGTTATTATGCTAGTTATTAAGTTTAGTCATGATCTAGTATATGACAGACTATCTGGCTTTTCCAGTAAACATCCATATGAGTTGTAAATTACTGTACATGTATAGATGGAGCAGTTAGTATTATGTCAATCTTTGTGTTATGAGGAATCAACATTTAACAGTTTTAATTCAATAGTGACAAATATGTATGTAGATATGATAGCCAGTTACTAAATGAGTAGAGATATAAAAACTATGTTATCATCACACTATCACAAATACATTATCAGTTTTATCCAACCACCACAGCTGTTGTCTATTAAAGTACTATATGAAATCATTAATAAAGACCATAAATTCAATATAGTATTTACTTTAGGATGATAGCTAAACCTTTACACTATCACAGGAAATATAGACAATAGTAGAGTCATTATTACTACTAGTTGAAGAAGATAGCTAATGCTAATAATAGAAAGGTCATAATACTAAGTGCAACTGACATTGACACCAAAAGAGGATGTCTTGATACTAATGTAGTATACCTACCACTTTTAAAGAGAAGTAGTAGAAGTATAAGATGTATATGTACATGTATATAGTAATAATAGTTTGACTTAAGCCAGTGCTACTTGTCTACAATGATGCAATTATTAGTATACACTCTGTTGGAAGTTCAAGAGATATGGTAGTAAAGAGCAAAATTTATTTATCAATGCTTCTTTTCAAAGATAAATTTTGACTATTTTGTTAAAAGTGTGCAGGTATGTAGACTGTATAGTGCATGTGAAAAACATGTTGTGGATTATGAACAATGATTACTTTAAATAGAACATGTTAAAAGTAATATAGTTAAGCTGGACAGTACATAAGTATACTATAACTTACACACAGTAACCACAGGGTTGTTTATACTGGAGCCCACACTGTTGTTAGCTAATACTGACACACTGTATAAAGACATGGCTTCTACTGGTACATCTATGGAGTAAGAACAGTTACAGTTACTGCTAGGTAATACACTGATTCTTGTAGGTGAGATATTAGGGGAGGAGAGAGTGATCTCATAGTTTATGATTGGAGGATTTAAGAGACTGACTAAATCTGAACACTAGAAGAAAAGAAAATGTTAGGAGTAAGAAAAATGGAAAACGTGCATTAAAAAATGTGTACTGACAGTACATGAGTTTTATAAGAAAATTAGGTTATAGCTATAGACTTTTAGACAATGTACATTTAATGTATTAAAATATTAACATGATGAAACAGAGTATGATTTTTAACAACTATAGAGATAACAGCATTATCTCACTTACCATTCATGATATTCTTAATTCATGACTACCATTATTTCCATGTACACAGACCACTAAATTCTGAGGTGGAAATGGTTCTATAAATAACAGAGAAAGACATCAACTCATAAATATCTAGTACTGACTTCATTCGGCAAATACTATACGCTCTTAATGTACTGGGAGGGTTTCATTAATGTAGTAAGTCATATCAACACATTTAGATTATTAACCAAACTGTGTATAACATACTAGAAATTATCTTAAAATATCAAATTAGTAGACAAATATTAATCTATCTATTTCTCCATTCATTCATCCATCCATTGACCCATGTGTCTATTGATCCGTTTGTCCATTCATTCATCCATCCATTGACCCATGTGTCCATTGATCTGTTTGTCCATTCATTCATCCATTCCTTAATCTATTTATCTATCCATTCATTCATTCATCCATCCATTCACAAACAACACACATTAATGTACATTTCTAACAAGCAATCTTTTTTCCAGCCATTATCATACCTTGACCAACAATTGTTAAACTTAGAGTCTCAAGTGGTCCACTTCCAGCACAATTCACAGCTTTAATTGTAACATTATATGTAATACCATACATTAAATTAGTGAGAATGGTATCAGTTGATGTGACACGACATTGACTGTCAGGACAGGCACCAGTTTCTGGGAGTGGATCAACTGTGATGATGTAATGAATGAGATCTGTACCCCCAGTAGACGAGGGTGAAGAGCAGGAGAGAGAGACAGAATTGAATGTTGTAGTTGTGTTTATAAAGTCTAGTGGTTTACTTGGAGGAACTAGAAAAAGAAGGTAATGTTTTGACAACCATTGACAGATAAATGAATGGATGGATGAGCAAATGAATATACAGATGAAAAATGGATAGATAATTATAGTGAGGAATGAATGGACAGGTAGACATACGGATAGCCAAATAGATGAATGGATGGATGTTTAATATTTGTACAAAACTTACATGCTAGCTCTACTGTTTTAGATGCTGAGTTCCCATTACTTAGAGCATCGTAACAAATGATACTAATTCCATTAATTGCAGCTGTAGCATTAATTGTAGCAGTTGAATTCATTTTGCCATTATTTATTGAAATCAATTCCAATTTAAAGTCACCAACACTACTAGTATCACCAGGTGAATCATGAGTTGCTCTGAAAAAATGATTGTTGTTTCCACTGACCCATAACAATACATTTGTATTGGTAACACACGTAAAGACAGCAATAGTGTTTATACAGATATTACCTGTATAGTCTGCAGTTAAAGTTACTGTAACAGAAACACAAGTTATAAAAACACAAGTTTAAAAGTATGTCTTGTAAGTTATTCAAATGTTTCGTATATAATTAAGGTACATGATCACAAAGTTTAACGTATCTTATGAACAATATTGAGGTCCAATTTAGTCCAATTATACAGCCACTTAGTTTGAACTTACATATTATTCAATTAGCCTATAATTGGATATTATGTCCTAAATTAGTATACTTATGAACTGTCGCTAATGTTAAAACAACATGTAACAATGTCATCATCTACAACTATTATGTAGAGTCATCATTATCATACTAAATCTACCAATTTAGAGCATTCCTTGTTAAATAGAGAATGGAAGGCTTTTTAAAAGTGTTTTGACTTACTTACCAGTAGCAGTGGTCAAGTGACTATAACTGATGATCAAAAACAACAAATGAGAGACAAAAGTAAAGACCTGCATTTTCAGGAGCTTCTCTCTCAATGACTGTCTCTTGCCCGTGGTGTTTAATAATATGAAGCCGAACTACGACAGCAACACCATAAGTGTTGGTATAATTATACAATCTAACAATACAATATAAAGTACTTGTAGTCGGTAAGTTAATTTATGCTTTCATGTGGTAGTTATGATCATACCAACACCTCATGAATATTCTTCTTATAATTGAGACTAGTAAAGAGGAGGGTCGAGACTATGTTTTAAGCTTTTCTTTGTCTACCTTGTAATAGCCTTGCTTCAAGACACGAACCAGGTAAGAGCAGTGTCTAAAGTTAATACAATTATAGCAAAAAAGTAAAACATTTTTGGTATGTATATACGCATTTTGTAAGCTATAATGCTATTAGCTTAGTCTTTACTTTATATATATTGTTTTGTAAATAGGATTATCTCTCTTTATAGATGTCGCAGTTTATTATCGTTGTAGTATTTTCATTTTTGTTATGTTACGTGTTACCTAATAATGCTGAAGGTAAGTTTGTTAGCTCTGTTATGATGTAATGCTTGTATCAAAAATAATGGGAGTGGTTTACTACTGGTTGTTCATTATACACTTAAGTGTTAGGTTTTGGGATGGGGTATAGTGTAATACTGACAGTACTATTCTCATAATCATCAGAATATATGATACATATGTCATACCATACTCACTTATCTAAAGTCGATGTATCCTTGGTCGTGCATGGATGAATAAATGAATGAATGGATGAACAGAAGAGTGAAATAGTAGAATCATCCATCAATGTATTGATAAGTGAAGAAATCAATGATGGATTAAGTAACAAATGGTTGTTATTTATGGACATTTACAAGCAAATGATTGATTACATTTTATTATAATATACACACATTATCGTTACTATCCACACAGGACTGTTTTGATATGTGAATGACATTAGCACGTGCTTACGATAAAGTACAGCTTATAATAATAATATTAATTGGTTTATTTAATATGATAAATAATATATTAATTACAAGTAACATTACACTTGATACTAAGTATTGATATATTATATATATATATTATACGGAATACCAATATTAACAATATTGTCATGAATACCAATATTGGTAAGATTGTCTTAGTTTACATTAGTTAACAGCTTTGGTTCTTTTTTGATGGTAGTTTTAAAATAATTTGGTAAGTTATTTGTCTCCCAAAGGACCACAGACTTGTATGTTATATATGTTATAATACTGATTGACTGTTTGTAAATTTGTTGATTGAAACTTGGTAATCATATGTAAACAGTAAATATACTAAGAATATATTCAACTTGCATCTCTCTCTCTCTTTCTCTTTCTCTCTCTCTCTCTCTGCTCAGTAACACTAACACAAGATGTTACAAATGATTCTAATAATACTACAGTGTGCCCTGGAACAACAGTTGTTTTCACATGTGTATCAGATACGAGTGTCATATCATGGCGGGATGAAATCTCAACCGGTATTTCGCACACTTTTTTTTCGTCTGACAATGTGAATGCATCCAATTTGAAAGGAGGTTTTACTTTTCTACTTATAAACAACGGTACTGTTAACTTCACGTCTACTGCTACCATTATTGTTAATGAAATAGTCACTTTAAGTTGTAGTAATGGATTTACTACAACTGTAATTACTATTAACATTGTTGGTAAGTATGGTGTTCTTCTGAAAGGTATAACCATTTAATAATGACAATTGATTTAATCCTATTCATAACTTAACAACAACTATTGCATAATCAATTACATTAACATTTTAGTTTATGACCAATAAAAAGTTTGTTTTGCAACTTAAAATACAAATTTTGTTAATGAATAACAAATCAGTCAATTTGCTGAACATGGTCCCCAAGGATTATGAATATTCTTAACAAACAACTGACTATCTCCCCTTTAATTGTCTAGTCATGATGTCATAGTGAGTCATGACATAATGATGTCATAATGAGTCATATACTTTTTAAGGACAGTGTGATAATTATTTGCAGTAATTTATCGTGTTCACAACAACACAGACTTTGATACACCCTTTTACACTATGCCAAGGAATTCAATTTTTAATATGCTATTAATAATGTGATGTTCGATTTTTAATTACAGTTTAATTTTTAAATACAGATTATGTGCAAACCCTTAGGTTCGAACCATCCACGCACTGATAGTTTCTGGGTATAAACATTATTGGGATTACATTATCCTACTGTTTACTATTCCTTAGACCTTAAACGTTCTTAAACCTCATCATAGTACACATTATCTCACTTTACTGTTTATAGTAATTGTATGTTTATGACACACTTTTTCTCACTATGTAAAGTTGCAACCTAACAGTCACATCCTATATATACACCTTATTAATGTACTAAAATACTACACTCTTTTTCTTACACTGCAGATCTACCTCCAGCAGTCACAACACCAAACATAATACAATCATGTTATGATCATGTATCGTTAAATTGGACATCGATCGGTACTTTGGGTTCAATTAAATTGGACTCATACAGACTGTCTATTTCCCCGCCTCCTAATTCTGGGATATGCAGTAGTGGGCAATGTACTATACAAAATACATCAGTTATGATACCAGGTCTACAGGACGGTACTGAGTACACTTTTACCATCAATGGTGTTAACTGTGTTGGTAATGGAAGCTCTGCTGAAATCAAGGAGAGACCAGTAGCTGAAGGTTAGTATCAAGAACACTTACGTAATATTTTACATGTACATGTATATTACATTTAGTTTTCATATATTTCAATATTATCCTGAGAAATCATATAGACCTACTTGATTTGAGAAAGTGTTAGATGAAAATAAACCAGTGTTATCATTTTTTACATAGTGATATAGGAAGCTAGTCTTAGTATAAAGGTGTTTTTGATGCAGAAGTTAATTTGTCAAATGTAGTATTAGTGATCAGCTAAGATAACTATTCTTGAATTACACTAAAGTATGTAGTATAGATCTCAATATAGAGGTTAAATACACTACACCAAGTTTTTAATGTGTATGGAGTCTCCTCTGTGAAAGGTCACCTGTCTGTTAGGAAGTCTATTAATATTAACAATAGCATTAAGTCTGAATACAGAGATATTATAAGAGTTCTGTGTTTGTTGATAGTAAACAAAAACTAATTAAACTTAAATGATCATCAGTACATGTAAAATATAATTTTATTATCATTTTTAATTGACTATTTGTGGAGATTCTCCCAAACATTTTTAATACCAATAATATCATGTAGTAATCCAGCCTTATAAAAGATTATAGACATTTATTACTTCCAAATAACTGAACATCAAGTTTTAAAGTATTGTAACCTTTTATTAGACATTGCACACTTATACTTACATAATTTATATTGTTACAAGGAATTACTTTACCCAAAAATTAAATAACTTGTTGGATTCAAAAGTACACATACACATAGTACATTTTATATACTGGTATGTACTATGTGATAGGATTGCCCTGGATGACCTCACTTTAATATATTTTATGATTTATTATACATGTGTGGATCGTACATTATATATGGTATTTGTTTTCTCTCTTTTTAGAACCTCCAGAGGTGACTAATTTAAAATCAACTAAATTAAGTATGACAAACAACACTGCTGTTATCTTTGTAGAGTGGGAGGTTAGTTTTTATACCTTGCTTTTAGTTTGTATAAACATTACGATAGAGTAGTTTTTTTAAGTGTAGTTTATCCTTTCTCTCTCCTATCATCTATTCACTGATTTTCCATCCTTTTCTCTCCCTCCCTCCCCCCTTCCTCTCTCTCTCTCTCTCTCTCCCTCTCCCTCTCCCTCCATCCCTCCCTCCCTCTCCCTCCGCCCTCTCTCTCCGCCCTCTCCCTTCGCCCTCTCCCTCTTTCTCTCCCTCTCCCTCTCCCTCTCCCTCTCTCTCTCTCTCTCTCTCTCTCTCTCTCTCTCTCTCTCTCTCTCTCTCTCTCTCTCTCTCTCTCTACCTCTCTCTCTCTCTCTCCACATAGTGTCTCACAGATCTAAGTTGTACTATACCTTCCATTACTGATTATGTTGTGTCAGTATCAGGAGTAACAAAAAATGAGTTCACAGTTAATGGAACTTGTAATACAACTCTTACTGTGTCTCCTTGTGGTGTCTCTGCTGTTACTGTTAGTGCTGTTAATAAAGTAGGAACTGGTGATAAATCTGATCCTGAAGTCATTGGTCAGTTTGTAGATTGAATGATGTATAAATAAATGATAGGATAAATAGAGAGCTGAATGGATGGATTGATATATGGATGGATAAATAGATAGATGGATAAATAGATAGATGGGTATATTATATAATGAACAGGCAGACAGATTAGTTGTCATGCATAGAAGTTGATAAACTGATGGATAGAAACAAATGACAGAAAGAAATGAATTATTAATAGTCACTAAACTAGTCAAATTACAGGGATAAAGAATGGATGAAGAGAAATGATAACTATGAATAAACAATTAATTTATTAATATATTTTTCATTTGTAGAAGGTGCTACCCTTGTTCTGAGTGTCTCTACAGCTATAATTGAGGAAGATCATGTCTCACTGAGGGTCACTGTAACTGAGTGCTTACGACCTGCTGTTACCAACATTACTATAAACTTTACAAGCTCTTCAACTGATGAACGCATTGTAACTGCCAACTATTCTAGTTCAACAACGTCTGTTGATGTAATTCTCTCTGATTTAGAGAGTAGTACTGTGTACAATGCTACTATTGTTGTATACTATCGGGACGGTAGTGGAGATGTGAAGTCCTTGAAATCTCAGATTATGTTCACAACAGCTCAAAGCTTTAGGGGTAAGTTAACTTTATACCAATTTATGTTTGCCTCAATTGCAAATATAAACTTGCCTGATGGTACATTTGTGATGTTGAACTTCTGTTTTATGCTATGATAATTTTTACAAATTTTATTGTTTGTTGATTCCTCTCTCTCTCTCTCTCTCTCTCTCTCTCTCTCTCTCTCTCTCTCTCTCTCTCTCTCTCTCTCTCTCTCTCTCTCTCTCTCTCTCTCTCTCTCTCTCTCTCTCTCTCTCTCTCTCTCTCTCTCTCTCTCTCTCTCTCTCTCTCTCTCTCTCTCTCTCTCTCTCTCTCTCTCTCTCTCTCTCTCTCTCTAGCTTTTGTTGTAGCTGTTATCATTGGACTTTCTGTTGGATCTGCTATTGGTCTAGTTGTAATCTCTATTCTACTAGTGTTCATATGTTAGTTAACATCATATACATATTTACTTCATAATGTAGATTATAAATATTGGAATCTACAAAGTTACTGTATGTAACTATTAAAAGTATCCCATTAATAGTAATATCTCATAATATAATAAATGAAGGAAGAAAATAAATAGGATATGGATTTTGATATGAAATATCACTTCTGTTATTGATCTTGTGATATGCATTAAGATCAGTATATATAGGAGTTCATTAAGATCAGTATATATAGGAGTTTATTAAGATCAGTATGTATAGGAGTTCATTAAGGTCAGTATATATAATTCATTGAGATCAGTACATATATGAGATCAGTACATTAAGATTAGTTTGTATAAGAGTTCAATATATGCAAGATCCATTTCAATCACTGTCCCCACCTTTATTTATGCTACTTTTATGATGTACTAGTAATAATCCTGTTATTAACTATTCATTTAAAAGCTTACATTGCTATATTGAATATTCATTTTAAAAAGTACATTTTGAGCTCAAGTAGTTTCTCTAATAAGTGATAATCAGTGACAAATGAGTTGATTTATCTATTACCATTTGAGTAAGAAAAAAACGTATAATGGGAATTTTTCACTGGTGCAAATTTTCAAGAATTCTATCTTAGTACCTTTAGAATTAAATTTTGCAACTATTTTTTCACATTTTTTGTTAATATGATAAGATAAATGATGCATTAGTAGCTGGAAGGGAACTAGTAGTGGCTGAAAATAGTGACAGATAAATATCGATTGATTCTTCGATGACTTAGTAGTCTTGGTCTGAAGTTAAAGACTCAAAGCTGTTGCTCCCATCTTAGATTACATATACCACACATTCATATTTTAGCTTTCACTGGCTAAAATTTTTGCGATTGGCATATCACGGAAAGCACAAAAATTTGCACCATTATCATCATATGAGTATAATACACAGCAGACAGTAGCATTTGTGGGCATAATTAATAAATTATCTTTTTTTCTATAGTTTGTTTTTGTTATCAACTGAAGCAAGCAAAAGCAAATTCAAGGAAATTGAGACGTGACATGGAAAATATCAAAGTTAGACAAACTGAAATTGAACATGATATAAAAGACATCCAACTTACTAATGTTACTGTGCCAAAAGTGGAATCAATTGCTAAGCCAAAGGAAGAAAGGCAGTTGTACCCTAATCTTCAATACGCTCTTGAGAATGATGTATATATGACCTGATATGTCCCCTGTCATTATAATTTGATATACAATTATTGTAGTCAATATGTTTTGCTTAGAGACAATTTATGTAATAATATGTTTAATAGAAGTCAACATTCAACAGAAGATGTTGTAATAATTATGTACTGTTTTCACCATTTTTGTACAATTCAATTAACTGAACATTATAATATATATGCTCACACTTTTGCTTCATAAAAAATAAAATTGTCTTCAAAATTTGAGTTTAAGGTTGCTAAAAAAACACAAAGATACATAACATTGGTTGTAATTGGGTACATATCCTTTATTAGTAATCTGACTGGTTTACTTTCTATCTTGTCAATATTAATATTGTCATGTCACAATTATTAGCAGATGGGTTAAGTCAACTACAACCAATTTACTACGAAGGTACATCATACATTCGGCTTCTTCTTGGTGTAACTTGACTGATGATGTAACAACATGTCCTATGATGACATCACTATGTGTCATAGTGTTAATAATGTTAGATTTGGTTTAAGGCTTAGGTGATGTCATCAATATGATGACATTGCATATGTCATTTCATTATGATGTCATCATAGTCAAGTTACACCAAGAACTACCCATACATTCAGAGGCAGGTCATGTGACAAGAGGTTTCCTTCGTTGGCAGTTAGTCATTGGCAAACCCATACCAGATGATTGCAATTATTACATTTGGAAATGAACACTGAGTCACATCCATCGTGTGTACACTGGTCATACCACCAACATCCATTAGATAATGATATTAATGTTCTTATATATTCATGAATCATGAGACCAGCTTTATTTATTATATTCAAAAGAGCTAATTCTCGCAAAGTTCACAAGTATATTCATGAGCCTGTCCATGATCTTGGAACATGGTATGATGACTCATGACTTTAAATAAATATATTTACAGCAAATACAACAAACAATAATTGAGTCACATGTCTTGACAACACAGCATGAGATGTAAACAGTTATCAAGTGATTGTAATTCCATTGACAAAAGATAAAGGATATTATATATAAGCTATGAGTTAAAAACATAATAAAAACAAATAGTTTAAGACATGTACACAAAAAATAATAACATATTGTAGCATATACATTAAAATATGTAAGTGGGTACTAAGTTGCACAATAGGTATATGCCTGCTAACTGCACTATGCACTATGATATGTCCATTATTCTCTATTTTAGTAACATGTAATAATGCAATGTTTTAGTTACTCGTTTATTCGTTTAATCAATTCCTCCTTGTCTGTTGTGTCATAGACTGAAGGAGGATCTTCAATATTAGGAAACGAAGCCAAAGGATTGACCACTACTTGACGATCATCAACTTGAACATCTGACAACCTCACTTGAGGATTGTGGACATTGAGACGTCCTGTTTTAACTTGTTGGTGCTTGTAATATACAACAACTGCCATACTAGAAAAAAATCAATCTCTCATTGTGTATCATAAAATTTAAGAGTTCACATTCAATGTTCTGTTGTGTTTTTTGTAAAAATTATTTTCAGAACATCAAACTTACCCTACAATGACTAAAACGGCCACTATCAGCAGTACAACTACAACTACCAGTGCTGCTAAAAGATGTGTTCTGCCTTCAATTGCACTGCTTTTTTCAGTTGTTGCACTTGTTGTACTTGCTCCACAGTTCACACCAGCAACATTGACACTGTTAAACTGAGCAAGGCCATCTTGTGGAGAAAGGATTGTGGCATCACAATCATGTAGTTTCATCTCTGTACCATTACAACCAGTATTACTAAGTTGAATGGTTCTGTTAGGTTTACCATAATAAGAACCAGTGACAGGTGTAGCAACTACAATAAAGTATTAGTACAAGATACACACCTACAAGTTATTACCAGATACATCATAGTTCAGTTGACGGCATACAACTTTAGCCTCTTCTATGCCCCATCCACTATCAGCCACAAGTCCCCAAGTGTTATAGTAACAGACTTCCACAGTACCTTCCTTAGCACTAACCCCACCCACCAAACGAACATCAGTATCTTGACAATCTGGAAAAGAAATAACAAAGTCACAGAGAATTTATTGTTTTAGCTTACTTTCTTGACAGATTATCCCGACCACGTTGTTACGAGAACAAGTAAAGGAACCATATTGTTGTTTTGCACACTCTAAAACACTTCCTTCATATCCTCGACAGGCAAAGTTTGAGTACACGATAGCACCATCTCCATCACCAAAGTACGAATTAGTATAGACAATAGGTTCTATAACAAAAGGAGAAATAATGAATAGTATTTATAAATGACTACCATATTGATTGTATTGTTGTTACCTGATACTCCCAGGCCAAGCTCTTTACAGACAACGTAAGCATCAGTTACATCAAAATCAGTGCCACAAACGCTACCCCAGATACCATTAGTACAAACTTCTAGTCGTCCAGCTTGATTAGAAGTACCATTAACTAAACGTACATCTCCCTCACGACAGTTGGCAGAATCTGTAGAGAGACGATTTCAAAAGTATTTTCAATAAATAAGGTGCCTTGTACTTACCATAACATCGAAGACCAAGAGGATATTGACATTTTGATTGACAGCTATCAAACAAATCACAATCACTCAAACTGCTAGTAGCTAAGTTATTACTGCAGGAGAAATTCAAGAACAGACTTGTGTTGGGGGTCATTCCAAATCTTCCATCAGTGAATACAGCTGTCACTGAATGAGAAAGAGATAACAGAGAGAGAGGGAAGAGTGAGGAAAGAGAGCACGCAAAAAGAATATCTAATGTTAGTACTTTTATAATTCTATCACTCACGGTCATAATCAGTGTATCCCAGTTGTCTGCAAGCCACAGTGGCTTCATTAGGTCCCAACATACAGAAGGCAGACCAGCTGCCGTAGTAACAGAACTGAATATTACCCTCTCCTGTATTTGGCCTTCCACCTGTGAGTCGAACTTGGCCGTGGTTACATGATGCCCCATTAGTTGGTGGAATAATACAGGCATCAGGGGTGTAGCATTTCACACCAGCTGCATTTGCTAGTGGAAGCATGCTTTTCCCCTCTTGAAGTGAAAGTGTTGTCACTGTGCAGTCATCAAGACGGTCCTCAGAACCATCACAAGATACTTGTGTCAAATGTATGGTTTTGTTAGGTTTTCCGTAATAAGATCCATACTGTACAACAGTACCTATTACCAATAATATATTACCAGTAATTAACATCATAAAATTACTATAGTACCTTGTGTTTCATAGCCAAGTTGTCGACACACAACCTCAGCATCACCTTGACTCCATCCAACCTCTGATATCAGTCCCCAAAGATTATCGAAGCAAACCTCAATTGTACCCTCATATACACCATTGCCACCAACAAGACGAATGTCACCATCATTACAATCTAAAATAAACCAAATCCTAAATTATTACAAACTAATATAATGCTTGATTACCATAGCCACACAATACTCCTGCAATGTTACCACGAGAGCAGGTGAAATCAGGATACATATGTTTGTTGCAATCAGTTAAAGTTTTCTCCCATCCACCGCACTCGGTGTTCGAGAAAACAATAGGATATTGACCGTCACCAAAAGTTGAGTTTGCAAATAGTACAGGTTCTGCATAAGGAAGCAAAGATAGGTTTCTGTTATTTGGATTATGTTTCTACCTAGTTCAGGATGACCCATTTGTGTACATACAACATGAGCATCAGTTTTATCCCATCCTTGATCACAGATTATGCCCCAGACGCCATCCATACATACTTCAACTCTGCCTTCGTTTTCAATAATACCGTCAGCCAAACGAATAGAACCATCTGTGCACATACCAGGATCTAACAATAATGAATACATATATTAATAATATACATAGTTAATTCTGTAATAACTTACTAAAACATCTTATTTCTATATTAGACAATGGACACCATGGTGTGCAGGCAGCATTGCTTGCAGTATTACATTGAGAGATAGAAGCCTCAGATCCAGCACATGTTATATTGTCAAACAAACTGAAGTTTCTCACAACACCAAAGTTATTTTTAGACATAATAGAAGCTTCTATAAGTATAAAATGTTATTAATTGAAGTCATTTTTTTAACATACTTGAATAACTTAAAAATCCTAATTGTTTACAAGCTACAGAAGCTGCCACAGGATCCAGTTTACAAAATGGAGACCAGTATCCATTATAACAATACTCCAGACGACCACGATCTGTTTGTCCACTACCTTGAAGTCTAATATCACCATTATTGTTACACTCTGAACCAGGAGTGTCATATGTAGCTGGTCTTTGAACACAAGGAGGTTCAGTAGGAACATCATATATACAATCTACACCAGCAACATTAGTAGTTCCTAATGCTAGTTTTCCATTATGAAGTGACAGCTTTGTTTTTGTACACTGTGCTATGTTGCTCTCGGTACCAACACATGCAACATTCTTGAGATGAATGGTCATTTTTGGTTTACCATAATACGATCCAAGTAGAGGAATAGCACCTGTAGTAGATAATGTTTAAAAGTCAATTTAATGTAAACTTATGAAATTAGATTGTCATTACAATTAATTAATTGAATTAATTATTACGTGATTGCTTCAAATTGTATGTAACTATAACTTAAAATTTACACATGCACAATTCATTTAACTCACTTCCTCCGCCATATCCAAGCTGATTGCATACTATTTGTGCGTCTCCATCACTCCAACCAGAGTCTGATATTAAACCCCACAAATTACCAAAGCAGACTTCAATAGTACCTTCATTCTCAAAGTTTCCACCCATTAAACGCACACTACCATCATCACAAACTATAAAACAAACACTCAAATGGTAGTTTTTACTCTTTAACAATAATTTTGGTAATTGGTTTTATAAATACAGCACTTACCATCTTTACAGGTCATTCCAACGGTGTACTGTTGAGAACAGGTGAAGCTGGGGTATACCTGTTTGCTGCAAGATTGAATTGTACTCTCCCATCCACTGCAGGCAATATTATTCCACACAACAGGACCATTACCTTCACCAAACTTAGCATTATAGTATAAAGTAGGATCTAGCAAGTTATTAAAGAAACTATATGATTTTATCACAACATTGTATTACTTGGTCCGTTGTATCCTAACTCTTTACAGAAAACATAGGCATCAATTCCATTCCAACTTCCCTGACATATGGAACCCCAAACTCCATTGAAACACACTTCAGCTCTACCCTCTTGTTCAATAGTCCCATTTACAATACGAACTTGTCCGTCAGTACAAGTCCCTGGGTCTGAAACAGGTTTCTTAACAATAACAATGAATAAAATTGTCTTACTGTAACATTTTAGACCTATTTCTTTGTAGCATTTGGCCACTGAAATATAGCATGAACTTCCCTTTCTGATAAGTGCACATTGAGAGAACAACTGTTGACTGTTACAACTTTTATAGTTAAAACTACTGCGGATATTACTTCGACCGTATCGTTCATCATTAAATATACTGCCAACTACCAGATAGAAAGACAAGAATTATTGTATGAAATTGTATTACACTTACGGCTGTAGTTGAAACCTAGTTGAGTGCATATTGCTGAGGCAGTAGCAGAAGATACAGCACAAAATGGCACCCAGTCTCCTTCATAACAATATTCAGCTCTTCCTTCGTTGGGTGTTGATCCGTTAGTAAGTCGGACATCACCCTCAGTACAGGTAGATCCTGAAAATATAGTGCTTGAATTCAATGCCTTAACTACAAAATAAGTTGTGTATCGAGAAGAAATGCCTCACAATAAAAAAACTGTGAGATATCCCACCTAGTTATGGGGCTAGCACAATTTTTACTGACTATATTATAAATATAATGGCTGGACTACACACTTAGTCTGTACCATAGCAGAACACCTCACAATAAAAATGAAAGGCACTAAAGTGCCGAACCTCGCTGTAGTTTCTAAGTTATTTATAAATTCTATGCCAGCTTAGGCCCAGCTATGATGTTGTTATTGCAAGAAAATTTATTAACATTCCAGAAGGTGTGGTTATAAAATGGCGAGCTTTGTCATTCTGTATATGCTCATTAATTGTTGCTTGATTTCTAGCTTTGTCATGTTTGTGAAGCAGTAACTGAATAAGTGATAGTATCATTCAATTCCCAAGCAAGATTAAGTGCTACTTTCGTGATGAAAAGTTTCTCTGAGTCTTTACATGACCCTTTAAAATCTATCAATATTTCATATACAAAATTTATTGTAACTTGAAGATGAAACCTTCTTTGGAAACGTCCTGTGGTACAAATATAAATCGATATATTATCTATTAGTAGCAGTCTTTTCAGTGCTTGGAGACGTTCCCTGAATGCGTTACTTCGCTCCAAGTCCACAAAACATTTTTCAGAACTTTTCTAACGATTACTTCGACCAACGGCCTTCTGTCTTGCTGATCCGTATTCCTCTGAGATTTTTTACAACATACTAAAAAATCTCCACGTTAAGTTTTTTACTTTTCGAGAAACGGCACTTGACCTCTGCAGCCTGAAAATTCTTTTGCGAGTTTTAAGCTTCTGTTTTCCTTGACGATGTTCTTGACACTACTGTTGTAAAGTCCACATGCTTTTCTATTCGTTGCTAAACGTTGGTAGCTGCTAATGCTTCGGTTGCCAAGTTATAGCAGTTCAAAAAAACAACTCTGGTAACAGACACACACACACACACACACACACACAAACAGACTACAGTACCCTCGCTATGCGCCCACGCACAGCGAGGTTAAAAACTGTGAGATATCCCACCTAGTTATGGGGCTAGCACAATTTTTACTGACTATATTATAAATGTAATGGCTGGACTACACACTACTCTTGTACCATAGCAGAACACCTCACAATAAAAAAAACTGTGAGATATCCCACCTAGTTATGGGGCTAGCACAATTTTTACTGACTATATTATAAATGTAATGGCTGGACTACACACTAGTCTTGTACCATAGCAGAACACCTCACAATAAAAAAACTGTGAGATATCCCACCTAGTTATGGGGCTAGCACAATTTTTACTGACTATATTATAAATATAATGGCTGGACTACACACTAGTCTTGTATCATAGCTGAACACTTCACAATAAAAAAACTGTGAGATATCCCGTCTAGTTATGGGGCTAGCACAATTTTTACTGACTATATTATAAATGTAATGGCTAGACTACACACTTAGTCTGTACCATAGCAGAACACCTCACAATAAAAAAAACTGTGAGATATCCCACCTAGTTATGGGGCTAGCACAATTTTTACTGACTATATTATAAATGTAATGGCTGGACTACACACTAGTCTTGTATCATAGCAGAATACCTCACACCGAAAAAACTAGGAGGTGTTCCATTTCGATACAACACTACAGTACACACTAGCAGCTACATGGAATTGTGTTATGACTATAATAAATGACAATGACATATATATACCTTGATTGGGAGAATAACACACTATTCCCAACTGGTCATGGTAAGCATTACAATTTGAGTGATAATAATAGCTGCACTGTGATAGTGTTTTGTGAGTAGACGAACATGACCAGGCATAATGATCAACACCTCCAGTATAGTAACCATAGTAACCCTCACTTCTATAAGCTGCAAAATTAAAGTAAATTAGTTTTTAAATAATAATTACTTGTGATATGTAGAGACTCACCCATTGATCCTGGATAGCCTAACTGTTGACAGATTATTCTACCAGTATGACAGGTCCAGCTATCATCACAGACTCCAATCCAAGTTCCTGTTTTACAGTAAACAAGAAGTCCCTCATAACTTGGACCTGTATCATATGGTCGCCATAATTTGATGTCCCCTGGAGTGCAAGATCCTGTTGTTTGTCCTGAGTAAAGAAGATAATAATGTATCCATATATCCACTATTTATCTTTCTATCCATTAGCAGTCTATCTCAATCCAGCTGTCTGTCCTTTTATTCATCAATGCATCCATCCATCCATCTAACCATTCATTTATCCACCTGTCCACCTATCTTCTCTCCATTCAATCATTCATATGTCCATCCATTCATTCATATGTACATCCATCCATCCATCTAACCATTCATTCAACCACCTGTCCATCTATCTTCTCTCCATTCAATCATTCATATGTCCATCCATTCATTCATATGTACATCCATCCATCCATCTAACCATTCATTCAACCACCTGTCCATCTATCTTCCCTCCATTCAATCATTCATATGTCCATCCATCCGTCCATCCATTCATCCATATGTACATCCATCCATCCATCCATTCATCCATATGTCCACCCATCTGTCCATGCATTCATCCATTTGTCTGCTCATCTGTCTATATGTCCATTTATCTATTGGTCCATCCATCAATCAATCCTCATACATTCATTACCATAGCATCTGGCTCCAGCATCTTCATTATGGCCACAGTTATGTGATCCAATGGAGTTTTTATTGCAATCAAAGAGATTAGTGTTACTTGAAGTACAGCCAACATTATCAAACCAAATTGGCCCGTATCCTTGACCAAAAGTAGCACAACAGAAAGAATTTACAGCTAATAGTAAAAAAAAGTATACATATAATAGACCTATAATGAAACTGCCTACTTGTTTTAGAAAAACCAAGTTGATAGCATGCGACACCAGCATCTATTGAGCTCCAATAGTCATCACATACAGTTCCCCATTGACTATTATAACAAACTTCAACACGACCTTGACCTCTAAATGGAGTGCCAGCAGTGGGATGAATTAAACGAATGCTACCAGCACTACAAGAGCCACCATCTTTAAAACAATAAAAACAGTCTATAACATTGGATTCACATACTTTGACAAACTACTCCAGCTATTTGGCCAAAATTACAAGTAGTCACTCCATAGTTATAAGCATGTGAGCAACTTGCCAGAGATGTCTCAGTTCCAGCACAATGCATATAATCCAACCATATAGTACTGTTAACAGCACCCCAGCCAAAATAAGAGTATCTTCTATACACAGAACCTATTATTTTAACAGGTTCTAATGAATGATATATGATACAATGTGTAGTATTGTACCTGTAGCTGTATAACCCAGTTGCGTACAGACAACTTGAGCGTCCAAGTTGTCCCACGTGTTATGACAGACCCAGCCCCAGATCCCATTGTTACAGATCTGGACATTCCCTTCCCAGCTTCCTTGACCCCAGAGCAGCCTAACTGAGCCTTGAGTACATACCTGAGAATCTAGAAAGGATGAAAAAGATAAACACGAGTTTAAAAAGTGTGTGGGTTGGGTTACATCTAAGTCCACCCACTGTGTTTGCATTGCTATACTCACCAGTTTCTAAAACTAGGACCCCAAGTATACTCAGTAACAGAGCTATAGCCACAGTCATTCTGCTGGATATGCTGCAGTAAATGGCTCTAGTATATTATGTTAATGACTGTATTGTACTGCAGCAGTGTTTTTTGTCTCCTGAAACGATGAATCTGCTTGTACACCTGGTATGTGATTGCAGGGTGGTCCTTCAAAGCAATCTTATTCATATTATGTTATTATATTTTAGATTTTGTGTCAGTAGCTGTCCACTTTGATTGCAATACCATGCTGACAATATTAATAAAATGAACGTTTGGGAATTAATGTTATGGAGTTACCAAAGACAAATACACAATGTATGTATAAATCTTAGAAAGTACTTGTACATATTGCATACTATATTTTCTTACATAGTTAGCTTATGCATACTGTAGTTAAATGGCTAAATAAACTGTTTAAGTTGCAATGCACATTGCTAATAGAGAGGATCGTCATGTAGCTTTTTCACTAGCTCATCTCTGTCTGCAGTATTATAGATCTCTCCTTCACCAATGTCTTCATCAACTGCAGCTAAGGGATTTTCCACACCTGTTCCACCTCCTATTGCAGACATCATAACTCTTGGCTCGTGAATAAAGGCTTGAGCCTTTTTGACTTGTTGACGTTTAATGACCACAAAGAGAATCAAACTATAAAAAGATAATATTGTCACACATTACAGAAGTAGAAACTCTATAATTATAGTATATTACTAACCTTAACATAACAAGTATTGAGACAGCTAAGAGACCTCCTACAATCCCCAGTCCAATAACAGCAGTGTTTTGACTCACTACTTGAGAGAGTGGATCAGTAGTGACATCTTGAAAGCATTTAACTCCAGCAACATTGACACGAGGGAAGAGGTCTCGTCCTTCATCTGGACTAAGCTCCAGACTATCACATACATCTATAGCACTCTCGCTACCAGTACAGGCAACATTACTCAACAGTATCGTTCTGTTAGGTTTGCCATAAACAGACCCAACTACCGCATCACCACCTATTATTTTAGACAAATAGGTGGTAAATTATTCTTTTAAGCATATACCTTGAGAATAGTTTAAACTTTTGCATATAACTTGAGCATCCTGTTTATCCCATTCAACATCAGCAATAAGACCCCAGACATTATCATAACAGACTTGTACTGTACCCTCCATGCTAGATGACCCACCAGTTAATCGAATAGTACCATCAACACAGTCTATAGAAAAGTAAATTCACAAGTAACTGCATGACATTGTCAAATTTCTTAAATTAAATTTATGAACATTTAAGTCAGTAAAGAATGTGGAAAGTATTTTATTTTAAATAACAACTATCATTTAATGATGTTACAGAAGCTGTTTTAAATTACTGTACTCTCTATCTTGTGCTTCTTACTTTCTTGACAAGAAAGGCCAACAACATTATTTTGAGAACAAGTAAATTCGCCATATTGTTTTTTGTTACATGCCAGTATAGTCGCCTCAAACCCTTGACAATCAACTTCAGAAAATGATATACTTGTATCTCCATCACCAAAATATGAATTGGTATATATAGTAGGTTCTAAAACAAATTGATAATATGATATGAGCTGTTACTAAAACATCTATATACACACCGGCTAATCCCAGTCCAAGTTCTTTACAGACAACATAAGCATCAATAGCATTAAAACCAGTACCACAGACAGTACTCCAGATACCATTACTACAAACTTCTAGTCTTCCTTCTGTAACAAAGTCACCATCAACAAGACGTACATCACCATCTTGACAGTTTGTTGACTCTGTACATAACAAATAAGATAATACTATGATATTAGATAAGATAATGGTTACCAAAACAACGAAGACCAATAGGATTAACACATCTAGACTGACATTGATCCAATAAGTCACAATCACTAAGTGATGTAGCAGCTAGATTGTTACTGCAGGAAATGTTTTGGAGTTGACTAGTAACATTGGACATATTACTAAAACGTCCATCAGTAAACACAACAGTCACTATACATGGATATATTAATACTATTAATTGCAATTACATTACTATTATACCATTAATATTATTAATGCATATATAATATATTTTAATATTATTTATTTTAAATATGAATAATAATATAACTTACACTCATAACTGGTGTGTCCCAGTTGTCGACAGGCTACAGTGGCTTCATTAGGTCCCAAATAACAGAAGGGTGACCAATAACCAGAATAACAATATTCCAAGTTACCCTCTGCCAAACCGAATTGACCTCCAGTCAATCGAACATCACCATTTTGACATTGATCACCTCCAGTCAGTGGAGTGATACATTGATCAGGAGTGTAGCACTTGACACCAGCTACTTCAGTTTGTGGAATCATGTTCTTTCCATCTTGAAGTGACAGATCAGTCAATGTACAGTCATTGATATTATCTTCTGTTCCTTCACACTCTACATCACTTATATGAATGACATAGTTTGGTTTGCCATACTGTGAACCATACACAGGTGTGCTACCTATAATGGTAAAAGATACATACAAAACGAAAAGAATAGTCTTTTCTACCTGCTGCTTGGTAGCCCAGTTGAAGACACAGTACCTCAGCATCATGTTGATGCCAACCAGAGTCAGCTATCAGTCCCCAAAGATTATTGAAACAAAACTCAACTGTTCCTTCATATTTCCATTGACTTCCAGTTAGACGGATATCTCCATTATTGCAGTCTATAAAGATATCATTTGTCATATTATGAATGGAGAAGTACATTTTGGATCACATACCATATCCACAAAGCACTCCTGCTACATTGTTACGAGAACAGCTAGACTGTGGATAGACTTGATTTTGACAGTTACTCAATTTACTCTCCCATCCTCCACAGCCAGTATTACTGTATACAATAGGATATTGTCCAGCACCAAATTCAGATTTTGTAAACACAACTGGCTCTGTGTATAAATTATAGTAAACAAAAATATGATAATTGCTGATATACCAAGTTCAGGATGACCCAGTTGTGTGCATACAACATGAGCATCAGTTTTATCCCATCCTTGATCACAGACAGCACCCCAAACTCCATTGACACACACTTCTACTCTGCCTTCATTGTCAATAATACCGTCAGCTAATCTTACATCACCATTAGTACATTCTCCTGGATCTGTTGAACAAAATGTAAGTATAATTTAGTATTAACATCTAGCATCCTTACTGAAGCATCTAATACCAAGATTAGATAGACGACACCATGGTGTACATGTAGTATTAAGATTAACAGTACATTGAGAGATGGAAGTCTCAGATCCAGTACACTTGATATTGTCAAACAAACTGTAGTTTCCACTAGCACCAAACTCATTCTCATAAATGGCAGCCCCTAAACTTATAATAACAATTAGTTCACTATTATTAAGATAACGTACAAGTATACTGTGTGAATCCCATTTCTTTACAAGCTACAGAAGCTGCCACAGGATCCAGTTTACAAAATGGAGACCAGTATCCATTATAACAATACTCCAGACGACCACGATCAGTTTGTCCATTATTACCTTGAAGTCTAATAGCACCATTATTATTGTTACACTCTGATCCAGGAGTGTCATATATAGCTGGTCTTTGAACACAGGGAGGCTCAGTAGGAACATCATATATACAATCAACACCAGCAACATTAGCATTAGATAGTTCTAATCTACCACTGCTTACAGAGAGATGAGTCTTAGTACATCGTGTAATGTTACTTTCATCACCATTGCATCCAACATTTTTGAGATGAATGGTCATGTTTGGTTTGCCAAATTGTGAACCAAGAAGAGCAGAGGGCACTAAGAAGACAAGAGTGAATCATTAAAGATAAACAACCCGTTTCTCACTTCCTCCAATATATCCTAGTTGATTACACACTACTTTAGCATCATTATCATCCCAGTTAGAATCAGATATCAAACCCCATAGGTTGTTATAGCAGACTTGAACTGTGCCTTCATTTTCAAACCCTCCACCAATGAGTCGAATATCCCCATTACTACATCCTGTTAATAAACATACTGAAGATAGCCATAACTAAAGATCAACCCTACCGTCTTTGCAGACCACACCTACAGTTTGTGTTGGATAACAGGCATAAGAAGGATAAACATTTTTTGAACATTGTGATAGACTCTTTTCCCAACCGAAACAATTGACACGACTCCATACAGCTGGGCCATCTCCAACCCCATAGTAAGCATTGTAATATGTAATTGGACCTGCATTGTGTAATGTGTAAACAAATCATGAATACAATTGTCACATGTGACTAATTATATTATGTATTCATTTAGCTGACTCACTAGCTCCAGTATATCCCAGTTGACTACACACCACATAAGCATCAATAGCATTCCAACCATTTTGACATACTGTACCCCAGACACCATTAGAACATACTTCTACTCTTCCTTCTTGTCCAATAGTACCATTTGCAAGTCGTACTTGACCTTCAACACAACCAGTGTTGTCTGTACAATTGTGTTATATATATACATCAAATCATTTTGTTATGAACTTACTAAAACAACGTAAACCACGCTCAGTTCCACATTTGCTTATTGAAATGTAACAAGAACTGCCTTTACGAACAGGTGTACATTGTGAGAACATTGTTGATCCTCCAGGACAGTTAAAATAATTGAAACTACTTCTTGCATCATTTATACCAAATCTTTCATCATTGTACACAACAGCAACTATTGAAGATATCATTAATAGCAATTAAAGTATGATCTTACAGCTTGATTCAAAACCCATTGCTTTGCACATAAGTGATGCTGGTACTGAACTCAGTCCACATACTGGAGCCCATTCTCCTTCAAAGCAGTACTCCACTCTGCCCTCAGAAAGTGTGGTACCATTTACTAATCTCAAAGCACCATTAGTACATGCTGTTCCTGTAAAATAAGAACATAAACTGAAACATTATACAAATGTCTTATCATTAGTCTAACCAGAAAAGGTAGACTTACCTTGAATATTTGGGTAGCATATAAGACCAATTTGATCATGATATGCATTACAGCTTGAATGGTAATAGTATGAGCATTGTGACAATGAAGTATGAGACGAACTGCATGACCAAGCATAGTGATCAATACCATTGTAGTAACCCCAGCTATTTTCCTGTCTATAATCTAAAGTAGCAACACAGTTAAAAGATCACATCATGTTATTGTCTGAAACATACAAATTGCTCCAACATAGCCTAGTTGTTGACAAATCAGTCTAGCAGTATGACATGTCCAACTGTCATCACAGACACCAGTCCATGCATTGTTTTTACAATATAGTGCAAGTCCATAATATTCAGGTCCTATATTGTTAGCTCTCCACAGTCTAACATTGCCATTAGTACAGGAGCCAGTTATTTGTCCTGTAAAAGTAGATGACAAGATTCATAATAATTTTGGTGATGACCGCAACATTGTAATACTAAAGTAAAATCTTGAACATAAAAACAATCAGATCAAAGTGTTTTTATTTCACAAGTGCTGAACAACTGGCCTACCATTGCATCTAGCACCAGCATCTTCATTATGGCCACAATTATGAGATCCAATGGAGTTTTTATTGCAATTAAACAGACTTGTTTCAGAACCGGAACAGCCTACATTGTCAAACCAAATACTCCCATACCCCTGACCAAAAGCAGCACAACAATATGATGCAGCATCTTTTAAACAAACAAATATAAACATAAATCAGATGTAACACTGATAGTTCTAACTTGTTTTTGAGAGGCCCAGCTGGTAGCAAGCTACTTTAGCATCAGAGGAACTCCAATAGTCATCACATACAGTTCCCCATTGACTGTTGTAACAAACTTCAATACGACCTCGACCTTTAAATGGAAAGCCATTATAGTTACTAATGCTTCTGATGCTACCAGTAGTACACGTTCCACCATCTAAAGATATTAAAATTATTTAGTAGATTTATATCACTTTTACTTGGACACGATACTCCAGCAACTTGATTATGTCCACAGCTTGTCACTCCAATGTCATATAAGTGAGGACAACTCAACAAGTTGGGTTCAGTACCTGCACAATCCATGTAGTCTAAAAAGATGGGATTACCAACATTGGCCCATCCATAATAAGACCATTGTCTGTATGCAGCTCCTACATAATAGTCAATATTAATTTTGTTGTCATTTATTTAGGTTGCATACCTGTAGCAGAAAATCCCAGTTGTTTGCAAACTACTTGAACATCAGGTGTGCCCCAATTGTTGTGACACACCCATCCCCAGGTACCATTGATACATATCTGCACATTACCTTCCCAGCTTCCTGCACCCCAGACAAGTTGTACTGAGCCATGGGTACATTGAGCATCTTTTAAAAGTGGAGTAGATTATAAGAGTGTAGATAGATATAAATAAAAGTATGCATATGAAATTTATAGATTATATCTGTAAGAAATTGATTTCACTACTAATTCCTTATATGCTTACCAACTGTCACTGTCAATAGTCCTACAACAGCAAGAATAACTCCAATTCTTTCAGCCATTGTTTTGAAAGCAGTGTAGAAGATAAGTATGGTTACACCCAAATTTGTGTGGTCACAGATATTCATATAGCATGTGTTAATTGCACAAATAATACAACATGTGATGAGACATTGAAATTTAGTATTGTTAGGTAGTTGTAAAAAGTATTCCATGTTGTGTACTTTTACGCTATGTATTTGATAAAATCTACTCATTATTATGTTCTGTAATAGTCTTGTTAGATATACACACATATCATGAGATGAGATCACATGGTCAACACAAAATCAGTCAAATCATTTTTGATTGATGTATATCTGAATTCATCTATTATTCTTTTTCTCTGTCTGATATTAGTAGAACTTTATGTAATAAGATATTTTCTTAATGAATATCAAAATAACTAATGATATTCTATTTATGTTTTTATAACTGAATATAAAATGTCATATAATATGGTGTTAGATTTCAAAATGTCCTACTAAAAGTACAGGAAGGAAAGATAATATAACACAATGCCACATTCATTATAGGTATACTAATATATCATTAACCATTCAAGTAGCTATAGCACTACTCTAGCTCCTAATCCTTGTATAACTAACTCCTCATATTGAAGGAGATAAATACCAAACTTAATTAACAATAGTAACTGAAGTGCTGCAGTTGCATGTCCATATGTGATACTTACAAATAACCAATAATATTACAAATATTTGTAATGTACATTCTAACATTATTTATTAAGTTTCTTGTATTTATTTCCAAGTTTAGTCAGCTATAAATGTTTGAGTTGATAAACTTTTCATGTTTGTCCTACATGTTTTTTTCATTTGTTCATTTGCTGCATCTTGATATAGAGTTAACAGAACAAATATAATATTATTAATTTATAACCATTCTATCCTCAGATGATACAATATCCTGGTACATGATATAAGATGTTGGTTGTAGTATCTTAAAGTTACCACAATAGATATCTGCAAAAATTTTGGGCAGTTATGAATTTTTTTTTAAAAATAATTATTGTTTGATAGAAAATATTAAATTTATTAATAATAGCAATTTGAGACACGAAGGTACTTGCATCATTTTCCTAAAAGCCATACATGTACTCACTCCTTGTGAAAGCTTTGTCATGTGGTAATATGAATATTGATTTATTAGCCTACTATAATTGAAGAGATTTTTTAAAACTTAAGACAAGAGATTTTTCTTAGTTGTAATATATGTTTCTAAGAAAAATAGAACTACAAAAATAATTTTAAAAAACAAATTACTACACTTCTGTGCTAATGTTTTATGAAAAAGAAACAACACATATATATATTATATGTAAGTGTTGTCTGAGTGCAATGCTTGTAGTATTCAAAATGCATGTTAAAAAGTGGTTAAAGGAATGGATAATGGCAAGCAAACGAAAATTCAAAAGTTTTACATAGACTCTAGTTTTTTGACCAGCTCATCTTCATCGGCAGTGTTGTAAATGTTATCTCCACCTTCTAAGTCATCAACTGAATATAAAGGATTCTCCATACCTGTTCCACCTCCTAATGCAGACATTTGAACTCTTGGCTCATGACTAAAGGCTTGAGCATTTTTGACTTGTCGACGTTTAATAACCACAAAGAGAACCAAACTAAAAATATATATTATTAAAGCACACACAAGAAAACATTGTGACACATTGGTATGGATAGATATATTTGAATAATACTAACCTTAAAGTAATAACTATTGACACAGCCAATAAGACTCCCACAACCCCTAATCCAACGACAGCATTATCTTTACTAACTACCTGAGACAATGCATCTGTAGTAACATTTGGATAACATTTAACTCCGGCAACATTGACACGAGAATAAAGATCTCGGCCTTCATCTGGGGTCAATGAAGTACTATCACAAGCATCAAGTGAGGTCTCACTACCAGCACATGCAACATTACTTAATTGAATAGTTCTATTTGGCTTGCCATAAATAGATCCAGTTACAGCATCACCTCCTATCAAATGAGAAAATTCATTTAATATTGTGAAATCATAATTACCTTCTATATAACCCAATTGTTTACAAACTACTTGAGCATCTTGCTTGCCCCAATCAGCATCTGCTATAAGACCCCATGTACTGAAATAACAAATTTCTACTGTTCCCTCCATGTTACTAGTACCACCAATAAGACGAATTTGACCATCATCACAATCTACAATTATAACAAAATTATGTAACAAACAATTTAATTAATCAGCCTCACTTTCTTGACAAATGATACCAACCACATTATTACTTGAGCATGTGAATTCACCATATTTTTTGCTACTACAGTCTATAATACTGGCTTCAAATCCTCCACAATTGACTTCAGATAATGAAATGGTAGTGTCTCCATCACCAAAGAATGAATTAGTATTAAAAATAGGCTCTGTAATAATTGATGTAACTATAAATGAAACTTTTTCATAGTTTATTAAAATTACCTGATAATCCAAGCCCAAGTTCTTTACAGACAACGTAAGCATCAATAGCATTAAAACCAGTACCACAGACAGTACCCCAGATACCATTACTACAAACTTCTAGTCTTCCTTCTGTAACAAAGTCACCATCAACAAGACGTACATCACCGTCTTGACAGTTTGTTGACTCTGTACATAACAAACAAGATATTACTATGATATTTGGTAAGATAATGGTTACCAAAACAACGAAGTCCAATAGGATTTGCACATCTAGACTGACATTGATCCAATATGTCGCAGTCAGTTAGAGTGGTAGCAGCTAAATTGTTACTGCAAGAAATGTTCTGGAACATACTAGTGACATTAGTCATATTACTAAAACGTCCATCAGTAAAGACAACAGTGACTATATGATGATATATTAATACTCTATGTTATTATAATAATATACGATTACTTACAATCATAATTGGAATAGCCCAATTGTCGACAGGCTATTGTGGCTTCATTAGGTCCCAAATAACAGAAGGGTGACCAATAACCAGAGTAACAATATTCCAATGTACCCTCTGCTAAGATACGACCTCCAGTTAGTCGAATCTCACCATTAGTGCATTGAGCACCTCCAGTTAGTGGAGTAACACATTGATCAGGAGTGTAGCACTTGACACCAGCTACATCAGTTTGTGAAAGCATATCCTTACCAGCTTGAAGTGACAGTTCTGTCAATGTACAGTCAGTAAGCCTATCTTCAGTTCCATCACAGTCTGAAATACTAATAAAGACTGGTAGGTTTGGCTTGCCATACTGTGAGTCATATATAGCCAGGCTACCTATATGTTTAAAAATATAATTATTCAACTGAATAGTACAAATACAAGTATTTCATACCTGCTGCCTGGTAGCCCAGTTGAAGACACAGTACCTCAGCATCATGTTGATGCCAACCAGAGTCAGCTATCAGTCCCCAAATATTATTGAAACAAATTTGAACTGTTCCTTCATATTTCCATTGACTTCCAGTTAGACGGATATCTCCATTATTGCAGTCTATAAAGATATTATTTGTCATATTATGAATGGAGAAGTACATTTTGATCACATACCATATCCACAAAGCACTCCTGCTACATTGTTACGAGAACAGGTAGATTGTGGATAGACTTGCTTTTGACAGTTACTCAATTTACTCTCCCATCCTCCACAGCCAGTATTGCTGTATACAATAGGATATTGTCCAGCACCAAATTCAGATCTGTTAAACACGACTGGCTCTGTGTATAAATTATAGTAAACAAAAGCATGATAATTGCCAATATACCAAGTTCAGGACGACCCAGTTGTGTGCATACAACATGAGCATCTGTTTTGCCCCATCCTTGATCACAGACAACACCCCAAACTCCATTGACACATACTTCTACTCTGCCTTCATTATCAATAATACCATCAGCTAATCTTACATCACCATTAGTACAATTTCCAGGATCTATTTTAAGAAAATATGTAAACACTGCTACTTAAATTTATATCTTACTGAAGCATCTGATACCAAGATTAGCTAGACGACACCATGGTGTACAGGTAGGGTTGGTATTAAGAGTGCATTGAGAGATGGAAGTCTCAGATCCCGTACATGTGAAGTTGTCAAACAAACTGTAATTTCTACTTACACCAAATTCATTACTTTCAAAAATGGTAGCCCCTTGAAATATTAAAATAAAAATTAAAAAATGTGACATTATTTTGAAACCTCACATGTGTACAGTGAGAATCCCAATTGTTTACATGCTACAGAAGCTGCCACAGGATCCAGTTTACAAAATGGAGACCAGTATCCATTATAACAATACTCCAGACGACCACGATCTGTTTGTCCACCACTACCTTGAAGTCTAATAGCATCATTACTGTTACACTCTGATCCAGTATTGTTATATGTAGCTGGTCTCTTAACACAAACAGGTTCATCATATATACAATCTACACCAGCAGCATTAGCATTAGGTAGTTCTAATCTGCCATCATTTACAGAGAGTTGAGTCTTAGTACATTGTGTAACAGTGTTTTCAGTTCCAGTACAATCAACATTCTTGAGATGAACAGTTATGTTTGGTTTACCATATTGTGAACCAAGTATAGCAAGTGCATCTATAACAACATGTGAGATCAGTCAATATAATCGAACAACTTTTGACTTACTTCCTCCAATATATCCTAGTTGATTACACACTACTTTAGCATCATTATTATCCCAATTATAGTCAGATATCAAACCCCATAGGTTATTATAACAGACTTGAACTGTGCCTTCATTTTCAAATCCTCCACCAATGAGTCGAATATCACCATAAGTGCATCCTGTGATTATAAATAGTAATAATACATACATCTATTGCAGTCTAACCTTGTTTGCAGATTACACCTACTGTTTTTGATGAAGAACAGCTACCAGTAGGATATACATTCTTTGAACATTCTGACACACTCTTTTCCCATCCAAAACAGTTCATACCACTCCAAGTAGATGGACCATCACCCACACCATAGTAAGCATTAATATATGTGATTGGGTCTGTATTATGTAAACAAATTATGAATAAAATTGTCACGTGTGATTAATAATATTATATATTCATTGAATGACTCACTTGTTCCAGTATATCCCAGTTGATTACACAGCACATAAGCATCAATAGCATTCCAGCCACTTTGACATATTGATATCCAGACACCATTAGAACATACTTCTACACGTCCTTCTTGATCAAAAGCACCACCAACCAATTGCGCTTTACCTTCTGGGCAACCAGTCATGTCTAAAGTAAAATGATTGTTGATAAACATGTATTAGTTGTTTGTGAAGTAATGACAAGTATTTAGACAAGAATCTTTCAAATTTATTTTAAGTGATTTATTTTATTAGCCATGAGACTAGTTTAACATTTTTAAAGAATCTAAAATCATATTCACTTGTAGATAAGATTATGTAAGCAAAGGCCACATGTAATTTATAATATAAACTTACTAAAGCATCTTAAGCCATATTCTGTTCCACATTTGTTAATATATTTAAAACATCCATTACTGCTTCCTTTTCGAACTTCAGTGCATTGAGAGAGACTGCTAGCACCAGAAGGACAATTGAGGTAGCCCAAACCACTCCTTACATCATTTATACCAAATCTCTCATCATTATATACAATAGCATCTATATGAAGAGGCATTATATATTAAAGAATTATATTAGTTATTCTTACAGTTTGTTTCAAAGCCCAGTTGTTGGCATATTGTAGATGCAGTAGCTGCAGACAGTCCACATAGTGGTGCCCATTCTCCTTCAAAGCAATACTCTGCTCTTCCCTCAAAGGGTGTATTACCATTTACCATACGTACAGCACCATTAGTACATGAAGTACCTAAAAATGAGTGCATTAGCTAAATGTTAGGATAACAGCCAATATTTTTAGCTACACATTTAAATGAAGTGATGCATACATAAAGTGTCAACAAACCTTGGACATTTGGATAGCAAACAATTCCAAGTTGATCATGATAAGCATTACAACTTGAATGGTAGTAATAAGAGCACTGTGACAATGAACTGTGAGTACTACTACAAGACCAGGCATAATGATCAATGCCATAATAGTAACCCCAGTAGCCTTCACCTCTTGTAACTGTAATTTAATTAAATTATTATATATTTGCTTCTACTTTTAAACTCACCCATAGCTCCAATGTATCCAAGTTGTTGACAAAATAGTCTAGCAGTATGACATGTCCAACTGTCATCACAGACACCAGTCCATGCATTGTTTTTACAATATAGTGCAAGTCCAAAATATTCTGGTCCATCACCAGGTCTCCATAACATTACATCACCATTAGTACATGAACCAGTGACTTGTCCTGTAATAGTGGATTACAAATGATGTTTCTTGATTAATATAATAAATTACCGATACAACGAACTCCTGCATCTTCATTATGGCCACAGTTATGTGATCCAATTGAATTTTTATTGCAACTAAAGAGACTATTTTCGCTACCAGAACATGCCACATTGTCAAACCAAATGCTTCCATATCCCTGACCAAAATTAGCACAGCAAGCGGATGAACCACCTGTAAAATTTTGAATGAATTTTATAAAACTTACATTGAGAATTTATTTACTTGATTTGGTGTAGTAGCCCAATTGGTAACAAGCAACTCTAGCATCTACAGAACCCCATTGGTCATCACATACAGTTCCCCATTGACTGTTATAACACACTTCAATACGACCTTGTCCTCTGTTTGTATTCCCACTAGTGTTTCGAATTTTTCTAATGCTACCAGTAGTACATGTTCCACCACCTATAGCAATTGATACTATTGTAAATGCTTTAAAATAGTTGTCTTACTTGGGCAAACCACACCGGCAACTTCATTGTAACCGCAATTTGTGACACCGATGGGATTATTACGAGGACAGTTTATCAATTTAGTTTCACTACCAGCACAGTTTATGTAGTCTAAATAGATTGGAACTGAAAGATTGGCCCATCCATAATAAGACCACATTCGGTATCCAACACCTACAAATTAAAACAAAATTGATTAAATATCTATCTAAGTATCATACCATTAGCAGAAAATCCAAGCTGTCTACACACTACACGAGCATCAGGAGTACCCCATCCATTATCACACACCCATCCCCAGGTACCATTGATACAAATCTGGACATTACCCTCCCAATTTCCATTTCCCCAGATCAGACGAAGATCACCATGAGTGCAAGCCTGAGAATCTGCGTGTTAGAATAAGAGCAGTAATGATTGTAAAATAGGAACAAAATTCAATTTTTTAAGAAGAGAAATAATACTTACCTACACCCAATACAAACACTACAAAAAATACTACTGCTCCAACTGACTTCATTGTAAGAGCTGCAAACCAAACCAGCAACTGCAAAAAGTTCAGTGTTTACTCAAGCTAGGGTGGTCTATTTTAAAATATTCATAGATCATGTGCTATTGATAGCTCATGCCAAACACATGCATGAAATCAAGCAATGATTTCATTTAAACCATATGTATTATATTGGATTTATCACGTTTTATTACAGTAAACTTAGCTTAATCTAACAATCTTAAGTAATAAGTAGATATTTTAAATAGTTTATATTATCTTCAAAATTATGCATGTTTTGAAATAAATCTAGCCAATCAAGCTTCATTATAAGTTATAAGCTTCAATCTAAGCTACCATATACAACAACAGAGCCCTATTGGTGAGTTACCATTATATTATGTAACTACACAACAAAATTGCAAGAACTTTCTTTAAAATAATAATTAAATATTTTTTAATATAATAAAAATGTGATCTTTAAGTTGCGATCTTGCACAAATACCATTTATTTGATATAGCAAAAATAAATATTAAGTGTATTATCAGTAAAGAATGAAACTTTTCTGTCAAAAATCTAAATGTAATGAACCATTTTAAATTAAAATGGAGCAGAACGATGACAAAAGCAGCGAAATAGCAAAATAAACTAAAAAATTTACATTTGATCTAGTCGTTTAACCAACTCATCTTTATCAGCAGTGTCATAAATGATTTCTCCACCTTCTTGATCATCAACTGAATATAAAGGATTCTCCATACCTGTTCCACCTCCTATTGCAGACATCTGAACTCTTGGCTCATGAATAAAGGCTTGAGCCTTTTTGACTTGTTGACGTTTAATAACCACAAAGAGAACCAAACTAAAGATATATATTATTAAAACTCACACAATAGAACATTGTGACATATTGCTATGGAAAGATATATTTGAATACTACTAACCTTAAAGTAACAAGTATTGACACAGCCAAAAGGACTCCCACAACCCCTAATCCAATGACAGCATTATCTTTACTCACTACCTGAGACAATGCATCAGCAGTAGTGACATTTGGAAAACATTTAACTCCAGCAACATTGACACGAGAGAAAAGATCTCGCCCTTCTTCTGGAGTTAATAAAGTATTGTCACAAGCATCAAGTGAGGTCTCACTACCAGCACATGCAACATTACTTAATTGAATAGTTCTATTGGGTTTGCCATAAACAGATCCAGTTACAGCATCACCTCCTATCAAATGACATAATTCATTGAATATGGTGAAATCATAATTACCTTCTATATAACCCAATTGTTTACAAACTACTTGAGCATCTTGCTTGCCCCAATCAGCATCTGCTATAAGACCCCATGTACTATAGTAACAAACTTCTACTGTTCCCTCCATGTTACTAGTACCACCAGTCAGATGAATTTGACCACTATCACAATCTACAATTATAACAAAATTATGTAACAAACAATTTAATTAATCAGTCTCACTTTCTTGACAAATGATACCAACCACATTATTACTTGAGCATGTGAATTCACCATATTTTTTGCTACTACAGTCTATAATACTGGCTTCAAATCCTCCACAATTGACTTCAGATAATGAAATGGTAGTGTCTCCATCACCAAAGAATGAATTAGTGTTAAAAATAGGCTCTGTAATAATTGATGTAACTATAAATGAAACTTTTTCATAGTTTATTAAAATTACCTGATAATCCCAGTCCAAGTTCTTTACAGACAACATAAGCATCAATAGCATTAAAACCAGTACCACAGACGGTACCCCAGATACCATTACTACAAACTTCTAGTCTTCCTTCTGTAACAAAGTCACCATCAACAAGACGTACATCACCATCTTGACAGTTTGTTGATCCTAATAAAACAAATATAACAATTTTTCTATTGATACTTAATAAATTACTATAACAACGAAGTCCAATAGGATTTGCACATCTAGACTGACATTGATCCAATATGTCGCAGTCAGTTAGAGTGGTAGCAGCTAGATTGTTACTGCATGAAATGTTCTGGAACATACTAGTGACATTAGTCATATTACTAAAATGTCCATCAGTAAAGACAACAGTCACTATTCAATGATATATTAATATTGTATAGTATTATAATAATATGTCATTACTTACAATCATAATCAGAATAGCCCAATTGTCGACAAGCTACAGTGGCTTCATTAGGTCCCAAATAACAGAAGGGTGACCAATAGCCGGAGTAACAATATTCTAGGTTACCCTCTGCCAAACCAAATTCTCCTCCAGTTAGTCGAATCTCACCATTAGTGCATTGAGCACCTCCAGTTAGTGGAGTGACACATTGATCAGGAGTGTAGCACTTGACACCAGCTACATCAGTTTGTGAAATCATTTCCTTACCAGCTTGAAGTGACAATTCTGTCAGTGTACAGTCAAGAAGATTATCTTCAGTTCCTTCACATTCTGCATCACTTATAAAGATTGGTAAGTTTGGCTTGCCATACTGTGATGTATATTGAGCCAGACTTCCTGTGTGTTAAAGAAAATTATCTAGTAATACTTAAATTACTAGTAGTTATACCTTCAGCCTGATAGCCTAGTTGAAGACACAGTACCTCAGCATCATGTTGATGCCAACCAGAGTCAGCTATCAGTCCCCAAATATTATTGAAACAAATTTGAACTGTTCCTTCATATTTCCATTGACTTCCAGTCAGACGAATATCTCCATTATTGCAGTCTATAAAGATATCATTTGTCATAAAATGAATGGATTTGGATCACATACCATATCCACAAAGCACTCCTGCTACATTGTTACGAGAACAGCTAGATTGTGGATAGACTTGATTTTGACAGTTACTCAATTTACTCTCCCATCCTCCACAGCCAGTATTACTGTATACAATAGGATATTGTCCAGCACCAAATTCAGATTTTGTAAACACAACTGGCTCTGTGTATAAATTATAGTAAATAAAAGCATGATAATTGCCAATATACCTAGTTCAGGATGACCCAGTTGTGTGCATACAACATGAGCATCAGTCTTATCCCATCCTTGATCACAGACAGCACCCCAAACTCCATTGACACATACTTCTACTCTGCCTTCATTATCAATAATTCCATCAGCTAATCTTACATCACCATTAATACAATTTCCAGGATCTATTGTAAGAAAATATGTAAACACTGCTATTTAAATTTATATCTTACTGAAGCATCTAATACCAAGATTAGCTAGACGACACCATGGTGTACAGGTAGGGTTGATATTAAGAGTGCATTGAGAGATGGAAGTCTCAGATCCAGTACATGTGATGTTGTCAAACAAACTATAATTTTTACTTACACCAAATTCATTACTATCAAAAATAGCAGCCCCTAAAATATAATAATAAAAATTTAAAAATGTGACATTATTTTGAAACCTTACATGTGTACAGTGAGAATCCCAATTGTTTACATGCTACAGAAGCTGCCACAGGATCCAGTTTACAAAATGGAGACCAGTATCCATTATAACAATACTCCAGACGACCACGATCTGCTTGTCCACTACCTTGAAGTCTAATATCACCATTACTGTTACACTCTGATCCAGGAGTGTCATATATAGCTGGTCTCTCAACACAAACAGGTTCATCATATATACAATCTACACCAGCAGCATTAGCATTAGGTAGTTCTAATCTGCCATTATTTACAGAGAGTTGAGTCTTAGTACATTGTGTAATAGTGTTTTCAGTTCCAGTACAATTAACATTCTTGAGATGAACAGTTATGTTTGGTTTACCATATTGTGAACCAAGTATAGCAAGTGCATCTATAACAACATGTGAGATCAGTCAATATAATTGAATGACTTTTAACTTACTTCCTCCAATATATCCTAGTTGTTTACACACTACTTTAGCATCATTATTATCCCAATTAGAGTCAGATATCAAACCCCACAGCTTGTTATAACAGACTTGAACTGTGCCTTCATTTTCAAATGCTCCACCAATGAGTCGAATATCACCATAAGTGCATCCTGTGATTATAAATAGTAATAATACATACATCTATTGCAGTCTAACCTTGTTTGCAGACAACACCTACTGTTTTTGATGAAGAACAGCTACCAGTAGGGTATACATTCTTTGAACATTCTGACACACTCTTTTCCCATCCAAAACAGTTCATACCACTCCAAGTAGATGGACCATCACCCACACCATAATAAGCATTAATATATGTGATTGGGTCTGTATTATGTAAACAAATTATGAATAAAATTGTCACGTGTGATTAATAATATTATATATTCATTGAATGACTCACTTATTCCAGTATATCCCAGTTGATTACACAGCACATAAGCATCAATAGCATTCCAGCCACTTTGACATATTGATATCCAGATACCATTAGAACATACTTCTACACGTCCTTCTTGATCAAAAGCACCACCAACCAATCGCGCTTTACCTTCTGGGCAACCAGTCATGTCTAAAGTAAAGTGATTGTTGATAAACATGTATTAGTTGTTTGTGAAGTAATGACAAGTATTTAGACAAGAATCTTTCAAATTTATTTATAAGTGATTTATTTTATTAGCCATGAGACTATTTTAACATTTTTAAAGAATCTAAAATCGTATTCACTTGTAGATAAGATTATGTAAGCAAAGGCCACATGTAATTTATAATATAAACTTACTAAAGCATCTTAAGCCATATTCTGTTCCACATTTGTTAATATATTTAAAACATCCATTACTGCTTCCTTTTCGGAGTTCAGTGCACTGAGAGAGACTGCTAGCACCAGAAGGACAATTGAGGTAGTTTAAACCACTCCTTACATCATTTATACCAAATCTCTCATCATTATATACAATAGCATCTATACGAGGAGGCATTACACATAAAGAATTATTAGTTATTCTTACAGTTTGTTTCAAAGCCCAGTTGTTGGCATATTGTAGATGCAGTAGCTGCAGACAGTCCACATAGTGGTGCCCATTCTCCTTCAAAGCAATACTCTGCCCTTCCCTCAAAGGGTGTATTACCATTTACCATACGTACAGCACCATTAGTACATGAGGTACCTAAATATACAGTGCATTAGCTAAATGTTAGGATAACAGCCAATATCTTTAGTTACACATTTAAATAAAGTGATGCATACATAAAGTGTCAACAAACCTTGGACATTTGGATAGCAAACAATTCCAAGTTGATCATGATAAGAATAACAATTTGAATGGTAGTAATAAGAGCACTGTGACAATGAACTGTGAGTACTACTACAAGACCAGGCATAATGATCAATGCCATAATAGTAACCCCAGTAGCTTTCACCTCTTGTAACTGTAATTTAATTAAATTATTATATATTTGCTTCTAGTTTTAAACTAACCCATAGCTCCAATGTAACCAAGTTGTTGACAAAATAGTCTAGCAGTATGACATGTCCAACTGTCATCACAGACACCAGTCCATGCATTGTTTTTACAATATAGTGCAAGTCCAAAATATTCTGGTCCATCACTAGGTCTCCATAACATTACATCACCATTAGTACATGAACCAGTGACTTGTCCTGTAATGGTGGATTACAGATGATGTTTTTGATTAATTATATAATAAATTACCATAACAATAAGCTCCTGCATCTTCATTATGGCCACAGTTATGTGATCCAATTGAGTTTTTACTACAACTAAAGAGACTATTTTCACTACCTGAACATCCTACATTGTCAAACCAAATGTTTCCATATCCCTGACCAAAACTAGCACAGCAATAGGATGAAGCAGCTGTAAAATTGTGAATAAATGTTAGAAAAGTTACAATGAGATTATTTATTTACTTGATTTGGTGTAATAGCCTAATTGGTAACAAGCAACTCTAGCATCAGTGGAACTCCAATAATCATCACATACAGTTCCCCATTGACTGTTGTAACAAACTTCAATACGACCTTGACCTCTGCTTGGAGTGCCGTCATTATTACGAATCTTTCTAATGCTACCAGTAGTACATGTTCCACCATCTATGGAAAAAGTAGTAATATGTGATGTAATATTTTGTTCATTTACTTGGACAGACTATGCCAGCAATTTCATTGTAACCACAATTTGTAACACCAATGGGATTATTATGAGGACAGTTTATCAATTTAGTCTCGGTACCAGCACAATTCATGTAGTCTAAATAGATTGGAACTGAGAGATTGGCCCATCCATAATAAGACCACAATCGATATCGAGCACCTAACAAAATATGAAAAGAGAAAAGATGGTGGATGTAAGACACTGATGTCATACCAGTAGCAGAAAATCCAAGTTGTTTACAGACTACTTGTGCATCGAATGTACCCCATCCATTATCACACACCCATCCCCAGGTACCATTGATACAAATCTGAACATTACCCTCCCAATTTCCATTTCCCCAGATCAGACGAACAGCTCCATGAGTGCAAGCCTGAGAATCTGTACATAAAATACATCATGCATTTTGTCATTTGTGATTTTATGAAATGATACTATTATTGTATGTTATCCACTTACCTACTAATCCTATTGTTATTACTCCAAGGACTAACAGTAATGCAACTAATTTCATTTTTTAATTTATAGAAGGCAATAATAACTGTAGGAAAAGTTAGTCTGATCTTGACTCTAGCTAGGGTGGATAAAAGTTGCTGAGCTGAAAAGATACTTGGGTGGGCAATTCTTAACTTAATTCATACATCATGTGAGATTTATCACATGTTGAGTTGGCATGGCAATTTGTTTCAATAGCATTAGAACTTAATTCTTATGAACTCAAAATTTTTAGTATTAAGTATTAAGTGTTTGAAAAGCCCAGAGTATACATCAAACATCAATCGTAGCCTCTCCATATCATATTCACAAATTACTTGTTAATTAGCTCACAATTAATTATCTTGTGTGGAGTAACGAATAAATAGATATTATTAATAAATGTTTGAAAATGGAATTAATTAACTATTAACAAAAGTAGAGTATGTATGAAAGCACATAGTGCTTGATAAACATGTTATTAAAAATAATATCAATGGAAATATGTAGCTTCGTAAAAGAAATGTTCAGATTATTTTCAGCATCAAATAGTGCATATATAAAATATATATATATATATATATATATATATATTCTGTGTGTGTTCTGTGCATGTTTATTCGATTATAACTGTATGTTTGTTGCATGTTTTATATTCCTGACTTGTCTAATTAGCTTTGAGTATCATCAGTGACTAACTTAATGAGTTCTTCATCATCATCACTATCCTCATTCTCTTGGTCATCACTTGGAGCCAAGGGGTTTTGAAATTCCAAGCGACTATAGTCAGAAGATCGATTCAGAGATATTTGAGGAAGACGTATGGAGCCACGTTTGCGATTATAAACAATATAGATAATCAAGCTGTACAAACAAAAAGACATTACAGTATGACAATTAGTATAGTAAATTTTAGATACTTCTGAACACATAAAAAAGAGAACTAGATGTTCAGAAATTGAACTAAAGTATTTCTATGAGACTACATAGTATCTATCAGGAGACCATAGCCAGGCATAGGCTACCATACTTGAAAATTGCATTCTCCTGTATTAACAAAGCACGATGTAATAGATTTCCTTTTTAGACTAAGGTCTACAAATATTCTACAAATATAGGGTAGAAAATGAAGATTTACCTAATGCTAACAACTATGAAGATAAACATCATTACAGTCACAACAGCCAGACCGACTGCAAAAGAATTAACACTCTTAGAAGACACTGGTTGAACAGTAGTTGACCCTGTACATCTTACTCCAGCCACTTTAGCTTTGGAATACAATGCTTGACTTTCATCCTCATTTAATGGTGTAGATTGACAGGCATCCAATCTCTGTTCATTGCCAACACAATCTGTGTTGCTTTGCAATAGAGGAGCATTGGGTTTTCCATAGTAAGACCCTGTCATTGCAGTACCTGGTGACAAGTATGTACAAATATAATGAAATATGATATTAGAGTTGCATACCCTGAGAATAATGTAATTGACGACAGACTACTGTGGCCTCTTCCTGTCCCCAGCCTCCATCAGCTATTAGACCCCAAGTGTTGTAATAACAGACTTCAACGGTACCCTCTGAAGTTTTAGTACTGTTAACAAGTCGAACATCACCATCGGAACAACCTAGCAAAGTAATAAAATCACAATTGATATGTTAAACTTAAAATAATATATATGATACATTTAAAGGATGAAGTTATTAATTTTGCTACATAAAAATCAGCTTAAGTTACTTATATATTTGACATGCTATTGCTATATAATTTACTTACCTTCCTGACAAGCAATACCAACTACATTATTACGAGAACAAGTAAAGCTACCATACTGCTGTTTGGAGCAAGCAAGTATAGTGCTCTCATAACCTTTACAGCTTGTGTTAGAATAGACGATAGCCCCATCTCCATCACCAAAATAGGAATTAGTATACACAGTTGGTTCTACATAAGGCGATAATTAAAATCAAAGTATCAAATTACTTCAATTAGATAACCTGATAGTCCCATTCCAAGCTCTTTACAGACTACATAGGCATCTGTGACATCAAAGTTAGTACCACACACACTTCCCCAAACATTGTTATAGCAAACTTCAAGTCGACCCTCACCATTTACTGCACCGTCTACAAGACGTACTTGTCCATCATCGCAATTGGCAGACGCTTTAAGAAAATAAGTAATTAAAAAGATAACAATATTGGATTGTTAATACTACATACTATAACAACGAAGTCCGAGAGCATGTTTGCAAGAGGATTGGCAACTATCAATAATATCACAGTCTGATAATTGCATAGCAGATGGGTTATTGCTACAAGAGAAATTTTGGAATAGGCTGTTATTAGAGGACAGTCCAAATCGGCCATCAGTGAATACTGCAGTTACTGCTAATAGTATGGAATAAGTATTCATTGATAATACTTCTACTTACAGTCGTAACTTGTGAAACCCAGTTGTCGACAAGCTACAGTAGCTTCTGTAGGTCCCAAATAACAAAATGGAGACCAGAAACCATTATAACAATACTCTATGTTGCCATCTTCAGTGCTAGCTTGACCTCCAGTAAGACGTACATTACCGGGTGTACAAATAGTGCCTCCTGTTGGTGGAGTCCTACATTGATTAGGTGTGTAGCATTTGACACCAGCTACATTAGATGTCTGAAGCATTTTCTTTCCCTGTGACAACGACAGAGTACTCAATGAACACTGAGTGAGTTGATCTTCATCTCCATCGCACAAAACATTAGTTAAATGTATTGTTTTATTTGGTTTGCCGTAGTAGGAACCAAGCTGTGATACAGTACCTATAATAATGAGATGTGTTTATAGTTAGTGATTGTTAGTCATGAGTGTACAATTGAAGGCGCTCTTTAATGGACACTTAAAAGTTACAAACCAGCTTTAACATTGAGCTTGCTTCAAATTTAATAATGTATTAAAAGTGTTGCTATTATTCAATTGAGTTTCTAATGTACCTTGAGTCTCATAGCCTAGTTGACGACACACAACCATTGCATCTTGTTGACTCCAGCCGGAGTCAGACACCAATCCCCACAAGTTTTCAAAGCACACTTCAACAGTGCCTTCGTAAGTATTTGAGCTTCCAGTTAAACGTATATCTCCATCACTACAAGCTATTAAATGTAATGGCAGTAATAGTTTTATTCAACACAGTGTTTATGTACTTTCTTACCATATCCACATAATACACCAGCAGTGTGCTCACGAGAACAACTAGATTGTGGATATATTTGTTTTTTGCATTGAGACAAGTTAGTCTCCCATCCTCCACAGGTAGTGTTAGAGTAGACAATAGAAAAGTTGCCAGCACCAAATTCAGAATTTGGAAGTACTTTTGGCTCTAAGTATTATCGACAGTGTGTAGTTTACTATGATTACACTGCAATTACCTGTATCAGGAAGACCTAACTGCTTACACACAATGTTAGCATCAGTTTTATCCCATCCTTGATCACAGATAGCACCCCAAACTCCATTGACACATACCTCTACTCTGCCTTCATTTTCAATTATGCCATCAGCTAATCTTATTGTACCACTACTACATACACTAGGATCTATTGAATTGAGAACATAGTTTTAGTTTGTGACAATAATAGTAACTCACTGAAGCATCTAATACCAAGATTAGCTAGACGACACCATGGTGTACAGGTGGTATTGTTATTTACAATACATTGAGAGATAGAAGTCTCAGATCCAGTACATGTGATGTTGTCAAACAAACTGTAGTTTTTACTAGCACCAAACTCATTATTCTCATAAATGGCAGCCCCTGAAATTATAATAATAATTAGTCCACTATTATTAAGACAACGTACATGTATACTGTGTGAATCCCATTTGTCTACAAGCTACAGAAGCTGCCACAGGATCCAGTTTACAAAATGGAGACCAGTATCTATTATAACAATACTCTAGTCGACCACGATCAGTTTGTCCACTACCTTGAAGTCTAATAGCACCATTATTGTTACACTCTGATCCAGGAGTGTCATATATAGCTGGTCTCTGAACACAAGGAGGCTCAGTAGGAACATCATATATACAATCTACACCAGCAACACTGGTACTTGCTAGAACTTTCTTTCCATAATTGAGAGAAATTTGAGTCTTGGAGCAATCCATAAGGCTTAACTCATTACCCGTACATGAGACAGACTTCAAGCGTACCACATTTTTAGGCTTACCAAAATTAGAACTAGTAAGGGCAACAGGCTCTATTAATAATAGTAAATGTTAAAGTTATTGCATTTTTTTGTCTTAACTTACTTCCTCCAGTGTATCCAAGTTGATTACAGACCACCATAGCATTGGCCACATTCCAAATATTGTCTGATACTAGACTCCAAATGTTATCAATACAAACTTCAACAGTGCCTTCATTTTCAAAGTCTCCTCCTACAAGTCGCACATCTCCATTGTTGCAATCTATAAAAAGAACTCAACATCACTATGGCATCTATAGCATGTAACGTTATCAATACAAATCTTTAATGTTTCTAACTATATTATTGTTATTGACTTCATAAAATGGCATCTATTCTAAACATAATGTAAGTAATTAGTTACTAAGCTGACCATCAGTGCAGAGCAGTCCAATAGTGTTCTGTGGAGAACAACTGATACTTGGAAATGTGTTCTTTTTACAGTCTTGTATCTGAGTTTCCCAACCTTTGCAATTCAAGTTGCTGTACATAATTGGTCCATCACTCTCACCATATTTTGAATGGTAATAAACTTTAGGAGCTGAAAGGAAAGAGTAATAATAAAAGACAGATGCATTGTGTTAAGACATGACTTATTACAATAATATTACTTCATAAGTCCTTGTATTCTACAAGTGCTAATATTAGGTAATGAAGTTAGACCTATCATTGTTGGTTGGTAGTGGAAATGGATAAATTTCTCCTAAAACCAAAAAGTCATATATATGTGTGTGTGTGTGTGTGTGTGTGTGTGTGTGTTTGTGAGCTACTTTAGATGTTTCATTAGTAACCCCTTTCTTCTCTACACAGCTTTTTTTCTTTTTTCAAAAGAACCAAATTGTTCGTCTTACTATTTCTTATTAAAAATTGACCATGAATTTAATTTACACTTGTCAAAAATTGTGTTTACATCATGTCTGGTTACTTGGCATGTGTCACGCATGCTTAATAATAAATGACATTGGGGTGCCAAATTATGAATGACTTTGACTCACAATTTATATATGTGTGTTTGAGTGTGTATGTGTACTACTTAAAATGTTTCATCCTTCCTTCTTTACGCATACTTTCTTCTAAAGAAGCAAATTTGTTCTTCCTATTATTTCTTATTAAAAAATTGACCATGAATTTAATTTATACTTATCAAAAATTATGTTTACATCATGTCTGGTTACTTGGCATGTGTCAAGCATGCTTAATAATGAATGACATTGAGGTGCCAAATTATGAATGATATTGACTCACAATTTATATATGTGTGTGTGAGTGTGTATGTGTGCTATTTTAAATGTTTTATAAGTAACCCCTTCCTTCTTTACACATAATTTCTTCTAAAGAAGCAAATTTGTTCTTCCTATTATTTCTTATTGACCATGAATTTACTTTACATTTATCAAAAATTATGTTAACATCAAGTGTGGTTACTTGGCATGTGTTAATAATGAATGACATTGACTCACATGGTGCAAAAATATGAATGACACTGACTCACATGGTTCTAAATTATGAATGGCATTGACTCACATGGTCCATTATATCCCAGTGCTTTACAGAAAACATAAGCATCACTTTGACCAAAACTTGTCTGACACACAGCCCCCCAAATACCATTGAGACATACTTCTACTCTGCCCTCTTGAGTGATAGTACCATTGACAAGTCGGGACTGCCCATCAATACAGGAGCCTGTATCTACAATAACAAAAATGATTAGTTAATTAATTGATAGGCAAATAAAAAAAGAGTGGGTAGAGATGGGTGAATGAATAACAATAAGGATTAATAACAGCTGTAAAAAGTAACCTACTGTGACAACGTAGTCCATACTCTGTGGAACACTTTGACACAGAGACATAACATGATGATCCTTTTTTAATTACACTGCACTGAGAGAGAGATGTGGCAGTTGAGTTGCATGTAAGGCTGTTGAGAGCACTTCTATGATTTGTCCTATTGAATCTTTGATCATTGACTACAGTCGCAACTAAAACAAAAAAATGTCATAGTACCTCAAAAACTAGGCATTATATATTACGTGTTGAGTTGTAGCCTAATGTTTTGCATATTAAAGCTGCTGTAGTGCCACTAATGTAACACAATGGAGACCATTCTCTATTATAACAATACTCTACTCGTCCTTCACTGGATGTTTGGCCATTCATCAAACGAATTTGACCATTTGTACAAGAACTACCTATAATGGAAAAAAACATAAGAGATCAGAAAAACTAAAGTCTGGAACCAGAAGCATAAAGATTAGGTAGATTATTGAATAGATAGTTGATATTCATTACTCTAATGGTAAAATGAGGGCAAAATGTGTGTGAGTATTCTACTGTAGTAGGTATTATCTTACTAGCATAGAAGAATGTCATTTATTCTACTATGAATTCTTCAAGTTATAATACCACATACCAATTACTGGAGAGTAACATATGACTCCAATCTGGTCATTTAATGATGTACAACTTGAACGATAGGAGTAGGTACACTGAGAAAGGTCAGTATTACTTGCAGTACAAGACCAGTGATAGTGATCAACGTTTTTATAGTAACCATAGTAACCTTCATATCTATTGTCTATTAGAAAGAAAGGTTAAGTACATTAAGGAGAGCAATGTTCAAAGCTAAATCTATTTTATTTAAAATATTAAAATATCAGTATCAAATCAATAACATAGTGTATATTTAACACTTAAAATTGACTTTAACATCATACCACATTAGCAGTATTATTCACTAAAATTGTGATCATTAGCCGTGCAATAGTAACTCACTTAGAGCACCAGCATAGCCCAGTTTCTTACAAATAAGTCTAGCATTATGACATGACCAGCCATCATCACAAACAGCCTTCCATTGACTGTTATTACAATACAAAGCAAGACCATCATTTGCAGGGCCAATATTGTAAGGACGATAGAGTTTAACATCACCATTTTTACATGTGCCTGACACCTCTCCTATACACAACAATAAAGTTCCTAGCTGATGTCATTTATAAATTTAAGCTTACCTCTACATCCAGCACCTGCATCTTTTGTGTGAGCACAACTCTGAGCTCCAAGTGGTGCTTGTGAGCATGAGAACAAGTTTGTGTCTGATGAGGTACAACCTAAGTTGGTCATCCATACAGAACCGTATCCAGGACCAAAATAGTTAGCGCAACAATAAGCTGTAGCAACTATAAAAAGAACAAGTAAATTTTTACAGCTTCATCATGTAAATTTGATAGACTGTACACTTATGCAACATGTACCACTTTTGGTGTAGCCCAGTTGACCACAAGCTACTTTAGCATCGTTAGTGCCCCATGAGTTGTTGCATATAGATCCCCATTGGTTGTTGTAACAGACTTCAATACGTCCGTTTGATTTAAATGGAGTACCAGCATTGTTGCGAATCATACGAATGTCATGATTAGTACAACTTCCACCATCTAAATAGTCCAAAAGAAATATTGAATTATTATCTTATCTAGTTCCACTAAAACAACAAGTCAAACTTGTCACTTTATATGTATAGAGAGAGGAAACTCTGGTGAAATTCACATACAGCTACACTGTAAAAATTAATATGTTATTTTAACAAATAATTTGTTCTTTACATGGGTGGATTATTATGGAATCTAGAATTTCCGTGAATTACTCACTGTATAATTTGTTGATATGTAAACGTACAGCAGACCAGTAAATTATATAGTGAGTATTTCACAAGAATTCTATATTCCATAGTAATCCATCAATGTAATCTACAAATTAGTTGTTAAAATGACACAGTAATTTTTTACAGTGTAATAACACTAGATTAAAATAACTTTCATTTTCTTACTTGGACAGACTACTCCAGCTAGAGCATTGTGATTACATGAAGCATCACCGATAGCTTTTGGATGAGGACAACTCATAATGTTACTCTCAGTGCCATGACAACCTAATTGGTCCAACCAGATTGGAGCACTAGCGTTAGGCCAGCCATAATATGAATATCGCCGATAGACGGCACCTATAGAAGAGTAAATGCTATATATCAATAATAAGTAATCTTATAGGATACCTGTAGTGCTGAAACCAAGTTGGTTGCAAATAACTTTAGCTTCATTGTTATAGAAGCTGTTTTGACACACCCACCCCCAGACTCCATTGAGACAAACCTGAACGTTCCCTTCCCAAGGTCCTTGTCCCCACACAAGACGAACAGCACCATTAGTACTACATGACTCAGAGTCTAAAAGAAAGAATAAACGGAGTATAAGTTATTAATAAGTTATTAGATATGTTAGCATTTCCATGACAACAAACATGATTAGCACAGCCATTGACATACCTGCACCTAATAGGCATGATCCAAGAAATGATAATAGTAGTAAAACCACTCTGCAGGTCATTGCTTACTTGATACACACAAAGACAACAACAAGTGTACTAATGCTTCAAGTCACCTAGGTGGAGCTGTTCACTGTTGATATTCATGGAGGAACTCCCACACCTTCCATTATATTTACTTGTCTTATAATAAATAGTGAAGGCGTGTTGAAAAATTATTATTAGTATGCAGGTATTTATTATATGTAATATTTTATGTTTTAAATATGGGTATGTAACTATAGTATTAGCTTATAGATAAATAAAAGTCTGTATTTTCAATGTTCTTTACACAGTCATATATAATTATGTACTGCTTTAGTCCATGTTATTAACAAGAACATCTTCGTCATAATCATTATGTTCATTAGGAGCAGCCAAAGGATTATCAATTCCACGTTCCTCAGTAAGTCCAGACATTGTCACATGAGATGTCTTTGGTAATTCTAGGACACTCAAAGCACCTTGTTTACGTTAATAAAGACATAGATTACCATACTAAAAACAAGGAAGAAAACAGTGTTCATTACGTAATTATATATATATATATATATATATATATATATATATATATATAATTAAAATATTTGATTATATAGATTGTTTATTTTACCCAATAGTGATGAGAACAGAGATGATCAGAATAACAATGAGGAATCCTAAACCAATTGTTGCTGAGTTATTTTTAATAATTTCTAATGGACCAGTAGTTGTCTCATAAACACATTTTACACCAGCAGCACTAATACGTGGATATGAAACTTGACTCTCATCTGGACTTAGCTGTGTTGCTTGACAGTCATCAATGCTTGTCTCTGAGCCAGTACATTCAACGTTAGTTAATTTTACTGGAACATTAGGTTTACCATAAACTGAACCAGTTACAGCAGTTGGATTTATGAAGAGTGGAAAAGTGGAACATTGCTTAGCTTCATTTTAACTGTCTATGATGATAGATATTACCATCTGTATAATTTAGCCCATTGGTTATTGTAGCATACCTCGATACGTCCTCGACTGTTGAATGGTGTCCAAGTTGCATGACGAAGCATACGAATAGCTTGATTTGTGCAGGGCGGACCACCATCTAAAAATAACAGTATAACATTCAATACATTAGCTGTTATAATTATAAGCCTTTTCTTACTTGGACAGACAACACCAGCTAAGGCATTGTAGTTGCAAGTGGCATAGCCAATAACATAAGGTCTAGGACAATCTGGAAGTTTGCTCTCATTACCAAAGCAAGCCAGTTTGTCTAAGAAAATTGGCAGACTAGCATTTGGCCAGTCATAATAGGAATATGTATGATATACAGCACCTGTAATTGAGAAGTAATTTCAATTGTATAAATTTATTACATACCTGTGCCATTGAATCCAAGTTGATTGCATGCTACTTTAGCGTCAACAGCACTCCAACTTCCTTGACATATCCACCCCCAAGTGTTGTTGATACAGATCTGAACATTACCCTCCCAAGGTCCTAAACCACCATCCAAACGAAGAGAGCCATAGGTACATTGTGACTCTGCATATACAAAATTAAATATGACTATAATTACAAGTACATCTATGGACTATCCAGTTAAACGGATAAATTTAGCAACGTTTTATAAGATATACTTTAATTATAGATGCTTCTTGTACATACCTGCCCCTCCTGCTAGTAGTCCAACAAAGATAACCAACAGACAAACAGTTGCAGAAGACATATTACTTTTGCAAAGATATATTCACACTCCCATATACCTTTGACTTTTCTAGTTCAGAATAAATAGCACTAATAAGCACAGTTTGTGCAATGAATATAATTAACAGCTAAGCTTTTGGGAGGTCCAGATGTCACGTGTGTAATTGTATTTATGTGTGAATTTCTACTTGTATTCTAGTTGAACTCATTAACATTCTGCTATATAATAGATTAACACAAACATATAGATATATATTCTCTAGAAAATTATACATACAAAGTATTAAATCAAAATAAACAATCTATTACATTGAATGACATTCACAATACAAAGGGATAATATATTATTTGATTATAGTGAAGGTTATTGGCAGATAGCCATGGCAGAGGATCTGACTGGGCACTTGGCTGGCATCTTCCAGTAGACTTGAGTCAGTTGGTAGGCATTAAGTAGAGATATTTGAAGTATGCACCCATTAAGAGGAAAATGTTTGAAGGACAGTAGTTCAGAAAGGAAACGTTATAACACTTCCATTGCTATGCTTTTAAGACAGACTTCGATAGCAGTATATATCTTTATAATTATTTTTTATTTAAAAAATTCTTAGTCAATTAACTAGGGATAGTAATTAAAAATCACACTTTTAGCAATTTGGTACACAAATGTGTGTGCGTGTCTACATGTGCATGAATGTTAAAAAAGACTAACAGAACATGTAACATTATTAGTATGAAAAAAAGTATGTGTTAGCAAATGTAACTTCCTTAGTTCAATCATTAATGAGAGCATCTTTATCTACATCATAGTCATAATCAGAAGGAGGAGCAGCCAAAGGATTATCAACTCCACGTTCCTCGGTAAGTCCAGACATTGTCACATCAGATGTAGTTGGTAATTCAAGGACACTCAAAGCACCTTGTTTATGTTTGATAATTATAAAGATGATAACACTGTATGATATATAAAAGAGAATATTTTAGACATAAAACTAATATGAAATATGTAATTAAATTGACATACAATCCCAAATAACATACGCAATAGTGATGAGAATAGAGATGACCAGAAACACAGTGAGGAATCCCAAGCCAATTGCTTCTGGATTATTTTGTATGACTCTCAATGCACTAGTATCTGCATCAGCAACACATTTTACACCAGCAGCACCAATATTGGGATAAGCAGCTTGGCTCTCATCAGGGCTTAATTGAGTCTGCTGACAATCATCTATTGTTGTTTCAGAACCAGTACATTCAACATTAGTTAATTTGACTGGAACATTGGGCTTGCCATACACAGAGCCAGTCACAGCAGTTGGATCTGTAAAGATTAAATATAACTTGTTGTAATTGAATGTAACAGTTATTACTATCTGTATAGTTCAGTTGATGGCAGACAACCTGAGCTTCTTCTGTGCCCCACCCTTCATCTGATATTATACCCCAACCATTCAAATAACAAACTTGTACAGTTCCCTCTGAAGAAGAGCTACCACCAACTAGACGAACATCACCATCCAAACAAGCTGTTTGGAAATTCATTTAAACATGTTATAATAATATATGATAGGTCACTTACTATCTTGACATTTGATTCCGACTACATTATTTCGGGAACATGAAAATGAACCATACTGTTGCTTGGCACAGTCAGAAATGCTCCCCTCAAATCCTTGACAACCAAAGTTAGAGTATATGATAGCTCCATCACCATCACCAAAATAGGAACTATTATAAATAGTTGGTTCTAAAGAAAAAATTAACAAACATGACTTCAAATACAAGTAATAGTTCAAAATATACCTCCATTTCCAAGGCCAAGCTGATTACAGACAACATAAGCATCAGTTTTATCAAAACCAGTAGCACATACAGCACCCCAGATATTGTTAGTACAAGCTTCAAGTCTTCCTTCTGTTTCATAACTGCCATTGACTAAACGGACTGCTCCTTCATCACATTTAGAAGAAGAATCTATTAACATAAAGAACTTGTAATTTAAGTATTGAGACTTTTGTTCTTACCATAACAACGTAATCCAAGTGCATATGGACAAGTTGATTGACAACTGTCTACAAGATCACAATCAGTCAATTGTATGGCATTTCGATTGTTAGTGCAAGAGAATTTTTGGAACAAACTAGTGTTAGTGGCACCTCCAAAACGACCATCACTGAACACAGCAGAGACTGTGTATTATAAAAGAAATTAAATGAATAAAAATATAAATGAACTTACAATTGCTAGCAATGTATCCCAATTGTCGACAAGCAACAGTTGCTTCAATTGGTCCCAATTCACAAAAAGGAGACCAAATACCATTATAACAAAATTGTAAATAACCCTCTGGAGTATTGCTTTGAGTGCCTATAAATCTAAGTTCACCCTGTGTACATGAACTACCACCAGCTGCAGGAGGAGGGACACATCTGTCAGGAGTGTAGCACTTCACACCAGCTACATCAGTATTTTTAAGTGCAGACTTTCCTTCTTGCAATGACAAAATACTGAGAGTACAGTCATTAATGCTTTCTTCTGTTCCAGCACATGAAACATCTGTGAGGTGTATAGTTTTGTTTGTTTTCCCATACTGTGATCCATATTTAGGTTCAGTTCCTATAGTTAAGACTATATCATTAACTTTTACAAATGCACTTACATACCTTGAGTATCATAGCCTAGTTGTTTGCAAACCACTTCAGCATCTTTTTGACTCCAACCAGAGTCAGATATTTGACCCCATAGATTAGCAAAACAAATTTCAACTGTTCCTTCATAGCTGTACTGACTTCCAACTAAGCGTACATCACCATCAGTACAGTCTAAATAAATTGATAAAAGTATATATATATATATGTGCTTTTATGTACCATATCCACAAAGCACTCCTGCAACATTGTTACGTGAACAAGAGAAACCAGTATACTGTTGCTTGCTACAATCACTTAAGGTTGCTTCCCATCCTCCACAACCAGAGTTGGAATAAACAATAGGATAGTTGCCAGCACCAAATGTAGAGTTGGTAAACACTACTGGTTCTAAAATGTATCATAAATGATAAAGGATTAAGTCAACAAATTTATTTACCAAGTTCAGGATGACCCAGTTGTGTACATATAACATGAGCATCAGTTTTATCCCATCCTTGATCACAGACAGTACCCCAAACTCCATTGACACATACTTCTACTCTGCCTTCATTATCAATAAAACCATCAGTTAATCTTACATCACCATTACTACATACTCCAGGACCTGTTGAATAGAAAGATAGGTATAGTTTTGTAGTACAATCTAACATCCTTACTGAAGCATCTAATACCAAGATTAGCTAGACGACACCATGGTGTACAGGTAGGGTTGGTATTAAGAGTGCATTGAGAGATGGAAGCCTCAGATCCAGTACATGTGATGTTGTCAAACAAACTGTAGTTTTTACTAGCACCAAACTCATTATTCTCATAAATGGCAGCCCCTAGTTATAATGATAATTAGTTCACTATTATTAAGATAACATACAAGTATACTGTGTGAATCCCCTTTGTTTACAAACTACAGAAGCTGCCACAGGATCCAGTTTACAAAATGGAGACCAGTATCCATTATAACAATACTCCAGACGACCACGATCTGTTTGTCCACTACCTTGAAGTCTAATATCACCATTACTGTTACACTCTGTTCCAGGATTGTTATATGTAGCTGGTCTCTGAACACAAGGAGGCTCAGTAGGAACATCATATATACAATCTACACCAGCAACATCATACATCAGTAAGGCATCTTTAGAATCATCAAATGACAACTGAGTGAGAGGACAGTCTACAAGTCTTAATTCCGAACCAGTACATTTGACATTCATATATTTTAAAGGCTTTTTCCCTTTACCATAATAGGATCCATAGCGAGCCATTGCATCTATATGATCAATCATATCGTATAACATTGAATATGTGTATTGTTTCTTACTTCCTCCAGTGTATCCTAATTGATTGCATATTACTCTGGCATTAGTATTAGTAAAGTTGGCATCACCAATATAGCTCCAATGGTTTCCAACACATACTTCAATAGTTCCTTCATTCACAAAATCTCCACCAACCAATCTCACATCCCCATTAGTGCAATCTTTAAGAAAATATTATTTATGTTATTGTAGGTACATTTCATTTATTGAAAAAACAGTTAATGCACGCTTGATGTTATAATTCTTGCCATGCTTACCATCTTTGCAAATGACTCCCATAGACCACTGTGGAGCACACCAATTAATGTTAGGATATATTTGATTATCACAGTCAAAGATACTGTTTTCCCATCCATTACAATGAACATTATTCATTAGCATTGGTCCATCAGTTTCACTAAAATAAGCATCATACAAGATCACAGGACCTATTATAATAAGAAGATAGAATATAGATATTGTAATACACATACTTGGTCCATTAAATCCTAATGATTTACAGACAACATAGCCATCACTTTGATCAAGGGTTCTTCCACCTCCACATATACCACCCCAGAGACCATTAACACAGACCTCTATCCGTCCTTCCTGTTCAATTATGCCATCAATAAGACGAGTCTGACCGTTGGTACATGAACCTTGATCTGCAAGATTGAATCAAGATTTAAATTATTTCTTGTTTACTATAATATTAACATACAGTGACAACCAATACCAAATTCAGTGCCACATTTAGAGACTGAAACACGGCAACCACCGATTATTTTTCTGACATAGTTACACTGAGTAAGTTGTTGAGAAGATGCTGTGCAGTTAAGGTATTTGAGACTACTTCTACGTTCACTTCTGCCAAATCGTTGATCATTATATCTTGTGGCAGCTATAAAAATTAAGAAAAGCTATAAATATGTATAGCTGAAAAATTAAAGTATAGTTTTACATTGACACTGTATGAAGCAATACTTACCAGTTCCATTATAGCCCATATGCTTACATATCATAAGAGCTGTGTAAGAACTCATTTGACACAATGGATACCAGAATCCTTCATAACAATACTCAGCTCGACCTTGAGCTGGAGTGGCTCCATTTACTAAACGTACATCACCATTGGTACATTCAGAGCCTATTATTAGTAAAGAAAAGCTAAAGTAATAACAACTAATAAACAAATACTAAACAAAACAATAATGTAAAATTTTTAATGTATTCAATTTTTAAAATAAGGAATGATGTCAGTCCTTTTTACTTAAACATAATTGACAAAAAATCGTATTTGTTGTTTAGACCAAGTTAACTTTAATATGCTTATGTAATGAATGATGTACTGAACTTACCAATAATGGGATCATAACAAATGACACCAAGTTGATCATGAAAAGCATTACAGCTAGAGTGATAGTAATATGAACATTGAGAGAGATCAGTATGTGTAGAACTGCAAGACCAAGCATAGTGATCAATGCCTTGATAGTAACCATAATGATATTCTCCTCTAGTATCTACAAAAGAATAATATTAAATATCAAGTAAATAGGCTGTAAAAATACTCAATCAAAACTCCTTAATAATTCAAATAGAATGAATATTATTGTCTCTCCTTACTTAATACTCCTGCATAGCCAAGTTTCTGGCAAATAAGCCGACCATTGTCACATTTCCAGCTGTCATCACAAACACCAGTCCATTGGCCACTTTTACAATACAATGCAAGACCATCATGTTTTGGACCAACACCATATGCACGCCACAACTTCAGGTCTCCATTGACACAGCTGGTTGTTATTTGTCCTATAACAATGGAACAATAGCACCTTATCTTAACTGTCATGAATATAATTACCATTGCATCTTGCTCCAGCATCTTCACTGTGAGAACAGTCATGTGTTCCAAGGGCATTTCCAGAACATGAAAAGAGACTGTTTTCATTTGAAGTACATACGAGATTGTCCATCCAAATCGGTCCATAGCCCTGACCAAAAGAAGCACAACAGTAGGAGGTAGCACCTAAAGGAATACAAATTTAATGTGATATTAATAAGTTATTAAAATCTGACCATCTTTAGTAAAGCCTAGTTGAGCACAAGCCACTTTAGCATCTTTTGTTCCCCAGCTGTCATCACACACAGAGCCCCATTGGTTGTTGTTGCAAACTTCAACACGACCTTGATTGTTAAATGGTGTCCATGTTTGAGAGCGAAGCAAACGAATGGCTTGATTTGTGCAAGCAGGACCGCCATCTTTATAAAAAATAATACTTATTATATAACATAAAAATTTGCAATGTGATACGTCAAAACAATTGAAAAGCAGCTTTGTGATCTCAAATTTTAATTTATTGTATTGTTGAATTAAAAGCAACGAATAAAATTTTGTCGCTGACAACCAAAATATGAGCGCTACAACGACGAGCGAATTAATGTTGCTTTGAGCGGTTGAAGCTTGTCGCTATTTCTCTGCCTTTAAAAAGATTTTATTTCAAACTTTTTACAATCGCTCCACAGGGATTGATATCTTATCAATTCTCTAATCTTCATAACTCCAGGCTTTTATTGTGAGATCAGTATCTTTTAATAATTTCGAATTCAATATTATAGAAGCATTTTCTAACTATATACATCTAACCGCTCTTAGTTCTTACTTGGACAGACAACACCAGCTAAGGCATTGTGGTTGCAAGTGGCATAACCAATAGCATAAGGTCTAGGACAATCCAGAATGCTGCTCTCATTACCAAAGCATTGAAGTCGGTCTAAGAATATTGGCAAACTGGCATTTGGCCAGCCATAATAGGAGTATGTTCGATATGTAGCACCTGCAATTGTAATAATAAATCAGACTTTTATTACTGTATTGTTATGTACCTAAGGCATTATAACCTAACTGATTACATGCTACTTGAGCATCAAGAGCACGCCAGCCATTATGACATATCCACCCCCAAGTGTTGTTGATACAAATCTGAACATTACCCTCCCAAGGTCCTGCACCACCAACCAAACGAAGAGAGCCATAAGTACATTGTGACTCTATTACATAAACAAGAGATAAATAACATGTATATTTACATATTGTATGACATTAATTTTGCATTTATAATATACTATAGTTTCTCTTTTGAAACTATTCAATGTATACATACCTGCTCTTCCAGCTAGCAATCCAATAAAGAAAACTAACAGACCAACAGTTGCAGGAGACATGATGTCTTTGCAAGATATTAGACACACTAAAACAATCTCAAGCAGCACTGCTTTAGGATAAACAACGGTGATAGTATGAATATGCTTATGTGCAGTTTGACTTTGGGTGGTCCATGCAGTAAAAATATTCACTGAAATGTGAAAGAATGTGTCATTGTGGGTGTGGTACAAAAAATGCACTGTAACATATACATGATGTTATTGTGGGTGTGGTATAAAAATGTACCTCTTAATGTTTATAGAGTTTAATCTATTGTGGCACAAAAGAGTTGGATTTGATCAATGAAGCAATCTGTTTTATTGATTGACTGCTCATTTCTTATTATGTGATTTAGCATCATAAGCTATTTGATTACAATCTATGATCATGAGACCAATTGACTAACAAGGTACAAAGAGATTGAGGATAATATTTTGTGAGTTAATAGCCAATTAAATGTATCACACATTGAAACATATATAATTTAATTTTAGCTCATATATATAATAAATGAAGTAGCAGGTAACATAAACTTTTTATATATAGCACTACTTATTGTAAGATAAATATGTGTGTAAAATATGTCTAGTGCATTTAGAAAAATATTGTGCTTAGTTCATGCTATTAATGAGGTTTTGTTTGTCTACATCATAAGCGTAGTGTTCAGTAGGAGCAGCCAAAGGATTATCAACTCCACGTTCTTCAGCTAGTCCAGACATTATCACACCAGGAGTCCTTGGAGTCAAATCACCTTTGTTACGCTTGACAAATATATAGATGACGATACTGTTGGCATGGAAAGAAAACATTAAATTATATGACTATATAAGTGAATGCAACCAAAACAGTCATATGTACTAACATTATTTATTTTAATTACAAATATAACTAATATAAAAATATGTAATTAAGTTGACACACGACCCTAACAACATACGCAATAGTGATGAGAATAGATATAACAAGGAACACAACGAGGAATCCCAAGCCAATTGCTTCTGGATTATTTCTAATAATTTGCTCAGGACTAATTGTAGTGTCAGCAACACATTTTACACCAGCAGCACCAATATTGGGATAAGCAGCTTGGCTCTCATCAGGACTTAATTGAGTCTGCTGACAATTATCTATTGTTGTTTCGGAACCAGTACATTCAACATTAGTTAATTTGACTGGAACATTGGGCTTGCCATACACAGAGCCAGTCACAGCAGTTGGATCTGTAAAGATTAAATATAACTTATTGTAATTGACTGGAACAGTTATTACTATCTGTATAGTTCAGTTGACGGCAGACAACCTGAGCTTCTTCTGTGCCCCACCCTTCATCTGATATTATACCCCAACCATTCAAATAACAAACTTGTACAGTTCCCTCGGAAGAAGAGCTACCACCAACTAGACGAACATCACCATCCAAGCAAGCTGTTTGGAAATTCATTTAAACATGTTATAATAATATACAATAAGTCACTTACTATCTAGACATTTGATTCCGACTACATTATTTCGAGAACATGAAAATGAACCATACTGTTGCTTGGAACAGTCAGAGATGCTCCCTTCAAATCCTCGACAATCAAAGTTAGAGTAAACAATAGCATCATCACCATCCCCAAAATATGAGCTATTGTAAACAGTAGGTTCTAAAAAGGAAAAGATAACATCTTAAATATAGGTGTATCAATGTTCCAACAGACCTCCATCTCCAAGGCCAAGCTGATTACAGACAACATAAGCATCAGTTTTATCAAAACCAGTAGCACATACAGCACCCCAGATATTGTTAGTACAAACTTCAAGTCTTCCTTCTGTTTCATAACTGCCATTGACTAAACGGACTGCTCCTTCATCACAATTGGAAGACAATTCTATTATTATAAAGAGTTTTTTCTTAAGTATTGACACTTTTGTTCTTACCATAACAACGCAATCCAAGTGCATACGGACAAGTTGATTGACAACTGTCTACAAGATCACAGTCAGTCAATTGTATAGCATTTCGATTGTTAGTGCAGGAGAATTTTTGGAACAAACTGGTATTAGGATAAGGTCCAAATCGAGCATCACTGAACACAGCAGAGACTATGTATGTATAAGATGAGAAGTGAAATTACAACTATAACTTTACTCACAGTTGCTATATTGGTATCCTAGTTGTCGACATGCAACAGTAGCTTCAACAGAGCCCAATTCACAAAAGGTAGACCACATTCCATTATAACAGTACTGTAAATTACCCTCTGGAGTACTAGTTTGACCTCCTTCAAGTTTAACTTCACCTGATGTACAGAAACTACCTACTGTTGCAGGTGGAGGGACACATCTGTCAGGAGTGTAGCACTTAACACCAGCTACATCAGTATTTTTAAGTGCAGACTTTCCTTCTTGCAATGACAAAATACTGAGAGTACAGTCATTAATGCTTTCTTCTGTTCCAGCACATGAAACATCAGTGAGGTGTATAGTTTTGTTTGTTTTCCCATACTGTGATCCATATTTAGGTTCAGTTCCTATAGTTAAGACTATATCATTAATTTTTAGAAATGCACTTACATACCTTGAGTATCATAGCCTAGTTGTTTGCAAACCACTTCAGCATCTTTTTGACTCCAACCAGAGTCAGATATTTGACCCCATAGATTATCAAAACAAATTTCAACTGTTCCTTCATAGCTCCATTGACTTCCAACTAAGCGTACATCACCATCAGTACAGTCTATATAATACAAAGATGAATGCAGTGATCATGTTTTGTTTTGTATACCGTATCCACAGAGTACACCAGCAACATTGCTACGAGAGCAAGCAGAGAGTGGGTATTGTTGCTTGTTACAATCTGCCAAGGTTGTCTCCCATCCTCCACAACCAGAGCTAGAGTACACAATAGGATAGGCACCAGCACCAAATGTAGAGTTGGTAAACACAATTGGTTCTATAATAATGGCATTCTTACTGTCAAAGTATTATTTAAAGGTGTTGTACATACCTAACTCAGGATGACCCAGTTGTGTACATACAACATGAGCATCAGTTTTATCCCATCCTTGATCACAGTAAGTGCCCCAAACTCCATTGACACACACTTCTACTCTGCCTTCACTGTCAATGATACCATCTACTAATCTTAGATCACCATTAGTACATTCTCCAGGATCTAATAAGGAACATAACAATCTATTAGATCAGTACTGTAGTAATGTCTTACTGAAGCATCTAATACCAAGATTAGATAGACGACACCATGGTGTACAGGTAGTATTAAGATTAACAGTACATTGAGAGATGGAAGCCTCAGATCCAGTACACTTGATATTGTCAAACAAACTGTAGTTTCTACCAGCACCAAACTCATTATTCTCATAAATAGCAGCCCCTAAAATTATAATGATAATTAGTCCACTATTATTAAGATAACATACAAGTATACTGTGTGAATCCCCTTTGTTTACAAACTACAGAAGCTGCCACAGGATCCAGTTTACAAAATGGGGACCAGTATCCATTATAACAATACTCCAGACGACCACGATCTGTTTGTCCACTACCTTGAAGTCTAATATCACCATTATTGTTACATTCTGATCCAGGAGTATTATATATAGCTGGTCTCTGAACACAAGGAGGCTCAGTAGGAACATCATATATACAATCTACACCAGCAACATCATACATCAGTAAGGCATCTTTAGAATCATCAAATGACAACTGAGTGAGAGGACAGTTTGAAATCATTGATTCCGAACCAGTACAATTGACATTCATATATTTTAGAGGCTTTTTCCCTTTACCATAATAGGATCCATAGCGAGCCATTGCATCTATATGATCAATCATATCGTATAACATTGAATATGTGTATTGTTACTTACATCCTACAGTGTATCCTAGTTGATTGCATATAACTCTGGCATTAGTATTAGTAAAGTTGGCATCACCAATATAGCTCCAATGATTGCCAACACATACTTCAATAGTTCCTTCATTTTCAAAGTCTCCACCGACAAGTCTTACATCTCCATTTGTGCAATCTTTAAGAAAATATTAATTATTATAATTGTAGGTACACTTTATTAAATTAAAACCAGTTAATTTAGGCTTGATGCTATAATTTTGCTATGCTTACCATCTTTGCAAATGACTCCCATAGACCACTGTGGAGCACAATAGCCAGTATTAGGAAATACTCGATTATCACAGTCAAAGATACTGTTTTCCCATCCATTACAGTGAACATGGTCCATAAGCATTGGTCCATCAGTTTCACTAAAATAAGCATCATACAAAACCACAGGACCTATTATAATAAGAAGATAGAATATAGATATTGTAATACACATACTTGGTCCATTAAATCCCACTGATTTACAAACAACATAGCCATCACTTTGATCAAGGGTTCTTCCACCTCCACATATACCACCCCAGACACCATTAACACAGACCTCTATCCGTCCTTCCTGTTCAATAATGCCATCAGCAAGACGAGTTTGACCGTTGGTACAAGGACCTTGATCTGTAACATTGAACCTATTATAACATTATGTATAATACTATTAACATACTATGACAGCCAATTCCATATTCAGTGCCACATCTAGAGACCACAATTCGGCAACCGCCTGTCATTTTTCTGACATAGTTACATTGAGTAAGTTGTTGAGAGGATGCTGTGCAGTTGAAATAATTAAGACTACTTCTGATCTGACTATCACCAAATCGTTGATCAGTGTAAATTGTAGCAGCTAAATTAAAAATTATAAGGCACCATTGTAAGATTTATATAAAAAATATTTTATAAACAGTAATACTTACCAGTTGCATTATAGCCCATATGTTTACATATCAAAAGAGCAGTGTGTGTACTCATTTGACACAATGGATTCCAGAATCCTTCGTAACAATACTCAGCTCGACCTTGAGATGGAGTGGCTCCATTTACTAAACGTACATCACCATCAGTGCAGTCAGAGCCTATTATTAGTAAAGAAATGCCAAAGTATTAAACAATTACTAAACAAAAGTGTGTTTAATGCTGTAAAATTCATAGTGTATTCAATTTTTAAATAAGGAGCAACTTTAGTCTTTTTTTATTCAAATGTAGGTGACAAGAAAGGTTTTTATATGTTCTTAAGTGAAAGCTGGCCTTAATGGACTTATGTAATGAATGATGTACTGAACTTACCAATAATGGGATCATAGCAAATAATACCAAGTTGATCATGAAAAGCATTACAGTTAGAGTGATAGTAATATGAACATTGAGAGAGATCAGTATGTGTAGAACTGCAAGACCAAGCATAGTGATCAATGCCTTGATAGTAACCATAATGATATTCTCCTCTAGTATCTAAAATATTATAAAAGAATAAATATTTTAAGAGTTGGAGGACTAGATCAAAGAGTGATGAGGAACAAGTTTACCTTTAAAATATAATTACTAGTACTGTTAATTTGGCACATGATAGAGATATAGAGGTAATGGATTAGCTTACTCAATATCCCTGCATAACCAAGTTTCTCACAAATAAGTCGGCCATTGTCACATCTCCAGCTATCATCACAAACACCAGTCCATTGATTATTCTTACAATACAATGCAAGACCATCATGTGCTGGGCCAACACCATATGCACGCCACAATTTAACATCACCATTGACACAGCTGGTTGTTATTTTTCCTATAATAGTATCACAATAGCACCTTACATTAAGAATATAATTACCATTGCATCTTGCTCCAGCGTCTTCACTGTGATAACAGTTATGTGATCCAAGGGCATTTCCAGAACATGAAAAGAGACTGTTTTCATTTGAAGAACACCCGACATTGTCCATCCAAATTGGTCCATAGCCCTGACCAAAAGCAGCACAACAGTAGGAGTTAGCACCTAAATATAAATGAACATAATGTTAACATGTCATTAAAATCTGACCATCTTTAGTAAAGCCTAGTTGAGCACAAGCCACTTTAGCATCATTTGTTCCCCAGCTGTCATCACACACAGAGCCCCATTGGTTGTTGTAGCAAACCTCAACACGACCTTGATTGTTAAATGGTGTCCATGTTTGAGAGCGAAGCAAACGAATGGCTTGATTTGTGCAAGCAGGACCGCCATCTTTATAAAATTAATATAAAATGGTATTTGAAAAGAATAAAACATCATAATAATCATTTTAAATCCCAAGTTTAGTTGAATTGTTGTTCTTACTTGGACAGACAACACCAGCTAGGGCATTATAGTTGCAGTATGCAACACCAACAGCATAAGGTCTAGGACAATTCAGAATGGTGCTCTCATTACCAAAGCATTGAAGTTGGTCTAAGAATATTGGCAAACTGGCATTTGGCCAACCATAATAGGAGTATGTTCGATATGTAGCACCTGCAATCGTAATAATAAATCAGACTTTTATTACTGTATTGTTATGTACCTAAGGCATTATAACCTAACTGATTACATGCTACTTGAGCATCAAGAGCACGCCAACCACCATGACATATCCACCCCCAAGTGTTGTTGATACAGATCTGAACATTACCCTCCCAAGGTCCTGCACCACCAACCAAACGAAGAGAGCCATAAGTACATTGTGACTCTATTACAGAAACAAGAGATAAATAACATGTGTATTTACATAGTGTATGACATTAATTTTGCATTTATAATATACTAGCTTCTCTTTTTGAAACTATTCCCTGTATACAAACCTGCACTTCCAGCTAGCAATCCAATAAAGAAAACTAACAGACCAACAGTTGCAGGAGACATGATGTCTTTGCAAATGACAAAACACACTAACAGAGCTAGTTGTTTACAGCCAATACGCTAGGCTATTTTTTCCAAGTACTGCATATGCAAAAAAATTGCCTCACTGCACACAATGAATGCAATTAATATGAGTCATGTGTGCTGTTTTTGGGTGGTATTAAATGTCACATTACTTAGATATATTCATCATTATCTTATGGTAGACATGTGCAAGGACACATATCAATAATCATTAAAATCTAGGTGTCAGCAACACACTATACCACAACATATACTTTATACACCCATAAAATTATGATTGTACAACCACTAAATGCACTAAAATGATCAGTAAGTGCTATTCAATGCACTGAGATGATTTATATACAACATAATTTTATACTATATGTACACTTAGTATATAGTATCCTGTCACAGGACCTATTCTCTAATAAAATATGACATGAATTTATGTGTGACCAAAGTTACTAAATGATAACAGTCTGTACTAAAAATGTGTGGAAATATTATACAAAGTAGTCAATAATCAAAGACAGACAAAAGACATAAATATCTAGATTGTCATATAACTACACAAGATGTATAGTCCATATTCTAAATGTAGGTGGGCTATATAACGATATTCATGACATCATAATTGGTGTAGCTTTGTTACACCAGTAGGTGTAGGTAGGTGTGGCACAGTTTTACTTTTTTTCACAAAGCAGGTGGTCTGAACTGTATATAGATTTACATGATATATTATATAGATGTATAACTCTAACATTACCAGATTTAGGGATGTCATGTGTTGGTCCTTTATCAGGAAACTGACTAACAAAACTAGCTGCATCAGTATTAGTAACTGTGTACCCATTTCTAAGGGTTGTATTAGAGCTATAGTGTTTGTTATGGAAAGTATATAAAATTAATGGTATTCACTTCAACTTACAGCTTGATTAAAGAGTCTATTTGTTTACCAGAGATAAGTGAATGCCATTGCGAATGCCCATCAGTAATGACTTGGTAGGCTAATGCCTAGAATGTTGATACAAAGAAAATGCTTGCTTTTGTAACACATAGAAAGTACAATATGCTGAATCACCAAAATTATTTCACTAGTCACTACATAATAATTTTAAGTATTATTAATATGATGATACGAAAGAGACCTGGGTGTTTGGGTAAGTTTATAGTAATACTGTTTTTTCATTCATGCATTTATTATTATGTAGCCACTGATGATGATAGTTGAACTAACTGTTGAAACGTTTGGCAAATAAAATTATTTTGTTTGGTGAAAGATCAAAAAATGAACATTACTATAGTATTATTAATGTGTGGTTGTAAGTGATATTTGACTACAAACAATGGATTATAGAATAGAAAGAATCAATCTCTACTTAAAGAATATATGTACTGGTTGTAGCTACAACCTCATAAGCTGTATCATAATAAAGTCATATACATCTAGGACATAGTCCTGAGAGTGAAAACTTAAATCAGATAATTTGCCTACATCACAGTATAGTGAGGGTTTATAAACTATTGTAATAATGTATTTGATCAATAATGCTGAGCATTATATCTGTATATAGTGCAGTAATATCTTAATAGTGTGTTGAAATGCTTTAGTCAGCACTTTGAATTTCTATAACAAAATGCCACAATTTAGGAAAGCATTGAGATATATGATAATTCAACAAGATGCGAACAGACAGAAAAACTAATGGACAGAGTAATAACCACATTAATTAAACATATTCATAATAAGAACTGCTATAAAACTGATATTAAGGTGTTATATCAAAACAGGAAATAACTAAGTCTATTAATGAGCTATGAATACCTTTGACTGTGCTTGTCCCTGAAATGCAAATTTGGCAAATGACTTGCCAACAGGTACTTTATAAATATAAAACCAGTCCAATATGTACTAAGACTAATTGATAAAAAGACATTTTATATTAATACTATCATTTACCTCTAACACACGTGGCGTGTTCTCAATCAAATCAGGTATATCTGCAGTATATAAATACCTTATAGTGATTATTTATTTAGTAATAAATCTACACTAACATTTAGTATTTAGAAGATATGACTCAGTGTATTTCTATGAAATTCATGCTTGTGATATCCTGCCTCTGTTAGTAACTTATTAATATTCATATATTAGTTTTGTATTTTAGTCTTTCATTTCTGTATTTCAGTTAGAGAATTAGTTAGTTAGTCAGTCAATGAGTCTGTGAGGATTGGTAGTCATTTGTTTGAGTCATTGTGTTGAGTTTTGTCTTATGTTATTACTAATTATTGTTAACTGTGAGTCTTTGTTGCGACTGCTTGCATGCCGGTCATTTCAATGCTAAACAAACAACTGATGCCTTAATGCATTAGAATTTATCTTAAGTTTGTAATGCCATAGATATAGGTCTAACATCTATGGTAATATAGACTATATATAAATATTAAGTAACATATGTGAAAAAGATTTATATGGTCATTGTTGAATTACCATTAATTGTATTAGCCATCTTGTCTAATACATCTATTGCTAAAATTTTCCAGTCAGCCTCTTCTATGAAGAGTAACAACAGTTATCATCTTACTCCTTTATTGCTAACTGGTCCAACCTTTATCCACTATGGCAAATGCTCCTATAGCCTTTACTTGTTTTATTTGTCCCATATAGCTGTGTTGTGAGCTGATATCACAAACATCAAGAGGATTATCGTCACCTTTGCATCCAGTAATTGCATCAATTTGAGTAGGATCACCATATGTCTAAGTGTTTGAAATGATCACATTCAATTAAAAGAGAATGGTTATGCACCAGCTGATATTAATCATACATCATTTCACTCATTATGAGCTGTGAATTTTCCTATAAAGAGCATTTTGAATTATGCTAACTATAAATAATGTACAAGGACTATTATCTATCATATTGCGTATAGTGAAATAAAATATTAATATTCTCAATTAGTGACATACATTACCCAAACCCAGATACTACAACATAAATGACACAAAGAAAACATGTCACATGTACATAAGTACCAAGTCCTATCATCTCCTTGTGTGTATATTCCTTTTCATTCATTTTCACAAATACTAGCATGATTTTTAATTTAAATGTGTTGATGATAGGGGTCTCCTTGTCATAGTCTTTATAAACGTAGCACTACAGGAGGTCAATATTCATGCAAAACGGATTGTTTTCATAACATGCTGATGCTATGGCATTCAACCTCTGACACTATAAGTGTCTATAGAGCTGGCTAAGAATGTTTTTACCTACCTGAGGTAAAAATCCATAGTTACAGACAATGCCATGATAAGGAAAACAGTTATTGACAAATCGAAGCTGGTGTGTAATCTTTTTTCTCTTTTCTTGCTTTATAGGATTAAGATGTTCAAACTTGTACATCTAAAAAAAGAAAAAGAGAGTTCATTACTGGAATTAAGTAATATAAGCATAAAATTAATGATATACAGTGTTTTACTATGTGACTAGGTGTATAGTACCTCCATCTTGGCATGACTCCATCGAGGCATTTCTACTACCATATTGAGGACTGTCTTATCAGAGTTAGAATAGAGTGGTACATCATGAAATGGAGATATATAGTCATTACCACTCTCTGTGTGAGTAAGAGAGAGAGAGAAGAAATGTATTGGTTACTATCACAGACCTATATCACCACGACTGTAAACATGTTTAAATCTTACTTAAGAAAAGTTGATATTCTGAAGTAAAAGGACTGCCTCTTTCATCAATATTGTAATCAACCATAGCTTTGAAGTCTGACAAAAGTAAATTACCAGAAGCCATAAATATTATCCTATGAGAAGCCCAATATAGACAGTTCTTATTAAGTGCACAGTATGCCACCTTGTTTCATATAAATTCTCCAAAGTTGAAACTGGAGGAGTAGACAGCTGCAATGATCACAGTAGGGTATGACTAATGGATATATTTACTTATCATTGTTCATATATAAATCAATTTTATTTCAGACACAGTTAATAACAAATGTGTCTATCTGTTCACAATTCAATATATGAAAAAAATCAATTGAAAAACGCAACAAAATTATAGAAATAATGACTTCATTACAAAATATGCCTAGAGTTAGAGTTTGACATAATGTTGAAGAGACGCTACAGAGAAAGAAAATAATATTTATCGATAAATTTTAGAAGAATTCTAAATACATCAATAACAAAGCTATAATTCTAATTAAATCTTAAATGGCACTGATTTTGATTTCTTGTGAACAACTGGAGCATAGCAACTTTGAATACAAGATAACTACAGTGCCGGTTTCAAACAATTTTCAATTTACAATAGACATTTCAAGACAAGTGCTCATACAAGAAACATTTGGTTACAATGTACATTAGCTGTCATATATATTGATGATAGATGATGTCTGTTGCATTGACATAAAAAGATATTACTGCTATCTTCATTGAAAGTAATAATGCCTTAATATTCAATTTAAAACATATTTAAATAAATTAAAATCATAAATTTGGTTAATTTGATACATCATATTGTCTATATAACTTACTAGTCTCAGGCTCTGGATAATTAGTTCCAACCTCAGGAAATCCACTTACAATACCATTAGCGCTAGCTTGATCAATGCTATCTTTACTTGAGAGTGTAGTGTTAGTACTAAAACTCAAAATAAAAACAGTCTCGTGTAAAAAATATATATTTTTTATTTTTGCTCACAGATTTAGTGACCCTTTGTCAGTTTCACCATCTATGAGATCTCTCCATTGATTATGTGTACCTTCTATTACATTCATAGCAAAGGTCTATAGAAACATGATCATTCACGGAATGTGATAATCAATTTATTTATGATAGATTTAACTCACTTTGTCTTTGGGTTTACCTTCGAAGGCAAATTCATTGGGAGGTTTTCCTGTTGGCATTTTATAAATTCTAAACCAATTGACAGAGTGCTAATGCATATGTGTGCGTGTGAGAGAGAGTGTGTTATGAAAATTAGCCAATTAACAATGTAGTACAAGTCGTACTTGATTGTACACTTACATTTTCATTGCTGGGAAAGTACATGTACATTTAAACTTTGTGGCATGTATAACATGCTTGCCAGTACTTTAGCATTTGTGTAAAGAATAAATTATAAACATCTCTTGAGGACGTTAACTAGTTTGTTAAGTTTAGGCAAATAGTGAAGCAAGAATTTAAAACAACTTTAGAACTAGCTACGTTAACAAACATTACAACTACTGTGTATATATATACCTCAATAAGGCCAGGCATATGGTTCTCAATATCAGTTAAGTCTATAAAAAGAAACTAAATCTCAACAAATACATCGTATGATGTAACATGGTGTCATTATATCAAAAATGATATGACAACTGATAATAACTCACCGTTAAGCTCAGGAGCTAACTTGTCATTGACATTAATAGCAAATATCTTCCAGTCAGTTTCACCTACAACAATATTACTTATTATTATTTAAATTGCATATGTAACTGGAGATACAACTGGAGTATTAATCTATGTACAGACTATTTGAAGTACTGGCTATGTTTATGCTGTATTGTAAAATATTGCACAAAGGTGTGGTCTCAAAGCAATCTAGTCATTATTAGTTTGTAAGGTGGCACCAGTAGCTAAAGGTAGCTCTCTAAGCTCAATTGCACAGCAACGTTAGTGTCATAATCAGACAGGAGACTATTTGCATAATATTCTTGTGACATGATTTATTGCTGATATAACTTCATACTTTATCAGCAACTTAACTATTCTTCTTGCCATTTCATTAACAATGATTTAGAATATGTGAAAATACTCATCATGGTCTTTAATAAAAAATAAAATGGAACATGTCATTTACTTAAGATTTACTACCTTCATGTGTTACTATCAATCATCGTCAATTATGTACTTTTGTCTAATACAGATATGGTCATGTACCTTCATCAATAAGAGCTATTGTCCCCAACACTTTGACTTGAATCACCTCTCCTCTCTCAATGACTTGTGAACCAATTTCACAGACATCTAGTGGATCATTGTCACCTTTACAACGAGTTTCAGGATCAACATGACCAGGATACTCCCATGTCTAATTAGAAAGAGATGAGAAATACATAAGTAATTTCTTTCTTATTTTTTCTTTTTTTTTCAATATAGTAGCAGTGGTTGTATCAAATAATAATATTAAGTACATAATTACTATTGACATTTTTTATTTTATGTACAAATGTATATACTAAGATATAAACTATATGTCACCAATAAAATCATCTTCCAATACAGTGGTAGTGGGTATATTACAATAAAAGAATTATTACTATTTATGGATGATGGATATCCAAAAAAGGTTAGCAAATTACATAGTGTCCCATCCTTTTACATTAATAAACCATTTATTAGAATGACTTGCCTGCGGGAATGCTCCATAGTTCCAGATATAGCCGTGATAAGGAAAACAGTTGTCCACAAATCTTAACTTTCCTTTCTTAATATCTTGTTTGATTGGGTTTAGAGGTTCTGAGGTACAAATCTAAAATAAAAAAGGGACAATTTTTATGTCATAAAATGAAGAAATGAGTGCATATAGATTATATTTACCTCCATTTTAGCATTTGTCCAACGTGGTATTTCTACTACCATATTGAGATGAGATCTCTCAGAGTTAGCATAGAGTGGAATATCATGAAATGGAGATATATAGCTATCACCATTCTCTGTTATGAGTTGTGTGTGTGTGTGTGTGTGTGTGTGGGAGAGAGATAGAACCATTAAATTAAACAGATGTACAAAGTACAAAAAATCATATTCTCATAAAGAGTAAACCAAACTATGAATACAATTTACTTAATTTTGGGACTTGAGCTATCATAACATCCTTTAAATGTTGACACCTGTTAGCTGTTTATCAATCTACTTAGCTTACTACTGTTAACATAGACAGTCTAAAGGCCAGAGAGGGGAAGTTGCTCTGAATCAACTAACAAATCTGTAAAAAGCCCAGTCTATCTCAAAGTTTTTAAAATGAACTATATGGAGTGTCATCAGTAGTGTAGCTATAGCTTGGCCATGTACAACTTAGTGTCTGAATACCTTTTTAGTATTAAAAGAAAATATTGTTAATATCAATAAGATTTTTTAGGCAATAACTAAATGAAGAATTTTTATATGAAATGAAAAATGTCTTCATAGTGAGTGTTCATGTAAGAACAAAGTATGTCTATTATACCCTCATTGTTACATCAAAGTTTCATTTCAAAAAGTCTTATAGTTGAATTGTAACATTTATATGTTTTACCTCAATTTTCTAATTTAACTTGTGTTTGAATAGATCATAGTAAGAGTGACAGGTCATACTGATACAGGCTAAATCTGTGTCTACAACTTACTAAAGAATATTCTAGAGTCCAGAGAGTAAGGATCACCTTTGCCTTTTACAACAGTCGTGTAAGCAGCCATTGTTTTTACTAGTGAAAGAAAACGAACTCTATTGAACGAGGAAAGAGAAGATTTACATAAACTCCACAACATCCAGGGTCAGACTGCACGTGTGCCCTTGAGGACGGCCCTGGAATGGGAGCCACTAATTTAACCACGTGGATTATCAACAGACTAGCCCCTCCTCTTAACCTTTAAGGCAATAATCTCTCTCGATAGCACGCTTGCGAATAGATCACCATGATACGCAGCAACTCTGAAATCTGTAAATAAATTGCAGAGTATTAAAGTTGTAGTAATTATATAATTGATGTCTTCCCAATTCATTTCAATGTCAGTGTTTGTTTACATGTTATACTAATATCACTTAAAACAAGTTAATAAATACAGAATAATGAACACTCTTTACAAAAGTGTTTCAATAGTACTCCACCATTACATTACAAGTTACATATAGAAAACGTATTTAGTTTCCTTTCTGTATCAAGAAGCCTAATCATTCCTTATTCTATATAAATACAAGTCTAGAATTTTAATATTCTCTTAACATTGACATTGTCCACTGTATTAGCCACTTCATATGAGCATACACAGCCAAGCTTGAAACTATCTAGCTTTTTTAAAATTGAGAACATTTCAAATTATTCTCTCTATAGAACTAAGCACTACCATCTCAAGAGTGACAATAACAATATCGTTATAACCTGTAAATAACTTTATTATGTAGATAGTGCCTATTTGTATGGCAGGAAATGCATATATTCTATGTATTTAACTAATCACTACCCTCTAAACCCTAAACATTAAGTAGTCTCATCCCCAGACTACCAACCCCCCCGTGAAAAGGCAGTCTGGGGATGAGACTATACATTGATTATATGCAGAAACATACTGTTTAAGTTACTAACTATTATGTAGTTATATAGTTTGTGACTTATGTGAGCATGTGCATCCATGTGGATTTACAAAGTTAAAAAATCAATGACCATTAGTAAACTACTCACCTGTTTAATTTGTTGTGGGTAGTTAGTTAATTGTCAGAGGTATGAAGACACTTTTGTACGTGTCCTTAGTAAGACAAAGTAACTCATGGATATGCTAAGCCAATGTATGAGGGCTGTCACTATAGAATTTATAATAGGACAGTACTATATCTATCTATCTATCTATCTATCTATCTACACACACACACACACACACATATATGTATGTCCTACATGAGAAGTCATTTGTTGAAGTACATAAACTGTCAATCCATAATAATTAGCTATCATAACAGCATATTTTGTCAACACTTTTCAATGTGTTTATAGGTATATACATGTATGTCAATATGTGGCAATATGTGGCAATGGTTACGCACAGAGTTACAGAATTATAAGCAATATGTAATTTGCATGTGAACATATATATAGATATTGTAGTAGGACTGAATTAAGACTTGTTGTGGAGCCTCTTAAAACAATAACTGTTCATTATTCTATGTCCAATTAGTGGTAATTATTCAGTATTTATTTCTATATAAGTACCTCACTCACCAGCAACACTACTCTATGAACATTATTTACATATCTTCAGGTGGTGGGTGTGTGGTTATCTTAATGTATAATATGCTGCTTGTAATACTATAACATACCAAGAATTAAATGATGCTAGAATTGAGTGATTTTTAATAAGACGTAATTTTTGGTGGATTCATTACTACTGCCTGTTCACTTTTGTAACAATGGCTTTTCATAATTTGTTGCTTTTTGCATTTCTTATACTTTTTATTTTCCAGCCCTGTTACTCATTGACTGTGTCTAAGGATGATGAAAACAGAGTAGTGGCCAAGATCCTTCAGCTTATCACTACATCGAGTTACCAGAATAGGATGATCAGGAATGTAAGTTTAATAATTATAATTGACTTATTGCTATAATACAGATGATATTTTATGGTGGATACTTTAGCATTGTCTTTGATACAAAAGTGGCCTTATTTAAAGTGACTATCAGCAAGTCCTGTATATTTGTTGTTCAGAGGTTGTCTGATTATCTTAGAAGTAGAGTCATTATAAGTGTCCTTGCAAGAGAAGTTCCTATGTATGCATAATTATATACATTGATCTCACCAATAGTACAGTGTACATGTGTACTACTTTTGTTTTTTTCCATAGCCTGCAGCAAAGCTAGTTCGTTTGGCTTTCCATGATTGTGTGGGTGGATGTGATGGTTGTCTTAACATTGAAGATCGTGGCAACAATGGCCTTGAAGACATCTTTAGTATCATGAATAATATTTATGATAATGAGGGTTACAATGTAACAGGAATCTCACGAGCTGATTTTTACGCTTTAGCTGGGATTGTTGCTGTCCGACATGCTGCTGACCAGCAAAGTTGCAGTGAACTCGGACTTTCTCCTAATTGTACTAAGCCTGTTCCTACAATGTTCATAAGGTATGGTCGAAAAGACTGTCCTACATCTCCAAATACCACACGAATTATTAAATTTCCAAAGGCTCATGGCAATTTATCTGTAATTTTGGATTTATTTCAAGTTCAAATAAACATGACTATGAGACAAGCTGTGGCCATCATTGGAGCACATTCCTTGGGAGATGCTGGTCGAGATAGGAGTGGATTTCTTGGTCCATGGACAACTCCTACAAACAGGTTTGATAATGCCTTTTTCCATCGGCTACGAAATCCGAATAACGTCTGGTTTCAACAAGTATTTAATCGTTCAGGTTTCCTTCTCTATCAGTGGGTTCGATATGAAAATGGTAATATGCCACTTCCCAATGCTGATCCACCACCATCAATGATGCTGAATACAGATATGGTATACAAGTTTAATATATTGTATGAGATATGCAATGTTCTGAATATGCATGCATGGAACATGTCTTAATAATAACAATTAATAATTAGTATTTATTACTACATTCAAATTGCTTAATTCTTTTGTAGTCTCTCTTTCGAGCTATAAAGCCAGATAACAGTGGTCTGGAAAGTGATATGAGCTGTCGACTTAATGTCTCCCATTGTATGCTATCCTCTACAGCCAATTATGTGATAGAGTTTGCTGAAAATAACACAGCATTTCATGAGGCATTTGGACCAGCTTATCAGATCCTTCTTCAGAATGGATATGATGATAACCAACTTTTTGCAGCTACTGTGCTTACTGGTGGTGCTGAAAGACCACAAGGTGTATTGGTTATTGTGATTATAACTATGTTTGTGACAATCATTGCCCTTCTCATTTAACTCAACCTTATTTGCAGTGATCTTTGCATTACAGTGTTTGTTCTTATGTTAATTGTTTTTAGTAATGAATGACTTGAGTGATCTAATTTTGCTGATTAAATTTTATCATTGTTTTCTGCTTATTGTCTATTAGATTAGTATCATGATCTCATTGATCAGTTTATATATTAACATACCATAGTGAAGCACGTAATTGTTGAGGCGTATATTCTACTACATGCAATGCTATTCCGAGAAAGTACATGTAGGTATGTAAGCTCTACAGATTTGTTAAGGTGTCAGTACTCATATGATTTTAAACATCATATACATGATTTTATGTCAGACATAACAAATAAACTATATTTTGAAAAATATGTTAGTTGTTATACTAACACAAAAAATTAGAAGTTGTTGGTTTCACTCCTGGTAAACAAATCTACTAGATTAAACAGTCCTTGTTCAGGTACATTACCAAAACTGTGAGCATGTCCTGAAGAACTCTCTAATAATGTATGATGTGAACTAGAGAGAGAAAAACTTGAAGTAGGCTGAATGGATCAAGGTGAAGGAGCCTCTTTACAATGAAAATTAAGCAATAAGACCTGACAAAAGTTACCCTGTATACTATCAAACAAAGACATCTTTCTTGCAGATACCAGTTCACTGACAAGTTGTTTCTTTAATGCTTGCTTTTCATATATATATATATATCTACATTATCATCAGACAGATAGTGTAGTGATTGTGACATTGGTAGACCAATGCCTATTGTAGAGAAAAAAACTGTCATTATCTCTTTCCTATTCCTATTGATTTGTTCTAACAATATCTCTGACTGTTTCTGTTGTCTAATTGCAGTGTGAACACGAGGTATTCCTAGAGTTATAGGACTTTTTAGTGGAGAGGATTTGATGGACTACAAGGAGTACCACTAATACTAGTTCAATGAGGATCCAACTAAACCATATAAAATGCAACAATAAACTTAAGATAAACATATCATATTGAACATATGTACTATTAATAGCTACAATAAGCAATTTATAGTAACAACACAACAAATCACAAAACAGGATACCAACTATATATGATTAAGAATACAATCACTCAATGTCGGGTTTATATTTACATGCACATGTATTTATTTATCCTTTCCAGTGTTTACAATCCAACAGTTAAAATGCCTGTTAAAGTACTAATAGATGAAGGTGATATGGGATCTGAACTGGTATCCTAGTACTAAAACAATGGATGCCATTCTGAGAGATCTAATGACTGAGTATACTACGAGGGACAAAGTTCAAGTGAAAGGTCTCAGCACTTTAGATGTATAATGATTGAGTATGACCAAATATGATGTTGCTATGGAAACTAACCTACAAAAAGTTATGGGAAATTGAAATCACTATTATAAATGAACTATCAACTTCATAATTAATGTGCGGTTACCCTTCCTGAAGTTGTAGGTAGTTGGAGCTATGTTAATCTATTCATCATTGTCAACTGGTGTAAATTGTCCTCCTGATGGTTTATGTTCTCTTGAAGGTGGGGATTCAGATCTCGGTTTCAGATACTAATGCAGAGGCAGGGATTCATGTCTCGGTCTCACATGTTGGTGCAAAGGTGGGGATTCATGTCTCGGTCTCACATAGTGGTGCAAAGGCGGGGTTTCATGCCTCGCTCTCACATGTTATTGCAAAGGGGGGAATTCATGCCTCAGTCTCGATTGTTGGTGCAAAGGCGGGGGATTCATGCCTCAGTCTCACATGTTGATCCAAAGGCAGGGATTCATGCCTCGCTCTCACATGTTGGTGCAAAGGCAGTGATTCATGCCTCGGTCTCACATGTTGATCCAAAGGTGGGGATTCATGCCTCGGTCTCACATGTTGGTGCAAAAGCAGGGATTCATGCCTCGGTCTCACATGTTGGTGCAAAGGTGGGGATTCATGCTTCGGTCTCGATTATTGGTGCAAAGGCGAGGATTCATGCCTCGGTCTGTCATGTTGGTGCAAAGGCAGGGATTCATGCCTCTATCTCATTGTTGGTGCAAAGGCAAGGATTCATGACTCGATCTCGATTGTTGGTGCAAAGGCGGGGATTAATGCCTCGGTCTCTTTGATAGCATCTACTTGTACACCCAGATCATCATTGTGATGTATATAAATAACTAATACTATAATAAGGAGTTGTAGTGAAGACAATTATGAATAATGAAGTGTCCTAGTTGCTAGTGCTTGTTCTAATATAGTCACTGACTGCAGAGAGGAAGTAAGAAGTGATTGAAATATAGAGATTAAATGTACTTATATTTTTGGTCTTGTTTTGCAGTAAGAGATCTGTAATTTTAAAGTATAACTTTAATGATTTTACAACTACTGATCTCTGAAACCAGTTACTAAGAGAGATAGATAGATAGAGAGAGAGAGAGAGAGAGAGAGAGAGAGAGAGAGAGAGAGAGAGAGAGAGAGAGAGAGAGAGAGAGAGAGAGAGAGAGAGAGAGAGAGAGAGAGAGAGAGAGAGAGAGAGAGAGAGAGAGAGAGAGAGAGAGAGAGAGAGAGAGAGAGAGAGAGAGAGAGAGAGAGAGAGAGAGAGAGAGAGAGAGAGAGAGAGAGAGAGAGAGAGAGAGAGAGAGAGAGAGAGAGAGAGAGAGATCAACAATAATTTGACACATTTTCTACTTACAGTATCTTGTATAGCAGAGTGACCTGTTATTATTTTTCAAAGACTTTGACTGGACCTAGTCATCACAAGTATACAGTCAAATTGATAGAGAGAGAGAGACGGTCTTACTTCTCAAACATATTCTAATATCAAAGTATGCATATGGCAGGAAAGCAATACGCGGAAATAATCACATACTAATTATTATTATTATTATTGATGTTAATTAAAATATTCCTGAGGGTGAATGCAATGAACAGAAATAAATGATTGGAACAGAAACGAATGAATTATTGGAATAGAAATGAATGAATCATCAAAAGAGATTGCTATGGAAACAAAGTCTATGAACTAAACACAAGTCTGTCTTTAATAACTTGATAACTGTCTAATTTCTTCGAATACTCTTCATGTTGTTGTGACAGGCGTAGTGCCTGTATGGTAGTATTATTAGCAAGTTCGGTACAAATAGTCTTGATATCATCATCGTTCAGTGAAGTATTGTACAGTTGTACATCTTTTAATGATGCAGTTGTCTTTATGAGGTCCACTATTGTACTGGTACTAACTGAAGTGACCTGACGGTTATAGCTGATGTCCAATGTAGTTAATGTTTGGTTTTCAGCGAGACCCTCACAGATATCTTGGACACCCTTATCAGTGACTTCACAGTTAGGGAGTTGTAACTTTTTGAGTGACTGGTTTTTAGCAAGGCCTTCACTGATATATCGGACTCCAATATCAGTGATGTTGCAGGAAGAGAAATGTAGTACTTTTAATGCCTCGTTTTTACTTAACATTACAGAAAAGTGAGTTGCATCTTCATCTGTAATGGTAATAACTGACAGCATCAATTCCTCAAGTGTAGTGTTAACAACAAGGGCGTCACTGATTTGCTTGATGTTGATACTACGAGAAAAACCCTTAAGACTTAGTGTTTTTATTGTTTTATTAGATACGAGTATTGTTGACAATGCTGTCATAAACACATCGTCCAATGGAGTGTTTGTTGCATAAAGTTCTCTCACTGCACACTCATTGAGATTGTTAATAATTGAAAGAGCATTTTCAAGAGATAGCGATGAGAGAGTAATACACCGTTCTTTCTTTAATCTGTTTATAACATATTGACATTCTTCAGCATTTGACGATTTAAGATGAATCCAGCTACTACCATCCTTCCATATAACTCTTGAAGTGTCTCCTTTTAATTATGAAATAAAGTTAATAAGTAACACAGTCCATTACGCTGTTAATAGTATATTATACACATTACAACATAATTATGCACAGAACAAATATATATATATGTTGGTAGAATACTTAATTATCATACTGTTAAATAAATTAAACTCAAGTTGTTTTCATGCTAGTTTTATGGCAGGACAAAAACATTACAATACATGACAAAAGATATGTCTTATATATAAGTTAATTAAATAGCAGTTGTACCTGTGATTGATTCTTTATCACCACCTGAACTGCTTGGCTCTACTGCTGAAGGCTCTAGACATGTGATACAAAAATTATTAATTACATGATTTTGGATTATTGTTCACTATGTAAAAACAGACAAGGTACATGTGTATAGCACAAGTACACACTATTTAATTGGCAATGTCTATTATTTCTGTCTAGCTGCTACATATATTGATAGTCTTGTTCCAATACACCCATTCTATCTGGTATCTTTAGTAAAATGTTTGGGACTTAATAAGGGTAACTGTAATATGAACATTAAAAGCATGCTAAGAACACTATTCAGTCTAAGACTAAAAGGATGTGATAGAAGGCTACAAGTATAAGCAAGCAATCTATAACACACACACACACAGTATATATTCATTGGTCACACAAAAGTCACGCAGCAACATAACAAAAATGAACACTGTGTTTAAGACATCCTAATCACAGTGAATTATCTACAAATGTCAGTTACCTTTCAAACTCTGGTTTAACTCCTCAATTTGTTTATCCTTCTCTCTTAATTGTACAGTCAATGATGTGATCACTTCTTGTAATTTCTCTTTGTCTAGCATCAACTCCGCTAAAATAAAAAAAAATTCACAATAGTACCTCTTTATATCTTACTTTCTCTTTTCTTAAATTGTTCTACTTGTAAAATTAGTGCTTTGTTCTTTTTTTTAACTGCTTCCAATGATTGTTTTAAGTCAGACTCTATATACAACAGAGAACAAGACAGCATACAATTCACTATAAAATTGATTGGTGATTTAACTAATATATGGTTATATAACTTGCATAATTATACAAGAAAGTAAATATTACATTATTTTTATTACCAATTATTACTAATGTTTATGTAGAAACAAACAATAGTAATTAGTAATCAAAACAGTGTTGTGTATACTTCATGTACCACAATAAGATTGCTACTAGTAACCTGTATCGTATTACTATACATGGTTAAATCAACAAATTGGATTTATAGTGATGAACATGTGTTGTAAAGAATTCACCTTTACTTTCTGACACCTCTAGTGTCTTCTGTGTGTCTGGTTCCTCTTCAAGAGCTTCAAGAAAATTACAATTATAATAATTAAATAGTACTTGTTTTTATGCTAAGTTGATTTTCTTGCATGAATATAAAGTAAAATTATTTAGACATCTGTACACTTGTCTAAAACTCATTTCTCTTTAGTATTCTCTCACATGAGAAATGAAATGAATGAAAACATTTTTATATGAAAGCAATGTAAAAATGTGTAATTTAATCAAAAATAAAACAAACATCATGTGGTTTAAGTCTTGTAGACAGGTAGAGCTAACAAATTATATTTTAGTTATTGTTTCCAGAGCAGAATTTAAAATAATTTTAATAATACTCTAGAGTAGTTTCTCACCTTCCTTTGTTGTTAAGAGTGATAACAAATCACCACTCTCTCTTTGTTTCAGCTCTAACATTTGCTTTTCTGACATCACATTAGTTGCTAAAAATGAAAAACAAAGAAATGGCACATTACTATATGATAGACAATATTATTAATATTTTGTGTTTAGTGGTAAGTTAAAATTAATGGATTCAATCTATTAATTTTTAATAATAAAAGTAGAGATAGAGGTATGATAAAGCTTACACATGATACACTTTCTGATAATAGTACTTAACCCTGTACAATCAATAATCATTTAACATGATATTCTAACTGTCCTTACCATGATGTATTGATTTAATTTCTGTTGCCATCTCTCTAACAACAATGTCCAGTGATTCCAATTTTTGTCTGAGATCCTCTACACCTTTCTGTTTTTCTTCTTCAGCCTCCTATACAATATATAAAAGTATAATATCTGCTGACGTATACAAACATTTCTCATGTTACCTCATCTCTTTTATATTTATTGTAAATGGTACATTGACTGATGATGAGTTTTATTAATCCTTTCTTCTTCAATAACTCAAGAGCTTCATGAGCTGTTGTAATAAGCAGACCGAGTAGATCAAGTGGAAAGAAGCAAGTGACAACAATTGATCTACCCCTTTGTATGTAACGAATCTCCACGTTTCTTCCAAGTGATTCTGAGACAATCTCCTCAATATCTTCCAATGTACAGTCTTTGGGATCCCAGTTCAATACAAACACAATTGTCTCACATCGGAGAAGAGAAGGAGTTGTTGTCACTTTCAAACTTTCACCACAACAAAGAGAAGCTTTTGTTTTCTTACAAAATGACTGAATGGCATCTTTATATGATTCTATATGTGTCTTAGCTCCTTTAATTTTAAATGATTCCACAATACCCTCAAGGCAACTGATATTTATCAGTGTACAGTGGTCATTAACAAGATCTAGGATATCGTCAATAGAGTTGGAATGTGTTACTTGAGATTTGAAATGGGGGTAGCCATCTTTAAGAAATTGCTTTAGCTCCTTTAGAGGAGGAGGGCTTGCCTTAATCACTTTTCGAATTTCACGGAAAAATATTGCGAATTCTTTTCTAACAGACCCAAACACAGAACTTAAATTTTGAGGAATTGGAACTCTCAAGGCATCATCTCTGTGTACTTGTGAAAGGGAGTCATTAGGAAATACTTTCTCTATGAAAAAAAGAATTATTATTAACTCACTATAATAGTTTAAGATAATCATTAAATACTTGTTCTATGTAATCATCATTAGTATTAGAGTTACAATTTAAGTTATATACTTACCATAGTCCATTAAAATGGCCTTAGCAGATGGTACATTGCTAGAAATTTTTAACAATACACTGGCAAAAACTGCCAAGTTATGGTAGTTGGAATGTATAGCATGACGTACTGCTCTTAACAGAACAGATATTGCCTTTTCTTCAGCAGATTGTGGCCATTGGTCATTTTCCATTATAGATAATGTTGATTGTGTAACAACTCCCTCTCCACAGAGTAACTGTGCTACTCTAATAGGATATTGAAGAGACCGAGAGAGAGTGCCATAATGACAACGTAAAATGTCACTGGCATGATCTTCAGGACTCATCTGATCACTGCGACCTGTCATTACTACCTCTCGAACATTACCTGCTGTTATGAGGTCATCTGGAAACATTTGAACTAAAGACAGAGAATGTTAGCTATTACTGTTGACTCTTACCATATTCATTGATAATTCTCTTGGCTAGACCTTGTGTCTCCTCAAACTTGGACAGTACTGTAGCTAATGGTTTCAACTTCTTGTGATCTGAAGATACTGCTGTATGTATAGCAGATAACAGACTTGTCTTCTTCTCATTAAATGGCTCTTCCAATGTCTCCATCTTATCAAGTGTTTCTTCACTGATACATCTCTCACTAAATAAGACCTGGGACATTTTTACAGGATTGATCAGACACTGCGACAATACCATGTGGTAACTTTGAAGAGCTTCTTCTTTCACTATAAAAAATAACATATACAATCAAAAGTCTTTCTTACTTACTTTTTTGTCTGGCATTATCAGCACAACCATTTTCTCCTATATTGCTAAGAGCAGTAGTTAATGTGTCCCACGTGGGTCCACCTTTCTCATCAACTTTGTCCACTCTTCGTAACCATAGAGATAAACACTCCAGAAGACATCGGTTAGCATCTCTCCCATGTTGTTCCTCAATGCTCTTCAGTGTGTCCATTAGTAAACCAAGTTGGAGACCAAGGGATAGCCATCTTGTTTCCAAGAAATGACTGGTTTTCAACATATTGTGAACATCAACTAGACGTGTAATGTCTACAAAAGTTTAAAAAGGACAGATTGTCTTTTTTGACCATCTTTGATAATATTGACTGTTTTAATAAAGTGATAACTAACCTAGTATAGTTTGCACAAGTCCTTTTGCAGCCATAGTCTGGAATATACATAGAGTGGAGTTTATATAGGCAAAACTAAGGAGTGGTTTCACAATCTAGAGGATGTGGGTGGATCTACAAACTTTTGAAACGTTTATTCACTTCTTTCTCTATCTCTTACTTCATGTGACAGCTCAAGATCTCATACCACGTATTCCATCTACAGGACAACCTACCTCTGTATGTATATCTCTGTGTGGTACTTAATAGTGAGCTTGAGCATTCCAATCTTTTTCAGTAAGTAAAGATTATTTTCAGCTGATATTAGTAAAAAGTCCATTAATCTTATTGGAACATACCAGATTATAGTAATGGTATCATCAATAGCTCTAACTTGAACAAACCTTACAATATTCCCGAAAGCTTTCGATAGTAAACCTTTAATGTGATTAAGTGTTCATTTGTCTGTTGTCCATTCCACTAAAAACTCAATACTCACACAAAAAGTTTTAAAGTTTTGTTTATGGCAAATTATCAACTCGTTCATTGAATTTTGCAATGTGCTAGATAGCTTTAGTAGTTTTAATGAGCAAAGATGGTTTCTAAGCAGCAAATGTTGTTAATGGTACATTAATATTGAACTAGCTAGCTTCATGACATCATCAATTAATAATTCAGCTGTACTCAATTGAGGTGCTAGCTTTTGGATCCAAGGTACTTTTTGGGATAACAGCTTTGATAAGAAGATTATCTCTCCAAGTAAACAATCATAATTCTTTAATCAATAATGAGTTTTATAACCATCAAAAATTCAAAATTATGGTAATATGATTGTGATAACCAATTGTTCAACATATTATATTATGCCTAAATCATTTACCATCATCCAGTATTAGCTAAATCTCAATAGCATAATATCTAGAGGTAGTTTGTGAAATAAAATAGACACATAACAGGACAAACTCAACAGATATCTAAAGAACAAAGATAATATTCATTATTAAATAATTATTAGATAATTAAATAATTAAACCACGTGGTCTTCCTGAAAATGGCTGCACGTAGGCTTACTCAGTTACTCCGTAATCTATCTCTTACTAGTAATAGTTCATTGCTAAATACTTCTTCAAGACGTGTCTTTAAATCTGGTAAGATATAAATGACAAGTAACAGAGCCTCAAAGTTAATGTAACAGTGAGTGTATGGATATGTATATTTGTATATGTGTTGTGAGTCTGTTACAATGCTAACATATAGTTTAGTAAACGAGCTCTCTAAATGATGTTTCACAAGTTCTTTCTAACATTGCATTAGATTATTGAATAAATAAATGCAATTGTTATTTAGTAAATTTACTTGATTAAAATTTGTTGAGATCGGCAAGAAGCACTAACAGTGACATGACAAAAATCCAAAGTCACTTTTTCTGTAATTTGTTTCTTAGTTGCTACTAGTAATTTATATAAACTTATTGCCTATAACTAATATAAAATATGTTTGATTTTTATCATTTATTGTTAATAGTACGAGACAATTGAAAGCGATCAATAAAATTTATTCCAATACTGCCAACACATATGGCCACTAATAAATTTTATTAACCTTAACAAAGAGTGTTATGACAATGTGAGTGACTAATGATGTTTCAAACATTTCTTGCTAGCTCGCTTGTCTGTCTTTAAACTTTCTTTAATAATCATACTTCATAGACAAACCTGTCAACTATTTTTTTCTCCTTTGTAGCTTGTTCCTTTTACTCTGTATAACATTGTTAAAATTCATTTGTTGCTTTAACCAATTGATAGTCACTTAAGTTCCATGCATACCAATGAGAAGTCTTAACAATATATACTGTTTTGATTACTAATTGCTATGGAATTGTGCTAGGTCATCAATGAATCTCCAGTGGACACATCTATACTATGAAAGGATATTTTATAAGTTTCATTGTGAGAACATTAAACCCAAGCTTAGCATCCATGAAAATTGTTTTGTCCAATTAATGAGTTGTTAAACAGAATTGTCACGGCTCTGATAACTAACGAAAACAGTTTACTACCACTAGTTTATTATCTGTGAATAACAATACACTGGTTAAATTGATAGACACTTTTCAAAATAGGATCTTTCAAAACAATTATAGTACACCTTTGAATTATAATATGTTAGTTTTTGTAAATTTTTAAATGGTACATTTGGACATTTCGGGTGGTTATGAAATGTAATGTATTGTAGAGAATAGCCAAATAAAATAATAGGAATGATTTGAATGACTTCCTCATGTTACATGCTTTAAAAGGAACCTAAGGTAAACAAAGAATATAAAATCTTTCTATTGTATTGTTCTATTGTACATATTATTGTATTGTATTGTATTGTATTGTATTGTAATGTTTGTATTATTATATGTATGTGTACGTACATACATGAACCTCTTATATAGTATTTATACAGTGTCACTTATTATAGGTACACGTAATCCTGTGTATTACTTCAATCAAGTTATAGGAACTACCACTACAAGACAATATTATAGCACAGATCCTGTGGTTGTTGAACCTAAGTCTACCCAATACCAGCTAGGCTATGAACATATACCAGAGTTAGAAGAGTAAGTACAGCTGTTAAATATAGGAAGTTTTGTGTTCATTATACTTCTTGTATAGATCATCAGAAGATTTTAAGAAAATATATAGACTAGAGTTTGCTAGTAAACAGGAATGGAACAAAAAAATTAAAGCAGAAATGATTAAAAAATTACAAGAAAGAGATGGAGACACTGGATCAACACCAGTTCAAGGTACATTACTAACTAATATGTATTTACATGTACTAAGGGATAAATTGTCTTACAGAGAAATGATTTCAAAATTTTTAACCTTAACAAATTAATAGTAAATGTTGTTGTTTAATGAACGCAAATGATATGAGACAACAAAGAAGGTGAACATACAACTACTATATGAAATGATATGATGTATTACTGTACAATTATTATTTACCCAAGAATACACGTTAAACAATTCCACTTTCATTGCTACTTGATATCAGTGAAAATATAGCACTGATTCTTTTCTGTTTATTTGTTTCATTGCCGAATATGTGAGGCAGACCCTGTGTATCCACATATTCCCCAGTAATATTCTTAAAGTTTGTTCACTCTCACTTTTACTTTTTCTGTTTCTCACTAAACCTATAATAATATACTATAACAACTAATGGTTACATGTTTTTTATTATCTATTAGTGGGTGTATTAACTGCTCGTATACAGTACTTAACAGAACATATGAGAAACAATAGAAAAGTAAGTACATAGAGGGTTAAATTTACTAGATCATTAAACATGGTCTTTGAAGTGTAGTAATAACTGTTTACTTACTCTTAAGGTTTCCAGTTATTTTAATAAAATTATAATGCATAGTGTTACATGGTCTTTGAAATGTAGTAATTAATAACTGTTTACTTACTCTTAAGGTTTTCAGTTATTTTAATAAAATTAATACATTATTACATTGTCATATTTTAAATATATTTCCCTACATGTACCAATATTAATCCTACAATTCTTTTTTTTATTTTAGGACAAGAGTTGTCTTCGACGACTTTTACATTTGGTACATAAAAGGCGTAAATTGTTGGTATATCTACGCAGAACTGATTTCACACGATATCATGAACTGCTAGAGCAACTCAAGCTGAGACCACTACAGGACAGTAAATATGGCTACATTAAGAAAGAATAGTACTGTTATATTTATTACTTGACTTTATTATAAACTAATTATATTGACAGCATTGATTCATGTGATTGTTATTATATAAAATATTTATAAATAAGAAAATAGTATTGTTTAACATTTTATTATTAGTAACAAAATGAGTGCAAGAGTGAAGATGTCCAAGGTTACCTGAAATTGTATACAGATTGAGGTCATCAAAGGTTGTAAAGTTAACATGAAGTGTCTAGGCTGCTGGTAACAGAACACCAAACATACTTTAATGTGAAATTAATATATTTAGGTTTCTGATGTTTTATTTGGGTTTAAGGTATAGTATTAAATTCCCATTAAAGGAGATCATTCTATTACCACCACTGAGACACAGCTAAACTAATAATATCGTTTGTGAGGGTTGGGCTACAGTGTATATGCTACTCAAACTATTCCATTCTAAGAATGCTGATATTGTGATCACTCTGAAGCTTGGAGATTGCCAGTCATATATTATATAATTCAGTTATGTCAACATAATGACCCACCATCTAATAACTATGTACAGTGTATACAAATTATCTAATTAGTGAAACATGAAAAAACACAAATATATATGCATTTATGAACTGTTTTGATGATCACCTTGCATTTATAATATTAGTATTTGACCTTCCAATAACATGTGACAATTAGTATAATAATATCCCATATATAAGAGCTATCCTCATGTATGTTATCTAGTGCTAAGTATGACTGATTACTGCTTTACTGTAAAGACTATATTGATTAGGGTGATTGTAAACATATCAAACATTCTATATAATATTAAAGAAAAATATTATAGTATGACTGAATTGTCATTAATAATGGCAAAAGGGGCAATCCCAGGCTAAAATGTAAGTCTACAGCCATGTGATTGATTGTATGCTGTCACTAGAGTCTCAGTAGAAAAAGCTATATTTTAATGTAACATTAATACAGTTAGGTACTAGATTTAGGATTTGGGTTTCACATTGATGTACTGTATTTCTGACGCAGTTTTAATTGTAACCAGCCCTTATTAGTATGATTATTAAATCATTATATAGGATTACTTCATGTATCATTCTTGGGCAGGACATCCTTCTCATGTTGTGTTATATATACAATCCACTGTTCATGTTAGTATCTTTAACTTGTTGAAAATCTGATACTGTAGCAAAAGTGAAGCCTTGAAAAATGCAAGGTATGCGACATTATGTCCACTAGTATAATTGACCTGATTAGTAATGTCAACATGTGTGTTAATCACATTCTGTTTGGTATGAATAGTTACAGAATCATAAGAATTCATGTTTGTATGTGAATGCGTACAAAGATTTATTTCATAATTACATTCCAGTTATAATATTATACTAGTGTTCTTTATTCTAAATTCCTCTCTAGGGATATTCAACAGGATATACTCCTACCTTCATATCATGACATTTGTTTCTTTATATGAAGCATCCATCAGTGGATTTTTTGCTACTGCCTGTGTTCCATTGCAACAATGGCTTTTCAGAAACTGTTGCTTATTACAGTTGCAATTCTTTTTATTATAAAGCTCTGTCACTCAGTAAATGTGACTCAGGTTGATGAAGACAGAGCAGTTGCCAGGATCTTTCAGCATATCAATATGGTGCGGGCCCGGAATGCAAATGTAAGTTTACAATAATAACTTGATTACTAGTGCAGTTATAACCTTTCTGTAATGGAAACTCTGTCACTACTTGTCCATAGTAGAGCTGCCCTTATTTAAAGTGCCTTACATACATTGGTTAGACACTCCTTATGGTGTATGAGGTGTTATCAATTTAAATGTTATTTTTGAAGGATTTTACTTACTTTATTATATAAGCTTGTGTTTTTCTCTATAGACTAAGATTGCAGCAAAATTAGTTCGTTTGGCTTTCCATGATTGTGTGGGTGGATGTGATGGGTGCATCAACTTTGCACTTGCCGACAACAATGGCCTCCGGCCCATCTTCAATACTCTGAATAATATTTATGATAACGAGGGTTACAATGCAACAGGAATGTCACGAGCTGATTTTTATGCTTTAGCTGGAATAGTTGCTATCCGAGATGCTGCTGACCAGCAAAATTGTAATGAACTCGGACTTCCACCTAACTGTACCAAGCCTGTTCCTACAATGTTCATAAGGTATGGTCGAAAAGACTGTCCTACATCTCCACATAGCACACGATTTGTTGAATTTCCAAATGCTCATGGCAATTTATCTCATGTTTTTGATATATTTCAAGATCAAATGAATATGACTATAAGACAAGTTGTGGCAATCATTGGAGCACATTCTTTGGGAGATGCTAGTCTAGATAGGAGTGGATTTCGTGGTCCATGGACAACAACTCCAAACAGGTTTGATAATGCCTTTTTCCGTCAGCTACAAAGTCTTAATAACATCTGGTTTCAACAAATACTTAATGGTTCGGGTACCCCACGCTATCAGTGGATTCGATATGACAATAATGGTAACATGCCACCTCCCAATCCACCACCATCAATGATGCTGAATACAGATATGGTAATTTATTGTATAAATAGTGTATACAACTTAAAACTATTTGTTAATTATTAATAGTTACTACAGTCAAATTGTTTAATTCTTTTTGTAGGTTCTTTTTCGAGCTATAAAGCCAGATAACACTGGTCTAGAACGTGATATGAACTGTCGACTTAATGTCTCCCGTTGTATGTTATCCTCTACAGCTAATTATGTGATGGAATTTGCAAGTAATAACACAGCATTTATTGAGGCATTTGGACCAGCTTATCAGATCCTTCTTCAGAATGGATATGATGATAACCAACTTTTTGCAGCTGAAGTACACCCTACTTTTACATCTACTAATGGTACTAATGGTACAAATAGTACTCTGCCTACTGGTGGTGCTGAAAGATCACAGGGTGTATTGGTTACTGTCATTATAACTGCCTTTGTGACAATCATTGCCCTTCTCATTTAATTTAATCTTATTTACAGCGAACTTCTGCATTAACATTTTTACAAAAATCATCAACTTGTTCATTGAGTTTTACAATGTACTAGATAATTTTCGTAATTTTAGTGATCAATGATGGTTTCTAAGCAACAAATGTTGTTAATGGTACATTTATATTGAACTATCTAGCTTTATAACATCATTGAATAATTCAGCTTTACTCAATTGAAGTGCTAGCTCCTCGAAATGCCATCCAAGGTAATTTTTAGCTTGTCCAGTTAAGGATTACCAGAGGTAGTCTGTGAAATAAAATAGACACATAACAGGACAAACTCAACAGATATCTAAAGAACAAAGACAATATTCATTATTAAACAATTATTAGATAATTAAATAATTAAACCACGTGGTCTTCCTGAAAATGGCTGTACGTAGACTTACTCAGTTACTCCGTAATCTATCTCTTACTAGTAATAGTTCATTGCTAAGTACATCTTCAAGACGTGTCTTTAAATCTGGTAAGATATAAATGACAAGTAACAGAGCCTCAAAGTTAATGTAACAGTGAGTGTATGGATATGTATATTTGTATATGTGTTGTGAGTCTGTTACAATGCTAACATATAGTTTAGTAAACGAGCTCTCTAAATGATGTTTCACAAGTTCTTTCTAACATTGCATTAGATTATTGAATAAATAAATGCAATTGTTATTTAGTAAATTTACTTGATTAAAATTTGCTGAAATCGGCAAGGAGCAATGACATGACAAAAATCCAAAGTCACTTTTTCAGTAATGAGACAATTAAAGCAATGAATAAAATTCATCCCCATACTTGTAACTGCCAACACATATGGCCACTAATGAATTTTATTAACCTTAACAAAGAGTGTTATGACAATGTGAGTGACTAATGATGTTTCAAACATTTCTTGCTAGCTTACTTGTCTGTCTTTAAACTTTCTTTCGTAATCATACTTCATAGATAAATCTGTCAACTATTTTTTTCTCCTTTGTAACTTGTTCCTTTTACTCTGTATAACATTGTTAAAATTCATTTGTTGCTTTAACCAATTGATAGTCACTTAAGTCCATGCATACTCAATTGAGAAGTCTTAACAATATATACTGTTTTGATTACTAATTACTATGGGATTGTGCTAGGTCATTAATGAATCTCCAGTGGACACATCTATACTATGAAAGGATATTCTATAAGTTTCATTATGAGAACCTTAAACCCAAGCTTAGCATCCATGAAAATTGTTTTGTCCAATTAATGAGTTGTTAAACAGAATTGTCACGACTCTGATAATTAACGAAAACAGTTTACTACCACTAGTTTATTATCTGTGAATAACAATACATTGGTTAAATTGACCAACCCTTTTCAAAATAGAATCTTCTGAAACAATTACAGTACACCTTTGAATTATAATCTGTTAGATTTTGTAAATTTTTAAATGGTACATTTGGACATTTAGGGTGGTTATGAAATGTAATGTATTGTAGAGAATAGCCAAATAAAATAATGGGAATGATTTGATTGACTTCCTCATGTTACATGCCTTAAAAGGAACCTTTCTATTGTATTAATCTATTGTAATATATTGTATTATTATATGTATATGTACATACATACATGAATATCTTATATAGTATTTATACAGTGTCACTTATTATAGATACATGTAATCCTGTGTATTACTTCAATCAAGTTATAGGAACTACCACTACAAGACAATATTATAGCACAGATCCTGTGGTTGTTGAACCCAAGTCTACCCAATATCAACTAGGCTATGAATATATACCAGAGTTAGAAGAGTAAGTACAGCTGTTAAATATAGGAAGTTTTGTGTTCATTATACTTCTTGTATAGATCATCAGAAGATTTTAAGAAAATATATTAACTGGAGTTTGCTAGTAAACAGGAATGAAAATAATTAATAAATTACAAGAAAGAGATGGAGACACTGGATCAACACCAGTTCAAGGTACATTACTAACTAATCTATACTTACATGTACTAAGGGATACATTGTCTTACAGAGAAATGATTTCAAAATATTTAACCTTAGCAAATTAATAGTAAACGTTGTTGTTTAATGAACGTAAATGATACGAGACAACAAAGAAGGTGAACATGCAACTACTATGTGAAATGATATGATGTATTACTGTACGATTATTATTTACCCAAGAATACATGCTAAACAATTCCACTTTCATTGCTGCTTGATATCAGTGAAAATATAGCACTTCCTTCTGTTTACTTGTTTCATTGCCGAATATATGAGGCAGACCCTGTGTATCTACACATTCCCCAGTAATATTCTTAAAGTTTGTTCACTCTCACTTTTACTTTTTCTGTTTCTCAGTAAACCTATAATAATATACTATAACAACTAATGGTTACATTTTTTTTATCATCTATTAGTGGGTGTATTAACTGCTCGTATACAGTACTTAACAGAACATATGAGAAACAATAGAAAAGTAAGTACATAGAGGGTTAAATTTACTAGATCATTAAACATAGTGTTTGAAGCATAGTAATAACTGTTTATTTACTCTAAAAGTTTCCAGTTATTTTAATACAACACATAATGTTACATTACTTTAATTGTATTTTCTTGCATGTGGCCATATTGATCCTAATTTTTTATTTATTTTAGGACAAGAGTTGTATTCAATGGCTTTTACATTTGGTACATAAAAGGCGTAAATTGTTGGTATATCTACGCAGAACTGATTTCACACGATATCATGAACTGCTAGAGGAACTCAATCTGAGACCACTACAGGACAGTGAATATGGCTACATTAAGAAAGAATAATACTGTTATATTTATTACTTGACTTTATTATAAACTAATTATATTGACAGCATTGATTCATGTGATTGTTATTATATAAAATATTTATAAATAAGAAAATATTATTTTTTTAACAGTTTATTATTAGTAACAAAATGGCTGGAAGAGTGAAGATGTCCAATGTTATCCTAGAATTGTATACAGATTGAGGTTATCAAAGGTTATATAAAGTTAACAAGAAGTGTCTAGGCTGCTGGTAACAGAACACCAACCATACTTTAATGTGAAATTAATATATTTCGGTTCCGATGTTTAATTTGGGTCGAAGGTATAGTATTAAATTCCCAATAAAGGACCTAATTCTATTACCACCAGTGAGACATAGCTAAGCTAATAACCTCGTTTATAGGGGCTGGACTACGGTGTATATGCTACTCTATTCTATTCTAAGAATGATCACTGTGAACCCTGGATATTGCCAGTTATATATCATTACATAATTAAGTTATGTCAACATGTGACCCACCTTCTAATAGCTATGTCCAGTGTATACAAGTAATTTAATTAGTGAAACATGAGCAAACATAAATTTATATGTATTTATAAACTGTTTTTATAATCACCTTGCAGTTATAATAATATAGCAGTGTTTCTCCTTGCACTCCTCCAATAACATGTGACAATTAGTATCATAATATCCCATATATATATAAGAGCTATCCTCATGTATGTTGTCTAGTGCTAAGTATGACTGGTTACTGTTTTACTGTAAAGACTATATTGATTAGGGTGATTGTAATCATAATCAAACATTTTATAAAATATTAAAGTAAATATTATATTATGACTGAATCATCATTAATAATGGTAAAATGGACAATACCAGACTAAAATATAAGTCTATAGCCATGTGATTGATTGTATGCTGAGACTAGAGTCTCAGCAGAGAAAGTCATTTTTAATGAAAATGACTACAGTTAGATACCAGACTTATGATTTGGGTTTCACATTGATGTACTGTATTTCGGACACAGTTTGATTGTGACTAGCTCTTATTAATATGATTATTAAATCATCAAATAGGATTACTTCATGTATCATTCTTGGGCAGGACATCCTTCTCATGTTGTGTTATATATAGAATCTCCTGTTCATGTTTGCATCTTTAACTTGTTGAAATATGATACTGTAGCAACAATGAAGCCTTGAAAAATGCAAGGTATGTAACATTATATCCACTAGTATAATTGAGCTGATCAGTGATGTCAACATGCATGTTGATCACATGCTGTTTGGTATGCATAGTTACAGAATCATAAGAATACATGTTTGTATGTGAATGCATACAAAAATAGATTTAATAATAACATTCCAGTTGTAGTAATATACTAGTGTTCTTTAATGCACTCCCCCAAACACATCTGATATTTGAGAACAATACTTAATGAATATTATTCAAGTATGTTTTGTAATTATCACAGCTCATGTGATTGACAAAAGACAGCTGTATTTAATAGTATTCATGATTTTTTATTGTCTACTGCTAAGAACTAATTTGTTCTAAATTCCTCTCTAGGGATATTCAACAGGATATACTCCTACCTTCATATCCTGACATTTGTTTCTCTATATATATGAAGCACCTATCAGTGGATTTTTTGCTACTGCCTGTGCTCTATTGCAACAATGGCTTTTCAGAAACTGTTGCTTATTACAGTTGCAATTCTTTTTATTATAAAGCACTGTCACTCAGTAACTGTGACTCAGGCTGATGAAGACAGAGCAGTTGCCAGGATCTTTCAGCTTATCAATACGATGCGTGGCCGGAATATGAATGTAAGTTTACAATAATATAATGACTTGATTACTAGTGCAGTTGTAAACTTTCTGTAATAGAAACTTTGATACTACATGTCCTTAGTAGAGTTGCCCTTATTTAAAGTGCCTTATATACATTGGTTAGACACTCCTTATGGTGTATGACGTGCTATCAATTCAAAATGTTATTTTTAAAGGATTTTACTTACTTTATTATATAAGCTTGTGTTTCTTTCTCCATAGCCTGCAGCAAAGCTAGTTCGTCTGGCTTTCCATGATTGTGTGGGTGGATGTGATGGATGCATCAACTTTGCACTTGCTGACAACAATGGCCTCCGGCCCATCTTCAATATGATGAATAATATTTATGATAACGAGGGTTACAATGCAACAGGAATGTCACGAGCTGATTTTTATGCTTTAGCTGGGATAGTTGCTATTCGACATGCTGCTGACCAGCAAAGTTGTAATGAACTTGGACTTCCACCTAACTGTACCAAGCCTGTTCCTACAATGTTCATTAGGTATGGTCGAGAAGACTGTGCTACATCTCCAAATACCACACGATTTGTTGAATTTCCAAATGCTCATGGCGATTTATCTCATGTTTTTGATATATTTCAAGATCAAATGAATATGACTATGAGACAAGTTGTGGCCATCATTGGAGCACATTCTTTGGGAGATGCTGCTCCAGATAGAAGTGGATTTCGTGGTCCATGGGCACCTCCTACAAACAGGTTTGATAATGCCTTTTTCCGTCGGCTACGAAGTCTTAATAACATCTGGTTTCAACAAATACTTAATGGTTCAGGTACCCCACGCTATCAGTGGATTCGATATGACAATAATGGTAACATGCCACCTCCCAATCCACCACCATCAATGATGCTGAATACAGATATGGTAATTTATTGTATGAATGGTATATCCAGCCTAACAATATTTGATAATTATTAGTGATTATTAATAGTTACTAAAATCTAATTGCTTAATTCTTTTTGTAGGTTCTCTTTCGAGCTATAAAGCCAGATAACACTGGTCTAGAACGTGATATGAACTGTCGACTTAATGTCTCCCATTGTATGCTATCCTCTACAGCCAATTATGTGATAGAGTTTGCAAGGAATAACACAGCATTTCATGAGGCATTTGGACCAGCTTATCAGATCCTTCTTCAGAATGGATATGATGATGACCAACTTTTTGCAGCTGAAGTACAGCCTACTATTACACCTACTAATGGTACTAATGGTACAAATGGTACTCTGCCTACTGGTGGAGCTGAAAGATCACAGGGTGTATTGGTTACTGTCATTATAACTGCCTTTGTGACAATCATTGCCCTTCTCATTTAATTTAATCTTATTTGCAGTTTCTTATGTTAATTGCTTTCTAGCAATGCAACTTAAATGGGATCTAATTTTTGCTGATTTAGTTTTATCATTGTATTGTTTATCACATTAGAATCATCACGAATTACTACATCAATGTGATTATGTGTACATATATTAACATACCATAGTAAAACATGTGATTGTTGAGGTGTAGATTCTGCTATGTATATGACTGCTCCCAGAATGTACATGTAGGAGGTAAAAAGTTGTTATACTCATGTGACATTATATTATAACAAGAAGATGGATTACAAAAGAAGTCACATCTGTATATAAGACAATATATGTCCCTTATTACCTTAGTTGATATAGAATGTAACAGTATATAGCATGGTAAGTAGAACAACGTGACATCAATGGCACACAGTTTTAATAATATTCATGATGTAATATGAACTAGAACAACAATGTTGATTACCTGGCTTTGTATTTATTGAAGTAACCTAATATGCAGAATGATTGCAGAAGAGTCAATATTTTGGGTATTGTAGTGTATAAGGACACTAAGTAGTTACTCTACAAAAGTAAGGATATTTGCTATAAGTTCTTTATTAGTACATACAACAAATGTATTAATAATGATTAAGGTTTATGGTATAAATCTTATAACAAAATTGATACTTTCTTTGACTAATATATGATGGTAAAATGAGCTAATACTTGGCTGATTGTCACAGTATCAGATATATATAATGCAACATGAGAAGGATGAGAAGCTTGAGACATATCAATTCTTTATGATCATAACCAGATCAATGAGATTTGATTCACAATTAAGCATCTGTATCTAGTAAAGCCTTGTAACAATATATTCTATAATATAAGTCAGCTAAATACTATAGCAGTATACAGTTGTAGAGTCACGAGGATGAGCATGAATGTAGACATACAAACATTGCCTTTATAATGACATTCCAGTTATAATAATATACTGGTGTTCTTTATTCCAACCTCCTCCAAACACATGTGATTTAAACTTGGCGTCAATATCATCATGAATATTATTAGTGATATATACATATATGTTCATGGGACAAACATTGATGTATTCCACGATATTGACAAATATTATATTGTCTAGCCACTAGTTATTAGGTTGTCCTGTCATCAACCTACTAATATAAACACATGATATACAAGCCTTTAAATCCAGACTCTTCGTAAGAAACATTTTTTAATAGATTCATTATTGCCAGTTTTTTTATTGTAGTGATGGTTCCTCAGAAATTGTTACTGTTTTCAGTTGCTATAGTTTTAACTGCCCAGCCATGTTACTCTGTGACTGCATCTCAGGCTGATAAAGATAGAGAAGTCACCAGGACCCTGACGTTGTGTTGGTACTTAAAGTAATTGTTGAGAGTTTCTCTAAAAATGCTGCGAAAAGCGTACCATCCCACACTGTTGTTTCCACCACCCAATGCTCTGTTTTTTTGTTTCGACGTGAGTCTTTATGTTGGCATCGCGGCTAGTCGAATTCAAATTCACATACTTGACATATTCTTCCATGACCTTGCTGGTATAGTGGAAAGCATTGTTCATCTTGAAGTAGGCCACAAAATGGAAGTCGTTATTCTTCAGGTGAAAGTAGTTTTTTGCACAACTCTTCTATTCCACAGATATGCCTGGAATGGAATGTAAACGTTCAAACTGTTGCTTTAATTGGGCGTTACTGTGTTGGTCAACTGATCCACAATGTAGGGCACACTATACAGATCTACCCAAGTATCGGTGTGAGTATCTGGACCTATTAATGGTTGAGCCAGTAAAGGTAGAGCTGTGAAACCCTCTGGGTTATAGCCTTGAGCTGCTGCCAGTAACAATTAATTGTCTGTAGATGTCACATTTTATTTGACTTTCAAATCATAGGCTGGACCTATGATGGAGGATCCCCAAAAGCATCGTAATTGTGTATGTCGTCGTCTTTGAAAGTCACAGTCACGCTGGTACCACCCTCGTGCAAAGTGAGTGTGGCACTGGGAGAAGCATCAACAGCTTTCTGCAACAATTTCAAGAAACTGTCAATGGTTTGATCTTCAGCCAAATCGGAAAAGGTTAAACTGTCATAAGAAGTGCTAAACCTAGGTATTTTATTGCCGTGCCAATAGTCATCGTCAGCCATTCTATTGGAACCGTAATTCAAAGTGGCCAACATGTTACTAGCCATCAAGGGACTTTGAGTCAGCAACATTTGCGGTTTCATAACGTCGATGGTGGCTGCAGAGGCAGCTATTGTAGTCATTCTAGGTATGGTGCTGTTAGCATACTGAACTTTGAACTTGAAACGAGCATAATCGGGCATAGTGAATGGTAGCTTGAAATAGAACTCTTCACCCAAAGCAGGCGGATTATTAAGTATAGGACCTGTTTTAGTCCAAGTCCTGTGATAGACCACCTCTTTGTCTAGATTTTTCATCCCCCGGCAGAAGATTTAATTGTATATTTAATAACTATTATCAAATGTATTAGTATTGAGTGCAAACATATAAGAATTCTGTTCTGTTTGATTTGTCAAAAGGTTTGAATGGAGATTGATAACATTTTGCCCTAGGTAAGTTGACATCTGCTTGACTCAAATCTCTCTTTATACCACCTCTACGCTCCTGTGTTTCGCACCCTACCTTTATTGCCACCGTAATGTCTGATGTCTTGATTGATGACAACTGAGGCAGGCAAACTCTGGCTAGGTTCATAGCCTATCTTGTTAGCTAACTGACATGTATTCAAATTCTGAACAGACAAATCCATCCACTTGTCTAGAGTGTTAGATGGTCCTTCACCTCCCTCATTTTGATCTCGATTTGTATGCATGCCAATTATCGGTATCAATAGCACAGCTGACATAGCTAATAATGGTCCATAATTGGCTGCTGCTCCAGCTATTTTGTTGAAGAAACCACCACCTCCACCTCTTGGAATACCTCCACCACCCATTGGAGGGGTACTGCCACCACCTCCTGATCAAGCTGGAGGTCTACCGACCTCTTCTACTCTACCACTCGATAACGGCACCAATGAAGCTCTGACATTTCTACCATCCCCTCCTGAAGTTTGTATCAATGATGGCAAATATCGTTGTCCCATTCCTGATGGTTGCCACGGTCTGGGTGGTTGGTAGCTCGGCATAGATTGCCTTGTTAACAGTTGTCCGCTAACTACACCAATAGACGAACCCCTGCTCTAAATTGCAGTAGTGGACCACCTCCACTCGTGCTACTGAACATGTCAACAAAAGCTCTCCCCACAGTGCCTCTAAATCTACCTCTGCTAAGGTTAGATGTGAAATCACTGCTAACCCCACGACTATTGATTCTACTGTATTGAGTTCTAGGTTCCCATTGCTGTTGTGGTACTAGAGTCTGCCTCAAAGTGGACAGAGGCCTAGCATTGGTGGCCTCATTCACCAATTGTTCCACAGGAGTGACAGATCTCCTCAGCGTGGCAGACCTAGGTCTTCTTCCTTCATTCACTAGACTCTCCACAGGAGTTGTTGATCTCCTTGGTGTAGTGGACCTAGGTCTGCATCTAGGGATTGCAAAATTTCCAGCTCTCTCATTGAGTCTCCTGAATTCTTTCCTGGCATCCTCGATAGATTCCTACCGAATGGGATCCTTAGCGCTGTTCACCGAATCTTGTTAGTTCAACTGTTCCTGTTGTGCATCCTCCTACTCGAAGGTAAGTTCCGAAGTCAACTGGCCTCCAGGACCACTGAAGGAAGACAGTGCGAGTTTGATAGGTGGTGGTATTGTGGGCTGTGGACGTGCCTGTTTTTGGTGCAAGGTTTCGTTCCTCAATTGTTCTTGTTGTGCAACTTCCTCCTCAAAGGTAAGACTAGATGGTTGATTCAAAGGCGAGCCACCTCTAGGCCCCACAATAGCCTGGATATCTTCTTCAGTACTGCTGTATCTGCCCCCTCTTAACAGAGCCAATTCAGGCTGAAAGGTGGTGGTAATGTAACACAGTGTTAGGTGCTGCTGCCCCTCTGGGGCTAGATACGGGCACATCTCTCGGTTCCACTTGCACAAACTGGTCCTCGTCGACGAACTGGAAGGCTTAAGAGAATCTCAAATCTGCCCCTTGTTCTCTCAATTCCTGGGATTCTGGTGTCACTGTCCTGTAAGAGTATTTAGAGCCTTGAACGTGATTGGCAGCATCAATTTGGGCCTGAGCATACATTCTATCAGTTTCTGTCACTATATCATATTCGTCTTCTATGACCAATTCTTCAGGTGGTAATGATGGTGGTGATGGAGATAGTGGTGGTAATTCTTGATCCGTTGGTGGTGGTGACGGTTTTTGAACTGTTGTTGGGGGAGCCGGTTCTTGAACTGACAGTGTTGGTTTCTCGATGAAGGTTGTAGTCACTTCATGACAGGTTGAATAGTGAGTGGTGTTTCATTGACCACCGTAGTCAATGGTACACTTTGCTGTTCTATCCACTCCTTACACATCATGGTGAAATTGTTTAAAGCTCTTGCCTGTTTTGTTTGTATTTTGTAAGGCGTGGCTATATTAGGACCCGACCAACCCAACTTTACCGCTGAACAAAAGACATACCACTACTAGACGCTTGAGCTCCAGAACCTGTCTAGGTGACTGGAGACACAGATCTGCTGTAAGTTCTGCCTGGATTTATTACTTCTGGATTATGTTGTTGGGCCTGTTGTTCCAGATTTTTAAGCACTTTGTCCTGTTGTATGCTAGGAGGAGTGCTGGCTGTTTCGGGGCCTCTCTGAGGCCAATTCACATCAATCATGTGCATATTTTGTATATCCTTGTTAGACATATGTCCAAAAGGAGTCTCCACTCCAGTTTGATACTCTTCCCTCACAGTAGACGAAGGTTGCCTTTTCAACCTCATAGATTTCAAGTCCTTGCTAGAAAAAATCCAAAACCAGTGCCTCTACTAACTGTAACAAAGTTTCTCTTTGCAAGGGTGTGATTCCGACTCCTGGTCCACCCCTACTGGCTTGATTTTTCAGCTCTATCCTTTCCAACGACGCACCCAAAGTTTCTGTTTGTTGTGTCGTTTGTTGTTCATTCAATTGACCCAATAATGCTTTATCAAAGGTTTCCTTATCCATTTGATAGATCGAGAAAAGTGTTGTTGGCTCGGTATTCATGTTAGATGTTATTAGTTCCCCATCTGGTCCCAATAATCTACCTCCAGGTGTGCAGCCATCTCGTTGCCCACCGTATTGACTGCCAACACTTCCCACAGCACCACTTTGACCTATCACATATTGCATCTCCTCTTCGATCAGATTCCTCCGCTTGAGAATTTCCTGCCCTTGCACCACCTTCTGCCTTCTCACAGCTGCCAAATCTTTAGTCTCATTCTTTTCAATTTGCTGAGCATAAAATGACCTTTAGCTTTAGGTAATCCCCTTGTCCACGATGTCAACTTGCGCTTTGCCCCTGTGCTACTTCTTCTGTACTGACTATTCAAGGTTGCTGCATCTTCTTCCCTCTCTTCTAGCAATATAACTTCCTAACATATATATAACATATAATATAATATATAACATTACATACATGTATCAATAATGACCTTTAATGCATAATCGGTTAATATAATAAACAATCTCTACCAATCCATGCAGTTATATACTAATTACCCTAACAAACCAACCTGCATATATTATTAGTGTTATTGAAATAATTAAACTGCAAGCCCAATAAAAATGGGGAATTTTGATCTAACGGTGTGGCCAACATCTACATGACCACCCAAGCCAACAGAGATATCGCTTGGACCCAAGTTGGTGCCACCATTCAAGGATACTGTGAAATGGCCTGAGTCACCTTGGGTGCCAGCTGCTACAAGTTGTTGGGTAACATAATAGGGGCATCAATCCAAGGCATATGAACGATGAACACGGGCTGACTAGCCTCTGCAGCATTGATATATGGTGGTCAAACCCAATACACCATGGGTATTCAAGCAACTGCAACAGGTGATGGTGAACAACCAACTGGCCCAACAAAACTACCAAACTGAACAGTACTTCAGTTTCACGAACAAGCAAGCCAACAAACAACGATATTATGACTGTTGGCCCAAGGCGAAAACAACCAATTCGCTTCTGTGATGCAACAGAACCAATTCATCCATGATGATGCATCCTGACACGATTATCTCAGAGGCCAATGACAATTGACTGGTCTACAATTGTCTTCCAATTAGAGAATCTGAAGAGCAGAGCTCAATTTTGGCCATTCAATTTGCTGCTGCTAGCTGTAGACAGACAGCACAATCTTTGAGGATTTGCCATTGGAGCTCTAGTGGTCAATCCGGAGGCCCTTTATATGACATCGACTATAACAACCTTCTCAAACAATCTATGCAGCAGCCAGAGCAGGGATGCTTCCCAAAGACATCAACAGCCAAGCAACCGATTCAGCCACCCAAGGCGAAAGAAAGGCTGCAGTGATGGGTTTTGCAGCCCTGGGATCCACCTATCACTACCAAGAAAATCCAAACATCACACGGCAAAGAAGCTCAGGCACAACAACCAAAACTCTGACCCCACCAACAACAACGACAACCACCACAACCGTGAACAACCAAAAGAGGCCTCCCAATGACGATGACGTGGCACTAGCATGGCAACCTCCAAGCCAAGAAAGCCAAACAAGACAACCCATCCAAGCCAAGAAAGCCAAACAAAAAGCAGGTGCCCTGGAAAGAGAAGAAGCTCACGTGCCAGCTGTGGCCAACGATTCCACACTAGCTGTCAACATGAGGGGCAATCAACTGAGTCCACTATCTACCGTGGACATGGACAGCAATCCCATTCCTCAACTCCCCCCCCATCTGGAGTTAGAGGCCTGCCACCACCTCCTGCTTCATTACCTCCCCCACCACAATAAACGGACAACCCTCACCATCACCCCCTCTCACAACAACAAATCAACAACCTTCACCACCTCAAACTCATTCAGTACCACCTCCCCAACAACATCTACAAAACTCCCACCATCAATACTATACCAACTCTTCCAGTTACATTACCTACCAAGCACTGGACTTAGGTTCTGAGCCAGGAGACTGGACCCCAGGCCACGCTACCACACCTCAAACCGTCACAATATACACTAGCATGCTGGAATACCATGAACCCACTCTCTAAAGCATGCCCACCACTGAAGATCTAACCAATTTAGTGAACCAGGCAGGCCAACAAGACAGACCTTCTCGGTGGTATGAATGTTGATGATGGTAGTACAGGTAGTCGCAATGCACAAGGAGAGATTATAATCACCGAAGTTGCTGATGCAGTGAGACAAAACCAAAACTGATCATTGTAATTATGATATGATATTTTCAATTATATTAATCTTTTAAACAATCAAACATACATGGCCATATTTCTTAAGGTCCAAATTCTAAACTGACTACATGATGTCCATGAAGGTAAGGCTTTGCAGAATCATGACCATAATTGATACACTTGCAACAGGGATAAGATTCCTTGAACTGGCACTCTTTGTAAGGAGGGCAGGCCAATTTCGATAGGCAAGACTTCGTCCTCACCAATCCTTCATTGTCCAACTCATACGACAACTGCCAAATCTAATCGATAAACTCTTTATGCTCATAATACTCCATCACCAACCTGTTGGTATCCAACCCATAGAGCATGACTGTCCTGTGACCAGATCTCAAAAAATGTCCTCCCTCACCAGTGCAAAAATCCACCAACACATCAATCAGCATCTCAGGGAATAATTCTCCGTACAATCTTTGAAGAGAATTGAGCACAGAGTCATACAATAAGCATTAGGAGCATAGTTACAGCTAGGAAAACACTTTTGCCTGACTTTGGCTAGAACTCTTTAAGGACAATGTGCTGCAACTCCATCTTGTATATCCTGGTTGAGGCCGCATCCGAGTCCTTAGTGTACCGTTCACCTTAGCTTCAATACACTCCTACAGATCGACTTGGGGGTGCTTCTCTTCATTCCTGACAGCAGCAGGAGCAATAGTGATGACTCGAGCAAAAGTTGCCATAAGATTTATATTTCAACAATACTATTTATTGCAATCTCTTAAATATTACACACAAACATGAAAAATTAATCTATACCAATTAACAAACTCAACCCAACATCCAATAAAAAATACTTATAAGCAACCCTACAATCACATACAATAAGAAAGAAATCGTATAAGTATTTTTTCTAGTCAATCTATTGTTTTCTCTATGTACATCCAATATTTTTTCTAATCTTTCTTCACTTCTTTTTCTTATATTTATCAAATTCACCACATACTCATTATTTCTTTTCACTTCATTATCTATTCTCCTCAATTCAACTGCTACATTGTTCTCTAACTCATCAACCCTTTTTTCCAACTGAACTATAGACCTCTTTAAAAATCTTGAATAAGTTTCATATACTCTTAGTGTCGGTTTTTCACAATCAATTCCAACACCTTCTGACTCCTCCTTTAACTGGATCAAATCTTGTGCTATATTAACTATCTCAAAATCATACTGCTCCAATTGTTTTTCGTTTTCCTTAACACGCTTTATCAACCATTTAACACTCTCAGCCTGCTTCATAACACATTTCCAAACCTCCTCCACATTCACTTCTAGTCCGCTAATACTACCAGCAACACCACTTTCCATATCACTAACCATTCTTCTAATTTCTTGACAATCATCATAAATGAATCCGTAATTCCTATAGAGAAACTCAAGTCTATTATCCTTCTCAGTATTAAACACCATAACAGTAGTAGCCATCTATCAAAAATAAAGAGAAGTAAAAGCACTCTTAGCATGTCTTATTAATATCAACCAATCATATTTAACAAACAAATCAATAACAGTTTATTGTTTGTTCATAAACACTACACACCAAACTGCACATATTGTTGTTATTATCACTGCACATATAATTATAGCCATTATTGTAAAAAATTTGACAGTGCTCCTTCTCCTAAATTCACATTTTCCACATGGTGATTTATTTTTAAAATTAAATATTGGTTGCTGTTTCAAAACAGCATCCTTATCCTCTGCCATTTTTTGCAATCTTCGTGCAATTTGTTCAATATCTGGAATTTCATGCTCCAACTCATTAATATTTGTTTTTCTGTTGCGAACAAACATGCATCTTGGAGTTTAATGGACAAGTGAATAAATGCTCTAGTTGTTTAACACAATAAAAAGATTTGCTTATTAACAATTTCAGAAACAGGTCCACTAAATTTTATTTGTTTATTTTATTCCTAACCTGAGTTATAAAGTTGAGTGAACCATCAAACTAAAGAGTATCAATAGCTTGAGATATAACATTAGAGTGAAGTGTCAGACTTAAAACTGAACAGATAACTCACAATTTAGAGAAAGTAGAATACTATCATAATATCAATTTAGTTAAATTATTTCAAACTGTCTATTTTGTAAAACTGAATACTTTGAATGATTTAAAAGGATACCAGGGCAATTATTGTAATCATTTTGGACTACATCTGTATGTATATAAACATGTTCACTTGGTGTGATTTTATTCCATTGTTGCATAAAACAATGGAATAAAATCAAACAACTCCTTTAACTGCTGCCACATATCACAAGCAATGAATTTCATTAACTCCAAGCACAAATCCTAGAATCATGATTCAAATAAAGCTAGAAGGATCTCATTAACTTGTTTCTCTGCTTATAATGTTACATACAATTAGTATTTCTGTTACATGAGTTTTTTGTCAGGTGTCTTAGCATGAGGCAACTAGAGAGTCAAACAGTGTGACAAAATCTTACCTTTATATATATATATATATATACACACATATATATATACTCTAATTACTTTACTATAACCTATAATCACAGACATGTAAGAGCATGTATTAAGTTGTGTCCATAGAGAAAAGCTCCTGAATGTTGGAAATGCAAGAAAGCAAACATGGGAAAAATTTTAACAATGAAAAGAGCTGATTTGTACAAGACATCTAATGTACTACAAATGTGAACAAGATCAAAGAGAAGTTAGGTATACAGAAATTATTATAGAAACAATAAAGGTTACCTTTAAGGCTGGTTCACATAATTTATGAGCCTTACATTGCGTTGTGTACGTCATTTTATGAACACAGTGTATGCATGATGCACAAACATGATGTATTGCAATGCAAAGGTAGAATTGATTTCTATCTTGAAGTTTCAAGCAATGTGTTCAGCCAATCAGAATTCAATAGCCACATGTTTTGACACATCAATGTGTTTTATAGTAGATGGGAAACTTATTGAGGTTGTTTCCCTTGATTGTAGTAAGTATCTAGCAAAAACTATAAAGATGTAAGAGCAAGAGAAAATGCATGGAAGGAAGTGGCTAGCCAGGTAACTAAAACTGTGAAGCATTCCTTGTTGCAGCCATTAAGTAAAAATAAGATGCACCCACATTGTTCTTCTTTATTTCTGTTGCCTTCTTTGTTGTCTGTAAAGCAAAGCAAGTAGCAACACTTCAGTCTCATTACTACACTAAGAGTTTATAATAATGAGGGTGGAGTTTTAACTTAGGTGTGTCCTATTATTTATATGAACAGCATTGATGCTAATAGATGCAATACAACACATATACAAGCATAGTTTGGGAACCGACCTTTAGTCTTCAAAATGATACTTATAAATACATCTAGCCTTTTACTGTTTAAGCCAAATTCTACACATTTAGCATGTACCAGACCCTTCATGTAATAGTAGTGCTCTGTTTATGTTAGTATTGATACATCCATCGGTAAATATGACAGACATGTGTGCATGACAGTAGACAATGAAATTTAATCCTAGCTTTTATAAACAATGACTTTTATAGCTCTTTCGCAAAAAGAAGGGGTTAATTTGGTAGAACGAAAGTATTATGTTACTGTACGTAATACAATAGGTAGACTTAGCGAAATCATAAACAAGACTAGTGTTATTAATTTATCAATTGTATTATTTTAAAAATTAATACTTCTAATGAAATAATTGTGATTAAGTACTGACGTACCTTAAAATTAGCACTTGAAAAAGTTGAGATATAAGAAGACCAGATAGGAGACACTCTGAAAAAGGTCGAGAGAGGCACTAGCAAACCGCAAATGATGGGAGGTCTAACCACACCTTCATAATAGTTACCATGAAAGCAAAACACTTCAGTTCCTGGACACCAGTTTAGCAACAGAGGATATAAAAATTCTGCAAGAGAGGTAAGTGTAGACTGTTTGTATATTTGTCCTTTACTGTATCATCGCCTAATAATTAGTTCTTTGACCATCATCATCTCAAGTTTTGATTTAGTTCATAATTTAAGTTTTAACACTGTCATTAATTTTCATTTATAATATCATTACTATAATAATATTTATATGGTAGAGAATACTTTAAATTTGTTGTGTATCATAATGTAATCTGAATTAATGTTATTATACTATACCTTTAGATTTTACTAACTGTCATGATAAGCTGTTTACAGTTGTCACGTAAATTGTAATTTAATGAATATATTAAAACTGAAAATGGAATTAACAGCATCTTATCTATATAGATATGTGGCCACACCTACAATGAACATTTCCTTGCAAGTTATGGATATAATGTTCTTTCTTCTGAAGATTACAGATCATATAACAACTTTACATGTGTACAATTTAATATGTTAGAAATAATCTATGTTTTTACTTGTAATTATTTAATAATAGATTAAGATATGATATTGATAAAAAAATTTAAAAATCCAGTGATATAATAAATAAATATAAAGTGATAGATAGCGTCGTCTTTCTTTACAATTAAACTGATCATGATCCTGCTAGTATACTAAACAACTTGTAGTCTCTCATTATCCAAATGATATTAGTCCTATAAAGTAATAATATACTGTAATAATAAACACAACATATACTGTTTTGTTGATATACTAAAGTACTTAGTTTAAATATCTTTTACTAAAAATAGAGTTAATATATTCTTATTACGATATAATAACAATATTATATGATGGGTGGAGTCTGAACATGTAACATTGACTTCATATCACTGCTAGGCATAATTAGAGGGAAGGTACTTTCAAACGTGGGACATACCTAACCTATTTTTGAACAATGCACTTTAGAAAAGCTTGAAATGCTTGACATTATTATTAATTACTGTTTCCATGGAGATTGTTATGATGACAGCTGCTAAAGTTCAACCACAATACATATATCATATCATATACTGTAATGCTCATTTGTTCTATAAAAGACATATTACATTGAGTATACATGTGATCTTATCTATTAATACATTTATTATAACATGTAATACTTGACCACTATATATTACAGTGGTAATACTATATATAGAGAGAGCATACAAATATAGGTCTACTCAATACTTACTTTAGTTCTGAGGTCTTATTAACTAAAGTTTCTTCTCACTGACATAATAGATGTGACTGTTCTATTTAGTCATTAATAGTAATCCATTAAACAGTCTCTAGTTATTATCCTATTAAAGACATATAATAATAAATACCAGTACAATTAATATAGAGTCATACTTACAATAAGTCTGTTAGTCCATATACTAATGTATCTCCATCTATAGTAGTAGATGAACTTACTCTAAAGAGAGGAAGAGATTTTCTCACTAGTACTTGTCTTTAGCTAGAGTAATAGTCCTAACCTAATAATAAATAACAAAATATTGTGATCTTATCTATTAATACATTTATTAGAACATGTAATACTTGACCACTATATATTACAGTGGTAATACTATATATAGAGAGCATACAAATAGAGGTCTACTCAGTACTTACTTGAGTTCTGAGGTCTTATTAACTAAAGTTTCTTCTCATTGACATTATAGATGTGACTGTTCTATTTAGTCATTAATAGTAATCCATTAAACAGTCTCTAGCTATTATCCTATTAAAGACATATAATAATAAATACCAGTACAATTAGTATAGAGTCATACTTACAATAAGTCAGTTAGTTCATATACAAATATATCTACATCTTTAGTAAGTAGATGAACTTACTCTAAAGAGAGGAAGAGATGTTATCACTAGTACTTATCTTTAGTTATAGAATCGATAATATGATGACACAAATAACATTCATGCTATCACATAGTGGGTATGAGCATTTGATCATTATATTGTAATATGTCAAGTAATATGACTTATGGACATATAGTGACTATGATATTTATGTGTTTATCATAATTAGGTAGAGATAATGAGTGTGACAAAGTGACATCTCTTAACTTTACATTAATGAATATAAGCAGTGATGATGTCACATTTGATCACTGTACTGTAATGTCTAGTAATATAACGTATGAACATACCTTTACAATCTTGTTAATGTCATATCCAGTTTAAGTTATATACCTAATAAAAAGGACAGATAATCACATAACATACTGTATATTACTGTATTGTACTTACCATAATTTATAATGAGAGTTAATACACTTCTACCTCTATAGTGTAAGGTGAAGACATATATGGACATTGAACAACAACAAAGAGTTTAGAGCTCAAGACACACCTGGTAATTCTAGTATAATATAGGAGAGTATAATGATAAAAGTAACATCCACAATCTCAAATAAGTGAATATGAGCAGTGATGATGTCACATTTGGTCATTGTACTGTGTAATGTCAAGTAATATAACTTATTGACATACTTATATATATACAATGAGATTAGTATTTTAATTTGTTATCAATATTACCATTGTCTACTTTTAATCACTGTCAGATAATGATTGTTCTGAGGAGGTTCCTTGAGTATCAGATAGATTGTCTTCATCATCATCAATATTACTGTCTTCTGTTCTTAGCCTTTTGTCACTAGTTACTGATGAATATATAATAAAAAGATGTTTTAATCAATACACTACATTTACCTTTATGTGTCCTTTGTCTTTTTGTAGGTAATGAAGACTCACATTCTGATGGTATTCCTTTCTTTTGGAAAGTCTTTCCACTTGCAGGTTCCTTACCATCTCCAATAGATATGTCATATGGTGTTGATTCAAATAATTTATGTTTCTTACACACTTCTTGTTTTTGAGGTAAATGATTTCATCAGATTGATCTGAATCATTACTTTCTGATCTTTGTCTCTTTTCTCCTGTAACAAGTAAATACAAACAAAATACATTGTTAACTTTATTAATATACTTACTGTATTGTCTCTTCTGTTTCATATAATTATGAAGTGATGTATTATAAACTTGTGGTTTCTTGATGAATAGTCTCTTTTATCAGACTGACCAGAAACATTGGTTTCATTCCTTTGTCTTTTGACCTCTATATTAATGAAGTAAACATTCTAAACATTAAACTCAGTCATTATCAGATGATGACTCTGTTCTGAATATACAGTTTCCATTAGTTTTGGTTTCTTTACTGTTTTCTATTTATCTGTGATAACAGAGTATAAAAGAAGACATGATAAGTTATTCCTAACTTACTCTCTTTGTTCATTTTTTGCTCATTGGTTTTGAGTGCTTCTTTATAATGGATGTACTTGCATCTGACCTTTTCAATTTGTGTAGTCTATTTTTTGATGTTCCTTTATCAAGTCTTTCTGATTTATCTTGGTAGCAGGTAAATGGTTCAACAAGTATATCTTGTAGAGTGGTGCCTCATGTAATGTGCTCTTTCTCTGCAGTATTTTCTAATTCTAAAGTAAGTTCACTAGTATATATAATATAACGTTTTATATAACATACCTTTATATTTTTCGACAATAGTATTAGCTAAATGTTGATGTGTCAATTCTTCTAAAATATTGAGAAAAGATGTCAAAATATTACCATTATGTGAGACACGATCTTTGATGTCATCAAGAATTAGTTCAAGGCGGTCTTCACTTGAATCTCCAGTTTTCTTATCTCTCACTCTTTTATAAAGACCATCTGAAATGATTTCCTCTGAATATAGTTCCAGTGCTAGAGCAGATGGGTCTATACTTGACTTAACAATAATATTGGTACATCGAACAAGAGCTCTCCTAGCCACAACAGAGTCATTAAACTCTGAGTTATCAGATAATGACTCTGCTTGTTCTAATGACACCGCTTCTTCTGTGATAACTGAGTACAAAAAGTGAATTCACTAGTACATATAATAAAGCATTCTATATAACATACCTTTATATTTTTGGATAATAGCATCAGCTAAATCTTCATGTGTCAATTCTTTTAAAATATTGAGAAAAGAAGTCAAAATATTACCATTTTGTGAGACACGATCTTTGATGTCATCAAGAATTAGTTCAAGGCGCTCTTCACTTGTATCTCCAGTTTTCTTATCTCTCACTGTCCTATATGTACCCTCTGAAATGACTTCCTCTGAATATAGTTCCAGTGATAGAGCAGATGGGTCTATACTTGACTTAACAATAATATTGGTACATCGAACAAGAGCTCTCCTAGCCACAACAGAGTCTAGTGAAGTGATCTGATTAGAACCAGGTTCTAAAATAAAAAATATAGTTGTTATGAAATGTTAACAAAGCTATTTTGATTGTTAGGTACAAGTGTAAATGTAAAATTCTTTGTCAACTTTATATGCAAACTCAAAAAAAAACATGAGCTAAAACTAAAAGTGGAATATGAATTGATGGGAAAAATATCTACATAACTTAATTAGTAAGCTATCTATTACTGTAGATCAGGAAACTTTTGTAGTTGATTTTTAGCTACAAAATGGTTGCAACTTCAAATGCTGTTATTAATCATATTCATAATTCTCAAAACCACAGTAATAAAATAACAGCAAATATTTAACAAACAAAATGTAGACTTAAAAATTTACAGGATACTTGTTATTATCTTTATGTTAACCTGATTTAGACAATGATGACTTTAAATGACCTTGTTCTTCTTTTTGTTTAATGTGAGCCTAAAGAAAAATATAATAGTTACTTATCACTCTTACATTCATAACTTTACCTCATTAATCCATATGGTATGTTGTTCTAACAAAGGAACAAAACCTTTTCCATGGACACATCTAGCAGCTACAGGATCAGGATGTTCACATATTGCTGGATGTGGAGGTGATGATTGACAAACAGTACAGGGAAAACCAAAGAAATGGTGTGTCTTGTTTGTATAATGTAGAGATTCAGTTACTATCTGTATACTGGTGTTAAGAGTTTTATACACAGCTAAACAGAGTTCTGACAAAGGTAAGGCTTCACTAATTTCGGGTATACGATTGATTGATATCTCTAGGTAAGTAGCTCGACTGATAAGAGTGATTTTGTCATAACATTTACCAACCAAGAAGGTGATCTTGTTACGATAGTGAGGTGGTTTATCTAATGTCCATTTCAGTCCTGATTGTTGTGTTGTGCTTATCAAATGAACTACTAAAGAACAGAACATACCTACAGGACAGTAACCACACTCAAAGTAAATTAACAATGGAGCAGGAAACATGGACAGGTCTCCAACATCTTGTTCAAGGGTAGCAGGTTTAAGAGCACAAGGCAAAAAGTAGTAATTCTCATTTTTAAAACCTTTCATAGGACCAGCTATAATATGGAGATGCTTTAATAAAGACACAAGTTTTAGTGGAGTCAGAGGATCATCATTTCTTAAAAAAAGCCTTTTTAGAGTTGACTCTGAGAATTGGCCTAAAGTACGAAACCTTTCTTCACTACCAGGTCTTTGTATTCCTCTAAAAGTAAAACTGGATGTGATTAATTGGGTGATGTGATCAAAAACAAGTTGAAGATCAATGATGACTATGTCTTTTAATTCCATAACCTCTGGGTAATACATGATGCTACCCACTCTGTGATGTAAAAACCACAATGCTGACATGAACTCATCTCTGTCAGATATACCACACTTCTGAGCAAGCTTATAACAAGCATCTAATTTGAAAATAGACTTCTCACTCTTTCGTAACAATACATTAAAACTACACCACGATACTGGAATATGTAACTCATTAAAGTTTGTCAACATGACATTATGTAAAGCTGTTCGTAAATGTTCAATATTCTCTTGGTCTCTAATTGTATCAAGAGCAAAAATAACCTGTTCTTTACTTGAAAATAGGACCAAATTCTCATGAAATAGTTCAACACTGTTTTGTATCTTCACTTTAAGTTGTTCATTAACTTCAGCTACTTTACTTTCATCAACACAATCTCTGTGAGTAGCAATGAGAAATGCAGCAGGTTCTGAGATATCTTTAACTGGTAATTCATCAAATGTCCATCCAATTGTGTTTTCTCTTAAACAAGCTATACTGGCTAATGAACGAAAAATAGCCTCTTCAAGTGTTAAAGAGGACTCGTAAGGCTCTAAATCACCATTGCTTGATCTATAAGTGATTTTAAAACAACTTTTGATATCATCTGTAAGTTTAAAGGTTAGTAAATTGATAGCTGGACCAGTAATAAGTGCTGGTAAGATCTCATGAAATTCAGGTTGTCCTCCAGTATCAATGATGTGCAACAAAGCATGGCTACTTTCATCGATCTGTTCTGATGTATCTGTGTCCTCCAACTTTGCTCTGTTAATAACATAAGTACTTTGTACAGTTTCAGATAAAGTTTGAACAGCTTTTACATTTGAAGTTATAACTGGCCTTTCATCAATGAGGTCTAAAGTAGTGTAGTTCCCGTCATCACTTTCATTGTCATTGTGTATGTAAGTTGTAATATCATCTTGAATTTCAATGTTTTCAGAATTAACTGTTGAAGTGTTGTAAATGCTGTCATTGGTCTTCCTGCTAACTTCAACTGGTTTATTATTTTCATAGATGTGTTTTAAGCTTAAAATTGAATTGTTAATATCACTGGAGACAGGCTTTGCTAAAGTACTACTTAATACTCTTTCAAAAAGATAAACAGCTTCTTCATCTAATTCATGTTTTTTCCATTTGCAAACACTATCTTCTAGTCCAGAGACTAGGGCATTTTCTTGTTGCAGTTTACGAAATGATTTAACTTGTATGGCTGAATCTACCACACCAGTACTATTACAAGGTTCTAAAAGAGTCTCATTGAGTAACCTCTTCTTCAATGTACTTTTACCAGCACCTGGTGGTCCAGTTAATATACATTTTACTGCACGTAAGCACATCACTCCACTGCTTTTCAATGCTTGTTGAAACTTGTTATGGTACTCTAGCAAACTTTCTAATTCATCATCATAATTTGTATCAATCAATGACACAAGTGTTTGACATTCTGGACGACTAATAAAATATTTAACCAGATGTTTGTTCTTTAAATTACAAGCAATTTGTAAAGGAAAACGATCTGAATGATCCTTAACATTAATGTCGCAACCTGCTTCTTCGACTAGATACCTAACTAACTCTACATTGCCAGAACAACAGGCTATGTGGAGTGGTAGATTACCAAATTCGTCTGGAGATTCTCGATTACACTCAGGCTTAGAAGTCAGAAACTTCACAATTTCCAATTGATTCTTCCCACAAGCCAAATGGAGGGAAGTGTAGTCATTTTGTCCCTTAGCATTAATGTCACAACTTGCTTCTTCAACTAGATAACTAACTAACTCTACATTGCCAGAACAACAGGCTATGTGGAGTGGTAGATTACCAAATTTGTCTGGAGATTCTTGATTACATTCAGGTTTAGAAATCAAAAACATCACAATTTCCAATTGATTTTTCTCACAAGCCAAGTGAAGGGAAGTTGCACCATTTTTTCCTGTAGCATTAATGTCACAACCTGCTTCTTCAACTAGATACCTCACTAACTCTACATTGCCAGAAAAACTACAGGCTAAATGGAGTGGTAGATCACCAAATTTGTTTGCAGATTCTCGATTACATTCAGGTTTAGAAGTCAGGAACTTCACAATTTCTAATTGATTTTTGTGACAAGACCAGTGGAGGGAAGTGTAGTCATTATTTCCCTTAGCATTAATTTCTAATTGATTCTTCAAACAAGCTATGTGGAGGGAAGTGGAGTCATTTTGTCCCTTAGCATTAATGTCACAACCTGCTTCTTCAACTAAATACCTCACTAACTCTACATTGCCAGACAAACTACATGCTACGTGAAGTGGTCTATCATCGAACTTGTCTGGAGATTCTCGATTACATTCAGGTTTAGAAGTAAGAAACTTGACAATTTCTAATTGATTCTTCTCACAAGCCACGTGGAGGGAAGTGCAGTCATTTTTTCCCTTAGCATTAATGTCACAACCTGCTTCTTCAACTAAATATCTCACTAACTCTACATTGCCAGACAAACTACATGCTACATGAAGTGGTCTATAATCGAACTTGTTTGGAGATTCTCGATTACATTCAGGTTTAGAAGTAAGAAACTTGACAATTTCTAATTGATTCTTCAAACAAGCCATGTGGAGAGAAGTGGAGTCATTATTTCCCTTAGCATTAATGTCACAACCTGCTTCTTTGACTAGATATCTCACTAACTCTACATTGCCAGTAGCTAAACAAGCTATATGAAGTGGTCTGTTGCTATTTTTGTCTCCAACTTCATGATTACATTCAGGTTTAGAAGTCAGGAACTTCACAATTTCCAATTGATTTTTGTCACATGCCCAGTGGAGGGAAGTGTAGTCATTATTTCCCTTAGCATTAATGTCACAACCTGCTTTTTCGACTAGATATCTCACTAACTCTACATTGCCAGTAGCTAAACAAGCTATATGAAGTGGTCTGTTGCCATCGTTGTCTACAGCTTCACGATCACATTCTGATTTAGAAGTCAGGAATTTCACAATTTCCAATTGATTTTTGTGACAAGACCAGTGGAGGGAAGTGTAGTCATTATTTCCCTTAGCATTAATGTCACAACCTGCTTTTTCGACTAGATATCTCACTAACTCTACATTGCCAGTAGCTAAACAAGCTATATGAAGTGGTCTGTTGCCATTGTTGCCTACAGCTTCACGATCACATTCTGATTTAGAAGTCAGGAATTTCACAATTTCTAATTGATTTTTGTGACAAGACCAGTGGAGGGAAGTGTAGTCATTATTTCCCTTAGCATTAATGTCACAACCTGCTTTTTCGACTAGATACCTCACTAACTCTACATTGCCAGAATATAAACATGCTAAATGGAGCGGTAGATTATCAAATTTGTTCGCAGATTCTCGATTACATTCAGGTTTAGAAGTCAGAAACTTGACAATTTCCAATTGATTCTTCTCACAAGCCCAGTGGAGGGAAGTGTAGTCATTATTTCCCTTAGCATTAATGTCACAACATGCTTCCTCGACTAGATACCTCACTAACTCTACATTGCCAGAATATAAACATGCTAAATGGAGCGGTAGATTATCAAATTTGTTCGCAGATTCTCGATTACATTCAGGTTTAGAAGTCAGAAATTTGACAATTTCCAATTGATTCTTCTCACAAGCCCAGTGGAGGGAAGTGTAGTCACAATTTCCCTTAGCATTAATGTCACAACATGCTTCTTCGACTAGATACCTCACTAACTCTACATTGTCAGAATATAAACATGCTAAATGGAGCGGTAGATTATCAAATTTGTTCGCAGATTCTCGATTACATTCAGGTTTAGAAGTCAGAAACTTGACAATTTCCAATTGATTCTTCTCACAAGCCCAGTGGAGGGAAGTGTAGTCACAATTTCCCTTAGCATTAATGTCACAACATGCTTCTTCGACTAGATACCTCACTAACTCTACATTGTCAGAATATAAACATGCTAAATGGAGCGGTAGATTATCAAATTTGTTCGCAGATTCTCGATTACATTCAGGTTTAGAAGTCAGAAACTTGACAATTTCCAATTGATTCTTCTCACAAGCCCAGTGGAGGGAAGTGTAGTCATCATTTCCCTTAGCATTAATGTCACAACCTACTTCTTCAACTAGATATCTCACTAACTCTACATTGCCAGAAAACATACATGCTATATGAAGTGGTCTGTTGCCATCTTTGTCACCAGCTTCATGATTACATTCAGGTTTAGAAGTCAGAAACGTCACAATTTCTAATTGATTTTTGTGACAAGCCCAGTGGAGGGAAGTGTAGTCATTATTTCCCTTAGCATTAATGTCACAACATGCTTTTTCGACTAGATACCTCACTAACTCTACATTGCCAGAAAGTAAACATGCTAAATGGAGTGGTAGATTACCAAATTTGTCTGGAGATTCTCGATTACATTCAGGTTTAGAAATCAAAAATTTCACAATTTCTAATTGATTTTTGCCACAAGCTATGTGAAGGGAAGTTGCACCATTTTTTCCCGTAGCATTAATGTCACAACCTACTTCTTCAACTAGATACCTCACTAACTCTACATTGCCAGAATATGAACATGCTATGTTAAGGGGTGTTTGATCATTATTGTCTTTAATATCTGGATTATATCCAATGGTGAGGATGAGGTAGTGGACAATATTTACATCACCTAATGTAACTGAGTGATGTAATGGAAATAATGTTGTAGTATCTAACCATTGAACAACATTATCTTTAGTCACAAGCTTTGCTAAGGTCACATGATCCTCTTGAATTACTCTGTTCATAAAATCTTTAAAAGATATTTTCTTAAGCAATGGTACCATTATTTCCCAAGTTGATATCTTAACACATTGATAGATATCATCAGGAGACAATACAATATTTTGACTACATATAAATAAAACAATGTCTGAATGTTGATTATTACAGGCATAATAAAGAGGGGAGTGTCCATGAATGTCATGATGTAATACGAAACCACCTTGATGCTGAACAAATAACAATCTAACAAACTCAAGTTTACTAGTGATACATGCTAAATGAAGCAGAGATGAGCCCTCATTATTAACTAAGGAGTCACAATCCACAATACCAGAGACACTAATAAGGTAATCTAAAACCTCTAACCCACATTGAACAGAACTACAGCACAAGTGAAATAAAGTGTTCCCTTGATCATCACGTATCCAAGGAGAAGCTCCTAGTTCAATAAGTCTTTTGACATTATCCAGATCACCTCTAGTACAAGCAGTACAAAGTTCAGTTGCTAAATATGACTCCATTGTTGACATTGATGCTGTAAAATACAACATAGTGATGATATATAACCCAAATTAATTTAAGTGATACATTTTTAAAATGCCACCGTTAGGGATAGTTAGGGCTTTCAAAAGGCTGTGCCCATAAAAATCACCTTTTTAAATGAAAATGTTGTGGCTATTATGAAAAGCATGATAGGCTGTCAGAACATTGTCTTGGATAATATGGTGTGGTTATAAATGTGTAATTTACTGTGAACAATACAATACTTGTATTTTCCAAGTTCTAACCATTTTAACGTAAACAAAAAAACACGTCTTAGCAGTATTACAGCATTGACAAACTCTTGAAAAAATCTCACAATGATCTCTACATTTATAAAGTTGTCATAGTTGATTAAGAGAAAGAGATGTAAAAGGTGCTGCTCTTTCAGGACAACCTTAAGTATTGATCACAAACTCATGTATGATTATTGACCAAATACATTCACATGTACAGTGACATATTGTATTTTACATGAACATCAGTCTATTGAGCTAAGTTGTTCTCTTTTTAAATGTATGAGAGGGTCTAAGAAAGGTCATATCAGAACCTAAACCAATTATGATAAACAAAATAAAGAAGCCATACACACAAACTAAATCAGTGATCTCACCAATTCAATGAACATTGGTTGGGATTGATATATGTTTACGTTTGAAGGTGGAAGAAATATTAGCAGACTTCAAAATCACACATATTACGTAGGGCTGCAATGTATGTTGGCTTTGTTTGGATATCTGTTAGCTAGTATACCATCCAGATGTAAAAGTGTCATTTTGGTAGTGTTGCTTTAGTAAGGAAAAAATATTTTAGTTTAGTTTAGTGTAGTATTGTTATACTTTACTAAAACAACACTACATTTTGGATAATTATAGTCTACATGACTTTCAAAGCTGATGAATGAAATTAAGCTACATTAAGTAACTATTGATGCACATTCATAACTAATAAATTTAGATACTGTCACCACAAGTGCTTTCAAGTGGGTGTGCTTATGAAAGCTTATGTAACCTAAGAAAATGACTTATAAGTGGCACTGCAGCTTTGTCAACCATTTAGTTCACTTACTTGACAAAGTACTCTTCTATATAGTGAAAACAGTGCCATAAAATATTCCTATGATAAACTTGATTGCTAGTTAAAATCTTTAACTTAAAACCAATTTTTCTTAGCAATATTGCAGCCTCAACAAACTCTCATCTTTAATAGTAAACATTTCACAGCATCAAAAGAATCTTGGAACTAATTTTACTATTAAAGTCTTGTTGTAGTTGTTTGAATTAATTAAATGAAATAAAAGGTACTGTTCTTTTCAGGATGAAACGATACAAACTACATTACCATATCATAATTTGTACCAACACTATATACTATTCAAAGTGGGGCCTCCTCTTTGTTGATGTATGACAAAACATTGAGTAGAGCTACAAAGTTGTATATTAGCAGTAGTGTCTGTATAAGATTATAATTATAGAATGATAGAAATGTAGGCAGACAAGCAAGCTATATAGTGAAAAGCTTTGACAATAATCATCCATACCCATCATCGTAGTGTTTGCTGTTATGGTAAATAAAATTTATCGTTTTTTATATTCAAAGGTAGATTAAGGATGTGGTTTAATTAAATTCATCACTATCAACTGTTACATACAACAATATATTGAAAGAGACCTGGGTGTTTGGGTAAATTAGTGTTGCTAATATTCATTTTTTATTCACCAAACAAAAATATGATAACGCCAAATGTTTCAATAGTCAGAGCGACTATCTTCATCAGTGGCTTAAATAATGAAAAAGTAAAAGTAAAAAGCTTCTATTTATACTACATCTTGCATTCCTGCATGGATTGTGTGTTCGCAGCAGATATGGTGATGGAAAATATAGAACAAAGGGCCATAAACTCCTTTTCACACCCCTCTATCTTTGGAAGAGGTATGTAGATGACACCTGTGTCACCTTACTACCTTCATTGGTTGATAGTTTCCATCAACATCAGAACTCTATTGAACCATCAATCCAATTCACAGTAGAGATAGAAAACAATGGTAGTTTGCCTTTTTTGGACATCCTTATCACAAGAGATAGTGATGGGTCATTATCCACAGCAGTTTATCAAAAAACAGATCCACACTAACCAATATCTCCAATTCTCGTCTCACCACCCTTCTTCCCACAAACTATCTGTTGGTCGCTCCTTATTCTCCAGAGCCTCTACACATTCATCCTCCCTTGTACAACGGGTATAGGAAGAATCCATCATCTTTCAGGCTCCACTAAAGAATGGATATCCAACAAATTTCATTAAGAGATGCCAAAAGTGATTAACCTCCAAACCAAAGCCACCTATTGCTAGTGACCAGAAAACAACAAGGATCACTATTCCTTATATACAAGGTCAATCCAAATCTATAAAAAGGATTCTGTCCCCTCTTGGCATTGAGATCGCCTTTACACTACAAAACACCTTAAGAAAAATTCTATCCAGGCCTAAAGACACTATACCCACCAAAATGAAATCTGATGTAGTTTACTAGATTTCCTGCTAAGATTGTGCAGCAAGTTATATTGGACAGACCGGCGGAAATCTATCACAACACGTTACTGAACACAGGAAGCCAGTAAAGAAAATGGACACCTTCTCTAGTGCTATGTCTGAACACATCTGCCAGACAGGTCATTCCATCAACTGGGACAACCATTCTATCCTAGCTCACCACCCTTTCCTCTGGTAGAGTCATTCTTGAATCATGGCATAAACATATGTCCATCAATCAACTGAGAGAAGGGCCCCCTTCCTGGTACTTACCTCACACTACGATCCAATATACATGTGAAGCAGCCCCACCCATGTAACACATGTCAGATATAAACATCAAAGCACTGCATGTGCAGGAATGCAAGATGTAGTATAAATAGAAGCTTTTACTTTTAATTTTTATTATTTAAGCTACTGATGAAGATAGTCACTCTGACTATTGAAACGTTTGGCGTTATCATATATTTTTGTTTGGTGAATAAAAAATGAATATTAGCAACAATAGATTGAAAGTAAGTGAGTAGACATACAATTATATGTAGTTAACACGTCATCCAAAATGACTATAAGAGTACCTATACTCTTCCCGAGTTGACAAGGGCTCCTTATTAAAAAAAGGTGTTTTATGCATGGTATGTAAGGTGAGGTATTTCCTCACTTATTATATGCAATTTAGCGCTGAAGTGCATTTTAATTGTACTCATTATTTGTTCACATGAATGTCATGTGCGCACACCACGTTTTCTCTTGTGTTAGTGAAGATGCCAACCAGAAAGAGATGATTTTCGGCCTTCTCCACTGAGAAGGGATAGGAGATCTTTGTTTTCCGTATACAAGGGTATTGGCGATGCTAGTATGTTAGAAAAAAACAGACTCTCAGTCTGATGATTCGAATCAATCAAATAGTTCTGATGATGAACAGTTCTAGGCATCCTTAGTCTTCCTTCTTTATTAAAAGTTTTTTCAGAACCACGGTGGCTTAATAGCTGCATTAATCGCAAAAGACAATGCCTGATTATTATTTTTATAATAATAATAGTCATAATAGAACATCTGTTTATATAATTAGAACTGTAATTTTGAATTGTCACGTGACAAATGGCTGACAGTAAAAGTTTATTAATTTTAAATGTTACAGTGTGATATCGCTAACACTAGGGTTGAGAATGTCTGATTATTAAGGGATTATTAGTAGGGCTGGAATGGATAGTTGTTTATCTGGTTAATTAACCTGTTATTTAAATATCCGAATATAGACAGTAGTATCCGGATTTGCTTATTAAGTTGTGGTTTAGTTTTGACTATGAGTAACTAGTCCCGTTTGGGCATATTTTACTAAACAAAACGATGGTAAAATAACCTGTAATCTTTGTAAGACACAACTAGCAGATGGAAGAGGAACATCGAACCTTCAAAAACATTTGAAAAGAAAACACGTAGACGAAGCCAAAAAATGTTTTGGTGATCTGGAAGTAGGCAAGAAACAGACAGTGATGTCTATGTATTCAAGGAAGTGTCCACCCAGCCATGCGACAAAAATAACGACGCTTATTGCCGAGTTAGTAGCTAGAGACCTGCGTCCTCTTAGTATTGTTGAGGATGATGGATTTCGACAACTTTGGAACTATGTTGAACCTAAGTATCAAGTGCCGTCTCAACTGCATGTCAGGAGCGTCTGCCAGAAGCTATACCATTCAGAAAGGGAGCGTTTGATGACTAAACTTCAAGCAAAACATGTAGCATTAACAAATGACTTGTGGATTAGTCTAGCAGTTCAAGCGTATTTGACCGTTACAGCTCATTTTATAAATGAGGACTGGATGATTGAGAGTTATGTTTTGATGACTAAAGAGATGCCTGAAAGACATACAGGTTTGTCACCATGTAGTTAGTAAATACAATTATTTATATTTTACATATAAGGTGTAAATATTTGTGAGAGATTGGAAGAGATAGTTATGGATTGGAGTCTAAATAAAGATAACATTTCATGTATAGTCAGAGATAATGGTGCCAATATGGTCCTTGGTATTTCCCTTGTTGGATGGTCTGATATTCCCTGCTTTGGCCATACACTACAATTATGTGTTGGGGCTGGTCTTAGCCTATCTAATATCAGTAGGCTAACAGCATGTTCTAGAAAGCTTGTGGGTCATTTTAAACACAGTAGTCTTGCAACTAGTGCTCTGAAAGTTAAACAAAAACTCTTAATTGTCTAAACAATACCCTGATTCAAGATGTCTCTACTAGATGGAAGTCAACATATTTTATGTTAGAGCGACTGGTGGAACAAAGATGGGCTATTTATGGTGTATTACACGATGATACTATTAGTAAACCAGATCACAAAAAACTAGATCTTAAAGAGGAGTAAGAACTGTCTTTTAAGCTATTGGCTGTGCTTAAACCATTACAAGTAGCTACTACTGCTTTCTGCAGTGAAAACCACGGTTTATTATCTTCTGTTTACCTTGTTGTGTATGGTCTGCTTAAAAAACATCTTGTGTCATTAAAAAGGTCAGAGTTCACAATGCATATTTAATAAGGAAGTCATGAAACTATAAAATGGCAAAAGAAGTTCAAGAAATAAAAGCTTGTGATTAAACAGTTGAGTCAAAGCCACTAACAGTCTAAATGATAACTAAGTAACTGCTGTAATCCTTGATGCCTAAGTAATGCAAAACTGAGAGTTGTAGCTAGTCACACCCACATAAATTTAAATTCAGTGTTTACATACACCCTTTATTGACCTTATCCCACAGGTGAAAAACAACCTGGTGTTCAGATTTGACTTTGGGGCAGAGAAAATTGTACCTGTCATGTGACAGGAAATCATTTTATAGGTTTATTAAGGGTTAATGTTTTGGTACCAAAACTATGTGCACAGGTTTGTAGTTCAGTTAATGAGAACAAAGATGTGTCTATTTTGTTAAATTGAAGTGAAACAAAGAAGACGTGTTATTAGTAGTAGAATTTTTTGTCAGTGATTGGATTCAATGGTGTCATGATGTGTAGTCACATAGACAACTTAAAGGATCATGTAAATTTTGAATATCAAAATTAAACTAGGAAAAACATTGCTTCAAACAAGTAATAGAGAATGGTAGAATAGTTTCAAAAATACAAAAAGGTAAAAAACCAAAGAATGAGAAACATTTACCATTGAGCAGTTGGTAAACATATTACCTCGTCATTACCAAGTAAAAACTGGCAAATGGCAAACTTGTTTTTTGTGTTCTTAAAAATATCTTGGAGTAGCAACAGACATTTTTGGACTTAATAAATTATGGTATGCAGACAACATATCATTCATTTTAGCGATTCAAAATGGACTCTTTCTTCGCTGTTGGTTAAAGAAATAGAGCAATGACGATGTTAATTACACCCTGAAAATCATCGTTGAACTTTTGCCAATGGAGCGTAGCCCGCTGGGGACAATATTATTCGTTACTACCAAGAGTCTTTAACATTACTATTTAAGTGTTATACTGACCTTTAATGTCTGAATTGATACGGGAATGATCTCTGAATGAATACCGCTACACTTCCTTTCCCCTTACACCCAAGTAGCTACCTACACATAAAGTAAATGCATTCATGTGTTGTATCATTTAATTGCATTCATATCCATACTGCAATGTGATTGGACTGAGCAAATTCCTCTAGAGCCCATACTGATCTACAGCAGTTTCCCCAAAAGTACTTTTCCTATATATCTGGTCACGTGAGACAAAATGCAAAGTAACTTGTTACTATTTTGAATGTGTGTTGCTAAAGTAACCTGTTTCTTGAAGACTATTGCAGACTACTATTTACAATTCTTCATATATGAATGTTTACTTTTGTCTATAGTATACCAGTATACTCTACTCATGTTGAGAATGACCACTAATGTTATACCTCTGATTAGGGATGAGCTAGAGAAAAATGGTCTGCATAATCCAAAAGGCCCGTAAGTCTACAAATTTTATCAAAAAACAGAGTACTATCTAGGAAAGCTACAAACCAGGAATCCAATATAAAGTACACGATGCTCTTTCCATTCCACCATGACTTGATGTCATGTAAATTTGCATTCATTAATTAATGCTTGCACAAGTGTTCTTTAGCTTCAGCAGAAAGATTCAGAAAGAGTACACCAAAAACACAAAAAGCTTCAATATAACTCATAAACAACTTGACAACTATGCCAAAGTTAGGTTGATGACATTGTCATTATTGAAATTCTACTAAACTACAGTCTATCTTAATGTGAAGAGAATATATTGGTAGTGCTCTGTTTATGAACTGATTGTATGCTTATCAAAAATATGTTCACTTCTTCATGGAAAGGTTACCTTAGCAACGCACATTCAAAATAGTAACATGATGTTTAGAGTCCAAGGAATAGGAATCAATTGATGACATGACCTCGTGAACACTGAGTTAAACACAAAAACAGTCCAAATATTGTTAATTGAAAGTGTTAGGTGCTATTACTTCATTGTTGATAATCAAGTTTAATCTTAGTTTTTTAATAAGAGACTTTTTGTAGCCTTTTATAAAAAGAGGGATTTAATTTTGTAGAACGAGCGTGATATTACGCGCGAGGTACTTCAGGCGGACTGAGCAAAATCCAGCAGTAGTGAACAAGTATTAAACTTGTCATTTAATAAGTATAATTTAAAATTTATAAAATTAATTAAATTAATAGTTAGTAATTAAGTACCTTAACAGTAGCAACTGAGACACAAGAAGACAGACCGTCTAGAGGAGTAGTTCGTCTAGAGGAGCAGTTCGTCTATAAAGAGAAAGTCCAGGCACATGACTTGAAACCGCAGAAGATAGGAGGTCTAACCACACCTTAAAAACTTAGAGTGAATAGAGTCTGCATCATATGCGGCGGATTAGCAAGATATAAAAAATTGTCAAAAGAGGTAAGTGTAGATTGTTTGTATAATTGTAATTTACAGAATATCATCTCCTGATAATTAGCTCTTTGAACATCATCATCTCGGTTTTGATTTTTTTGCATCAATTGGAGGTGGTATACTAAGTCCATTGTCTCTACAATATAGACAACATTCTCCTAACTCATCACTTAATCCATTACTAACTAACAAAGACTCTATATAGTCTCGCGTAGCCAGCCCCTCCCCCCTACGGGAAAGGAGGGTCTGGTCAACTGTAAGTATAGCTCTCGTTCAGAGAACTACCGGAAATCCGGTAGTCGATAAGTGGTGTTAAGAGGGAGGAGGGCAAACACCTACTTTAAAAATGCTGACAGACTCATCAGAAGCACAATGTCAGATATGTGTAGCGGTTCTCTCAAGCTTTTCAGTACTTTCAGTGTAAATGAGCTCAGCAGGCTCCTTTGTTCAGCCCTATGCAAAGCGCCATGAAGTTTACAAATAATCAATGCTTTTTCATCAGTCGAGTTGTAATAAAGTATATATATATATATATATATATATATATATATATATATATATATATAACCTTCGAAACTGTAATGGATAATCATGAAGCTGCAATTCAAGCTGCTGCTACTAGACTAGGAGTTACACTTAAAGTGAAGCAGTTTGAAGCAATAATGGCTTTTATCTCGGGGAATGATGTGTTTGTGACTCTTCCAACAGGCTATGGCAAGTCCTTGATCTTTGGCCTTTTACCATGGATCTTTGATGAAATTAAAGGCAAGATTACAATACTTATATACTAACTACCTAACTCTTTATTTCACACTTTTAGGTATTAAGGGAAGTATAGTTATTTGTGTAAGCCCTCTTGCATCATTAATGATGGATCAACGAAACAAGTTTGTCCCTAAGGGGATCAACTGTGATTTTGTGGGAGAGGCCCAGACTGACAAAGAGGCAATATCAAAAGTTGTAGCTGGCAAAATACAACTTGTTTTTATAAGTCCAGAATCTATCATTTGTAACACATTATATCGAGGTATGTTAATGAGTTCAACTTATAAAGAAAAAATTGCAGCTCTTGTCATTGATGAGGCACATTGTGTCAAAACATGGTAAGCAAAATATGATGCTAATCACTTCACTCTAAACTTATACAATAGGGGTGATGATTTCAGAACAGCCTTTGCTCATCTGGGTGAAATAAGGAGTATTATACCTTCACATATAAATGTCCTTGCACTAACAGCAACAGCTACCAAAGCTACTTTGACTGCTGTTAAAAAGCGATTGTCTATGACAGACCCTGTGATTGTTGGTGCTCCTCCATTTCGTGACAATATACAATACCTTGTGAAACCCATGCCAGATGTATCATCATTTTGCAGTGATATAGTGAACAGGATTAAGAAGGAAGAATCTTATCCTAAAACAGTTATCTTTTGTAGGCAATATGCTGACTGTGCAGAACTCTATCACAAGTTACGACACACTCTTGGACCTTATTTTACAAAACCCACCCATTATCCAGACTTTCATCAGTTTAGAGTTGTAGAAATGTATACTCGTGCTTCAACACTAGAAATGAAGGAGAAAGTCCTCACCTCATTCTGTATACAAGGTGGCACACTCCGAGTAGTTCTTGCCACAACAGCTTTTGGTATGGGTATTGACTGCCCAGATATTGAGAGGGTAATTCATTGGGGATCACCCTCGACTTTGGAACAATATGTTCAAGAATCTGGAAGAGGTGGCAGAAATGGAAATGAAGCAGAAGCTCTAATGTTGTATGGGGGCCAGAGTAGATTTATAGATGAAGATGTAAAAGCTTATGGTTTAAATGGGAATATATGCAGACGTACATTACTGTATAAGGACTTCTTATTTGCTTCCATTAATTCATCTAATAATATAACTGGTTGTTATTGCTGTGATGTTTGTGAACAGTCATGTAATTGTAACATATGTATGTGTAATACATGAGATTATGTATTGTCCAATTTAATGAGACTCAAACACTGTAAAAATTGATTTGTTGATTTAACCAAAATATTGTTATACAGGTTGAATGTAGCAAACTTAGTATGATGTGAAAGTAAATATAGTACTGATTTGATTACTAATGTACTACTAGCTTAATTTTATAAGTTTGCTACATGGAACATGTATAACAATATATTGGTTAAATCAACAAATTAATTTTTACAGTGAACAATTTAATAAAAGTAATATTAAGAGCAATATGTAAATGATCCTATTATTTCTGTTAACCAAGATAATGTTTCCTTTTCATTGTATTGGTCCAATATACCTTGCTTCAATTTCACTGATGTGTGTGATCTTGTACCCTGTTCATGTAAGATACATTCATCTGCTAGTACTGTTAGTATCGTTTGAAGGTCTTTTTGGTATGATGGTTTTGGGTGGTATCCTGACTCTTCTTGTGATTTTAACTCCTTTTCAAACACACTGCAGATATTATGAACAACACCAATGGCTCTAGCTGCATTAGCAATTGTTATTGGCTGAATATTTGATCCCATATTTCCAATAATAGATTTTAGTTGCCTGTTTAGATGCTCCATAAATAAATCACAAGGAATGTTACAGCCCTGTCTGCCATGAACATTAATAAATCGACCATACCTCAGTTGAGCTGCTTGGCGCTTGTTGAGTAAAAAATTATCTTGTACAAGTAGAATTGCAGCCTCTTTGCTGTAATTTTTTCTTTTAGCTGCACGAAATATGAGTAAAAGGAACTTCCAAATTAAAAGAACACGATCTCCATCCCCTTCTCTACAAGCATCACGATAACCATACCACACAAGTCCCAGTGTGATGACTTCACAAGCATACAGGTATACATCATCATTTGTTTGCTTTGGAGATGATAAAATGCGAACAAACATATTGACTAGTGTATCAGCAACTTCTGACAGTGTCATTGCTCCTTGTGGATTGTTATTCATTATTTCTCTTGCAGCTGTGATAATGTGGCCTACTAAAACTAATTCAAAAAAATCTTCAGCAGCCTTTAGATTGTTTTTTGGGTCAGTGGGAACAGCTGATCTATGTAAAACATTTTTGAGCTGACTTAGAGTACCCTTGTCTCTGCTAGACTTGTCTGAAAATAGACGTTTCCAAATTACCTGTACAAAACAATAAATTTAATCAATAAAAATAGTATGATACCTTCATCAATGTCATCCTACTGTGCCAATCCTCAACAACAGGAACAAGTCCTTGAAGTCTCTCCTTAGCAGTTGGATGATTTGATCGAACTGCAATTGAACTTCTAGCTCGTGCAATTGTTAGCTGGTCACCTCCAAACAAAATTTCACATTGAACAAAATCTTGAAATGTGAATGGTTGGTCATCAGGAAGTCGAGTGCATTTTTCATAAGATAAACTTGGTACATATTTCTGCATGCTGTCCATTATTTGACACATTTCATCTATATAATTCTCGTTTAATAACTGAATGCCCAAAGGAACCTGTAAATTGTAATCTATCTAATGATTTGATTGCATTACATTCCAAACATACTATTTCTGACTTCTTAGACATTTCAAGTGAGTATTCATGTGGAATGTGCCACTGAACAGAACTACCTTGTGAGAAGAACTCCTCCATATTGAGTACAAGAAACCTAAACAACGAAACGTGTAGTGAGATAATTATGCTGTCCTGGCTTTCCATTACCTTGATATGAATATCCTGAAAGAATGCTTGAGGCTCTCAACATCATCTTTGTTCGGAAGGATAGATGGCAATTGTATTATTCCAGAGGATGGGAGATCTGATAAACCACTCAAATCTATTCTTTCTAATACAGCATATGAATGAAAGTAATGAAATGATCGAGTTTGGTGGTTGATCCTTTGGTATGATCGTCGGAAGTTTTTATCAATGTTATCTCCAACAATTTTGAAAAATTTAACATTTGTAAATTCACTAGCGCCAGTACTGCACACTTGCATCAACTCTGAAGAGTCAGAGGTACTCTCAGAGAGCTCAGCAACTAATTCCTCCATCTCTTTAATGAACTCTAATTCATCTTCATAGTCATCAATTGCATGTGCCACCTCATCATCAATAGTTGTGCTATCTTGAACGTCATCAGGAATGTCAGTAAGCAGATTGGTATAATCCATGTCATCCATGCCTTGAAATAACAGTTCTTCTTCCATGTCATCCTCATTGATAGAAGCTGGATATAACCATTCAATTCTTGGATTTATGTCATTGATCACCTTATCAGACTTGGTCTATATAGAAGGCAGAATACATTTTAATCATATTATAAAGTCATTTACTAACCTTTAGAAGATCTACAAAGGAATGAGTCCATGTCAAAACATCCTTATCGAAGTCTTTTGAAAGTCTCTTAACCAGTTGAAGTGTTCCATAATGAGACAGACACACCATAAGGGGTTGCAAGGAGGTATAGATCTAATAATTAATCAACTTATAATTAAATTAAAAGTAATATAAAATACCTGTTTACTTGCTCCATTGCCATATAATAGAACAGATAATACCCTTTGCATAAGGGACATTTTGCTGAATCTCTGCTTTAAAAGCATTCCAGAGATTAGACATAACAATGGCTTGTTAATACTTTTCTTTGTTAGAATTCCAGACATGATAGTCATTAACGTTGGCATTTTCTGCATGAGTTCGGTCCATACTTCATCAAAGCTAAACTGGCTAATAGAATCATCTGAGGTTCTCAGTAGTGAGTTATGTTTCATAGAACAGATCTCCTTCATTTCTCTTCTAATCATCTTGACAACTTCAAATATTACCTTATCAGATGTGCGTGATGATGTAGCTATGGAAGAGGTCAATGCAGTATAATTATGTCTCACAATGCGTCTCACGTTATGTTTCCCCCATGGTGAATCAACATCTACGTTACGTTCACCAGATGGATAAGTAAATTTAACCTAAGAAAAGGAATTGATTAATTAATAGGAAACAATATGACTTACTGATACTTTTACATCTTTACTTGATTCTGGTGCTTCTGATGATTGTTGAATTACCTCTGGTGTTGTTTCCTCTAGATCATCTGAATACAACCTTTTACGTTTTAATTTACTTCCCCTTGTCCTTACAATACTTGAATCCAGCATATCTAGAACAGCCTTCTTCTCCATTTCTGCCCTATGTAGGAGCTGTGGTAATCCTTCAACTTGCTGTATACACTTATGACAAATGTAACTCTCAACATGCATCCCACATTCAGACACGTCAGATTGAAAGTGCTCTCTAAGTAACTTATCAATAATTTCACGAACTTTGCCTGCTTTTGAACCATAAAATTTTTTTCTTTTCACTTTATTTGTTCCATGACTGACATCACTTTTACATAAGAGACACTGTTCAAACATTGCACTAGCCATAATTGCAATAGCTCACAAATCTAACCAACTGATATTGAAAAGGGAATGGTAAGAAAGAAATGTCTACAAAGGAGACTGCCAGATATACTGCTTTACACCAATACTTTATGGAACTTTGCATTGGCAGAACAAAGGAGCCTGCTGAGCTCATTTACAATGAAAAGCTTAAAAGATTTATGTATAGTTCATGGCGCTTTGCATAGGGCTGAACAAAGGAGCCTGCTGAGCTCATTTACACTGAAAGTACTGAAAAGCTTGAGAGAACCGCTACACATATCTGACATTGTGCTTCTGATGAGTCTGTCAGCATTTTTAAAGTAGGTGTTTGCCCTCCTCCCTCTTAACACCACTTATCGACTACCGGATTTCCGGTAGTTCTCTGAACGAGAGCTATACTTACAGTTGACCAGACCCTCCTTTCCCGTAGGGGGGAGGGGCTGGCTACGCGAGACTAGACTCTATACCAGTTACTTCATGGAACAGTACACAGATTAATGATTGGTTATATGAACAGGGACTACCTCAATATCAAGGAGTCTTTAAAGAGCAATGTATCAATACTGGATCTGTAATGTTACAAGTAACTGAAGATCATTTAAAAGAGATGAGTTTATGTTGTATTGGTCATCGATTGATTTTAGTAAATGGTATTGATGTGTTAAGATATAAAGCTGGTTTATTACCCAGTGCAAAGTTTGTTAATGTCAGATATCTACTTGAAGAGTAAGTGAAATATCATATATCTAGTAATTTTTTATCACTACATTATAATTTTCTTATTACAGGTTATTGATTACCTATACACTTTACTAACTGTCCATGATAAACTGTTTACAGTTGTCATGTAAGTTGTAATTTGATGAATATATCAGAACTGAAAATGGATTAATAGCATCTCTTCTATATAGATCGATGGCCACACCTACAATGTATTTTCTCAGAACATTTGTTTGACAACTATTTTGTCAAATAATGTGTAACGTTTTCATTATTTATTATTATAATAATAGATGAAGAATATGATTTTTGATAAAAATAAAAATATTAAAAATCCAATGATATAATAAATAAATATAAATTATAAGTGATAAATAGTGTCATCTTCCTTTACAATTAAACTGATCATGATGCCGCTAATACACTCAAAGAACTTGTAGTCTCTCATTATTCAAATGGTGTTAGTCCTATAAAGTAATAATATACTGTAATAATAAATACATATTAATACACCTTACTCTAAAGTTCCTTGCTTTAATAACTCTTATTACAAATATATTAACAATATTATTTGATGGGTGGAGTCTGAACATGTAATATTGACTTCATATCATTGCTAGGCATAATTAGAGGGAAGGTACTTCCAAACTCGGGACATACCTAACCTATTTTTGAACTATTCATTTTAGAAAAGCATGAAATGGCTTGACATATTATTAATTACTGTTTCCATGGAGATTGTTGTGATAACAGCTGCTAAAGGTCAACCACAATACACATATACTGTGATGCTCATTTGTTCTATAAAAGACATATTACATTAAGTATACATGTGATCTTATCTATTAATACATTTATTAGAACATGTAATATTTGACCACATATATTGACATGACATGTAATTAAGTCACCAATAACCACTGTATTTACAATGTTATTGTATTAATAAATGATTAGACTCTTTACTTACTTCTGCGATTGTCTTTGACAACATTTATAAGGTGATGTTACTTCCAACTTAAGTCATTAATGATAGGTAATAAATATTTATAAGAACTGTTTAAAGAAAGATTCATATCATATTACAATACATATAGTATTATACTTACTATATATAAAATCAGTTTAAGAGATATAGTTATTGTAAAAATGAATATATGTCTAACAAAAAGGTAGAGATAATGACATCATTATGTAGTGTGTTTACCATAATTTATAATGTTACAGTAACCTCCATACAGAAGGGATAATGACATATACTGACATCACTGTAGTTCATTATGAGTCTGTAGCTCATGACACAAGTAGTAGATCTAATGTAATATAGGAGATAATATGATGACACAATAACATTCATGCCTTCACATAGTGGGTATGAGCATTTGATCACTATATTGTAATATGTCAATTAATATGACTTATGTACACAAAGGAATACGATAAGCATATATCACGTATATAGTGATAATAATATTATAGTGACTATGATGTTTATGTGTTTATAATAATTAGGTAGAGATAATGAGTGTGACAAAGTGACATCTCTTAACTTTACATTAATGAATTAAGGAGTGATGATGTCACATTTGATCACTGTACTGTAATGTCTAGTAATATAACTTATGAACATACCTTTACAATGTTGTTAATGTCATATCCAGTTTAAGTTATATACCTAATAAAAAGGACAGATAATCACATAACATACTGTATATTACTGTATTGTACTTACCATAATTTATAATGATAGTTAATACACTTCTACCTCTATAGTGTAAGGTGAAGACATGTATTGACATTGAACAACAACAAAGAGTTTAGAACTCAAGACACACCTGGTAGTTCTAATATAATATAGGAGAGTATAATGATAAAAGTAACATCAACAATGTCACATAAGTGAATATGAGCAGCGATGATATCATATTTGATCATTGTACAGTGTAATATCAAGTAATATAACTTATGGACATACTTGTATATATACATATATGTCATCAGTTGTACAATGTGTCTATAGAAATATGATACAGATATGTTCATAACTTATACTATATCATACTTACTATGTTAGTTTATATACATCTACCTTTATACAGTAATTATAAGGTAGAGACATGTCAGTCACTGCAATTCAACAAGAGTCTAGAGCTCATGACACAACTAGTAGTTCTAATATAATATAGGACAATATTATATTGGAGACAATCTAATGTATGTAATCATATCTAATATAGTATAATAACTATAATTAAATACTCACTTATAAAATGCAAATAATATGATACATTGAGGCTCACGTTTTAACAAGATATATCATAGTTGTGTGGATATATAGCAAATATAGTAACAGTTCTTGAGAGTAGGTTATAACAGTCAAACAGTGATAAATCACTCTACATTAAATATAACAATCAGATTAGTATTTTAATTTGTTATCAATATTACCATTGTCTACTTTTAATCACTGTCAGATAATAATTGTTCTGAGGAGGTTCCTTGAGTGTCAGATAGATTGTCTTCATCATCATCAATATTACTGTCTTCTGTTCTTAGTCTTTTATCACTAGTAACTGATGAGTATAAAATAAAAAGATGTTTTAATCAATACATTACATTTACCTTTATGTGTCCTTTGTCTTTTTGTAGGTAATGATGATACACATTCTGATGGTATTCCTTTCTTTTGGTAAGTCTTTCCACTTGCAGGTTCCTTACCACGTCCAATAGATATGTCATATGGGGTTGATTCACATGACTTGTGCTTCTTGGACACTTTTTGTTTTTGAGGTAAATGATCTTTATCAGATTGATCTGAATCATTACTTTCTGATCTTTGTCTCTTTTCTCCTGTAACAAGTAAATACAAACAAAATACATTGTTAACTTTATTAATATACTTACTGAATTGTCTCTTATGTTTTATATAATTATGAGGTGATGTATTATAAACCTGAGGTTCTCTTGACAAATGGCCTCCTTTATCAAGTTGACCAGAAACACTGGTTTCATTCCTTTGTCTCTTGACCTCTAAATTTATGAAGTAAACATTCTAACCTGTACTATTTACGAACACATACTTTTGTATGGTATTTCTTTACTCCTGTAAGATGACCCACTAGCTTCTTCCTCAATACCTTTACTTGAAGTATCACTAAACTCTGAGTCATTATCAGATGATGACGATGATTGTTCTGAATATACAACTATTAATTTCGGTTTCTTTACTGTCTTCTTTTTTTCTGTGATAACCAAGTATAAAATAAGATATGATAACTTTGATAAGTAATTTCTAACTTACTCTCTTCATTCATTTTCTTTTGTTTATCAGGTGATTTTGAGTGCTTCTTGAGTGATGACACAGACATACTTACATTTGATTTCCTTTTCAATTTGTGTAGTCTTGTTTTTGGTGACCCCTTACTAAGTCCTTCTGATTTATGTTGGTAGCAGGTATCATTCTAACAAATAGTAAAAATTAATACTTCTATTATTTTTCCTAACTTTCTCAACAAATACATCTTGTAGAATGCTGTCTCCTGTAATGTGCTCTTTCTCTGCAGCACTTTCTAATTCTAAAGTAAATTCACTAATACATATAATATAACATTCTATATAACATACCTTTATATTTTTTGACAATTAAAGCAGCTAAATCTTGATATTTCAAATCTTTTAAAATGTTGAGAAAAGATATCAAAATATTAGCATCACGTGTGACATGATCTCTTAAGTGTCCAAGAATCCTTTCAAGGCGGTATTTACTTGTATCTCTAGTTTCCATATCTACTACTTTCTTATAGATACTCTCTGAAATGACTTCCTTTGAATAGAGTCTCCTTGCAAGATCAAAAGGATCAATACTTGAGTCAATAATAACATCAGTACATTGAGCTAGAGCTCTCTTAGCCACAACAGAGTTCATTGAAGTGATCTGATCAATTCCAGACTCTAAGGAAGATGTTGAATTTCTTCATTAATTATTGAAAAATATCAGCACTTTACTGTAAGCACGTCTCAAATTTCAATCAATTTCTTGTGGATGCAATCTTAAAAATGTTCATGCTGGTAGCAGCTGTGTATGTACTTAAGTCTTAATACCATAATTATAAAATGTCTAATGCATAACTGTCACAGACTCAGATGAATTTGAATTAATTTGTGCCTTAGCTGGCTTAATAGCAACTTTATTTATAAAACTACACAGTATTGAACCAAATACAGTAATTACAGTACTGGTACATTGTTCAGCTCTAGTAGACACATATAACCATTAAAAATTGCATATGCTGCAGCTGTTCATTTTATTATCTAAATATACAATCTAATCAAAAGTAGTGAAATATTCTAATTAAAGACCTATATCAGTTACTGATTTCTATATAATTGTAATGGACAAGGAATCTTAATATACTGATATTTAAATTATAATGTACATATTTAAGTTATAATGCACATACCTGATATGGACAATGATGAACTACCCTGTGCTTTATTTGGTAATAAGGGAACCTATAACAAACAAAATAATTATAATTCTACAATTGTCAGATAAACTCTACCTTATTAAACCAGATCTTATGTTTCTCTTGTAGAGGTATACGCCCTCTTCCATTAACACATTGAGCAACCACAAGATGACTACTTTTACATATTGCAGGATGTGGAGGTGATGACTGACAAGCAGTACATGGAAATCCAAAAAAGTGTTGAGACTTGTACGCATAATGTAAAGACTCAGTTACTATTTTTATACCATTATCAAGAGTGTTGTAAATAGTAGAGCAGACTCGTTCTAGTGGTACAGCTCTTGTTGTACCAATTATGTGATTTATCCATACCTCAAGGTAAGTAGCTCGACAAATAAGTGTAATATGATCACAACATTCACCAACTGTGAAAGTGATTTTGTTGCGATAGTGAGGTGGCTTCAATAATGTCCATTTCATTACTGACTGTGATGTGGAACTTAACAAATGAACTACTAGACAACAGAACACACCTACAGGACAATAGCCACACTCAAAGTAGATCAACAGAGGTGCAGGAGACATTGACTTGTCTTGATGCTCTTCTTCAACTGATGTAGGCTTAAGAGCACAAGGCATAAAGTAGTATTTATAACTTCTACGACCAACTTTCACTTTCATTGGACCTGCTACAATGTGAAGATGTTTTAGTAAGGAAACGAGTCTTAAAGGAGTCAAAGGATCTCCTTTTCTTGAGGACAGGATTCGAAGATGTGATTCAGTAAATTGACCTGTTTTAGAAAAGTCTCTGACCATTGCAGCATTTCCTGTTGCTTGGAAAGTAAAGGTAGATGTAATGAGATGTGTAATACGATCAAATACCAGTTGAAGGTTAGTAATAACAATGTCTTCCAATCCCTTAACTTCTGGATAGTGCATGATACTACCTACTCTGTGATGTAAATACCACAATGCTGACTTGAAGTCATCTTGGTCTGATATACCACATTCTTTAGCAAGCTTATAACAGGAATCTAGTTTGTGAAGAGACTTTTTACTTTTACGTAACTTTATGCTGAAAGCACACCAAGATACTGGAATGGGTAACTCACAAAATTTCTTAGAGATTATGTTGTGAAGAGTTGTACGTAAATGTTCAACTTGCACTTGGTCATTTATTGTGTCAACAGGAAAAATAGCTTGTTCTTCATTTGAAAATTGGACCAAATTCTCATAAAATAGTTCAACACTGTTTTGTATCTTTACTTTAAGCTGTTCATTAACTTCAGCTACTCTACTTTCATCAACACAATCTCTGTGAGTAGCAATGAGAAATGCAGCAGGTTCTGAGTCATCTTTAACTGGTAATTCATCAAATGTCCATCCAATTGTGTTATGTCTTAAACAAGCTATACTGGCTAATGAACGAAAGATGACTTCTTCGTGTGTAAAAGATGTTTCATAAGGTTGTGATTCACCATTAGGAGAACGATAAGTGATCTTAAAACGGCTTCTGAAATCTTCTGTTAGTTTAAAAACAAGCAAATTGATAGCTGGACCAGTTATAAGAGCTGGTAGAATCTCATGAAACTCAGGCTGTCCTCCAGTATCTATGATGTGCAATATAGCATGGCTAACTTGACAAACTTGTTGTGACCTTTTCTCATACTCAGTTCTCTTAGTAACAGGAATACTTTGTACTGTTTCATATAAAGTTTGAATGGCTTTTACATTTGGAGCAACATTATTTTCTGAATTATTGCTAGAATCTTGAAATGCCATATTGTCATCATTGTTGTCATCATCTAAAATGATCACTTCACTGTTCTCATCCTCATTGTCAATTTCTAGCACCTCAAGATTACATACAGTATAGTCTTGTATGTCACTGCTAATAGATATTTCTTCAATCAATTCAGTTCTCTCAATTCTTTGAGTGTTATGTTCAAAAGTATCAGAGATTTCTTCAGTAGGCTCTATTTTAATTGAAGTTTTTCTTAGTTCTGACTGTTTGGTAACATTTGTACCTGAGTTAGATAGTCCTGAGGAGTTGGTTGATATTTTTTCAAATAAGAAAACAGCTTCCTCTGCTGAATCTTGTTTGCTCCAATTACTAAAGTTTTCATTTAGTCCAGATACTATAGCACCTTCTTCTTGTAATTTACGAAATGATTCGACTTGTATAGCTGAATCAACCACACCAGTACTATGAGATGGTTCCACAAGAGTCTCATTGAGAAGCCTCTTTTTCAAGGTACTCTTACCAGCACCTGGTGGTCCTGTTAAGATACATTTTACAACTCGTAAATAAGTTACTCCACTACTTTGTATTGCTTGTTGGAACTTGTTGTGATGATCAACTAATCTTTGTAATCTATTATCATTACAGTTAAGAGCTACAGTATGACATTCAGGACGAGCAGTTAAATATTTGACAAGATCAAAGCTCTTCATATCAAGGGCAATCTGTAGAGGACTTTTGCCATTTACTGCCTTAGAATTAATGTCACAACCTGCTTCTTCAACTAGATATCTCACTAACTCTACATTGCCAGAAAACATACATGCTATATGAAGTGCTCTGTTGCCACTTTTGTCGCCAGCTTCATGATTACATTCATGTTTAGAAGTCAGAAACTTCACAATTTCTAATTGATTTTTCTCACAAGCCTTGTGGAGGGATGTCCTGTCAATATGTCCCTTAGCATTAATGTCACAACCTGCTTCTTCGACTAGATATCTCACTAACTCTACATTGCCAGAAAACATACATGCTATATGAAGTGGTTTGTTACCATTGTTGTCTACAGCTTCATGATCACATTCAGATTTAGAAGTCAGGAACTTGACAATTTCTAATTGATTTTTCTCACAAGCCATGTGGAGGGAAGTGTAGTCATTGCTTCCCTTAGCATTAATGTCACAACCTGCTTCTTCAACTAAATACTTCATTAATTCTACATTGCCAGAAAACGTACATGCTATATGAAGTGGCCTGTTGCCACTTTTGTTGCCAGCTTCATGATTACATTCAGGTTTAGAAGTAAGAAACTTGACAATTTCTAATTGATTTTTGTGACAAGCCCAGTGGAGAGAAGTGTAGTCATTATTACATTTAGCATTAATGTCACAACCTGCTTCTTCAACTAAATACTTCACTAAGTCTACATTGCCAGAAAACATACATGCTATATGAAGTGGTTTGTTACCATTGTTGTCTACAGCTTCATGATCACATTCAGATTTAGAAGTCAGGAACTTGACAATTTCTAATTGATTTTTCTCACAAGCCCAGTGGAGGGAAGTATAGTTATCTTGTCCCTGACCATTAATGTCACAACCTGCTTCTTCAACTAGATACATCACTAACTCTATACTGCCAGAAAACATACATGCTATATGGAGTGGTCTGTCACCATCTTTGTTGCCAGCTTCATGATTACATTCAGGTTTAGAAGTAAGAAACTTGACAATTTCTAATTGATTTTTGTGACAAGCCCAGTGGAGAGAAGTGTAGTCATTATTACATTTAGCATTAATGTCACAACCTGCTTCTTCAACTAAATACTTCACTAAGTCTACATTGCCAGAAAATATACATGCTATATGAAGCGGTCTGTCACCATCTTTGTTGCAAGCTTCATAATTACATTCAGGTTTAGAAGTCAGGAACTTGACAATTTCTAATTGATTTTTGTTACAAGCCCAGTGGAGAGAAGTGTAGTCATTATTACCTTTAGCATTAATGTCACAACCTGCTTCTTCAACTAAATACTTCACTAATTCTACATTGCCAGACGAACCACATGCTACGTGAAGTGGTCTATCATCGAGCTTGTCTAAAGATTCTCGATTACATTCAGGTTTAGAAGTAAGAAACTTGACAATTTCTAATTGATTCTTCCAACAAGCCATGTGGAGGGAAGTGTAGTCATTGCTTCCCTTAGCATTAATGTCACAACCTGCTTCTTCAACTAAATACTTCATTAATTCTACATTGCCAGAAAACGTACATGCTATATGAAGTGGCCTGTTGCCACTTTTGTTGCCAGCTTCATGATTACATTCAGGTTTAGAAGTAAGAAACTTGACAATTTCTAATTGATTTTTGTGACAAGCCCAGTGGAGAGAAGTGTAGTCATTATTACCTTTAGCATTAATGTCACAACCTGCTTCTTCAACTAAATACTTCACCAAGTCTACATTGCCAGAAAACATACATGCTATATGAAGTGGCCTGTTGCCACTTTTGTTGCCAGCTTCATGATCACATTTAGATTTAGAAGTCAGGAACTTCACAATTTCTAATTGATTTTTCTCACAAGCCCAGTGGAGGGAAGTATAGTTATCTTGTCCCTGACCATTAATGTCACAACCTGCTTCTTCGACTAGATACCTCACTAACTCTATACTGCCAGAAAACATACATGCTATATGAAGCGGTCTGTTGCCATTTTTGTCGCCAACTTCATAATTACATTCAGGTTTAGATATCAGGAACTTGACAATTTCTAATTGATTTTTGTTACAAGCCCAGTGGAGAGAAGTGTAGTCATTATTACCTTTAGCATTAATGTCACAACCTGCTTCTTCAACTAAATACTTCACTAACTCTACATTGCCAGACGAACCACATGCTACGTGAAGTGGTCTATCATTGAGCTTGTCTAAAGATTCTCGATAACATACAGGTTTAGAAGTAAGAAACTTGACAATTTCTAATTGATTCTTCAAACAAGCCATGTGGAGGGAAGTGGAGTCACTGCTTCCCTTAGCATTAATGTCACAACCTGCTTCTTCAACTAGATATCTCACTAACTCTACATTGCCAGTGAATAAACAAGCTATATGAAGTGGTCTGTTATTATTTTTGTCTTCAGCTTCATGATTACATTCAGTTTTTGAGGTCAGAAATGTGACAATTTCTAATTGATTTTTGTGACAAGCCCAGTGGAGGGAAGTGTAGTCATTATTTCCCTTAGCATTAATGTCACAACCTGCTTCTTCGACTAAATATCTCACTAACTCTACATTGCCAGTAGATAAAGAAGCTATATGAAATGGTCTGTTGCCATCGGTGCCTACAGCTTCACGATCACATTCAGGTTTAAAAGTCAGGAACTTCACAATTTCTAATTGATTTTTGTGACAAGCCCAGTGGAGGGAAGTGTAGTCATTGTTTCCCTTAGCATTAATGTCACAACCTGCTTCTTCAACTAGATATCTCACTAACTCTACATTGCCAGTGAATAAACAAGCTATATGAAGTGGTCTGTTATTATTTTTGTCTTCAGCTTCATGATTACATTCAGTTTTTGAGGTCAAAAACGTGACAATTTCTAATTGATTTTTGTGACAAGCCCAGTGGAGGGGAGTGTAGTCATTACTTCCCTTAGCATTAATGTCACAACCTGCTTCTTCGACTAGATATCTCACTAACTCTACATTGCTAGTAGATAAACAAGCTATATGAAATGGTCTGTTGCCATCGGTGCCTACAGCTTCACGATCACATTCAGGTTTAGAGGTCAGGAACTTCACGATTTCTAATTGATTTTTGCCACAAGCACAGTGGAGGGAAGTGTAGTCATTATTTCCCTTAGCATTAATGTCACAACCTGCTTCTTCGACTAGATATCTCACTAACTCTACATTGCCAGTAGATAAACAAGCTATATGAAATGGTCTGTTGTCATTGGTGTCTACAGCTTCACGATCACATTCAGGTTTAGAAGTCAGGAACTTAACAATTTCTAATTGATTTTTGTGACAAGCCCAGTGGAAGGGAGTGGAGTCATTACTTCCCTTAGCATTAATGTCACAACCTGCTTCTTCGACTAGATACCTCACTAACTCTACATTGCCAGTAGCTAAACAAGCTATATGAAGTGGTCTGTTGCCATCGGTATCTATAGCTTCATGATCACATTCAGGTTTAGAAGTCAGGAATTTAACAATTTCTAATTGATTTTTGTCACAAGCCCAGTGGAAGGGAGTGGAGTCATTATTGCCCTTAGCATTAATGTCACAACCTACTTCTTCGACTAAATATCTCACTAACTCTACATTGCCAGTAGATAAACAAGCTATATGAAATGGTCTGTTGCCATCGGTGCCTACAGCTTCATGATCACATTCAAGTTTAGAAGTCAGGAACTTCACAATTTCCAATTGATTTTTGTGACAAGCCCAGTGGAGGGAAGTGTAGTCATTATTTCCCTTAGCATTAATGTCACAACCTGCTTCTTCGACTAGATATCTTACTAACTCTACATTGCTAGTAGATAAACAAGCTATATGAAATGGTCTGTTGCCATCGGTGCCTACAGCTTCACGATCACATTCAGGTTTAGAAGTCAGGAACTTAACAATTTCTAATTGATTTTTGTGACAAGCCCAGTGGAGGGGAGTGGAGTCATTACTTCCCTTAGCATTAATGTCACAACCTGCTTCTTCGACTAGATACCTCACTAACTCTACATTGCCAGTAGCTAAACAAGTTATATGAAGTGGTCTGTTGCCATCGGTGCCTACAGCTTCACGATCACATTCAGGTTTAGAAGTCAGGAACTTAACAATTTCTAATTGATTTTTGTGACAAGCCCAGTGGAGGGGAGTGGAGTCATTATTTCCCTTAGCATTAATGTCACAACCTGCTTCTTCGACTAGATACCTCACTAACTCTACATTGCCAGTAGCTAAACAAGCTATATGAAGTGGTTTGTTGCCATCGGTGCCTACAACTTCACGATCACATTCAGGTTTAGAAGTCAGGAACTTAACAATTTCTAATTGATTTTTGTGACAAGCCCAGTGGAGGGAAGTGTAGTCATTATTTCCCTTAGCATTAATGTCACAACCTGCTTCTTCGACTAGATATCTCACTAACTCTACATTGCCAGTAGATAAACAAGCTATATGAAGAGGTCTGTTGCCATCGGTGACTACAGCTTCACGATCACATTCAGGTTTAGAAGTCAAGAACTTTACAATTTCTAATTGATTTTTGTGACAAGCCCAGTGGAGGAGAGTGGAGTCATTATTTCCCTTAGCATTAATGTTACAACTTGCTTCTTCAACTAGATACCTCACTAACTCTACATTGCCAGTAGATAAACAAGCTATATGAAATGGTCTGTTGCCAATGGTGTCTACAGCTTCATGATTACATTCAGGTTTAGAAGTCAGGAACTTCACAATTTCTAATTGATTTTTTTCACAAGCCCAGTGGAGGGAAGTGTAGTCATTTTGTCCCTTCGCATTAATGTCACAACCTGCTTCTTCAACTAGATACCTCACTAGTTCTACGTTGCCAGAATATGAACATGCTATGTTAATGGGTGTTTGACCATTATTGTCTTCAATGTCTGGATTATATCCGATGCTATGAATGAGGAAGTGGACAATATTTATATCACCTAATGTAACTGAGTGATGTAATGGAAATAATGTTGTAGTATCTAGCCATTGAACAACATTATCTTTAGTTACAAGCTTTGCTAAGGTCACATGATTCTCTTGAATTACTCTGTTCATAAAATCTTTAAAAGATATTTTCTTAAGCAATGATACCATTATTTCCCAAGTTGATATCTTAACACACTGATAGATATCATCAGGAGACAACACAATATTTTGACTACATATAAATAAAACAATGTCTGAATGTTGATTATTACAAGCATAATAAAGAGGGGTGTGTCCATGTATGTCGTGATGTAATATGAAACCATCTTGATTCTGAACAAATAAGAATCTAACAAACTCAAGTTTACCAGTGATACATGCTAAATGAAGCAGAGTTGAGCCCTCATTATTAACTAAGGAGCCACAATCTACAATACCAGAGACACTAATAAGGTGCTCTAAAACCTCTAACCCACATTGAACAGAACTACAGCACAAGTGAAATAAAGTGTTCCCTTGATTATCACGTATCCAAGGAGAAGCTCCTAGTTCAATAAGTCTCTTGACATTATCCAGATCACCTCTAGTACAAGCAGTACAAACTTCAGTTACTAAATATGACTCCATTGTTGACATGGTTACTGTAAAACATAACAAGCACAGTAATAATATTCATTATTAATCCAAGTGATAAGTTGTTAGATTTTAGACAACTAAAGTGTTTGTACTATATAGTAGATATAGTATGTTGTGACTTTTCTCTTAAAGATGTACTGATTTGTTGCCACACGTGACCATTTTGTGTAACAATTCAAAATAAGTTCTGTCATTGCTGTCTTTAGTTAATAAAGTTCAATAAAAAGTCAGTGTTCTACTGTACAACAGATAATATCAACATGACATTTAGGCATTATATCAAAAAGTTTAAAAAAATAAAACCTAATTGAAATAACATTTATGTTCTGTAACATTTTGGATGTATTTTCAGAAAAATATGACAAAGGAATAATTATCCTATCACTAAAAATTATACTTTGTTTTGTTACTATATATAACAATGTAAGCTCTTTTCTTGACTAAAAGTTGCTTTAAATAACATAAACTTGTAAGTTAGTAAGCAGTTGAAAAAATCCTATGAGTGGTAGTGTATACAGATGAATATAGAAGATCCATAAAGTCCTATTGATTGTATTAACAGCTAATAAGAGTTTATTGGACAAGTTAATAAATGGTCTATTTGTTTAACACAACAAACACCTTTTGCTTATTAATGATTTTAGAAAAAGGTCCACTAAATTTTAGTTTATCTTATTCCTAGTCTGAGTTATAAAGTTGAGTGAACCATCAAACTCAAGAACATTGATAGTTTGAGATATCCGGGGCTTAGGCTCAGCCATTTCTGCGATAAACCAAGAGAGGGAGGAGCTTTTGTGGTGGGTGGAGCAGGCGAAACTTTGGAAAGGGTCCAGTCTTTAAAAGGCTCGTCAGTTACCATTAATATATATATATATATATATATATTTAAATTTTTACATACATTTTTGCTTATCAAGTGAAGTGCAATAAGTAGTCTTATCATTGCTTTGAATCACATTTTACAGGTATATCATTTTAATTGTTTCAATGTATTGTTGTATGATATAATCACTTCTCATAGATTGTAGGGCAATAAATAAAAAAAAGCCATTCCAGAAAGCCATGTCCACAAATCTATAGGTTGAGTGATGCTTTATTGCCTATCATTTGATAGGCAGTCCTATTATTGTCTTGAATCACATCTTACAAGCATATTATTTTCATTGTTTCAGATTCAGATGTGACCATTGATAGTGATGAATAAAATAAACACAAAATGTATTGACTGTTGACACAAATTGCAACCCATTAATTTTATTACTGGGAGCTCTATAATGTTAGATATGACTTTTTGCCTGGCATATATAGCACAACAGATGATGCTAAGGTCGTTTTGGACCATGTGATAATGTATTTGTCTGTCCATTCATATTGTTTCATCTTGTTGTATGTAACTTATAATACCTGAATAGTGAAATTAACCTACATTAAGTAACTACCAATGATCAATGTCATCAAAGATTCTCTACTACTGGGAAATGACAGTGAGTGGTCAAGGTATAATAGCTTATATGTATTCTGAGAAAACATCTTTGAGTGGAATCATAGCTTTCCCAACTCTACACACTTCATTCTTGATAGTACAATCATGATAACCCAGGACAATTATTGGTATCATTTTGGACCAGGTCTGTATGTATATACATGTGTGTTCATTTGCTTTGTTTTATTCCATTGTTGTATGTAACAATGGAATATAATCAAACCATTTCCTTTAAATGCTGACACACATATATATATGACAAATAATGAACTTCATTAACTCCAAGTACGACTAGAACAATAATTATGATTCAAGTAAAGCTAGAAACATCTCACTAGCTAGTTTCTCTGCTTATAATGTTACATACAATTAGTATTTCTGTTACACAAGTTGTTTGTTAGGCGTCTTAGCATGAGGCAACTAAAGAATCAAACAGTGTGACAAAATCTCACCTTATATATATATATATATATATATATATATATATATATATATATATCAGTTTGGTCAAACTTGGGAATACTCTAATTACTTTTCTAGAACCTATAATTACAGACATACAAGAGCACGTATTGAGATAATGGTCCTGAATGTTACCAATACAAGAAAGCAAAGAACAGGCAAAATTTAAACAATGAAAAGAGCTGGTTTGTACAAGACATCTAATGTACTGCAAATGTGAATAAGATCAAAGAGAAGTTAGGCATAGGTTAGGCATTATGCACGTGATACATTAGGAAGACTGAGTGAAATCACAAACAAGACTCGCGTTATTAGTTTATCAATTGTAGTTTTAAATTAATAATTCTAACAAAATAATTGTGATTAAGTATTGACATACCTTAAAAGTAAGACTTGAAAAAGTCGAGACATAAGAGGTCCAGATAGGAGACAGTCTAAAAAGGTCGAGACAGGCACATGGCAAACCGCAAATGATGGGAGGTCTAACCACACCTTCACAATAGTTAACTTACCACTCAAATGACGAAAACAAAAACTTCAGTTCCCGGACAGTAGATTAGCAATAGATGATATAAAAAAATCTGCAAAAGAGGTAAGTGTAGACTGTTTGTATATTTATCCTTTACTGTATCATCTCCTAATAATTAGTTCTTTGACTATCATCATCTCAAGCTTTGATTTAGTTCATTATATAAGTTTTCACACTCTTTATTATTAATTTTCATCTATAATATTATTACTATAATGATATTATATGGTAGAGAATACTTTGTTGTATATCATAATGTAATCTGATGTATACTTGTATCGACCTGACTGTACCATGTCAATCATAGTATCCATGAACAGTACACTCTAAACCCTAAACCTAACAATTACTATGTACATGTACACATACAACAAAGTATGGACTTTTTACCATACAACTAGTCACTGTGATACTTCATTCATTAAATATAGTGATCATATAATGTATTATTCTATACATCTCCTTCCACAGTATATCAATAATGGCTACAAGTAGTACAATAGTAGACATCAGTTCTGATATAACATCAATTGGAGGTGGTATACTAAGTCCATTGTCTCTACAATATAGACAACATTCTCCTAACTCATCACTTAATCCATTACTAACTAACAAAGACTCTATACCAGTTACTTCATGGAACAGTACACAGATTAATAATTGGTTATATGAACAGGGACTACCTCAATATGAAAGAGTCTTTAAAGAGCAATGTATCAATACTGGATCTGTATTGTTACAAGTAACTGAAGATCATTTAAAAGAGATGGGTATATGTTGTATTGGTCATCGATTGATTTTAGTAAATGGTATTGATGTGTTAAGATATAAAGCTGGTCTATTACCCAGTGCAAAGTTTGTTAATGTCAGATATCTACTTGAAGAGTAAGTGTGACAATGTTGTATAATTGGGTTAATAAATGGATGGAGATGGATGGATAGTCATGCACAGTCATAAGACAAATATATATATGGCATGCATTTTAAAGGAAATATCCAATATCTAAAAAGTTGTTTTCTTGTAGAAACATTTCCTAGTACTAGATATACAGGGACTATCCCACTAGTACAATACTATAATAATGAGTAATGTAACATATACATTGTACGTGTAGCTTGTTGTTTTAGTAATAATTAAATTGTGATTATTATGATCTGCTAGATTAATGAAGTTTTAATTTAGTCCTTAATGTTCTTTTTTATTTCTTTTTATTTATAGACTAGAACAGGCTCGTGTAAAACGTTGTTTAGAATGTTATCCTAAAAGAATTATTCTCATTCGTCATGGTGAGGTGAGTATGACTTAATTAAGTTTTCTTACCAGCTCAAACAAGTGTACATCATTTGATATCTAATTGGATAGCTACTAGTGAAACATATAATGTATCATCATATGTGCATATATCTTATTAGATTGTTATGCAGTGTTGTAGTGTTAGTAAAAAGAATCCTTATAGAGTAGTTTCTTTCCTTATAGCAATCTGTAATTGTTGATATTGTCAGCAATTCTAGCTGGCTAGAAATAGTGGTTGCTAAAAGACTACTAGTTGCTAAGATATTAACATTAAATTAGTGGGTCATATCATTATTACAGGTTTATTTCCTAATAATATTATGATAGTAATTGTTTCTTTTATAGTCTCAAGGAAATACTGACTCATCATTGTATTCTCATGTACCTGATGCTAAACTAGAATTGACTACACATGGAATACAACAAGCCCAGGTACAAGAAAATTTATATGTATATATTGAATGGAGATGGATGGCTTGGTAAAAACATAGATGCATATTAGAGTATTAGATGATGATAGACGTAGATGATATTAGAGTAGAAGGATGGACTAATAGATTCATAGCTGGATAGATTGATGGATGGATGGATGGATGGATGAATAGACATAATGAGAATACAAATTGATGGACAGACAGTTAATGAATGGACACATGGAGAAAAACAGTTTGAGTGCTTGTTTTTTTTTTTTAATTTCCATTATAGCAAGCTGGACTTAATAATTATTGGAAATAATTGGTGAAGAAACCTGTGGATTCTATGTCTCTCCATTTATCCGTTCACGTCAGACATTCAAACATATCCGACAATCATTTAAAGATGATCAGGTAACCACATTATTGTAATAATACTTACCATATGTACTTGCTATATTATAATAATACTTACCATATGTACTTGCTATATTATAATAAGACTTACCATATGTACTTGCTATAATGTAATAATACTTACCATATGTACTTGCTGTATTGTAATAATACTATAAGTATATACTAGCTGTAATGTAATATTACTTACCTATACATATGTACTTGCTATAATACTTTCTTTGTATGCTATAGGTTATTTACGAGAGGGAAGATCCACGTATTAGAGAGCAAGAATGGGGTAACTTTCAAGTACCTGAAGATATGCCTCGTGTTATGGGTGAGAGAAGACACATTGGTGCTTTCTTTTATCGGTTTCCAACTGGAGAAAGGTATTATAAATTACAATTATTGTCTCCTAGTGTATGCATGTTGTATGTGTAGATTCATCATTTATAGTTAAATCATTTTGTGTTGATAGAATTCTTTGTTGAGCTTTCCTGTAAAATTAATATATCACTTAATTCAAGAGATTGATTTATAGATCACATCAGTGTAACATTTTGGAGTTCAATTATTCTTGAAAATTACACACTGTGTAATTTTTTGCTTTGTAATAATATAGCATACCAACAAATTGTAGGGTGAGTAATGACATGAATTCTGTATTCCATAATAATCCACATAATTATGTTAGCTACAAATTAGTATGATTTTTACAATATAATGTAATGAGAGCATCAGTTTTATTATAATAATAACTGGTATCCTCAAAGGCATAATTACAAAAAAAATTTATTTAATACTAGCTTCAATATAATTTCATATCTTGAGATTACTGTTAATGTAATCTACTATATACACCAATTTTAAAATTACCACATTTATGAAGAATGAATTTATGAGCTACACCCAAAATTTGTCACTACAAGAGACCTAATATTTTAGCGATTATAGTTGTAGTTGTTAAAATTATTAAGTTAGCATACATAACTAAGAGTAAGGTCAAGGAAGCTACATTCTTTTTTAATTAAATATCTTATTATTATACTAGTGGTGCTGATGTTTTTGATCGTGTCTCAATATTTTTGGAGTCCTTGTATCGTGACATGGAAAAAGGGAGGTGTGGTCAAAATGCAATAATTGTTTCACATGGACTATTTTGTCGACTCTTCCTTACGAGATTTTATCATTGGCCAGTAAGTACACATATATCTATTTTTATTTAGTAATTTCTTATTACTTTTCAGGTTGAATATTTTCATCGTTTGTGGAATTTTGACAATTGTCAGTTTGCAGTTATGGAATTTCAATCTGATGGATATTATGAACTGATATCAGAATTAAAAGTAGATCCATGAAGTAGCTAGCCTACATGGTGATGATAATTTTTATTTTATACATTTTACTAGACAGTTTTGTACTTATTTTTAGTAAAAATGAAATTATCAATTTATTTTTTTAAAAACTATGTAACAAATCACTACAATGAGACAAACTAATAGGTTCGATGTTAAACTACAAAAATATATTATTAGACATTTATTTTGTCTTTAAACATTCAGAACATTGTAACAGTAAAGTTTCCTTTTTGTTGCGATATTTGGAAGGGACAAAGTAAAAGTGGCCAGCACGTCTACATTTATACCATTCTCCTTTAGTCATTTCTGGTAGATTGATATCTAATGATACAATGTTTTCAAGAGCTGTTCCAGTTTCTTGTTCAAAAGCATATTGAAGGATAGTTAGGTATTCATCATACTTTGACTCAGTGAGACGAAGACGAGGATCTTCTTGCATTTGATGAAGAGCACTTTTGACAGGTCCAAGCCTTCCTTTCAGTTGATCAGTAGTGATATACGAAACTTTTTCTAAGAGCATTATAAGATTTATGCGATACAGTTCACTTTGAATATCGGTAAAAAGTTGTGATGATAATTTAAATTTCTTGCTTACAAGAATAGACACTATTGTTTTCAGTAAATCACGAGCTTGAAATGGTTTAAGTAATTCATACCGAGACCTTTGTTCTTGGACAGCTAAAACATCAGCTTGTTGTATAAGCTTCATACCACACATTGTTTCCTCAGTCTTCTCAAATTGTATACTTCGAAGTGGTAATTTTCTTTGTGGAATACCTTGTATAATACTCATGACAGTAAGTTTCATATGAGAAGAAATGTTGTAGTATCCAGTAGCTCTACTGGTAAAACGCTGGATTTCAGTAATATCATGCAATCGTTCTTGAATAGTTTTCCAATAATATGAAGAAATCATTGGTTTAGAGCATGCTGGACAATAGAGAGGAGTAATTCTGTGATCAGCAGCTGACTCAGATTTGATAAATTTGTCTAAGTATTCAATTGTAAATATGTGACCACATTGCAGCTCTATGTAACGATGACCTTCTAATTTTGCCTTTTTCCCAAGCCCTTTCACACTGTCTCGAAACTTCTTAGGGCTACAATTCATGCAGATAGATAGGCACTTCTCACCACAGAGACCAGGACAATAATGTCGACATTTAAGCACCTTTGTACAGCGTTTTCCACACGGAGACCAATTGCACACTTCATTACATCTCTTAGTACATTTACCATGTGGACAGGCAGAAATGCAAGGTTCAAAACATTTTGCAGGGCACATTTCTCCACATTTATGAGTACATGTTTCCTTAACGTGAGGACAAATGGCTAACTGACAAGGTTTTTTACACTGGTCATACATGCCCATGCATTGTGCGCTGCCAAAATGGCCACATACTCTATTTATTTGGACATCATAGATACAAAGTGGATGAATTCGAGTTCGAAAACAATCTCCACATTTGCCCGAGCATTTGTGACCACATTTGAGTATGACTGGGCACTTTTCAGGACAGTTACATTGGTCAAAAGAATCACAACATCTCATTTTGTGTTTATGGCCACATCGGCAATTCTTAGATACAATTATAGTACATTCAACTGCACAATTTTCCTCAAGATTTTGTGTTTCATAACAATACAGTGCTTGTTTATGTCCTTTAGGGCAAATATATGGGACTTTGGCTTCACACTTACTGGTACAGGGCTCATTGCAAATATTCTTACAATTATGGCCACATGGTAATAACTTAAGACAATGTTGACGACATGGTTCAAGTACAAGAGTGGACATTTTAGCGAAATTGTTGCACTCAACTGTGACCTTATGTTGGCAACTTAAAGTCACATAAACAGGCTCTTGACAAAGAGATGACAAACATCGTTCACCACAGAGTTGTTTGCAATTGTGACCACAATCCAACCGTCGTTGACAAGGTCTGCCACATTTCCATCTCTCCCGATCCATATGACAAGGCATTGTCTGCAAATGCCCACAATTTGGTATAAGCTTTTCGACTTGCCTCAAGCAAAAGACATCACAAGTCTCATGGCATTTCTTTGGACAAGGATGTTGACAGTCATATACTTTACTACACATTCGTTGACACTTGAAGTCTATGGGATTCATATAACATGGCATCCTCTGAATGTGTTTGCAAAATGGCATTTGTTTCTCCATAATGACTTCACATTGACCACAGTCCTCCCAACACAACCTAGGACAAGCATGGCCATCAGGACAAGTCTTGACACAAGGATGCAAACACTTCTCGTGCTCTGGCTTCTTATAGCATTCCATTTCTTGCTCATGGACACAATTAGGCATCTTTTGTTTTACTAGAATTGTGCATTGCTTGCATGGTTCCCAACATTTTAATGGACAATTGTGAAGACCATTTAAACAATACTCTGGACATGGACTTATGCAATGGACTTCATGTGGGTTTTCATAACAGTACATAATTTGCTCATGCCCACATGATGGAATAACCCTTACTACTAAAGCTTGACATGGTGGACATGGTTCAAAGCAAAAACCTGCACAAGGATGCTCAGTGTTTAGACAATATTTTGAACAAGGCTGCTTACAATAATACTCCTTGTGATCAGGATCAACTAAATGACAGGAACGCCTACATTGATGGCCACAATCAAGACGATACTGACATTGTTCAGTACAACCACCCTCTGGACAAAACTTTGAAAAGTCAGCTGGTTCTTTAACTTCAAATTTCTTTTCTACGTGATTATGACAGTAAAGCTTGAAAGATCTTCCAAGACAGCTTTCTTTTTCGATATGTGAAAGTATCACTTGCCATAATGGAACAACTCTTCTTAACATTTCAAAATTTCCAAAGCAGTAAAAACCCATTTTGGCACAAGATAACGCAACACAGACACGATTCTCATCTCTAAGAAATCCGACATTGTCAAAGGCATTGCTTCGTACCAATGAGAGTATAATTATATCATTTTCTTCTCCTTGAAAATTATCTACATTCACCACACGAACTCCGTCAAAAACATCCTTTGGCATCAGGGCTCTAACTTTAAGCAATTGCCCAGTGTAAGCTGTAAGAATGGTGATTTGTGAGGGTTCGTAGTTTTGTTTCAAAAGATGTCTGCAAAGTGTAACCACAAATGTAGCTTCATACTCATTTGAATGACTCATTAAATGTTCATCTTCTTCTTCAGGATGATCGTGTTGAAAGAAGAACATGTTCTTTTCAAATCCTCTGATATTGTCATAATTCAGAACAGATTCATGATTCACTAGCTTACTGTAAATGAATGGACAAACAAGATTAGCTATTTGAGGTCTCATACGATGTTGTATGAGAAGAGTAGCATGAGGAAGACCATTACGAATAAGTCTTTCAAACAGCGATATATCTAAATGATGCTTTTTGGCCAAATCATATTCATTTGGTTTTGGTCGTAACTGCTTGTGATCTCCAATAAGAATTAGATGTTGAATCCCAGCATTAAGTGCAGACACAATATGAGATTCTAACACTTCAGCAGCTTCCTCTACAATGACGATTTTTGGTTTGACCAGATGGAGGATGTGTTGGTACTTAGCTGCACCAGTGGTTGTCATTCCAATGACTTCTACTTTCTCAAGTGCAATGCGATCAAGTTCCTGTTGTATTCTCTTGTACTCATGGCATGCATTAATGTAATGTCCAAGTTGCACATGACTCTTGTTGTTCAGGAACATCTGATATTTGTAGATCCATAGTTTAAAAAGCTTCCAGCGATCCTGTATTTCTAATTCATTAATGTCATCAATGGTTACTTCAAGCTCTGGCTCGAGAGGTTCACAGTGTCGAATTTGATTTAATAACTTTTTCACTTCCAGCTGGTTTTTCATCTTATATTTCAGTGTATTGATATCATCTGGCAACTGATCACGTTGTTCTTCCGACTTTTTGTCTTGCTGCACCAGTTGTTGTCATTCCGATGACTTCTACTTTCTCAAGTGCAATGCGATCAAGTTCCTGTTGTATTCTCTTGTACTCATGGCATGCATTAATGTAATGCCCAAGTTGCACATGACTCTTGTTGTTCAGGAACATCTGATATTTGTAGATCCATAGTTTAAAAAGCTTCCAGCAATCCTGTATTTCTAATTCATTAATGTCATCAATGGTTACTTCAAGCTCTGGTTCAAGATGTTCACAGTGTTGAATTTGATTTAATAACTTTTTCACTTCCAGCTGGTTTTTCATCTTATATTTCGGTGTATTGATATCATCTGGCAACTGATCACGTTGTTGTTGAAAGAGTCTTTAAAGAGCAATGTATCAATACTGGATCTGTATTGTTACAAGTAACTGAAGATCATTTAAAAGAGATGGGTATATGTTGTATTGGTCATCGATTGATTTTAGTAAATGGTATTGATGTGTTAAGATATAAAGCTGGTCTATTACCCAGTGCAAAGTTTGTTAATGTCAGATATCTACTTGAAGAGTAAGTGAAATATCATATATCTAGTAATTTTTTATCACTACATTATAATTTTCTTATTACAGGTTATTGATTACCTATATACTTTACTAACTGTCATGATAAACTGTTAACAGTTGTCATGTAAGTTGTAATTTGATGAATATATCAGAACTGAAAATGGATTAATAGCATCTCTTCTATATAGATCGATGACCACACCTACAATGTATTTTCTCAGAACATTTGTTTGACAACTATTTTGTCAAATAATGTTTAATGTTTTCATTATTTATTATTATAATAATAAATGAAGAATATGATTTTTGATAAAAATAAAAATATTAAAAATCCATCGATATAATAAATAAATATAAATTATAAGTGATAAATAGTGTCATCTTCCTTTACAATTAAACTGATCATAATGCTACTAGTACACTCAAACAACTTGTAGTCTCTCATTATCCAAATGGTGTTAGTCCTATAAAGTTATAAAATACTGTAATAATAAATACATATTAATACACCTTACTCTAAAGTTCCTTGCTTTAATAACTCTTATTACAAATATATTAACAATATTATATGATGGGTGGAGTCTAAACATGTAACATTGACTTCATATCATTGCTAGGCATAATTAGAGGGAAGGTACTTTCAAACGTGGGACATACCTAATCTATTTTTGAACTATTCATTTTAGAAAAGCATGAAATTGCTTGACATATTATTAATTACTGTTTCCATGGAGATTGTTGTGATAACAGCTGCTAAAGGTCAACCACAATACACATATAATGTAATGTTCATTTGTTCTATAAAAGACATATTATATTGAGTATACATGTGATCTTATCTATTAATACATTTATTAGAACATGTAATACTTGACCACTATATATTACAGTGGTAATACTATATATAAAGAGCATACAAATAGAGGTCTACTCAATACTTACTTGAGTTCTGAGGTCTTATTAACTAAAGTTTCTTCTCACTGACATTATATATGTGACTGTTCTATTTAGTCATTAATAGTAATCCATTAAACAGTCTCTAGGTATTATTCTATTAAAGACATATAACAATAAATACCAGTACAATTAGTATAGAGTCATACTTATAATAAGTCAGTTAGTTCATATACAAATATATCTACATCTATAGTAAATAGATGAACTTACTCTAATGGGAGGATGAGATGTTCTCACTAGTACTTATCTTTAGTTATAGAATCGTCTAGTAGTTCTAATAAAGAGATAATAATGAGATAACAAATATTAAGATACTAGTTAATTAATCAATATAATGTATACTATATTATAATAACAATACTTTAAATGAAAGTGCTAAACACTACAGGGGATATATAATACAGTGACACTATGGTGATATATGGTGATCAAGAAGAACAATAATGTTTTAAAAATACACACTGGATATAGTTGATGAGTGTAATCATAATTCATAATCTCACATATATTGACATGTAGTGTAGTTAAGTCACCAATAATCACTGTATTTATACAATGTTATAGTATTACTAAATGATTAGACTCTTTGCTTACTTCTGTGATTGTCTTCGACAACATTTATAAGGTGATGTTACTTCCAACTCAAGTCATTAATGGTACTTAATAAATATTTATAAGAACTGTTAAAAGAAAGATTCATATCATATTACAATACATAAAGTATTATAGTTACTATATATAAAATCAGTTTAAGAGATATAGTTATTGTAAAAATGAATGTATGTCTAATAAAAAGGTAGAGATAATGACATCATTGTGTAGTGTATTTACCATAATTTATATTGTTACAATAACCTCTATACAGAAGAAGGGGTAATGACATATACTGACATCACTGTAGTTCATTATGAGTCTATAGCTCATGACACAAGTAGTAGATCTAATGTAATATAGGAGATAATATGATGACATAAATAACATTCATGCCTTCACATAGTGGGTATGAGCATTTGATCACTATATTGTAATATGTCAATTATATGACTTATGGACATATAGTGACTATGATATTTATGTGTTTATCATCACTTGACATTAATGAATATAAGCAGTGATGATGTCACATTTGATCACTGTACTGTAATATCTAGTAATATAACTTATGATTATACCTTTACAATTTTGTTAATATCATATCCAGTTTAAGTTATATACCTACTAAAAAGGACAGATAATCACATAACATATTGTATATTACTGTATTGTACTTACCATAATTTATAATGATAGTTAATACGCTTCTACCTCTATAGTGTAAGGTGAAGATATATATGGACAATGAACAACAAAAAAGAGTTTAGAGCTCAAGACACACCTGGTAGTTCTAATATAATATAAGAGAATATAATGATAAAAGTAACATCCACAATCTCACATAAGTGAATATGAACAGTGATGATATCACATTGATCATTGTACTGTATAATGTCAAGTAATATAACTTATGGACATACTTGTATATATACATATATGTCATTAGTTGCACAATGTGTCTATAGAAATATGATACAGATATATACATAACATATACTACATCATACTTACTATGTTAGTTTATATACATCTACCTTTATACAGTAATTATAAGGTGGAAACATGTCAGTCACTGCAGTTCAACAAGAGTCTAGAGCTCATAACACAACTAGTAGTTCTAATATAATATAGGACAATATTATATTGGAGACAATCTAATGTATGTAGTGATATCTAATATAGTATAACCACTATAATTAAATACTCACTTATAAATTACAAGTAATATCTTACATTGAGGCTTACCTTTTAATAAGAGATATCATAATTGTGTGGACATATACCAAATATAGTAACAGCTCTTGAGAGTAGGTGATGACAGTCAAACAGTGATAAATCCCTCTATATTAAATATAACAATGAGATTAGTATTTTAATTTGTTATCAATATTACCATTGTCTACTTTTAATCACTGTCAGATAATGATTGCTCTGAGGAGGTTCCTTGAGTCTCAGATGGATTATTTGGTCTCTCTTTAGTATAATGATCCATGTTCACTGTAATATGCCAAGTAATATGAATTATGAAAAGGACGTTACTTAAGTCATTAGTTGTAGTTAATGAATATTTATAAAAATTCACATCATCATACATTAAATATACTTAATACTGCCCTTACTATATATAATCAGTTAGAAGAGATATCAATATAAATCAGGAGATAGACCAGTAGATAATGAATCATTAGTTCATGAACTACTACTTACTGATAACCTAATACAAAGACAAAAATGAGGTTAAAATTTCTTACACACACTACTTATTTGACAGGTAGTCAAATACTTTGTTGTATATTGTTAAAGGGAATTCAGTGGCACACACAACAAAATATAACTTGTTGATAGACCTTTATCTATAATTAACACAAGTTTAAAAATATACTAATTAATACTGAAATACATTCTAATGGTGGTATACAAATGTATATAAGTATGATAAAAGAACTTAGTTATTATATATTTGTATCTGAATCACTTTGGGACTTGTGTTCTGTGATGTTATGAGAAATTGAATCCTATGTATTAACAGCTGCTCAATTGAGATCATAAATAGAACAAGATACTTCCCCTAAATAATGTATACAATTAATAAAATTCATAGTTTTGATATGATGATATACTTTTCACTTGATTATATAAAAATGGAGACACTACTTCTTGTTGGATATGTTGCAAGATACTTAGTAACTGTCAGATAATGAGAATTATCTAGAGAAGGCAATTTTGTTTCTTCTAAATGTATTGTCTTAACTTGATAGATCAGAATCAATGGTTTCTACTCTTATCTTAAAAAGAAAGAGAGACTATAACACACAAATGACATTATTGTATGTTGTTCTATGAAAATAAACTAATAATTACAGTGTGTATGTGTTTATAACACTAACTCAAAAGAACATTAAAATATTTGAACCAAACTATGATGTAAAGACAACGTTACTATAAATAGACTATGATACTATTATAAGAACAAAGTAAATTACATCTAATACTATTACAATACCATGATACTGGCAATCAAGGTACAAGTACCACGATGTTACTATAAATAGATATTGATGCTATTTATATCACAATACAAGTGACATCATAGGTAGCCTTACTAAATCATCATCTTTCTTCTTAGCATGCTTAGGTCTTCCCTCTTCTCCCTCAGTTTCAGATTCAGTCTTATGTTTTTCCTCTTCTTCCTCTTCTTTATCTTCAGAGTCATACAAACCACCTGCTCTTTCCTCTATAAAACAGGTTTTATTAACAGGTAAAACCAGTGTTATTGAATACCTTCTTCATCAGATGCATACTCCCCTAATCCTACATCATCCTCCTGAAAGAAGACAGGAGTCCCTATTCTGATCGGTAAAGGTCGAAGTGTGTATGGGTCCTTGGGTTCTAATATAGGTTCTGGTACAAAACCAGAAACGCTCATTTCATCTTCGTCAGAATCTATGAACAAGAGGGTTAGGTCATGTGATGATCACATGACAATGACACACCTCCTGGATTATCATATTCTAATTTTTCAAATGCTTCATCTAATACTTTTAGTCCACCTGTAGTGCTTGTGTGATTCTGTTCTTGACCTCTGCCTGACGTTCCTCTTTTGCCTTCTCCTAAAATATTGAACCTCAAATGATCTCTATTGATTTCAAATGATTAACATAAGCATTTATTATACATTAATAATTGATCGTAGGTGATTTCATATGATCTATTGATTCCATAACTATTTTCTACCTTTGTCTCTACTGATCTCTATTGATTTCTATTGATTTCTATTGATTTCAATACAACACTTACATCATCTTGTTTCTTGGAAGGCTCCTCTTCTTCTTGTGTCTCCATTTCTTCTACATAAACACGCTACACAGATAAACAGACACTAATCACATGATCACACAGTCACCGTCTCACTCACATTTTCCACAAACTGTATATTTGACAACATTAGGAAATTGTTGACTACGTTATTCATTCGAGTATCGGTACCTTTAGCTTCGTGAACTAGTGCGTCAACTTGTTTTTCTATCTCGTGTGTTCGACTTGTAATACTTTTAGAGATTTCTTAGAGAAATAATAGCATCTGAAAATAGATGGATGTTCAAGATAATGGATGGATGATTGAAATAAATGGATGGATGATTGAGATAAATGGATGTTTGATACATTTGATACAGATACATTGTTTATTAAGCACTTTGAATAGAGTGTAAGTGTATTAAATACACTGTTTATTAAGTGTATTGAATAGAGTATTTATTAAGTACTTTTAATAGAGTGTGAGTGTATTAAATACACTGTTTATTAAGTCTATTAAATAGACTGTTTATTAAGTACTTTTAATAGAGTGTGAGTGTATTAAATACACTGTTTACTAAATACATTAAATAGAATGTTACATTAAATAATTATATGCAAACCTGTTTTCATTTACTCATTGTTATAATTCTATTGTTAGGCTACTTCCGCTATCATTAACTCTTGTTTGTATGGTTGTTATAAATGGATGAAATAGTTGTTTAATACAACAAAAAGTTTTTGCTTATTAACAATTTCAGAAACAGGTCCACTAAATTTCATTTGTTTATTTTATTCCTAACCTGAGTTATAAAGTTGAGTGAACCATCAAACTAAAGAGTATCAATTGCTTGAGATATAACAATAGAATGAAATGTCAAACTTAAAAATTGAACAGATAACTCACAATTTAGAGAAGTAGCATACTATAATAATGTCAATTATTGAATTATTTCAAACTGTCTATTTTGTAAAACTGAATACTTTGAATGATTTAAAAGGCTACCAGGGCAATTATTGTAATCATTTTGGACTACGTCTGTATGTATGTAAACATGTTCACTTGGTGTGATTTTATTCCATTGTTGCATAAAACAATGGAATAAAATCAAACAACTCCTTTAACTGCTGCCACATATCACAAGCAATGAATTTCATTAACTCCAAGCACAAATCCTAGAATCATGATTCAAATAAAGCTAAAAGGATCTCATTAACTTGTTTCTCTACTTATAATGCTACATACAATTAGTATTTCTGTTACATGAGTTGTTTGTCAGGTGTCTTAGCATGAGGCAACTAGAGAGTCAAACAGTGTGACAAAATCTTACCTTTATATATATATACTCTAATTACTTTACTATAACCTATAATCACAGACATGTAAGAGCATGTATTAAGTTGTGTCCATAGAGAAAAGCTCCTGAATGTTGGAAATGCAAGAAAGCAAACATAGGAAAATTTTAACAATGAAAAGAGCTGATTTGTACAAGACATCTAATGTACTACAAATGTGAACAAGATCAAAGAGAATTTAGGTATACAGAAATTATTATAGAAACAATAAAGGTTACCTTTAAGGCTGGTTCACATAATTTATGAGCCTTACATTGCGTTGTGTATGTCATTTTATGAACACAGTGTATGCATGATGCACAAACATGATGTATTGCAATGCAAAGGTAGAATTGATTTCTATCTTGAAGTTTCAAGCAATGTGTTCAGCCAATCAGAATTCAATAACCACATGTTTTGACACATCAATGTGTTTTATAGTAGATGGGAAACTTATTGAGGTTGTTTCCCTTGATTGTAGTAAGTATCTAGCAAAAACTATAAAGATGGAAGAGCAAGAGAAAATGCATGGAAGGAAGTGGCTAGCCAGGTAACTAAAACTGTGAAGCATTCCTTGTTGCAGCCATTAAGTAAAAATAAGATGCACCCACATTGTTCTTCTTTATTTCTGTTGCCTTCTTTGTTGTCTGTAAAGCAAAGCAAGTAGCAACACTTCAGTCTCATTACTACACTAAGAGTTTATAATAATGAGGGTGGAGTTTTAACTTAGGTGTGTCATATTATTTATATGAACAGCATTGATGCTAATAGATGCAATACAACACATATACAAGCATAGTTTGGGAACCGACCTTTAGTCTTCAAAATGATACTTATAAATACATCTAGCCTTTTACTGTTTAAGCCAAATTCTACACATTTAGCATGTACCAGACCCTTCATGTAATAGTAGTGCTCTGTTTATGTTAGTATTGATACATCCATCGGTAAATATGACAGACATGTGTGCATGACAGTAGACAATGAAATTTAATCCTAGCTTTTATAAACAATGACTTTTATAGCTCTTTCGCAAAAAGAAGGGGTTAATTTGGTAGAACGAAAGTATTATGTTACTGTACGTAATACATTAGGTAGACTTAGCGAAATCATAAACAAGACTAGTGTTATTAATTTATCAATTGTATTTTTATTTAAATTAATACTTCTAATGAAATAATTGTGATTAAGTACTGACGTACCTTAAAATTAGCACTTGAAAAAGTTGAGATATAAGAAGACCAGATAGGAGACACTCTGAAAAAGGTCGAGAGAGGCACTAGCAAACCGCAAATGATGGGAGGTCTAACCACACCTTCATAATAGTTACCATGAAAGCAAAACACTTCAGTTCCTGGACACCAGTTTAGCAACAGAGGATATAAAAATTCTGCAAGAGAGGTAAGTGTAGACTGTTTGTATATTTGTCCTTTACTGTATCATCGCCTAATAATTAGTTCTTTGACCATCATCATCTCAAGTTTTGATTTAGTTCATAATTTAAGTTTTAACACTGTCATTAATTTTCATTTATAATATCATTACTATAATAATATTTATATGATAGGGAATACTTTAAATTTGTTGTGTATCATAATGTAATCTGAATTAATGTTATTATACTATACCTTTAGATTTTACTAACTGTCATGATAAGCTGTTTACAGTTGTCACGTAAGTTGTAATTTAATGAATATATATATTAAAACTGAAAATGGGATTAACAGCATCTTATCTATATAGATATGTGGCCACACCTACAATGAACATTTCCTTGCAAGTTATGGATATAATGTTCTTTCTTCTGAAGATTACAGATCATATAACAACTTTACATGTGTACAATTTAATATGTTAGAAATAATCTGTTTTTATTTGTAATTATTTAATAATAGATTAAGATATGATATTGATAAAAAATTTAAAAATCCAGTGATATAATAAATAAATATAAAGTGATAGATAGTGTCATCTTCCTTTACAATTAAACTGATCATGATCCTGCTAGTACACTCAAACAACTTGTAGTCTCTCATTATCCAAATGATATTAGTCCTATAAAGTAATAATATACTGTAATAATAAACACAACATATACTGTTTTGTTGATATACTAAAGTACTTAGTTTAAATATCTTTTACTAAAAATAGAGTTAATATATTCTTATTACGATATAATAACAATATTATATGATGGGTGGAGTCTGAACATATAACATTGACTTCATATCATTGCAGGCATAATTAGAGGTAAGGTACTTTCAAACGTGGGACATACCTAACCTATTTTTGAACTATTCATTTTAGAAAAGCATGAAATTGCTTGACATATTATTAGTTACTGTTTCCATGGAGATTGTTGTGATAACAGCTGCTAAAGGTCAACCACAATACACATATACTGTAATGTTCATTTGTTCTATAAAAGACATATTACATTGAGTATACATGTGATCTTATCTATTAATACATTTATTAGAACATGTAATACTTGACCACTATATATTACAGTGGTAATACTATATATAGAGAGCATACAAATAGAGGTGTACTCAATACTTACTTGAGTTCTGAGGTCTTATTAACTAAAGTTTCTTCTCACTGACATTATAGATGTGACTGTTCTATTTAGTTATTAATAGTAATCCATTAAACAGTCTCTAGTTATTATCCTATTAAAGACATATAACGATAAATACCAGTACAATTAGTATAGAGTCATACTTACAATAAGTCAGTTAGTTCATATACAAATATATCTACATCTATAGTAAGTAAATACAGTTTAAGTTATATACCTAATAAAAAGGACAGATAATCACATAACATACTGTATATTACTGTATTGTATTTACCATAATTTATAATGATAGTTAATACACTTCTACCTCTACAGTGTAAGGTGAAGACATATGGACATTGAACAACAACAATGAGTTTAGAGCTCAAGACACACCTGGTAGTTCTAATATAGTATAGGAGAGTATAATGATAAAAGTAACATTCATAATCTCAAATAAGTGAATATGAGCAGTGATGATGTCACATTTGGTCATTGTACAGTGTAATGTCAAGTAATCTAACTTATGGACATACTTGTATATATACACATATGTCATTAGTTGTATAATGTGTCTATAGAAATATGATATAGATATGTACATAACTTATACTACATCATACTTACTATGTTAGTTTATATACATCTACCTTTATACAGTAATTATAAGGTGGAGACATGTCAGTCACTGCTGTGCTGTACACCAAGAGTCTAGAGCTCACGACACAACTAGTAGTTCTAATATAATATAGGACAATATTGTAATGTAGACACAATCTAATGTATGTAGTCATATCTAATATAATATAACAACTATATAATTAAATACTCAGTTATAAAATACAAGTAATTATAAATAAATTACCGTGACTTCCCCTGCTGAACTTTTCTAGATGAAACCCTGAATATAACGACTACAATTAAATGTACACTTATAAAATACAAGTAATATCTTACATTGAGGCTTACCATTTAACAAGAGATATCATAATTGTGTGGATATATACCAAATATAGTGAAAGCTCTTGAGAGTAGGTTATGACAGTTAAACAGTGATAAATCACTCTACATTAAATATAACAATGAGATTAGTATTTTAATCTGTTATCAATATTACCATTGTCTACTTTTAATCATTGTCAGATAATGATTGTTCAGAGGAGGTTCCTTGAGTGTTGGATAGATTGTCTTCATCATCATCAATATTAGTGTCTTCTGTTCTTAACCTTTTATCACTAGTCACTAATGAGTATAAAATAAAAAGATGTTTTAATCAATACACTACATTTACCTTTATGTGTCCTTTGTCTTTTTATAGGTAATGAAGATTTACATTCTGATGGTAATCTTTTTTTCTTCGGTAAGGGCTTCTACTTGCAGGTTTCTTACCATGTCCAATAGATATGTCACATGGTGTTGATTCAAATGATTTATGTTTCTTAGACACTTTTTGTTTTTGAGGTAAATGATCTTCATCAGATTGATCTGAATCATTACTTTCTGATCTTTGTCTCTTTTCTCCTGTAACAAGTAAATACAAACAAAATACATTGTTAACTTTATTAATATACTTACTGAATTGTCTCTTCTGTTTCATATAATTAAGGGGTGATGTATTATGAACTTGTGGTTTTCTTGAAAAGTGGTCTCTTCTATCAGACTGATCAGAAACACTGGTTTCATTCCTTTGTCTCTTGACCTCTCTATATTAATGAAGTAAACATTCTAATCTGTACTATTAATGAACACATACTTTTGTTTGGTGTTTCTTTACTCCTGTAAGATGACCCACTGGCTTCTTCCTCAATACCTTTACTTGATGTGTCACTAAAGTCTGAGTCATTATCAGATGATGACTCTGATTGTTCTAAATACATAGCTTCCGTTAATTTTGGCTTCTTTGCTGCCTTCTTTCTTTCTGCCATAACTGAGTATAAAGTACGACATGATAAGTTATTTCTAACTTACTCTCTTCATTTTTCATTTTCTTTGTTCAACAACTACATCTTGTAGAGTGCTGTCTCCTGTAATGCGCTCTTTCTCTGCAGCTTTTGTAATTCTAAAGTAAGTTCACTAATACATATAATATAACATTCTATAGAACATACCTTTATATTTTTGGACAATAGTATCAGCTAAATCTTCATGTGTCAAATCTTTTAAAATTTTGAGAAAATATGTCAAAATATTACAATTTTGTGAGACACGATCTTTGATGTCATCAAGAATAAGTTCAATGCGGTCTTGACTTGAATCTCCAGTTTTTTTATCTTTTACTGTTCTATAGGTACCCTCTGAAATGACTTCCTTTGAATAGAGTTTCCGTGCAAGAGCAAAGGGATCAATACTTGATTCAACAATAATATCAGTGCATTGAACCAGAACTTTTCTAGCCAAAACTGAGTCTGATGAAGTGATCAGGTCAATTCCAAGCTCTAAAAAATATTCAAAAAAGACAGTTTTTTTAAGAAATTGATAATACATAACATTTATAGATAGATAATAAATAATATTTCAAAGACTTTTGTTGTAGATTTATAAGTACTGTAAAAGGTACTTCTAATGCTTCTCCAATGTGATACCATAGATAGCTAATACCAGACAGTACATTAAGATCTTGCTTATTCGGTTTTAAATGAAAGATGTTATCTATTAATACATAACATTAAATGAAAATACAGTGTACATATACATACAATACAAATTACAGAATAAGTATAATAAAACATAATACACATGAAATAACCTATTACTCTATCAATATCAGGGGTAAAGAAGTATTTATACATATAACTAACATCTATGCTATACATTCTATGTCTGTATTTGTCTTACCTCTATCACTTGAATGATGAACACTCCCATTAGAAAAAGAAATTGTCGATCCTAAATCAAAAGTACCGGAAATAATACAATGTCTACTTGAATTTGTTCAGTGCTCACCATCAGAATTGAAATATCTTATTATATAAATAGTTCTTTGACTGCACCTGACTCCCTTTAACAATACTGGATACCTCATATAATCAACTGTATTGGGATCATTTTTAGCAGACACAGTGATTAGTATAGAAGGAAAAAAAGGAGGAACTTGTGCACCATACATGTCCACTGCCTTTTTTGTTGTCTACAATGAGTGCAGATAATGAAAAAAGTCTGTATGACAGTGAACTCACTTTAGCAGGATCTTGATGAGGATGAACTCTCCATCCATTGTAAGAACTGTCTTCTCCATTAAGAACTAATTCAATATAATTTTCTCCATCTGGACTCTCTTCAAAAGTAAATGATAAAGAAACATCGTTTGTAGTATTAGCAGGAAGAGATTTCTTTATAAACTAAACAATGTATATATAATACATTATGTGTGCTTATATGATTTTCAATTCATACTATTAACTTACCTGTAATAGTGCATTGAGATGCTTAGCTATCATAAACCTCACTAACCATACAAGGAGACATGTTGCATGTGGTTCATATACAACTTGAGCAAAATACCAGTTATCAGGAGATGAACTACTACCAAGAGATTCATTATTGTCTACAACAACAATGACATATATATAACATCAATGACATTAGTAATATAGATTATACCATGGTCTTGATTAATCTTAAGGGATTGCTTGTCAGGTGCAGTTGGAGAATGAGTTAGAGTATGCTGTGGAGAATGTTCTACATTAGAGTTCGATGTTGTCTCAAAGGTAGAAGTGTTGTCAGTTGATGATGAAAGTGGCAACTTTGTGGTTTCAAGGATATCAGATTTTAATGTCTGTAGTTTATCTATATACATTACATGTAAATAATAAAAAGTAAACATGGATAAATATTTACCTTCAGATGGATTAATAGTAACAGATTCTGATCCTAATAATGGCTCTGTTATGTCAAGTAATTGGGAACTAGGCTTAGTGATGAAAGATGAGTTAACACCTTGAAATGTACCCTCAGATATTGATTGATTGCCCATTAACTTCCAAATAGGACAAGCGATAGACTTAACAATAGCTATTAATGAAAACTGAGACAAAGATATAGAACCATATTGGTCATCTTGGTAAAACGTTCCTCCTTTTTCTAGCTGGAACTCATAGGGGAGATCAGATTCATTAAAAGGAGCAGTAGCAAAACTAAGATAGTTAGTGTGATCTTGAGTAACTAGATTTGCACAATGTTGGATTTCTAACTTGGCAGGTCGAAGTAATGGTGTGGAGGTAAATATCACATACACCACACTGACTAATTCAGTTTCTTCAGGCATATTAAAATGCCCACCAACCAGTGCTTTAATAGTTATTGTACCAGTTTCTGTAGGAGGTTTAGCACCTTGAGGAAGTTTGATCCTTATGCCGTATATTTCCCAATCAAGTAATGGAGGAGAGTCTGCTTGAATCACAAACATTTTTTCTCCACCAATGTACACATCATGGAGAATATCTGAAAAGGCTGTCAATTAAATCACTTTAAATGGAATGTTAACTTACCATTAAATGGATTAGGTTTGACAGTTTCAACTACTACTAACTCCATCAACTCTGTTTCCATCTTCTCTTGCACATCTAAAAAATATTAGCAAACTATGTGATATAAAGCAATTGAGATTAATATCATGAAAATGCTATTGTATATTGTAACCATTATCCCTCTTGCCAATACAAACAAAAAGGTGTGAATAACATCAGCAAGGATGATGGTACACTGCTTCCAATAAATTCAAAATACAATATAACCATTTTTCTGCAAGAACTTAATTTTTGTGAACTCCCCAGTGCACAAAAATTAAATCCTATGTAAAATAATTCTACATAAATTGAACAGGAAGTAGAAATGCATAGGAAGTAAACATGTATATTATGTCTGACATAAAATTTACAATGAAATTTCATGTCCATGGATAAAACCACTTACATGGCATTTTAAAGTTCTTATTAGTTTACGTTAAAAAGTCTTTTGTTTGTTTTTGTTTTTAAAAATCTACTTTAATATTATCCAGCAGTCTTGACTTACAACCATTTTCATATGCTTTCATTGCTGAGTCTATATGATGATTTATGAAGCCAATGAATTCATTTCCTTGAAAAACAACTTTCTTCTTATCTACATCATTAGTATGTTGAATCGAGCAGAGTATAAAGTATATGTACATCAACAAATTATACATTTGTTGTTAAATCAAAGCGTAAAAATTTGAAAATATTACAATTAGAGATTAAAGCATTTTTAACCTTATTTTTAAATATATTTACTTACTATTGATTTCAGCTACTTGTAACCCCGATGACTCTGTTTCCATCTTATCAACCACATCTAAAAATGTTACAATATAGTATGTGACATATCGCAATGAGATAATATCAAATTTCTTTTTTTTTTACTATTATAAGCAAACACATAATATATTTATCTTTAGGTTGCTGACATGTTGTCTCGTCTCTCGTTAATAATTTTTCATTTAGCTCCTTTAACTTTATAATTTTAGCTAAAGAAATAAGAAACAAAATATAGAGGTGATTATTCATTTAATTAATCATTTGTTTAATCAGTACCTTCTCTCTTGTCTAGATCCACAATCATTTTTTTGTTCATTTTTTTGACTTGTTCATATTGTTGTTTAAGCATTTGGATTTTTTCTACATACAAATAATAACACATAAACATATATGTTGGTATATTACACAACATGGTTCATAGGTTTACATGTTACTGAGAGAATTACTAAATGATATCATTGTTATGTGGATAATATCAATATAAACTGCATATTAAGTTATTAACCTGCCAACTCATTTTTTTAAATACTGCTCGATGGCAATGTTATGTTTGGAGAGGCAAGCAGGTTGGTATGAACCTCATACAGTAATAATTATATTAAATATGGTCTATGTGCATTATATAAACATGTCAATTATAATCTGGGAATTTGGTGATGCACAATTGAACCATTGAACAATAACAGAATTAATTAATAAAGCTTGATTCAAACTAGATGCTGGTATAGGATTTACAAAGCAAGTAGTCATTTAAGCCTCTAGGTTTAAATGTTCATATGCTAACCTTACATTCAATAGCTTTTGGTTGTGAATCTCAATATAAAATATGAACATGTAACCTAATTTGTGAAAATCACATTTTTGAAACAATATTCTAATTAACTAGCTAGCACTTGAATATATGCATACATGGTGTTCAGCAAGTCTGTCAATTTTGATACCCAAATATTGTATTGATTGATAGCATTGGATATGTAACTGTGTTCATTCAAAATAATTCCTAAGAAATGTAGTTTTACTGAATTGGACATATAAAAATGTAGAGTATATCATAATACCATCTTTTTCTTTGACAGCAGATTTCAACTCTTCCTTCAATACTTTCACCTCAGCTTGTAAGTTTTGTAGCCCCATCTTTTGGGATGTGTCTAATCATGTGATAAAAAGAACAAGGAAATACATTAACAAGTTAAAGGTATGTCTAATAAGCTGAATAAAGAAGCATTCTATATAAATTAGAGACACACGGGATTGTCTTAGTAAATTTCTAGCAATGGATTGCTTGTTTTAAGCTTGAAGTACCCAGTTAAATATACTACATTCAATTATGAAAGTCTGTGTTCCAAACATTCATATATGCAATCAGCTTTTAGTGTCAGATGTCAGAATATCAAGTGCAATGTAACGTCTATAAAGTAACATCTACCTTCAATCTGTGCAGTAGCTATCTCTTCATTTTCCTTAACTTGCAATGTAACTGTTTGGTTAGAATCTTCCATTTTTTGTTGTTTTTCTGCCATTGCTAATAAAGACTCTTTCTTTTCAACTATAATAATTAAGAAAGAAGACAAGTTACAAAGAAGTAAATAGTGTGAAACTGAATTAAAAAGCAACTCTTTATATTGAATGAAAATAGTCTATACCTAATACTTTCTCTCTATCTTTTGTCATTGCTTTGCTTATTTTTTCCTGAAGTTCACTTTTAACATCTTGACTTGGTTTCATCTGTTGGCTTGCTTCTACAATGAACATGTCCTCATAACATTTATAAAGAATGAACTAACAAATGAAATCACCTAATATACATACTATACAAATAGTATATATTAATTTGAAAAAAAACATTTCAATTTTTCTATGATATATATTTTAAAATTAACCTAACTCTTGCTTGATTGTTTTCTTTTCTATACTGCTGTGTTTCTCTTAAATAAAAGATCAACATGTAGGCTGATCAAAAGTACAGACAGTGCTATACATAACATTTGGAAAGTATGTACTGTATTAATAAGAATATAGCTCCAGTGGGTGTGAATATCCAATAGAAAGCTGTGATTTCAAGATTATTAACATTATTTTTAGAAAAAGGTAATGCAAAAACATCACCTTCTTTAGCAAAAAATTGGCTGGATTGATTTGAGTTTACATTCTCAAGACTAACAATGATCATATGCAATTAAAACATCTATCATACTTCTTTATAGCTTTGTCAAGTGTCTTTAATTACCATTTATCAATTGCATAGATCAGTAAAAACAGTGTGTTATTGTTATGTTTCAGAAAATCGTACAATTTTAAGTGTGGTTTTAACAATAATATAGCACTCTAGTCTTGTCCCCAGCCTACTATGTTCCATGGCAAAAGTATTGTTATGGTATCATAAGTTAGATTCACTATTTTTAGACTTGGCAGGAAACAGGACAGTGGGTGAATTAATGTCATAATTGCAACATTCAAGATTTCTAGTCCTAAGAAAATGAAGCAAAGATACTAGACGACCTTTTTCAGTGGGGTGTGGTAGGCTGGGAATGAGATAAATAGCACATGGCTGCTGTATTGATCTCTCAAACAACTTTTTGTAAAACTTTTACTTACAGATTTCTTACCATGTCCAATAGATATGTCTATAGATGGCATTGACTTGAAGGATTTATATGATAGTATAGTTAATGTTGAGTCAGAGATCTTTTGGTCTTCAGAGATGACTTGTTTTCTTGACAAATCATCATCAGAATAATCAGAGATAATGATTTCTTCCCTTTGTCTTTTGACCCCTATATTTATAGTCAATATTTTAACATATATAGTTGTGGGTATTGAAAGACATACCTTTTTTTGCTATTAATTCACTCTTGTAAGGTGATAATCTTTGCAATCTATTATCATTACAGTTAAGAGCTACATTATAACATTTAGGACAAGCAGTTAAATATTTGACAAGATCAACGTTCTTCATATCAAGGGCAATCTGTAGAGGAAATTTGCCATTGACTGTTTTAGAATTAATGTCACAACCTGCTTCTTCAACTAGATATCTCACTAACTCTACATTGTCAGTGGATAAACAAGCTATATGAAGTGGTCTGTTGCCATTGTTGTCTACAGGTTCACGATCACATTCAGCTTTAGAAGTTAGGAATTTCACAATTTCTAATTGATTTTTTTCACAAGCTATGTGGAGGGAAGTGCAGTCATTATTTCCCTTAGCATTAATGTCACAACCTGCTTCTTCGACTAGATACCTCACTAACTCAACATTACCAGTAGCTAAACAAGCTATATGAAGTGGTCTGTTGCTATTTTTGTCTCCAACTTCATGGTCACATTCAGGTTTAGAAGTTAGGAACTTCACAATTTCTAATTGATTTTTGACACAAGCCCAGTGAAGGGGAGTGTAGTCATTATTTCCCTTAGCATTAATGTCACAACCTGCTTCTACGACTAGATACCTCACTAACTCTACATTGCTAGTAGCTAAACAAGCTATATGAAGTGGTCTGTTGCTATTTTTGTTTCGAGCTTCATGATCACATTCAGGTTTAGAAGTCAGGAACTTGACAATTTCTAATTGATTTTTGTGGCAAGCCCAGTGGAGGGAAGTGGAGTCATTATTTCCTTTAGCATTAATGTCACAACCAGCTTCTTCGACTAGATACCTCACTAACTCTACATTGCCAGAAAGTATACATGCTACATGAAGTGGTCTGTTGCCATATTCATTGCTAGCTTCATGATCACATTCAGGTTTAGAAGTCAGGAACTTCACAATTTCTAATTGATTTTTCTCACAAGCCTTGTGGAGGGGAGTGAAGTCATTTTGTCCCTTAGCATTAATGTCACAACCTGCTTCTTCGACTAAATACCTCACTAACTCTACATTGCCAGTAGATAAACAAGCTATATGAAGTGGTCTGCTGCTATTATTGTCCATGCTCTCTATATTATATTTAGTTATATTAATGAGATATTTAACAATCTTCACATCACCTAATGAAACAGAGTAATGTAAAGGAAACAATGGTGTAACATCAAGCCATTGAACATTATCTTTGATTACAAGATTAGCTAAGGCCACATGATTCTCTTCAATCACTCTGTCCATAAAATTTCTAAAAGATATTTTCTTCAGTAACAGTTTCATTATTTCCCAACTTGAAACTTTCACACACTGATAGATATTATCTGGAGATAGTACAGTGTCTTGACCACACACAAATGAAACAATGTCTAAATGTTGATTCATACAAGCATAATAAAGAGGGGTGTGTCCATGTATGTCATGACATGACTCAAAACCATCTTGACGCCAAACAAATAACAATTTAACAAACTTAAGTTTACCAGTGATACATGCTAAATGAAGCAGAGTTGAGCCTTCATTATTAACTAAGGAGCCACAATTCACAATACCAGAGACATTAATAAGGTACTCTAAAACCTCTAAACCACATTGAACAGAATTACAGCACAAGTGAAATAAAGTGTTCCCTTGATCATCACGTATCCAAGGAGAAGATCCTAGTTCAATAAGTCTCTTGACATTATCCAGATCACCTCTAGTACAAGCAGTACATAGTTCAGTTAGTAAATATGATTCCATTGTTGACATGGTTACTGTAAAACATAACAGGCACAGTAATGATATTCCTTATTAATGCAATTGATAAGTGACTAGATTTTAGGCAACTAAAGTGTTTGTACTATATAGTAGATATAGTATGTTGTGACTTTTCTTTTAAGAATGTACTGATTTGTTGCCACGTGTGACCATTTTGTGTAACAATTCAAGATAATAATAAAAAGTGACCGTACAGCAAAAATATCAACATGATATTTAATTTGGCAATTTACCTAATCAAGAATATTCAAAAAATTATAACTAATTGAAATAACATTTATATGTTCTCTAATATATTGACACTACAATCATATAGTTGTTTGATGTATTTTGGGAAATAAAATATGAAAAAGGAATAGTTCTCTTATAACTAAAAACTATACTTTGTTTTATTACTATATATAACAATGTAAGCTCTTCTCTTGACTAAAAGTTGCTTCAAAATAACACAAACTCTTGAGTAAGCAGTTGAAAAAATCCTGAGTGGTGAATGTTAGTCATTATAGATGAATATAGAAGATCCACAAAGTCCTATAGGTTATATTAACAGCTAATAGGAGTTTATTGGACAAGTTAATAAATGCTCTAGTTGTTTAACACAACAAACACATTTTACTTATTAATGATTTTAGAAACAGGTCCAATAAATTTTATAATCAACAGTTTATCTTATTCCTAGTCTGAGTTATAAAGTAAAGAGAAGCATCAAACTAAAGACTATCAATATCTTGACATATAACATTAGAGTAAAGTGTCAACTCAAAACTGAACAGATAACTCACAGTTTAGAGAAAGTAGCATACTATCATAATGTCAATGTAGATGAATTAAAACTGTCCATTTTGTAAAATTGAATACTTTCAATGATTTAAATGGCTTGTCAGTGACCACTAATATATATGTTATGGCCTGATTGGAAATTTTGGCCATTTTTAAATGGGCCAATACCTTTGAAGCTGGCTAGCTAGCTATACAACAGGTTAGCACAATTATTCAATGGAAACATGTGTGACTTGTTTTAATTGTGAACAGGAGTTAAAAAAGCTAATAGTTTCTAAAAAAGAGCCAGCTGGTACTCTAGTTAAAAAAGGTTGACACATTATAACTTTTAAAATTTGTTTTAAAGAGGATAAGATGCAAATAAAATAGAATACAAAAACAGCTGTTTTATGTAATTTTATTTATGTCATCAAGATCAGAAATCAACTTATCCTTTGTCCTATACTGCTTTATTCATAACATAAAATTTATCCAATAAATAAAAATGGTTGCCAATTTTTAACTTTTATTGATTTAGTTGTAAATGTGGTTGGGATGTTTAAAACTCAGTTAATCAGCTTTAAAACTGGTTAGCAGTTTAAAGTGGAATGTCACATACTACATGACACAAAATAGTTACAGGATTGTCTAATGTGATTTGAATGTCTTTTGTAGTACCTGTTGTTGTTAGCTTGCTTCTTTGCCTATATTTCTAGAATGCTAGAAATATAGGCAAAGAAGAAAGCTAGTGAGAAGCTTTGAGAATAATCAGTCACGCCCATTGTCATAGTGCTTGTGTTAGGGTGAATAAAATTCATTAACTATCTGCATTGGCAACTAAAGAATGTGGTATAATTCCACTTGTCATTCTTGTAAATAGTATACAATAATAATTAAAAAGCCAAAAAGTAATATTGTAGTTGATTACACAATAAATGTGGTGAACCTTGCTGCATTTTCTAAGTTATTTATAAATGCTATGCCAGCTTAGGTCCAGCTATGTTGCTAGGTAGCATTGCAAGAAAATTTATTAACATTCTAGAAGGTGTGGTCACATTTATCAATATTTCATATACAAAATTTATTGTAATTTGAAGATGAAATGTTCTTTGGAAATGTCCCGTAGTACAAATATAAATCAATATATTATCTATTAGTAGTAGCTTTTTCAGTGCTTTGAGACGTTTCCTGAATGTGTCACTTCACTCCAAGTCCATGTATAATCTTGAAAACACTTTTCAGAACTTTTTATGAAGATTGCTTCGACCAACGACCTTCTGTCTTGCTGATGCGTATTCCTCTAAGATTGTCTACAACATACTAAAAATCTCCACATTAATTTTTTTACTTTTCAAGAAACAGCACCTTGACCTTTGCAGCCTGAAAATTCTTTTGTGAGTTTTAAGCTTTCGTTTTCCATGACAATGTTCTTGATACTACTGTTGTAAAGTCCACACGTTTTTCTATTTGTTGCTAAACATTGGTAGCAGCTAACACTTCGCTTGCCAAGTTATAGCAGTTCAAAAACAATCCCTGGTAACAGGCAGTGCAGACACACATACACACACACACTGACAGACTACAGTACCCTTGTTATGCTCCCACGCACAGCAAGATTAATGAAGCCATGAATAAGAGACGGATACTATTTCAACTAAACTAACAAGGGCTCTGGTTAGTTTTAGTTTAATTCATATGGTATCCAGTCTATTTTTTGTTCAGGTCAAGTAGAAGCCAAAAACTATACTCTGTCCGAGTTGAGTTGAGCCCTTCATTAAAAAAAAGGTTTTGTATGCATGGAATGTAAGGTGAGATATTTTCTCACCTACTTTATCTACTTAGCACTGAAGTACATTTTAATATTATTCATTACTTTTTCACGTGAATGTCATGCGAACAGACCACGTTTTTCCAAGTGTTCGTGAAGATACAAAGGCGAAGAGACTGATGTTGCAAACAAAGGAGATTGTTGCAAATGTCTATGATTATTTTGAGGAACTCCACAGGTATCAATGTACTCAAGGACCTCTTAAAAGAACAGCTGATGCAACAGGAGTTTCACATGCCAGCATCATTTGTTAAAAGGGTTTTTTAGAACCATGGCGGCTTTATAGCTGCCTTAAATCGCAAAAGACAATATCTGATTATTATTTTAATAGTAATAATTACTATAATAGAACGTTTGTTCATATAATTAGAACTGTAATTTGAATTGCCACGTGACACACGGCTGACTTCTCAAGGTGAAAAGTGTTATTCGAAGGTGTGTAATTTGAAGTATGATGAAGGTATGTCATTGAAAATGTATGGAGTTTGTAGTTTGCTACTTTCTCGTAGCACTAGAGAGCCAAATTTTATATATAAATAGCGCATTTGCAAGCTGAATTGATTGGTGTAAGTTCCATGGGGATAGCACGTAAAACGGCAAAGTTATTTACATGTCTGGGTAGCTCAACTCAACTCAAACAGAGTATAATCTATGCAGTTTAAAGAAAGCTATGACCAAAAGATGGACCAGATATTATAGATTGAATTATAAAACTACAAGATCTTAGTTGTAATGACACAATGCATTTTAAAGTGTTATATTATCATAGTAGGAAAACCTCAAACTGTAACAACACAGAAATCAATTAATCAATTTGTCTAACACACATGGCAAAGTGACGATATCTAGATATTTTAGAACTAGTCTCCCCTCTAAAATGGAGAATGCTGAGGATGATGACCACAAGATCTTCCTCTCCTGCTAATAGTAGTGTTTTGACTACAATCTGATTGGACTAAGCAAATTCCTGTAGAGCCCAAATTGATCTACAAGAGTTTCCTCTACATGTACTTTTCCTGTACATCTGCCATATGTAACTTGTTATTATTTTGAATGCATATTGCCAGGGTAACCTGTTACATGAAGACTATTACATACTATCAGTTACAATTTTTCTTTTATTTCTCTTTACTACTGGGAAATGACAGTGGTTGGTCAAGGATTAATAGTTTATATGTATTCTGAGAAAACATCTTTGAGTGGAATCATAGCTTTCCCAACTCTATAGTCTTCATAATTGGCCATAAGATAGTATAATCATGATGACCTAGGAAAATTATTGGTATCATTTTGGACCATGTCTGTATGTATATATATGTGTGTGTGTGTGTTCATTTGATTTGTTTTATTCCATCGTTGTATGCAACAATGGAATATAATCAAACCATTTCCTTTAACTGCTGTCATACACGACAACCAATGAATTTATTAAGTCTAAGCACAACAACTAGAACAATGATCATGATTCAAATAAAGCTAGAACCATCTCACTAGCTTGTTTCTATGTCTATAACGTTACATGCAACAAGCATTTCTGTTACTCTAGTTGTTAGTCAGGCATCTTAACATGAAGCAACTAGAGAATCAAACAGTACGTCATTTTATAAAAACACTGCATGCATGACACACAATCGTGACAGATTCCAATGCAAGGATAGAATTGATTTCTATCTTGATGCTTCAAGCAATGTGTTTAGCCAATCAGATTTCAATAACCACATGTTTTGACACATCAATGTGCTTTATGACAGAGGAGAAACTTACTAAGGCTGTTCATTGTTTCCTTTGTTTGTGGTAAGTATCTAACAAAAGCTATAAGATGGAAGAGCAAGAGAAAATGCATGGAAGGAAGTGGCTAGCCAGGTAACTAAAACTTTGAAACTCTCCTTGTTGCACCTATTGAGTAAAAATAGGACATAGCACATTGTTCTTTGTTTCTGTCGCCTTCTTTGTTGTCTATAAAGCAAATCAAGCAATAACACTTCAGTCTCATTTCTGCACTAAAAGTTTATAATGATGAGGGCGGAGTTTTAGTTCACTACATCCTCTTGTGTATATGAACAGCATTGATACTATGAGATGCAACACAAAACATATACAAGGATAGTTTTGTGAATAATTAGTCTTCAAAATGACACTTTTAATACATCCAGCATTTTACTGTTTGAGGCAAATTCTACATATCTAGCATGTTACCAGATGCATCATATAATAGTAGTGCTCTGTTTATGCTGGCCTTGATACATCAGTTAATATGACAGATATGTGTGCATGACAGTTGATAATAAAATCTAATTCTAGCTTTTCAAAATATGACTTTTTGTAGCTCCTTAGAAGCGCAAAATTTGGTACAACGAACGTGGTATTATACACGTGATACATTAGGCAGACTGAGCGAAATCACAAACAAGACTAGTGTTATTAGTTTATCAATTGTAGTTTTAAATTAATAATTCTAATCAAATAATTGTGATTAAGTATTGACGTACCTTAAAATTAATACTTGAAAAAGTTGAGATACAAGATGACTAGAGAGTAGACAGTCTAAAAAGGGGCGAGACAGGTAGTCAGGCACATGGCAAACCGCAAATGATGAGAAGTCTAACCACACCTTCATAATAGTTACCACTTAAATGATGAAAACAAAACACTTCAGTTCCTGGACAGCAGATTATCAACAGAGGATATTAAAATTCTGCAAGAGAGGTAAGTGTAGACTGTTTGTATATAGTCCTTCAATGTATCATCTCCTAATAATTAGTTCTTAGACCATAATCATCTAAGTTTAGATTTAGTTCATAATTTAAGTTTTCACACTCTTTATCAGTAATTTTCATATATAATATCATTACTATAATAATATTTATATGATAGGGAATACTTAAATTTGTTGTGTATCATAATGTAATCTGAATTAATGTTATTATATATTATACCTTTAGACTTTACTAACTGTCATGATAAACTGTTTGCAGTTGTCATGTAAGTTGTAATTTGATGAATATATCAGAACTGAAAATGGATTAATAGCATCTCTTCTATATAGATCAGTGGCCACACCTACAATGAATATTTCCTTGCAAGTTATGGATATAATGTTCTTTCTTCTGAAGATTACAGATCATATGACAACTTTACATGTGTACAATTTAATATCTTAGAAATAATCTATGTTTTTATTTTTAATTATTTAATAATAGATGAACATATGATATTGATAAAAAAATATTAAAATCCACTGATATAATAAATAAATATAAATTATAAGTGATAAATAGTGTCATCTTTCTTTACAATTAAACTGATCATGATCCTGCTAGTACACTCAAACAACTTGTAGTCTCTCGTTATTCAAATGGTGTTGGTCCTATAAAGTTATAAAATACTGTAATAATAAATACATATTAATACACCTTACTCTAAAGTTCCTTGCTTTAATAACTCTTATTACAAATATATTAACAATATTATATGATGGGTGGAGTCTGAACATGTAACATTGACTTCATATCACTTCTAGGCATAATTAGAGGAAAGGCACTTCCAAACTTGGGACATCCTCACCCATTTTTGAAGTATGCACTTCAGAAAGATTGAAATGCTTGACACATTATAAATTATTATTTCCATGGAGATAACAGATTGTTTTGATAACAGCTGCTAAAGGTCAACCACAATACATATATTATATCATATACTGTAATGTTCATTTGTTCTATAAAAGACATATTACATTGAGTATACATATGATCTTATCTATTAATACATTTATTAGAACATGTAACACTTGACCACTATATATTACAGTGGTAATACTATATATAAAGAGCATACAAATAGAGGTCTACTCAATACTTACTTGAGTTCTGAGGTCTTATTAACTAAAGTTTCTTCTCACTGACATTATAGATGTGACTGTTCTATTTAGTCATTAATAGTAATCCATTAAACAGTCTCTAGGTATTATTCTATTAAAGACATATAACAATAAATACCAGTACAATTAGTATAGAGTCATACTTATAATAAGTCAGTTAGTTCATATACAAATATATCTACATCTATAGTAAGTAGATGAACTTACTCTAATGGGAGGATGAGATGTTCTCACTAGTACTTATCTTTAGTTATAGAATCGTCTAGTAGTTCTAATAAAGAGATAATAATGAGATAACAAATATTAAGATACTAGTTAATTAATCAATATAATGTATACTATATTATAATAACAATGCTTTAAATGAAAGTACTAAACACTACAGGGGTATATAATACAGTGACACTATGGTGATATATGGTGATCAAGAGGAACAATAATGTTTTAAAAATACACACTGGATATAGTTGATGAGTGTAATCATAATTCATAATGTCACATATATTGACATGTAGTGTAGTTAAGTCACCAATAATCACTGTATTTATACAATGTTATAGTATTACTAAATGATTAGACTCTTTGCTTACTTCTGTGATTGTCTTCGACAACATTTATAAGGTGATGTTACTTCCAACTCAAGTCATTAATGGTACTTAATAAATATTTATAAGAACTGTTAAAAGAAAGATTCATATCATATTACAATACATAAAGTATTATACTTACTATATATAAAATCAGTTTAAGAGATATAGTTATTGTAAAAATGAATATATGTCTAATAAAAAGGTAGAGATAATGACATCATTGTGTAGTGTGTTTACCATAATTTATAATATTACAATAACCTCTATACAGAAGAAGGGGTAATGACATATACTGACATCACTGTAGTTCATTATGAGTCTATAGCTCATGACACAAGTAGTAGATCTAATGTAATATAGGAGATAATATGACGACATAAATAACATTCATGCCTTCACATAGTGGGTATGAGCATTTGATCACTATATTGTAATATGTCAATTATATGACTTATGGACATATAGTGACTATGATATTTATGTGTTTATCATCACTTGACATTAATGAATATAAGCAGTGATGATGTCACATTTGATCACTGTACTGTAATATCTAGTAATATAACTTATGAATATACCTTTACAATTTTGTTAATATCATATCCAGTTTAAGTTATATACCTACTAAAAAGGACAGATAATCACATAACATATTGTATATTACTGTATTGTACTTACCATAATTTATAATGATAGTTAATACGCTTCTACCTCTACAGTGTAAGGTGAAGATATATATGGACAATGAACAACAAAAAAGAGTTTAGAGCTCAAGACACACCTGGTAGTTCTAATATAATATAAGAGAATATAATGATAAAAGTAACATCCACAATCTCACATAAGTGAATATGAACAGTGATGATATCACATTTGATCATTGTACTGTATAATGTCAATTAATATAACTTATTGACATACTTATATATACATATATGTTATTAGTTGTACAATGTGTCTATAGAAATATGATACAGATATGTACATAACTTATACTACATCATACTTACTATGTTAGTTTATATACATCTACCTTTATACAGTAATTATAAGGTGGAGACATGTCAGTCACTGCAGTTCAACAAGAGTCTAGAGCTCATAACACAACTAGTAGTTCTAATATAATATAGGACAATATTATATTGGAGACAATCTAATGTATGTAGTGATATCTAATATAGTATAACAACTATAATTACATACTCACTTATAAATTACAAGTAATATCTTATACTGAGGCTTAACTTTAACAAAAAATATCATAATTGTGTGGATATATACCAAATATAGTAACAGCTCTTGAGAGTAGGTTATGACAGTCAAATAGTGATTAATCCATCTATATTAAATATAAAAATGAGATTAGTATTTTAATTTGTTATCAATATTACCATTGTCTATTTTAATCACTGTCAGATAATGATTGTTCTGAGGAGGTTCCTTGAGTTTCAGATGGATTATTTGGTCTCTCTTTAGTATAATGATCCATGTTCACTATAATATGCCAAGTAATATGAATTATGAAAAGGATGTTACTTAAGTCATTAGTTGTAGTTAATGAATATTTATAAAAACTGTTTAAAGAAAAATTCACATTATCAAGTATTAAATATACTTAATACTGCACTTACTATATATAATCAGTTAGAAGAGATATCAATATAAACCAGAAGATAAACCAGTAGATAATGAATCATTAGTTCATGAACTACTACTTACTAATAACCTAATACAAAGATAAAAATGAGGTTAAAATTTCTTACACACACTACTTATTTGACAGGTAGTCAAATACTTTGTTGTATATTGTTAAAGGAAATTCAGTAGCACGCACAACAAAATATAACTTGTTGATATATCTATAAGCAACACAATTTTAAAATATACTAATTAATACTGAAATACATTCTAATGGTGTTATACAATATATACAAGTGTGATAAAAGAACTTAGTTATTATATATTTGTATCTGAATCACTTTGACACTTGTGCTCTGTGATGTTATGAGAAATTGAATCCTATGTATTAACAGCTGCTCAATTGAGATCATAAATAGAACAAGATACTTCCCTAAATAATGTATACAATTAATAAAATTCATAGTTTTGATATGATGATATATCTTTCACTTGATTATATAAAAATGGAGACACTGCTTCTTGTTGGATATGTTGTAAGATACTTAGTAACTGTCAGATGATAAGGATTGATTACAGAAGGTAATTTTGTTTCTTCTAGATGAATTGTCTTCACTTGATAGATCAGAATCAATGGTTTCTACTCTTATCTTAAAAAGAAAGATAGACTATAACATACAAATGACATTATTGTATGTTGTTCTATGAAAATAAACTAATAATTATAGAGTGTATGTGTTTATAACACTAACTCAAAAGAACATTAAAATATTTGATTAAACTTAATAATTATAAATTGGTTCTCACCTTTTTGTAAGTTAGGCACTATTTTTAGCTAGAAATTCACGTATTTCATCAGCTTTCTTCTTATTATCTACAATAGGACCTTCAATAGCAAAGATGATCATGTCCCATGTAACAGGAGATGACTTTGTTTCAATCCATTTTGTAATCATCTTACACATTTTGCTCATACTGTCTTGAACAACTGATGAAATATTATCTAAATCATTGTCAGAAATACCCAAAGCTAAACCAATTTCTCGCCATCTGCTAGAAATGTCAGCTAATAAATAGCGAAGTTGATACACTTTAGGGGTTTCACTACAGCAATGATCAAATATAAAGTTACTCCTGTCTTCGCTGTACAGATCCTTCTAATTCTAATACACTGTTTACACACTACAACACACTATACCTTTATATTTTGCCATGATTTTAGCAGCTAAATCCTTCTGACATAAATCATTTAAAACATCCAGGAAAATGTTGAAAGCATTAGTGTCACGCTCAATATGATCTTTTAAGTCATCAAGAATCTTTTCAAGATGTTCCTCATTTGTAGGTATATATGTCTCTCATTCTTCTGTAAATGCTCTCAGAAATGACTTCCTTTGAATAAAGCCTTCTTACTAAACCAATAGGGTCAATATTTGATTCAACAATGGTATTAGTGAATTGAATCAGAGATCTTCTAGCTATTTCAGAATTTAGTGAAGTACCCATTGGATTACTTGCGTCTATTATAAAGGAAAAACTTAGATTTATTACAAGCATTATCAATGCAAATCTTAGAATTGTAAGCCTTATAGTTTAAGTTGGTATTAAAAATGTGCCAATTTAACACTTACTTTTTTGTTTCAAGTTAAGTAATAAAGATATATTTCCATCTTTTTCTAACACATGATCTTCACAAGAATAATCAGGGTCAAATCAATGTCTTCTCTTCTTTGACATTTATCCTCTATGACAATTAAATGAACACAGATAAAAGTATGATCATTTTTAGACACACACACACACACACACACACACACACACACACACACACACACACACACACACACACACACAGATTTTAAGTACATTTACATTTTGTAAGTGGAATGTCTTCATCAGAATTATCAGATGTTGTATGTTCAGTTCTTTGTCTCTTATTTCCTATAAGCAATTAGGAATATATGTAAATCTAAAAGTTTTGTATCATATTCAAAATTGACTTGTCATATCATAGGTTATCTCTATGTCCTTAACCTTTATTAAGGTAAGATTTCCTATTTAAAGGCTCCTTTCCATATCTAGATGATGTCTCATGTGGCTTTAAGTCACTGTCTGGTGATGACTGTCTACAATAACTATCTGGTCTTCTAACAGTAGGTGTTTCATATTCTAACTGTTCCAAATCTGATTCCTCTGATATAGATCTTTTTCCTATGATAAAAAAAAAACAAATAAGGAAAAGAATGTCATTTTTACTGCTAAACAAGTATGTGTCAAGCAGTTCAATAATTGTTTTGGATCATGTTATTTGTATGTACTCTTTGCTTAAATTCTGTTGTTGTACGAGCATCTCTGATGCTCCTAAGTTCCTATGTTTCTGTGTCATTTAACATTATTATAAAATTATATGATTTAAGTATAGTCTTGTCATATACTATAATCACCATTGCTTTTTGATTTGATTTCCTTTTTGTTTTTTTCAATCAAAAAAGAGAAGAGTGCCTGTTTCCATCTGTAAACTTCCATATTTCCGTCATCATAATTACAAAAGTATCATTATCGTGAATAAATGATTATTAAAATGTCATCAAGCTCTTCGTAAATGAATAACACTTTTAATGACAAAAAGTACTGTCACTTTCCAGCTAAATTAATAAAGTAATAAGATATGAAAAATATAAAAAAAGGAACCATATGGCAATAACTTTTTGTAACAATATAAAAATGCTAATTTAAAGTTTTGACCATGTAACTCCTTAATAAGTGACTTTTTGTCATCTTTTATAAAAGGATTTAATTTAGTAGAACGAACGTGATATTACGCGCGAGGTACTTCAGGCGGACTGAGCAAAATCCAGCAATAGCGAGCAAGTATTAAACTTGTCATTTAATAAGTACAAATATAAAATTCATATAATTAATTAAATACTTACTAGTTAAGTACCTTAACAGTAGCAACTGAGACACAAGAAGACAGACCGTCTAGAGAACCAGTTCGTCGGTAAAGTCCAGGCACATGACCTAACCTCAGAAGATGGGAGGTCTAACCACACCTTATAAACTTATAGAATCAATGGCACAGTACCTCAGATGCGGTGGATTATATTAGAAAGATATAAAATTCGGCAAAAGAGGTAAGTGTAGAGTGTTTGTATAAGAAAAGATATGATAGTACTTAAGTTATATCATCTTTCAATAAAGGTAACTAGTGACCATGATCTGTTAGATAATAAATAGATAGGTTTTGTTATATTATTTGATTTTTTTGTATAATAAAATGAAATGTATCATTTAAATCTCCTCTGTGTCTTTTGTGAACAAGAGAACATCCTTTTTTATAAGTAACTGGATCAAATGATGTAACATATCTTTTTTCTTACAGTGATTCTTTTTATTGTGACATGAAAATGAACTGTGCTGGATCAAATGTTATAATTGTCTCACACTCTATTTTGTGAACTTTTCCTGAGAAGATTCTATTAATATTTTTGGTGAGTGCATTAAAACAGTCATTTGATAGTCTTATACAAAATTTAAAAAATATATAGAGAGAGTTACATATACATAATTTGTATAAATTGTCATATTTCCAGTAATTTTATTATTACTTCAAATTTATTATAATTTTCTTTGTTATAGGTTACTGATTACCTTTAGTCTTTGCTAAATTTCATGATAGATCATTGACCACACCCACAATGTCTTTTATCTGAACATTTGCTTGCAAATTATTGATTTTCTTTCTTCTGAAGATTACAGATCATAAGACAACTGTACATTTTTAATATTTTACAAATAATGTATGTTTTTATTTTTTCATTTTTTAATTATAGATGAAGAATATGATTATTAATAAAAATAAAAAATATTAAAATCCATCGATATAATAAATAAATATAAATTATAAGTGATAAATAGTGTCATCTTCCTTTACAATTAAACTGATCATGATCCTGCTAGTACACTAAACAACTTGTAGTCTCTCATTATCCAAATGATATTAGTCCTATAAAGTAATAATATACTGTAATAATAAACACATAACACATACTGTTATATTATTAGACTACTCTAAAGTTCTTTGCTTTAATAACTCTTATTACAAATATATATTAACAATATTATATGATGGGTGGAGTTTAAACATGTAACATTGACTTCATATCATTGCTAGGCATAATTAGAGGGAAGGTACTTTCAAATGTGGGACATACCTAACCTATTTTTGAACAATGCACTTTAGAAAAGCTTGAAATATTATTAATTACTGTTTCCATGGAGATTGCTTGATTGATTATAATGTTACAATAACCTCCATACAGAAGGGGTAATGACATATACTGATATCACTGTAGTTTGTTATGAGTCTATAGCTCATGACACAAGTAGCAGATCTAATGTAATACAGGAGATAATATGATGGCATAAATAACATTCATGCCTTCACATAGTGGGTATGAGCATTTGTTCACTATAAAGGAATATAAGTACATATCATAGTGATAATATAGTGATGATTAATTTATGTGTTCATCATAATTAGGTAGAGATAACAAGTGTGACAAAGTAACATCTCTTAACTTTACATTAATGAATATGAGCAGTGATGATGTCACATTTGATCACTGTACTGTAATGTCTAGTAATATAACTTATGGACATACCTTTACAACCTTGTTAATGTCATATCCAGTTTAAATTATATACCTAATAAAAAGGACAGATAATCACATAACATACTGTATATTACTGTATTGTACTTACCATAATTTATAATGATAGTTAATACACTTCTACCTCTACAATGTAAGGTGAAGACATATATGAACAATGAACAACAACAATTACTAAGAGTTTAGAGCTCAAGACACACCTGGTAGTTCTAATATAATATAGGAGAGGATAATGATAAAAGTAACATCCACAATCTCACATAAGGGAATATGAGCAGTGATGATATCACATTTGATCACTGCACTGTAATGTCTAGTAATATAACTTATGGACATACTTGTATATATACATATATGTCATTAGTTGTACAATGTGTCTATAGAAATATGATACAAATATATACATAACTTAAACTACATCATACTTACTATGTTAGTTTATATACATCTACCTTTATACAGTAATTATAAGGTAGAGACATGTCAGTCACTATAAGGTGAAGATATATATGGACATTCAATAGTCATTGTAGTTTATAAAGAGTTCAGAACTCAAGTCACAAATAAATACGACAATGAAAGTAACATTCTCAATCCCACATAAAAGGGTATGAACAGTGATGATGTCACATTTGATCATTGTCAAATAATATAATTTATGGACAAAATTGTTAATGTCATATCCAGTTAAGTTATTAGCTGTACAATGTATATACAGAGATATGATATGGATAAATACATAACATATTGTATATTAACTGTACTTAACTATATTAATTTATACATACATACCTTGATACAGTAAGGTATATGTTGACATTCAACAGTCAGTATAGTTCACCAAGAGTCTAGAGCTCATGACACAACTAGTAAGTAGTTCTAATGTAATATAACACAATATTATATTGGAGACAAATCTAATGTACGTAGTCATATCAATATAACCACTATATTAATACTCACTTATAAAATACAAGTAATATCTTACATTGAGGCTCACCTTTTAACAAAATATATCATAATTGTGTGGATATATACCAAATATAGTGACAGCTCTTGATCATGAGAATAAGTGATGACAGTTAAACAGTGATAAATCACTCTACATTAAATATAACAATGAGATTAGTATTTTAATTTGTTATCACTATTACCATTGTCTACTTTAATCACTGTCAGATAATGATTGCTCAGAGGAGGTTCCTTGAGTGTCAGATAGATTGTCTTCATCATCATCAATATTACTGTCTTCTGTTCTTAGCCTTTTATCACTAGTCACTGATGAGTATAAAATAAAAAGATGTTTTAATCAATACATTACATTTACCTTTATGTGTCCTTTGTCTTTTTGTAGGTAATGAAGACTCACATTCTGATGGTATTCCTTTCCTTTGGTAAGTCTTTCCACTTGCAGGTTCCTTACCACGTCCAATAGATATGTCATATGGTGATGATTCAAATGATTTATGTTTCTTAGACACTTCTTGTTTTTGAGGTAAATGATCTTCATCAGATTGATCTGAATCATTACTTTCTGATCTTTGTCTCTTTTCTCCTGTAACAAGTAAATACAAACAAAATACTTTGTTAACTTTATTAACATACTTACTGAATTGTCTCTTCTGTTTCATATAATTATGAGATGATGTATTATAAACTTGTTGTAATCTTGACAAATGGTTCCTTTTATCAGACTGACCAGAAACATTGGTTTCATTCCTTGGTCTCTTGACCTCTACATTTATGAAGTAAACATTCTAATCTGTACTATTTATGAACACATACTTTTGTATGGTATTTCTTTACTCCTGTAACATGACCCACTAGCTTCTTCCTCAATACCTTTACTTGATGTGTCACTAAACTCTGAGTCATTATCAGATGATGACTCTGATTGTTCTAAACACACAGCTTCCATTAATTTAAGCTTCTTTACTGCTTTCTTTCTTTCTGTGATAACCAAGTATAAAATAAGATAATAAGTAATTTATAACTTACTCTCTTCATTTTTCATTTTCTTTTGCTCATCATTTGATTTTGAGTGCTTCTTTGATGAAATGGATGAACTTACATCTGATCTCCCTTTCAGTTTGTGTACTTTTGTTTTTGATGACCTCTTACCAAGTCTTTCTGATTTAAATGGGTAGCAGGTATCATCCTAACAAATAGTAAAAATTAATACTCTATTATTTTTCCTAACTTTCTCAACAAGTACATCTTGTAGAGATTTGTCTCCTGTAATGTGCTCGTTCTCTGCAGTATTTTGTAATTCTAAAGTAAATTCACTAGTAAATATAATATAACATTCTATATAACATACCTTTATATTTTTGGACAATCAAAGCAGCTAAATCTTGACATTTCAAATCATTCAAAATATTGAGGAAAGATATCAAAATACTGGCATTATGTGTGATACGATCTTTGATGTTATCAAGAATTAGTTCAAGGCGGTCTTCACTTGAGTCTCCAGTTTTTTTATCTCTCACTTTCTTATAGATACTCTCTGAAATGACTTCCTTTGCATAGAGTCTCCTTGCAAGAGTGAATGGGTCTATACTTGACTCAGTAATAACATCAGTACATTGAGCTAGAGCTCTTTTAGCCACAACAGAGTCCATTGAAGTGATCTGATCAATTCCAGACTCTAAGGAGACATTAAAGATCTTTAGTAATTATTAAAAAAATAATTATTGTCACTTTTCTGTAAGCATGTGTCAAATTTCAATCAATTTCATGTTGATGCAGTCTTAGTAGTCTTTATGATTTGATTATAAGTGAAGTATGTTGTAAAGGAATACATTTATATAGAGCAAAAGTCCAAATAATATATATGCAAAATATAAATCATAATGTAACTAAATACCTTTTGGTATTAGAAATTAATTTATATATTATAGAGTTATATGTACTAAATTCTTAATAATATCTTTGCCTTATACATACCTGACACAGACTCAGATGAATTTGAATTATTTTGTCCCTTAGCTGGTATATTTGGGATCTGCAAACAATAAATTATAACATTATATTTGAACAGACAAGCTCTACCTTATCAAACCAAATAGTATGTTTCTCCATTAAAGGTAAAACAGCTCTTCCATAGACACATTTAGCAGCTACAGGATTATCATATTCACATATTGCAGGATGTGGAGATGAAGATTGACAAGCAGTACATGGGAATCCAAACATGTGACAAGACTTGTATGTATAATGTAAAGATTCAGTTACTATCTTTATACTTCTGTCTAGTGTATTGTAGACAGTTGGGCAGAGCTTCGTTAAAGGCATGGCTTCAACAATACCTGGTGTACGATTAATCCATACCTCTAGGTACGTAGCACGACTAATAAGTGTGATGTGATCAAAGCATTGACCAACAGTGAAGGTGATCTTGTTGCGATAGTGAGGTGGTTTCTCTAATGTCCATTTCATTTGTGATTGTGATGTTGAACTTAACAAATGAACTACTAGACAACAGAACACACCTACAGGACAATAGCCACACTCAAAGTAGATCAACAGTGGTGCAGGAGACATTGACTGGTCTTGATCCTCTTCTTCAATTGATGTAGGCTTAAGAGCACAAGGCATAAAGTAGTATTTATCACGTTTATGACCACGTTTCAATTCCATAGGACCAGCTACAACATGAAGATGCTTTAGTAGAGTAACAAGTCTTAAAGGAGTCAAAGGGTCTCCTTTTTTTGAAGAAAGAGTTCGAAGATGTGACTCAGTAAATTGACCTGTTTTAGAAAACTCTCTGACTATTGCAGCATTACCTGTTGCTTCAAAGGTAAAAGAAGATGTGATGAGTTGTGTGATGCGATCGAACACTAATTGGAGGTCAGTAATAACAATGTCCTCTAATCCTGTAACCTCTGGATAGTGCATGATGCTACCTACTCTGTGATGTAAATACCACAATGCTGACTTGAAGTCATCTTGGTCTGATATACCACATTCTTTAGCAAGTTTATAACAGGTATCTAGTTTGTGAAGAGACTTTTTACTTTTACGTAACTTTAAGCTGAAAGAACACCAAGATACTGGAATAGGTAACTCATGAAATTTCTTAGAGATTACGTTGTGAAGAGTAGTACGTAAATGTTGGATTTGCACTTGGTCATTTATTGTGTCAAGAGGAAAAATAGCTTGTTCTTCACTTGAAAATTGGACCAAATTCTCATGAAATAGTTCAACACTGTTTTGTATTTTCACTTTAAGTTGTTCATTAACCTCAGACACTTTACTTTCATCAACACAATCTCTGTGAGTAGCAATGAGAAATGCAGCAGGTTCTGAGTCATCTTTAACTGGTAATTCATCAAATTTCCATCCAATTGTGTTTTGTCTTAAACAAGCTATACTGGCTAATGAACGAAAGATGACTTCTTCATGTGTAAAAGATGTTTTATAAGGTTGTGATTCACCATTAGGAGAACGATAAGTGATCTTAAAACGCCTTCTCAAATTTTCTGTTAGTTTAAAAACAAGCAAATTAATAGCTGGACCAGTTATAAGGGCTGGTAGAATCTCATGGAACTCAGGCTGTCCTCCTGTATCTATGATGTGCAATATAGCATGGCTAACTTCACAAACTTGTTGTGACCTTTTCTCATACTCAGATCTCTTAGTAACAGGAATACTTTGTACTGTTTCAGATAAAGTTTGAATGGCTTTTACATTTGGAGCAACATAACTTTCTGAATTATTGCTAGAATCTTGAAAAACCATGCTATCATCATCGTTGTCATCATCGTTGTCATTATCTAAAATGATCACGTCATTGTTGTCACTCTCATTGTGCATTTCTAGCACCTCAAGATTACATACAGTAGATTCTTGAATGTCACTGCTAATAGACATTTCTTCAATCAATTCAGTTCTCTCAATACTTTGAGTGTTATGTTCAAAGGTATTAGATATTTCTTCAGTAGGGTCTATTTTAATTGAAGCTTTTCTTAGTTCTGACTGTTTGGTAACTTTTGTACCAGAGTTAGCTAGTACTGAGGGGTTGGTTGATATTTTTTCAAATAAGAAAACAGCTTCTTCTGCTGGATCTTGTTTGCTCCACTTACTAAAGGTTTCATTTAGTCCAGACACTATAGCACCTTCTTCTTGTAACTTACGAAATGGTTCTACTTGTATAGCTGAATCAACCACACCAGTACTATGAGATGGTTCCACAAGAGTCTCATTGAGTAGCCTCTTTTTCAAGGTACTCTTACCAGCACCTGGTGGTCCTGTTAAGATACATTTAACAACTCGTAAATAAGTCACTCCAGTACTTTTTATTGCTTGTTGGAACTTGTTGTGATGATCAACTAATCTTTGTAATCTATTATTACCACAGTTAAGAGCTACAGTATGACATTCAGGACGAGCAATTAAATATTTGACAAGATTAAAGTTTTTCACATCAAGGGCAATCTGTAAAGGAAATTTGCCATTTAATGTTTTAGAATTAATATCACAACCTGCTTCTTCAACTAGATATCTCACTAACTCTACATTGCCAGTAGGTAAACAAGCTATATGAAGTGGTCTGTTGCTATTTTTGTCTCCAGCTTCACGATCACATTCAGGTTTAGAAATCAGAAACTTCACAATTTCTAAATGATTTTTGCCACAAGCCATGTGGAGGGGAGTGTAATCAGTATTTCCCTTAGCATTAATGTCACAACCTGCTTCTTCGACTAGATATCTCACTAACTCTACATTGTCAGTAGCTAAAAGAGCTATATGAAGTGGTCTGTTACCATCTTTGTCTCTGGCTTCATGATTACATTCAGGTTTAGAAGTCAAAAACTTGACAATTTCTAATTGATTCTTCTCACAAGCTATGTGGAGGGAAGTGGAATCATTTTGTCCCTTAGCATTAATGTCACAACCTGCTTCTTCGACTAGATACCTCACTAACTCTACATTGCCAGAAGATATACAAGCTATATGAAGTGGTCTGTCACCATCTTTGTCGACAGCTTCATAATTACATTCAGGTTTAGAAGTCAGGAACTTCACGATTTCTAATTGATTTTTTTCACAAGCCCAGTGGAGGGGAGTGGAGTCATTACTTCCCTTAGCATTAATGTCACAACTTGCTTCTTGGACTAGACATCTCACTAACTCTACATTGCCAGAAGATATACAAGCTATATGAAGTGGTCTGTCACCATCTTTGTCGACAGCTTCATAATTACATTCAGGTTTAGAAGTCAGGAACTTCACGATTTCTAATTGATTTTTGTAACAAGCCCAGTGGAGGGAAGTGTAGTCATTATTTCCCTTAGCATTAATGTCACAACCTGCTTCTTCAACTAGATACCTTACCAAGTCTACATTGCTAGAAAATAAACAAGCTATATGAAGTGGTCTATTGCTATTTTTGTCTCCAGATTCTCGATTACATTCAGTTTTAGAAGTCAAGAACTTGACAATTTTTAATTGATTTTTTTCACAAGCATAGTGAAGGGAAGAGTACTCATATTTCCCCTTAGCATTAATGTCACAACCTGCCTTTTCAACTAGATACTTCACTAACTTGACTTGTTTGGAAAATTTACATGCTATATGAAGTGGTCTGTTGCCAAATTTGTCTTCAGCTTCACAATTACATTCAGGTTTAGAAGTCAGAAACTTGACAATTTCTAGTTGATTTTTTTTGCAAGCAATGTGGAGGGATGTCCTGTCATTTTTTCCCATAGCATTGATAAAACAACCTGCTTGCTCAATTAGAAATTTCACTACTTCTATGTTGTCAGAATATGAACATGCCTTGTTAAGGGGTGTTCGACCATTATTGTCTTTAATGTCTGGATTATATCCGATGTTGTGGATGAGGTAGTGGACAATATTTACATCACCTAATGTAACTGAGTGATGTAATGGAAATAATGTTGTAGTATCTAGCCATTGAACAACATTATCTTTAGTCACAAGTTTTGCTAAGTTCACATGATCCTCTCGAATTACTCTGTTCATAAAATCTTTAAAAGATATTTTCTTAAGCAATGGTACCATTATTTCCCAAGTTGATATCTTAACACATTGATAGATATCATCAGGAGACAATACAATATTTTGACTACATATAAATAAAACAATGTCTGAATGTTGATTATTACAAGCATAATAAAGAGGGGTGTGTCCATGTATGTCGTGATGTAATATGAAACCATCTTGTGGTTGAGTGAATAAGAATCTAACAAACTCAAGTTTACCAGTGATACATGCTAAATGAAGCAGAGTTGAGCCCTCATTATTAACTAAGGAGTCACAATTCACAATACCAGAAACACTAATAAGGTACTCTAAAACCTCTAACCCATATTGAACAGAACTACAGCACAAGTGAAATAAAGTGTTCCCTTCATCATCACGTATCCAAGGAGAAGCTCCTAGTTTAATAAGTCTCTTGACATAATCCAGATCACCTCTAGTACAGGCAGTACGAAGTTCAGTTACTAAATATGACTCCATTGTTGACATGGTTACTGTAAAAACATAACAAGCACACTAATGATATTTCTTATTAATCCAAGTTATAAGTGACTAGATCTTAGACAACTAAAGTGTTTGTACTAATATAGTAGATATAGTATGTTGTGACTTTTCTCTTATAGATGTACTGATTTGTTGCCACGTGTGACTAATTTGTGTAACAATTTAAAATAAAGTATGTCATTGTAGTCTATAGTTAATAAAGTTCAATAAAAAGTGTGTGTTCTATTGCATAGCAGAAAATATCAACATGATATTTAATTTGGCCATTTACCTAATCGAAAATTTTCAAAAAATTATAACAAATCGAAATAATATTTATGTTCTCTAATATATTGACACTACAATCATATAGTTGTTTGACGTATTTTGGGAAGTAAAATATTAAAAAGGAATAATTTTCCTATTACTGAAAATTTATACTTTGTTTTGTTATTATATATAACAATGCAAGCTCTTTTCTTGACTAAATGTTGTTTCGAAATGACACAAGCTTGTAAGTGAGTAAGCAGTCAAAAAACCTACCATTAGTGGTAGTGTGTATAGATGAATATAAAGATCTATAAAGTCCTATAGCCTCTAAGAGCTCAATAAAAAATATTTTGCTTGTTAATGATTTCAAAAACAGGTCCACTAAATTTCAGTAATTTAGCTTATTTCTAGTCTGAGTTATAAAGTTAAGTGAGCCATCAAACTCGAGAGCATCAATAGCTTGAGATATAACATTAAAATGAAGTGTCAAACTCAAAACTTAACAGAACTCACAGTCTAGAGAGAGTAGGATACTATAATAATGTCAATGTAGTTGATTTATGTTAAACTGTCTATTTTCTAAAATTGAATACTCTGAATGATTTAAAAGGTTGTCAGTTACTCTTAATATATATGCTATGGCCTGATTGTAATTGTTGCTAAAGAAAGCCAATAGCATCTTTAAAACAGCCAGCTGGTACTCTACCTCAAAAAGTTTACATGTTATAATATGTTTTTAAATTTATTTTAAGAGTATTATATGCAAATAAAATAGAATACAAAAACAGCTGTCACATGTAATTCTATTGATATCATCAGGTCAAAAACTAACTTATTCCTACAATGTTTTAATCATAACATAAAACTCACATGTTATTATTTTCATCATTTCAATGTATTGTTGTATGTGACAATTCACAGTGATGAATAAAATAAACCAAATGAATTTATGATTATTGCAATTCCTGATTCCTGATTTTACTATGAATTCACTATTGTTACAAAAATGTCAATTAAATTGAGAATCAAGAATATTGCAAGGAATTATAAATTCTCAGTAAAATAGTTAATCAAGAGTTACAATAATCTTGATTTAATGGTAAAATTGTAAATCACAAAAGTGCAATTATCATGAAGTTTTTAGTAAATTGTGAATTAGGTTGTACAATAATCATAAATTTGATATCTATTTTGTTGTAGTTTTTATTCCATATAGTACTTGGGACTGAATTAAGGCTAAAAATAGTTTAAACTCAATGACGAAATCACTTCTCGTAGAATGTTGGGCAATAAATAGAAAAAAGGCATTCTAGAAGGCCATCTCCACAATACCTATAGGTTGAGTGATACTTTTTGCCTATCATCAGATAGGCAGTCCTAACATTGCCTTGAATCACATCTTACAGGTACTGTAAATTGAGAAATATTAGCATTGGTTTTAATTTAGCAAAAATAGTGTTTGGGTATAGGTTGCTAAATTTAAGTCACTAACTTAACTAACATTCAGGACACAAATCACGTGCATGCTCTCATGCAGTTACCATGAGGAAAACTGATTGCTCTATCGATGATTTGATGTTCAAAGCTGGCTATACTACTAGTATGTTTCTTCTCAAGTGGTTGAACTCTGCAAGTAAGCAAAGGACTTCTCCTCTACTGCCCACTGAAGATCAATTGATCAAGGCTGCTAACAGACAAGCAGAGAAGGAAATAACTCAGCAAGATATTAAAAGAAGAAAGAGGGGACACTACTTCACTATCATGACCAGACACATGCAAAAATAGCCAAATATGTCAGTACCAATGGAAACAAAGCTGCTGTTAGAAATTCTCTCAAGAACTTGGTCATCCCATATCATAGAGTTCAGTACGGAACACAAAGAAGGTATATCTTGAAAAACTGAAGACAGACCCAGATCCAGCCAAGATTATAAGCTTACCACATGCTAGCCGAGGACGTCCATTGATGGTTGGTGAGTTTGACACTGAAATAGAATCATATATAAGGAGTATCTGTCTGGCTAAGGGTATTGTGAATGCTTCTATTGTGATAACAGGAGCCAAGGGAATCATAGCACATTCCAAGCCCAGTTTGTTACCTAAGTATGGAGGGTCTTTGGATCTAGGAAAAATGTGGGCCCAGTCTTTCCTCTGTTGACATGGATATGTAAAACGTAAAGCTACTAAAGCTGCTAGAAAGTTGCCTGCTGACTACCTTGATCTGAAACTGGCATTTTTGGAAAGGATTATCTGCTACTGGGAAATGACAGTGGGTGGTCAAGGCTTAACAGCTTTATACGTATTCTGAGCACCCACATTGTTCTTTTTTTATTTCTGTCCCCTTCTTTGTTGTCTGTAAAGCAAAGCAAGCAACAACACTTCAGTCTCATTACTGCGCTAAGAGTTTATAATAATGAGGGCAGAGTTTTAGTTCACTACATCATCTTGTTTATATTAACAGCATTGACACTATGAGATGCAACGCAAAGCATATACAAGCATAGTATAAAAGTGCATAATATAAAATGCACTAAAGTGCTTAACCTTGCTGCTATGGGCAGTGTAGATCTATACTGAAGAGTGCAGAGCGCATGTTTTTAACTTTCCACAAGCTTAAAGGTATAGTAAATTATTAATGGTTCAGCTTTACTCTGACAATAGTCAACTTACTGGCCAATTTGCAAACTAATTGACCATAAGGCACTACCAAGGAAATTTCTTTATTCATTTTAGCCTGACATATACCATAGAATATAGATATCTCACGTGATGTACAAGATGCTTTGATTGACTCAGCATTTCTCTTCAATCAAAGAGAGAAAGCATTGCCGTTTAGTGCGTCTAATGGGTGCTTTGCAATCTAATTGACAAAAGGTCCAATACTTTCCACTTTCTTAGTAAAAGTTAGTGATTCTCCAATAACAGCTATGGTGCTAGTATTTTTAGTTTGCGCTCAATGTATTGACAAAGATAACTGCCAAAAGTTAGTAAAACTGTCATAACTTTCCAAAGAAGTATTTTTGCAAAAATTCTTACTTTAAAAAGTTGGAAAATGTCATAAGCTATACGCAGGAGGTTTTTATTGAATTCTTGAGTCTTCACTGAAAGCTGTGCTTTTTTCAATTTTTTTTAGACTTTTAAAGCTTTTTGTTCGTTTGACACTCCTTTTAGCAGTATTCTTAAGAAGTACAGAAGTTTTGCTACCGTCCACTATAGTTTGGTGGCTACCAGTGCTGTGTTTGCTGAGTTAAAGCAGTTCTAAGCCATTTTCCCGGGTAACAGACACACATACTGACAGACTACAATACTCTTGCTATGTGACCACGCACAGCAAGGTTAAAATATAATATAGTACCATAAAAATAATCTTAGATCAATATATTAATATTGACTCAAAATAGTCTCTTGTGGCCAGATGTACAGGGAAAAGTATATCTGAGGAAACTGCTATAGATCAAATTTGCACACTAGGATTTAATTACAACAAAATCACACGAGGGAAGGCATATCAATAACTTCTCATTCTCAGCTGGCAAACAATGAAGTCCATAGTAGCAGTCTTTGTTTAGTTTCATGGCTAGAGTATATCTCACTTTTATTATTGAGCATTTCCTACTAGGTTGTAATAACAGCTGTCATTCCTACACATAAAATAATTGTATTCATGAGTTGTATCGTTTAATTGCATTCATATCCATACTGCAATCTGTTGGACTGACCAAATTCCTCTAGAGCCCACACTGATCTACAGCAGTTTCCCCAAAAGTACTTTTCCTATATATCTGGTCACGTGAGACAAAATGGAAAGTAACTTGTTACTATTTTGAATGGATGTTGCTAAAGTAACCTGTTCCTTGAAGACTATTGCATACTACCATTTACAATTCTTCATATATGAATGTTTACTTTTGTCTACAGTATACCAGTATACTCTACTCATGTTGAGAATGACCACTAATGAGATAACTCTGATTAGGGATGAGCTAGAGAAAAATGATGTGCATAACCCAAAAGGCCTGTAAGTCTACAAATTTTATCAAAAAACAGAGTACTATCTAGGAAAGCTACAAACCAGGAATCCAATATAAAGTACACGATGCTCTTTCCATTCAACCATGACTAGATGTCATGAAAATTTGCATTCATTAATTAATGCTTGCACAAGTGTTCTTTAGCTTCAGCAGAAAGATTCAGAAGTACACCAAAAAACACAAAAAGCTTCAATATAACTCATAAAAAACTTGACAACTATGCCAAAGTTAGGTTGATGACATTGTCATTATTGAAATTCTACTAAACTACAGTCTATCTTAATGTGAAGAGAATATATTGATAGTGCTCTGTTTATGAACTGATTGTATGCTTATCAAAAAATATGTTCACTTCTTCATGGAAAGGTTACCTTAGCAACGCACATTCAAAATAGTAACATGATGTTAAGAGTCCAAGGAATAGGAATCAATTGATAACATGACCTTGTGAACACTGAGTTAAACACAAAAACAGTCCAAATATTGTTAATTGAAAGTGTTAGGTGCTATTACTTCATTGTTGATAATCAAGTTTAATCTTAGTTTTTTAATAAGAGACTTTTTGTAGCCTTTTATAAAAAGAGGGATTTAATTTTGTAGAACGAGCGTGATATTACGCGCGAGGTACTTCAGGCGGACTGAGCAAAATCCAGCAGTAGTGAACAAGTAATAAACTTGTCATTTAATAAGTATAATTTAAAATTAATAAAATTAATCAAATTAATAGTTAGTAATTAAGTACCTTAACAGTAGCAACTGAGACACAAGAAGACAGACCGTCTAGAGGACCAGTTCGTCTATAAAGGGAAAGTCCAGGCACATGACTTGAAACCGCAGAAGATAGGAGGTCTAACCACACCTTAAAAACTTAGAGTCTGTATCATATGCGGCGGATTAGCAAGATATAAAAATTGTCAAGAGAGGTGAGTGTAGATTGTTTGTATAATTGTAATTTACAGAATATCATCTCCTGATAATGAGCTCTTTGAACATCATCATCTCGGTTTTGATTTAGTTTTTTTGCATCAATTGGAGGTGGTATACTAAGTCCATTGTCTCTACAATATAGACAACATTCTCCTAACTCATCACTTAATCCATTACTAACTAACAAAGACTCTATACCAGTTACTTCATGGAACAGTACACAGATTAATGATTGGTTATATGAACAGGGACTACCTCAATATGAAAGAGTCTTTAAAGAGCAATCTATCAATACTGGATCTGTATTGTTACAAGTGACTGAAGATCATTTAAAAGAGATGGGTATATGTTGTATTGGTCATCGATTGATTTTAGTAAATGGTATTGATGTGTTAAGATATAAAGCTGGTCTATTACCCAGTGCAAAGTTTGTTAATGTCAGATATCTACTTGAAGAGTAAGTGAAATATCATATATCTAGTAATTTTTATCACTACATTATAATTTTCTTATTATAGGTTATTGATTACCTATACACTTTACTAACTGTCATGATAAACTGTTTACAGTTGTCGTGTAAGTTGTAATTTGATGAATATATCAGAACTGAAAATGGATTAATAGCATCTCTTCTATATAGATCGATGGCCACACCTACAATGTATTTTCTCAGAACATTTGTTTGACAACTATTTTGTCAAATAATGTATAAAGTTTTCATTATTTATTATTATAATAATAGATGAAGAATATGATTTTTGATAAAAATATTAAAAATCCATCAATATAATAAATAAATATAAATTATAAGTGATAAATAGTGTCATCTTCCTTTACAATTAAACTGATCATGATCCTGCTAGTACACTCAAACAACATGTAGTCTCTCATTATTCAAATGGTGTTAGTCCTATAAAGTAATTATATATTGTAATAATAAACACATACTACTATATTAATAGACTTTGTTCTAGAGTTCTGGGCTTTAATAACTCTTACTACAAATTAACAATATTATATGATGGGTGGAGTCTGAACATGTAACATTGACTTCATATCATTGCTAGGCATACTAGAGGGAAGGTACTTTCAAACGTGGGACATACCTAACTTATTTTTGAACTATTCATTTTAGAAAAGCATGAAATTGCTTGACATATTATTAATTACTGTTTCCATGGAGATTGTCGTGATAACAGCTGCTAAAGGTCAACCACAATACATATATACTGTAATGCTCATTTGTTCTATAAAAGACATATTACATTGAGTATACACGTGATCTTATCTATTAATACATTTATTAGAACATGTAATACTTGACCACTATATATTACAGTGGTAATACTATATATAGAGAGCATACAAATATAGGTCTACTCAATACTTACTTGAGTTCTGAGGTCTTATTAACTAAAGTTTCTTCTCACTGACATTATAGATGTGACTGTTCTATTTAGTCATTAATAGTAATCCATTAAACAGTCTCTAGTTATTATCCTATTAAAGATATATAACAATAAATACCAGTACAATTAGTATAGAGTCATACTTACAATAAGTCAGTTAGTTCATATACAAATATATCTTCATCTTTAATAAGTAGATGAACTTACTCTAATGAGAGGAAGAGATGTTCTCACTAGTACTTATCGTTAGTAATAGAATCATCTAGTAGTTCTAATATAATGAAATAACAGTATTAAGATATTGGTCAATTTATTATTATATTGTATAGTATAACAAGAATATTGAAAATGAAAGTAATAAACATTATACAGGAAGTATATAATACACTGATATATGGTAACCAAGAGTAACGTTGATACTTTAAAATACATATTGGATATAGTTGATGTGTTTAACCACAATTCACTGTCTAATATAAATTAATATGAACATGTTAAGTCACGACTAATCAATGTACTTATACAATGTTATAGTATTACTAAATGATTTGACTCTTTACTTACTTCTGTGATTGTCTTCAACAACATTTATATAAGGTGATGTTACTTCCAATTTAAGTCATTAATGGGAGTTAATAAATATTTATAAGAACTATTTAAAAAAGGTTCATATCATTACACATTAAAATACATTTAATATTGTACTTACTTTAAATAAAATCAGTTTAAAAGAGGGCATCAAGAAGTAGACCAATATACAACAAGTCTTTAGTTCATGATATGAGTATTACTTATAACCTAATATAAATATAATGATGAGGTTATAATCAACACAGCTGCTACTTATTTGACAAATAGTCCATATTATATTATACTATATATTATACTGTATATTATAGTATAGTATAATATATATATACAGTATTATATATCATACTATATATTATACTGTATATATAGCATAGTATAATATATTATATTAATTCATACACATCTACCTTTACACAGTAAGGTAAAGACAAATCTTGACTTTCAACAGTGACTGCTATTCAACAAGTCTAGAGCTCATAACACAACTAGTAGTTCTAATGTAATATAGGAGAATATTATATTGGAGACAATCTAATATATGTAGTCATATCTATTATAACCATTATAATTAAATACTCACTTATAAAATACAAGTAATATCTTACATTGAGATATCATAATTGTGTGGATATATACAAAATATAGTGACAGCTCTTGAGAGTAGGTCATGACAGTCAAACAGTGATAAATCACTCTACATTAAATATAACAATCAGATTAGTATTTTAATTTGTTATCAATATTACCATTGTCTACTTTTAATCACTGTCAGATAATGATTGCTCAGAGGAGGTTCCTTGAGTGTCAGATAGATTATCTTCATCATCATCAATATTACTGTCTTCTGTTCTTAGTCTTTTATCACTAGTTACTGATGAGTATATAATAAAGAGATGTTTTAATCAATACACTACATTTACCATTATGTGTCCTTTGTCTTTTTGTAGGTAATGAAGACTTATATTCTGATGGTATTCCTTTCCTTTGGTAAGTCTTTCTACTTGCAGGTTCCTTACCACGTCCAATAGATATGTCACATGGTGATGGTTCAAATGACTTGTGCTTCTTAGACACTTCTTGTTTTTGAGGTAAATGATCTTCATCAGATTGATCAGAATCATTACTTTCTGATCTTTGTCTCTTTTCTCCTGTAACAAGTAAATACAAACAAAATACATTGTTAACTTTATTAATATATTTACTGAATTGTCTCTTCTGTTTTATATAATTATGGAGTGATGTATTATAAACTTGTGGTATTCTTGAAAAGTGGTCTCTTCTATCAAACAGATTGGAAACACTGGCTTCATTCCTTTGTCTCTTGACCTCTACATTTATGAAGTAAACATTCTAACCTGTACTATTTATGAACACATACTTTTGCTTGGTATTCCTTTACTCCTGTAAGATGACCCACTGGCTTTTTCCTCAATACCTTTACTTGATGTGTCACTAAACTCTGAGTCATTATCAGATGATGACTCTGATTGTTCTAAACACACAGCTTCTGTTAATTTAGGTTTCTTTACTGCTTTCTTTCTTTCTGCGATAACCAAGTATAAAATAAGATATAATAAGTAATTTCTAACTTACTCTCTTCATTTTTTGTTTTCTTTTGCTCATTATGTGATTTTGAGTGCTTCTTTGATAAAATGGATGTACTGACATCTGATCTCTTTTTCAATTTGTGTACTTTTGTTTTTGATGACCTCTTACCAAGTCTTTCTGATTTAAGTGGGTAGCAGGTATCATCCTAATAATTAGTGTAAATGCATACTTCTATTATTTTTCCTAACTTTCTCAATAAGTACATCTTGCATTGTGCTGCCTCCTGTAATGTCCTTCTTCTCTGTAGTATTTTGTAATTCTAAAGTAAATTCACTAATACATATAATATAACATTCTATATAACATACGTTCATATTTTTGGAAAATTAAAGCAGCTAAATCTTGATGAGTCAAATCTTTTAAAATATTGAGAAAAGATATCAAAATATTAGCATCACGTGTGACACGATCTCTTAAGTGTCCAAGAATCCTTTCAAGACGGCCTTCACTTGTATCTCTAGTTTCCATATCTATTACTCTCTTATAGATACTCTCTGAAATGACTTCCTTTGAATAGAGTCTCCTTGCAAGAACAAAAGGATCAATACTTGACTCAGTAATAACATCAGTACATTGAACCAGAGCTCTCTTAGCTACAACAGAGTCCATTGAAGTGATCTGATCAATTCCAGACTCTAAGGAAGATATTAAATATCTTCATTAATTATTGAAAAATATCAGCACTTTTCTGTAAGCATGTGTCAAATTTCAATCAATTTCTTGTGGATGCAATCTTAAAAATGTTCATGCTGGTAGCAGCTGTGTATGTACTGAAGTCCTAATACCATAATTATAAAATGTCTAATGCATAACTGTCACAGACTCAGATGAATTTGAATTAATTAGTGCCTTAGCTGGCATAATAGCAACTTTATTTATAAAACTACATAGTATTGAACTATTTAAACCTCAGTATAATTACAGTACTGGTATAATGTTCAGCTCTAGTAGACACATATAACCATAAAGAATTGCACATGCTGCAGCTGTTGATTTTATTATCTAAATATACAATCTAATCAAAAGTAGTGAAATATTCTAATTAAAGACCTATATTAGTTACTGATTTCTATATAATTGTAATGGACAAGGAGTCTTAACATACTGATATTTATATTATAATGTACATACCTGATATGGACAATGATGAACAATCCTGTGCTTTAGTTGGTGATATAGGAACCTATAACAAACAAATTAATTATAATTCTACAATTGTCAAACAAACTCTACCTTATTAAACCAGATCTTATGTTTCTCTTGTAGAGGTATGCGCCCTCTTCCATTAACGCATTGAGCAACCACAAAACGACTAGTTTTACATATTGCAGGATGTGGAGGTGATGACTGACAAGCAGTACAAGGAAATCCAAAAAAGTGTTGAGACTTGTACGCATAATGCAAAGATTCAGTTACCACCTTTACACCATTGTCAAGAGTGTTGTAAATAGTAGAACAGAGTTGTTCTAGTGGTACAGCTCCTGTTGAACCAGGTATCCGATCTATCCATATTTCAAGGTAAGTAGCTCTACTAATAAGTGTAATATGATCACAACATTCACCAACAGTGAAGGTGATCTTGTTGCGATAGTGGGGTGGTTTCTCTAATGTCCATTTCACTTTTATCTGTGATGTGGAACTTAACAAATGAACCACTAGACAACAGAACACACCTACAGGATTGTAGCTACACTCAAAGTAGATCAACAGAGGTGCAGGAGACATTGACTGGTCTTGATGTTCTTCTTCAACTGATGTAGGTTTAAGAGCACAAGGCATAAAGTAGTATTTATCTCTTTGACGACCATGTTTCAATTTCATAGGACCAGCTACAATGTGAAGATGCTTTAGTAAGGTAACAAGTCTTAAAGGAGTTAAAGGGTCTCCTTTTCTTGAAGACAGAGTTCGAAGATGTGACTCAGTAAACAGACCATTGGTATTAAATTCTTTGACAACTGCAGCACTTCCTGTTGCTTCAAAGGTGAAAGAAGATGTGATGAGTTGTGTGATGCGGTTGAACACTAGTTGGAGGTCAGTGATGACAATGTCTTCTAATCCCTCAACCTCTGGATAGTGCATGATATTACCAACTCTGTGATGTAAATACCACAATGCTGACTTGAAGTCATCTTGGTCTGATATACCACATTCTTTAGCAAGCTTATAACAGGTATCTAGTTTATGAAGAGACTTTTTACTTTTATGTAATTTTATGCTAAAAGCACACCAAGAAACTGGAATGGGTAAATGAAAAAATTTTTTAGAAATTACATTGTGAAGAGTGGTACGTAAATGTTCGATTTGTATTTGGTCATTTATTGTATCAAGAGGAAAAATAGCTTGTTCTTCATTTGAAAATTGGACCAAATTTTCATGAAATAGTTCAACACTGTTTTGTATCTTTACTTTAAGCTGTTCATTAACTTCAGCTACTTTACTTTCATCAACACAATCTCTGTGAGTAGCAATGAGAAATGCAGCAGGTTCTGAGTCATCTTTAACTGGTAATTCATCAAATTTCCATCCAATTGTGTTTTGTCTTAAACAAGCTATACTGGCTAACGAACGAAAGATGACTTCTTCATGTGTAAAAGATGTTTCATAAGGTTGTGATTCACCATTAGGAGAACGATAAGTGATCTTAAAACGGTTTCTCAAATCTTCTGTTAGTTTAAACACAAGCAAATTGATAGCTGGACCAGTTATAAGAGCTGGTAGAATCTCATGGAACTCAGGCTGTCCTCCAGTATCTATGATGTGCAATATAGCATGGCTATCTTCACAGATCTGTTGTGACCTTTTCTCATACTCAGTTCTCTTAGTAACAGGGATATTTTGTACTGTTTGTGATAAAGTTTGAACAGCTTTTTTACTTGAAGCAATGTCAGCTTTTAGGTTTATGTCTTTGATAGTGGAATCATCATCATCATCATGATCATCTAAAATAGTAATCACTTTATTATTGTCACCACCATTTTGTATTTTAGGCATTTCTGAATTACATAAAATAGTGTCATCATTACAGCTGTTAGTTATTTCTGGAATGTGCTTGTTTGGTTTAATTTTTTTATAACTGTTTTCAGATGTATTTCCTATTTCTTCAATAGGTTCTTTTTTGATCACAGTGTCTACTGCCATATTCATAGCATTTGTTTTAGATGGTGTGGATATATTGCCTGATATCATTTCAAATAAAAAAACTGCTTCTTCATCTATACCTTGTTTTCTCCAACTACTAAAGCTATTCTGTAGCCCAGAAACAATAGCACTTTCTTGTTGCAGTTTACGAAATGATTCAACTTGTATTGCTGCATCGACTACACCAGTACTAAGACAGCATTCTGTAAGAGATTCATTGAGTAATCTCTTCTTCAAAGTACTCTTACCAGCACCTGGTGGTCCTGTAAAAATACATTTAACAACTCGTAAGTATGTCACTCCAGTGTTTTGTAAAGCAAGTTGGTATTTGTTGTGATGGTGGACTAACATTTGCAATCTCTCATAAGTGAAGTTATTGCTTGTAGTTACAACTGTATGACATTCAGGACAAGCAGTAAAATATTTAACAAGTTTAAAACAATTACTGTTATAAGCAATCTGAAGAGGGGAATTGTCATCGAAGGTCTTCGCATTAATATCACAACCTGCTACTTCCACTAAATATTTGATAAGGCCTAAATTGCCATTAAAACTACAAGCTATAGTAAGCGGTGTGTTACCACCTTTATCTTTAGCTTCAAAATCACATTTTACTTCAGAAATAAGAAATTTGACAATTTCTAATTGACCATGTGCACAGGCTCCATGAAGTATAGTTCTACCTTCGAACCCTTTAGCATTAATGTCACAGCCTGCTACATTGACTAGGTATCTGACTAGGTCAATACTGCCAGAAAACATGCATGCTATATGAAGGGGTGTGTCATCATCTTTATCTTTAGTTTCAAGATCACATTTTACTTCAGAAATAAGAAATTTGACAATTTCTAATTGACCATGTGCACAGGCTCCATGAAGGATAGTTTTACCTTTGAACCCTTTAGCATTAATGTCACAGCCTGCTACATTGACTAGGTATCTGACTAGGTCAATACTACCAGAAAACATGCATGCTATATGAAGGGGTGTGTTATCATCTTTATCTTTAGTTTCAAGATCACATTTTATTTCAGAAATAAGAAATTTGACAATTTCTAATTGACCATGCGCACAGGCTCCATGAAGTATGGTTCTACCTTCGAACCCTTTAGCATTAATGTCACAGCCTGCTACTTTGACTAGGTATCTGACTAGGTCAATACTGCCAGAAAACATGCATGCTATATGAAGGGGTTTGATATGATCTTTATCTTTAGCTTCAAGATCACATTTTACTTCAAAAATAAGAAATTTGACAATTTCTAATTGACCATGTACACAGGCTCCATGAAGTATAGTTCTACCTTCGAACCCTTTAGCATTAATGTCACAGCCTGCTACATTGACTAGGTATCTGACTAGGTCAATACTGCCAGAAAACGTGCATGCTATATGAAGGGGTGTATTATCACCTTTATCTTTAGCTTCAAGATCACTTTTTACTTCAGAAATAAGAAATTCAACAATTTCTAATTGACCATGTGCACAGGCTCCATGAAGTATAGTTCTACCTTCGAACCCTTTAGCATTAATGTCACAGTCTGCTACATTGACTAGGTATCTGACTAGGTCAATACTGCCAGATAACATGCATGCTATATGAAGGGGTGTGTCATCATCTTTATCTTTAGTTTCAAGATCACATTTTACTTCAGAAATAAGAAATTTGACAATTTCTAATTGACCATGTGCACAGGCTCCATGAAGTATAGTTCTACCTTCGAACCCTTTAGCATTAATGTCACAGCCTGCTACATTGACTAGGTATCTGACTAGGTCAATACTGCCAGAAAACATGCATGCTACATGAAGGGGTGTGTCATCATCTTTATCTTTAGCTTCAAGATCACATTTTACTTCAAAAAAAAGAAATTTGACAATTTCTAATTGACCATGTACACAGGCTCCATGAAGTATAGTTTTACCTTCGAACCCTTTAGCATTAATGTCACAGCCTGCTACATTGACTAGGTATCTGACTAGGTCAATACTGCCAGAAAACATGCATGCTACATGAAGGGGTGTGTCATCATCTTTATCTTTAGCTTCAAGATCACATTTTACTTCAGAAATAAGAAATTCAACAATTTCTAATTGACCATGTGCACAGGCTCCATGAAGGATAGTTCTACCTTCAAACCCTTTAGCATTAATGTCACAACCTGCTTCTTCAACTAGATATCTCACTAACTCTACATTGCCAGATAACCCACATGCTATATAAAGTGGTCTGTTGCCATCTTTGTCGCCAGCTTCATGATTACATTCATGTTTAGAAGTCAGAAACTTCACAATTTCTAATTGATTCTTCTCACAAGCCCAGTGGAGAGAAGTATAGCCATTATTTCGTCTAGCATTAATGTTACAATCTGCTTCTTCCACTAGATACTTCACTAACTCTACATTGCCAGAAAACACACATGCTATATGAAGTGGTCTGTTGCCATATTTATCACCAGCTTCATGGTTACATTCAGGTTTAGAAGTCAGGAACTTCACAATTTCTAATTGATTTTTTTTACAAGCACAGTGGAGGGAAGTGTAGTCATATCGTCCCTTAGCATTAATGTTACAACCTGCTTCTTCAACTAGATATCTCACTAACTCTACATTGCCATAAAACAAACAAGATATATGAAGTGGTCTGTCGCCATATTTATCACCAGCTTCATGATTACATTCAGGTTTAGAAGTCAGAAACTTAACAATTTTTAATTGATTTTTTTCACAAGCTATGTGGAGGGATGTCCTGTCGCTACGTCCCTTAGCATTAATGTCACAATCTGCTTTCTCAACTAGATACCTCACTAACTCTACATTGCCAGAAAACACACATGCTATATGAAGTGGTCTGTTGCCATATTCATCGCCAGCTTCCTGATTACATTCATGTTTAGAAGTCAGAAACTTCACAATTTCTAATTGATTCTTCTCACAAGCCCAGTGGAGAGAAGTGTAGCCATTATTTCGTTTAGCATTAATGTTACAATCTGCTTCTTCCACTAGATATCTCACTAACTCTACATTGCCAGAAAACACACATGCTGTATGAAGTGGTCTGTTGCCATATTTATCAACAGCTTCATGGTTACATTCAGGTTTAGAAGTCAGGAACTTCACAATTTCTAATTGATTTTTTTCACAAGCACAGTGGAGGGAAGTGTAGTCATATCGTCCCTTAGCATTAATGTCACAATCTGCTTCTTCAACTAGATACCTCACTAACTCTACATTGCCAGAAAACACACATGCTATATGAAGTGGTCTGTTGCCATATTCATCGCCAGCTTCATGATTACATTCATGTTTAGAAGTCAGGAACTTAACAATTTCTAATTGATTTTTTTCACAAGCTACGTGGAGGGATGTCCTGTCAAAACATCCCTTAGCGTTAATGTCACAACCTGCTTCTTCAACTAGATATCTCACTAACTCTACATTGCCAGAAAACCCACATGCTATATAAAGTGGTCTGTTGCCATTTTCGTCGCCAGCTTCATAATTACATTCATGTTTAGAAGTCAGGAACTTCACAATTTCTAATTGATTCTTCTCACAAGCCCAGTGGAGAGAAGTGTAGCCATTATTTCCCTTAGCATTAATGTTACAACTTGCTTCTTCCACTAGATATTTCACTAACTCTACATTGCCAGAAAATATACATGCTATATGAAGTGGTCTGTTGCCATCTTTGTCGCCAGCTTCATGATTACATTCATGTTTAGAAGTCAGGAACTTCACAATTTCTAATTGATTCTTCTCACAAGCCCAGTGGAGAGAAGTGTAGCCATTATTTCCATTAGCATTAATGTTACAACCTGCTTCTTCCACTAGATACCTCACTAACTCTACATTACCAGAAGAAAAACATGCTAAATGAAGTAGAGTTGAGCCCTCATTATTAACTAAGGTGCTACAATCTACAATACCAGAGACACTAATAAGGTACTCTAAAACCTCTAACCCACATTGAACAGAATTACAGCACAAGTGAAATAAAGTGTTTCCTTGATCATCACGTATCCAAGGAGAAGCTCCTAGTTCAATAAGTCTCTTGACATTATCCAGATCACCTCTAGCACAAGCAGTACAAAGTTCAGTTACTAAATGTGACTCCATTGTTGACATGGTTACTGTAAAACATAACAAGGACTGTAATGATATTCCTTGTTAATCCAAGTGTTAGTGACTAGATTTTAGGCCATTAAAGTGTGTGTACTATATAGTAGACATAGTATGTTGTGACTTTACTTTTAAAGACGTACTGATTTGTTGTCATATGTGACCATTTTGTGTAACAATTCAAAATAAATTATGTCATTGTCGTCTTTAATAAAGTTCAATAAAAAGTGAGTGTTCTATTGTATGGTAGAAATATTAACATGATATTTAATTTGGAAATTTACCTAATCAAAAATTTAAAAAATTAAAACTAATCAAAATAACATTTATGTTCTGTAATATTTTGATACAGCAATTATATAGTTAGTTGTTTTGATGTAATTTTTATGTAAATTTTGGTGGTAAAATATGAGTGACTTGTTTTAATTGTGAACATTGACACTACAATCATACTGTTGTATTTTGGGAAATAAAATATGAAAAAGGAATAATTCTCTTATCACTAAAAACTATACTTTGTCTTGTTACTATATATAACAATGTAAGCTCTTCCCTTGACAAAAGTTGCTTCAAAATAACACAAGCTTGTATGAAAGTGAGTAAGTAGTCATGAATGCTAGTGAGTATAGATGAATATAGAAGATCTGTAAAGTCCTATTGATGGCATTAACAGCTAATAGAAGCTTATCGGACAAGTAAATAAATGCTCTAGTTGTTTAATACAAAAAAGCTTTTTGCTTATTAATGATTTTAGAAACAGGCCCACTAAATTTCAGTAATTTAGCTTATTCCTGGTCTGAGTTATAAAGTTAAGTGAACCATCAAACTCAAGAGCATCAATAGTTTGAGATATAACATTAAAATGAAGTGTCAAACTCAAAACTTAACAGAACTCACAGTCTAGAGAGAGTAGGATACTATAATAATGTCAATGTAGTTGATTTATGTCAAACTGTCTATTTTCTAAAATTGAATGATTTAAAAAATTGTGAGTTACTATTAATATATATGTTATGGCCTGATTGTAAATTTTGGTCTGTTTTGAAGTGAGCCACCAGCTTTGAAACAAGCTAGCTAGTTATAAAATAGGTTAGCACAATTATTCAATGGAAATATGAGTGACTTGTTTGAATCATGAACAGGAGCTACAGAAAGCCAATAGAATCTTTAAAACAGCCAGCTGGTACTCTACCTCAAAAAGTCTACATGTTATAATATGTTTTTAATTTATTTTAAGAGCATTATATGCAAATAAAATAGAATACAAAAACAGCTGTCACATGTAATTCTATTGATATCATCAGGTCAGAAACTAACATACTCACTCCTAAACTGTTTTAATCATAACATAAAACTCCTGTTATTCTTTTCATTATTTCAATTGTTGTATGTGACAATTCACAGTGATCAATAAAATAAACCAAATGAATTTATGATTATTGTGATTCTCAATTCCTGATTTTACTGTGAATTCACTATTGTTACAAAAATGTCAATTAAATTGAGAACGAAGAATATTGCAAAGAATTATGAATTCTCAGTAAAGTAGTTAACCGAGAAATGCAAGGAATAATGAAATCTATGTAAAATTGTGAATTGCACTAATCATGACGTTTAAAGGCTAAATTTTTGAATCACAAAAGTGCAATTATTGTGAATGTTTTAGTAAAATTGTGAATTAGGTTGTACAATAATCATAAATTTGATGTCTATTTTGTTGTAGTCTTTATTCCATATAGTACTTGGGACTGAACTAAGGCTAAAAATAGTTTAAACTCAATGACGAAATCACTTCTCGTAGAATGTTGGGCAATAAATAGAAAAAAGGTATTCTAGAAGGCCATCTCCACAATACCTATAGGTTGAGTGATACTTTTTGTCTATTATCAGATAGGGAGTCCTAACATTACCTTGAATCACATCTTACAGGTACTGTAAATTGAGAAATATTAGCATTAGTTTTAATTTAACAAAAATAGTGTTTGGATATAGGTTGCTAAATTTAAGTCACTAACTTAATTAACATTCAGGACACAGATCATGTGCATGCTCTCATGCAGCTACCATGAGGAAAACTGATTGCTCTATCGATGATTTGATGTTCAAAGCTGGCTATACTACTAGTATGTCTCTTCTCAAGTGGTTGAACTCAAGTAAGCAAAGGGCTTCTCCTCTACTGCCCACTGAAGATCAATTGAACAAGGCTGCTAACAGACAAACGGAGAAGGAAATAACTCAACAAAATATTAAAAGAAGAAAGAGGGGATACTACTTCACTATGATGACCAGACACATGCAAAAATAGCCAAATATGCCAGTACCAATGGAAACAAAGCTGCTATTGACAAATTCTCTCAAGAACTTGGTCATCTCATATCATAGAGTTCAGTACAGAATATGAAGAAGGTATATCTTGAAAAACTGAAGACAGACCCAGATCCAGCCAAGATTATAAGCTTACCACATGCTAGCCGAGGATGTCCACTGATGGTTTGGTGAGTTTGACACTGAAATAGAATCATATATAAGGAGTATCTGTCTGGCTGGGGGTATTGTGAATGCTTCTATTGTGATGACAGGAGCCAAGAGAATAACAACACATTTCAAGCCCAGTTTGTTACCTGAGCATGGAGGGTCTTTGGATCTAGGGAAATGTGGGCCCAGTCTTTCCTCTGTTGACATCGATATGTAAAACGTAAAGCTACTAAAGCTACTAGAAAGTTGCCTGCTGACTACCTTGATCTGAAACTGGCATTTTTGGAAAGGTTTACCTGCTACTGGGAAATGACAGTGTGTGGTCAAGGCTTAACAGCTTATATGTATTCTGAGCACCAACATTTTTTTTATTTCTGTTCCCTTCATTGTTGTCTGTAAAGCAAAGCAAAGCAAGCAACAACACTTCAGTCTCATTACTACACTAAGAGTTTATAATGATGAGGGCGAAGTTTTAGTTCACTACATCCTCTTGTTTATATGAACAGCATTAACACTATGAGATGCAACACAAAGCATATACAAGCATAGTTTTGTGAACCCACCTTTAGTCTTCAAAATGACACTTTTAATACATCTAGTGTTTTATTGTTTTAAGCAAATTCTGCATGTAATAGTAGACTGTAGTGCTCTAATTAAGTTAGCATTGATACATTCATCAGTAAATGTGACAGACATGTGTGCATAACAGTTGACAATGAAATCTAATGTTAGCTTTTCTAAACAATGACTTCATGTAGCTTTTCCACAAAAAGAAGGAGTTAATTTGGTAGAACGAATGTGGTATTATACACGTGATAAATTAGACAGACTGAGTGAAATCACAAACAAGACTAGTGTTATTAGTTTATCAATTGTAGTTTCAAAATTTAAAAAAACTTCAAAAATAAAGTGATTGAACATGTTTTTAACTTGAGAAACATGCTGAGCAGTATCATAGCTTCTTCTAACTTTTCAGTCTTTAAAATTAGCAAAAATAAATGTTTTTTATGTTAAAAATACATTAAATATAAATATGAAATGCACTAAAGTGCTTAACCTCGCTGCTGTGGGCAGTGTAGATCTATACTGCAGTGCAGAGTGCACGTTTTTAACTTTCCACAAACTTAAAGGTATAGTAAATTATTAATGGTTCAGCTTTACACTGACAATAGTCAACTTACTGGACAATTTGCAAACTAATTGACCATAAGGCACTACCAAGCAAATTTCTTTATTCCTTTTCGCCTGACGTATACCACAGAATACAGACAAGAGATATCTCACGTGATGTGTAAGATGATTTGATTGACTCAGCATTTCTCTTCAATCAAAGAGAGAAAGCTTTGCTGTTTCTACATTGTCAGTAGCTAAACAAGCTATATGAAGTGGTCATTTGGTATTTTTGTTTCCAGCTTCATGATCACATTCGGGTTTAGAAGTCAGAAACTTCACAATTTCTAACTGATTTTTGCCACAAGCCATGTGGAGGGATGTCATGTCAAGTTGTCCCTTTACATTAATGTCACAAAATGCTTCTTCCACTAGATACCTCACTAACTCTACATTGCCAGAAAAACCACAAGCTAAATGAAATGGTAGATTACCATATTTGTTTGCAGATTCTCGATTACATTCAGGTTTAGAAATCAAAAATTTTACAATATCTAATTGATTTTTCTCACAAGCTATGTGGAACGAAGTGGAGCCATTTTCTCCTATAGCATTAATGTCACAACCTGCTTCTTCCACTAGATACCTCACCAACTTTACATTACCAGAAAAGCAACATGCTATATGAAGTGGTCTGTTGCCATCATTGTCTATGCTCTCTATATTATATTTAATTGTATTAATGAGATATTTAACAATTTTCACATCACCTAATGAAACAGAGTAATGTAAAGGAAACAATGGTGTAACATCAAGCCATTGTACAACATTATCTTTGATTAAAAGATTAGCTAAGGCCACATGATTTTCTTCAATCACTTTGCCCATAAAATTTCTATCAGATATTTTCTTCAGTAACAGTCTCATTATTTCCTAAGTTGAAACTTTCACACACTGATAGATATTATCTGGAGATAGTACAGTGTCTTGACTACACACAAAAAAAACAATGTCTAGATGTTGATTTACACAAGCATAGTAAAGAGGGGTGTGTCCATGTATGTCATGACATGACTCGAAACCATCTTGATGTTGAACAAATAAGAACTGAACAAACTCAAGTTTACCAGTGATACATGCTAAATGAAGCAGAGTTAAGTCCTCATTATTAACTAAGGTGCCAAAACTCATAATACCAGAGACACTAATAAGGTACTCTAAAACCTCTAACCCACATTGAACAGAATTACAGCACAAGTGAAATAAAATGTTTCCTTGATCATCACGTATCCAAGGAGAAGCTCCTAGTTCAATAAGTCTCTTGACATTATCCAGATCACCTCTAGTACAAGCAGTACAAAGTTCAGTTACTAAATATGACTCCATTGTTGACATGGTTACTATAAAAACATAACAAGCACAATAATGATATTCATTATTAATCCAAGTGATAAATGACTAGATTTTAGGCCATTAAAGTGTTTGTACTATATAGTAGATATAGTATGTTGTGACTTTTCTCTTAAAGATGTAGTGATTAGTTGCCACACGTGACCATTTTGTGTAACAAAAATTCTCAACATTCCAAGGGGGGCAAAGCTGATGAATGAAATTAACCTAACTACTGACGTATATTCATAATCAATGAATTTAGATACTGTCACCACAAGTGCTTTCAAGTGGGTGTGCTTATGGAAGCTTATGTAACCTAAGAAAATGACTTAAGGGTGGTACTGCAGCTTTGTCAACCATCTAGTCCACTTACTTGGCAAAGTACTCTTTTACATAGTGAAAACAACGGCATAAAATATTCCTACAATAAATTTGATTGCTAGTTCAAATCTTTAACTTAAAACCAATGTTTCTTAGTAATATTGGAGCCTCAATAAACTCCTATGTCTTTAATAGTAAACACTTTACAACATCAAAAGAATCTTGGAACTAATTTTATTATTAAAGTCTTGTAGTTGTTTCAATTAATTAAATGAAATAAAAGGTGCTGTTCTTTCAGGATGGAACAATACAAACTACACTACAGTGTCATAAATTACAGTAACAACATGTCCTATGATGACATTGTTATGTGTCATAGAGTTAATAATGTTAGGATTAGTTTAGGGTTTAGGTGACATCATCAACACAATGACATCACTATGTGTCATTTCATTATGATGTCATCATAGTCAAGTTACACGAAGAAACACCCAATTAAACTAGAAAAACATTGCTTCAAGCAAGTGATAGAGAACAGTAGAATAGTTTTAAAATATAAAAAAGGTACAAAAGCAAAAAACAAGAAATACTTACTATCACCAGTTGGTAGACACATTACCTCATCATTACCAAGTAAAAACTGGCAAAGGGCTAACTTTTTTTGTGTTAGCGACAGACATATTTTGGACTGAATACCTTATGGCATGCAGATAGCACATCATTCACCTTAGTGATTCAAAATGCATTCTTTCTTAGCTGTTGGTTTAAGAAATAGAGCAATGACGATGCTAATTACATCCTGATAATCATCTATGAGCTTTTGCCATTGGGGCATACACGCTGGGGACAACATTATTCTTTACCGTTATTAATACCAAAACTCTTTAACGTAATATACCAATTTGTAATGCTATTTTTTTTGAACAAAAACTTACTTGTTATTAATAAATAATCAATAAATATAAGGGGTGTGTTTATAATTAACTACTTCCTTAAGAACCGGATAACTACTTATTTTATTAAAACGGATATCCGGATATGGTTATTATGGATCTGTTCCAGCCCTAATTATTAGTATGCAAAATATTAATGAATGCTAAAGATCAATTCATTGACAGGTATCTGGTTTCAAAGATGGTGATTGATACTTTTCATAACAACAAGTTTGAACCTTAGTGTATGCATCATAGACAAAAAGGTCAGAGTTCACATGCATATATTTTTATAAGAAAAGCTTGAACTATAAAATGGCAAACATTCAAGAAATAAAAACTTGTGATCAAGCAGTTGAGTCAAAGCCACCAACAATCTCAATGATAACTAAGTAATTGCTGTAATCCTTGATGCCTAAGTAATGCAAAACTGAAAGTTATAGCTAGTCATACCCACATAAATTTAAATTCAGTGTTTACACAAACCCTTTATTGACCTTATTCCCACAGGTGACAAACAGCCTGGTGTTCAATTTTGACTTTGGGGCAGAGGAAATTGTACCTGTCATATGACAGGAAATCATTTATAGGTTTATTAAGGGTTAATGTTTTGGTGCCAAAACTGTGTGCACAGGTTTGTAGTTCAGTTAATGAGAACAAAGATGTGTCTATTTTGTTAAATTGAAGTGAAACAAAGGAGACTTGTTATTAGTAGTAGAATTGTTTTGTCAGTGATTGGATTCAATAGTGTCATGATGTGTAGTCACATAGATAACCTAAAGTATCATGTAAATTTTGAATATCAAAATTAAACTAGGAAAAACATTGCTTCAAGGAAGTAATAGAGAATGGTAGAATAGTTTTAAAAATAAAAAAAGGTACAAAACCAAAAAATGAGTAACATTTTCCATCACCAGTTGTAGTATTGAGACCCGCCCCTTCGCATATGTGGAAGGATCTGGTGTACTATGCATATAACAGTTGTCACGTAGGAATTTAATTATTTTGCATTGGGGTTAGTTATTAAATAATATGTGGTCAGTTATAAAGTAGAAAATGGCTGAAATAAATGTAATTAAGCAAGTGCTCACTAAAGTTGATTATGATATTAAAGAAGAGCAACTAATGGCCATAAAGGAATTTGTTAGTGGTAATGATGTCTTCATATGTCTGCCAACTGGATATGGTAAAAGTTGATCTACGCTGCTCTTCCTGATGTCTTGATGAAATCAGAAGCAGGCAAGGTTCTATTGTGGTAGTAGTGTCTCCATTACTTTCACTTATGAAAGATCAGGTTAATTTCTACACCTCTAGAGGTATATCTTGTGCATCTGTGTCTTCTGAAACAACTATCAGGAAACTATCCTTCAGATTCTTCTATTTTTCTTTTCTTTTGGGATGGCTGTATCTACACTACAGGCCACACACACGTTCATAGACATGTCTGTCTGTACTTATATTCCTTCTCTCACGTGTCAGACGCAATGAATAATGTAAATTGTGGTTCCCCCAGGAATGCTGTGGAAGGCGACTACTGTTATATGATGGTACGCCAGACCTTTCCACGTATGCGAATGGGTGGGTCTCCAGACTACACCAGTTGGTAGACATATTACCTCGTCATTACCAAGTAAAAACTGACAAACGGCTAACTTGTTTTTTATGTTCTTAAAAATACCTTTGAGTAGTGACAGACATATTTTGGACTAAATAAATTATAGCATGCAGACAACATATCATTCACTTTAGTGATTCAAAATACACTCTTTCTTATCTGCTGGTTTAAGAAATAGAGCAATGACGATGCTAATTACATCTTCAAAATCATCTTTGAACTTTTGCCAATGGGGCGTAGCCCGCTGCGGACAACATTATTCGTTGTTACCAAGAGTCTTTAACGTAAATTCTAATACAACAATTTGTAATTACTACTTAAGTATTATACTGACCTTTAATGTCTGAATTGATACGGGAATGATCTCTGAGTGAGTACTGCTACACTTCTTTTCTCCTTACGCCCAAGTAGTTATCTTGTCAAATACAGTAGTTATTACTAATCACGTGCTTTTAAATGCACCTCCCACTTTAATAACTATGGTCTGACCAATGAGATTTTAGTTGTCACGTACTATAATTAAGTAAATAAATTATTCATTACAATGAATATAAACTAAGTGATATTTCTCTGTTCTCAGTGTGAGTGTCAAAATATAGATACTCAAATTCAGTGACAATGAAGACTGAGGTAGCGACTGTAGATATTATTATCTTTCACAATCAATTATCAATATACAAAATCAAGTGGTTATTATCATCTTAATAGGAGACCAATCATAGTACACTTGTTGTATGTTATTTTGGGACTAAAAAATAATATATAAAATAATGTTAAAGATATCAGTTATACAGTTACTGATTTCAAATACTTTATATTCTCATTTGCTAAGCAGCCATGATACAAAATAAATTATGATGACGTGAGTAGTTCCTTGTTCCTGGTGTGAAGAGTCTTGTGGATACTGTTAATATAACAGATATAATACAAAATATGTCAAGAGTTTTACTTACTTCAGTTACATAATGATATAAAGAAACAGAAAGGTGTCATTAAACCCAGAAGAAAGAAATTGAAAGCATACAAGTTTATGAAACCCTCTGGTAGTAAGCAAAATGTCTGTCATCTCAAATCTAATAGGAAAAAATATTAAATTTGATGGTTTGTGATATCAATTAAAAGAAAGTGTTTACATTACCATTTCACACCGATTTTTTAAAAATGTCTTGTTCATTACTTATCTCTGCTTCTTTATCATCTCCTTCCTTCATTATTAGGATATAATGTCACTGTTAAGCAGTGGTAATTATTGAAGACTATAAAGATACTGTCCTATTAAAGATACACATGATTATAACATTCTAATTAGTTGATCATTGTGATTGTACTTACATTTAGCATTCATCTATGTTTGTACTCAACCAGTTGTTCTAATCTATTAAGATAACAATAAACCTTTAATTTAACCAATACATATATATATAGTACAGTATATATGTAAGTATATATATTACAAGCATCAATATTGAAAGTGAAAGTAACAAGTACTATATTATAGTTAGACAGGAGACCAGTTAATAAAATTTATAGATTCTAGTAACATTGTAGTTTATGGTAATTGCAACTAAAATGAAACCTATCTTATTACAAATAGTGGTAATCCATTCTTATTACAAATATATTCTAGTCAACATATACTCTCAGACTTCATTTCATGTCTAACTATAATTGTATTGAAAAGAATATATTCTCAATGTTAAACTATGTACTTCTCTATAAGCTCATTAATTACTCAATACTATTGTTTCCATGGAGTTTGTTGTGATAGTAACTGAGAAATGTTAACCACAATACACAAGTACAATGAAATGTACTACAGTAGAACATCGCTTATCTGAACTTCATTCCACCGAACATGTCGATTAACCGAATGTCTTACTAACTGAGACACCCACCAGACACACCTTATAAGTATTGCACGTATACGTGTGTAATCATGGCTAGTGAGATTGTGTCTCGTAAAAGAAAGCGACTAGTCTTAAGTATTCACGATAAACTAAAAATCTGTGAATTTGCCAAAAAAAGGAAGGACCTTACAAAGAATAGCTAACGTATATGAGATTGGTAAGTCCACCATTCATGATATTGTGAAGAATGATAAGAGAGTAATAAATCAAAGACGGAAACATATTCATGACTACTTTGCCAAATTGTGATTTAAAAAGTGTTCAATTATATAATAATGTTTGTTACATGTTTGTTATGTATTGTGGTAATTAGCACTTCAATTATCTGAACATTTCAATTATCTGAACACCCTTTGGGCCCAACGTGTTCGGATAAGTGACAATCTACTGTAGTTCTCTATAAGATATTATATGATATATAGTATATTTTATATAGTGGTTTATGAAAACAGCTTGTAAGTTAATAAAACAGATGTCCAAAATAAAAACGCTTGTTTATGTTGCCAATCTGGGATTAAAGAAGACAAGAAGTATAGTTTTGAGTCATACATAATTGTAATCCATACATATTACACATACTATATGGAGATCAGAAATGTTGTCATCCAGAGCTTTGTGGCAGAATGCTAGTCATTGTTTTGTGATACCCAATGAATAATTGTAAAACTATTGCAATTTTTGATGTCACTAAATATACTTACCTCCTGATATCAGTCAACTAAACTCCTCCCATCTTTATTTTTAGTATTGAATGTCGATGTCAGATGGATCTTGGTAGCAGAAAGTAAACAGTTTACAGAGCTGTCCTATTGAGAATAATGTCAAATGAACTAAGTTAATAGTTTAGATTGTACTTATTATTAATAAAATTAAATAATTGCTGGTGTGTAAGTTAGGTAGAGGAATACTCATCAGTCTTTAGTTATAAAGACATCACAATGAGATAATAATGAATATTAACATAATCATAATGGATAATGTGTTCTATAAACTTTTATTGTTCTACATTGAAAGCGACAAACAGTACAGGTATAATGACAATGTTCTAGTTAGATCTTACCTATTAATACTGACTCCTCCTCCATAATATAAAATACTAGTGTGAGTTTGTGATATATCATAAGTACCAGAATTTAGAGAGACACGTTAGATTACACAGAGAGAATAAAGTAATATCTCAAAATTCAGAGTAGTTGGGACACATTTTAAGGTAGTATGTTAATATTTAACCAGACAGTAATACCTACATTGTATAATAAAATATTTATTTAATAAATGGTATAGTTTCTGTTAATGGCTACATAAATATAATATAACAATGTTACTAACAACTGTTATCATAATCATCATAGTAATTACTTTCATTACATATTAATAACATAAATTACTTTTTATATGTCTAATCATGACATTTACACAATACATTATTAACACGTGTACTTCATTACTTAAAAACTAACCTAAGATAAGTTTATCAAATATGTCACTCATATATAATAATTCATCGAATCTCAATAGATATTGTACAGTGAGTGGTTGGAAGGAATATACCTCCTGAGCAATTAATCCAAATGTCATATACACAACATAGACATGTAGTACGTAGCCATTATTAAATAAGGTAGAGAATATACCAACTAATAGCCGTCTAATAAAATAAGAACAAAAACAAGATAACAATCATCTTATATTTATTTTATTGTGTAAGGTCACATGATATGTTTGTATCTATTTTCTATAGTACAGTTAATGATAAATACAAAATACAACATGTACTGTGATCAGCTATACCAGCTTTACATTGGTTACTGATAACTAACATTTCCATCAGTATCTATAATATGTGAAGTTGATAGTATTTTTTACTAGTTACAGTATGACTCAGACACTTTGTCAATAGTGATATACAACTGTAGAGTATAATGATGAGTGTAATCATATAAATACAGTCATTGTATTGTAACAAGAACTTACTTAGAATGTGAGAGACACAATTCAATGTATGTTCAATGTATGTTCATACAGGGACAGGAACTAGAGAAGACAAAAGATAAGAATTATTGAAAGTATATATTATTCTTTAACAAGGATATGTCTAGTGTCTAAAGAGCTTTTAAAGTATTTTATATTCAGGAAAGATAGACTTAATTACTTAAGATTGAAAGCTTTTTGTCTATTGTTTTCAATTATTCATACACATGATTACAATTAGTGCCTTTTTGTTCTCTATCTCTAATATCATTCAACATATCAGTATTATTAGTATTAGTATTAAGTTTATTATATAATATGTACTTTTATGAACTTACCTTTTAAAAAATATCTTTATGTCTACTAATTTTGTCTAAAAGTGTTGTTCTTTGTTGTTGAGATTATAATGTTAGTAGTTGCTCTTCTGTCTTCACTTTTCATTTTCTTCTAATTCTAACATAATACTTAAACAATGTAACATACAACATGATATATACCTTTATATTTTGACACAATTATGTCACCTAAATCCTTCCGACTTAAATCATTTAAAACATCAAGGAAAGTCTTGAAGACACTAGTATCATGCTTAATTCTATCCTTTAGGTCATCAAGAATCTTTTCAAGACGCTCCTCCTTTGTATCGCCACATTCACTATCTCTAATTCTTTTGTAAGTGCTCTCAGAAATGACTTCCTTTGAGTGGAGTTTCCTCACCAGAGTAAAAGGATCAATACTTGATTCAACAATAGTATCAGTACATTGAATCAGAACTCTTCTAGCTATTTCAGAATTTAGTGAAGTAGTAATTGGATCACCTGTGTCTAAAATAAAGACAAAAGGTAGTCTAATAAAAGTGTTTTAATTAAAGCAGCTAATTTTGAAATTACGTGAAACACACAATTTAAAAATACAAACCTTAGAACCTAAAGTATCTTAAGTAACATTTGTAGCTATATAACACATACCTTTCTGTTTCTTGGGAAGTGATGGAGATATACTGTCACTTTCCCCTAATATATGTTCTTCACAAGAATGATCCAAATCACTGTCTTCTTCTCTCTTCCTTTTGTCTCCTGTGACAATTAAGGGAAGAAAAATAAATATATTAAATCATTCTATATAAAAGAATTATTCTATATAAAGTTGGTCAACTGACTTGATGAAGAGTGAATATTTTCATTTGTAGATAAATGGTTGTCATTATCAGAATCACTCTCTTCCTCTTTAGTGACTATATTTATAGTGAGTGCAAATCAATGTAAATTAACTGATATCAAGCAAACCTTTGAACTTCTTCTCTTTAGCTAAAGGTGGTAATGGACTAGTTCTTTTGTGTGGTCTCTCTTTAGCATAATGACCCACATTCACATGATCAAGATTCAAAACCTGTTTCTCTACCATAGGTTTTTGTGACATCACCTTCCTTCTATGAGACCTCCCACTTGCTGGGTCCTTACCATGTCCACTGGAAATATTATGTGGTGGTTTTGAGTCACTGTCCAGTGATACATGTTTGTCAATAGATTCCCGTTTACTGGATGGAATGTCTTCATGATCAGAATTATCAGATGTAGTATGTTCAGTTCTTTGTCTCTTGTTTCCTACATACAAAATATAAATCATACATCATATATAAGGAATACATAAAGAACACATTTATATAAAGTCCTATTAAAATATATATAAAATATACATACACATACCTGAAACAGGCTCAGGTAAATTTGAACTTATTTGTACCTAAGCTGGTATAATAGGCTAATAGGAACCTTATTTATAAAACTACACAGTATTGAACTATTTAACCTCAGTATAATTACAGTACTGGTATATTGTTCAGCTCTAGTAGATACATATAATCACAACAATTTGCATATGCTGCAGCTGTCTATTTTAATACCTAAATATATAATGTAATAAAAGCAGCAAAAAATGTCCAATTTAGGACCTACATTAATTACTGATTTCTATATAATTGTAATGGACAAGAAGCCTTACCATACTGATATTTAAGTTATAATGTACATACCTGATATGGACAATGATGAACAATCCTGTGCTTTAGTTGGTGGTATGGGAACCTTAACAAACAAAATTATTATAATTCTACAATTGTCAGACAAGTTCTACCTTATTAAACCAGATCTTATGTTTCTCTTGTAGAGGTAAACGCCCTCTTCCATTGACACATTGAGCAACCACAAGATGACTAGTTTTACATATTGCAGGATGTGGAGGTGATGACTGACAAGCAGTACATGGAAATCCAAAAAAGTGTTGAGACTTGTACGCATAATGTAAAGACTCAGTTACTACATTTATACCATTGTCAAGAGTGTTGTAAATAGTAGAACAGAGTTGTTCTAGTGGTACAGCTCCTGTTGTACCAGGTATACGATCTATCCATATCTCAAGGTAAGTAGCTCGACAAATAAGTGTAATATGATCACAACATTCGCCAACTGTAAAGGTGATCTTGTTGCGATAGTGGGGTGGCTTCTCTAATGTCCATTTCATTTCTGACTGTGATGTGGAACTTAACAAATGAACTACTAGACAACAGAACACACCTACAGGATTGTAGCCACACTCAAAGTAGATCAATAGAGGTGCTGGAGACATTGACTGGTCTTGATGCTCTTCTTCAACTGATGTAGGTTTAAGAGCACAAGGCATAAAGTAGTATTTGTCTCTTTTATGACCATGTTTCAATTCCATAGGACCAGCTACAATGTAAAGATGCTTTAGTAGAGTAACAAGTCTTAAAGGAGTCAAAGGGTCTCCTTTTCTTGAAGACAAAGTTCGAAGATGTGACTCAGTAAATTGACCTGTTTTTGAAAACTCTCTGACAATTGCAGCACTTCCTGTTACTTCAAAGGTGAAAGAAGATGTGATGAGTTGTGTGATGCGCTCAAATACCAGTTGGAGGTTAGTAATAACAATATCTTCTAATTCCTCAACCTCTGGATAGTGCATGATACTACCAACTCTGTGATGTAAATACCACAATGCTGACTTGAAGTCATTTTGGTCTGATATACCACATTCTTTAGCAAGCTTATAACAGGCATCTAGTTTGTGAAGTGACTTTTTACTTTTACGTAACTTTAAGCTGAAAGAACACCAAGATACTGGAATAGGTAACTCATGAAATTTGTTTGAGATTACGTTGTGAAGAGTGGTATGTAAATGTTCAATTTGTATTTGGTCATTTATTGTGTCAAGAGGAAAAATAGCTTGTTCTTCATTTGAAAATTGGACCAAATTCTCACGAAACAGTTCAACACTGTTTTGTATCTTCATTTTAAGCTGTTCATTAACTTCAGACACTTTACATTTATCAACACAATCTCTGTGAGTAGCAATGAGAAACGTAGCAGGTTCTGAGTCATCTTTAACTGGTAATTCATCAAATTTCCATCCAATTGTGTTTTGTCTTAAACAAGCTATACTGGCTAATGAACGAAAGATGACTTCTTCATGTGTAAAAGATGTTTCATAAGGTTGTGATTCACCATTACGAGAACGATAAGTAATCTTCAAACGGCTTCTCAAATCTTCTGTTAGTTTAAACACAAGCAAATTGATAGCTGGACCAGTTATAAGAGCTGGTAGAATCTCATGGAACTCAGGCTGTCCTCCAGTATCTATGATATGCAATATAGCATGGCTTACTTGAAAAACCTGTTGTGACCTTTTCTCATACTCAGATCTCTTAGTAACAGGAATACTTTGTACTGTTTCAGATAAAGTTTGAATGGCTTTTACATTTGGAGCAACATAATTTTCTGAATTATTGCTAGAATCTTGAAATGCCATATTGTCGTGATCATCATCATCATCTGAAATGATCACTTCATTGCTGTCAATCTCATTGTGTATTTTTGGCAATTCAAGATTAAATACAGTAGAGTGTTGAATGTCACCGCTAATGGTCACTTCTTCAATCAATTCCATTTTGTCAATTCTTTGAGTGTTATTTTCAAAAGTATCAGATATTTCTTCAATAGGTTCTATTTTAATTGAAGTTTTTGTTATGTCTGACTGTTTGGAAACATTTGTACCAGAGTTAGCTAGTACTGAGGAGCTGGTTGATATTTTTTCAAATAAGAAAACAGCTTCCTCTGCTGAATCTTGTTTGCTCCAATTACTAAAGTTTTCGTTCAGTCCAGATACTATAGCACCTTCTTCCTGTAATTTACGAAATGATTCAACTTGTATGGCTGAATCAACCACACCAGTACTATGAGATGGTTCCACAAGAGTCTCATTGAGTAGCCTCTTTTTCAAGGTACTCTTACCAGCACCTGGTGGTCCTGTTAAGATACATTTAACAACTCGTAAATAAGTGACTCCAGTACTTTTTATTGCTTGTTGGAACTTGTTGTGATGATCAACTAATCTTTGTAATCTATTATCATTACAGTTAAGAGCTACAGTATGACATTCAGGACGAGCAGTTAAATATTTGACAAGATCAAAGTTCTTCATGTCAATGGCAATCTGGAGAGGAAATCTGCCATTGACTGTTTTAGAATTAATGTCACAACCTGCTTCTTCGACTAGATACCTCACTAACTCTACATTGCTAGAAAACATACATGCTATATGAAGTGGTCTGTTGCCATCTTTGTCACAAGCTTCATGATTACATTCAGGTTTAGAAGTCAGGAACTTAACAATTTCTAATTGGTTTTTATCACAAGCCCAGTGGAGGGAAGTGTAGTCATTTTGTCCTTTATCATTAATGTCACAACCTGCTTCTTCAACTAGATACCTCACTAACTCTAAATTGTTAGAAAATATACATGCTATATGAAGTGGTCTGTTGCCATTTTTGTCTCCAGCTTCATGATTACATTCAGGTTTAGAAGTCAGGAACTTCACAATTTCTAATTGGTTTTTATCACAAGCCCAGTGGAGGGAAGTGTAGTCATTTTGTCCTTTATCATTAATGTCACAACCTGCTTCTTCAACTAGATACCTCACTAACTCTACATTGTTAGAAAATATACATGCTATATGAAGTGGTCTGTTGCCATTTTTGTCTCCAGCTTCATGATTACATTCAGGTTTAGAAGTAAGGAACTTCACAATTTCTAATTGATTTTTGCCACAAGCTATGTGAAGGGATGTCATGTCATTTTGTCCCTTACCATTAATGTCACAACCTGCTTCTTCGACTAGATACCTCACTAACTCTAAATTGCCAGAAAAACAAGCTATATGAAGTGGTCTCTTGCTATTTTTGTCTCCAGCTTCATGATTACATTCAGGTTTAGAAGTAAGGAACTTCACAATTTCTAATTGATTTTTGTCACATGCACAGTGGAGGGAAGTGTAGTCATTATTTCCCTTAGCATTAATGTCACAACCTGCTTCTACGACTAAATACCTTACTAACTCTACATTGCCAGTAGCTAAACAAGCTATATGAAGTGGTCTGTTATTATTTTTGTCTCTAGCTTCATGATCACATTCAGGTTTAGAAGTCAGGAACTTAACAATTTCTAATTGATTTTTGTCACATGCCCAGTGGAGGGGAGTGGAGTCGTTATTTCCCTTAGCATTAATGTTACAACTTGCTTCTTCAACTAAATACCTCACTAACTCTACATTGCCAGAAAAACCACATGCTACGTGAAGTGGTTTATTATTGAACTTGTTTGGAGATTCTCGATTACATTCAGGTTTAGAAGTAAGAAACTTGACAATTTCTAATTGATTCTTCTCACAAGCTATGTGGAGGGAAGTGGAGTCATTGCTTTTCTTAGCATTAATGTCACAACCTGCTTCTTCAACTAGATATCTCACTAACTCTACATTGCCAGAAAAACCACATGCTACGTGAAGTGGTCTATAATCGAACTTGTTTGGAGATTCTCGATTACATTCAGGTTTAGAAGTAAGAAACTTGACAATTTCTAATTGATTCTTCCAACAAGCCAAGTGGAGGGAAGTGTAGTCATTATTTCCCTTAGCATTAATGTCACAACCTGCTTCTACGACTAAATACCTTACTAACTCTACATTGCCAGTAGCTAAACAAGCTATATGAAGTGGTCTGTTATTATTTTTGTCTCTAGCTTCATGATCACATTCAGGTTTAGAAGTCAGGAACTTAACAATTTCTAATTGATTTTCGTCACATGCCCAGTGGAGGGGAGCGGAGTCGTTATTTCCCTTGGCATTAATGTTACAACTTGCTTCTTCAACTAAATACCTCACTAACTCTACATTGCCAGAAAAACCACATGCTACGTGAAGTGGTTTATTATTGAACTTGTTTGGAGATTCTCGATTACATTCAGGTTTAGAAGTAAGAAACTTGACAATTTCTAATTGATTCTTCTCACAAGCTATGTGGAGGGAAGTAGAGTCATTGCTTTTCTTAGCATTAATGTCACAACCTGCTTCTTCAACTAGATATCTCACTAACTCTACATTGCCAGAAAAACCACATGCTATGTGAAGTGGTCTATAATCGAATTTGTTTGGAGATTCTCGATTACATTCAGGTTTAGAAGTAAGAAACTTGACAATTTCTAATTGATTCTTCCAACAAGCCACGTGGAGGGAAGTGGAGTCATCGCTTTCCTTAGCATTAATGTCACAACCTGCTTCTTCAACTAAATACTTCACTAACTCTACATTGCCAGAAAAACCACATGCTACGTGAAGTGGTCTATCATCAAACTTGTTTGGAGATTCTCGATTACATTCAGGTTTAGAAGTAAGAAACTTGACAATTTCTAATTGATTCTTCTCACAAGCTATGTGGAGGGAAGTGGAGTCATTGTTTCCATTTGCATTAATGTCACAACTTGCTTCTTCAACTAAATACCTCACTAACTCTACATTGCCAGAAAAACCACATGCTACGTGAAGTGGTCTATCATTGAACTTGTTTGGAGATTCTTGATTACATTCAGGTTTAGAAGTAAGAAACTTGACAATTTCTAATTGATTCTTCTCACAAGCTATGTGGAGGGAAGTGTAGTCATATGGTCCCTTAGCATTAATGTCACAACCTGCTTCTTCAACTAGATATCTCACTAACTCTACATTGCTAGAAAAACCACATGCTACGTGAAGTGGTCTATCATCGAACTTGTCTGGAGATTCTCGATTACATTCAGGTTTAGAAGTAAGAAACTTGACAATTTCTAATTGATTCTTCTCACAAGCTATGTGGAGGGAGGTGGAGCCATTGCTTTCCTTAGCATTAATGTCACAACCTGCTTCTTCAACTAAATACCTCACTAACTCTACATTGCCAGAAAAACCACATGCTACGTGAAGTGGTCTATCATTGAACTTGTTTGGAGATTCTCGATTACATTCAGGTTTAGAAGTAAGAAACTTGACAATTTCTAATTGATTCTTCTCACAAGCTATGTGGAGGGAAGTGGAGTCATTGCTTTTCTTAGCATTAATGTCACAACCTGCTTCTTCAACTAGATATCTCACTAACTCTACATTGCCAGAAAAACCACATGCTACGTGAAGTGGTCTATAATCGAACTTGTTTGGAGATTCTCGATTACATTCAGGTTTAGAAGTAAGAAACTTGACAATTTCTAATTGATTCTTCCAACAAGCCAAGTGGAGGGAAGTGTAGTCATTATTTCCCTTAGCATTAATGTCACAACCTGCTTCTACGACTAAATACCTTACTAACTCTACATTGCCAGTAGCTAAACAAGCTATATGAAGTGGTCTGTTATTATTTTTGTCTCTAGCTTCATGATCACATTCAGGTTTAGAAGTCAGGAACTTAACAATTTCTAATTGATTTTTGTCACATGCCCAGTGGAGGGGAGTGGAGTCGTTATTTCCCTTGGCATTAATGTTACAACTTGCTTCTTCAACTAAATACCTCACTAACTCTACATTGCCAGAAAAACCACATGCTACGTGAAGTGGTTTATTATTGAACTTGTTTGGAGATTCTCGATTACATTCAGGTTTAGAAGTAAGAAACTTGACAATTTCTAATTGATTCTTCTCACAAGCTATGTGGAGGGAAGTAGAGTCATTGCTTTTCTTAGCATTAATGTCACAACCTGCTTCTTCAACTAGATATCTCACTAACTCTACATTGCCAGAAAAACCACATGCTACATGAAGTGGTCTATAATCGAATTTGTTTGGAGATTCTCGATTACATTCAGGTTTAGAAGTAAGAAACTTGACAATTTCTAATTGATTCTTCCAACAAGCCACTTGGAGGGAAGTGGAGTCATCGCTTTCCTTAGCATTAATGTCACAACCTGCTTCTTCAACTAAATACTTCACTAACTCTACATTGCCAGAAAAACCACATGCTACGTGAAGTGGTCTATCATCGAACTTGTTTGGAGATTCTCGATTACATTCAGGTTTAGAAGTAAGAAACTTGACAATTTCTAATTGATTCTTCTCACAAGCTATGTGGAGGGAAGTGGAGTCATTGTTTCCATTTGCATTAATGTCACAACCTGCTTCTTCAACTAAATATCTCACTAACTCTACATTGCCAGAAAAACCACATGCTACGTGAAGTGGTCTATCATCGAACTTGTCTGGAGATTCTCGATTACATTCAGGTTTAGAAGTAAGAAACTTGACAATTTCTAATTGATTCTTCTCACAAGCTATGTGGAGAGAGGCGGAGTCATTGCTTTCCTTAGCATTAATGTCACAACCTGCTTCTTCAACTAGATATCTCACTAACTCTACATTGCCAGAAAAACCACATGCTACGTGAAGTGGTCTATCATTGAACTTGTTTGGAGATTCTCGATTACATTCAGGTTTAGAAGTAAGAAACTTGATAATTTCCAATTGATTCTTCCAACAAGCCACGTGGAGGGAAGTGGAGTCATTTTGTCCCTTAGCATTAATGTCACAACCTGCTTCTTCAACTAGATACTTCACTAACTCTACATTGCCAGAAAAACCACATGCTACGTGAAGTGGTCTATCATCGAACTTGCTTGGAGATTCTCGATTACATTCAGGTTTAGAAGTAAGAAACTTGACAATTTCTAATTGATTCTTCTCACAAGCTATGTGGAGGGAAGTGTAGTCATATTGTCCCTTAGCATTAATATCACAACCTGCTTCTTCAACTAAATACCTCACTAACTCTACATTGCCAGAAAAACCACATGCTACGTGAAGTGGTCTATTATTGAACTTGTTTGAAGATTCTCGATTACATTCAGGTTTAGAAGTAAGAAACTTGACAATTTCTAATTGATTCTTCTCACAAGCTATGTGGAGGGAAGTGGAGTCATTGTTTCCCTGAGCATTAATGTCACAACCTGCTCCTACAACTAGATATCTCACTAACTCTACATTGCAAGTAGCTAAACAAGCTATATGAAGTGCTCTGTTGCCATCAGTGTCTATAGTTTCACTATCACATTCAGGTTTAGAAGTCAGGAATTTAACAATTTCTAATTGATTTTTGTCACAAGCCCAGTGGAGGGGAGTGGAGTCATTACTTCCCTTAGCATTAATGTTACAACCTGCTTCTTCGACTAGATACCTCACTAACTCTACATTGCCAGTAGCTAAACAAGCTATATGAAGTGGTCTGTTGCCATCAGTGTCTATAGCTTCACAATCACATTCAGGTTTAGAAGTCAGGAATTTAACAATTTCTAATTGATTTTTGTCACAAGCCCAGTGGAAAGAAGTGTAGTCATTATTACCTTTAGCATTAATGTCACAACCTACTTCTTCGACTAAATATCTCACTAAATCTACATTGCCAGAACGTATACATGCTATATGAAGTGGTCTATGATCGAACTTGTTTGCAGATTCAAGATTACATTCAGGTTTAGAAGTCAGGAACTTCACAATTTCTAATTGATTTTTTTCACAAGCCCAGTGGAGAGAAGTGTGGTCATTATTACCTTTAGCATTAATGTCACAACCTGCTTCTTCGACTAAATATCTCACTAACTCTAAATTGCCAGAAAACATACATGCTATATGAAGTGGCCTGTTGCTATTTTTGTCTCCAGCTTCACGATTACATTCTGGTTTAGAAGTTAGAAACTTGACAATTTCTAATTGATTTTTTACATTGTCAGTAGCTAAACAAGCTACATGAAGTGGTCTGTCGCCATCGTTGTCTACAGCTTCACAATCACATTCAGATATAGAAGTCAGGAATTTCACAATTTCTAATTGATTTTTGTGACATGCACAGTGGAGAGAAGTGTAGTCATTATTTCCCTTAGCATTAATGTCACAACCTGCTTCTTCGACTAGATATCTCACTAACTCTATATTGCCAGTAGATAAACAAGCTATATGAAATGGTCTGTTGCCATCGGTGCTTACAGCTTCACGATCGCATTCAGGTTTAGAAGTCAGGAACTTAACAATTTCTAATTGATTTTTGTGACAAGCTATGTGGAGGGAAGTGTAGTCATTATTTCCCTTAGCATTAATGTCACAACCTGCTTCTTCGACTAGATACCTCACTAACTCCACATTGCCAGTAGCTAAACAAGCTATATGAAATGGTCTGTTGCCATCAGTGTCTATAGCTTCACAATCACATTCAGGTTTAGAAGTCAGGAATTTAACAATTTCTAATTGATTTTTGTCACAAGCCCAGTGGAAAGAAGTGTAGTCATTATTACCTTTAGCATTAATGTCACAACCTACTTCTTCGACTAAATATCTCACTAAATCTACATTGCCAGAACGTATACATGCTATATGAAGTGGTCTATGATCGAACTTGTTTGCAGATTCAAGATTACATTCAGGTTTAGAAGTCAGGAACTTCACAATTTCTAATTGATTTTTTTCACAAGCCCAGTGGAGAGAAGTGTGGTCATTATTACCTTTAGCATTAATGTCACAACCTGCTTCTTCGACTAAATATCTCACTAACTCTAAATTGCCAGAAAACATACATGCTATATGAAGTGGTCTGTTGCTATTTTTGTCTCCAGCTTCACGATTACATTCTGGTTTAGAAGTTAGAAACTTGACAATTTCTAATTGATTTTTTACACAAGCCCAGTGGAGTGAAGTGTAGTTATTGTTACCTTTAGTATTAATGTCACAACCTGCTTCTTCGACTAGATACCTCACTAACTCTACATTGTCAGTAGCTAAACAAGCTACATGAAGTGGTCTGTCGCCATCGTTGTCTACAGCTTCACAATCACATTCAGATATAGAAGTCAGGAATTTCACAATTTCTAATTGATTTTTGTGACATGCACAGTGGAGAGAAGTGTAGTCATTATTTCCCTTAGCATTAATGTCACAACCTGCTTCTTCGACTAGATATCTCACTAACTCTATATTGCCAGTAGATAAACAAGCTATATGAAATGGTCTGTTGCCATCGGTGCTTACAGCTTCACGATCGCATTCAGGTTTAGAAGTCAGGAACTTAACAATTTCTAATTGATTTTTGTGACAAGCTATGTGGAGGGAAGTGTAGTCATTATTTCCCTTAGCATTAATGTCACAACCTGCTTCTTCGACTAGATACCTCACTAACTCCACATTGCCAGTAGCTAAACAAGCTATATGAAATGGTCTGTTGCCATCGGTGACTACAGCTTCATGATCACATTCAGGTTTGGAAGTCAAGAACTTAACAATTTCTAATTGATTTTTGTGACAAGCCCAGTGGAGGGGAGTGGAGTCGTTATTTCCCTTAGCATTAATGTTACAACTTGCTTCTTCAACTAGATACCTCACTAACTCTACATTGCCAGTAGATAAACAAGCTATATGAATTGGTCTGTTGCCAATGGTGTCTACAGCTTCACGATTACATTCAGGTATAGAAGTCAGAAACTTCACAATTTCTAATTGATTTTTTTCACAAGCCCAGTGGAGGGAAGTGTAGTCATTTTGTCCCTTCGCATTAATGTCACAACCTGCTTCTTCAACTAGATACCTCACTAACTCTACATTGCCAGAATATGAACATGCGATGTTAATGGGTGTTTGACCATTATTGTCTTTAATGTCTGGATTATATCCGATGCTATGAATGAGGTAGTGGACAATATTTACATCACCTAATGTAACTGAGTGATGTAATGGAAATAATGTTGTAGTATCTAACCATTGAACAACATTATCTTTAGTCACAAGCTTGGCTAAGGTCACACGGTCCTCTTGAATTACTCTGTTCATAAAATCTTTAAAAGATATTTTCTTAAGCAATGGTACCATTATTTCCCAAATTGATATCTTAACACATTGATAGATATCCTCAGGAGACAATATAATATTTTGACTACATATAAATAAAACAATGTCTGAATGCTGATTATTACAAGCATAATAAAGAGGGGTGTGTCCATGTATGTCATGATGTAATATGAAAACATCTTGATGCTGAACATAAAAGAATCTAACAAAGGCAAGTTTACCAGTGATACATGCTAAATGAAGCAGAGTTGAGCCCTCATTATTAACTAAGGAGACACAGTCCACAATACCGGAGATACTAATAAGGTGCTCTAAAATCTCTAACCCACATTGAACAGAACTACAGCACAAGTGAAATAAAGTGTTCCCTTGATTATCACGTATCCAAGGAGAAGCTCCTAGTTTAATAAGTCTTTTGACATTATCGAGATCACCTCTAGTACAAGCAGTACAAAGTTCAGTTGCTAAATATGACTCCATTGTTGACATGGTTACTGTAAAATACAACATAGTAATGACATATAACCCAAATTAACTTAAGTGATAAATTTTTAAAATGCCAGCGTTAGGGATTTCAAAAGGCTGTGCCCATAAAAATCATCTTTTTAAATGAAAATGTTGTGGCTATTGTGCAAAGCATGTTAGGCTGTCTGAACATTGTCTTGGATAATATGCAGTGGTTATAAATGGGTAATTTACCGTGAACAATACAATACTTGTATTTTCCAAGTTCTAACCATTTTAATGTAAACAAAAAACAAGTCTTAGCAGTATTACAGCATTGACAAACTCTTGAAAGAAAAATCTTACAACGATCTTTACATTTATAAAGTTATCATAGTTGATTAAGAAATGTAAAAGGTGCTGTTCTTTTAGGACAACCATAAGTATGGATCGCAAGCTCATGAATGATTATTGACCAAATACATTCAAATGTACAGTGACATATTGTATTTTACATTAACATTAGTCTATTGAGATAAGTTGTCCTCTTTTTAAATGTATGAGAGGGTCTAACAAAGGTCATATCAGAACCTAAACCAATTATGATAAACAAAACAAAGAAGCCATACACACAACTACAACCAGTGATCTCACCAATTCAATGAACATTGGTTGGGATTGATATATGTTTACTTTTGAAGTTGAAAGAAATATTAGCAGACTTCAAAATCACACATATTATGTAGGGCTGCAATGAATGTTGGGTTTGTTTGGATATCCGTTTGCTGGTATACCATCCAGATGTAAAAATGTCATTTTGGTAGTGTTGTTTTAGTAAGGAAAAAGTATTTTAGTTTAGTTTAGTGTAGTGTTGTTTAACTTTACTAAAACAACATTGCATTTTGGATAACTATAGTCTACACAACGTTTCAAACTGATGAATGAAATTAACTTACATTAAGTAACTACTGATGCACATTCATAATCAATAAATTTAGATACTGTCACCACAAGTGTTTTCAAGTGGGTGTGCTTATGAAAGGTTATGTAACCTAAGAAAATGATTTATGAGTGGCACTGCAGCTTTGTCAACATTTAATCCACTTACTTGGCAAAGTACTCTTCTATTTAGTGAAAACAACGCCATAAAATATTCCTAGGATGAATTATTTTAGCTAGTTCAAATCTTTAACTTAAAACCAATTTTTCTTAGTAATATTGGGTCATTATCCACCACAGTTTATCGAAAACAGACCCACACTAACCAATATCTCCAATTCTTGTCTCACCACCGTTCTTCTATCTGTTGGTCGCTCCTTATTCTCCAGAGCCTCTACACATTCATCCTCCCTTGTACAACAAGTAGAGGAAGAATCCATCATCTTTCAGGCTCTACTAAAGAATGGATATCCAACAAATTTCATTAAGGGATGCCAAAAGCGATTAACATCCAAACCGAAGCCACTTATCGCTAGTGACCAGAAAACAGCCAGGATCACTATTCCTTATATACAAGGTCTATCCAAATCTATAAAAAGGATTCTATTCCCCTCTTGGCATTGAGATCGCCTTTACACCACAAAACGCCTTAAGAAAAATTCTATCAAGGCCTAAAGACACTATACCCACCAAAATGAAATCTGATGTAGTTTACTAGATTTCCTGCTAAGATTGCGCAGCAAGTTATATTGGACAGACTAGCAGAAATCTATCACAATACATTACTGAACACGGGAGGGCAGTAAAGAAAATGGACACCTTCTCTAGTGCTACGTCTGAACATGTCTGCCAGACAGGTCATTCCATCAACTAGGACAATCATTCTATCCTAGCTCACCACCCTTTCCTATGGCAAAGAGTCATTCTTGAATCATGGCACATTCACAACATATATCCATCAATCAATTGAGAGAAGGGCCCCCTTCCTGGTACTTACCTCACACTACGATCTAATATACATGTGAAGCAGCCCCACCCATGTAACACATGCCAGATATAAACATCAAAGCACCGCACGTGCAGGAATGCAAGATGTAGTATAAATAGAAGCTTTTTACTTTTAGTTTTCATTATTTAAGCCACTGATGAAGATAGTTGCTCTGACTATTGAAATGTTTGGCGTTATCATATTTAACCTCGCTGTGCGTGGGCGCAAAGCGAGGGTACTGTAGTCTGTTTGTGTGAGTGTGTGTGTGTGTATGTGTGTGTGTGTGTGTCTGCACTGCTTGTTACTTTTGAACTACTATAACTTGGCAACTGAAGCGTTAGCAGCTACCAACATTTAGCAACGAATAGAAAAGCATGTGGACTTTACAACAGTAGTGTCAAGAACATCGTCAAGAAAAACAGAACCTTAAAACTCACAAAAGAATTTTCAGGCTGCAGAGGTCATGTGCCGTTTCTCAAAAAGTAAAAAACTTAACGTGGAGATTTTTTAGTATGTTGTAAACAATCTCAGAGGAATACGGATCAGCAAGATAGAAGGCCGTTGGTCGAAGTAATCGTTAGAAAAGTTCTAAAAAATGTTTTTTGGACTTGGACCGAAGTAACGCATTCAGGAAACGTCTCTAAGCACTGAAAAGACTGCTACTAATAGATAATATATCGATTTATATTTGTACTACGGGACGTTTCCAAAGAACGTTTCATCTTCAAGTTACAATAAATTTTGTATATGAAATATTGATACATTTTAAAGGGTCATGTAACGACTCAGAGAAACTTTTCATCACAAAATTAGCACTTAATCTTGCTTGGCAATTGAATGATACTATCACTTACTCAGTTACTGCTTCACAGACATGGCAAAGCTAGAAATCAAGCAACAATTAATGAGCATATACAGAATGACAAAACTTACCATTTTATAACCACACCTTCTGGAATGTTAATAAATTTCTTGCAATAACAACATCATAAGCTGGGCCTAAGCTGGCATAGGATTTATAAATAACTTAGAAACTGCAGCGAGGTTCGGCACTTTAATGCCTTTCATTTTGTTTGGTGAATAAAATAAACATTAGCAACAATAGATTGAAAGTAAGTGAGTAGACATACAATTATATGTAGTTAACACATGGTCCAAAATGACTATAAGAATACCTATACTCTGTCCGAGTTAAGAAGGGCTCCTTGTTAAAAAAGGTGTTTTATGCATGGAATGTAAGGTGAGGTATTTCCTCACCTATTATATGCAATTTAGCACTGAGGTGCATTTTAATTGTACTCATTATTTGTTCACGTGAATGTCATGTGCGGACACCATGTTTTCTCTTGTGTTAGTGAAGATGCCAACCCGAAAGAGATGATTTTTGGCCTTCTCCACCAAGAAGAAGGGATAGGAGATCTTTGTTTTCCGTATACAAGGCTATCGGTGATGCTAATATGTTAGAAAAAACAGACTCTCAGTCTGATGATTCGAATCAATCTGATAGTTCTGATGACAAATAGTTCTAGGCATTCTTTGTCTTCCTTCTTTATTAAAAGTTTTTTCAGAACCACAATGGCTTAATAGCTGCCTTGAATCACAAAAGACAATACCTGATTATTATTTTATAATAATAATAGTCACAATAGAACATCTGTTAATATAACTGAACTGTAATTTTGAATAGCCACGTGACAAATGGCTGACAGTAAAAGTTTATTAATTTTAAATGTTACAGTGTGGTATCGCTAACACTAGGGTTGGCAATGTCTGATTATTAAGGGATTGTTAGTAGGGTTGGAATGGATAGTTGTTTATCCGGTTAATTAACCTGTTATTAAAATATCCGGATATAGATAGTAGTATTTGGATTTGCTCATTAAGTTGTGGTTTAGTTTTGACTATGAATAAAAGAAGAACTAGTCCTGTTTGGGCATATTTATTAAACAAGACGATGGTAAAATAACCTGTAATCTTTGTAAGACACAACTAGCAGATGGAGGAGGAACATCAAACCTTCAAAACACTTGAAAAGAAAACACGTGGACGAAGCCAAAAAATGCTTTGGTGATCTGGAAGTAGGCAAGAAACAGACAGTGATATCTATGTATTCAAGGAAGTGTCCACCCAGCCATGTGACGAAAATAACGACGCTTATTGCCGAGTTAGTAGCTAGAGACCTGCATCCTGTTAGTATTGTTGAGGATGATGGATTTCAACAACTTTTCAACTATGTTGAACCTAATTATCAAGTGCTGTCTCAACCGCATGTCAGGAGCGTCTGCCAGAAGCTATACCATTCAGAAAGGGAGCGTTTGATCACTAACTTCAAGCAAAACATGTAGCATTAACAAACGACTTGTGGACTAGTCTAGCAGTTCAAGCATATTTGACTGTTACAGTTCATTTTATAAATGAGAACCGGATGATTGATAGTTATGTTTTGATGACTAAAGAGATGCCTGAAAGACATACAAGTTTGTCTCCATGTAGTTAGTAAATACCATTATTTATATTTTACATATTAGGTGTAAATATTTGTGAGAGATTGGAAGAGACAGCTATGGATTAGAGTCTAAATAAAGAGAACATTTCAGGTATAGTCAGAGATAATGGTCCCAATATGGTCCTTGGTATTTCCCTTGTTGGATGGCCTGATATTCCCTGCTTTGGCCATACACTACAATTATGTGTTGGGGCTGGTCTTAGCCTATCTGATATCAGTAGGTGAACAGCATGCTCTAGAAAGCTTGTGGGTCATTTTAAACACAGTAGTCTTGCAACTAGTGCTCTGAAAAATAAACAAAAAACTCTTAATTGTCCAAACCATACCCTGATTCAAGATGTCTCTACTAGATGGAACTCAACATATTTTATGTTAGAGCGACTGGTGGAACAAAGATGGGCTATCTATGGTGTATTACACAATGATACTATTAGTAAACCAGATCACAAGAAACTAGATCTTAAAAAGGAGTGGGAATTGTCTTTTAAGCTATTGGCTGTACTTAAACCATTACAAGTAGCTACTACTGCTTTCTGCAGTGAAAACCATGCTTCATTATCTTCTGTTTACCTTGTTGTGTATGGTCTGCTTAAAAACATCTTGTGTCATTAAAAAGGTCAGAGTTCACAATGCATATTTAATAAGGAAGGCATGAAACTATAAAATGGCAAAAGAAGTTCAAGAAATAAAAAATTGTGATTGAACAGTTGAGTCAAAGCCACTAACAGTCTAAATGATAACTAAGTAACTGCTGTAATCCTTGATGCCTAAGTAATGCAAAACTTAGAGTTGTAGCTAGTTATACCCACATAAATTTAAATTCAGTCTTTACACAAACCCTTTATTGACCTTATCCCACAGGTGAAAAACAGCCTGGTGTTCAGATTTGACTTTGGGGCAGAGAAAATTGTACATGTCATGTGACAGGAAATCGTTTTATAGGTTTATTAAGGGTTAATGTTTTGGTACCAAAACTGTGTGCACAGGTTTGTAGTTCAGTTAATGAGAACAAAGATGTGTCTATTTTGTTAAATTGAAGTGAAACAAAGAAGGCGTGTTATTAGTAGTAGAAATTTTTGTCAGTGATTGGATTCAATGGTGTCATGATGTGTAGTCACATAGACAACTTAAAGGGTCATGTAAAGCTTGAATATCAAAATTAAACTAGGAAAAGCATTGCTTCAAGGAAGTAATAGAGAATGGTAGAATAGTTTCAAAAATACAAAAAGGTACAAAACCAAAAAATGAGAAATATTTTCCATCACCAGTTGGTAGACACATTAGCTCGTCATTACCAAGTAAAAACTGGCAAATGGCTAACTCATTTTTTGTATTCTTAATAGAATCACATATAAGGAGTATCCGTCTGGTTGGGGGTATTGTGAATACTTCTATTGTGATAACAGGAGCCAAGGGAATCATAACACATTCCAAGCCCAGTTTGTTACATGAGCATGAAGGGTCTTTAGATCTAGGGAAAATGTGGGCCCAGTCTTTCCTCTGTTGACATGGATATGTAAAACATAAAGCTACTAAAGTTGCTAGAAAGTTGCCTGCTGACTGACTACCTTGATCTGAAACTGGCATTTTTGGAAAGGATTATCTGCTACTGGGAAATGACAGTGGGTGGTCAAGGTTTAACAGCTTATATGTATTCTGAGAAAACATCTTTGAGTGGTATCATAGCTTTACCAACTCTATAGTCTTCATACTTGGCCATAAGATAATACAATCATGATAACCCAGGCCAATTATTGGTATCATTTTGGACCACGTCTGTATGTATATATATATGTGTGTGTGTGTGTGTGTTCATTTGGTTTGTTTTATTCCATTGTTGTATGTAACAATTGAACAAAATCAAACCGTTTCCTTTAACTGCTGCCATATATGACAACCTATGAATTTCATTATCTCCAAGCATAAGCACTAGAACAATAATCATGATTCAAATAAAGCTAGAAGCATCTCACTAGCTTGTTTCTATGTCTATAAAATTACACACAATTAGTATTTCTGTTACACGAGTTATTTGTTAGGCGTCTTAGCATGAGACAACTAGAGAATCAAGCAGTACTACAAAATCTCACCTTATATATATATATCAGCTTGGTCAAACTTGGGAATACTATAATTACTTTACTAGAACCTATAATCACAGACATACAAGAGCACGTGTTGAGAAAATGGTCCTGAATGTTACCAATACAAGAAAGCAAAGAACATGCAAAATTTAAACAATGAAAAGAGCTGGTTTGTACAAGACATCTAATGTACTGCAAATGTGAACATGATCAAAGAAAAGTTAGGTATACAGAAATTATTATAGAAACAATAAAGGTTACCTTTAAGGCTGGTTCACATAATGAGGTAAAGACTAGCGTTGCATATATACATCATTTTATGAACGCTGTTCATACATGACACATAAACGTGACGTATTGCGATGTAAGTTGAATCAATTTCTATCTTGAAGTTGCAAGTAATACATTCAGCCAATCAGATTTTAATAATCGCATGTTTTGATACATCAGTGTTTTTTATAGCAGAGGAGAAACTTATTGAGGCTGTTCATCGTTTCCCTTGTTTGTGGTAAGTATCCAATAAAAGCTATAAGGATGGGAGAGCAAGAGAAAATGCATGAAAGGAAGTGGCTAGTAAGGTAACTGAAATTGTGCAACTCTCCTTGTTGTAACCATAAGTAAAAATAAGGCGCACCCACATTGTTCTTTTTATTTCTGTCCCTTTCTTTGTTGTCTGTAAGCAAACCAAGCAACAACACTTCAGTCTCATTACTACACTAAGAGTTTATAATGATGAGGGCGGAGTTTTAGTTCACACACATCATCTTGTTTATATGAACAGCATTGACACTATGAGATGCAACACAAAGCATATACAAGCATAGTTTTGTGAACCCACCTTTAGTCTTCAAAATGACACTTTTAATACATCTAGTGTTTTACTGTTTGAGGCAAACTCTACATGTAATAGTAGTGCTCTGTTTATGTTAGCATTGATACATCCATCAGTAAATATGACAGACATGTGTGCATGACAGTTGACAATGAAATCTAATCCTAGCTTTTATAAACAATGACTTTTATAGCTCTTTAGCAAAAATAAGGGCTTAATTTGGTAGAACGAACGTGGTATTATACACGTGATACATTAGGCAGACTGAATGAAATCACAAACAAGACTGGTGTTATTAGTTTATCAATTATAGTTTTAAAATTAATAATTCTAATCAAATAATTGTGATTAAGTACTGACGTACCTTAAAATTAATACTTGAAAAACTCGAGACTCGAGACATAAGAGGGCCAGATAGGAGACAGTCTAAAAAGTCGAGACAGGCACATGACAAACCGCAAATGATGGGAGGTCTAACCACACCTTCATAATAGTTACCACTCAAATGACAAAAGCAAAAACTTCAGTTCCTGGACACCAGATTAGCAACAGATGATATAAAATTCTGCAAGAGAGGTAAGTGTAAATTGTTTGCATATTTGTACTTACTGTATCATCTCCTAATAATTAGTTCTTTGACTATCATCATCTCAAGTTTTGATTTAGTTCATAATATAAGTTTTAACACTATCATTAATTTTCATCTATAATATTATTACTATAATGATATTTATATGGTAGAGAATACTTTGTTGTATATCATAATGTAATCTGGTGTTTACTTGTGTGGACCTGACTGTACCATGTCAATCATAGTATCCATAAACAGTACACTCTAAACCCTAAACCTAACAATTACTAGGTACATGTACACATACAACAAAGTATGGACTTTTTACCATACAACTAGTCACTGTGATAATTCATTCATTAAATATAGTGATCATATAATGTATTATTCTATATATCTCCTTCCACAGTATATCAATAATGGCTACAAGTAGTACAATAGTAGACATCAGTTCTGATATAACATCAATTGGAGGTGGTATACTAAGTCCATTGTCTCTACAATATAGACAACATTCTCCTAACTCATCACTTAATCCATTACTAACTAACAAAGACTCTATACCAGTTACTTCATGGAACAATACACAGATTAATGATTGGTTATATGAACAGGGACTACCTCAATATGAAAGAGTCTTTAAAGAGCAATGTATCAATACTGGATCTGTATTGTTACAAGTAACTGAAGATCATTTAAAAGAGATGGGTATACGTTGTATTGGTCATCGATTGATTTTAGTAAATGGTATTGATGTGTTAAGACATAAAGCTGGTCTATTACCCAGTGCAAAGTTTGTTAATGTGAGATATCTACTTGAAGAGTAAGTGTGACAATGTTGTATAATTGGGTTAATAAATGGATGGAGATGGATGGATAGTCATGCACAGTCATAAGACAAATATATATATGGCATGCATTTTAAAGGAAATATCCAATATCTAAAAAGTTGTTCTCTTGTACAAACATTTCCTAGTACTAGATATACAGGGACTATCCCACTAGTACAATACTATAATAATGAGTAATGTAACATATACATTGTACGTGTAGCTTGTTGTTTTAGTAATAATTAAACTGTGATTATTATGATCTACTAGATTAATGAAGTTTTAATTTAGCCTTTAATGTTTCTTTTTTCTTTCTTTTTATTTATAGACTAGAACAGGCTCGTGTAAAACATTGTTTAGAATGTTATCCTAAAAGAATTATTCTCATTCGTCATGGTGAGGTGAGTATGACTTAATTAAGTTTTCTTACCAGCTCAAACAAGTGTACATCATTTGATATCTAATTGGATAGCTACTAGTGAAGCATATAATGTATCATCATATGTGCATATATCTTATTAGATTGTTGTGCAGTGTTGTAGTGTTAGTAAATAGAATCCTTATAGAGTAGTTTCTTTCCTTATAGCAGTCTGTAATTGTTGATATTGTCAGCAATTCTAGCTGGCTAGAAATAGTGGTTGCTAAAAGACTACTAGTTGCTAGGATATTAACATTAAATTAGTGGGTCATATCATTATTACAGGTTTATTTCCTAATAATATTATGATAGTAATTGTTTCTTTTATAGTCTCAAGGAAATACTGACTCATCATTATATTCTCATGTACCTGATGCTAAACTAGAATTGACTACACATGGAATACAACAAGCCCAGGTACAAGAAAATTTATATGTATATATTGAATGGAGATGGATGGCTTGGTAAAAACATAGATGCATATTAGAGTATTAGATGATGATAGACATAGATGATATTAGAGTAGAAGGATGGACTAATAGATTCATAGCTGGATAGATTGATGGATGGATGGATGGATGAATAGACATAATGAGAATACAAATTGATGGACAGACAGTTAATGAATGGACACATGGAGAAAAACAGTTTGAGTGCTTGTTTTTTTTTTCTTAATTTCTATAATAGCAAGCCGGACTTAAACTTAAAGAAATAATTGGTGAAGAAACTTGTGGATTTTATGTCTCACTATTTATCCGTTCACGTCAGACATTCAAACATATCCGACAATCATTTAAAGATGATCAGGTAACCACATTATTCTAATAATACTTACCGTATGTACTTGCTATATTGTAATAATACTTACCATATGTACTTGCTATAATGTAATAATACTTACCATGTGTACTTGCTATATTGTAATAATACTATAAGTATATACTAGCTGTAATGTAATATTACTTACCTATACATATGTACTTGCTATAATCAATAATACTATAAGTATATACTAGCTGTAATGTAATATTACTTACCTATACATATGTACTTGCTATAATACTTTCTTTGCATGCTATAGGTTATTTACGAGAGGGAAGATCCACGTATTAGAGAGCAAGAATGGGGTAACTTTCAAGTACCTGAAGATATGCCTCGTGTTATGGGTGAGAGAAGACACATTGGTGCTTTCTTTTATCGGTTTCCAACAGGAGAGAGGTATTATAAATTACAATTATTGTCGCCTAGTGTATGCATGTTGTATGTGTAGATTCATTATTAATTTTATAGTTAAATCATTTTGTGTTGATAGAATTCTTTGTTGAGCTTTCCTATTGATTACACTGTAAAATTAATGTGTCACTTAATTTAAGAGATTAATTTATAGGTCACATTAGTGTAACACTTTGGAAATCAATTATTCTTGAAAATTACACACTGTGTAATTTGTTGCTTTGTAGTAGTATAATGTACCAACAAATTGTAGAGTGAGTAATGACATGAATTCTACATTCCATAATAATCCACATATGTTAGCTATAATGTAACGAGAGCATCAGTTTTATTATAATAATAACTGGTACCCTCAAAGGCATAATTACCAAAAAATTAATTTAATACTAGCTTCAATATAATTTCATATCTTGAGATTACTGTTAATGTAATCTACTATATACACCAATTTTAAATTTACCACATTTATGAAGAAGGAATTTATGAGCTATACCCAAAATTGTCAGTACTAGAGACCTAATATTTTAGCGATTATTGTTGTTGTTGTTAAAATTATTAAGTTTGCATACATAACTAAGAGTAAGGTCAAGGAAGCTACATTCTTTTTTAATTAAATATCTTATTATTATACTAGTGGTGCTGATGTTTTTGATCGTGTCTCAATATTTTTGGAGTCCTTGTATCGTGACATGGAAAAAGGAAGGTGTGGTCAAAATGCAATAATTGTTTCACATGGACTATTTTGTCGACTCTTCCTTACAAGATTTTATCATTGGCCAGTAAGTACACATATATCTATTTTTATTTAGTAATTTCTTATTACTTTTCAGGTTGAATATTTTCATCGTTTGTGGAATTTTGACAATTGTCAGTTTGCAGTTATGGAATTTCAATCTGATGGATATTATGAACTGATATCAGAATTAAAAGTAGATCCATGAAGTAGCTAGCCTACATGGTGATGATAATTTTTATTTTATACATTTTACTAGACAGTTTTGTACTTATTTTTAGTAAAAATGAAATTATCAATTTATTTTTTTAAAAACTATGTAACAAATCACTACAATGAGACAAACTAATAGGTTCGATGTTAAACTACAAAAATATATTATTAGACATTTATTTTGTCTTTAAACATTCAGAACATTGTAACAGTAAAGTTTCCTTTTTGTTGCGATATTTGGTAGGGACAAAGTAAAAGTGGCCAGCACGTCTACATTTATACCATTCTCCTTTAGTCATTTCTGGTAGATTGATATCTAATGATACAATGTTTTCAAGAGCTGTTCCAGTTTCTTGTTCAAACGTATATTGAAGGATAGTTAGGTATTCATCATACTTTGACTCAGTGAGACGAAGACGAGGATCTTCTTGCATTTGATGAAGAGCACTTTTGACAGGTCCAAGTATTCCTTTTAGTTGATCAGTAGTGATATACGAAACTTTTTCTAAGAGCATTATAAGATTTATGCGATACAGTTCACTTTGAACATCAGTAAAAAGTTGTGATGATAATTTAAATTTCTTGCTTACAAGAATAGACACTATTGTTTTCAGTAAATCACGAGCTTGAAATGGTTTAAGTAATTCATACTGAGACCTTTGTTCTTGGACAGCTAAAACATCAGCTTGTTGTATAAGTTTCATACCACACATTGTTTCCTCAGTCTTCTCAAATTGAACACTTGGAAATTGTCGCCTTCTTTGTGGAATATGATGATATATAATATTCATGGCAATATCTTGTATATGTGAGGGAATGTAGTGCTCAGTAGCTCTACTGGTCAAATGATGGATTTTAGTAATATCATGCAATCGTTCTTGAATTATTTTCCAACAATATGAAGAAATCATTGGCTTAGAGCATGCTGGACAATAGAGAGGAGTTATTCTGTAATCAGCACCTGACTCAGATTTGATAAATTTGTCTAAGTATTCAATTGTAAATATGTGACCACATTGCAGCTCTATGTAACGATGACCTTCTAATTTTGCCTTTTTCCCAAGCCCTTTCACACTGTCTCGAAACTTCTTAGGGCTACAATAAATGCAGATAGATAGGCACTTCTCACCACAGAGACCAGGACAATAATGTTGACATTTAAGCACCTTTGTAAAGGGTTTTCCACACGGAGACCAATTGCACTCTTCATTACATCTCTTAGTACATTTACCATGTGGACAGGTGGAAATGCAAGGTTCAAAACATTTTGCAGGGCACACTTCTCCACATTTATGAGTACATGTTTCCTTAACATGAGGACAAATGGCTAACTGACAAGGTTTTTTACACTGGTCGTACATGCCCATGCATTGTGCGCTGCCAAAATGGCCACATACTCTATTTATTTGGACATCATAGATACAAATTGGATGAATTCAAGTTCGGAAACAATCTCCACATTTGCCAGAGCATTTGTGACCACATTTGAGTACGACTGGGCACTTTTCGGGACAGCTACATTGGTCAAAAGAATCACAACATCTCATTTTGTGTTTATGACCACATCGACAATTCGTAGATACACTTATAGTACATTTAACTGCACAATCTTCCTCCGGGTTATGTGTTTCATAACAATACAGTGGTTGTTTATGTCCTTTAGGGCAAATATATTGGACTTTGGCTTCACACTTACTGGTACAGGGCTCATTGCAAATATTCTTACAATTATGGCCACATGGTAATAACTTAAGACATCGTTGACGACATGGTTCAAGTACAAGAGTGGACATTTTAGCAAAATTGTTGCACTCAACTGTGACTTTATGTTGGCAACTTAAAGTCACATAAACAGGCTCTTGACAAAGAGATGACAAACATTGTTCACCACAGAGTTGTTTGCAATTGTGACCACAATCCAACCGTCGTTGACAAAAAATTAAAAAATTAGAGTTATATGTACATAATTTGTATAAACATCATATATCCAGTAATTTTCTTATCACTTCAAATTCATCAAAATTTTCTTATTATAAGTTATTGATTACCTTTAGTCTTTGCTAACTTTCATGATAGATCAATGACCACACCTACAATGTTGTTTCTCTGAACATTTGCTCGCAAGTATGGATGTTTTCTTCTGAAGATTACAGATCATATGACAACTGTACATGTGTACAATTTAATAATATCTTACAAATAATTTATGTTTTTATTTTTAATTATTTAATAATAGATGAAGAATATGATTATTGATAAAAATAAAATATTAAAAATCCAGTGATATAATAAATAAATATAAATTATAAGTGATAAATAGTGTCATCTTCCTTTACAATTAAACTGATCATGATCCTGCTAGTACACTAAACAACATGTAGTCTCTCATTATCCAAATGGTGTTAGTCCTATAAAGTAATAATATACTGTAATAATAAACACATATTGTTATATTAATAGACTTTGTTCTAAAGTTCTGGGCTTTAATAACTCTTACTACAAATATATTAACAATATTATATGATGGGTGGAGTCTAAACATGTAATATTGACTTTATATCATTGCTAGGCATAATTAGAGGGAAGGTACTTTCAAACGTGGGACATACCTAACCTATTTTTGAACAATGCACTTTAGAAAAAAGCTTGAAATGCTTGACATATTATTAATTACCGTTTCCATGGAGATTGTTATGATAACAGCTGCTAAAGGTCAACCACAATACATACATATATTATATCATATGCTCATTTGTTCTATAATAGACATATTACATTGAGTATACATATGATCTTATCTATTAATACATTTATTAGAACATCTGACCACTATATATTACAGTGGTAATACTATATATAGAGAGCATACAAATAGAGGTCTACTCAATACTTACTTGAGTTCTGAGATCATATTAACTAAAGCTTCTTCTCATTGACATAATAGATATTCTATTTAGTCATTAATAGTAATCCATCAAACAGTCTCTAGTTATTATCCTATTAAAGACATATAACAATAAATACCAATACAATTAGTATAGAGTCATACTTATAATAAGACAGTTAGTTCATATACAAATATATCTACATCTTTAGTAAATAGATGAACTTACTCTAAAGAGAGATGTTCTCACTAGTACTTATCGTTAGTAATAAAATCATCTAGTAGTTCTAATATAATGAGATAACAAATATTAAGATATTGATCAATTTTATTATTATATTGTATAGTATAACAAGAATATTGAAAATGAAAGTAATAAACATTATACAGGAAATATATAATACACTGATATATGGTAACCAAGAGTTAAATACTTTAAAATACATATTGGATATAGTTGATGTGTTTAACCACAATTCACAGTCTAATATAAATTAATATGAACATGTTAAGTCACGACTAATCAATGTACTTATACAATGTTATGATATTACTAAATGATTTGACTCTTTTCTTACTTCTGTGATTGTCTTTGACAACATTTATAAGGTGATGTTACTTCCAATTTAAGTCATTAATGGAAGTTAATAAATATTTATAAGAACTATTTAAAAAAGGTTCATATCATCAACATTAAAATACATTTAATATTGTACTTACTTTAAATAAAATCAGTTTAAAAGAGGGCATCAAGAAGTAGACCAATAGACAACAAGTCTTCAGTTCATGATATGAGTACTACTTATAACCTAATATAAATATAATGATGAGGTTATAATCAACACAGCTGCTACTTATTTGACAAATAGTCCATATTATATTATACTATATATTATACTGTATATTATAGTATAGTATAATATATATATACAGTATTATATATCATACTATATATTATACTGTATATATAGCATAGTATAATATATTATATTAAATTATTATTAGTTTATACACATCTACCTTCATACAGTAAGGTAAAGACAAATCTTGACTTTCAATAGTCACTGCTGTTCAACAAGAGTCTAGAGCTCATAACACAACTAGTAGTTCTAATGTAATATAGGACAATACTATATTAGAGACAATCTAATGTATGTAGTGATATCTAATATAATATAACAACTATAATTAAATACTCACTTATAAAGTACAAGTAATATCTTATACTGAGGGTTACCTTTTAATAAGAGATATCATAATTATGTGGATATATACCAAATATAGTAACAGCTCTTGAGAGTAGGTTATGACAGTCAAACAGTGATAAATCACTCTACATTAAATAGAACAATTAGATTAGTATTTTAATTTGTTATCAATATTACCATTGTCTACTTTTAATCACTGTCAGATAATGATTGCTCAGAGGAGGTTCTTTGAGTGTCAGATAGATTGTCTTCATCATCATCAATATTACTGTGTTCTGTTCTTAGCCTTTTATCACTAGTTACTGATGAGTATATAATAAAGAGATGTTTTAATCAATACATTACATTTACCATTATGTGTCCTTTGTCTTTTTGTAGGTAATGAAGACTTATATTCTGATGGTATTCCTTTCTTTTGGTAAGTCTTTCCACTTGCAGGTTCCTTACCACGTCCAATAGATATGTCATATGGTGTTGATTCAAATGACTTGTGCTTCTTGGACACTTTTTGTTTTTGAGGTAAATGATCTTCATCAGATTGATCTGAATCATTACTTTCTGATCTTTGTCTCTTTTCTCCTGTAACAAGTAAATACAAACAAAATACATTGTTAACTTTATTAATATACTTACTGATTTGTCTCTTCTGTTTCATATAATTATGAAGTGATGTATTATAAACCTGAGGTTTTCTTGACAAATGGTCTCTTTTATCAGACTGACCAGAAACACTGGTTTCATTCCTTTGTCTCTTAACCTCTAAATTTATGAAATAAACATTTTAACCTGTACTATTTATAAACACATACTTTTGTATGGTATTTCTTTACTCCTGTATGATGACCCACTAGCTTCTTCCTCAACACCTTTACTTGGTGTGTCACTAAACTCTGAGTCATTATCAGATGATGACGCTGATTGTTCTGAATATACAACTATTAATTTCGGTTTCTTTACTGTCTTCTTTTTTCCTTGATAACCGAGTATAAAATAAGATATGATAAGTAACTTCTAACTTACTCTCTTCATTCTTCATTTTCTTTTGTTCATCAGGTGATTTTGAGTGTTTCTTGAGTGATGACACAGACATACTTACATTTAATTTCCTTTTCAATTTGTGTAGTCTTGTTTTTGGTGACCCCTTACCAAGTCCTTCTGATTTATGTTGGTAGCAGGTATCATCCTAACAAATAGTAAAAATTAATACTTCTATTATGTTTTGCTAACTTTCTCAACAAGTACATCTTGTAGAGTGCTGTCTCCTGTAATGTGCTCTTTCTCTGCAGTATTTTCTAATTCTAAAGTAAATTCACTAGTACATATAATATAACACTCTATATAACATACCTTTATATTTTTGGACAATTAAAGCAGCTAAATCTTGATGAGTCAAATCTTTTAAAATATTGAGAAAAGATATCAAAATATTAGCATCACGTCTGACACGATCTCTTAAGTGTCCAAGAATCTTTTCAAGGCGGCCTTCACTTGTATCTCTAGTTTCCATATCTATTACTTTCTTATAGATACTCTCTGAAATGACTTCCTTTGAATAAAGTCTTCTTACAAGAGTGAATGGGTCAATACTTGACTCAGTAATAACATCAGTACATTGAGCTAGAGCTCTTTTAGCCATAACAGAGTCCATTGAAGTGATCTGATCAATTCCAGACTCTAAGGAGACATTAAAGATCTTCAGTAATTATTGAAAAATAAAATACCTTTTGTATTAGAATTTAATTTATATATTATAGAGTTATATGTACTAAAGTCCTAATAATATATTTGTAAAATGTACATCACACATACCAGACACAGACTCAGATAAATTTGAACTAATTTGTACTTTAGCTGGTATAATAGCAACCTGCAAACAATAAATTATTAAAACATATTATTTTAACAGACAAACTCTACCTTATCAAACCAAATAGTATGTTTCTCCATTAAAGGCAAAACAGTTCTTCCATAGACACATTTAGCAGCTACAGGATTATTATATTTACATATTGCAGGATGTGGAGATAAAGATTGACAAGCAGTACATGGGAATCCAAACATGTGATGAGACTTGTATGTATAGTGTAAAGATTCAGTTATCATCTGTATAGCTTCATCAAGAGTGTTAAGAATATTGCTACAAACTTTGTCAATTGGTCTAGCCCCACTGATATCTGGTGTTCGATCAATCCATACTTCTAGGTAAGTAGCACGACTAATAAGTGTGATGTGATCAAAGCATTGACCAACAGTGAAGGTGATCTTGTTGCGATAGTGAGGTGGTTTCTCTAATGTCCATTTCATTTCTGACTGTGATGTGGAACTTAACAAATGAACTACTAGACAACAGAACACACCTACAGGACAATAGCCACACTCAAAGTAGATCAACAGAGGTGCAGGAGACATTGACAGATTTCTATGTTCTTTTTCTACTGCTGTAGGCTTAAGAGCACAAGGCATAAAGTAATATTTTTCAGTTTTACGGCCAATTCTTAATTTTGTGGGGCCAGCTACAATATAAAGATGTTTTAGTAGAGAAATAAGTCTCAGTGGAGTTAGAGAATCTCCTTTTCTTAAAGATAGGGTTTTAAGATGTGACTCAGTAAATCGACCTGTGGTACAAAACTCTTTGGAAAGTGCAGCATTTCTTGTTGCTTCAAAAGTGAAAGAAGATGTGATGAGTTGTGTGACACGATCGAATACTAATTGGAGGTCAGTGATAACAATGTCTTCTAATCCTGTAATCTCTGGATAATGCATGATACTACCAACTCTGTGATGTAAATACCACAATGCTGACTTGAAGTCATCTTGGTCTGATATACCACATTCCTGCGCAAGTTTGTAACAGGTATCTAGTTTGTGAAGAGACTTCTTACTTTTTCGCAACTTCAAGCTGAAGGTACACCAAGAAACTGGAATAGGTAATTCATGAAATTTGTTTGATATTACACTGTGAAGAGCAGTTCATAATGTTTCAATTGGTATTTGATCCTTGATAGTATTCAGGGCATAAATAGCCATTTCTTCATCTGAATATTGGACCAAATTTTCTTGGAATAGGTCAATACTGTTTTCTATCTTTTCTTTAAGATGTCTGTTAACTTCAGCCACTTTGTTGCCATTAACACAATCTCTGTGAGTAGCAATGAGAAATGCAGCAGGTTCTGAGTCATCTTTAACTGGTAATTTATCAAATTTCCATCCAATTGTGTTTTGTCTTAAACAAGCTATACTGGCTAATGAACGAAAAATGACTTCTTCATGTGTAAAAGATGTTTCATAAGGTTGTGATTCACCATTAGGAGAACGATAAGTAATCTTAAAACGGCTTCTCAAATCTTCTGTTAGTTTAAACAGAAGCAAATTGATAGCTGGACCTGTTATAAGAGCTGGTAGAATCTCATGGAACTCAGGCTGTCCTCCAGTATCTATGATGTGCAATATAGCATGGCTATCTTCTGTGATTTGTTGTGATCTCATTTCATATTCACTTCTTTCAGCATTATTAATACTCTGAACTGTTTTTGATAAAACTTGAACAGCTCTCACATTTGGAACATAAATTTCACTAGAATTTTCACTACTTAAGCTGTGAGTATCAGTGCTTTCCTCCCTATCATCTAGGACTTGAGACATTAATGTATTTGGTTTGTCAATATAGAAAGAATTGCTATTTACGGGACTTTTAATACTACTACTAGTGCTAAACGTTTGTTCAACAGGTTCTACTGGAATTGCAATATCCAACTGATGATTGGTATGACTAGAAGTAGATTGTGTAGACGAAATTCTTTCAAATAGATAAACAGCTTCTTCATCAATTCCTTGTCTTCTCCAATTACTGAAGCTATTGTTTAGTCCAGAGATTATAGCACCATTTTGTTGTAATTTACGAAATGATTCAACTTTTATAGCTGCATCAACCACACCAGTACTTGAAGAGGGTTCTACTAAAGACTCATTTAGTAGTCTCCTTTTCAGTGTACTTTTACCAGCACCTGGTGGTCCTGTAAGGATGCATTTAACAACTCGTAAATATGTTACACCAGTACTTTTCAATGCCTGCTGAAATTTTTGATGGTGATAATCTATTTTTTGTAATTTGTGATAGCTATGAGAGCCACGCCCAGTTAATGATGGAGTAGTATTGCAATCAGGACGACTGGTGAAATATTTTGCTAACTTAATATTTTTCTTGCTATAGGCAATTTGTAGAGGAGTATAGCCATGCTGACCTTTACCATTAACATCACAACATGCCACTTCCACCAGATAACTAATAAGATCTGCATTACTGGAAAATTTGGTAGCCACATGAATGGGTCTGTTACCATACTTGTCTTTAGCTTCTTTGTTACATTCAGGTTTAGATGCTATTAATTTTACAATTTCCAAATGACTTTTTACACAAGCTATATGAAGGGCCGTGTAGCCATGCCATTGTTTACATGTAGCATTTATGTCACAGCTTGCCTCTTCAATGATATACCTAACTATCTCCACATAGCCAGATAAACATGCTAGATGAAGAGGTCGGTTTCCACAGCTGTCTTCTGCTTCCTTATCATGTCCAACTTTACTAATAAGAAACTTAACAAAACGTAAATCACCTAATTTAACAGAGTAGTGTAAAGGATAAAGTGTTGTAACATCTAGCCATTGGGAATACTCATTTTTAGTGACAAGCTTAGCTAAGTCTATATGGTCCTCTTGAATTACTCTGTCCATAAAATCTTTAAACGATATCTTCTTAAGTAAGGGCACCATTATCTCCAAGATAGAAATTTTAACACACTGATAGATATCATTCGGTGATAGTACAACATCTTGACTACATATGTATCTAACTATATCAGAATGTTGATTTTCACAAGCATAATAAAGAGGAGTATATCCACCTCTGTCATGGCATAACTTAAAAGTAAATAAAGTGTTCCCTCGGCTATCATGTGTACAAGAAGCTCCTAGTTTAATAAGTCTCTTGACATAATCCAGATCACCTCTAGTACAAGCAGTACGAAGTTGAGTGGTAAGGCTTGATTCCATTACCAAAATAGGTGCTTTCTATAAATACACAAAACACAATACTGATTTTGTTTCATAAAGTCTATGAAGTAATAGCAGCTGCTGCTTTTGAAAAAAATCTAATTTTTTTCTTGACATACTCGATCATTGGTCTATCACTATTTACAAAAACTAAGAACACAAGTGAAAAAAATTGCTATTATATCTTGTGAATTACTTATTCATGCTTGGAAGTGTGTGGAGAAACATGTGTACACACACACACACACACACACACATGTATGTATGTACGTTTATACCTGTAAATAGGATTAACTGCCTGACATGATGTACATGGCTAGGTGGAAAAATTGACTAAGTGTTTGCGAAAGAATTCCTAGTCTCATGCTCCATTCTAATTCTGAAGAGAAAGGTTCTAATGACTCATGACAACACACAATAGTTAAGCTTGTACATTTGAAGCCAAACAAAAAACATCTGTCTGTCTGTCATCTGGGCGCATACATTCAGAGACGCAAAATTGTAAATTGATTCACAATTCTCTAGATACTATTTTTAGACTTTGCCATCTATAAAGAATGAGGTGCTATGACAAATTTTTTATGTGACATTCATTCTTTCATTAATTAAATAAAGCAAGTAACTAAGTAACTGCCGCAATCTTTGACGTACACTAACACATTTGAATTATAAAAGTGCAACCCTTTCGCGTAAGGAATTAAAACCCTCCCTTTAAGAATTTAAACGGCAATATGCCAATTTATCATTACTACTTAAATATTAACTGACCTTTAATTTAAAACTGACACAGTAAACGACTTGTAAACGAACACCACTAGACTTCTACGTTGAAGAGACTTTTTGATAACCTAAATTAAGAGGCTAAGCTTTCATCACGTGCCCTTAAGCGCCTTTTGGACTGATCACTAGCCACATCCTCTTTATTAAAATAATAAATTATTCATTACATGTGTTGATATTTGGCTATATTATCTTTCAATCCGGTGACAAGACCGAGCTGGTAATATTGTATAAAGATTATCTTTCACGATCTATCGTCGACGAAGAAGTCAGTCATACAAATATACTAAGCTATTAACTTTGAACTCTTATTTCCTAGGCAGCATGATCTAAAATAAATTCATCTCATAACCATTACTAGTATAGACTTTATACTAGTTACTTCATGGAATAGTACACAGATTAATGATTGGTTATATGAACAGGGACTACCTCAATATGAAGGAGTCTTTAAAGAGCAATGTATCAATACTGGATCTGTATTGTTACAAGTGACTGAAGATTATTTAAAAAGATATCTTCGTTACACTATTTGATTAAATGAAATGTACATCTAAATCTCTTCTGTGTCTTTTACAAAATAGAGGATACTCTTTTTTACGATTAATAATAATATTAAATTAGTTATTTCACTGTCTTTACACTCTTCTCAGTGGTTGTACAAAATTTTGAAAAAACATTTACATTGAGTTACATATATATATAATGTGCATAAATATCCTAAATATCATATATCCAGTAATTTTCTTATCACTACATTATAATTTTCTTATTACAGATTATTGATTACTTTTATACTTTACTAATTGTCACAATTAACTGTTTACAGTTGTCATGTAAGTTGTAATTTGGTGAATATACCAGAACTGAAAATGGATTAATAGCATCTCTTCTATATAGATCAGTGGCCACACCTACATTGTCTTTTCTCTAAACATATCCTTGCAAGTTACGAATGATGATAATTTTCTTTCTTCTAAAGATTACAGATCATATGACACTATACATGTGTACAATTTAATATTTAACAAATAATGTATGTTTTTATTTTTTAATTATTTAGTAATAAATGAAGAATATGATTTTTGATAAAAATAAAAATATTAAAATAAAAATGCACTAAAGTGATTAGCCTCGCTGCAGTGCCCAGTGTAAATCTATACTGCAGAGTGCATGTACATGTATATTTAAGATTGGACAAGTTACTGATGGAATCACGTGATGCATATTACAAACTGTTGTTTGATGACTCAGCATTTCTCTTCAATCAAAGGGAAAAAAGCTTTGTCGTTTACTGGGTACTTTGCACTCTGATTGACATGTCTGTGAAGCTGTAACTGAGTAAGTAATAGTATCATTCACTTGCCAAGCAAGATTAAGTGCTAGATTCGTGATGAATGTTTCTCTGAGCCTTTACATGACGCTTTAAAATGTTTCAATATTTCATATACAAAATTTATTGTAACTTGAAAATGAAGCGTTCTTTGGAAACGTCCCGTTGTACAAATATAAATCGATATATTATCTATTAGTAGCAGTTTTGTCAGTGCTTTGAGACGTTTCCTGAATGCGTTACTTCGCTCTCCAAGTCCACAAAACACTTTTCATAACTTTTCTAACGATTGCTTCGACCAACGGCGTTTTGTTTGGTTGATCCGTATTCCTCTAAGATTCTCTACAGCATACTAAAACATCTCCACATTAAGTTTTTTACTTTTTGAGAAACGGCACTTGTCCTCTGCAGCCTGAAAATTCTTTTGCGAGTTTTAAGTTTTCGTTTTCATTGATGATTTCATGATACTACTGTTGTAAAGTCCACACGTTTTTCTATTCGTTGCTAAACGTTGGTAGCTGCTAACGCTTCGCTTCCCAAGTTATAGCAGTTCAAAATAACAGGCAGTGCAGACACCCACACACACAAACAAACTAACAGACTACAGTACCCTCGCTTTGCGCCCACGCACAGGGAGGTTAATAATAATTAATAGCATCTTATCTATACAGATCAGTGGCCACACATGTTCTTCTAAAGACATACAGTTGTGTGACAACTGTACATGCGTACAATTTTAATATTTAGCAAATAATGTGTGTATGTTTTAGTTAATTATTTTTAATAATAAATGAAGATATGATTATTGATAAAATATAATTATTAAAAATCCAGTCATAATAAATAAATATAAATTATAAGTGATAAATAGTGTCATCTTTCTTTATAATTAAAAATTAAACTGATCATGATCCTGCTAGTACATTTAATTTTCTTAAACAACATGTAGTCTCTAATTATCCAAATGATATTAGTCCTATAAAGTAATAATATACTGTAATAATAAACACATAACACATATTGTTATATTAATAGACTTTGTTCTAAAGTTCTGGGCTTTAATAACTCTTATTACAACATGTAACATTGACGTTATGATCATTGCTAGGCATAATTAGAAGGAAGGCACTTTCAAATTGGGACATACCTAACCTATGTTTGAACTATTCATCTTGACATATTATTAATTACTGTTTTCATGGAGATTGTTATGATAACAGCTGCTAAAGGTCAACCACAATACACATATATTATATCATATACTGTAATGTTCATTTGTTCTATAAAAGACATATTACATTGAGTATACATGTGATCTTATCTATATATGTAATACTTGACCACTATATATTACAGTGGTAATACTACATATAAAGAGCATACAAATAGAGGTCTGCTTAATACTTACTTTAGTTCTGAGGTCTTATTAACTAAAGTTTCTTCTCACTGACATTATAGATGTGACTGTTCTATTTAGTCATTAATAGTAATCCATTAAACAGTCTCTAGTTATTATCCTATTAAAGACATATAACAATAAATACCAATACAATTAGTATAGAGTCATACTTATAATAAGTCAGCTAATTCATACAAAAATATATCTACATCTTTAGTAAGTAGATGAACTTATTGAAGAGAAGTTTCACAAGAACTTGTCTTTAGCTAGAGTGATAGTCCTAACCTAATGATAAATAACAAAATATTAAGATACTAGTTAATTAATCAATATATTGTATACTGTATTATAATAACAATACTGAAAATGAAAGTACTAAACACTACAGGGGGTATATAATACAGTGACACTATGGTGATATATGGTGATCAAGAGTAACAGTGATGTTTTAAAAATACACACTGGATATATATAGTTGATGAGTGTAATCACAATTCATAATATCACATATATTGACATGACATGTAGTTAAGTCACCAATAATCACTGTACTTATAATGTTATAGTATTACTAAATAATTAGACTACTTACTTACTTCTGTGATTGTCTTCGACAACATTTATAAGGTGATGTTACTTCCAACTTAAGTCATTAATGGTAGTTAATAAATATTTATAAGAACTGTTTAAAGAAAGATTCATATCATATTACAATACATTAAGTATTATACTTACTATATATAAAATCAGTTTAAGAGATATAGTTATTGTAAAAATGAATGTATGTCTAATAAAAAGGTAGAGATAATGACATCATTATGTAGTGTGTTTACCATAATTTAAAATGTTACAATAACCTCCATACAGAAGGGGTAATGACATATACTGACATCACTGTAGTTCATTATGAGTCTATAGCTCATGACACAAGTAGCAGATCTAATGTAATATAGGAGATAATATGATGACATAAATAACATTCATGCCTTCACATAGTGGGTATGAGCATTTGATCACTATATTGTAATATGTCAATTAATATGACTTATGGACATATAGTGACTATGATATTTATGTGTTTATCATAATTAGATAGAGATACTAAGTGTGACAAAGTGACATCTCTTAACTTTACATTAATAAATATAAGCAGTGATGATGTCACATTTGATCACTGTAATGTAATGTCTAGTAATATAACTTATGAACATACCTTTACAATCTTGTTAATGTCATATCCAGTTTAAGTTATATACCTAATAAAAAGGACATATAATCACATAACATATTGTATATTACTGTATTGTACTTACCATAATTTATAATGATAGTAAATACACTTCTACCTTTATAGTGTAAGGTGAAGACATATATGGACATTGAACAACAACAAAGAGTTTAGAGCTCAAGACACACCTGGTAGTTCTAATATAATATAAGAGAGTATAATGATAAAAGTAACATCAACAATCTCACATAAGTTAATATGAGCAGTGATGATATCACATTTGATCATTGTACAGTGTAATGTCAAGTAATATAACTTATGGACTACTTGTATATATACATATATGTCATTAGTTGTACAATGTGTCTATAGAAATATGATACAGATATATACATAACTTATACTACATCATACTTACTATGTTAGTTTATATACATCTACCTTTATACAATAATTATAAGGTGGAGACATGTCAGTCACTATAAGGTGAAGACATATATGGACATTCAATAGTCATTGTAGTTTATAAAGAGTTCAGAACTCAAGTCACAGATAAATATGACAATGAAAGTAACATTCTCAATCCCACATAAAAGGGTATGAACAGTGATGATGTCACATTTGATCATTGTCAAATAATATAATTTATGGACAAATTGTTAATGTCATATCCAGTTAAGTTATTAGCTGTACAATGTGTGTACAGAGATATGATATAGATAAATACATAACATATTGTATATTAACTGTACTTACCTATATTAATTTATACATACCTACTTTGATACAGTAAGGTATAGACATACGTTGACATTCAACAGTCAGTATAGTTCAACAAGAGTCTAGAGCTCATGACACAACTAGTATTTCTAATGTATTATAGCACAATATTATAATGGAGACAAATCTAATATATGTAATGATATATATATAATATCAGGGTTTCATCTACAGGGGAGGAGGAGGGGCGAGGGGGAAGATTCCCCCTTCCCCTAAATCCCTGATTTACCCCCTAGAATATCTCAAAAACAATTCAAACTATATGAAACCCACCCTTTAATTACGATAATTACTGTGACCCTGCCCATTAAATAGGTTAATTACTGTGATTTCCCCCTGCTGAACTTTTCTAGACGAAACCCTGAATATAACAACTACAATTAAATGTACACTTATAAAATACAAGTAATATCTTACATTGAGGCTTACCTTTTAACAGAAGATATCATAATTGTGTGGATATATACCAAATATAGTAACAGCTCTTGAGAGTAGGTTATAACAGTCAAACAGTAATAAATCACTCTACAATATATATATAACAAAAGATTAGTATTTTAATTTGTTATCAATATTACCATTGTCTACTTTTAATCACTGTCAGATAATGATTGCTCAGAGGAGGTTCCTTGAGTGTCAGATAGATTGTCTTCATCATCATCAATATTACTGTCTTTTGTTCTTAGTCTTTTATCACTAGTCACTGATGAGTATATAATAAAAAGACGTTTTAATCAATACACTACATTTACCTTTATGTGTCCTTTGTCTTTTTGTAGGTAGTGATGATATACATTCTAATGGTATTCCTTTCTTTTGGAAAGCCTTTCTACTTGCAGGTTCCTTACCAGGTCCAATAGATATGTCATATGGTGTTGATTCAAATGACTTGTGCTTCTTGGACACTTTTTGTTTTTGAGGTAAATGATCATCAGATTGATCTGAATGATTACTTTCCGATCTTTGTCTCTTTTCTCCTGTAACAAGTAAATACAAACTAAATGCATTGTTAACTTTATTAATATACTTACTGAATTGTCTCTTCTGTTTCATATAATTATGAGGTGATGTATTACAAACTTGTGTTTTTCTTGACAAATGCTCCCTTTTATCAGACTGATCAGAAACACTGGTTTCATTCCTTTGTCTCTTGACCTCTAAATTTATGAAGTAAACATTCTAATCTGTACCATTAATGAACACATACTTTTGTATGGTATTTCTTTACTCCTGTAAAATGATCCACTAGCTTCTTTCTCAATACCTTTACTTGATGTGTCACTAAACTCAGACTCATTATCAGATGATGACTGTGATTGTTCTGAATATACAACTATTAATTTCGGTTTCTTTACTGTCTTCTTTTTTTCTGTGATAACCGAGTATAAAATAAGATATGATAAGTAACTTCTAACTTACTCTCTTCATTCTTCATTTTCTTTTGTTCATCAGGTGATTTTGAGTGTTTCTTGAGTGATGACACAGACATACTTACATTTGATCTCCTTTTCAATTTGTGTAGTCTTGTTTTTGGTGACCCCTTACCAAGTCCTTCTGATTTATGTTGGTAGGAGGTATCATCCTAACAAATAGTAAAAATTAATACTTCTATTATTTTTCCTAACTTTCTTAACAAGTACATCTTGTAGAGTGCTGTCTCCTGTAAGATGCTCTTTCTCTGCAGCACTTTGTAATTCTAAAGTAAATTCACTAATAAATATAATATAACATTCTATACAACATACCTTTATATTTTTTGACAATTAAAGCAGCTAAATCTTGATGAGTCAAATCTTTTAAAATATTGAGAAAAGATATCAAAATATTAGCATCACGTCTGACACGATCTCTTAAGTGTCCAAGAATCCTTTCAAGGCGGCCTTCACTTGTATCTCTAGTTTCCATATCTATTACTTTCTTATAGATACTCTCTGAAATGACTTCCTTTGAATAAAGTCTTCTTGCAAGAGTGAATGAGTCAATACTTGACTCAATAATAACATCAGTACATTGAGCTAGAGCTCTTTTAGCCACAACAGAGTCCATTGAAGTAATCTGATCAATTCCAGACTCTAAGGAAGACATTAAAGAGCTTCATTAATTATTAAAAACTATGATCAATTTTCTGTAAGCATGAGTCAAATTGCAATCTATTTCATGTTGATGCAATCTTAAATATCTTCATGTTGGTAGCAGGTGTATATATATATATATATATATATATATATATACATACATCTATAACTGTGTATGTTCTGAAGTCTTATTAACATATAAATTGTCTAATGCATACCTGATACAGACTCAGACGAATTTGAACTAAATTGTACTTTAGCTGGTATAATGGGAACCTGCTAACAATGAATTAAAACATTATACTTTAATAGATAAACTCTACCTTATCAAACCAAATAGCATGTTTCTCCATTAAAGGTAAAACATCTCTTCCATAGACACATTTAGCAGCTACTGGATTATCATATTCACATATTGCAGGATGAGAGCGACAACATTGACAAATAGTACAGGCAAAACCAAAAAAGTGGAGTATCTTGTTTGTATAATGTAGAGATTCAGTTACCATTTGTATACTGTTGTTAAGAGTTTTATACACAGCTAAACAGAGTTTTGATAAAGGTAAGATTTCACTCATTTTGGGTATACGATTGATCAATATTTCAAAGTAAGTAGCTCGACTAATAAGAGTGATTTTGTCATAACATTTACCAACTAAGAAGGTTATCCTGTTGCGATAGTGAGGTGGTTTATCTAATGTCCATTTCAGTTCTGACTGCTGTGTTGTGCTTATTAAATGAACTACTAAACAACAGAACATACCTACAGGACAGTAACCACATTCAAAGTAGATTAACAATGGAGCAGGAAACAAGGAGGGGTCTTCATGTTCTTGTTCAAGGGTAGTAGGCTTAAGAGCACAAGGCAAAAAGTAATATTTCTCATTTTCAAGACCTTTCATAGGACCAGCTATAATATGAAGATGCTTTAGTAGAGATACAAGTTTTAGTGGAGTCAGAAGATCATCATTTCTTAAAAAAAGCCTTCTTAGAGTTGACTCTGAGAATTGGCCTATAGTACGAAACCTTTCTTCACTACCAGGTCTTTGTATTCCTCTGAAAGTAAAGCTGGATGTGATTAATCGGGTGACATGATCAAAAACAAGTTGAAGATCAGTGATGACTATGTCTTTTAATTCCATAACCTCAGGGTAATACATGATGCTACCCACTCTGTGATGTAAAAACCACAATGCTGACATGAACTCATCTCTACCAGATATACCACACTTCTGAGCAAGCTTATAACAAGCATCTAATCTGAAAATAGACTTCTCACTCTTTCGTAACAATACATTAAAACTACACCATGATACTGGAATATGTAACTCATTAAAGTTTGTCAACATGACATTATGTAAAGCTGTTCGTAAATGTTCAATATTCTCTTGGTCTCTAATTGTATCAAGAGCAAAAATAACCTGCTCTTTATTCGAAAATTGGACCAGATTCTGATGAAATAGTTCAACACTGTTTCGAATCTTCAATTTAAGTTGTTCATTAACTTCAGCCACTTTACTTTCATCAACACAATCTCTGTGAGTAGCAATGAGAAATGCAGCAGGTTCTGAGTCATCTTTAACTGGTAATTCATTAAATGTCCATCCAATTGTGTTTTGTCTTAAACAAGCTATACTGGCTAACGAACGAAAAATAGCTTCCTCAAGAATAAATGATGATTCATAAGGTTCTAAATCACCATTGCTTGATCTATAAGTGATTTTGAAACAACTTCTTATGTCATCTGTAAGTTTAAAGGTAAGTAAATTGATAGCTGGACCAGTAATAAGTGCTGGTAAGATCTCATGAAATTCAGGTTGTCCTCCAGTATCAATGATGTGCAACAAAGCATGGCTACTTTCATTGATCTGTTCTGATGTATCTGTGTCCTCCAACTTTGCTCTGTTAATAACATAAGTACTTTGTACAGTTTCAGATAAAGTTTGAACAGCTTTTACATTTGAAGGTATAACTGGCCTTTCATTAACGAGGTCTAAAGTCATGTAGTTACTGTCACTACTTTCATTGTTATTGTGTATATAAGTCACAATGTCATCTTGTGTTTCAATGTTTTCAGAATTAACAGTTGAAGAGTTGCAAATGTTAATATCACTAGAGACAGGCTTTGATAAAGTACTACTTAATACTTTTTCAAAAAGATAAACAGCTTCTTCATCTAATTCATGTTTTTTCCATTTGCAAAGACTATCTTCTAGTCCAGAGACTATGGCATTTTCTTGTTGCAGTTTACGAAATGATTTAACTTGTATGGCTGAATCTACCACACCAGTACTGTTACAAGGTTCTAAAAGAGTCTCATTGAGTAACCTCTTCTTCAATGTACTTTTACCAGCACCTGGTGGTCCAGTTAATATACATTTTACAGCACATAGACGTATCCCTCCATTGCTTTTCAATGCTTGTTGAAATTTTTTGTGGTGCTCTAGCAAACTTTGTAATTCATCATCGTAATTTGTATCAATCAATGACACAAGTGTTTGACATTCTGGACGACTAATAAAATATTTAACCAGAGGTTTGTTCTTTAAATTACAAGCAATTTGTAAAGGAAAACGATCTGAGTGATCCTTAGCATTAATGTCACAACCTGCTTCTTCGACTAAATACCTCACTAAGTCTACATCACCAGACAAACTACATGCTATGTGAAGTGGTCTACATTCGAACTTGTCTGGAGATTCTCGATTACATTCGGGTTTAGAAGTAAGAAACTTGACAATTTCTAATTGATTCTTCTCACAAGCCAAGTGGAGAGAAGTGCAGTCATTATTTCCCTTAGCATTAATGTCACAACCTGCTTCTTCAACTAAATACTTCACTAACTCTACATTGCCAGACAAACTACATGCTACGTGAAGTGGTCTATTATCGAACTTGTTTGGAGATTCTCGATTACATTCAGGTTTAGAAGTAAGAAACTTGACAATTTCCAATTGATTCTTCTCACAAGCTATGTGGAGGGAAGTGGACTCATTTTGTCCCTTAGCATTAATGTCACAACCTGCTTCTTCAACTAAATACTTCACTAACTCTACATTGCCAGACAAACTACATGCTACGTGAAATGGTCTATTATCGAACTTGTCTGGAGATTCTCGATTACATTCAGGTTTAGAAGTAAGAAACTTGACAATTTCTAATTGATTCTTCCCACAAGCTATGTGGAGGGAAGTGTACTCATTTTGTCCCTTAGCATTAATGTCACAACCTGCTTCTTCAACTAAATACTTCACTAACTCTACATTGCCAGACAAACTACATGCTACGTGAAATGGTCTATTATCGAACTTGTCTGGAGATTCTCGATTACATTCAGGTTTAGAAGTAAGAAACTTGACAATTTCTAATTGATTCTTCAAACAAGCTATGTGGAGGGAAGTGTACTCATTTTGTCCCTTAGCATTAATGTCACAACCTGCTTCTTCAACTAAATACTTCACTAACTCTATATTGCCAGACAAATCACATGCTACGTGAAGTGGTCTATTATCAAACTTGTTTGGAGATTCTCGATTACATTCAGGTTTAGAAGTAAGAAACTTGACAATTTCTAATTGATTCTCCTCACAAGCTATGTGGAGGGAAGTGTACTCATATTGTCCCTTAGCATTAATGTTACAACCTGCTTCTTCAACTAAATACCTCACTAACTCTACATTGCCAGAAAAACCACATGCTACGTGAAGTGGTCTATTATCGAACTTGTCTGGAGATTCTCGATTACATTCAGGTTTAGAAGTAAGAAACTTGACAATTTCCAATTGATTCTTCCCACAAGCTATGTGGAGGGAAGTGTACTCAATTTGTCCCTTAGCATTAATGTCACAACCTGCTTCTTCAACTAAATACCTCACAAACTCTACATTGCCAGACAAACCACATGCTACGCGAAGTGGTCTATAATCGAACTTGTCTGGACATTCTTGATTACATTCAGGTTTAGAAGTAAGAAACTTGACAATTTCCAATTGATTCTTCAAACCAGCTATGTGGAGAGAAGTGCAGTCATTATTTCCCTTAGCATTAATGTCACAACCTGCTTCTTCAACTAAATACCTCACTAACTCTACATTGCCAGACAAATCACATGCTACGTGAAGTGGTCTATTATCGAACTTGTCTGGAGATTCTCGATTACATTCAGGTTTAGAAGTAAGAAACTTGACAATTTCTAATTGATTCTTCCCACAAGCTATGTGGAGGGAAGTGTACTCATTTTGTCCCTTAGCATTAATGTCACAACCTGCTTCTTCAACTAAATACCTCACTAACTCTACATTGCCAGACAAACCACATGCTACGTGAAGTGGTCTATTAACGAACTTGTTTGGAGATTCTCGATTACATTCAGGTTTAGAAGTAAGAAACTTGACAATTTCTAATTGATTCTTCTCACAAGCTATGTGGAGGGAAGTGTACTCATTTTGTCCCTTAGCATTAATGTCACAACCTGCTTCTTCAACTAAATACCTCACTAACTCTACATTGCCAGACAAACCACATGCTACGTGAAGTGGTCTATTAACGAACTTGTTTGGAGATTCTCGATTACATTCAGGTTTAGAAGTAAGAAACTTGACAATTTCTAATTGATTCTTCTCACAAGCTATGTGGAGGGAAGTGTACTCATTTTGTTCCTTAGCATTAATGTCACAACCTGCTTCTTCTACTAAATACTTCACTAGCTCTACATTGCCAGACAAATCACATGCTACGTGAAGTGGTCTATCATCGAACTTGTTTGGAGATTCTCGATTACATTCAGGTTTAGAAGTAAGAAACTTGACAATTTCTAATTGATTCTTCTCACAAGCTATATGGAGGGAAGTGTAGTCATTATTTCCCTTAGCATTAATGTCACAACCTGCGTCTTCAACTAAATACTTCACTAACTCTACATTGCCAGACAAACTACAGGCTATGTGAAGTGGTCTATCATCGAACTTGTCTGGAGATTCTCGATTACATTCAGGTTTAGAAGTAAGAAACTTGACAATTTCTAATTGATTCTTCTCACAAGCTATGTGGAGGGAAGTGTACTCATATTGTCCCTTAGCATTAATGTTACAACCTGCTTCTTCAACTAAATACCTCACTAACTCTACATTGCCAGAAAAACCACATGCTACGTCAAGTGGTCTATTATCAAACTTGTCTGGAGATTCTCGATTACATTCAGGTTTAGAAGTAAGAAACTTGACAATTTCCAATTGATTCTTCAAACAAGCTATGTGGAGGGAAGTGTACTCATTTTGTCCCTTAGCATTAATGTCACAACCTGCTTCTTCAACTAAATATTTCACTAACTCTACATTGCCAGACAAATCACATGTTACGTGAAGTGGTCTATAATCGAACTTGTTTGGAGATTCTCGATTACATTCAGGTTTAGAAGTAAGAAACTTGACAATTTCTAATTGATTCTTCCCACAAGCTATGTGGAGAGAAGTGCAGTCATTATTTCCCTTAGCATTAATGTCACAACCTGCTTCTTCAACTAAATACCTCACTAACTCTACATTGCCAGACAAATCACATGCTACGTGAAGTGGTCTATTAACGAACTTGTTTGGAGATTCTCTATTACATTCAGGTTTAGAAGTAAGAAACTTGACAATTTCTAATTGATTCTTCCCACAAGCTATGTGGAGGGAAGTGTACTCATTTTGTCCCTTAGCATTAATGTCACAACCTGCTTCTTCAACTAAATACTTCACTAACTCTACATTGCCAGACAAATCACATGCTATGTGAAGTGGTCTATTATCGAACTTGTTTGGAGATTCTCGATTACATTCAGGTTTAGAAGTAAGAAACTTGACAATTTCTAATTGATTCTTCCCACAAGCTATGTGGAGGGAAGTGTACTCATTTTGTCCCTTAGCATTAATGGTACAACCTGCTTCTTCAACTAAATACCTCACTAACTCTACATTGCCAGACAAATCACATGCTATGTGAAGTGGTCTATTATCGAACTTGTTTGGAGATTCTCGATTACATTCAGGTTTAGAAGTAAGAAACTTGACAATTTCTAATTGATTCTTCCCACAAGCTATGTGGAGGGAAGTGTACTCATTTTGTCCCTTAGCATTAATGGTACAACCTGCTTCTTCAACTAAATACCTCACTAACTCTACATTGCCAGAAAAACCACATGCTACGTCAAGTGGTCTATTATCAAACTTGTCTGGAGATTCTCGATTACATTCAGGTTTAGAAGTAAGAAACTTGACAATTTCTAATTGATTCTTCAAACAAGCTATGTGGAGAGAAGTGCAGTCATTATTTCCCTTAGCATTAATGTCACAACCTGCTTCTTCAACTAAATACTTCACTAACTCTACATTGCCAGACAAATCACATGCTACGTGAAGTGGTCTATTATCAAACTTGTTTGGAGATTCTCTATTACATTCAGGTTTAGAAGTAAGAAACTTGACAATTTCTAATTGATTCTTCTCACAAGCTATGTGGAGGGAAGTGTACTCATTTTGTTCCTTAGCATTAATGGTACAACCTGCTTCTTCAACTAGATACCTCACTAACTCTACATTGCCAGACAAACTACATGCTACGTGAAGTGGTCTATTATCGAACTTGTTTGGAGATTCTCGATTACATTCAGGTTTAGAAGTAAGAAACTTGACAATTTCTAATTGATTCTTCAAACAAGCTATGTGGAGAGAAGTGTAGTCATTATTTCCCATAGCATTAATGTCACAACCTGCTTCTTCAACTAAATACCTCACTAACTCTACATTGCCAGACAAATCACATGCTACGTGAAGTGGTCTATTATCGAATTTGTTTGGAGATTCTCGATTACATTCAGGTTTAGAAGTAAGAAACTTGACAATTTCTAATTGATTCTTCTCACAAGCTATGTGGAGGGAAGTGTACTCATTTTGTCCCTTAGCATTAATGTCACAACCTGCTTCTTCAACTAAATACTTCACTAACTCTACATTGCCAGACAAATCACATGCTACGTGAAGTGGTCTATAATCGAACTTGTCTGGAGATTCTCTATTACATTCAGGTTTAGAAGTAAGAAACTTGACAATTTCTAATTGATTCTTCAAACAAGCTATGTGGAGAGAAGTGCAGTCATTATTTCCCTTAGCATTAATGTCACAACCTGCTTCTTCAACTAAATACTTCACTAACTCTACATTGCCAGACAAACTACATGCTACGTGAAGTGGTCTATTATCGAATTTGTCTGGAGATTCTCGATTACATTCAGGTTTAGAAGTAAGAAACTTGACAATTTCCAATTGATTCTTCTCACAAGCTATGTGGAGGGAAATAGAGTCCTTTTCTTCCTTAGCATTAATGTCACAACCTGCTTCTTCCACTAGATACCTCACTAACTCTACATTGCCAGAAGATGAACATGCTATATGAAGTGGTCTGTTGCTATCATTGTCTATGCTCTCTATATTATATTTAATGGTATTAATGAGATATTTAACAATCTTTACATCACCTAATGAAACAGAGTAATGTAAAGGAAACAATGGTGTAACATCAAGCAACTGTACAACTTTATCTTTGATTACAAGATTAGCTAAGGCCACGTGATTCTCTTCAATTACTCTGTCCATGAAATTTCTAAAAGATATTTTCTTAAGTAACAGTCTCATTATTTCCCAACTTGAAACTTTCACACACTGATAGATATCATCTGGAGATAGTACAGTGTCTTGACTACAAACAAATGAAACAATGTCTAGATGTTGATTTATACAAGCATAATAAAGAGGGGTGTGTCCATGTATGTCATGACATGACTCGAAACCATCTTGATGCTGAACAAATAACAATCGAACAAACTCAAGTTTACCACTGATACATGCTAAATGAAGCAGAGTTGAGCCCTCATTATTAACTAAGGAGCCACAATTAACAATACCAGAGACACTAATAAGGTACTCTAAAACCTCTAACCCACATTGAACAGAACTACAGCACAAGTGAAATAAAGTGTTCTCTTGATCATCACGTATCCAAGGAGAAGCTCCTAGTTCAATAAGTCTCTTGACATTATCCAGATCACCTCTAGTACAAGCAGTACAAAATTCAGTTACTAAATATGACTCCATTGTTGACATGGTTACTGTAAAAACATAACAAGTCTAGTAATGATATCCATCAATAAACTAAGTGATAATTTGACTAGATTCTAGCCAACCACGTTGCTGGTACTGTACAGTTGATATAGTGTGTTGTGACAAGAACAATTGCAATGTGTTATTGTCATTATTTAGATAGTTGGAGAATATCTTTAATGTTTTATTTACTTGTTTGCTTATTATTGTAATGGAAATATTTTAATAGCCAATTGAGAAAATTTAGCATTCGGAAAGGCAATTAAGTTCCATACATGTTTACTAATCCTTTATACAAGATAGATGTAAAAAGCATCATTTATAATGTGCACGTTAATACAGTAGACGTATTTTTACATCCAACAAGTTTGCTCTTTTTTAGTAGAAATCTTATAGCTAACTAACTCAAATTTTCTATTAAAACAACTATAGTGTATAGTATAATATAAAATATACAGCCAGTAGTTATTTCTTGCTAATTAATAGTGAACCCAAGCGTGCCTGCCTTTCAAATCAATGGATTTCTTTCTTTTCTATAAAACGTCCAAAGCAATGGTTATTTTCTCATCTTTGTACATTCTAGCAACCTGTAAACACTTGTTTAACTACTATAAAAGTATTTTGTAACTACAATAGTGGTCAGAAGTTATGAAATAATACACACGAGTGCATAAACCCTATATTCTAACAAACTCGCTTGTAAATGTTGACAACTAGAAATGGTTCTTCAAGTATTCAGTCTATTATAAACGCCTAAATGATCTTGCATGTAGGACAAGTATAACAACAAGAACGCTCTAACACAACAGAGACGTAACTTTCTATGAAGTATCCTTAGTCAATATTTAATTTAGTATTTAATAGATATGCCCACAATAATTAATTTCGTATATAAAGGGTCTAAGCACAAACATATATCTAGGATGAGATATGTACACTGGATCTGATTTGTTTATACATATGTCCATAGTATTTAATGTGGAGTTGATGTTTCATTATATCTTTCCTCATACTACGGTAATGCGTTGGTATACCAATTTCAATGATTACTTAGAAACAATTACACATATTTAAACAATGAAAATTAAATCTCAGTAGTTATAGTGCATATATCAGCATTCATTCAATACGTTTGTTATTAGCAGACTTCAAAGATCTGGCAAACAAATGATTGAAATCAACCACACCAGTACCATGAGATGGTTCCACAAGAGTCTCATTGAGTAGCCTCTTTTTCAAGGTACTCTTACCAGTACCTGGTGGTCCTGTTAAGATACATTTAACAACTCGTAAATAAGTTACTCCAGTACTTTTTATTGCTAGTTGGAACTTGTTGTGATGATCAACTAATCTTTGTAATCTATTATCATTACAGATAAGATCTACAGTATGACATTCAGGACGAGCAGTTAAATATTTGACAAGATTAAAGTTCTTCATATCAAGGGCAACCTGTAGAGGAAATTTGCCATTGCCTGTTTTAGAATTAATGTCACAACCTGCTTCTTCAACTAGATATCTAACTAAGTCTACATTGTCAGTAGGTAAACAAGCTATATGAAGTGGTCTGTCACCATTTTTGTCGACAGCTTCGTAATTACTTTCAGGTTTAGAAGTCAGAAACTTTACTAATTGATTTTTGCTGCAAGCCAAGTGGAGGGGAGTGGAGTCATTATTCCCCTTAGCATTAATGTCACAACCTGCTTCATCGACTAGATATCTCACTAACTCTACATTGCCAGTAGATAACAAGCTATATGAAGTGGTCTGTCACCATCTTTGTTGCCAGCTTCATGATTACATTCAGGTTTAGAAGTCAGGAACTTTACTAATTGATTTTTGCTGCAAGCCAAGTGGAGGGGAGTGGAGTCATTATTTCCCTTAGCATTAATGTCACAACCTGCTTCATCGACTAGATATCTCACTAACTCTACATTGCCAGTAGATAAACAAGCTATATGAAATGGTCTGTCACCATCTTTGTTGCCAGCTTCATGATTACATTCAGGTTTAGAAGTCAGGAACTTTACAATTTCTAATTGTTTTTTCTCACAAGCCTTGTGGAGGGATGTCCTGTCAAAACATCCCTTAGCATTAATGTCACAACCTGCTTCTTCAACTAGATATCTCACTAAGTCTACATTGCCAGAAAACATACATGTTATATGAAGTGGTCTGTTGCCATTTTTGTCACCAGCTTCATGATTACATTCAGGTTCAGAAGTCAGGAAATTTATAATTTCCAATTGATTTTTGTCACAAGTCCAGTTGAGGGAAGTGTAGTCATTTTGTCCTTGACCATTAATGTCACAACCTGCTTCTTCAACTAGATATCTCACTAACTCTAAATTGCCAGAAAACATACATGTTATATGAAGTGGTCTGTTGCCATTTTTGTCACCAGCTTCATGATTACATTCAGGTTCAGAAGTCAGGAAATTTATAATTTCCAATTGATTTTTGTCACAAGTCCAGTTGAGGGAAGTGTAGTCATTTTGTCCTTGACCATTAATGTCACAACCTGCTTCTTCAACTAGATATCTCACTAACTCTACATTGCCAGAAAAACCACAGGCTCTATGAAGTGGTAGATTACCAAATTTGTTTACAGATTTTCGAATACATTTAGGTTTAGAAGTCAGAAACTTCACAATTTCAAATTGATTCTTCTCACAAGCCCAGTGGAGGGAAGTGTACTAATTTTCTCCCTTAGCATTAATGTCACAACCTGCTTCTTCTACTAGATACCTCACTAACTCCACATTGCCAGAAAAACCGCAGGCTCTATGGAGTGGTAGATCACCAAATTTGTTTGGAGATTCTTGAATGCATTTAGATTTAGAAGTCAGAAACTTGACAATTTCTAATTCATCCTTCTGACAAGCAATGTGGAGGGAAGTGGAGTCATTGTTTCCTTAGTATTAATGTCACAACCTGCTTCTTCGACTAGAAACCTTACTAACTCTACATTGCCAGATAAACCACAGGCTAAATGGAGTGGTTTATTACCAAGTTTGCTTACAGATTCTCGATTACATTTAGGTTTAGAAGTCAGAAACTTGACAATTTCTAATTCATCCTTCTGACAAGCAATGTGGAGGGAAGTGTACTCATATTGTCCCTTAGCATTAATGTCACAACCTGCTTCTTCTACTAGATACGTCATTAACTCTACATTGCCAGAAAAACCACAGGCTAAATGAAATGGTAGATCACCATATTTGTTTGGAGATTCTCGAATACATTTAGGTTTAGAAGTCAGAAACTTGACAATTTTAAATTGATTCTCCACACTAGCTATGTGGAGGGATGTTTCATCATTTTCTCCCTTAGCATTAATTTCACAAACTGCTTCTTCTACAAAATATCTCACAAACTCCACAATGCCAGAAAAACTACAGGCTAAATGAAATGGTAGATTATACCAAATTTATTTGGAAATTCTCGAATACATTCAGGTTTAGAAGTCAGAAACTTGACAATTTCTAATTCATCCTTCTGACAAGCAATGTGGAGGGAAGTGGAGTCATTGTTTCCTTAGTATTAATGTCACAACCTGCTTCTTCGACTAGAAACCTTACTAACTCTACATTGCCAGATAAACCACAGGCTAAATGGAGTGGTTTATTACCAAGTTTGCTTACAGATTCTCGATTACATTTAGGTTTAGAAGTCAGAAACTTGACAATTTCTAATTGATTCTTCTCACAAGCAATGTGGAGGCAAGTGTGGTCATTGTTTTCCTTAGCATTAATGTCACAACCTACTTCTTCGACTAGATACCTCACTAACTCTACATTACCAGAAGAAAAACATGCTAAATGAAGCAGAGTTGAGCCTTCATTATTAACTAAGGAGTCACAATTCACAATACCAGAGACACTAATAAGGTACTCTAATAACTCTAACCCACATTGAACAAAATTACAGCACAAGTGAAATAAAGTGTTCCCTTGATCATCACGTAGCCAAGGAGAAGCTCCTAGTTTAATAAGTCTTATGACATTATCCAGATCACCTCTAGTACAAGCGGTACAAAGTTCAGTTACTAAATATGACTCCATTGTTGACATTGTTGCTGTAAAAACACAACAAGCACAGTAATGATACTCCTTATTAATCTAAGTTATAAGTGACTAGATTTTAGGTAATTCAAGTGTTTGTACTATATAGTAGATATAGTATGTTGTGACTTTACTTTTAAAGATGTACTGATTTGTTGTCATATGTGACCATTTTGTGTAACAATTGAAAGAAATTATGTCATTGTTGTCTTTAATAAAGTTCAACAAAAAGTGAGTGTTCTATTGTACGGTAGAAAATATCAACATGATATTTAATTTGGAAATTTATACCTAATCAAAAATTTCAAAAAATTAAAACTAATCAAAATAACATTTATGTTCTGTAATATTTTGATACAGCAATTATATAGTTAGTTGTCTTGATGTAATTTTTATGTAAATTTTGGTGGTGAAATATGAGTGACTTGTTTTAATTGTGAACATTGACACTACAATCATATTGTGTATTTTGAAAAATAAAATATGAAAAGGAATAATTCTCTTATCACTAAAAACTATACTTTGTTTTGTTACTATATATAACAATGTAAGCTCTTCTCTTAACTAAAAGTTGCTTCAAAATAACACAAGCTTGTATGTAAGTGAGTAAGCAGTCATAAAAATCTACTGTGATTGCTAGTGAGTATAGATGAATATAGAAGATCCGTAAAGTCCTATTGATTGTATTAACAGCTAATATGAGTTTATTGGACAAGTAAATAAATGCTCTAGTTGTTTAATACAAAAAAGCCTTTTGCTTATTAATGATTCTAGAAACAGGCCCACTAAATTTCAGTAATTTAGCTTATTCCTAGTCTGAGTTATAAAGTTAAGTGAACCATCAAACTCAAGAATATCAATAGCTTGAGATATAACATTAAAATGAATTGTCAAACTCAAAACTTAACAGAACTCACAGTCTAGAGAGAGTAGGATACTATAATAATGTTAATGTAGTTGATTTATGTTAAACTGTCTATTTTCTAAAATTGAATACTTTGAATGATTTAAAAGGTTGTCAGTTACTCTTAATATATATGCTATGGCCTGATTATAAATGTTGCTAAAGAAATCCAATAGCATCTTTAAACAGTCAGCTGGTACTATAACTCGAAAAGTCTATATCTTATAATATGTTTTTAAGAGCATTATATGCAAATAAAATAAAATGCAAAAAGAGCTGTCACATGTAATTCTATTGATATCATCAAGTCAGAAACCAACTTACACTCACTCCTACAATGTTTTAATCATAACATAAAACTCATGTTATTCTTTTCATTATTTCAATCTATTATTTGTATGTGACAATTCACAGTGATGAATAAAATAAACCAAATGAATTTATGATTATTGAAATTCTCAATTCCTGATTTTACTGTGAATTCACTATTGTTATGAAAATGTCAATTAAATTGAGAATCAAGAATATTGCAAGGAATTATGAATTCTCAGTAAAATAGTTAATTGAAAGTTACAATAATCTTGATTTAATGGTAAAATCGTAAATCACAAAGTGCAATTATCGTGAATTTTTTAGTAAAATTGTGAATTAGGTTGTACAATAATCATAAATTTGATGTCTATTTTGTTGTAGTTTTTATTCCATATAGTACTTGGGACTGAATTAAGGCTAAAAATAGTTTAAACTCAATGGCGAAATCACTTCTCGTAGAATGTTGGGCAGTAAATAGAAAAAAGGCATTCTAGAAGGCCATCTCCACAATACCTATAAGTTGAGTGATACTTCTTGCCAATCATCAGATAGGCAGTCCTAAAATTGCCTTGAATCGCATCTTACAGGTACTGTAAATTGAGAAATATTAGCATTGGTTTTAATTTAGCAAAAATAGTGTTTGGGTATAGGTTGCTAAATTTAAGTCACTAACTTAATTAACATTCAGGACAAAGATCATGTGCACACTCTCATGCAGTTACCACGAGGAAAACTGATTGCTCTATCGATGATTTGATGTTCAAAGCTGGCTATATTACTAGTATGTCTCTTCTCAAGTGGTTGAACTCTGCAAGTAAGCAAAGGGCTTCTCCTCTACTGCCCATTGAAGATAAATTGATCAAGACTGCTAACAGACAAACGGAGAAGGAAATAACTCAGCAAGATATTAAAAGAAGAAAGAGGGGACACTACTTCACTATGATGACCAGACACATGCACAAATAGCCAAATATGCCAGTACCATTGGAAACAAAGCTGCTGTTGACAAATTCTCTAGAGAACTTGGTCATCCCATATCATAAAGTTCAGTACAGAACACAAAGAAGGTATATCTTGAAAAACTGAAGACAGACCCAGATCCAGCCAAGATTATAAGCTTACCACATGCTAGCCGAGGACGTCCACTGATAGTTGGTGAGTTTGACACTGAAATAGAATCATATAAAAGGAGTATCCATCTGGCTGGGGGTATTGTGAATGCTTCTATTGTCATAACAGGAGCCAAGGGAATCATAGCACATTCCAAGCCCAGTTTGTTACCTGAGCATGGAGGGTCTTTGGATCTAGGGAAAATGTGGGCCCAGTCTTTCCTCTGTTGACATGGATATGTAAAATATAAAGCTACTAAAGCTGCTAGAAAGTTGCCTGCTGACTACCTTGATCTGAAACTGGCATTTTTGGAAAGGATTATCTGCTACTGGGAAATGACAGTGGGTGGTCAAGGCTTAACACTTATATGTATTCTGAGAAAACATCTTTGAGTGGAATCAAAGCTTTCCCAACTCAACAGTCTTCATACTTGGCCATAAGATAATACATTAATGATAACTCAGGACAATTATTGCAATTGTTTTGAACCACATCTGTATCTATATATATGTGTGTGTTCATTTGCTTTGTTTTATTCCATTGTTGTATGTAACAATGGAATATAATCAAACCATTTCCTTTAATTGCTGCCATATATAACAACCAATGAATTTTATTAATTCCAAGCACAACGACTAGAACAATGATCATGATTCAAATAAAGCTAAAAGCATCTCACTAGCTTGTTTCTATGTCTACACAATTAGTATTTCTGTTACACGAGTTGTTTGTCAGGCGTCTTAGCATGAGGCAACTAGAGAATTAAACAGTGCTACAAAATCTCACCTTAGTTTATAAAACATATATATATATATATATATCAGTTTGGTCAAACTTGGGAATGCTGTAATTACTTTACTAGAACCTATAATCACAGACATACAAGAGCATGTGTTGAGAAAATGGTCCTAAATGTTACCAATACAAGAAAGCAAAGAACAGGCAAAATTTAAACAATGAAAACAGCTGGTTTGTACAAGACATCTAATGTACTGCAAATGTGAACAAGATCAAAGAGAAGTTAGGTGTACAGAAATTATTATAGAAACAATAAAGGTTACCTTTAAGGCTGGTTCACATAATGAGGTAAAGACTTGCGTTGCATATGTACGTCATTGTATGAACACAGTTCTTACATGACACATAAACGTGATATGTTGCAATGCAAGATAGAATCGATTTCTATCTTGAAGTTGCAAGCAATGCATTCAGCTAATCAGATTTCAATGTGTTTTATAGCAGAGGAGAAACCTATCGAGGCTGTTCATCATTTCCCTTGTTTGTGGTAAGTATCCACTAAAAGCTATAAAGAAGGAAGAGCAAGAGAAAATGCACGGAAGGAAGTGGCTAGCAAGGTAACTGAACTGTGCAACTCTCGTTGTTGTAACCATAAGTAAAAAATAAGGCACACCCACATTGTTCTTTTTATTTCTGTCCCCTTCTTTGTTGTCTGTAAAGCAAAGTAAGCAACAACACTTCAGTCTCATTACTACACTAAGAGTTTATAATGATGAGGGCGGAGTTTTAGTTCACACACATCATCTTGTTTATATGAACAGCATTGACACTATGAGATGCAACACAAAGCATATACAAGTATATATTTGTGAACCCACCTTTAGTCTTCAAAATGACACTTTTAATACATCTAGTGTTTTACTGTTTGAGACAAACTCTGCATGTAATAGTAGTGCTCAGTTTATGTTAGCATTGATACATCCATCGGTTAATATGACAGACATGTGTGCATGACAGTTCACAATGAAATCTAATCTAGCTTTTATAAACAATGACTTTATATAGCTCTTTCGCAAAAAAGAAGGGCTTAATTTGGTAGAACGAACGTGGTATTATACACGTGATACATTAGGAAGACTGAGCGAAATCACAAACAATACTCGTGTTATTAGTTTATCAATTATAGTTTTAAAATTAATAATTCTAATCAATAATTGTGATTAAGTACTGACATACCTTAAAATTAATACTTGAAAAACTCGAGGCTCGAGACATAAGAGGGCCAGATAGGAGACAGTCTAAAAGGTCGAGACAGGCACATGACAAACCGCAAATGATGGGAGGTCTAACCACACCTTCACAATAGTTACCACTCAAATGACGAAAGAAAAAACTTCTGGTCCTGGAGAGCAGATTAGCAACAGATGATATAAAAATCTGCAAAAGAGGTAGGTGTAGACTGTTTGTATATTTGTCCTTTACTATCTTTCAATCCGGTGACAAGACCGAGCTGGTAATATTGTATAAAGATTATCTTTCACGATCTATCGTCGACGAAGAAGTCAGTCATACAAATATACTAAGCTATTAACTTTGAACTCTTATTTCCTAGGCAGCATGATCTAAAATAAATTCATCTCATAACCATTACTAGTATAGACTTTATACTAGTTACTTCATGGAATAGTACACAGATTAATGATTGGTTATATGAACAGGGACTACCTCAATATGAAGGAGTCTTTAAAGAGCAATGTATCAATACTGGATCTGTATTGTTACAAGTGACTGAAGATTATTTAAAAAGATATCTTCGTTACACTATTTGATTAAATGAAATGTACATCTAAATCTCTTCTGTGTCTTTTACAAAATAGAGGATACTCTTTTTTACGAATAATAATAATATTAAATTAGTTATTTCACTGTCTTTACACTCTTCTCAGTGGTTGTACAAAATTTTGAAAAAACATTTACATTGAGTTACATATATATATAATGTGCATAAATATCCTAAATATCATATATCCAGTAATTTTCTTATCACTACATTATAATTTTCTTATTACAGATTATTGATTACTTTTATACTTTACTAATTGTCACAATTAACTGTTTACAGTTGTCATGTAAGTTGTAATTTGGTGAATATACCAGAACTGAAAATGGATTAATAGCATCTCTTCTATATAGATCAGTGGCCACACCTACATTGTCTTTTCTCTAAACATATCCTTGCAAGTTACGAATGATGATAATTTTCTTTCTTCTAAAGATTACAGATCATATGACACTATACATGTGTACAATTTAATATTTAACAAATAATGTATGTTTTTATTTTTTAATTATTTAGTAATAAATGAAGAATATGATTTTTGATAAAAATAAAAATATTAAAATAAAAATGCACTAAAGTGATTAGCCTCGCTGCAGTGCCCAGTGTAAATCTATACTGCAGAGTGCATGTACATGTATATTTAAGATTGGACAAGTTACTGATGGAATCACGTGATGCATATTACAAACTGTTGTTTGATGACTCAGCATTTCTCTTCAATCAAAGGGAAAAAAGCTTTGTCGTTTACTGGGTACTTTGCACTCTGATTGACATGTCTGTGAAGCTGTAACTGAGTAAGTAATAGTATCATTCACTTGCCAAGCAAGATTAAGTGCTAGATTCGTGATGAATGTTTCTCTGAGCCTTTACATGACGCTTTAAAATGTTTCAATATTTCATATACAAAATTTATTGTAACTTGAAAATGAAGCGTTCTTTGGAAACGTCCCGTTGTACAAATATAAATCGATATATTATCTATTAGTAGCAGTTTTGTCAGTGCTTTGAGACGTTTCCTGAATGCGTTACTTCGCTCTCCAAGTCCACAAAACACTTTTCATAACTTTTCTAACGATTGCTTCGACCAACGGCGTTTTGTTTGGTTGATCCGTATTCCTCTAAGATTCTCTACAGCATACTAAAACATCTCCACATTAAGTTTTTTACTTTTTGAGAAACGGCACTTGTCCTCTGCAGCCTGAAAATTCTTTTGCGAGTTTTAAGTTTTCGTTTTCATTGATGATTTCATGATACTACTGTTGTAAAGTCCACACGTTTTTCTATTCGTTGCTAAACGTTGGTAGCTGCTAACGCTTCGCTTCCCAAGTTATAGCAGTTCAAAATAACAGGCAGTGCAGACACCCACACACACAAACAAACTAACAGACTACAGTACCCTCGCTTTGCGCCCACGCACAGAGAGGTTAATAATAATTAATAGCATCTTATCTATACAGATCAGTGGCCACACATGTTCTTCTAAAGACATACAGTTGTGTGACAACTGTACATGCGTACAATTTTAATATTTAGCAAATAATGTGTGTATGTTTTAGTTAATTATTTTTAATAATAAATGAAGATATGATTATTGATAAAATATAATTATTAAAAATCCAGTCATAATAAATAAATATAAATTATAAGTGATAAATAGTGTCATCTTTCTTTATAATTAAAAATTAAACTGATCATGATCCTGCTAGTACATTTAATTTTCTTAAACAACATGTAGTCTCTAATTATCCAAATGATATTAGTCCTATAAAGTAATAATATACTGTAATAATAAACACATAACACATATTGTTATATTAATAGACTTTGTTCTAAAGTTCTGGGCTTTAATAACTCTTATTACAACATGTAACATTGACGTTATGATCATTGCTAGGCATAATTAGAAGGAAGGCACTTTCAAATTGGGACATACCTAACCTATGTTTGAACTATTCATCTTGACATATTATTAATTACTGTTTTCATGGAGATTGTTATGATAACAGCTGCTAAAGGTCAACCACAATACACATATATTATATCATATACTGTAATGTTCATTTGTTCTATAAAAGACATATTACATTGAGTATACATGTGATCTTATCTATATATGTAATACTTGACCACTATATATTACAGTGGTAATACTACATATAAAGAGCATACAAATAGAGGTCTGCTTAATACTTACTTTAGTTCTGAGGTCTTATTAACTAAAGTTTCTTCTCACTGACATTATAGATGTGACTGTTCTATTTAGTCATTAATAGTAATCCATTAAACAGTCTCTAGTTATTATCCTATTAAAGACATATAACAATAAATACCAATACAATTAGTATAGAGTCATACTTATAATAAGTCAGCTAATTCATACAAAAATATATCTACATCTTTAGTAAGTAGATGAACTTATTGAAGAGAAGTTTCACAAGAACTTGTCTTTAGCTAGAGTGATAGTCCTAACCTAATGATAAATAACAAAATATTAAGATACTAGTTAATTAATCAATATATTGTATACTGTATTATAATAACAATACTGAAAATGAAAGTACTAAACACTACAGGGGGTATATAATACAGTGACACTATGGTGATATATGGTGATCAAGAGTAACAGTGATGTTTTAAAAATACACACTGGATATATATAGTTGATGAGTGTAATCACAATTCATAATATCACATATATTGACATGACATGTAGTTAAGTCACCAATAATCACTGTACTTATAATGTTATAGTATTACTAAATAATTAGACTACTTACTTACTTCTGTGATTGTCTTCGACAACATTTATAAGGTGATGTTACTTCCAACTTAAGTCATTAATGGTAGTTAATAAATATTTATAAGAACTGTTTAAAGAAAGATTCATATCATATTACAATACATTAAGTATTATACTTACTATATATAAAATCAGTTTAAGAGATATAGTTATTGTAAAAATGAATGTATGTCTAATAAAAAGGTAGAGATAATGACATCATTATGTAGTGTGTTTACCATAATTTAAAATGTTACAATAACCTCCATACAGAAGGGGTAATGACATATACTGACATCACTGTAGTTCATTATGAGTCTATAGCTCATGACACAAGTAGCAGATCTAATGTAATATAGGAGATAATATGATGACATAAATAACATTCATGCCTTCACATAGTGGGTATGAGCATTTGATCACTATATTGTAATATGTCAATTAATATGACTTATGGACATATAGTGACTATGATATTTATGTGTTTATCATAATTAGATAGAGATACTAAGTGTGACAAAGTGACATCTCTTAACTTTACATTAATAAATATAAGCAGTGATGATGTCACATTTGATCACTGTAATGTAATGTCTAGTAATATAACTTATGAACATACCTTTACAATCTTGTTAATGTCATATCCAGTTTAAGTTATATACCTAATAAAAAGGACATATAATCACATAACATATTGTATATTACTGTATTGTACTTACCATAATTTATAATGATAGTAAATACACTTCTACCTTTATAGTGTAAGGTGAAGACATATATGGACATTGAACAACAACAAAGAGTTTAGAGCTCAAGACACACCTGGTAGTTCTAATATAATATAAGAGAGTATAATGATAAAAGTAACATCAACAATCTCACATAAGTTAATATGAGCAGTGATGATATCACATTTGATCATTGTACAGTGTAATGTCAAGTAATATAACTTATGGACTACTTGTATATATACATATATGTCATTAGTTGTACAATGTGTCTATAGAAATATGATACAGATATATACATAACTTATACTACATCATACTTACTATGTTAGTTTATATACATCTACCTTTATACAATAATTATAAGGTGGAGACATGTCAGTCACTATAAGGTGAAGACATATATGGACATTCAATAGTCATTGTAGTTTATAAAGAGTTCAGAACTCAAGTCACAGATAAATATGACAATGAAAGTAACATTCTCAATCCCACATAAAAGGGTATGAACAGTGATGATGTCACATTTGATCATTGTCAAATAATATAATTTATGGACAAATTGTTAATGTCATATCCAGTTAAGTTATTAGCTGTACAATGTGTGTACAGAGATATGATATAGATAAATACATAACATATTGTATATTAACTGTACTTACCTATATTAATTTATACATACCTACTTTGATACAGTAAGGTATAGACATACGTTGACATTCAACAGTCAGTATAGTTCAACAAGAGTCTAGAGCTCATGACACAACTAGTATTTCTAATGTATTATAGCACAATATTATAATGGAGACAAATCTAATATATGTAATGATATATATATAATATCAGGGTTTCATCTACAGGGGAGGAGGAGGGGCGAGGGGGAAGATTCCCCCTTCCCCTAAATCCCTGATTTACCCCCTAGAATATCTCAAAAACAATTCAAACTATATGAAACCCACCCTTTAATTACGATAATTACTGTGACCCTGCCCATTAAATAGGTTAATTACTGTGATTTCCCCCTGCTGAACTTTTCTAGACGAAACCCTGAATATAACAACTACAATTAAATGTACACTTATAAAATACAAGTAATATCTTACATTGAGGCTTACCTTTTAACAGAAGATATCATAATTGTGTGGATATATACCAAATATAGTAACAGCTCTTGAGAGTAGGTTATAACAGTCAAACAGTAATAAATCACTCTACAATATATATATAACAAAAGATTAGTATTTTAATTTGTTATCAATATTACCATTGTCTACTTTTAATCACTGTCAGATAATGATTGCTCAGAGGAGGTTCCTTGAGTGTCAGATAGATTGTCTTCATCATCATCAATATTACTGTCTTTTGTTCTTAGTCTTTTATCACTAGTCACTGATGAGTATATAATAAAAAGACGTTTTAATCAATACACTACATTTACCTTTATGTGTCCTTTGTCTTTTTGTAGGTAGTGATGATATACATTCTAATGGTATTCCTTTCTTTTGGAAAGCCTTTCTACTTGCAGGTTCCTTACCAGGTCCAATAGATATGTCATATGGTGTTGATTCAAATGACTTGTGCTTCTTGGACACTTTTTGTTTTTGAGGTAAATGATCATCAGATTGATCTGAATGATTACTTTCCGATCTTTGTCTCTTTTCTCCTGTAACAAGTAAATACAAACTAAATGCATTGTTAACTTTATTAATATACTTACTGAATTGTCTCTTCTGTTTCATATAATTATGAGGTGATGTATTACAAACTTGTGTTTTTCTTGACAAATGCTCCCTTTTATCAGACTGATCAGAAACACTGGTTTCATTCCTTTGTCTCTTGACCTCTAAATTTATGAAGTAAACATTCTAATCTGTACCATTAATGAACACATACTTTTGTATGGTATTTCTTTACTCCTGTAAAATGATCCACTAGCTTCTTTCTCAATACCTTTACTTGATGTGTCACTAAACTCAGACTCATTATCAGATGATGACTGTGATTGTTCTGAATATACAACTATTAATTTCGGTTTCTTTACTGTCTTCTTTTTTTCTGTGATAACCGAGTATAAAATAAGATATGATAAGTAACTTCTAACTTACTCTCTTCATTCTTCATTTTCTTTTGTTCATCAGGTGATTTTGAGTGTTTCTTGAGTGATGACACAGACATACTTACATTTGATCTCCTTTTCAATTTGTGTAGTCTTGTTTTTGGTGACCCCTTACCAAGTCCTTCTGATTTATGTTGGTAGGAGGTATCATCCTAACAAATAGTAAAAATTAATACTTCTATTATTTTTCCTAACTTTCTTAACAAGTACATCTTGTAGAGTGCTGTCTCCTGTAAGATGCTCTTTCTCTGCAGCACTTTGTAATTCTAAAGTAAATTCACTAATAAATATAATATAACATTCTATACAACATACCTTTATATTTTTTGACAATTAAAGCAGCTAAATCTTGATGAGTCAAATCTTTTAAAATATTGAGAAAAGATATCAAAATATTAGCATCACGTCTGACACGATCTCTTAAGTGTCCAAGAATCCTTTCAAGGCGGCCTTCACTTGTATCTCTAGTTTCCATATCTATTACTTTCTTATAGATACTCTCTGAAATGACTTCCTTTGAATAAAGTCTTCTTGCAAGAGTGAATGAGTCAATACTTGACTCAATAATAACATCAGTACATTGAGCTAGAGCTCTTTTAGCCACAACAGAGTCCATTGAAGTAATCTGATCAATTCCAGACTCTAAGGAAGACATTAAAGAGCTTCATTAATTATTAAAAACTATGATCAATTTTCTGTAAGCATGAGTCAAATTGCAATCTATTTCATGTTGATGCAATCTTAAATATCTTCATGTTGGTAGCAGGTGTATATATATATATATATATATATATATATATACATACATCTATAACTGTGTATGTTCTGAAGTCTTATTAACATATAAATTGTCTAATGCATACCTGATACAGACTCAGACGAATTTGAACTAAATTGTACTTTAGCTGGTATAATGGGAACCTGCTAACAATGAATTAAAACATTATACTTTAATAGATAAACTCTACCTTATCAAACCAAATAGCATGTTTCTCCATTAAAGGTAAAACATCTCTTCCATAGACACATTTAGCAGCTACTGGATTATCATATTCACATATTGCAGGATGAGAGCGACAACATTGACAAATAGTACAGGCAAAACCAAAAAAGTGGAGTATCTTGTTTGTATAATGTAGAGATTCAGTTACCATTTGTATACTGTTGTTAAGAGTTTTATACACAGCTAAACAGAGTTTTGATAAAGGTAAGATTTCACTCATTTTGGGTATACGATTGATCAATATTTCAAAGTAAGTAGCTCGACTAATAAGAGTGATTTTGTCATAACATTTACCAACTAAGAAGGTTATCCTGTTGCGATAGTGAGGTGGTTTATCTAATGTCCATTTCAGTTCTGACTGCTGTGTTGTGCTTATTAAATGAACTACTAAACAACAGAACATACCTACAGGACAGTAACCACATTCAAAGTAGATTAACAATGGAGCAGGAAACAAGGAGGGGTCTTCATGTTCTTGTTCAAGGGTAGTAGGCTTAAGAGCACAAGGCAAAAAGTAATATTTCTCATTTTCAAGACCTTTCATAGGACCAGCTATAATATGAAGATGCTTTAGTAGAGATACAAGTTTTAGTGGAGTCAGAAGATCATCATTTCTTAAAAAAAGCCTTCTTAGAGTTGACTCTGAGAATTGGCCTATAGTACGAAACCTTTCTTCACTACCAGGTCTTTGTATTCCTCTGAAAGTAAAGCTGGATGTGATTAATCGGGTGACATGATCAAAAACAAGTTGAAGATCAGTGATGACTATGTCTTTTAATTCCATAACCTCAGGGTAATACATGATGCTACCCACTCTGTGATGTAAAAACCACAATGCTGACATGAACTCATCTCTACCAGATATACCACACTTCTGAGCAAGCTTATAACAAGCATCTAATCTGAAAATAGACTTCTCACTCTTTCGTAACAATACATTAAAACTACACCATGATACTGGAATATGTAACTCATTAAAGTTTGTCAACATGACATTATGTAAAGCTGTTCGTAAATGTTCAATATTCTCTTGGTCTCTAATTGTATCAAGAGCAAAAATAACCTGCTCTTTATTCGAAAATTGGACCAGATTCTGATGAAATAGTTCAACACTGTTTCGAATCTTCAATTTAAGTTGTTCATTAACTTCAGCCACTTTACTTTCATCAACACAATCTCTGTGAGTAGCAATGAGAAATGCAGCAGGTTCTGAGTCATCTTTAACTGGTAATTCATTAAATGTCCATCCAATTGTGTTTTGTCTTAAACAAGCTATACTGGCTAACGAACGAAAAATAGCTTCCTCAAGAATAAATGATGATTCATAAGGTTCTAAATCACCATTGCTTGATCTATAAGTGATTTTGAAACAACTTCTTATGTCATCTGTAAGTTTAAAGGTAAGTAAATTGATAGCTGGACCAGTAATAAGTGCTGGTAAGATCTCATGAAATTCAGGTTGTCCTCCAGTATCAATGATGTGCAACAAAGCATGGCTACTTTCATTGATCTGTTCTGATGTATCTGTGTCCTCCAACTTTGCTCTGTTAATAACATAAGTACTTTGTACAGTTTCAGATAAAGTTTGAACAGCTTTTACATTTGAAGGTATAACTGGCCTTTCATTAACGAGGTCTAAAGTCATGTAGTTACTGTCACTACTTTCATTGTTATTGTGTATATAAGTCACAATGTCATCTTGTGTTTCAATGTTTTCAGAATTAACAGTTGAAGAGTTGCAAATGTTAATATCACTAGAGACAGGCTTTGATAAAGTACTACTTAATACTTTTTCAAAAAGATAAACAGCTTCTTCATCTAATTCATGTTTTTTCCATTTGCAAAGACTATCTTCTAGTCCAGAGACTATGGCATTTTCTTGTTGCAGTTTACGAAATGATTTAACTTGTATGGCTGAATCTACCACACCAGTACTGTTACAAGGTTCTAAAAGAGTCTCATTGAGTAACCTCTTCTTCAATGTACTTTTACCAGCACCTGGTGGTCCAGTTAATATACATTTTACAGCACATAGACGTATCCCTCCATTGCTTTTCAATGCTTGTTGAAATTTTTTGTGGTGCTCTAGCAAACTTTGTAATTCATCATCGTAATTTGTATCAATCAATGACACAAGTGTTTGACATTCTGGACGACTAATAAAATATTTAACCAGAGGTTTGTTCTTTAAATTACAAGCAATTTGTAAAGGAAAACGATCTGAGTGATCCTTAGCATTAATGTCACAACCTGCTTCTTCGACTAAATACCTCACTAAGTCTACATCACCAGACAAACTACATGCTATGTGAAGTGGTCTACATTCGAACTTGTCTGGAGATTCTCGATTACATTCGGGTTTAGAAGTAAGAAACTTGACAATTTCTAATTGATTCTTCTCACAAGCCAAGTGGAGAGAAGTGCAGTCATTATTTCCCTTAGCATTAATGTCACAACCTGCTTCTTCAACTAAATACTTCACTAACTCTACATTGCCAGACAAACTACATGCTACGTGAAGTGGTCTATTATCGAACTTGTTTGGAGATTCTCGATTACATTCAGGTTTAGAAGTAAGAAACTTGACAATTTCCAATTGATTCTTCTCACAAGCTATGTGGAGGGAAGTGGACTCATTTTGTCCCTTAGCATTAATGTCACAACCTGCTTCTTCAACTAAATACTTCACTAACTCTACATTGCCAGACAAACTACATGCTACGTGAAATGGTCTATTATCGAACTTGTCTGGAGATTCTCGATTACATTCAGGTTTAGAAGTAAGAAACTTGACAATTTCTAATTGATTCTTCCCACAAGCTATGTGGAGGGAAGTGTACTCATTTTGTCCCTTAGCATTAATGTCACAACCTGCTTCTTCAACTAAATACTTCACTAACTCTACATTGCCAGACAAACTACATGCTACGTGAAATGGTCTATTATCGAACTTGTCTGGAGATTCTCGATTACATTCAGGTTTAGAAGTAAGAAACTTGACAATTTCTAATTGATTCTTCAAACAAGCTATGTGGAGGGAAGTGTACTCATTTTGTCCCTTAGCATTAATGTCACAACCTGCTTCTTCAACTAAATACTTCACTAACTCTATATTGCCAGACAAATCACATGCTACGTGAAGTGGTCTATTATCAAACTTGTTTGGAGATTCTCGATTACATTCAGGTTTAGAAGTAAGAAACTTGACAATTTCTAATTGATTCTCCTCACAAGCTATGTGGAGGGAAGTGTACTCATATTGTCCCTTAGCATTAATGTTACAACCTGCTTCTTCAACTAAATACCTCACTAACTCTACATTGCCAGAAAAACCACATGCTACGTGAAGTGGTCTATTATCGAACTTGTCTGGAGATTCTCGATTACATTCAGGTTTAGAAGTAAGAAACTTGACAATTTCCAATTGATTCTTCCCACAAGCTATGTGGAGGGAAGTGTACTCAATTTGTCCCTTAGCATTAATGTCACAACCTGCTTCTTCAACTAAATACCTCACAAACTCTACATTGCCAGACAAACCACATGCTACGCGAAGTGGTCTATAATCGAACTTGTCTGGACATTCTTGATTACATTCAGGTTTAGAAGTAAGAAACTTGACAATTTCCAATTGATTCTTCAAACCAGCTATGTGGAGAGAAGTGCAGTCATTATTTCCCTTAGCATTAATGTCACAACCTGCTTCTTCAACTAAATACCTCACTAACTCTACATTGCCAGACAAATCACATGCTACGTGAAGTGGTCTATTATCGAACTTGTCTGGAGATTCTCGATTACATTCAGGTTTAGAAGTAAGAAACTTGACAATTTCTAATTGATTCTTCCCACAAGCTATGTGGAGGGAAGTGTACTCATTTTGTCCCTTAGCATTAATGTCACAACCTGCTTCTTCAACTAAATACCTCACTAACTCTACATTGCCAGACAAACCACATGCTACGTGAAGTGGTCTATTAACGAACTTGTTTGGAGATTCTCGATTACATTCAGGTTTAGAAGTAAGAAACTTGACAATTTCTAATTGATTCTTCTCACAAGCTATGTGGAGGGAAGTGTACTCATTTTGTCCCTTAGCATTAATGTCACAACCTGCTTCTTCAACTAAATACCTCACTAACTCTACATTGCCAGACAAACCACATGCTACGTGAAGTGGTCTATTAACGAACTTGTTTGGAGATTCTCGATTACATTCAGGTTTAGAAGTAAGAAACTTGACAATTTCTAATTGATTCTTCTCACAAGCTATGTGGAGGGAAGTGTACTCATTTTGTTCCTTAGCATTAATGTCACAACCTGCTTCTTCTACTAAATACTTCACTAGCTCTACATTGCCAGACAAATCACATGCTACGTGAAGTGGTCTATCATCGAACTTGTTTGGAGATTCTCGATTACATTCAGGTTTAGAAGTAAGAAACTTGACAATTTCTAATTGATTCTTCTCACAAGCTATATGGAGGGAAGTGTAGTCATTATTTCCCTTAGCATTAATGTCACAACCTGCGTCTTCAACTAAATACTTCACTAACTCTACATTGCCAGACAAACTACAGGCTATGTGAAGTGGTCTATCATCGAACTTGTCTGGAGATTCTCGATTACATTCAGGTTTAGAAGTAAGAAACTTGACAATTTCTAATTGATTCTTCTCACAAGCTATGTGGAGGGAAGTGTACTCATATTGTCCCTTAGCATTAATGTTACAACCTGCTTCTTCAACTAAATACCTCACTAACTCTACATTGCCAGAAAAACCACATGCTACGTCAAGTGGTCTATTATCAAACTTGTCTGGAGATTCTCGATTACATTCAGGTTTAGAAGTAAGAAACTTGACAATTTCCAATTGATTCTTCAAACAAGCTATGTGGAGGGAAGTGTACTCATTTTGTCCCTTAGCATTAATGTCACAACCTGCTTCTTCAACTAAATATTTCACTAACTCTACATTGCCAGACAAATCACATGTTACGTGAAGTGGTCTATAATCGAACTTGTTTGGAGATTCTCGATTACATTCAGGTTTAGAAGTAAGAAACTTGACAATTTCTAATTGATTCTTCCCACAAGCTATGTGGAGAGAAGTGCAGTCATTATTTCCCTTAGCATTAATGTCACAACCTGCTTCTTCAACTAAATACCTCACTAACTCTACATTGCCAGACAAATCACATGCTACGTGAAGTGGTCTATTAACGAACTTGTTTGGAGATTCTCTATTACATTCAGGTTTAGAAGTAAGAAACTTGACAATTTCTAATTGATTCTTCCCACAAGCTATGTGGAGGGAAGTGTACTCATTTTGTCCCTTAGCATTAATGTCACAACCTGCTTCTTCAACTAAATACTTCACTAACTCTACATTGCCAGACAAATCACATGCTATGTGAAGTGGTCTATTATCGAACTTGTTTGGAGATTCTCGATTACATTCAGGTTTAGAAGTAAGAAACTTGACAATTTCTAATTGATTCTTCCCACAAGCTATGTGGAGGGAAGTGTACTCATTTTGTCCCTTAGCATTAATGGTACAACCTGCTTCTTCAACTAAATACCTCACTAACTCTACATTGCCAGACAAATCACATGCTATGTGAAGTGGTCTATTATCGAACTTGTTTGGAGATTCTCGATTACATTCAGGTTTAGAAGTAAGAAACTTGACAATTTCTAATTGATTCTTCCCACAAGCTATGTGGAGGGAAGTGTACTCATTTTGTCCCTTAGCATTAATGGTACAACCTGCTTCTTCAACTAAATACCTCACTAACTCTACATTGCCAGAAAAACCACATGCTACGTCAAGTGGTCTATTATCAAACTTGTCTGGAGATTCTCGATTACATTCAGGTTTAGAAGTAAGAAACTTGACAATTTCTAATTGATTCTTCAAACAAGCTATGTGGAGAGAAGTGCAGTCATTATTTCCCTTAGCATTAATGTCACAACCTGCTTCTTCAACTAAATACTTCACTAACTCTACATTGCCAGACAAATCACATGCTACGTGAAGTGGTCTATTATCAAACTTGTTTGGAGATTCTCTATTACATTCAGGTTTAGAAGTAAGAAACTTGACAATTTCTAATTGATTCTTCTCACAAGCTATGTGGAGGGAAGTGTACTCATTTTGTTCCTTAGCATTAATGGTACAACCTGCTTCTTCAACTAGATACCTCACTAACTCTACATTGCCAGACAAACTACATGCTACGTGAAGTGGTCTATTATCGAACTTGTTTGGAGATTCTCGATTACATTCAGGTTTAGAAGTAAGAAACTTGACAATTTCTAATTGATTCTTCAAACAAGCTATGTGGAGAGAAGTGTAGTCATTATTTCCCATAGCATTAATGTCACAACCTGCTTCTTCAACTAAATACCTCACTAACTCTACATTGCCAGACAAATCACATGCTACGTGAAGTGGTCTATTATCGAATTTGTTTGGAGATTCTCGATTACATTCAGGTTTAGAAGTAAGAAACTTGACAATTTCTAATTGATTCTTCTCACAAGCTATGTGGAGGGAAGTGTACTCATTTTGTCCCTTAGCATTAATGTCACAACCTGCTTCTTCAACTAAATACTTCACTAACTCTACATTGCCAGACAAATCACATGCTACGTGAAGTGGTCTATAATCGAACTTGTCTGGAGATTCTCTATTACATTCAGGTTTAGAAGTAAGAAACTTGACAATTTCTAATTGATTCTTCAAACAAGCTATGTGGAGAGAAGTGCAGTCATTATTTCCCTTAGCATTAATGTCACAACCTGCTTCTTCAACTAAATACTTCACTAACTCTACATTGCCAGACAAACTACATGCTACGTGAAGTGGTCTATTATCGAATTTGTCTGGAGATTCTCGATTACATTCAGGTTTAGAAGTAAGAAACTTGACAATTTCCAATTGATTCTTCTCACAAGCTATGTGGAGGGAAATAGAGTCCTTTTCTTCCTTAGCATTAATGTCACAACCTGCTTCTTCCACTAGATACCTCACTAACTCTACATTGCCAGAAGATGAACATGCTATATGAAGTGGTCTGTTGCTATCATTGTCTATGCTCTCTATATTATATTTAATGGTATTAATGAGATATTTAACAATCTTTACATCACCTAATGAAACAGAGTAATGTAAAGGAAACAATGGTGTAACATCAAGCAACTGTACAACTTTATCTTTGATTACAAGATTAGCTAAGGCCACGTGATTCTCTTCAATTACTCTGTCCATGAAATTTCTAAAAGATATTTTCTTAAGTAACAGTCTCATTATTTCCCAACTTGAAACTTTCACACACTGATAGATATCATCTGGAGATAGTACAGTGTCTTGACTACAAACAAATGAAACAATGTCTAGATGTTGATTTATACAAGCATAATAAAGAGGGGTGTGTCCATGTATGTCATGACATGACTCGAAACCATCTTGATGCTGAACAAATAACAATCGAACAAACTCAAGTTTACCACTGATACATGCTAAATGAAGCAGAGTTGAGCCCTCATTATTAACTAAGGAGCCACAATTAACAATACCAGAGACACTAATAAGGTACTCTAAAACCTCTAACCCACATTGAACAGAACTACAGCACAAGTGAAATAAAGTGTTCTCTTGATCATCACGTATCCAAGGAGAAGCTCCTAGTTCAATAAGTCTCTTGACATTATCCAGATCACCTCTAGTACAAGCAGTACAAAATTCAGTTACTAAATATGACTCCATTGTTGACATGGTTACTGTAAAAACATAACAAGTCTAGTAATGATATCCATCAATAAACTAAGTGATAATTTGACTAGATTCTAGCCAACCACGTTGCTGGTACTGTACAGTTGATATAGTGTGTTGTGACAAGAACAATTGCAATGTGTTATTGTCATTATTTAGATAGTTGGAGAATATCTTTAATGTTTTATTTACTTGTTTGCTTATTATTGTAATGGAAATATTTTAATAGCCAATTGAGAAAATTTAGCATTCGGAAAGGCAATTAAGTTCCATACATGTTTACTAATCCTTTATACAAGATAGATGTAAAAAGCATCATTTATAATGTGCACGTTAATACAGTAGACGTATTTTTACATCCAACAAGTTTGCTCTTTTTTAGTAGAAATCTTATAGCTAACTAACTCAAATTTTCTATTAAAACAACTATAGTGTATAGTATAATATAAAATATACAGCCAGTAGTTATTTCTTGCTAATTAATAGTGAACCCAAGCGTGCCTGCCTTTCAAATCAATGGATTTCTTTCTTTTCTATAAAACGTCCAAAGCAATGGTTATTTTCTCATCTTTGTACATTCTAGCAACCTGTAAACACTTGTTTAACTACTATAAAAGTATTTTGTAACTACAATAGTGGTCAGAAGTTATGAAATAATACACACGAGTGCATAAACCCTATATTCTAACAAACTCGCTTGTAAATGTTGACAACTAGAAATGGTTCTTCATGTATTCAGTCTATTATAAACGCCTAAATGATCTTGCATGTAGGACAAGTATAACAACAAGAACGCTCTAACACAACAGAGACGTAACTTTCTATGAAGTATCCTTAGTCAATATTTAATTTAGTATTTAATAGATATGCCCACAATAATTAATTTCGTATATAAAGGGTCTAAGCACAAACATATATCTAGGGTGAGATATGTACACTGGATCTGATTTGTTTATACATATGTCCATAGTATTTAATGTGGAGTTGATGTTTCATTATATCTTTCCTCATACTACGGTAATGCGTTGGTATACCAATTTCAATGATTACTTAGAAACAATTACACATATTTAAACAATGAAAATTAAATCTCAGTAGTTATAGTGCATATATCAGCATTCATTCAATACGTTTGTTATTAGTAGACTTCAAAGATCTGGCAAACAAATGATTGAAATCAACCACACCAGTACCATGAGATGGTTCCACAAGAGTCTCATTGAGTAGCCTCTTTTTCAAGGTACTCTTACCAGTACCTGGTGGTCCTGTTAAGATACATTTAACAACTCGTAAATAAGTTACTCCAGTACTTTTTATTGCTAGTTGGAACTTGTTGTGATGATCAACTAATCTTTGTAATCTATTATCATTACAGATAAGATCTACAGTATGACATTCAGGACGAGCAGTTAAATATTTGACAAGATTAAAGTTCTTCATATCAAGGGCAATCTGTAGAGGAAATTTGCGATTGACTGTTTTAGAATTAATGTCACAACCTGCTTCTTCAACTAGATATCTAACTAAGTCTACATTGTCAGTAGGTAAACAAGCTATATGAAGTGGTCTGTCACCATTTTTGTCGACAGCTTCGTAATTACTTTCAGGTTTAGAAGTCAGAAACTTCACAATTTCTAATTGATTTTTGCTGCAAGCCAAGTGGAGGGGAGTGGAGTCATTATTCCCCTTAGCATTAATGCCACAACCTGCTTCATCGACTAGATATCTCACTAACTCTACATTGCCAGTAGATAAACAAGCTATATGAAGTGGTCTGTCACCATCTTTGTTGCCAGCTTCATGATTACATTCAGGTTTAGAAGTCAGGAACTTTACTAATTGATTTTTGCTGCAAGCCAAGTGGAGGGGAGTGGAGTCATTATTTCTCTTAGCATTAATGTCACAACCTGCTTCATCGACTAGATATCTCACTAACTCTACATTGCCAGTAGATAAACAAGCTATATGAAATGGTCTGTCACCATCTTTGTTGCCAGCTTCATGATTACATTCAGGTTTAGAAGTCAGAAACTTGACAATTTCTAATTCATCCTTCTGACAAGCAATGTGGAGGGAAGTGGAGTCATTGTTTCCTTAGTATTAATGTCACAACCTGCTTCTTCGACTAGAAACCTTACTAACTCTACATTGCCAGATAAACCACAGGCTAAATGGAGTGGTTTATTACCAAGTTTGCTTACAGATTCTCGATTACATTTAGGTTTAGAAGTCAGAAACTTGACAATTTCTAATTGATTCTTCTCACAAGCAATGTGGAGGGAAGTGTGGTCATTGTTTTCCTTAGCATTAATGTCACAACCTACTTCTTCGACTAGATACCTCACTAACTCTACATTACCAGAAGAAAAACATGCTAAATGAAGCAGAGTTGAGCCTTCATTATTAACTAAGGAGTCACAATTCACAATACCAGAGACACTAATAAGGTACTCTAATAACTCTAACCCACATTGAACAAAATTACAGCACAAGTGAAATAAAGTGTTCCCTTGATCATCACGTAGCCAAGGAGAAGCTCCTAGTTTAATAAGTCTTATGACATTATCCAGATCACCTCTAGTACAAGCGGTACAAAGTTCAGTTACTAAATATGACTCCATTGTTGACATTGTTGCTGTAAAAACACAACAAGCACAGTAATGATACTCCTTATTAATCTAAGTTATAAGTGACTAGATTTTAGGTAATTCAAGTGTTTGTACTATATAGTAGATATAGTATGTTGTGACTTTACTTTTAAAGATGTACTGATTTGTTGTCATATGTGACCATTTTGTGTAACAATTGAAAGAAATTATGTCATTGTTGTCTTTAATAAAGTTCAACAAAAAGTGAGTGTTCTATTGTACGGTAGAAAATATCAACATGATATTTAATTTGGAAATTTATACCTAATCAAAAATTTCAAAAAATTAAAACTAATCAAAATAACATTTATGTTCTGTAATATTTTGATACAGCAATTATATAGTTAGTTGTCTTGATGTAATTTTTATGTAAATTTTGGTGGTGAAATATGAGTGACTTGTTTTAATTGTGAACATTGACACTACAATCATATTGTGTATTTTGAAAAATAAAATATGAAAAGGAATAATTCTCTTATCACTAAAAACTATACTTTGTTTTGTTACTATATATAACAATGTAAGCTCTTCTCTTAACTAAAAGTTGCTTCAAAATAACACAAGCTTGTATGTAAGTGAGTAAGCAGTCATAAAAATCTACTGTGATTGCTAGTGAGTATAGATGAATATAGAAGATCCGTAAAGTCCTATTGATTGTATTAACAGCTAATATGAGTTTATTGGACAAGTAAATAAATGCTCTAGTTGTTTAATACAAAAAAGCTTTTTGCTTATTAATGATTCTAGAAACAGGCCCACTAAATTTCAGTAATTTAGCTTATTCCTAGTCTGAGTTATAAAGTTAAGTGAACCATCAAACTCAAGAATATCAATAGCTTGAGATATAACATTAAAATGAATTGTCAAACTCAAAACTTAACAGAACTCACAGTCTAGAGAGAGTAGGATACTATAATAATGTTAATGTAGTTGATTTATGTTAAACTGTCTATTTTCTAAAATTGAATACTTTGAATGATTTAAAAGGTTGTCAGTTACTCTTAATATATATGCTATGGCCTGATTATAAATGTTGCTAAAGAAATCCAATAGCATCTTTAAACAGTCAGCTGGTACTATAACTCGAAAAGTCTATATCTTATAATATGTTTTTAAGAGCATTATATGCAAATAAAATAAAATGCAAAAAGAGCTGTCACATGTAATTCTATTGATATCATCAAGTCAGAAACCAACTTACACTCACTCCTACAATGTTTTAATCATAACATAAAACTCATGTTATTCTTTTCATTATTTCAATCTATTATTTGTATGTGACAATTCACAGTGATGAATAAAATAAACCAAATGAATTTATGATTATTGAAATTCTCAATTCCTGATTTTACTGTGAATTCACTATTGTTATGAAAATGTCAATTAAATTGAGAATCAAGAATATTGCAAGGAATTATGAATTCTCAGTAAAATAGTTAATTGAAAGTTACAATAATCTTGATTTAATGGTAAAATCGTAAATCACAAAGTGCAATTATCGTGAATTTTTTAGTAAAATTGTGAATTAGGTTGTACAATAATCATAAATTTGATGTCTATTTTGTTGTAGTTTTTATTCCATATAGTACTTGGGACTGAATTAAGGCTAAAAATAGTTTAAACTCAATGGCGAAATCACTTCTCGTAGAATGTTGGGCAGTAAATAGAAAAAAGGCATTCTAGAAGGCCATCTCCACAATACCTATAAGTTGAGTGATACTTCTTGCCAATCATCAGATAGGCAGTCCTAAAATTGCCTTGAATCGCATCTTACAGGTACTGTAAATTGAGAAATATTAGCATTGGTTTTAATTTAGCAAAAATAGTGTTTGGGTATAGGTTGCTAAATTTAAGTCACTAACTTAATTAACATTCAGGACAAAGATCATGTGCACACTCTCATGCAGTTACCACGAGGAAAACTGATTGCTCTATCGATGATTTGATGTTCAAAGCTGGCTATATTACTAGTATGTCTCTTCTCAAGTGGTTGAACTCTGCAAGTAAGCAAAGGGCTTCTCCTCTACTGCCCATTGAAGATAAATTGATCAAGACTGCTAACAGACAAACGGAGAAGGAAATAACTCAGCAAGATATTAAAAGAAGAAAGAGGGGACACTACTTCACTATGATGACCAGACACATGCACAAATAGCCAAATATGCCAGTACCATTGGAAACAAAGCTGCTGTTGACAAATTCTCTAGAGAACTTGGTCATCCCATATCATAAAGTTCAGTACAGAACACAAAGAAGGTATATCTTGAAAAACTGAAGACAGACCCAGATCCAGCCAAGATTATAAGCTTACCACATGCTAGCCGAGGACGTCCACTGATAGTTGGTGAGTTTGACACTGAAATAGAATCATATATAAGGAGTATCCATCTGGCTGGGGGTATTGTGAATGCTTCTATTGTCATAACAGGAGCCAAGGGAATCATAGCACATTCCAAGCCCAGTTTGTTACCTGAGCATGGAGGGTCTTTGGATCTAGGGAAAATGTGGGCCCAGTCTTTCCTCTGTTGACATGGATATGTAAAATATAAAGCTACTAAAGCTGCTAGAAAGTTGCCTGCTGACTACCTTGATCTGAAACTGGCATTTTTGGAATGGATTATCTGCTACTGGGAAATGACAGTGGGTGGTCAAGGTTTAACAGCTTATATGTATTCTGAGAAAACATCTTTGAGTGGAATCAAAGCTTTCCCAACTCAACAGTCTTCATACTTGGCCATAAGATAATACATTAATGATAACCCAGGACAGTTATTGCTATCATTTTGGACCACATCTGTATGTATATACATGTATGTGTGTGTTCATTTGCTGTGTTTTATCCCATTGTTCTATGCAACAATTGAACAAAATCAAACCATTTCCTTTAACTGTCATGGCCGGACCGGTTTTAGCTAGTCGCTGATTTGCGCATGCGTAATAGCGGCAATTTCGCACCTTGCATGGCTGTGCTATAATGGCTGAACGGCAGCTGCCTGACTTTGGGCCCAACAACGGTGCAAACAGTGATTCCAGCCACTAATGCAGTAAGTGAACGCAGTGCTTCAGTACTACGGAGGGTGAAGACTTACCTTCGTGCAACAATGTCACAGTTATGTCTCAACAATCTGTTGATCCTTCATGCACACAAAGACAGAACTGATGATCTGGTCATTCCGTCATGTTTAAAGGAATTCATCAGGGGGAATGAACACAGGTTAAACATTTTTGGGGAGTTTACATAAGACAATCTGCCTATTGCCTATCTGTTTGTCACATTCCGTGTGAAGTCTTAGTTTGTACTAATTTTGGTGTACAATTTAGCAATTATTAAACATGCATATTACAGTAACAACCAAATCCACCACAAGAAGTATAATGGTATATATTTGTAATTGTTAGCTGTATAATGATTAAGCAATGTCCACTGCCACACCCCCTGGCCACACCTCCTGACCACATATATATATCAGTTTGGTCAAACTTGGGAATACTCTAATTACTTTACTAGAACCTATAATCACAGACATACAAGAGCATGTGTTGAGAAAATTGTCCTGAATGTTACCAATACAAGAAAGCAAAGAACAGGCAAAATTTAAACAATGAAAAGAGCTGGTTTGTACAAGACATCTAATGTACTGCAAATGTGAACAAGATCAAAGAGAGGTTAGGTATACAGAATTATTATAAAAACAATAAAGGTTACCTTTAAGGCTGGTTCACATAATGAGGTAAAGACTTGCGTTGTGTACGTACATCATTCTATGAACACAGTTCTTACATGACACATAAACGTGATGTGTTGCAATGCAAGATAGAATCGATTTCTATCTTGAAGTTGCAAGCAATGCATTCAGCCAATCAGATTTCAATAACCACATGTTTTGACACATCAATGTGTTTTATAGCAGAGGAGAAACTTATCGAGGCTGTTCATCATTTCCCTTGTTTGTGGTAAGTATCTACTAAAAGCTATAAAGATGGGAGAGCAAGAGAAAATGCACGGAAGGAAGTGGCTAGCAAGGTAACTGAAACTGTACAACTCTCCTTGTTGTAACTATAAGTAAAAATAAGGCACACCCACATTGTTCTTTTTTATTTCTGTCCCCTTCTTTGTTGTCTGTAAAGCAAAGTAAGCAACAACACTTCAGTCTCATTACTACATTAAGAGTTTATAATGATAAGGGCGGAGTTTTAGTTCACATGCATCATCTTGTTTATATATGAACAGCATTGACACTATGAGATGTAACACAAAGCATATACAAGCATAGTTTTGTGAACCCACCTTTAGTATTCAAAATGACACTTTTAATACATCATGAGCCAAACTCTGCATGTAATAGTAGTGCTCTGTTTATGTTAGTATTGATACATCCATTGGTAAATATGACAGATATGTGTGCATGACAGTTGACAATGAAATCTAATCCTAGCTTTTATAAACAATGACTTTATATAGCTCTTGCGCAAAAAAGAAGGGCTTAATTTGGTAGAACGAACGTGGTATTATACACGTGATACATTAGGAAGACTGAGCGAAATTACAAACAAGACTATTGTTATTAGTTTATCAATTATAGTTTTAAAATTAATAATTCTAATCAAATAATTGTGATTAAGTACTGACGTACCTTAAAATTACTACTTGTAAAAGTAGAGATATAAGATAGCAGACAGTCTAAAAGGGGCGAGACAGACACAAGGCAAACTGCAAATGATGGGAGGTCTAACCACACCTTCACAATAGTTACCACTCAAATGACGAAAGCAAAAACTTCAGTTCCTGGACAGCAGATTAGCAACAGATGATATAAAAAATCTGCAAAAGAGGTAAGTGTAGACTGTTTGTATATTTATCCTTTACTGTATCATCTCCTAATAATTAGTTCTTAGACCATCATCATCTCAGTTTTGATATAGTTCATAATATAAGTTTTAACACTCTTTATTATTAATTTTCATCTATAATATTATTACTATAATGATATTTATATGGTAGAGAATACTTTGTTGTATATCATAATGTAATCTGATGTATACTTGTATAGACCTGACTATACCATGTCAATCATAGTATCCATGAACAGTACACTCTAAACCCTAAACCTAATAATTACTATGTACATGTACACATACAACAAAGTATTGACTTTTTACCATACAAATAGTCATTGTGATACTTCATTCATTAAATATAGTGATCATATAATGTATTATTCTATACATCTCCTTCCACAGTATATCAATAATGGCTACAAGTAGTACAATAGTAGACATCAGTTCTGATATAACATCAATTGGAGGTGGTATACTGAGTCCATTGTCTCTACAATATAGAAAACATTCTCCTAACTCATCACTTAATCCATTACTAACTAACAAAGACTCTATACCAGTTACTTCATGGAACAGTACACAGATTAATGATTGGTTATATGAACAGGGACTACCTCAATATGAAAGAGTCTTTAAAGAGCAATGTATCAATACTGGATCTGTATTGTTACAAGTGACTGAAGATCATTTAAAAGAGATGTGTATACGTTGTATTGGTCATCGATTGATTTTAGTAAATGGTATTGATGTGTTAAGACATAAAGCTGGTCTATTACCCAGTGCAAAGTTTGTTAATGTCAGATATCTACTTGAAGAGTAAGTGTGACAATGTTGTATAATTGGGTTAATAAATGGGTGGAGATGGATGGATAGTCATGCACAGTCATAAGACAAATATATGTATGGCATGCATTTTAAAGGAAATATCCAATATCTAAAAAGTTGTTTTCTTGTACAAACATTTCCTAGTACTAGATATACAGGGACTATCCCACTAGTACAATACTATAATAATGAGTAATGTAACATATACATTGTACGTGTAGCTTGTTGTTTTAGTAATAATTAAACTGTGATTATTATGATCTGCTAGATTAATGATTTTTTAATTTAGTCTTTAATGTTCTTTTTTCTTTCTTTTTATTTATAGACTAGAACAGGCTCGTGTAAAACGTTGTTTAGAATGTTATCCTAAAAGAATTATTCTCATTCGTCATGGTGAGGTGAGTATGACTTAATTAAGTTTTCTTACCAGCTCAAACAAGTGTACATCATTTGATATCTAATTGGATAGCTACTAGTGAAGCATATAATGTATCATCATATGTGCATATATCTTATTAGATTGTTGTGCAGTGTTGTACTATGTGTTAGTAAATAGAATCCTTATAGAGTAGTTTCTTTCCTTATAGCTGTAATTATTAATATTGTCAGCAATTCTAGTTGGCTAGAAATAGCAGTTGCGAAAAGACTACTAGTTGCTAGGATATTAACATTAAATTAGTGGGTCATATCATTATTACAGGTTTATTTCCTAATAATATTATGATAGTAATTGTTTCTTTTATAGTCTCAAGGAAATACTGACTCATCATTGTATTCTCATGTACCTGATGCTAAACTAGAATTGACTACACATGGAATACAACAAGCCCAGGTACAAGAAAATTTATATGTATATATTGAATGGAGATGGATGGCTTGGTAAAAACATAGATGCATATTAGAGTATTAGATGATGATAGACATAGATGATATTAGAGTAGAAGGATGGACTAATAGATTCATAGCTGGATAGATTGATGGATGGATGGATGGATGAATAGACATAATGAGAATACAAATTGATGGACAGACAGTTAATGAATGGACACATGGAGAAAAACAGTTTGAGTGCTTGTTTTTTTTTCTTAATTTTTATAATAGCAAGCTGGACTTAAACTTAAAGAAATAATTGGTGAAGAAACTTGTGGATTCTATGTCTCTCCATTTATCCGTTCACGTCAGACATTCAAACATATCCGACAATCATTTAAAGATGATCAGGTAACCACATTATTGTAATAATACTTACCATATGTACTTGCTATATTGTAATAATACTTACCATATGTACTTGCTATATTATAATAATACTTACCATATGTACTTGCTATATTATAATAATACTTACCATATGTACTTGCTATAATGTAATAATACTTACCATATGTACTTGCTATATTGTAATAATACTATAAGTATATACTAGCTGTAATGTAATATTACTTACCTATACATATGTACTTGCTATAATACTTTCTTTGCATGCTATAGGTTATTTACGAGAGGGAAGATCCACGTATTAGAGAGCAAGAATGGGGTAACTTTCAAGTACCTGAAGATATGCCTCGTGTTATGGGTGAGAGAAGACACATTGGTGCTTTCTTTTATCGGTTTCCAACAGGAGAAAGGTATTATAATTTACAATTATTGTCTCCTAGTATATGCATGTTGTATGTGTAGATGCATCATTTATAGTTAAATCATTTTGTGTTGATAGAATTCTTTGTTGAGCTTTCCTAATGATTACACTGTAAAATTAATGTGTCACTTAATTTAAGAGATTAATTTATAGGTCACATCAGTGTAACACTTTGGAAATCAATTATTCTTGAAAATTACACACTGTGTAATTTGTTGCTTTGTAGTAGTATAATGTACCAACAAATTGTAGAGTGAGTAATGACATGAATTCTACATTCCATAATAATCCACATATGTTAGCTATAATGTAACGAGAGCATCAGTTTTATTATAATAATAACTGGTACCCTCAAAGGCATAATTACCAAAAAATTAATTTAATATTAGCTTCAATATAATTTCATATCTTAAGATTACTGTTAATGTAATCTACTATATACACCAATTTTAAATTTACCACATTTATGAAGAAGGAATTTATGAGCTATACCCAAAATTGTCAGTACAAGAGACCTAATATTTTAGCGATTATTGTTGTAGTTGTTAAAATTATTAAGTTTGCATACATAACTAAGAGTAAGGTCAAGGAAGCTACATTCTTTTTTAATTAAATATCTTATTATTATACTAGTGGTGCTGATGTTTTTGATCGTGTCTCAATATTTTTGGAGTCCTTGTATCGTGACATGGAAAAAGGGAGGTGTGGTCAAAATGCAATAATTGTTTCACATGGACTATTTTGTCGACTCTTCCTTACGAGATTTTATCATTGGCCAGTAAGTACACATATATCTATTTTTATTTAGTAATTTCTTATTACTTTTCAGGTTGAATATTTTCATCGTTTGTGGAATTTTGACAATTGTCAGTTTGCAGTTATGGAATTTCAATCTGATGGATATTATGAACTGATATCAGAATTAAAAGTAGATCCATGAAGTAGCTAGCCTACATGGTGATGATAATTTTTATTTTATACATTTTACTAGACAGTTTTGTACTTATTTTTAGTAAAAATGAAATTATCAATTTATTTTTTTAAGAACTATGTAACAAATCACTACAATGAGACAAACTAATAGGTTCGATGTTAAACTACAAAAATATATTATTAGACATTTATTTTGTCTTTAAACATTCAGAACATTGTAACAGTAAAGTTTCCTTTTTATTGCGATATTTGGAAGGGACAAAGTAAAAGTGGCCAGCACGTCTACATTTATACCATTCTCCTTTAGTCATTTCTGGTAGATTGATATCTAATGATACAATATTTTCAAGAGCTGTTCCAGTTTCTTGTTCAAACGTATATTGAAGGATAGTTAGGTATTCATCATACTTTGATTCAGTGAGACGAAGACGAGGATCTTCTTGCATTTGATGAAGAGCACTTTTGACAGGTCCAAGCCTTCCTTTTAGTTGATCAGTAGTGATATACGAAACTTTTTCTAAGAGCATTATAAGATTTATGCGATACAGTTCACTTTGAATATCAGTAAAAAGTTGTGATGATAATTTAAATTTCTTGCTTACAAGAATAGACACTATTGTTTTCAGTAAATCACGAGCTTGAAATGGTTTAAGTAATTCATACTGAGACCTTTGCTCTTGGACAGATAAAACATCAGCTTGTTGTATAAGCTTCATACCACACATTGTTTCCTCAGTCTTCTCAAATTGTATACTTCGAAGTGGTAATTTTCTTTGTGGAATACCTTGTATAATACTCATGACAGTAAGTTTCATATGAGAAGAAATGTTGTAGTATCCAGTAGCTCTACTGGTAAAACGCTGGATTTCAGTAATATCATGCAATCGTTCTTGAATAGTTTTCCAATAATATGAAGAAATCATTGGTTTAGAGCATGCTGGACAATAGAGAGGAGTAATTCTGTGATCAGCAGCTGACTCAGATTTGATAAATTTGTCTAAGTATTCAATTGTAAATATGTGACCACATTGCAGCTCTATGTAACGATGACCTTCTAATTTTGCCTTTTTCCCAAGCCCTTTCACACTGTCTCGAAACTTCTTAGGGCTACAATTCATGCAGATAGATAGGCACTTCTCACCACAGAGACCAGGACAATAATGTCGACATTTAAGCACCTTTGTACAGGGTTTTCCACACGGAGACCAATTGCACACTTCATTACATCTCTTAGTACATTTACCATGTGGACAGGCGGAAATGCAAGGTTCAAAACATTTTGCAGGGCACATTTCTCCACATTTATGAGTACATGTTTCCTTAACATGAGGACAAATGGCTAACTGACAAGGTTTTTTACACTGGTCATATATGCCCATGCATTGTGCGCTGCCAAAATGGCCACATACTCTATTTATTTGGACATCATAGATACAAAGTGGATGAATTCGAGTTCGAAAACAATCTCCACATTTGCCCGAGCATTTGTGACCACATTTGAGTATGACTGGGCACTTTTCGGGACAGCTACATTGGTCAAAAGAATCACAACATCTCATTTTGTGTTTATGACCACATTGGCAATTCTTAGATACACTTATAGTACATTTAACTGCACAATTTTCCTCAGGATCTTGTGTTTCATAACAATAGAGTGGTTGTTTATGCCCTTTAGGGCAAATATATTGGACTTTGGCTTCACACTTACTGGTACAGGGCTCATTGCAAATATTCTTACAATTATGGCCACATGGTAATAACTTAAGACATCGTTGACGACATGGTTCAAGTACAAGAGTGGACATTTTAGCAAAATTGTTGCACTCAACTGTGACCTTATGTTGGCAACTTAAAGTCACATAAACAGGCTCTTGACAAAGAGATGACAAACATTGTTCACCACAGAGTTGTTTGCAATTGTGACCACAATCCAGCCATCGTTGACAAGGTCTGCCACATTTCCATCTCTCCGGATCAATATGACAAGGCATTGTCTGCAAATGCCCACAATTTGGTATAAGCTTTTCGACTTGCTTCAAGCAAAAGACATCACAAGTCTCATGGCATTTCTTTGGACAGGGATGTCGACAGTCATATACTTTACTACACATTCGTTGACACTTGAAGTCTATGGGATTCATATAACATGGCATCCTCTGAATGTGTTTGCAAAATGGCATTTGTTTCTCCATAATGACTTCACATTGACCACAGTCCTCCCAACACAACCTAGGACAAGCATGGCCACCAGGACAAGTCTTGGCACATGGATGCAAACACTTCTCATGCTCTGGCTTCTTATAGCATTCCATTTCTTGCTCATGGACACAATTAGGCATCTTTCGTTTTACTAGAATTGTGCATTGGTTGCATGGTTCCCAACATTTTAATGGACAATTGTGAAGACCATTTAAACAATACTCTGGACATGGACTTATGCAAAGGACTTCATGTGGGTTTTCATGACAGTACATAATTTGCTCATGCCCACATGATGGAATAACCCTTACTACTAAAGCTTGACATGGTGGACATGGTTCAAAGCAAAAACCTGCACAAGGATGCTCAGTGTTTAGACAATATTTTGAACAAGGCTGCTTACAATAATACTCCTTGTGATCAGGATCAACTAAATGACAGGAACGCCTACATTGATGGCCACAATCAAGACGATACTGACATTGTTCAGTACAACCACCCTCTGGACAAAACTTTGAAAAGTCAGCTGGTTCTTTAACTTCAAGTTTCTTTTCTACGTGATTATGACAGTAAAGCTTGAAAGATCTTCCAAGGCAGCTTTCTTTTTCGATATGTGAAAGTATCACTTGCCATAATGGAACAACTCTTCTTAACATTTCAAAATTTCCAAAGCAATAAAAACCCATTTTGGCACGAGATAACGCAACACAGACACGATTCTCATCTCTAAGAAATCCGACATTGTCAAAGGCATTGCTTCTTACCAATGAGAGTATAATTATGTCATTTTCTTCTCCTTGAAAATTATCTACATTCACCACATGAACTCCGTCAAAAGCATCCTTTGGCATCAGAGCTCTAACTTTAAGCAATTGCCCTGTGTAAGCAGTAAGAATAGTAATTTGTGATGGTTCGTAGTTTTGTTTCAAAAGATGTCTGCAAAGTGCAACCACAAATATAGCTTCATACTCATTTGAATGACTCATTAAATGTTCATCTTCTTCTTCAGGATGATCATGTTGAAAGAAGAACATGTTCTTTTCAAATCCTCTGATATTGTCATAATTCAGAACAGATTCATGATTCACTAGCTTACTGTAAACGAATGGACAAACAAGATTAGCTATTTGAGGTCTCATACGATGTTGTATGAGAAGAGTAGCATGAGGAAGACCATTACGAATAAGTCTTTCAAACAGCGATATATCTAAATGATGCTTTTTGGCCAAATCATATTCATTTGGTTTTGGTCGTAACTGCTTGTGATCTCCAATAAGAATTAGATGTTGAGTCCCAGCATTAAGTGCAGACACAATATGAGATTCTAACACTTCAGCAGCTTCCTCTACAATGACGATTTTTGGTTTGACAAGATGGAGGATGTGTTGGTACTTAGCTGCACCAGTGGTTGTCATTCCAATGACTTCTACTTTCTCAAGTGCAATGCGATCAAGTTCCTGTTGTATTCTCTTGTACTCATGGCATGCATTAATGTAATGTCCAAGTTGCACATGACTCTTGTTGTTCAGGAACATCTGATATTTGTAGATCCATAGTTTAAAAAGCTTCCAGCGATCCTGTATTTCTAATTCATTAATGTCATCAATGGTTACTTCAAGCTCTGGCTCGAGAGGTTCACAATGTCGAATTTGATTTAATAACTTTTTGACTTCCAGCTGGTTTTTCATCTTATATTTCGGTGTATTGATATCATCTGGCAACTGATCACATTGTTCTTCCGACTTTTTGTCTTGCTGAGCTGCCATTATATATTCAGCCAAAGGATCAGTATACATTTCTTGGTGAAGTATTCCAGCTGTTTCTATCCGGTGGTGACTACCATCATCAAGTTTTCTAGCAGCCTCTTCATGTTCTGCTTCACCAATGACATCTACAAACTCTTGGTCATTAACTTCAGTGGCTTCTAATTCCTGAAGCTGTTCTGCATTATCTTCAGGTTTTAAATTGTTATATGTTCTTTCTGCATCATCAGTAGTAGTAGACTGGCTGTCTTCTTTCTCCCATAGACCCAACCATATAGCTAGAGAGTACAATTTCAATTTTTTATCATCAACTAACTCAAGCAGCTGGTAAAAATGTGAAGGATTAATGAAGGGCCGTAACAGAAGCAGTCCATTGGGGCTTACAATATTCTCATTAACAGGATCTTGCATCATGATCTGGAGGCTCTTCCATGGTATGGACTTAGCTGCTTCATCAATGTCTTCTTTGCATTCGTAGAGATGAAACAACCTGTGACTAGGAACTAATTCTTTTCTTACATTGTGAAGGCTGTACTGTTGTATTTCTTCACTTTGACTTCTGCTTCCCACTCGTACAATTTTTGGAATTCGGTGAGAATCTTCCATAATACGATGATGTATAATCCCCTCCAGAAATTGATCAAGAGCATGATTTGTGTAGCACATCACAAGAATGGGGGAAGCTAAGTTAGGATCCCATAATTTTCGATTTTGAAGGAGGGTCTGGACAATTTTGTATCCAATGTACGTTTTACCAGTACCAGGAGGTCCTTGAATGACAGCAATTTCTTGAGTTAGAGCCATTTTAATTGCAGTAACTTGTGACTCATCTAACTCCACTTCATCTGTATTGGGCCATTGATAGTCGTCTGTGATGTCAATTTCGAATTTACTCATCTCTGCAAGAAGATCATCTATATAAATAGGTTTTCTTTGTGAACATATGTTGTCAGATGGGTATAACCAGCGGAGGTCATAAACTGGACTTATTCCCTGTAAATATTGTGGTTGCTGAACTGGTGTAGGGTTGTTTTCTATTAAATATTTTTTGAAAGGCATTGTGTCAACTTCTGCTGTTTGCAAACTTCGTAGAATGTGGCGACTTGCCTCAAAGTATGCTTTAGACTCAATAGCAACAAACACAGTTTTGTTAAGGTGATGAAATAGCTGAAGCCCATCCTCAAATTGGACGTGAAAAATCCCTTTTTTGAGTTTTTCAGGATCTCTTTGGATGACAGACGCAAAATATGATTCCTCGTTGAATTGGTCATATTGTGGAGTAAAACAAAGTAATGAACCAAAAATCAGTCTTTTTGAATGAGCCCAACTTCGACGCTGTCTAAAACGACTTGTGTCAAATGATACTCTGTAGCACAAACCATCATAAGTAAATTCAGGCTCTAGTAATTGTACACCTGTATACACATTGACATCCAAAAAATGCTTAGTTCTTTGCACTTGACGAAATTCTGATACTCCTCTTCGTAGAGGTGCTATGAAATCTTCACGCAAAAGGCGAAAATGAGTGTCATAATAGTGTTCCCATCCCGTATAGGCTCCATGGATTATATTGGATCTTAATTGTGGAGGAGTGCTGATGCAAATTTCATCCATAGCTGGTAAAATAGGTAAATGTCGATACTCAGAATAATCACAGTCATCTGTAGAGTCAGTGTCTTCCTTAGTCTTGGTATACTGACTTCTTATGTCATCACGTTGGGTTTTAAGCAATAAGATGTCAGAACAAAGTTTACCATCGAAATTATGATACTGCAATGCCTCAACTAAGTCATCAATTGGCAGGGTACACCACGAAGAAGAAGGAAGACATGTCATTAAATGAGAAAATAAAGAGTGAATCTTTTTGAAGTTGCCACTTGGGTCTTTATCATCAAGAGAAAGAACAGTTATATACTCTTTCAGAAGCATATGAAATTCGGCGCATCTTTCACTTAAAAATTCAGCAAATATCGAATAAGCTGGGGAATCACGTTCAGTTTGGTGTGCTATACTTACTTTTAAAAGAACACGGATTACAGCTAGTGTATAGTGAAGCTTTGTGGTAGGATTAACCACTTTGCTACAACTATTTAATGATTGCTGAAAGCCCTTTAAATCAGCATAAAGCTTCATAACTACATCTGCTGGTATTGCTTTAGATAGATTAACAAAGTCACGTATTTCAAGTCTGTGAAAATGAGTAGGTTTGCGTTGATTTCTTTCTTCAGTATCTACACTATCACCTTGAATTGTTTTGTGACCCTGTCCTGATTCATCACTACTTCTATGACCGGGTCTGCCTCTCCTGTCTTGTCCTTTGATATTCATTCTAGATCTAAGACGACTGTTCCCACTAGCAACTTTATCTTGGGTATTTGAAAAATGTGGATCTTTTTCAAGAGTGCTTAGACTATGGCGACCATATTTTTCTCTGGTTCTCTGGTGTCTCACTTGACTATCAAGTTGATGCTGTGCTGTTTGTTCAGGCAATGTATGTTCTTGTTTATTGCTACTCCTTCTCCTGTAGGGAGACTCACTATTTGAACTAATTTGTTCTCTAGTAGTTCCTGTTGCATAATCTTGTTCATCGTCATTCCTTCTCCAATTAACAGGCTCCATTGTGTTACTCTGCTCTCCAGAAAACACTAATGTGTGTTTTTCTTGGTCTTCTTTTCTTCTCCAATCAAGAGATTCACTCCTACGTTTTCTAGTAGGTCTTCTACCATCCCTTCCAAAATAACCTCCTCTATGTCTTTGATAACCAGCGTGATATAAGTCATAAGTATCATGTTCTGATCCGATGTTGTCAGATACCCTTCGTGAGTTATCCCTTCTGCTTGCCATTCACATATCCTCTGAACTGGCCTTCAGTACAGTAAAATATCTATATGACACTGAAAAAGAGGAAGGATCAGTTTGCTATATAAGACGTATGCCATAAGAATAGCTTAATAAGTTCGAAGTGTCTACAGGTCCGGTAGAAAAAAGCCATACTTTAATGTGAAATTAATACATTTAGGGTCTAGTGTTTAGGTTGTAGGGTCCAGGGTATAGTATTAATTTCATATTAAAGTATGGCTTTTTCTACCAGACCTGTAGACACTGCCTAATAAGTTCATAATTATATACAATTAATACTGTATTAGAATGTACTGTACATCTAGTCTTTTAAACAAAACTTACACAAAGATCTTGTGCCCCACTTTGAACTTTGAAGGATTGTTACTGTACTAGCTTGCGTAATCTGAATAATATGCTGAGTCATATAAGGGGAAGGGTATACAAAGTTATTTTATAGTTCCTTAGTGAATGGTTATTATTATTAATTTTAATCATAATTATTTCAAGTTGCGTGGGTGTTGAATGTAGAAAATGGAGGAAGTTCAATTGAAAACTTCTCAATATTATAAATTGCTACAGCTATGCCGAAAGCAGTCTCTAGATGAAGTCCGAGATTTTTTTGATAAACTTTCTCGTGATCACAAGCCACTAAGTCCTCGAATTTTTTTTCCTGATCCTTCTGTCTTTGCTTGGTCTCCTGTTGTTGATGCAGCAATTAATGGTGATGTTAATGTAATGAAATACCTCTTAGACACTTATGGTAACCTTATTGATGTAAACGAAAAGGCTACATTTATGGTTGAACCATTCAACAAGTGTTCAATTACATCTACTAAAAGTTTTCATCACAAATTCGTACCACCATTAGTAGCAGCTTGTACTCAGGATAATGTAGAGATGGTTCAGTATCTAGTGTCTAAAGGAGCTGATCTTAACAAGCAGGCACCATATTGGGGTGGTCCTCTTCATGTAGCAGCACAGTATGGGTGTATATCTGTGATGAAGTATCTTCTAGATAGTGGTGTGGATGTTAATACAACTAATTACAGAGGATGTACTCCATTAATGATGATGTGTGGACTAGATATACCAGGCATCAAATTACCAAAGGTAGCTCAAGGAGACGACAAAGACTTTGATATTGTCTATGAAATTGTAACATTTCTTACGTCAAAAGGTGCCAATATTCATCAAACAACAAAAGAAGGTTACACTGTGATGCACGAAGCAGCTCGATATGGACGGGTTGATATCATAAATGTGTTGTTAGCTTATGGTATGTCTCCTCTCTCGGCTGCCCCATACAACTCTACTAGTGAGGATTATGTACCCTGTCCTCTATATCTTGCTGCAGTGAACAGACACTTGGATGTGGTACAGTTATTAACTGAACAAACTAGTTGCCCTCCACTTGCTAAAGGTGACGCGTATCTTCTGCTGGCCAACTTGAATGATAAAGACAATAGGGTATTTTGGGAGAAGGGTTTATCGTGCTATAAGGAGCACTGTGTAAAGCCTTTGTATTTAGAACCAATATCTGAGTATGAAAATAGGTTGGAAATATCGAGTATGGAAGAATTGAATTCAGCGTGGGATACTGATGACTATGCTAAAATTGGCTATAAGTACCAAAAACTTATTGTAATGGAACGTTGTTTGGGTGTCCAGTACGATTCTTTACTTTATCATATCCTAGAATTGGCAGAACATTTATTATCATTTGGTGAAGAAATGAAAGTGATCAGGCTATGCTACAAAGCTATGAAGGCTCTCGATGTTATCAAATCTTGCTCACACCAAAATATTGATATTCACTCGAAGAGTAGGAGAATTCTTTTTACTCTCTTTAATGTGATCACTACTGTACAATCTTCGTTTCCATCTTCAGGTTATGTTGATATAATAAACATTGGTTTAATGGCTTATGAGAGAATTGCAAAAAGGGATGATGTACTTACAGAGAAGTTAATAATAGTAGAGATTTTTTATTGTTGGATCTCTCGGCATCTCATTGATAACCTGGCTTTTTCTGTAGCATCAATTCATGACTATAATAAATTTTTAAAACAATTTCTTTGTTTATTGCTTGAGAAAAGGGGAGAACTTGTATCTTTTCTGCATCAAATTTTAAAGAGAAAGTGTGACAGCAAAGCCAATGTATACTTTTTAAGTACTTTTTTCGATGTAGGTGCTCAATCTGTGATTAACACTCCCAGTGATTGTGAAACGCTTCTCCATGCTGCAATTAAAGGTGAACAATGTTCAGTTGAAGTAATATCAGTTTTACTTTCATATGGAGCACACGTTGATGCTGTAGATGCACATGGTAAAACTCCTATAGACTATTGCTCTAGTGATAGTCCTATTTGCTCACTTCTCTTGTCTACTGGACCTCTACCACTCTCTTGTCATGCTGCTAGGACAATTGTGTCTGAGGGTATACCATATGTTTCTATAGATTTACCAAAACATATTGTTAAACTTATTGAGCTTCATGATCCAAAGAGCATTGACAGTCAAGTAGATGTCTTATAATTTTTATTTTTCTAATTATGTTTAAATTCTATTAAAAACTTCACATATGAGCATGTCCAGCTGCAGTTTGTACATGTTATAATAGCTTACAATGCTCCTTTAAAGGATCAATGTCTCCTATTATTGGGCATTTAGAACACTACACAATAACTCAACTCAGTCTATTTCCTACTCATTATTATTTTAAGCAATTACATTTTTGATACAAGCAAATTACAAGGAAACTTCAGAGGTTTTGTTAATACATTAGGTGCAGTTTAATATAATAGGGATGGGATGTTAAGAATAATAAATTTTGCCACGATTAGAATTGCTGTCATCTATAACAACTATTATATTGTGACAAGTGAATAAAACAGTTGCCATTTGACTTTTATTTAGTATATTTGTCTCATTGTAGTGAAGTATAACAACAAATACAATTATTTGAATTGAAAATATTGTAGATATTTGTCATATTTTGTTTAATAAGTTTGCTAGTAAAGAAGTACATATTTTATCTTGGTACTACAGCCATAGCAGGTGATGTTAATGGATTATTTGTTGGTATTTGTCCTACACAAAAAGATCTCTTTAATCACAATTTGAATTTAGACATTTGAACGTAGTTGCAAGTTTGCAAAAGCAAAGCAATTAGCATAGCGCACACATTTTGTGTAAAGGACGTTTTATGAATTTATCAATATATTTGTAGTCATACCTCTGCGTCTTGGTCTCTTTCTTCGAGGGTTCTTTGCACATCCTGCATTTACTCCCATAAGATGATTATGCCATGCCTATAGTAAAACTAACATTGACACATATGCACACCCACAGCAAAAGTGACACAGAGAGAAAGAAAGCATTACTGACCTCATCATTATCTTCTACATTAGCATGACAGAGAGGGCATTTAACAAAATGCTCTTGAGGTGCTGTAGAAAAATTAGATGGGATTTAAGTATGTATAATTCAACATATAGAATAGTATAATTATTACCTGTACATCTGGATGCTTTGATGTGAGACTCTAATTGTGCTTTAGTTAGTACTTCATGACAGGTAGGACACTTGTCCATTTCTGACTGATAATGACAGTCAGTAGATAAGTAATGAGCAAATAAATTCTTTATTTCAACAACCTAAAAATAAAGGAGATCATTGAGTTCTAAACAGATATTTACGTAATGGCAATATCAATAAAAGTATTGTCCTTATAAGTAAAAGAGAGTACTGTAATATTGTGCTATTTTACCTGAGAGCAGTGTTTACACTGTATTAACATTGGACAATCCATAGCATAATGTTGTTCCATACGAGTCTCCAGTTCAGGTCTACTGTCATTACAAAATGGACATGTCCTACAAATAAAGATGTGTCATCCTAAGTTCTACACCATAGTTATATTGATGTAGTTATAATATCATTTTTGTGTTTATTAATCACACTTTCATTTTCTTTTGTTCATTGATTATGCATATCAATATACCTTACCTATCAATAGCTGAAGTATCAATTTGTACAACAGTATCATGTTGTCCACTTGGGGAGAGTGGAGCAGGAGAGCTAGTCTCACCAAGAGCCTCCTCAATCTCTTTCATAGTCATTTGCTATAGTATAAATGAGTTATTTCATATGTTATATGCAGGTCTTATTTATTAGGAAGTGTTTAGAGTGCCGGTAATAGAACACTGTACTTCAATGGGAATTTAATACTATACACTAGACTGTAAAATTGGAACCTAAATGCATTCATTTCACATTAAAGTATGGTGTAGCACTCTAAACACTGCCTATTTATTAATGCTGAAACTAACCTTTCTTCCTTGACTTGCAAGACCCTTTAGAACATCTATTTGGCCTTTTAGATTTTGTAACTAAACATACAAAGATAACAATGGAACAGACAGATGGTCAGAATTATGATCTAATTAACTAACCTTTTTCTGTTTTCTATCTTTTGCTTGCTGGTTGAAAGGTAAGACATAGTATAATAATATTTATGTAAAATAAATGCAAAAAAATATGTACATACAATAATAATCAGATACTTAGTCTATTTTACTAATGTTCTTATAAAGGACATTCCACACACTATCTTAACTTTGTTTGTATATCTTTAATGGATAATCCTCATTCCAACGTCTTCACAAGTGTCAGTTATAGCTGAGAACATGCTATTATTCTGTGTGTATTTTTACCTCAATTACGTCTTGATCAGATTGTACTCCATCAATCTGATCAAACTGGTCAAACAAGCTTCTCCAGAATATGTTTTTCATAGCGATATGATCACTTGCTTTGACTGGTAGCAAATCCCTAATCTCTCCATTGTACTACAATGACAAAAGTACAGTAGATAGAAATGCAATATTTATTGTTCTACTTAAGCCAAGCAAACCTGTCTGTAGAGGTGAACAGTTAATTGAGCGGCAGCATCTCTCACTTTATTATGTATGTGTTGAAGACAGCTATTAACAAACTACAATACAAATCAAACATTTAATTTTTACATATTCTTTTTCTATATTGTCAAGCCAGATTTAATATTTGTTCTTGCATACCTCCATTACTTCATTCACTGTTAACTGTCCAGTTGCTAAATCTACAATCTGAATGAAACCCTGCAACAATTCCACTCGACCCTTTGCATATCGCCAAGTTACAGCTCTAGCTGGAGAATCATTGGAGTGAATGACTCCTTTACTATCTCTTTGACCAAGTCCTTTTGGTTTCTCTTGAACAAGGGGTCTTATTAATTGAGGACCTAGTAACGGCTGAAGAGAGAGAGAGGGAGAGAAAGAGGTTTAAATAAAATTAAATACTTTGGTACAGAGTCACTGAATATATAACAAGAATGTAGTGTCTATTGTATGGCTCAGATAATGCATACTTGAATGAGAAATTGATACTATATATCCAGGACACTAAACACTAACCATTAGAGCCTAAATGTATTAATTTCATATTGTAGCATGCACCTCCTATGCCAGATAAGTAATTATATGTTAATTTTAGCACACCTTCAGTTTATCTGATGTCGCTAGTTGTAGTATTGTAGTAATAGCTGCTGTTGATATCCTCACATTCTACAAGGTAATACAAATATCATATAATACATTGTGAGTGTGCTCACAGTGTCTGCTAATCTGCTCATTAATAATGGCAGTGTTTTGTCTAAGATTGATGAAAGATCAACTTCATTTAAACTAAAGAAAAAGTCATAACAATAATATGTATAATAACTTTCTTTCCAAAGTATTTCTATTGTTTTAATTCACAAACCATTTATACCTACCGATGTTGTTCTGAATATGGCCCCAGTAGTTCTTGCATTATTGACAAAGATAAATTAAATGACTAGAGAAATGTAGTAATAATTACATTTGAATTGAACAAACTAAAAGTACACAAGGAGATTCCTTTATTGTTTAAAAATTTCCAAGACCAAGTTGATATATAAAATAATAATGATTTAAATTTAAATTATGTAGGTAAATTCTATTTACTTCACATGGCTTTAACTGTAATAGTGTTATAACATTTACATCTCAAATAACACCTACATATGTCTCATGTGATTCTAAAATATAGCTTGTTCTGCCCTATTAGAAATAGATTGTAATTGAGATTGTTGCTTATCAATGCTATTTCACTATATCTTCTCGGATATGCCCGAAATCACTTATTAAATATATTAAAATGCCTCTGTTTCCACCTTATACATATATTTATAAAAACATTATGCTCAACTTACAGACATAACTTTATCATTGAGACCTTTCTTTAAAACTTGACATATAGCTTTTATCATCTCCGTCTTACTATGACCAGAAACCTCTTGCATACTAGCTAACACCTTGTTAAGACCTTGTTCTCTTAGTTGATACTGCTTAGAAAACACTAATGCGACCTACAAGGAGGTCGGTTTGTTGTCATTAAACATAGTATTATATGTTAAGTATTTCTTTATACATGTACTTACTGTTTCTTCTCCCCAAACTTGTACAGCAACTGTTGCCTCATTTAACTGGACATCATTAAGTGGTTCAGGCTTTGTAGGAGATACTACAGAACAGATAATAGTATTAATAAAAGTCTAACTAAAATTACAAGTATATTTATATGTAAATTAATTAATTAAGCTTACCTTGTGATTCAGGGTCAGGATATTCATTCATTGGTTCTCTTCCACTGATGATAAAGTGATTAATGTAAATAATACATGGTTTATTAATACATTGCTTATCTTGCTTACCTAATTCTTGGTAGTTCGATGTCATCACGATGGCTGATATATTCTCTTTGTTTTGATAACCTTTCTTGAGTTACTGAAGCTGACATAATGTTTGGTGTTGATACAGGTGGTAAAATGGAAGAATCTAGTAAGAACAAATAATGAGATATATGATTGATTTTTAAAAATATAATTCTTGTCAGATTGCATTCACCATAATACTCTCACACACACACACACACACACACACAGACACACACACACACATTTAAACACAGACACTACTACAAGTATACTAATTCTTCTGACACTCTACCTGGTTTACGTTGCTTAACATGTTCAGTAACATGTTCTCTAGTCTCTTGATCTTGACTTATATGTTGTTGGGTGTTTGTCTCTTCCATCATTACAGGTTGTGGCTGTTGTACATGAGGTAACCGTCCTTGTAGCAGTTGATCAATACTGAACTTGTGATATGTTTGGTGTATCAACTTATCTTTCTCAGTCTAGAAGTGTACATTATTAAAAATACTTTAATTATACATATATGTGCAATTTAAAATGATGTGTGTAGTGGATCAGTACAAATACCACTAGTATTGAGACAACCTGCTACTATCTTCTAATGGTAAGAAACAGGGTGGCTCAAAACTAGCTTCCCGCTATCAACAAGTTTCATTAAAAAAAACAATTTTATCAAAAAAATGAAGACTTTAATCATAATGGCTATTTTCTTTACATTTTAAAAGGAAACATTTTATTGCTGCAACTGCTCTAAATTTGTTGGAAACAATGCCAAACCTACCAGATACTTCATTAATAACGATTGTTAACTTTCCATGCATTAGATTGTCAGTAAATAATTGTGCTGTATACCTTCCATTTCTTAGCATTATCATAATCTTCTCTATCTATGGCACATCTCTTTTGCTTTTCAAATTGGCAAAGTACTTGTCCCACCTAAAACAAGTAATACATAATTCCAAGTTATCAGTGATTAATATTTTGGTACTTTGAACATTTCTTCAATTGCAAATTTGATGTGTTTAGCCAATTCAAAATGATCACCTAATACAAAATAAAGGAGCTGTATCTATCAAAACATACTTTCCTTCCATATATCTGTACTCTATTTATTCCTCCAAGCTCCATCCATCAGTCAATATCAGTCAATCATCTATTCATTATGTACTTTCAATAGCTTGCTGTTTTATCATTTCTAGCTGTTTTATCAGTCTAGCTGAGTCTGGATCCTAGTTAATAAATATAATAAGCATTCAATCTTTTCCTACTCTAAATATGCAAAGGACAAACCTGACTGATATTAAAGCTTAAATCGTCAATAGCTGGAACTTGAACAGGTGGTTGCCTATGAAAGTATACAAGACCTCATAAAATCATTAAAAAGCTAAGATATGAACTAAGTTCTTTTCTTACTTGCCAGTATTGCTTGCTTGTTGTGGACTTGTCTGTAAAATGAGGATAAAAAAGTTAATAAGATGACTCGTACTAAAACAAGTGAGTTATGAATAAGGATGTCTATACCATATTAGTTGTCTATACATGTACCTCAGATTTGGCAGGCTGTATTGCAGTGTCCCTCCAATTACTATGTCCAAGTAAATTAATGGTCATTAATGATACCTATTAATAAAGAGTGAGAATATGTAGAACATGAGCTCAATTGCATTAAGCAGTAAACTACGTCACTACTCCCTTTTCTTATACACAAACATATATATCATTGTATTATATTACTACTTTACTTACTTGACTGTATAAATTAAGTCTATTAATATGATTGGTATGAAGAATTAATTTAACATATTGTCCAACTGCATCCACATTGACTGACTTCAACTCACGAGACTATATAACAAAATGGAATTGTATCATACTTATACAGCAACAATTGGTGGCTATCAACATGAGTACATGTAGGATAATAGATACAGTTACTAACTTTATAACTGTTCCTCTCGTTATCTGACATGGATACATATCTTAAGTGTTGAAACAAAGTTAGGCTTGTGCTATAATATGTAAGGTAACTAACCCTAGTCTTGTGAAATGGATGTTATCCAACTTGTTGGCTTGGCTAGATGTGGAAGGTGGACTATCACCGACAAATAATTCTACTTTTGAAGCTAATTTTAAGAAACAATAGAATATGTAGTTAACAACCATTAGTCAATGGCTGGATAAAAAAAGGATTAATGGATAGATAATTGATGGATAAATAGATGAATATATTAACTGTTTAATTGACAGATAGATAAAAGAGTTATAGGACAAATAAAATAGGTCTACATTTATGTACACTCACCTATCATATATTCATGGCAAAGTAGTTGTATTTTTCTAATTCTAGCTGTAGTCTTTAGAAAGAGAATCACTTGTTGAGGAAACAGACAATATCTGTAAAGAAGCAGGCTACATGTTCATGATGTAACTAAATATACAAACTACCTTTCTGATCTCCAACCTTTAACAAAAGGACTCTGATCCTAAAACGAGAATATTTTATATCAATTCATACGTAATATTCTTAAACAATCACAAGTGGTCTTAGCTTCAGTATCTATTCAAAAAGTAGTTATTCTAAGGATATTGTCCTTTCAAGCATTGGTGTCACTACTGTCCTTCTTATTATTTGCTTATATGAACCATCTCGTATATTTACCTCCATATTCTTTGGGTGATAGTCATCTTCCCAGCCTGTACATCCAACAACTTTAAAGTGAAGCTTTGAGACAGAAGACATAGTATGATGTCAACCTAGATTGTCGCGAATTAACACTTATGACTATATGAAAGCTACATTACCTCGTCAAATTCCTCCTGGTATATTGGTCACCTGTAGGGCAGCCTAAGGGAACAAGAGTCTTACTGGCTTGAGGCAGCCCGCTAGTGCTTTGTAGCACTTTTAAGTCTTGCCTGGTATCCAAGCAACGGAGGTGTGCCGTGATTAAAGGGTTAAAATTGCACGTTGATATCAAAATGGCGTCTCAGGAGAAGGGGGCTTTACCACCTGAAAGCGTGACCAGTGCACAAGCTAGACTTTTTTTAGCGAACAAAAAGAAGTGAGATGAGTAAAAATAGTAAAATAAATAATTTTGACATAATAAATTTGCCATCTATTTTATAATGTGGTTCAATCAAGCCTTAGTATTAACGATGTTGTGTACTACTACCATTCATTTTGAAAATATGTATTGTAGTTGCTAGCCTGTTATAGAGAATTTAGTAATAGTTTGAATTTTTAGTCCTCATCAGAATGGTCGCACCCACAATAATTAAATCACATCTCTTTGTTTGAATCTAGTCATCTAAGAATCTTCCATTTTTGTTGTTATGATAATATTCTTCCTCCCTTGATCCACGTCTCTTAAATAAAATGTCAAAGTTTGTTGTTAATGTGTCTATTAAGCATTGACCATTAATTTAATTGCTATACCAAATCACACACATAATATTTAATAATCTATTTACTCCTAGACTACAAGATTCTAGTTCTTATCGCTGTCAAAAATGTCTTCAATATGGTCACTTTACTTACGAGTGTGAAGGAAAAAGAAAATATTTGTATCGACCATCACGAAGTAAAATTTTAAAGAGGAAAAAAGATGAACCACCTCCGCCTCCCCCACGGTAACCAATATCATAGTGCTATACAAAGTTTTAAGTAATTATCCTTAAATGAATTTTTAATCTTTAATGAGTGTTCTAGTATGAACACAGTGGTGATTTATCAGCTTAATGTTTACATAATACACATTCTGCCATCAATACTCTACAAATATTAATACTTATTTGCATTTAGTTAAACACATATATCCTTGATGTTCCTGTACATGTATATATGTGATCACACACATATATAATATATATATGTATGATTACATACCGTATATCGGGAAACATTCGTGTTGCTAAATTTTTACGAATTTCACAAATTTAACTCCATCGTAAAAATATCCCTCGCCAATTTCTTACAATTATGGGCGTGGCAAATGGTTGCGCAGAAAATTCGATTATAGGTGTGGCAAATAGTTGGTAAAAGTAATAGTAACCACATGGCTCTCTTTAAATATTTCAAGAAGGAAGAACATTTTCCTCTACCTGATCCTTTGGGATCACTATCAACTAAAGTTCCGTCTTCTCCATTGGAGGTCCATACCTCCTTATAAACATGGTATCAGGAGTCTATTTCGAATGTCTCCATTGTCGAGTGCAGGCGTGAGAAAACGTGTTTAGGGTGTGGTCAAACAGTAATAATTCTAAGTGGGTGGAAACATGGTATAAATTCGCAAAATTAATATTCACGAAAACCACAATTTCACCAATTCGCAAAAATATCCCGACGTGAAAGTTTCCCAATATACTGTATATACATGTACAGGAACATTAGGGATATATTATATCACTGATATTCCTATACTTAAACATATTATATACAATGTATTTAAGTATATATCTTAAAGTGTTGAAATAGTATATCTTGAGATTTTTGTTTCTTCTAGTGTCTCATCAGAAAAATCAACAAAAAAAGATAGCAACAAGAAACGATCAAGGTAAGTATATAAATATAGAGTATACTTTAACAATATACAATGTCACTCAACATATTGCTATGATAAATACTGATGTTATGGAAGGTGAACTTTAATATAAAAGTGATAAACACACGATATAATATACATGTTGCTAAATGTACACTTCTTAATATATTCATAGGACTTCAAAGAATAAGCAATCAAAAAAATCTCGTAAAAGAAAACACAGCGAGGAGAGTAGTTCTGACACAGGAGAGAGTGAAACTTCATCTTCTGAGAGTGACTCTGGAACTGGGTTAGTTAAAGCAATCCATCATTTAGAAATCTTAGCTTTGGCTTTAATCACAACCAGAATACTCTTAAACATCATGTTATATATCTATAACAAAAGAGGTGTTTATGCCTTTAGAACAACTTTTTGGTATGAATTAACATAATTGATACGTGGACACATTAAGTAATATTAAAGAGTTGTGAATCATTAAACCAAAGCAAGGAAGATGTACAGCTACACTATTATTTTCAATATAGCTACCACTTATTCATTGCTATGTAGTAATTCGTTTCATTGCTTTCTTAGGTCTGATTCCAGTGATGAATCTGGGTCTGAGTCCGGATCAAAAAGCAGTGGTAGCAGTTCGGATTCATCTGACAATGATAGATAACAGCACTTTTATTTCATCAATACAATTATAGTGTTGTTCTCTTCTTTCTTATTAATTCTTTTTTTCTTTCATGGTATATTTGTCATCTTAACAGTTAATTTATAATAATTATTAACTCTTTATGATGACACACCCAATATAAAATGGCTTTGTTATGGATACTCGACAGCATTAGTCGTTATCCAAAATTTTAACCCCTTCTTTTTTTATTGAATTCTCTCACGTCAGCAGATGTTCTATCTTTAATAGAGGGCTTCCTCTAACTATCTCTGATCTACATCCGCCAAATTCTGTTGATGTTTTAGGAGGTTCCAGTTTGATGATGGAGTAGCGACCAGGGCAATTGGAATCATTAACTGCTTTGTTTACTGGTTTGGGTACATAAGAGTTGCCACATGAAGAGACCACTCTTCAAAATCAGATGACTGTTGTAGAAGTAAGAACATAGTGAGATAGTATGTCTGGAGACCCAATACAGTAACCAATCCATAACCTGTTTCAGCCTGCATGAACACGCTTCCTTAATATATTGCTAAAAATAAAAGAAGGTAAATGTGGAGGAGACACATGATTGTAAAGATAAAAATGATAAATAAATGATATTTAGCTAATACCATTCTTTTTGTGTCCATTTGGACATAGCACTGAGAACCCAGTTACAAAAGAGGAAATAGGATCAAGACATACCTGGTATGGCGGCAAAACTGAACCTAGAGTCTCTGTAACAGTAACATTCATGTATACAGATATTTCATGTAACTTGGATGTCATTGAGAGAAAGATGTCAATTAACACTCTTTTTTTTCTAGTTGATCAGTGGACTGGGTCATAGAATTACAAGCTAACCAACAAACCTGGTCAATACAATTGGTTAAAAAGACTACATAGTATCGTCAGCTGGTGACTGGTATTAATGCTGATCAAAAACCGTCACTGAAGTTATATAATTCTGGTTTAACTATAATCATTTGTTTCAGTCAACATTATTTGTGACATTACATTATAAAGATAAAGCTGTTATACTTGTTGTTAACAATTTTGGAGCTAGAATAGATAGTGTACTGTAATGTTTTTATGTATCTAGAAGACTTTTAATTAATTGTTGATCAGATCAATTAAAAATCAATTAAAAATCAATTAATGTTGGTCACGCGTGGTTGGAACCTGCTGTTATTTCCCGCCAAATTGTCACGAGTTTCTGCCTGGTGTTTGTCGTAATGAAGCATGACAGAGATGTCTTGAAAATATTAAAAAGACTCCATTTGCAAGCCTTTTTAGTTCACAGACTCCCGTGGGTCTTCGTCGCTACGACTCATCTCTTCGTTCTCCACTTCGCCCCTCTTCACGACTCGTCTCTTCGTTCTCCACTTCGACCCTCTTAACGACTCGTCTCTTTGTTCGTCACTTCGTTGGATCCCTCCTCTTCGCTGGATCATCCTTTTTATTTTATTTTCTGTTCTTTTTATTTTATTTTATTTTATTATTTATCTGTTTTTTTTTATTTATTTTTTATCTTTTTATTTTTGTTTATATCAATCAGTTATAATTGACTTTTCTCTTCGTTTCTACAGGACTCAATTGGAAGTTACCACGAGTTGTCTGATGTTCTCTGGTGTTTTAGACTGTTCTCTGATGTTCTATGGTGTTTTGACTGTTCTCTGATGTTCTCTGGTGTTTTAGATTGTTCTCTGGTGTTTTGACTGTTCTAGGTTCTCTGGATGTAAAAGATGAGTCGCTCTCCTGCCTGGTCTCTTCTCTCTTCTTCTTTCAAGCCTTCTTTCCTTTTCTTTTTATTTTTATTTTTATTTTTTTTGGGCTATCCAGCCCATACAAACCCTATTAATTATCTTCCCCCTGCCGCCTGGCGGCCTCAAAAAAATTTTTTTTTTTAATATCCGAGGCCGCCAGGTGGCGGGGGGAAGCTCTGATCTTCTAGGGTGCGTGTGTGTTGGTGGTCCTTTTTCACTTCCTCTGTCTCTCTTCACTCTCTATCCATTCATTGTCACCATCAGTTCATAACTACTCTCTCTTTCTTTCCCTGCAGGAGCAGCACTGGTGAAAAAGGTGAGCTGTCTCTCCATCCATTCACTTCTCATCCATTGTTTAGTCATCCAGTTGTTATTCTTCTCTTTTTCTCCCTCTATGTTCTCAACTTGTGGACTGACTGGACTCTTGGGAACTCTCCATCATCTCTTTCCTATAATTGTTGGATTGGAGACCTTCACTGGACTTCTTAGGGACTCTTCAACTACAGAGACTGTTTTTATTTTTGACTTCTTGAGGACTCTTATATTTTTAGTTGTCATTTTTTTGTCATTTTTTTTGTTTTATAGTTTTTATTATATGTATTAATTTTCTTAAAATATAACATTTTTCACTAAATTTGTCAATCTTAACTTTGAAGATATTTATTTAACAATTTTTTTATACCTTTAATTTTTTTATTAAAAATGAATTAGTTGAAAATTCAATTTCTTTTGAAACTCTAATACTACAATCAGTTTACATATTATTCCTACTGTATACTAATCACTGAATTCTATCTTTTACAACTATTATCATTTTATTTATTAGTTTGTGTCTGTCTCCTTTTTATTATATTATTATATAATATCATTTTATTTATTAGTTTGAGTCTCCTTTTTATTATATTATTATATAATATCATTTTATTTATTAGTTTGTATCTCCTTACATTAAAATAGAATCATTTTTTACAAAAAATTAATTAAAAATCTATTAAAACTTTTGCTTGTTAGTCGTGTGCTAATAATTGAGATTTTCCCGCCATAATCATGGTCACGCGTTCTTTTACTTGTTGTGTACACGTGCTGATGATATTTTTCCCGCCCAATCAATGTGGTTTAATTTCTGTTTCAGAGTTTTTAATCAAGTTTTTCTCAGATATTTTTTTCTTTTAATAGTCAAAATTAATCTTTATTTGTTATTTAATTTTTTAAAACTATTTAAGAAGTTTAGGGTTCAGTGTCTACACACAAATTTTATTACACTTTTTTTAATTGTAGATCAGATTAAAAATTTATAGCATTAAATTTGTGCCATCATTATCATGTAATCTTAAATACAAAATTGAGCATACAACTGAGTTCCATGGCTCACCAAGTGATATAAAGGCTCTGATATGCAGTATTAGAATGAGTCTATTAATATGGGGTTGAGTCCAACTTGCTTCAGAGTCTGTGTTTACTACACAACTATTAGCAAACAAATTATTCTTTTTTTAAAAGAACAATTAATCTTTATTTATCATTTAATTTTTTTAAAACTATTTTAGAAGTTTAGGGTTCAGTGTCTACACACAAATTTTATTACATTTCTTTTAAATATTGAGCATACAACTGAGTTCCATGGCTCACCAAGTGATGTAAAGGACTCTGGTATACAGTATCAGAATGAGTCTATTAGTATGGGTTTGAGTCCAACTTGTTTGATACTTGTCTGTGTCTATTACGTAACTATTAGCAAACGAAATTATTCTTTTTTTTAAAAAGAATAACAAACATGATAGTGGGTAGTAGGATATCAACAAACTACAATTAAAATGTACACCTAAAATCAATTGAACAATTATAATTCATTGCCTTAGCTTTGTATCCAGATGCTTGATGAACATTTTTAAGTATAATTTTATAAAACATGGAATATCCTCATCCTAATCCAAATTTGTTTTAGATAACGCAATAGTATGTAAAAAATAGATTGTGTGGAAAATGTGATTCGTTTTAAAAGTGCAGATATTTCATGGTAAACTAGGAGGTATAACTGGTTTGTCTTGGTCTGTAGAACTGTTTGATAAAGATTCCATAGATATTCTGAAAAAAGAGAATCTTACAACATTTTTCAACAGTAGTTTATTTGGTGGCCTAATTTTAATACCAGTAATCTTTTCTTATTTATTCAAAACAATATCTAATTAATGACGTAATCATATTTTATTCTCATAATAATATATTCTAAACTAAGAACATTCTCTATATTGAACTCTCCTCAGTGTCCTAATCCAGTCCATGCTAATATCCCAAAGTGTCCACTACAGACTACAGAGAGGCTCACATCTTAAACGCATGTCTTCATTATAGACACTTTAAACTTTATCTTTCTTAGATATATATCCTTTACCCTCCAGTCCATACATGAACTAGACCATACCACTTCTTACATATATATGTACTTACTTTCTATCTAGACTAAGGGTCCATCCAGCCAAGGACCAGCTAAGATTCTTGTTATACTAAGAGCTAACCAAACATTTGTGGGCTTTACTGACTATTAGCAACATAATGGAGACTGTTGACTATGAGGAGAGGTATAATTGAAGAACTGTTTGTTCCAGTCAATACGTCAGCCCTATAGAAAAGAAGAAAGGATGCCATGGAATTAAGATTCAAGGAAACTTTATTTAGTCATATGAAAGCTGAGGATGGACATTCCAATTCCTATTTCCTGTTTCTTCCGCGCATCTTTGCGTATTTTAAAAATTCCAATTAACGACCTTGATAACTTTCAATTTCTTATTCCTTATTCCATTCTTTGTATATGTGCCATTTCTAGGCTTTTCTTGTTATTAATAAAACACAGAGCACAAGCACCATGAGCTGTCTCTTAGAATCAAGCGTCAGTGAGATGTTTCTAGTTGGGTTGAGTTCCTGATTTTGGTTGTATCTTCTATGAGTATTATTTACGGAAGCCGAGGACATACATTCCATTTGATTAAAATAAGAAATAGGAATTGGAATGTCTGTCCTCGGCTTCCATAATTTCAGGATGCTTGTTCTATGTTCTAATCTTGTACTCATACCAAGTACTACTAAACCCACTATAAGGACACTCATTGATAAAACCAAGGTGATGAATACCGACAGATGATAAAAGTTATAGTTGATAGACAAACTGATGGATACAGATGGATAGTGGATGGATAGATATTATATATAGCTATGTGGTACATTAGATAGATGTATGAATAGATAATACTTACCTGCCAGTAGTCCATGTCCAATTATTGCAGTAGTTCTAATAAACATATGAACAGTCTATAACAACATAGAGTAAGTAACACATAGTAATAGCAGAACTTACTAAGGCAAACTTTGAACTAGTCATATCTTACTATGTTCTTTTACTTCTACAGCAGTCATTTGATTTTGAAGAGTGGTCTCTTCATGTGGCAACTCTTGTGTACTCGAACCAGTAAACAAAGCAGTTAATGATTCCAATTGCCCTGGTCGCTGTTCCATCATCAAACTGGAACCTCCTGAAACATCAACAGAATTTGGCGGATGTAGATCAGAGATAGTTAGAGGAAGTCCTCTATTAAAGATAGAACATCTGCTGACGTGAGAGAATTCAATAACAAAAAGAAGGGGTTAAAATTTTGGATGACTTTCTCCGGCTAATGGCTGTCTGTATACTGAGTAGCAACGATTACAATCCTTTAATGAATATGTTAGAAGACTCTTCATCAAAGGAGAAATGGCGTCTGTTATTTGAGAAATGCATCGCAATTAAACAACTTACTGTTACTCCAGATAGTTTCTCTTCTGGTCTAGATATCATTTTAGCTAAGACATGTCAATGCAATAGGGCTGACATTCTATGTTACTTTCTAGAAATGTACCCAAATATGTGGAATATTAACAGCCTTGTGCCAATTGATAATGAATACTTCAGTACAAACAATCACAAAAGCTGTGTAGAGACTTTCCCTATAAATGATTCATCATCGTATGCATCACACAACATGTTCCTACACTTTGCTGTGTATCAAGCATCCTCTCAAAGTAAAGAAGTTAGAAAATTGTTACGTTATGCTGCAGCAAGTGGTCATATAGATGTAGTCAATGTGTTGTTAGAATTTGGTGCCTTAGTCGATACGACTGACTGTTGCCAACTTACTCCATTGATGACATGCTGTGAACTAGTCTTAGAATCTGGAGATCTAGCTAGCTGGGAGCAGTTACATAGTACTAAGGCTAGTATAATATCATTACTGGCTTCAAAAGGTGCCAACATGAATCACAGAACTCATTGCTGTGGTATGACTCCACTTATGTATGCAGCAGCGAAAGCACCTTTTTTACTTGATCTTCTCATAAAAGAAGGTGCTAATTGCCATCTTACTGATGATTTTGGTTTTATTTTTATTCATCATGCTATAGGAGCAGGTAGATTGGTTGATCTGTCATCACACCATTTTCTTCTCTGGCAGATACTTTGTTTGAAAATCCATCTACAATTCCATGGCCTGTTGAAGTATCAAAGTTTAATGATTCCTCAGCATTAGAGTTTTCATCTGCCTATTAGTCAAAATCAAACAAGCCATTTTTCAATTTACCACGTCTTTTTAATCATCACTGTTGTCCTGACAATGTGAGAGCAGAAGTAGTTGGTTTGGTGGTACAGTTTCACACAGTTAATAAACTCAAGTTGTCAAGCAACAGAGCAACATGCAACTTAGAACTGGAGGAAAACATCTCACAAGAGTTGCTATGTTTTCGTCGACAACATTTACAAAATTATGAAGATTCATTTGACATTATCTTACTATTGCAAACAGAACTCAATGAAACTGAACCTGTCAATTTACCTCAGTTGATCCACTTAACGGAGGTAATGATTGAAAAGGACATTTATCATTCTTAAACTATATTGTAAGTTTCATTGAAGTTGGGCTCCACCCTAACAATCATGCCAGAGACAGAAAAGGTACTGTTAATCTGCTAGTAAAGCTGTCAGAGCTTTTCTCACTTATTTGTCATAGACATAAAGCTAGATTGTTGATGTATAATCCTTACTTCCTGCTTCCATTTATGGAAAAATGTCTTTTATTAACTATCTTGCTACCTAATTTTGAAACATTTTAGGCACATCTTGGACAACATGCCTGACACACACACACATATGCTATAAAAATTGCCATGGTAACAGTCACCATAAATAACATAAATTCCTTACCATAGCATCAACATATAATCATAGCAACAAATACCATAGGAACATTGCTATATGAAGATTAGATCTATCCAGCATTATTTTAAGGCTAAAACTAATTGCCTTGTAGCATTTTTCTAATTTTGTCACAAACATGATCAAAACCTACCAGATATCAAATTAATAATCATTCTAAGCATTATTGGCAAGTTTTGATTTTAAAAATTTTCTACCAAATGTGAGAAGTTTAGCCATAATACCATTTTGTGCACATTTTGGATTGAAAACATTTATTGCCATAACATATAAATTTGCAAATCAGGTCACACACACATACACACACATATATATGTATGTATTATAGATCCTTTGAGAAGTAATCACAAAAGGTTTTAGGTCTATATGTTGTTAATTTGATAAATTACAGTAAATACATACCCTCTAACATGTTTCTGCAGTGGGGAGGGAATAACCATGTCATTGTGAGACTACGTTAATCCACGTCAATTACTTTCTCATGTGTTAACTATTATTATGAATAATATGTTGTTATGATATATGCATTAATATTGTGTAATTCCAAAAAATCTAGATTATATAATTTAAAAATGTACATGTTAAATCTGTATGTCATTTCATTACAACCAATGAGTATGTAGATAAATGTCAGTAGTAATCATCATTACGATGGACAAAAACAAAACAACAGAGAGAACATGATAATGTAACAACAATAGCCTAAAATGATAAGAGTAATGTATTATTTCATGTGATTCAGCTTTGATAATGTTACCTTTAAAACACCTATACTCAATACCAGTGATCCAAATATGACAGCAAAATTATTAAGAGAAGAAGGGAGAGCCTCATCACATGGCTAGAATGTAATATTTAGTAAGTAAATAAGCACAATTGTAAAAAGTCACATAGAATATTTCATACATAGAATATTTCATTGTCATGATATTTTGAAAATATATTAAACTGACATTGTTGTCGCTATATATGGTGTCATGCACAATATCTACCTTTTGGTAATAGCCCATTGAATCACAATCAATTGTGCAACTACAACTACTTGGAACAGTTTGAGTAGCTTTATAGTAGGTTGTATTAACCCAACTGCTTGACCCATCAGTACCACAACACAAAAACTAAAGAATAACAGGTATGGATAGTAGTATATTCATGACTGTTGTCAGTTTATATTGTGGTGTCCTTCTTGTGGTCCGTTATTTTGTTTGTTCATAATTATTGTATGTAAATATTCATCTTTATTAAAATTATCATCTCACTCTAGTTTGAACATCGTCTACAAATTTGTTAACTTCTGGATCATAATCATTGGCTGAATCTTGACGATACCCTTCAATATTAGTTTCAAACTTGTTGACATATCTGTCCACCTAATATATATAGATTATGGATAGATATATAAATAATAGAAAATATTTACATAGATTAATAGATGGATGGATGGACAAAATGGACTGAAGAATAATCAGTGAATGGATGGAGCAATAAACAGATAATGGACATCTAAAAAGATGGATAGACACACAGACTGTTCTATTATTGGACTGATGAAATATAGATATGAGAAATGAATAACAAATGACGTAGATACATTGATGAATTAAAAAATAATGTTGAATTGATACAGGGAACTTATGGGATTGGTTTGATAATACTCACCAAATTATCTTTAAGTCCTAGCACAAGTGAACCTGACATAATTTCCAATATCACAATTATGATCATCACAGTACCATACTGTATTAAACAATAATAATCACATTAGTCAATATTTACATTACACATCATATTGTAGGACTTGCCCTATGATCGTAAGACTATTACGACAATACAAATGATTATATTATTCTTCATGTCATTGACTGAATATTTCCTGTATTTATGACAATAGACACTTCGAGAAGCCAAATTTATGATTTTATATGTTGCTATGCCATACCCAGTATATTAAAGGCCAGGGATACCAAACCTCTACTAATGCAATCAGGTTAGAGTATTGTAGAACTTCATTCAAATATAATAGAATTTTAGTGTTTTATAATAAATTAATCCATGATTTTTATATTATATACATATGCAAGTACATGTATGACCTGACCATAAAGATAAACATCACTTAATTAATGTATATTAATATTGTATTCAAATTGTACACTCACAATAGTTAATATAGGCCACCACAATCCAATTGCAGTGAATATTCCCAGTGCAGCAATGGCAGTAGTCAATACCCCTAGGGCAATGACACCACCAGCTAGTAGTTCTGCATTTTCTCCATTGGGAATTGGATCATTGATCAAAGAATACACACCAGTTGATAACATAGTTACACCAATCAACTATATTTAAAATAAGCAAGAGAAATATGTATATAACCAAGTCTTTAACAAAGTTTGTAGCTCTATATCATACCCCACGGTTAGAAGAGAGTGATCATGATCTTTTAGATATACTTTCAGTAATATTTTATTATAATTCTTATTATAATGCTATTAGTAAACTAATAAAGCTATATTTCTAAATCAAGTATATAGCAGACACTAGATCTATATATAGATCTAGTATATATATAGATATATATAGATCTAGATCTATAATGTCTATTTAGACAAGCACTTTTTAATTTTTTTGACTACATTTTGTTGAGGGCACTTTCATGTAACAATTTTTCTATAGTCTATAAAGTCTCAATTATAAAATATCATTTTCAACATTTATATACTTACCATTAAAGCTCCATTGAGTATGATAAACACAACACGTATAACTTGACCACAGTAGCCTATCTCTCCAGTCATATTGAAGCCACTGATCTCTAATTTACTTTGTTCTTACTCTCTTGAGAAACAGCACAACTTATATTATAACTATTAGTACATACTGATCACTAAGGAATCACTGCATGTGACTGGTATAATTAGTCCATAAAAGTGACACTAACTTTATCACTCTACATTCTTTGACATCTTTATTGCATTATAATTATATAGCACTACGTTATTGCTAATATATGTATTCTGTATACAGTATTATATACACTTATATTATGGTTAGTGTTATCAATAAGTCATGAGATTTGATGTCATATTGTAAAGTGTCAATATCCGTGTATAGGCTTCTGTTGATATTAGTGCTTGAATACTATTTAACTATCTTCGGATATAATACGTGATATGAGCCAACTGAATCTTTACTATGAATGCTAACAGACTACTATATGTTAACAAGGTTCATAGCTTTATACTGAGATCAAAACATTATATGCAAACATCACGAAAGCTTCATGAACTCAATTAAGATGACCTGAACTATATACACTATATTAACTGGTACTGAACTAAATGTAATACTTAGGTTCATACTACAAAATGTCTACAGAATAATTTATGCAGTATACATGTATTGGGAGGTGGGTGGGGCTTATTATTAAAAGTAGCTCCACCTACCTGTGACACAGCTGATTGAGACAAGTAGCCCTTCTCTGTTTAGTAGCAGGCTCCTCTGAAGAGGCTCAAAAATCTACTCAGTGCTGCTTATATGTTTAGTGCAAAAAAGTAACCTTAGACCACTTGACCAACATTAATGCTGCACCTAAGTATCTAACATGTAACAATGATATCTCCTTCTTAGTTTGCACCACAATCCCTTATCTATTGATTCAGCTATGTGAGTAATCACCCACCACAACTGAGAAGATGTCATAGTTATTATACATTTTTGCTGGTTATTGGAGCTGTTGTTAATTGTTATTTACAAATCATCCGAGGTCAGGCTTTTCAGAATATGAAATCTAAAATGGATTGAAGTTTAACGAACCATTTTAAGTTATGTCATGTACTTAGGCTGCTAGCTTTAAAATGATAATAAGAATTTGTTTAGTGTTTTATTGTTACAAGAGTTTTGTAGATTATTGACTGCAAAAGTATACAACATATATACTGACTTGGTTGTTCAGTATATAACTAGCTAAAATATTAATCTCTGTCTCTGTCTATCTCTCATTCTCTCTCCATCTCTGTCTGTCTCTCTCTCTCTCTCTTTCACATTTCATACTTTAAGTTGTACTCTTAATGTCTTCAGTTCTATATTATAAATTAGCTATATAATATTATACATATATATATATATATATATATATATTATATAGACTTTGCTTTTGCTGACTATCACAACAGAATCTCTCTCTAGTTGAAATGGGATTTTGATTTTATTCTAATTTTAGTTTTTATTTTGTGGTTTAATTATAGTTTTGATTAGCAACCCTGATTACAAAGTAAGTATAGCATGTTTGTACAGTTACAAATAGTTCAATGTATTATTGTAATAATGTACATGCACTAATATTACATACTAATAATACATACTATTACTATCACTAGTATTGAGGTCAAGGTTAACACTCCCCAAAAGGTGGTCTGACTCTTAGTGACCTGACCAGTTATATGGGCCTGATATAGATTACTAGTATTGCATGTTACTTGTCTTCTGTAGTCAAGGTATTATAGTTTATGACAAAATAATCAACTTATAAGCTAGTCTGAAATGCTTATTGGAATAAAAGTGCTCTTTCTTCTTGCATTATGTAGCTGCTGCTATGCTATAAGCTGCTGTAAGTATTGATATACATATTTATATATTCAACCATATGCTATAAATTTATTTTAGCATTGGGACCTCTCTCAAGTGCAGCTTGTGTTGGTTCTTGCCAATTACAGAACTGTGGGACAGGCAGTTGTGATGAGTAAGTTTATATTAAAATACCCTACGATACAAAACAATTTGGTACCTATGCTATTCATAGTCATTTGTGTTTTAATTTTTAGTAATAAAATTTGCCATTGCAGCCGCTGTATTGATGGACCACCTTGGCGTATGTTATATACACATGGGTTTAAAATTAATGTTAAGTATATTTGCAGATTTAAATATAAATGCAAACGTAGACGTCGCTGGTCGGAAGAGAGCACTTCAAGCCTCAAGAAATATGACAATAAATGAGGATGTAGGAAAATTTAGATTGTGTGGCACAGGGTCAGGAGACTATATGAATCGCACTTTTGTTTTTTCAGTTACTACAGTCGAAAGGACAGCAAATGGTATTTCTATATACTTATCGGTTGTACCCTAATGTTTTATTATTTCACACTTGCAGAGAATGTGGATTACAATCCAAATGCTCTTCCAACACTTATGTTTTTTACTGAAGAAGTTGAAAGCACACAATGTGTTGAAATTACAATCCATGATGATGATGAAATGGAAACTGGAGAAAAATTCAGTATCGTCATTACACGTCCTATTATTGAAGACAATGCATACAACATAACTATGTCCATTGGTGATACAGTGGAAGAAGGTGAGTATGCTTAATTTGTGTAGCAATTCAAGTCACATATATAATTCTATATACAGGACATTCGTTCACCTTAGACATGAACATTGTTGATGATAATGGTATGTATGTTAATATTCTAACACAGTACACTTCATTTTTCTTAATCTATATAACAGATACTAATTCTGCTGGGTCTGCTACTGCATCAATACTATTGTGTATTATTGCATTTATGGCTGCTACCATAGGAATGCTCCTTTAATGTATGAACATACTGAGTTACAAATGAGTGTATATGCCTATATTTACATCATTGTATATCTCTGTGAAGCACCACACAAAAATACATCACTAAAAATAGATTTGTTGAATTAAAAAAAATTTGTGTTTATCCAAGTTGTATGTAGTAAAGTTATTTTTACCAAAATAGCAAACCAAACACAAATTTGTTTTGTTACTATGTACTATTGTTTATGTACTTAATGGTTTGAACTAATAATGCTTTTTATTAGTATTTTGTATGGATGCATATAAACCAATTAATCTTCATTAATAGGTTAAAACAACTTAACATATAACCTTACCTTTTTAAAGAATTGTATTGGGATAGACAATGAAAATAGTAACATTGGAAATGCATGTTTACTGCCATTGAAATAAACATCTGTTTTCATTAGATTGTGGCCATAGTATCCAGTATTACTATTTTTATAAGTCATATACTCCAGTACAATTCCCTCAACATAGCAGATTGAAATGCATATATTTTCTTTGTACAATACAGTTCACTACTCACGTGACATATGGGTGGAGCTTACATTTTGTAATAAACTATCTCCGCCTACCACACGTGGCGGTTAAATTGTTATTCAAGAATGGAAGATAGTCCTACTCTACTCAGTGGCACTTTTGAACAAACTCAAAAGACAGAACATAACGCTATATTTATAGCAGACGATAAAACAACCGACATATCAAAGAGAGAACTGTCAAAACAAGACGACACTACCAAACATGGTGCCACCAGAAAAGTTAGTGAATTTGTTCAAAATGTTGATGTTCATGAGGGAGAACCAACCAATATCTCATCAGAGAATAGCAACAATAAAGCAGTCTCCATTGAAAACTTTAAAAAGGTAACTGAGGATTTAGAAACATTACAGAGTTTACTTGAACTAGACAGTCAAACACCGTTAGACTGGGAGCTACAACAAGGTCCTAGGAATGAACAAATAGATCTGGATATAACAGGTACTACCTCACAAAACTCTGTGACAGAACACAAAGAACTACCAACTTTGCCTTCTTTACAACAACCTAAAGAGTTGTCAATTATTGAAGATTCTGACTCACACTATGACACGAAGGAACTGCCATTAACAGTGTCTGGAACATCATTGCAAGAGCCTAAGGAATTGCTAGAGATTGAAGAAGATATGTCAATGGAAGTATCAGTTTTAGATGATCATGATCCAGTAGATACTCCTGCAGATCAGATAGTACTACCTAGTACTGATACATGTACATCAAGTGACCATCTTCCAATGGATTGTTATCAATCAGAGCAATTACTTACTGAAACAGAAGAGACGTCCTCTTATAGTGACAATACTCAAGTGGTTTGGTTTGACTATCAGTTGGAGACACTGCCGAAAATGGTTGTTGAAACAAGAACCGAATTTATGAAGAACAGAGACAATTATTTTAGAGGATGTAAATGGTTAGTAATTGAGAAATTTATTGACAATGATGTCAGTGATATCCAATACTGTGTATTGGAACTATTTACACTTCTTCGTTTCCTCTTTCCTTTCTCCCTACTACCCTCTATCCCTTCATCTTTTTTTACTTTTCATCTCTCTCTCTCTCTCTCTCTCTCTCTCTCTCTTTTCCTCTCTCTCCTCTAACCTTAAAATTTCCCTCTTTCTTATTGTTTTACCCTTTTTTGTCTCTTTAATCCTTTCACTCCATCCACTCTCCTTTAGGTCACCAGATGGTACCTGTCTCTTAACATGTAATAATGACTGTTCTCTTCGTTTATTTAATTTACCTCCTGAACTCTATACTGGAGTACCTGATGAAGCTCTACCTGAACTGGTAAGAAAAAAATCTTTACTATTCCATTGGATAGCAAAGACTATAGAGAACATATTACTAACCTCTAAAATTTAGAGGTTAGTAACATGTTTCCTATGGTTCAAATTCAACCAATCAGAAAAACTCTAAACACTTATGTTTTTGGTGCCTAGTTACCCTCAAACACTTAAGCATTATGAATTATAAAATACCTTGTCTTCTGCCTTTGAAACTATGACCTATGTTTCTAGTCATTGCCTAGAGACGTAATAATATCAGTTTTAAATTTAATAATTATTTATTTTTGGTTTATGCTTGTTTGTGTATTCTTTGTTAGGTTCCTGCAGTTGTTTCTAGTGAAGGAGAAATTATATATGATTTCTGTTGGTTTCCTGTTATGTCATCCTATGACTTGAGTACATGTTGGTAAGATAATAAATATCTTGTAAATTTATTATACTCTGTTTCTCATCTTGTACTAGTTTTATTAGTTGTAGTCGTTGTTCACCTGTTCATTTATGGGATGCTTATGATGGTCACTTGAGGTGTTCATATTTAGCATATAACCATTTGGTAAGTAATAAAACATTAGTATGAAAATTTGTGTTAATGTTTTATTGTCTTAGTAATTGTTTATAAATGTATCTATGTATTCGATTTTTGTGTTATGAGTCCATACTTTACAACTCTCTCTCTCTCTCTCTCTCTCTCTCTCAGGAAGAGATGGTCACTCCACATTCCTTATGTTTCAATAGTGACGGTACTAAGTTATATACTGGATTTCAGAACTGTATTAGAATATATGACACTGGTAGACCTGGACGACAATATGAAACTAAAACAACTTATGGTAAATAAAATAATTTGTTTATTCATTCAATTAATATAATACTTGTATGATTATTTATAGTTACTTAAATGTTTAATAATAAATGTATTTTTGATGTTTTAGATCGTAAAAATGGAGGTCAAAGTGGTATTATTTCATGCATAGCTGTGAGCCCAACTACTCAGGATACATATGCTTTAGGCTCTTATGCTGGTTCTGGTAAGAAGGACAACACATACATATAATATACACTGTAGTCTAGACATCTTATCAAATACTGCCTCTATGTTGATGTTTAAATGTACAATGTACATCTTTTTATTGACAAATATCTACCTGTTTTTACTACTAGTGGGATTATATTCAGATTTGGTCAAAGGAACTATATTTGTTTTACAAAGTTTAAGGAGTGGTGTGACTCATCTTATGTTCTCATGTTGTGGTAACTATATCTATACTGGAGAGAGAAAGGTATTATGAATGATAATGAACTATATTGGTGAATAAAATGTATGACTAGGTGGAAGGATAGATAGTGGAAAGATTATAATTAGATAAGTTACTTTGTTAAAACACAGATGGATTAATGAGCTGATTGACACATGTAATATTGTATTGTAAATATTTTTATTTTATTGACTATAGATTTTTTTTCTGTTATTTCTCAGAGCTCTGATCTAACAGTTTGGGACATTAGATATCCTGACTCCTTTCTTTACCAGTTTCAGAGGACAGTTACCACAAATCAAAGAATATATTTTGACATAAGCAAGTCAGTCCATACATTGTAATCCTTTATATTACACTATATATATATATGTATATATGTGTGTGTGTGTGTGTGTGTGTGTGTGTGTGTGCGTGTTTACATGTGTACTCAAGTAGAGATGGTTGGGTGAACAGAAAATGGAGGGGCATATACCAACTTAGTGAATGTATGACTAGAAGGAAGTGGATAGCTATAACATTATATGAATAGACTGATGGATGGAGGATAGATAGATTGAGTGAGGTAATGTAAGTTATAATAGTAATAAAATCAAATACATCAAATCTATTTAGAAATAATACCTTTTTTCTAGGAATGGACAATATTTAGTGTCAGGTAGTACAAATGGAAGAGTTGATTTTTGGGATTTGTCGTCATCTCAGTCAGTTGAGGCAGAGACGGAGACTTTGTCATCTAGTTGTCAAATACAAGCTCATGATGATGCCGTTAATGGCTGCAGGTATGCAATACACACACATAGTATGGAGTAATGGTTACTTGCTATTGTTGCGCACATATTCGTTAAACGCTGATGCACATATGATATAATCTTGTTAAGTAGTACTTCAATATCATCGTGATACATAAGGCACTTGTACTGTGAACATTTCCTATTACACTATTACTGCTATTACTATAATGTGACATGTACATGTACTATATGTGCCGTAAGTACTGTGGTTATCACTTAACCTCACCAGTCATAAAGGTTATACATATTATATATATAACAGTGGAACCTCTTACCATATGATAGCGTAATATGATCTTACTTCTATACAACAGTAAGTTTCTACACACTTGTATTTGTATTGCGGCCATTTTTATAATTTTAATAACATTTACAAGTTATAATGTAACTTGTGCTTTTGAACATGCTGTCCGTGCACATATCTGTTGTAATGGCAGCACATATATCAGTTAATTTGCATAATTGGAAATGAGAAATGCATTTATTAAGTAAGACCTGGATGTGTTTTGAATAAAGAGTACAAAACATATATTAGTATTGATCTTTGAGTTTAATATTGAGTTTTGGTATGTTCATAATGCTTCTTGTTATATGTGGTAAGTGAAATAATTTTTACCAGTTACTCTAGGGAGGTTATGTAGATGCATATCTACTTCTTGTAACAATTTTTCTTGTGGCTATGGTCATCAGAGACTGATAGATCACACCTTAATACAATCAATATTTTATTGTTTAAAACAATAGCTTTCAGACTACTATCCTTCTTGAGGTATTTAAAAGAGTTCTTACTGAAATTTTGTCATGTCATGGTTGATAGGGAGGTTCCATTGTACACAAACCAATAAATTAGATACGTATTTACAAGCAGACACATAATGTGGTATACAAAGTGAATGCCTTTTTGTCTTTCCATAGTCTTCATCCCATTTTACCATTACTTGCTACTAGTAGTGGTCAATGGACTTTCCCTCAGTCACTAGATAGTGAAGATGAAGAAGACACTAGTACTGTTTCAATATCATATGACAATTCTCTTAAAATATGGTCATTAATGGGACAAACAACTGGACAGTATAATGATTTACTAAGTGAATGAATGAGACTAAGTATTTTAGTTATAAATTCAATGTGTCCATAATTGAGATAACTCTCATTGCTAAGGTTTCATCTATCAATTTTGATAAGGCAATCTTTGTATGATATCATGTACTGATGATATGTTCAGTCATTCCCATTCCATTCACAGTAATGTTTGTAACTGAAAAGGTAGATAGAATGCTTTTCCTTCACTGAAACTATTATTTTTCTAAACTGTTTAAATACTTTCTTAATTATAAATATATTTAAAATCATGCCAATCTTTTATTAAAGGTTATATTTGCATATTCAATTGACACGGATGTACTCTACCAAAGATACATGTAACAATTGATACACAAATGTTTTACTATGCTGGTAAAATCATTAAACAAAACATTTAGGGTCATGAAGTTCAATAAGTTTAACAATTTGTTGTGGGAGCAAGATAGACTTGTATGATATATGCTCAGATATAATAGTCCTAGCAGCAAAACAAGAGAGTGGGAGAGGTCCATTAGACAATAGGAGAGATTGAACAGGACTATCCCTTGGACAGTAATCTAAAGGAGTATTACCACATGCATCTACAGCATCAATGTGTGCTCCATATGATAATAGTAATGTTATAACTTCAACTTGTATCTCTTTATGCTCAACTAGGATGTGTAGAGGTCGTTTGCATTTGTCATTGAGATGAGATGTATTAATGACTTGATGTGCTCCCCAGTGCAATAGAGCTTCGACAAAAAAATGACGGAAACGAAGTAAAATATGATCAGCCTTAAGACAGTGAAAGATGGTCATTCCTGATGTTAGTTTGGCTATAGTTAAAGACACTAGTCTATGACCTAATATGTGAACTTCTTCTGGTAGTGTTACTATGGATACTGCAGATGTTTCTTTTTTAAGAGTGTTCATCCAAGTTTCGAAATAATTTAAGATTTTCTTAGTCGCATACTCATTTAAGGATGGCTGGCATAGATTAGCGTACACAAACAAAGCGATCTCTATTATGATTAACATGGATTTAAAATGTCTAAATGTTGTAGCTGCCATATCAATAATCATAAGTAGGTGATCAAAGTTCTTTTTACTGATACCTCTGTTATTATTCAAAGCACAGCTATTCAATGCTTTCCGACAAAGCTCTTCTAAATTTGCTTTAGGGATATTGTGATTATGGAGAGCACATGTTAGAATGCAGGATGGCATAGAAATGTGATGTGAACCTAAACAACGTTCTCGAATTAAAACATGCTGATATCTACCACCAATTTGGTCAAATGAATCTGTCCAAACTGAACGTAGCTCTTCTTTTGTAACAATTTCTTTTGTGAAATTATACTCTGGTATTGGAGCAAGATAAAATGGCTTAGAAGAAGCTTTTTCTAGGAAATCTAGACCAATCTCCCAATACATTTTCTTTTTATTACCAAAAGTACTAGTAGCTAGTAAGAGATATGCATTACCTTTACAAAGCATAGGACAGCTTGTTAAATTACAAAAATATTCGACAGTCTCTTCATGACCCTCGACTGCTGCAAGATATAAAGGACAAGGTACATAATCTACACTGGTTGAGTTATTTGTAGAGTAAAGAGGAGAAGAACCATATTCTAATAATATCTTAATTATATCAATCCGTCCACAACGAGCTGCTTCATGCATTGCAGTGTAACCTTCGACAGTTTTTTGATAGATATTGGATCCTCTTGATATAAGAAAGCCACATACTTTGTTAACAATAGAATAGTCTTCACACTGTGGCTTTTGTGGTGAGTACATGACACAAGGATGCATATCCATTTTGCACATCATCATTAATGGAGTACATCCTCTGTAATTAGTCGTATTAACATCCATGCCACTATCTAGAAGATAATTCATCACAGATATACACCCATACTGTGCTGCTACATGAAGAGGACCACCCCAATATGGTGCCTGCTTGTTAAGATCAGCTCCTTTAGACACTAGATACTGAACAATCTCCACATTATCTTGAGTACAAGCTGCTACTAATGGTGGTACTGACTCTAATGTCAAGATAATTGGTTGTTTTATACAAGCTCCAATTAAACGGAGGAATCCTGGTGAAATTATGCCATCTGGAAGTTTTCTTTCTATATCCATTCCTTCATTAATGTCAAAAATATCTTTATACTTATCAAGAAGGAAATGAACATAATTATTATTGCAGTCACAAATTGCACGCATTAGTTCTCGTAAGATAGGAATCTGAGGAGAGGTAACTAGGACTTCAAGTCCTTCCAATTGCCTTGAGAAATCACAGGCACTCATTTGACTATTAGTTGTAGCTCAATAAGAGGTCTCTGTAATAAAAATTGGCTGGTGGTCTTTACTTGGCTCTAGCTAATTGTAACTATGGTATATAGTCTTTACCTTGTCACATTAGGTAATACTATTCATGTCCAAGGTGGAGTACCTGTCAACTCTGATATGAGTAAAATTATGATAATAAGCAATGGAATGTTTTGATAGCAGTTACTCATTTACTTTAATTGGAATGACACTCATGCTTTGGGTACATAGTGGTCACATTGGCTATATATGCTGTTGAGAGACACCTTCCCATATGTGATGTAAACTCTTGGAATAGAGTCAACATATAATAAGCATATTTTATTAAGACTTAGTGTAAAACTGTGACACTGTAATACCACAACAATTATTAGACAGGAAATATTTGGTAATCCATTGACGTGTGTAAATAATTAGATTTAACTTCAATAATATTTATAAATCATTTATGTATATGTATTTATATATATATACATAGATACACATATACATATAGTGATAATCATCTTAAGCTTTTAAATATACTCTTATTTAGCTAGATTTGTCTTCTTTTATTTTTCCCTTTCAACATTTGTCCCACAAATAACATATTCAGAAGCTCCTTCTCCTCCATCTAAGATAGGCACATGTCCACTTAACATAGGATCTATAAAAATTGAAAAGAACTAACGCTTATACTTTTATGCTTTTATAAAACCTTGTAACAGAAATCTCTTTAGAAAAGCATGGCAGATGTCCATATTAACTTTGTGAGCTACATATTTATCCAAAGATGATTCAATAAATCGCGTTGGTAGTTCAGGAGTGAGAGCGAAAGGAATATCAGTTTGACTTGAATGCGATGTCCCTCTATATAAGTTCAAAATACACTTGTACATACAACAATATACGACTTACTTGATAGTATAGAGTGTATGAGTAGCAAGACCTATAAAAGTGAAAGTGTATGTTTAATGTATTGTCATGTGTCTATGTACAAAGTGACATGACCTGTATCAGAAGGTGGTTTTAACAGTTTCATCATATTTTCGATATCCTTAGCAGTTTGGTAGTTAGCAGAATTGATAAGAGTTAATGGTTGTTGTATACCACTAGTGTAAACATCGTCAGATAATGGAAATGTCCAGGCGTCTAATGCAATTCCACATCTAATTGTATAAAACAAAGTTATATGATTTTCATAATCCTATAACTATAAACAATTTTGTACCTAAATCTTGGATCTTCACTCAGTGTTTGTACAACAGTACCTCCACCAAATGAGTGACCACAGACAGCAGCTAACTCCATGTTTAAACGACCTTTGAACTGAGTGAAGTCAAACTGTCCTCCTAACATGTCATGTACATCACCACCTTCATTAAGAAGGTGTAGTATATCTAAGGCTTGTCCCACCTCTTTAGCACGCTGCTTGATCTACATGTAAATGTGAAAATGATGATAGCAATATGATCATATACCAGATGTCAGTCATTACTTGGCAAGGCTACAAAATGTGTTGTATATAAACTATTTACTTGTTTGTTTCTGAATGGATAATTAAATGTCCTTCTATCTGGATGAGTAATGGATATAATCATATTGAAAGGTATCCATTCATCAACATATTGGTCATATTGCTCCTCTTGAACTCCGGGACCTGGTACTCGTCTCAAGGCAAGGGTAGCTGAACTATCTCTATGTTCAACAGCAGCAACAACATAACCATGAGAAGCAAGATCACTACAAAAACCGCTGCTGTGTAAAAAGTGGCAAGCTAGTCCATGACTGTACATGACAACAGGTAATCCTTTTGGATAGTCTTGAGTGATATTTTCTATAAGTGGAGCATTAAATAGTGCAGGAATCCTTTGAGCTATATGATACAAAGAAAACATTCATTGTCAGATAAAAAATTGAAATGGGTATAGTTATTATGATAATTATACACACACATACACACCCTAGTTTTGGTTAAGGAGGAGTGTTATATTTATTCATTTTATACTCTCTGTTGCATTTTATGGTAACCAATTTAACTTACATTGAAGCAGTGATAGTTGTCCAGGCTCTAAACTAGACAGTGAGACAGAAAAAATTTCCAACCACGCCTTCAAATAATTAGAATGTGGGTAATAGGTAGCACGTTGAAGTGTTGTAGCTAAATCTCTATCAGTAGGATAATAAAGACGTATTTGAAGATCTTGATGCATTAAATGAGTACATCCTACTTCATAACTACCAGAGGGAGCTGGTATACCTTCAAGCTCATTGTTAAGCCCTTCAGCCATTTTAGCAAAATATATTAAATATTAAATTATATTAATATTAAATGTTTAAACAATTATGACAAGTTTATCAGAGAAAGGATCTATATGTTTATAATCATTTGATCAAAGTGATGGTTCTTGATTCGAGAGTTTCTGAAGATGTTATTAGGTCATTAGACACTATTTCTCTTCTTGTGTTTTTCTCTTTCTCCCAGTCAACATTAGTCCCATAAAGAATGTATTCAGAGGCACCTTCTCCTCCATCTAAGATAAGGATGTCTTCACTATATTCATCTATGCATAGAATAAAAATGAAAAATTAAAAATGTCCAAAAATTTAACAAACTAATTAAATGTGCATTCATGCACTAAGCAAAAAAATTACTTGATATCTAACCTTGAATCAGAAATCTATTCAGAAAGGCATGACAGATTTTCATATTTATTTCATGAGCTGCATACTTATTCAAAGAAGACTTTTTTAATTTCTTTAAGATCCGAGGAATAGCAACAGTAAAAGGAACAGTTGAAGGAATAGTGAAAAGACCATCAGTTTGACTTATATGTGTTGTTCCTCTAAATATTTTCAACACAGTTATACAAATGAGCTTACAGGGTATTTAACTTACTTTAATGTATACAATGTACAAGCACTTGTTTCTGTATGGAAAGAAATAAAGTTACATAGTGAGCATATATGGAGAAATTCATTAAATGCTATTTAATGACTATGGTAGTACTTTTAATTGATAAAATTTAAAATCCTGCTGAATGAAAAGTGAATATCTTCACTTTTTTTACTTTGCTGTTGGCATGCTCTGTTCACATGTAATCACATGCTTCATAATTGGAGTTTCTGTTTTAATAAGTATACTAACCTGATTCAGAAACTGGTTTCACCAGTTTCATCATACATGCAATGTTGTTCGCCCATTGAAAGTCAAATGAATTAATAAAAGTCAGTGGTTGATGTATACCACATGTATAGATATCTTCAGCTAGTGGAAACATCCAGGTATCCATTGCAATACCACATCTACAATAATTATAGATAGACATTAAAATTATATATACAAATCTGATAGACCATTATCTAGGAAAATTCTAAGCTAAGTTATAGATGCCTTGTAATTTATGGAACTTCCTACAAATTTAATATCTGAAAATGATACGACAAATTTGCTATCAATATGTAAGTATAACATCATTTTGTATTCATGACTTTATTGATAGGACATTGCATAGCCACTAATGTCTTTAAAGTTTACTTGAATCGTCGATCTTCACTCAGCGTTTGTACAACAGTACTACCACCAAATGAGTGACCACAGACAGCAGCCAAGTTCAGGTTCAAACGACCTTTGAACTGAGTAAAGTCAAACTGTCCTCCTAACATGTCATGTACATCACCACCTTCATTAAGGAGGTGAAGTATATCTAAGGCTTGTCCCATCTCTTTAGCACGGTGCTTGACCTAAAATAGTATAATTTGTCATTAAAACCTATGCAAAAAATTACCTGCTTATTTCTTAATGAAAAATCAGTATGCTTGATTTGTTTGTCATTAAGTAGCATACTTTTATTGTATGGTATCCATTTATTAACATATTGCTTGTATTGTCTCTCTTTGACTCTGGGACCTGGTACTCGTTTCAGGGCAAGAGACGCTGAACCATCTCTATGCTCAACAGCAGCAACAACATAACCATGAGAAGCAAGATCACTACAAATACCACTATAATGGTGAAAGTGACCACACAGTCCATGACTAAATACAACAACTGGGAACCCTTTTGGGGGGTCTTGAGCATCAACTTTGTCACTATTATTCTGCAAATTTTGCATTGAGTTACTCTGTATTAGAGGTGCATTCAATAGTGCTGGAATCCTGGGAACTACAGTAATAGAAAGACCGTGTCCAAATTTCTGTAATAATTCACACTGACTGAAATTTATGTTACATTTCCTTCTGCACATATTGTACATAAGAGGTGACTACACCACCCTAGATTTTGATGTTATATAATCTTATGACTAATCAATAAATTGACAACGAAATTTATTTTTCATGGGAAAAGTATTTATTGCCTGTCTTATAAATTATAATGTACAATTCTGGCATTATATTTGATACTAAACTTATCAATACATCTTTTTGGCTAAACTTACTACAAAGTATTCTCACTATTCCAGATGCTAGACTTGATAATGGAATACCAATTATATCCAATAATGCTTTGATATATCTAGGATGAGGAAAGTACTTGGCGTATTCAAATGTGGTAGCTAGATCTCTCTCAGTAGGATAGTAGAGACGTATGTGAAGATCTTGATGCATTAAATGAGTACATCCTACTTCGTAACTACCAGATGGAGCTGGTATTCCTTCTACCTTAACAAGTCCACTTTTTTTCCACTTTACTGACATCACACTCATAAGAGCTGTAATTGATTTATAAGAACGTCGCCCGATTGTTGTCGCCATTATACTGCTACGTCTCGTAATTGAAACCACGCCTTAAAATTTAAAACCACACCCAATGTAATGAACAATAAAAAATAGTACATTGATAAGGTATAATAATTACGTTATGTTAATAAAACAGATAATATAAAAAGTCACATAATGTAAAGTTATTTAAAGCTGAATGTCATTGGCTTTCATGTATAACTATAGTCTTTTGAATGTTTGTCACTGGTCTGTGTCTAAAAGGCATATCCATTCCATTATATATATAATCTATATTTCATTGTTGTTGTAGATTAAATGACAATGGCATTAAATGAAGCAATCAATTGTTAGGGCTACAACTGGCTTTTTAGAATATGGCCATCTGTAGGTCCCGTTGGTTCACTGGGCATCTCATCTTCCTTCCAGTCAATATTAGTCCCATATAGAATGTGTTCAGAGGAACCTTCTCCTCCATCTAAGATAGGGACTTTTCCACAATAACTAGGATCTATAGAATTGATATTTGCACATAACTTACATAATTCATAGTTATTATGAAAGTATTACTATTTGTTGCGATATCTAACCTTGTACAAGAAATCTTTTTAGAAAAGCATGACAAATTTCCATATTGACTCTGTGTGCCACATACTTATCCAAGGATGGATTTGTCAAATTCTTTAGTGTCCCAAGAATGGCAATAAAAGGAACATCAGTTTGACTAAAGTGTGTGCTGCCTCTATGTTTAAAACATAGTTATCAAAAAGAGTTTGTAGAATATATTTCCTTACTTTATAGTATACAGTGTACAATCACTCAATCCTATATAGGGAGATATAGGTAACTAATTCAATAATAACAAACAAAAATATATAAGTAAAATCATCCAATAACAAAATAGGAGTTATTGGATATAGCGATTACAGTACAGAGATATTAAGTCACAATGAACACATGATATAACTACAATTTATACTGTGTTTATATCACTCCCTTGGATATACAATGTACCTTTTCAATGACAGATTATGTAAGTTTACTAACCTGATTTTGAAGCTGGTTTTACCAGTTTCATCATGCATGCAATGTTATCAGCCCATTGAAAGTCAAATGCGTTAATAAAAGTCAGTGGTTGATGTATACCATGTGTGTAGATATCTCTATGTAGTGGATACATCCAGGAATCCATTGCAATACCACACCTAAGGTAATATGAATGAACATTAAATATTACAAACGTCTAATACTGATCTATTGTGGTAAACTTTTACAATCAAAGTATAATTGAATATAATCAATTTGTTATTGTTCATGCAGTCAAATAATAAATGAGAAGGTGATGTGCATATCTACTAACTTCTTATTAAAAGTTACCTAAATCTTGGATCTTCACTAAGTGCTTGTACAACAGTACCTCCACCAAATGAGTGACCACAGACAGCAGCTAATTCCATGTTTAAACGATCTTTGAACTGAGTGAAGTCAAACTGTCCTCCTAACATGTCATGTACATCACCACCTTCATTAAGAAGGTGTAGTATATCTAAGGCTTGTCCCACCTCTTTAGCACGCTGCTTAATCTAAAATTAAATGTTTTTTCAACATCTTAAGTGTTAGTATGATTATAGAGGTAGTCTAGTAGTAACAACAATCAATTATCATTGTAATTTATTGTGGTTCTTAATTTATTGAAGTATTAAATTAGAGACTCAAATGAATTTGTTAAATCACGCACATAATGTACATATGGATTGCATTTCTTTTTTGAGGCTTAATGTGTCCAAAACATTTAGAAGGTCCTGGGTTTAAATCTCAGCTTGACAAGGATTTCTCTTAGATTGCTTATCTCTAGTAAAGTTATGCATTCTGTACAGAACATCTTTAGTTGCTACTAATTTATTTACACACTATCTTTCATGACTTTATCATTTATACATTTGTTTTACCTGCTTATTTCTTAAAGGGAAACCAGCATGTCCCATTTGATTGTCAGTAATAGGCATAGCTTCAGTGCATGGGATCCATTCATTATCATATTGGTCATATTGTCCCACATGGACTCCAGAACCTGGTACTCTTTTCAGAGCAAGTAGAGCTGAGCCATCTCTATGCTCAACAGCAGCAACAACATAACCATGAGAAGCAAGATCACTACAAATACCACTATAAACATAGAAGTGACCAGATAGCCCGTGACTGAATACGATAACTGGGAACCCTTTTGTGATGTCTCGAAAGTTAACATTAGCACTATCATTTCTTAAAAAATGTTTTAAGGAACATTGTATAAGAGGCGCATTCAACAGTACTGGAATCCTGGGGACTATAAATAAAGGAAATGTCTATTCAAATAGCTATAAAGTAATTAAAGCATTTACTGACTATACATTGTATCATTGTATGTTTCAAGTAATAAGGTCTGCATCCTCCAATGTAATATCCTGCTGATTAGTATGCATGTGTAGATATTAGAGTGCATACATCAGGCAGAGTTAGCTGAAATGGGAGGAGTTTGACCTTTTTGTAATACATTATACATTTAGATATAACATCATCCAGTTGCTGATAGTGGAAATAAATTGTGACTCAAAAGACTTAAGACATAACTTACATGACAGCAATTGCTGTACTTCAGGCAATAGACTTGATAAAGGGACACCAACATTATCCAAGAATGCTGTCAAATAGTTAGGATGAGGAAGATAATTAGCATATTCAATCTTTGTAGCTAGTTCTTTGTCAGTAGGGTAGTAGAGTCGTAAATGAAGATCTTGATGCATCAAATGAGTACATCCTACTTCAAAGCTACCAGATGGAGCTGGTATACCTTCAAGTCTCCACCTTTCTGCCATGTAAGGTTACTTAGTAATTAGCAATAATAATCATTGCTATGAATATAATTATAGATGTCGCACAAATATTGATAAACTGATGTATATGATCTGTTGATTTAACCAATATGGTTGCACATAGTAAACATCATATTGTTTAGATAACTAATGTACTATGGAATTGACCTTTATTCTTCTTAGAACTTGACAAAATAAGTGCTGGAGCTGTGTTGTAATCATGCTAATGTATTTTGTAGGAACGCTTGCAACAAAATGTTCATGAATTGGTTTGAACAATCAATTTATTATAACAATGTGTCTTGATTTTTAATTAAAGGTGGAATAGCAATGTATCAAACTTTCTATGTGAGATTACTTCTGTTAGTGGCAACTATGTAAGTCTTGCATCTGATATAAATCGAGTTGGTTTAAGTGAAAATTAATGATGTGTTTGAGTCCTCAACAATAAAGTAAATATTATTAGTCCACTGTCTTTGTACTACATGTACATAGGATCATAGCCAAACAGTGCCCTGTATTATTTATGGATTTAGCACTGTCCATCCAAGTCAATTTCTTGTATCCTAGCAATTGCTGGCAAATTAGTATCCTAGACACCCATTGCTACCAAGTTTTAGGATAATGTGTATCACTGTTTGCAAGACTATAGGTATATCCAGGCCAAGTCTTTAGTTTACCTATTGCTCCTCACTTTCAGGAATGCAGCAACTGTAATAAAAGTCTATTAACTCTAATGTGAATGTGGAGGCAGACTAGTCTAGGTTACCTAATATAGTTAACATGATGCCTAGTTTCCATACGTAGTGGCTTATTACTCTATATAATGAAAGTTCAAACTAACAATACTCATATATTAAAATAAAAATTTTGTTAGATAATCTTATAGTTTGTAACTTTTGTAATTGTTTACTTATTGAGAGCTAGATTAGGCTCTTTATTCTCAGAACGGCTTTCATGTTCTTGTACTTTTTGAGTGTTGTCATTTTGAGCTTCCAATGGTGCACCAGAAATCTCATCTATGTTTTTCTCTTTTTCCCAGTCAACATTAGTCCCATAAAGAATGTGCTCGGAGGCACCTTCTCCTCCATCTAAAATAGGGACCTTTCTTCGGAAGTTAGGATCTAGTGTATAAATAAACAAATTGAAATTCTTGCACACTGTTTAAAACAATTAATTCATTTCTTGTTTTCTGCATATCTAACCTTGTATGAGAAATCGTTTTAGAAAAGCATGAAAAATTTCCATATTTACTTCATGAGCAATATACTTATCCAAGGGAGGATTTGTAAATTCCTTTGATGTACCAGGAGTGGCAGTGAAAATAACATCAGTTTGAGTCAAATGTGTTGTTCCTCTAAGTTTAAACAATTATACCAAACAACTTGTAAATTATATGCTTACTTTATAGTATATATTGTGCAATCACTAAATCCTGTATAAGGAGGAATTGTAGTTAACATCGTAGATACGCATACAAATTTAAAGTATACTTAGTTTGTTTAAGTATACTAACCTGATTCAGAAGGTGGTTTTACCAGTTTCATCATGCATGCAATGTTGTTAGCCCATTGAAAGTCGAAAGAGTTAATAAAAATGAGTGGTTGATGGATACCATGTGTGTAGATTTCTTTAGCTAATGGATACATCCAGACATCCAATGCAATGCCACATCTAAAATAATAACAAATGCATGGTTGTGGTATTAAAAGGTGTTTAGTTAATACTATAAACTGTGTATATAAAAAGGGAATGTTACAAAGGTCAGATCTATGTGGCTATTTTATACTGTTTATAGATCATTGTGAAAATGGATTGGCTAATCTAACTAATCAAAGTAGTTAATTGTCTTGCATTAATAAGAATGATTATACTGATTGGCTATATAGTAATTTGTCAGAGCAATTACAATTCTCTTAAACACTGTTATTATGTATTGCTGAGGTAGTCTTGCTGTGTCAGTGTGTCTAAGAAATTTATAACAGAACATCTCTGCATATTACATATATGCCTTTTTTAAGACAGTGTACTTCCATAATAATTAGTAAGTGTATGTTACTTTTTAATGTATTTTGAATTAGTTAGACAACTAATCTATTTTAACATATACTAGCTAAAACAATTAACAAGGTTTTATAGTATTTGTGTACACTATTAAACTATTTTATAGTTTACTTGAATCGTGGGTCTTCACTCAGTGTTTGTACAACAGTACCTCCACCAAATGAGTGACCACAGACAGCAGCTAACTCCATGTTTAAACGACCTTTGAACTGAGTGAAGTCAAACTGTCCTCCTAACATGTCATGTACATCATCACCTTCATTAAGAAAGTGTAGTACATCTAAGGCTTGTCCCATCTCTTTAGCACGTTGCCTGACCTAAAATAGTATGATTGTGAACAGAATAGTAACACAAAGGAGAAAGGAGTGTGTAACTCCCTTAAAAGACATTGCTCAATGTTGCACTATACATATATGGTTGTCTTCCTTTTTGAGGCTTTGGGCTCTTATTTTAAAGTATAGATATTAGTGCTATTTTAGTATCATAAAACATTTTATTTTTATTTTTAGTTTCAGTTCTGTCTCAAAAGTTCTTTAGGTTTTAATTTTATTTCAGTGTAAAAATGTAAATTTAGTTTTAGGCAAAGAGAATTTCAAAGGAGTATACTCCAGCTCTTCATATGCTAATGTCAACTTGTCTTTTTTCCACTTTAAGTAACTTGTGAATTCTTTGTGATGTAAGGCTTAAATACTTGCTATAATGAAAAATTGTTCACATACAACAACTTCAAATATAATTAATAGTAAACTCTTCAATAATACTTTCAACTTGTCTCCTTTGCTTTTTCCAAGATAAGAAGAATAGTTAAAAAGCAAAACATTCCATTTTTTAGATGACAGCAATACATGTATATACATGCAATAATTATAATTGTAATTACATAGAGACACATGTTATATTACATGTAGTAACATGTACTTACATATAGTTATAGCTAGAGGCGGCTATAAATTTTGTGAGTAAAAAGGAAGTCAACTAAATTGTCAAAATGAATTTCAGAAATAAACTTTTTGTTATACTTTGGTTTGGGTGGTCCAGGTTTTAGTTTTATTAAGGTAGTCAATTTTAATTTTAGATTTATTTAGTATACTAAAACATGTTACTCCCTACTAATTTATATTTTACTTTTAGTTTTGGTATACCAAAATAACAGTATTTATATATTAATTATTCAAAAAACAGTGGAAAATAATGTACCTGATCATTTCTCAAAGGAAAATTGGTGCACAATGTTTGATAATCAGTGATAGGCGGCGTAGTTTTAACATATCGTATCCATTCATCAACATATTGGTCATATTGTCCTTCCTGAACACCAGGACCTGGTACTCGTCTTAAAGCAAGGGTAGCCGAACCATCTCTATGTACAACAGCAGCAACAACATAACCATGAGAAGCAAGATCACTACAAATACCACTATAAGCATAGAAGTGACCAGATAGTCCATGACTATACACAACAAGAGGAAACCCTTTTGAGTCTTCTTGACTGTTATTGTTAGCACCATAATTTTTTAAAGGCTGTGTTAAGCTATTCTGTATGAGTGGAGCATTTAATAATGCTGGAATTCTTTGAGCTGTAGTGATGTAGAACAATTTTTATTGAAATAGTTACTGACTGAAATGTAATAGGTATTAGGAACACATTGTGCAGTTAGACTAAACCTAGATTTTAGGCAATTGATGTAGTCTCGTAGCTTTTTCAATGCAGGGGTTGTCATCAACAATATACATGTTGTGTGCATGGAAGCAGTTTGACCTTATAATAGTGTATTATGTATATTATGCAAGTTCAGCACCTATATAACGTTTCTATTAACACATTAAAACTTACTTAATAATGACTGCAGTTCTCCAGATGTAAAATCTGACAGTGGAATAGCACTTAGATCCAATGATGCTTTCAAACAGTTAAGGTCAGGGTAGTATGTAGCATATTCAAATGTGGTAGCTAGATCTCTCTCAGTAGGGTAGTAAAGACGTATCTGAAGATCTTGATGCATCAAATGAGTACATCCTACTTCATAGTTACCAGATGGAACTGGTATGCCTTGTACTTTGACAACATCACGGTTTTCCCACCCTTTTGCCATATCATGGTCACCAAAGCCACGAAAACGTACTTCCAGTGAATTATCCACTTTCACCTTAGGGTTTAGGAAAGTTTAGAGGCGTGGTTTCCTCATAGTTGACAATAGCTATGTAATAAAAATCATTGCTATTAATGCACTTACAACAAAGGGATGTCACTGGAAAGATAACCTCACACACAGGATGTATTCAACAAATATATATAATGGATTGTACAAAACTAATCATGGAATATTCTCCTAAAATGTCAAGTCAAATAGACATATAGGGGCACATTTCTTAATAAATGGATATATTTCTTAATCTTTAATGGTTAAAATAGACGACACTAAGACAGATAAGACAATCTTTCATGCATCTTTTTTAGTTAAACATCTTACTTAACCTATCAAATGGAGTTGGTATATGCCTTCAAGTTAACTGTTGATCCAATTTTCTACTATGTAACATTGCTATGAAGTAACAACCATCATCACTTTTCATTCATGCTTATACAGAATACATTGGCAAGTATTACAACATTTGTTGTTTGATTACAAATTACTATGGAATCGAAAGTTTATTTACTTCAACAAACGACTTCTCAAAAAGATGTGCACAGCTGTCCTTCTATAAATTTCATAGAACTAGTACAGTGACAGCCATGATACATAGGCTGAGCATCCGTAAAAATTATATGCAACTTAAACGAAATATTGGTTACATCAACCAATCATTTATATATGCATGATAGTATCTATAAAGCTATGATTTCCAGGCCTTACATGTGGCTGAACATAGGATAGTATCATAACAGAAACAACAATAGGCCTAATATTGTAGCTAAAATGGTAACCATGACACCATTGTTGCCATCCTTTAAGGTGAAGGTCCGGCTTAATTGTAGGCAGGCAAGTTTTTTTTAAATTATTGGTCTTGACTTCCAGGAGCTGTGATAATAAGTCTTCTAACTTTGAATGTGAAGGTCTCATTCTATTTTATAATCTCAGTGAGATGTCTTTGAATGTAATCGTCGAGAACTTAAAAATTATTGCTCTAAATACATTTTTGGTTGCTACAAGAAAAAGCCATTAAACTTGAATACCTTCTATAAAAGTTATCAAGACACCTGCCACCTGGTTACCATTGTTCATTACTACTAAAACTATAAAAATATTTTATGATTAAATGTGATAGGTTAGTTTAGTGAATCTTCACCAAACCTGTTATCAATAAAAAAACAACATAATTATATAAATGTTATTTTACTTATTTCAAAACATCACCCACATATAAAAGTAATGTTTGTTTCCAGTATATATACTTCATTTTGTTTACTTATTGTGAACTTGATGAGAATCCTTAGAATGTCTTTAAAATTCTTGTCTTAAATCTTTAGCTTCCAAAGGTGCCGTTGGTTCACTAGGCATTTCATCTGTATTTTTCTCTTTGTACCAGTCAATATTAGTTCCATATAGAATGTGTTCAGAGGCACCTTCTCCTCCATCCAAAATAGGGACTTTTCCAATGAAGTTAGGATCTAGTGTAAAAACAGATTGAAATTCTTACAGATTGTCTGAAACAATTAAAGTATTTTCTTTTTTTAAATACTGTGAATCTAACCTTGTATGAGAAATCTTCTTAGAAAAGCATGAAAGATTTTCATATTTACTTCATGAGCAATATACTTATCCAAAGGAGGATTTGTAAATTCCTTGAATGTACCAGGAAAGGCAGTAAAAGGAGCATCACACTGAATAAAATGTGTTGTTCCTCTAAGTTTAAACAATTATACCAAACAACTTGTAAACTATATGCTTACTTTATAGTATATATTGTGCAATCACTAAATCCTATATATAGAGGAATTGTAGTTAAGATCGTAGATATGCATGCAATTCAATGTACACTTAGTTTGTTTAAGTATACTAACCTGATTCAGAAACTGGCTTTACCAGTTTCATCATCCATGCAATGTTGTCAGCCCATTGAGAGTCGAAAGAATTAATAAAATTTAATGGTTGATGTATACCACGTGTATAGATATCTTCAGCTAGTGGAAACATCCAGGCATCCAATGCAATGCCACATCTAAAATAATATAAAATGTTTGATATGCTTAAAATGTTTAACTAAGAACATCAAATGCAGTCGTAAACTACACTATATATGCACTCATAAAATAATGCTTGAAAGGTCAATTTTATATAGTTATTATTCTACACTGCTTAAACAAGCTACAATATAGCATTCGTATAAACTGTTAATGTTTTTACAAGGTTTACTTAAAACGTGGATCTTCACTTAGTGTTTGTACAACAGTACCACCACCAAATGAGTGACCACTGATAGCAGCTAACTCCATGTTTAAACGACCTTTGAACTGAGTAAAGTCAAACTGTCCTCCTAACATGTCACATATATCACCACCTTCATTAAGAAGATGTAGTATATCTAAGGTTTGTCCCATCTCTTTAGCACGCTGCCTGACCTAAAATAGTATAATATTGAAGTAGCATAACTAGTGAAATAACTGCATAAAAATGTACCTGCTCATTTCTCAAAGAAAAATTAGTAAATAGTAATCGCTTGTCAGTAATTGGCATAACATCATTGTATGGTATCCACTCATCCACATATTGGTTATATTGTCCTTCCTGAACACCAGGACCTGGTACTCGTCTTAAGGCAAGGCTAGCCGAACCATCTCTATGTACAACAGCAGCAACAACATAACCATGAGAAGCAAGATCACTACATATGCCACTATAGACATAGAAGTGACCAGGGAGTCCATGACTAAATACAACAACTGGGAATCCTTTTGTGTCATCTTGAGTAATGGTATTTGTGCCATTATTCTCTAATGGATGTGTTAAGTTACTCTGTATGAGTGGTGCATTCAAGAGTGCTGGAATTCTGGGAGCTAAAGTGATTGAAAACAATACTGATTTGTAGTTTATTTGCTGAGCTTGTGTAAGTTTAATTTTCTAAACTAACTTGCATTAAGATTCAGGTGCTAACTTGCACATGCTGGCACATGTACATGTGTGGTTATTACTTTTAGAAAACAAAGGTTACATTTTTATTGATGTAATCTCATAGTTATGTGAACTTTATAATCATGTTGATTGAAAGGGGAGAGTTTGACCTATAATAGTATGATATATATACATACAAATCTAGCACCTACATAAAAGCTGGCTTAACATGTTAAAACTTACTTGATAAAAAATTCAGTATTCCTGACGCTAGACCTGATAGTGGAATACGAAATATATCAAATAATGCCTTCAAATGTTTAGAACAAGGGTAGTACTTGGCATATTGAAATGTAGTAGCTAGATCTCTTTCAGTAGGATAGTAGAGACGTATGTGAAGATCTTGATGCATTAAATGAGTACATCCTACTTCATAGTTACCAGATGGAGCTGGTATGCCTTCTACCTTGACAAGTCCACTGTTTTTCCACCCTTCTGCCATATCACGGGCATCAAATATTTATTATGCCATGAAAACATACTTTAACAGTGTATTATCCAGCTACATTTTAGCGTTTGGGCAGGTTAGGGAGGGGTTTCCTTATAGTTAAGACTCCACGTATATTATGTATTGCAATTAACTATTTAATCAAATCATTGCCATGAATGCTATTATAGCAAAGGAGTGTCACTGCAAAGACATGTATAAAAAGTGCATTGCATTAAAATGTTTCATGCTTGATTGTTAGTTAAAGATCCTACTTATCCTACTAGATTGAGTTGATGTATACCTTTGAGTTAGATATTGCTCCACTTTACTACAATGTAAGGTTACCATATAAGCAACAATTATTGTCATCGATATATAATAGTTATTGTAGTATATATATATATATATATATATATAATGACTTCCTACATCTACATCTACATGTACATGTGGCCACATATAGGATCATAACAAAAGACACAATGGGACTAATGTTGCAACTCAATGTTAAATTATAAAAGCCAGGTACTAGTACTGGTCACAAGCTAAGATAGTGTTACAGTGGCTACAAAGCACATCTTCCATCGGATAATGAAGTTATGATGATGATTGATAATTCAATTTAGATCGGAATTGATAGGATGTATTTGTTTCCCCAATGAGTAAACTTTAGAGTTTAGATTTGGAACTAGAATGTATCACATAAACAAAGTACTTCCCTAGCTTTAAAAAGTATAGATGAGTTGCAGACTGGCATTAAGTGGCTTTCCTTAATCCTGTTACTGGATGACGAAACAGGGATGATAACCAAGACACCATTGCTGCCATGTTTTAACATGAAGTCCTGCTTGATTTTAGTCAGGCCAAGTCTCTAGTTTCTTAACTATTGATGTTGACTGCCAGGATCTACTATTAATGCAAAGATCTTGTTCCCTGTTGTTGCCTCAGCAAAATGTCTTTTAATGTAAAAGTAAAGAACATATAATTACTACATTACATGCTTTTGATTGCTATTAGAAAGAGCATTTAAGCTTGGGTACCTTCTAAAGTCATCAAGATGCCAGTTTTCATTTTTTATTACTAGTAAAACTCAAAACTTGTTATAATTAGGTGTTAGTTGTTAGTTTAATATATATCATCATTTAAAAAGTAGCATAATTATAAACTTTAATAATTTCCAAATGTCACCCACAATTAAAGTCAATATTGCCTTTCCATAATAGAGGTTTACGTTTTAACTGGATCAGGCTTTTAGGATGTCTCACAATTCATGTCTTTCTTAAGTGTTATAATTTAATGAGTCTTTAGCTTCCATAGATGCTGTTGGTTCACTAGGCATCTCATCTATGTTTTTCTTTTTTTCCCAGTCAACATTAGTCCCATAAAGAATGTGTTCAGAGGCACCTTCTCCTCCATCTAAAATAGGGACTCTTCCACTGAAGTTAGGATCTAGTGTAAAAACAATTTGAATTTCTTGCAGACTGTTTGAAGCATTTAAAATAATTCTTTTAAATATTGCATTATATTTCTAACCTTGTATGAGAAATCTCTTTAGAAAAGCATGAACAATTTCCATATTTACTTCATGAGCAATATACTTATCCAAGGGAGGATTTGTAAATTCTGTTAGTGTCCAAGGAATGGCAGTGAAAGGAGCATCACATTGAGTCAAATGTGTTGTTCCTCTAAGTTTAAACACAGTTATACTAAAGAACATGTAGAGTATATGCTTACTTTATAGTATACAATGTACAATTGCTATATCCTGCAAGGAGAGTAATAGTTTTTGAACATACTCTATTAGTTTAAATATTACTAACCTGTTTCTGAAGGTGGTTTTACTAGTTTCATCATGCTTGCAACATTTCTAGCCCACTGAAATTTGAAGGAGTTAATAAAAGTTAGTGGTTGATGTATACCATGTGTATGGATATCTTTAGCTAGTGGAAACATCCAGGTATCCATTGCAATACCACACCTAAGAAAATATAAAATGAATGATATAGCTAGAAGTGCTTGCATAACAAAATTAAATACAGTCATTAACTACAAACTTCTAAAAGTGTTTGAAAGGTCAAATGTGGTTATTCTACATTGCTTATACAAGCTACAACAATTAACAACATTACACAGCACACTATTAACCTTTTTCAAGTTTTACCTAAAACGTGAATCTTCACTTAGTGTTTGTATGACAGTAGTTCCACCAAATGAGTGACCGCATACAGCAACTAACTCCGTGTTTAAACGACCTTTGAACTGACTGAAGTCAAACTGTCCTCCTAACATGTCATGTATATCACCACCTTCATTAAGGAGGTGTAGTATATCTAAGGCTTGTCCCACCTCTTTAGCACGCTGCTTGACCTAAAATAATTTGAAGTGGTAACTCATCAAATAAGTATACAAATTATATACTTGCTCATTTCTTAAAGGAAAGTTGGTATACGCTAATCGTTTATCAGTAATAGGCAAAATTTCATTGTATGGTATCCACTCATCCACATATTGGTCATATTGTCCTTCCTGAACTCCAGGACCTGGTACTCGTCTTAAGGCAAGGCTAGCCGAACCATCTTTGTGTTCAACAGCAGCAACAACATAACCATGAGAAGCAAGATCACTACAAATACCACTATAGATATGGAAATGAGAAATTAGTCCATGACTGAACACAACTACTGGGAATCCTTTTATATTGTCTTGAGTAATAGTACTGGCACAATCATTTTCTAAAGGCTCTGTTAAGTTACTCTGTATGAGTGGTGCATTCAAGAGTGCTGGAATTCTTGGAGCTATAGTGATGGGAAACAATATCAATTTGTAGTTTACTTAATGTAAGTTTATTCTTCTATGCTTAACTTGCATAAATATTTGGGTGCTAAGTTGCTGACACATGTACACGAGCAGTTATTATTTTTAGAAAATGTAGGTGCTCTGTGTGTTTATTCATGTAATCTTATAGCTAGATGGAGCAGCTGCCTTATTTTAAAAGCAATACTCATGTAGGTTGGAAGGGAGGAGTTTGACCTTATGATAGTTTGATAATACATACAAGTGTAGCAGCTATATAATAGTTGACTTAACACATTAAAACTTACTAAATAGAAATCTCAGTACTCCAGATGCTAGACCTGATAGTGGAACACCAAATATATCCAACCATGCCTTCAAATAGTTAGGATGAGGGTAGTATGTGGCATATTCAAATGTGGTAGCTAGATCTCTTTCAGTAGGGTAATAGAGACGTATCTGAAGATCTTGATGCATTAAATGAGTGCATCCTACTTCATAGTTACCAGTTGGAGCTGGTATGCCTTCTACCTTGACCAGTCCACTATTTTTCCACTCTTCTGCCATATTATAATTATTGGGCATCTAACTGTCATTAACTGAGAGCATACTTCCGGTGATTATCCACTTCCAAAGTTTAGGGGTGGGGTTTCCTGTTGGCAACACTGCTGTAGCTATTATAATGAATCAATACATAATTGCAGATATCAACTAACATATAGGACACCATCAGACTTTGTTATGAAAGAAGAGTCTTAATCTCCAAGCAGAGCTATTAGTTAATCAAAATACAATCATCTTTCTTTGTTATATTGATTGGTAATTTTTAGAATCCCTTTATTCCAAATGTGGAAAACCACGTAATGTTAAATGTTAAAAAACTTGTTAGGCCAGTCTTATTTATAAAGTAAAATATTTTTAACTGGATCAGATCGAGGAGGTTCATCAGTCATTTCTTCTTGTCTTGTGTCTTTTCCTTTCTCCCAATCAACATTAATCCTACAAAGAATGTATAATGTTTCCCTGTACTCATCTAAATATGCATAATTATAAATAACAACAAAATAAATTGTGTCAAAAATCACAATTTTTTAAAAATGTGCTAATTTATTTCTTTTATAAAGCATATTACTTGATATCTAACCTTATATCAGAAATCGATTCAGAAAAGCATGACAGATTTCCATATTTACTTTATGAGCCACATACTTATCCAAAGGGGAATTCATAAATTCTTTTATGGTCCCAGTAACAGCAATAGTAAAAGAGACAGTTGAAGGAATGGTAAAGGAGCATCACTTTGACTTAAATGTGGTGTTCCTTTAAATATTCTAACACAGTTATACAAATGAGCTTACTGGGCATTTTACTTACTTTAATGTATACTAATGTACAAATACTCAATCCTGTGTAAGTAAAAAAGTAGTTTGGTATCACCGACATGCATTTTTATAAAAAGAAATCATTTGTTTTATATATGAAAGTTAAAACATTACTGAGTATCCTTTACTATTACCCAATGCAAAATAATCAAAGTGTTTAATATGTTTATAACTCTACCGTTAATATAGTTCTCATACAATATCATGTTTCCTCTGTGGAACACCTCTACAAAAGTTTATTAACCTGATTCTGAAGCTGGTTTTACCAGTTTTATCATGCATGCAATGTTATTTGCCCATTGATAATCAAATGAATTAAAAAATGTCAGTGGTTGATGTATAATATCATATACATAGATGTCCTCAGCTAGTGGGAACATCCAGGTATCCAATGCAATACCACACCTAAGATAATTATAGATGAATGCTAAAATTATATATACAATTCTGATAGACCACAATCTATAGGAAAACTTTAAAGTTATGTTATAGATGCCTTGTAATCTGTGGAATGTCTTACAAATCTAGTAACTGGTAATACATATGACAATTATTTTATCAATACATAAGTATAACATCAATCTGTATTCATGAATTCTCGATAGGATAGTAGAAATGCACCTGAGAATCTTGATGTATCAAATGAGTACATCCTACTTCATAACTACTAGGGGGAGCTAGTATACCTTTGAGTTTAACAAGTTTAATGTCTTTCCACTTCTCTGCCATGTAAATTGCCAAGCACCATTAACAACCACAAATTGGAACAGTGACGCTCACATTAGAAATGCGATAAATGCTTTACAGGAACCGGAAGAGCATTAAGTTTAATCTGAGAAATTGAGCATCTATTGGTGTTGTAAAGATTCAATAATATATAATAATAATTCAGTGAATGAGACTATAAACTAAGTTAGAAGCTATGTATATGTATACAGAGCCATATAGTATCAATGGTAGTGTTTGTTCTTCTGGATCAAGACAGATAAAGAGACTAAGAGATCAAACATAGCTTCACTCTACAGATACACGTACATATCTGACTATTTAACTAGTGTACAAAAGATCAATTTATGATCATGTTACTAATACTAGTCTCAAAATTAATTAATTTTCTAATCATGATATGCTCAGGAAACTAGTAATGCCTACACAGAAACAACAGTTCTTTGTCTATTGGCATAGGAAAGAGGTGGGGTTCACAAGACAAAAGAAAAAGACTGTAGGACTATCATTAGAGCAACAATCTAGAGCAGTTGTATAAGTGAATCTATAACATTAATGTGGGCTCCAAGAGAAAGCAGACTTTGTAAAATTGATAAGTTGATTTAACCAGTATATGTTTATACAATTAAATTACATGTATATAGCAAATTATTTAATGTAAACTGAAGAAAGTAAACATCATACTGTTTTTATTACTAATGTCTTATTAGATTATCAAACAGTTATTTGGATGGTACATTAGGAATGATAACAGCATTCAGGTTGCATAAATAACAGCTGTAACAGCTGACAGGACATCATCATATGATTATTTATATAACTAAAACACAAATAACATCAATAAGTCAAAAAAACCCTTCCTAAAGAAAACTACTTACTTTATAGTAAGTACAAACTGAACTCCATTGTTAATGGACTAAAGAACATAAGATAATGTAATGTAGAACAATGAAAATAATAGTAGATATATAGTGGTCATATGAATCAATGTAACTCATACTACTCAGCCAAAATCTAACAATCTTTCAATAACATTTGAAATATACATATATGTGTATAGCAACAGCAACATACATACATTCAATATAATCTCCCTAAAATTAATACTGTGATTTTCGGGATTACACGATTACCTTGGGTGTGGCAGTATAATATAACAATTGTTTGTAGTCGCCGTCAAAGGTTTAATAACTAGTAAAGCATTAGTATCACGAAATTTATTGTCACAAAAATTATTTTTGAAAAATCTATAATCACGAAAATCTGGAGCTATACGGTACAATATTTAGCAAATATTTGGTAGTTCATTATGTATTCCAAAATTCATGTGATTTACTCAATCTATAACTAATTTAGCTATTTTTACTAGTATATCATACCATCTTATTATATAGTGTGCAATTCACATGAATTCTAGATTCCATAATAACCCCCACACAGAAAAGCTACAAATCAATTATTAAAATAATTTATACGGTAATTGACAAATTCCTATCCTTTTCTATAGTTGTTTCTATTATAAAGAATTTAGTAATCTAGTAGATTTGGTCAACACAAACCTCTCCCATATAATGTACATTCATGAAACACAGCATCTATTCTAATTTCAATATAACACTAATTGTATATTTTTTGTTCAAAAAATGGCTGACCAATCAAGAACAATCAAATGTAGTAAGCACGAAGTCAAAGTGCTATTAAAATTAACACCAAATGAGGTCTATTGTTCCAAGCTAATCCGCTATGCCCACAGAATGTTATTCAGGGGCTTCTAGTTTTGTTGTTATCTTCTTTTAATAGGAACAATAAAGAACAACACTACATGTATCTGTATATGTATACTTAATTTGTCATATATTACTTTGTCATTCGCCATCCAATAACAATTACCAATGCTGTGATTAAAATAACATTGAAAGAACATAATAATCATAATATAACTAAAACACAAATAACATCAGTTAGTACTACTCGTTCTAATAAAAACAACCTTAACAGTGTATGTAGCTTTTTGCTAAATGTTCAAAACATCTGGATCAACTATGGTTAATTCACTGTCATCTTTTGTAAGCAGAGTTTGTGCTTCAAAGCCATTAGATGATAGTTGTTTTTTCCTGTTTATGTAGCACTGAACACATAACTGCAATAACACATATATCACAAAGTAAGCAACAGAAATTAACATCAAATGCCAAACAAAACATGCAACAAGAAACATTCTCTCTTTCATAGTACCACTCCATTTAAGAACAGCACCTGTCTGCACAAACCAAGTACCTTGAAGTGTTAGATTAATAGCGAGTCCCATATTGATGAGTATTTTGTTGGGTAACCATATTCGTAGCAGTGCAAACACCACACAAGCAACAATGCTGAATAAAAGAAAGGTGTGTGCTAAAACATCAAGTGAATCACGGCTATTATCAATTGAGATGTGGAAATAAAACACCACAAATTCCACAAAGAATGCAAGTGCAAAGAATATCTGTTGAGTATGTTTGGGAAAACGAATACGCAATGAGACAAGATCAGCTATACCCGAGACAATGAAACAACAATACATTGTTATGTGATGTAGTTTTGTCAATTTATTAAATTGATGATGTTCATTATACATTTGCCAGACTTGAGTTTTGACGTGTCCATTTTCATCAGCGGTGAAGAAAACCTCAATCAATATGCCCAATACAGGAAACACTATTTTCAGCACAGGCTCAATTGGCCAGGTTGGTACACCTAAAAAAGGAATATACGATTTGTATTTTGAACTCTCATCTTCAGTTTTTCTGCTCTTCAAGCTGTATTTTCCACTGAAATGGTGGCAGACAGAGAGTAAAAGCCACCACACTCCATAAATGAAAAGGAATATTCCATCAACAAGATGACCTGGTAGGCTTCCCATACTGCAATGTTTAGACAATCTTCGTCTGCCAATTATATAGGCGAATGAGTGTTTAACTAACAACGCCCACTGAGTAAAATTGAATGCAAACAGTTATTTCCTGAGCAGATTTTGATGTGATTTATAACGTTTTATAGCATAATTTCATAATTTCTAACGCTATCTATCTTCTTTGTACTCTATAATATACTTCTAATCTTTAGGTGTTAGTCCAGGAAACTTTGTTGGGTAGGGAGTTTACAATGGCTTAAGCAGTCATCTGTTTGGTACTGGAGGTTTAGTACATACTAGACATTCTACAAGCTAACTACCAATCACTATACATATTCTATTTATATCTACCAAAACTTGTTGCATAAATTAGTATTTCCAGGCTCAAAAAGTCTTTCTTTTAACACAATCATTGATAATGATTAACTATATATGAAGTGGGAGTGGTTTGGCCCTTGACTTTGCAATGCTAAGCTACGCAGCCACAACAGTCACTGGATAGAAATTGGATAATAACCTGCAAATATAAACATAATATATATATAATGATTCTGTAAAAAGCAATTTGTTACTAAAATAAATATACAATTTAATACCATAGTAACAGCCACAGTATTACATTCACTGGTATAAAGTAAATATGTCATTGTCCAATTTGTTGTGTGCAACCCACTACTACTTACATAACAATTTGTTACTAACAATCAACACCTGTCACTTCATTACTTTATAATATATTGTAATATAAACCTATTTGCCAACCTTGTCACTTGTATAATTTGTGTATCATGATGAATTATACCACATCAATACATATCAATTACATATTATTATCAATTATATAGTACACTACTTATGATAGTATATAAATGCAATTTGTTGTTAATATTAATGTTAGTTTGCTTGCTACAAATTACTTTGACCACACTACATTTTTGAGTAGATAAACAATCAAAGTCACATTTGTCAGTTATTAATACTTTGGGAACTGCCCTCCTTTTTCTCTAATTTTAATAAAAACATATAACTAACTATGTTTGTTATATGTTTAGGGATTGTGGGTTGGCTTTGAAGCCATACATGTTTCATAGAAGATGGTAATTCATTGACAGTAAGGTTCTGTCAGAAGCACCCAAGTAATGATTATGAGCTATTGATGAAAGTAAATTAATTAGTAACAAGTTTGATACACACTCAGATAAAATGTATACATGTATAATAACTCAAAGCTATGTAGCCCATATATACCCAATTCACGTACCTAAAAATTTATATCATAGTGTGTTCATAGTATGTTTCTTAAAATTGATGATTTTGAATTATGGTAAGTACAAAATGTCCATTTTAGATTTTTAAAATTCTGTAGAAAATCAATAATATGCTTTTTATAACACTCATTACAATTAAATATAGCATATAACTCTAATACTTTATATAACAACTTAATGTTATAACATCACAGTATGATGTATGTTCCACCGTAACTTGTATTTTCATATACTTCATACTGAATAAAACTCCTTCTTTCATTTGTTTCACTCTCCTTTATATGACGTTCACAGTACTCTTCAATAATTGCATGGCTATTAACATCAGTAGCTTCTTCTCTGGTACGACGTTTATATCTAAATGCTACTACAATATAAAACACAAGCATTATGATCATAATAACTGCTTTAATACTAAGAATATATCCCCAGCAGTTTACTTCTGGAATAGATTCAACTGCAGATATAAACAATGTGATACATTCAATTGAGTACCAGATGCCTATTAAAAAGCCTTGCATATCTCGAGGTGCTTGTGCTAGAATGAATTCCATTACTGTCAAAAAGACAAGTAAGAAACTAAACCCATTAAAAACCTGAGGAATAACCAAATAATTGTAGTTAAGAAGACTTACACTTAAAGAAGCATTTTTATGAAGTAAATTGTCAGTGAAAAAGGGACATTTGACATGAGGATAAATTTCAGCTATTAAGACTTCTATTACTTGTAAAAATAGTACGGCCATTAGTACACAAATCAGACCAATGAACATTTTCTTCAACATACTAAGTGTATATCTTTTAGCTAATTTTCGTAGTATTAGTTGATAGAATGGTATCCCTAGTAAAATGATCAGATTACTCACTCCAAAGATGTCCAGTGTAATGAAAGTAAACCAAGATGAACTAGATGAGGTTACATTAGTAGTTAACCCTTTGATGTGGTTAGAAGTTGTAACAGTCTCATCTGTGAGCCAGAAGCCTGACAAAGACACAAGAACTAAACAAATCCTAAAAAATGATTTGACATTTTCTACTTCCTCTGTGGAAAAAGGACCTCCATATCGATGTTTAGCATAGTCTAAACGACCAGTCTGTTCATCTCCATATGTAAATGCACTTCTATTCTGTGGAGTACTGTGACGAATTGCATAATCTGTGACATTAAGAATAATTTTTGCCGGATTCTTTCCAGCAGGTTCAATTTCGAATTGTTTAACACTTAATTTAATTGTACTAATTGCCAGCAATGAACCTGTTAGTTGTAGTAGAATTGCAATGAGCAAAGAAAGATATGACTTATATTTTTCAAATACATTTAACAAACATAGAAGGCTGTAACCAATAAAAGTAGACCAGAAATACCAATGTACAAAAGCACTGAGCTGACCAGAAGAAGCTTCAAGCATTTGATCAGTACCAAATTGAATTGCATTCGACTCAAACAGAGCTAAACCTAACTGTATAATACCATATGCAAGAACAACGATCAACCATGAGTACCATCGATGAACAAAATCTTGGTTTATCATAAGAATCACAGTCACTACAAGTAGAAACATTACCCCCACAACTTGTAAGTATGTACCATACAACATAGCCTTTATTCTTGTCCAGTATACGTCAGCTAATAGACCAGCTAATGGATACATCAAGTAGCACAAACCTTGAACAATACTGAGTGCAAAACTGATATAAGTTACATCAGTACCAGAAGATGATATAGTGCCTAAAATGACAAAACCTGAACTGTGTAACGTTAGAATATGAACAAACAGACTCCATAACACAACTCTAGAAGCTCCTGGCCACTTTTTTAATGGATTAGAAAACATGCTATCTTGTCATTTGTTTGACAGGAAATTAGTAGTCACTATGTAGACCCCACCCTATATAAAGGTCATGGAGTGTTAAGTGAGATCACTTACTGATTAGTGTAGGCTTATAATAACAAGGGAGAACTGTGTTATATATTATGATATAAATGTATTGTGCTTGTTTTGAGAAAAGGGTCTGTAATATTTAAGTGAATATCACGGTTCTGATAAAAATTTTAATTTGCAATAAAAACTTCGTAACAATAATTAGAGAAATTTGTGTAATTCGTACAAACATGACTGATATATAGTGTTTTAAAGAACATTCAAAGCCAGAGACATATCAAACTCAAAAATATAAATGAGAGCAGGACTTATTAGAAAAGAGCCAATATATAAGTGAGTTCCATAATTTAGTAAGATGGCTATCTAGACAAAGATATAGATTGATTACAATTACAACTTGACATAATAGCTAAAGCTAAATATGTTGCACAGTATGTATACTTTCATAGTAAACATTAAACTGTATATTCACTCCATCCTATCAAAAATTACCCTACTATCCTACAATCCACATATTCAAAGACCTTTTGATTATATGAACTTAAATATAGATACATGACATTATAATAGAATTTCAAGTATGCATGGAGTTTTCTAAATTTCATTATACTGAAACAATAACTTCATGCAAACAAGATATACAGAAAGAAAAATGTAATAATCACTCTTTGCATCTTAAAAACAAACATGTTTGTCACTACATAAACACATGCCAAATGTGTTAAACAAATAAATTCTTTAGTAATTTTAGACTTACTTGAGGATAATTGCGATGAAGATATTTTGTTTGGAGAGAAAAGCTCAATATGTAAATTATTGGTCAGTACTACTCCTTATTTTCTGGGATGCTTTGATGTATCTTCATGCAAATTCACTTCGATATTTTCTGGTGGCAAGCTACTATCACAGCCAAGTTAAAAGTTATAGTGCAGTAACTGTCATTGTGTATTGTCTGAGTTTTTTATCTTTTCCTTTCTTTGGTCTACTTGCTGATATAAAGACAGGTAGATATAATACTATCATTGCAGGTGTATATCTGTCATTTGTATCTTGGATAATTTGTGGTGTGGCAACTATTCTCAAGACATTTATGAACATTGACATATTATATTTGGTAGTTTTGGGTGTTGTGTACATTTTAGAAGTAATTGGCTATTGTTGCTTTCGCTCCAATATCATTCAATTCAATTTTGATCAATTAATTGGCGCCTCTGCTGATAAACTAAGTGCTGTTATTTATTGGCACTCTCTGAGCACACTAATTGTTTATGTCATTGATGAAATTGGAAGCTGCTTAATCAAAAAGCAGCAGTTCCTCATTGTTTGCTATATGATATCAGGTGTGGCTATGTGTACAGTCATTGTAAGTAACTTCCTGTTTAAACACTGGCTGGATACTACACCTAACATTGCTAATCCTATCAAATTAATTTCTAAAGTACTAAACTATGCTAGGAGAAACAAGAATCCCAAAAATCGCAGTGCTTTAACTTACTGGGAGGAGGATTATCCTTCACGACTTGATTTGGGTAAAGAAAAATATGGTGGACCTTTCTCTGAAGAAGAGGTAGAAAATGTTAAGACAGTATTACGATTAATACCTCTATTTATTTCCACAGTAGGTTTTATATTTGCACATGAATTAAAACTTTTTCATGTGTCATATGAGATATCACAATTTATTTCTTGCTTTGTAATTTACGAGTCATTATATTCTTCTATTGCAATTCTTTTCATTCTTCTGTTACTATCTCAAATGTTCCGTAAGTACATTTCAAGTATGCTTAAAAGAATTGGTCTGGGACTTGTTTTTGCTTTAACTGTTCAACTTTATTATGTCATTATGTTTGCTTGTAAAGACTATTTTCAACTGAACACATTATCATATAAAGCAATTATTTTTCCTGAAATTTTGTATGGAGTCTCATTTGCTTTGATTCTTCCAACATCTTTGGAGTTCACAATAGCTCAATCACCACATGAAATGAAAGGATTAATGGTTGGCATGTGGTTTGCATCATATGGTTTTGGTTATGCTTTCAACATTATTGGGATGTATCTCTTCAAATGTGAAGATGATATAATTTGCCAAAGTCTTTTTTATTACGTATATATTAGTGTGGTTGTTCTTATCATACCAATAGTCTTTTTGGTACTAGCTAAACATTACAAGTTACGAGTTAGAGAAAATGAAGTTAACATACATGTGATAGCTGAGGAACATTATGAGAGATATATTGAACAGGAAGTGGAGTACAGGAGAGAAATGGGACTGTCAATGACATTGGAATCTGCAGATTGATTTTATATTAGTTATGCACACAACATTTAGTACCTAATTATCATATAAAAGTGTTTTTCAACAGATAATATTCAGCAATTAGTGCATTTTAATTTGTTCTTGTATATAATTATGAATAATCATTTTACCTAATTAAAATGACATCATAATATGTATACCCAATGTTCCTAGCAACGAGGGGTCTAAAGGAAATATCCAAATTTAAACTAACATTTTTGATTAGCTATAGAGAATGAATACTTATTCAGTCATTTGGTTGTTCTTTAGTCAAATTATAATGTTATTACCATCATAGCTATCATTTTCACAGACTTAACTAATCCTCAATTAGTGTGCATTGACATCAGATACAATGATTATATCTAACTGCTACTACAATATACAATGGTAGCATTATAATAATAACAACTGCTTTAATACTTAGAATATGTCCCCAATAGCTTACTTCAGTAAATGACTCAACAGCTGATATAAACAAATATATACACAATATTGAGTACCAAATACAAATTAAGAAGCCTTATAAATCTTGAAGTGAATGACGTAACATGAATTCATTGATTTTCAAAAACAATAAACTAAGACCACTGCAGGTATTGCATCATCAATAGAAAAAAAAGTATAATGTATTGGAATGAAAGTGCCCATTACATTGAATTATCTTTTTATTCTGCTACATTGCATCATCACAAGACATATTAGAAGAGGCCAATTAATATTCTAGAGTAAGCCTTAGTATTACTCTAAATAAAATAGGATAGAATAGTTGATGTTTAGTTTTTTGATTCTGCTAATATCCAAGTAAATTTTAAGATTATTAAATAAAATTAAGAATCACAATATTCTGTCAGAAAATAAAGTAAATGATTTATTTCTTCTTAATTAGTAGACAACACGACAACACAGTCTTATCAACTATTATAAGGACACACAAATTTATATTGAGTCATTAATTGTTCACATTATAATATATGTACCACCATAATTTCCATATTCATACACTTCATACTTGGTAAGATGTTCTCTTTCATCTGCTTCACCCTCTATTATATGTCGTTCACAATACTCCTCAATAATTTGCTGAGCATTAACATCAGATACTTCTTCTCTAGTACGACGTCTATATCTAACTGCTACAACCATATAAAATACTAATAATATGATCATAATAAGTGCTTTAATAATAAGGATATACCCCCAACAGTTGATTTTTGCAAATGACTCAATTGCTAGTATAAATAAGTTAACACTCTGTAGTGAGTACCAGATACCAATTAAAAAGCCTTGCATATCTCGAGGTGCTTGTGCTAATATAAATTCCATTACTGTCAAAAAGACAAATAAATAACTAAGGCCATTAAGTGCTTGAGGTATTATTAAGTAATTGTAGCTGATAATATTGGTATCTAAAGATATATTGTTGTATAAGAGATTGTTAATAAAGTAAGGGCATTTAGTATAAGGATTGGTTAAAGCTATTAAAACTTCCAACACTTGTAGAAATAGTACATCCAGTAATCCACAGAGCAATCCTAAAAATATTTTTTTCAACATGCTCAGAGCACATCTTGTAGCTAATTTTTTTAGAATTAGCTGATACAAGGGGATTCCAATTAAAATGACAAGAACACTCACTCCAAACGTGTCCATAGTGATAAATCCATACCAAAGTGAAGCAGAGGAGGTAACATTAGCTGTTAGAGCTTTGATGTGTTTAGTAGTTATGGCAGTGTCATCTGTAAATTGAAAAGCTATCAGTGTTAAAAAAATTAAAATTATTCTTAGAAATGTCTTGACATTTTCAACTTCCTCTGTAGAAAAGGGACCTCCATAACGATATTTTGCAAAGTCTAGTCGACATGTTTGCTTATCTCCATATGTAAATGCGCTTCGGTGCTCTGGAGTTTTATGATAAATTGCATATCGTATTACTTTAACAATAACTTTAGCTGGATTTTTTCCTGCAGGTTCAATTTCAAAGTATTTGATTCCTTGTTTCATTATAACGATTGCCAGGACTAATGCTAGTATCTGGATTACACTTGCCAGAAGTAAAAACAAATAGAGATTAGATGTTCTAATCAGATTTAGTAAGATAAGAAATCCTTGACCAATGAATAAAGACCAGTAATACCAATGTACAAAAGCACTGAGTTGACTAGAAGAAGCTTCAGGCATTTGATCAGTACCAAATTGAATTGCATTTGCTTCTGATAAAGCTAAACCTAACTGTATCAGAGCATATGCTACAACAATGACCAATGATAAGTACCAACGACTAGCCAGAGATTCATTTATCATAAAAGCAACAGTTATTACAAGTAGTAGCACTGTTCCTATTAGTTGTATATATGTGCCATAAAACATAGCTCTAAGTCTTGTCCAGTACATATCAGCTAAAATACCAGCTACTGGGTACAACAAGAAACATAAGCCCTGTACAATATTGAGAACAAAACCAAGATAACTCACATTAATACCGGAAGATGATATAGCACCAAAAAGGATGAAGCCAGAACTGTATAATGTTAGAATGTGAGCAAACATACTCCATAAAACAACTGTTAGAGCGCTTCCTAGACATTTTCTTAGTTGAATAGAACATAAATTATTATAGAAACATCGATTGCTCTTCATCTTGTAACTGCTTAAGAAGTCTATATATATAAACTGATCTCCACCGCTTAACTCTAAGCATATGAGCTATACTCATATAAGGTATGACTTTCACTATATATTGTCACGGGAATTTTTCCCTATTGACTAGCTTAGCCATGTTTTAATAATTGTTGATGTACAAATATGAAACATGTTATGTGTGTTTTTCAAAACACACTTCTACATAATTCTATAGTTGGACACGTGTGCACCTCATTGACCATCTAAGATTTTTATGTTGATGATCAAGGTCAAAGTTCACGGAATTACACTTAAAACAGACCACAGTGCTGCACTACTAATTAACATTCATGATGACTTACTTGTGACACACCCTCATTCAAAATGGCTGGATTATGGATATTGAACAACACAAACTACTACTACAGTACTACTTAATGGATATGTTACATGCTGCTGAAGATGAATAGCGGGTTATGTGTGAGAAATTTGTCTCGATGAATAACCTCACTATTAGCTATGGTATGTCTACACAAGGCTGATAAGTATATAAAAAGATAAGCATAAAATGCATTTTAATTATTTTCATGATCAATAGTCTTTGCAGTCTTTTTCTATTGATGATGCAATGACTGCCTTACTAATAAAGTTATAGTCAGGTTTACTATAATGTTATATGCAGTATAACAGTATAGATCAAATATGCAATCAAATTAATTTTAAATTCTAAACTTGTAAAATTATAATGTGTCAGTGACATTAAAAATAAGATTAAAAACATGTATTATTGTTTCATACTTAATAAACATTATAACAACACAGTGTTATCAACTATGTACAACTAGAACACACAAATTTTATATCGAGTCATTAATTGTTCACATTATAATATGTGTACCACCATAGTTTGGATATTCATACATGTCATTATGTGATAAGATGGTTTCTTTCATCTGCTTCATCCTCCATTATATGTCGTTCACAATATTCCTCAATAATTCTATGTGCATTGACATCAGATACTTCTTCTCTAGTACGACGTTTATATCTAACTGCTGCAACAATATAGAATACTAACATTATGGTCATAATAACTGCTTTAATACTAACAATATATCCCCAACAGCTGATTTTTGTGAATGATTCAATTGCTGATATCAACAAGTTAACACTCTGTAGTGAGTACCAGATACCAATTAAAAAGCCTTGCATATCTCGAGGTGCTTGTGCTAATATAAATTCCATTACTGTCAAAAAGACAAGTAGAAAACTAAGGCCATTAAGTGCTTGAGGTATTATCAAGTAATTGTAGCTGATAATATTGGTATCTAAAGACATGTTGTTGTATAAGAGATTGTTAGTAAAGTAAGGGCATTTAGTATAAGGATTGGTTAAAGCTATTAAAACTTCGACCACTTGTAGAATTAGTACAGCCAGTAATGCACAAAGCAATCCTAAAAACATTCTTTTCAACATGCTCAGAGTACATCTTGTAGCTACATTTTGTAAAATTAGCTGATACAAGGGGATTCCAAATAAAATGACAAGAACACTCACACCAAATGTATCTATAGTGATATAATTATACCAAATTGAAGCAGAGGAGGTAACATTAGCTGTTATACTTAGACTTACGATATGGTTAGAAGTTGTAGTAGTCTGATCTGTGAATCGAAAACCTATCATTGATATAAAAATTAAAATTATTCTTAGAAATGTTTTGACATTTTCAACTTCCTCTGTAGAAAAGGGACCTCCATAACGATCTTTTGCAAAGTCTAGTCGACATGTTTGTTCATCTCCATATGTAAATGCACTCCGGTGCTCTGGAGTTTTATGATAAATCGCATATTGTATTACTTTAATAATAATTTTAACTGGATTTTTGCCTGCAGGTTCAATTTCAAAGTATTTAATTCCTCGTTTCATCATAACAATTGCCAGCACTAAAGCTATTACCTGCATTACACTTGCTAGAAGCAATGGAAGATAGACATTAATATTGCTTACTACTAGATTTAATAAACTAAGAAGTCCATGTCCAATAAATATAGACCAAAAATACCAATGTACAAAAGCACTAAGTTGACTAGAAGAAGCTTCAGGCATTTGATCAGTACCAAATTGAATTGCATTTGCTTCTGATAAAGCTAAACCTAGTTGAATCAGAGCATATGCTACTACAATGACCAATGATAAGTACCAATAAGTAGCCAGACTTTCATTTATCATAAAAACAACAGTTATTACAAGTAGTAGCACTGTTCCTATTAGTTGTATATATGTGCCATAAAACATAGCTTTAAGTCTTGTCCAGTACATATCAGCTAAAATACCAGCTAATGGGTACAACAAGAAACATAAGCCCTGAACAATACTGAGAACAAAACCAAGATAACTCACATCAATACCGGAAGATGATATAGCACCAAAAAGGATGAAGCCAGAACTGTATAATGTTAGAATATGAACAAATAAACTCCATAATACAACTGTTAGAGCAGCTCCTGGACGTTTTTTGATTAGATGAGAAGATACATCATTACATAAACATCGATTGTCATTCATCTTGCAAGTGCTTATGTCCAACAGAAAGTATATATATAAACTGATCTCCACCTCTAAATCCCTAAATAAATATATTGCATTGTATGACTTCTACTACCAACAGTTTGTGGAAAATGTTATTATAACCTTCTTTTGACTACATAACTTACTCACGTTTTTATAATTGTTGATGAACAAGTATTAAAAACAGGTTAGGTCAGAGATAGTTTGCAATACACACTACTTTAAAGTTCACAGTGCTGAACTTTTATTAATATTTATAAAAACTTACTTGAGACACACCCTCATTCAAAAGAGATGGTTCATGGATATTGACCAACACAGACTGCTACTACTTAATGGATATGTTACATGCTACTGAGTGTTGCTAATACATACTACTGAAGATGAATGGCGTGTTATGTATGAGAAATTCATTTTGATGAAAAACTTCACTGTTGCTCCAGGTATCTTCTCCTCAGGACTTGATGTCTTTTTAGCCGTGGTATGTCTACACAACAGGGCTAATATACTCCAGTACTTTTTAGAAACGTATCCAAACATGTGGAATATAGACAGTCTCATATCAATTAATAACAAAGACCTTACTTCAAACAAAGGTAATGTGGAAGCTTTCATTTTCAATAACTTACACCAACACACCACTATGTATCAACCACCCTGTCAAAGTAAACAAGTTAGAACATTGTTATGCTATGCTGCAGCAAGTGGTCATATAAATGTAGTCATGCATTCATTAGAATTACTGCATCAGTTGATCTTTCTGATTCTTGTGAGCTTACTACATTGATGGCATGCTGTGAGTATAGTTACCAGCCATTAATGGAATGTAGCTGTGAATATAAGAGTATATCTATTGAGATGAGACCTAAAATACTGTCATTGCTTGCTTCTAAAAGTGCTAACCTTAATCACAGAGCTCAATGTGGCATGACTCCTCTAATATATCCCTCATTAAGAGCACCATTATTGCTTCATTGTCTTTTAAAGAAGGGGCTTCCATTCATCTCACTGATGATTTTGGCTTCACTGCTCTTCCCTATGCTATATTAGGAGCTAGCAATGATGTTTTGTTGCGCCTTTACATTCATCTATTTTTTACCATATTCAACGGTTGAATATGTTTTCTTGTCAAGTTAAGTATAGAACGAATGCCTCCTGAGATCCCTCTACATATCTCTTAGAGCTGTATGTGTTGTAATGCTAGACTTTTGTGTTTGTTTAAGTGCACAGAAAGAAAAACATTACAATCACTCTTTACAGTATAACAAACATGTTTGAGTTGATAATTCAGTGAATTCTTTAGCAATTTCAGTCTCTGTACTTGAATATAACTGTAATAAAGATATTTTGTCTTAAGAAAATGGCTAAATGTGTAAGTTCTCAGTCTGTAATACTCGTTATCCTCTGGGATGCTTTGATGTATCTTCACATAAATTCAATGAAGCATTTTCTGTCAACAAGCTACTATCATAGCCAAGTTAAAAGTCATAATAATGTTGAAGTTGATGTTATTTATTGTGTGAGTTTTTTATCTTTTCCTTTATTTGGTTTACTTGCTGATATAAAGACAGGTAGATATAATACTATTATTGCTGGTGTATATCTCTCATTTGTATCTTGGATAATATGTGGTGTGGCAACTATTTTCCAGACATATATGAACATTGACATATTATATTTGGTAGTTTTGGGTGTTGTATACATTTTAGAAGCAATTGGCTATTCTTGCTTTCATGCCAATATCATCCATTTTAACATTGATCAGTTAATTGGTGCCTCTGCTACTAAACTAAGTGCTGTTATTTATTGGCACTTTTTGAGCGTGCCAGTTATTTATGCCATTGCTGTAATTGGAAAGTGCTTAATCACGCAGTTTGTTATAGTATCCTATGTGCTATCAGGTGTGGCTCTGTGTACAGTAATTGTCACTAGCTTCATATTTAAACACTGGTTGGATACTACTCCTCATATTATTAATCCTGTCAAATTAATTTCTAAAGTACTAAACTATGCTTGGAGAAACAAGTATCCCAAAAATCGCAGTGCTTTAACTTACTGGGAGGAGGATTACCCTTCACGACTTGACTTGGGTAAAGAAAAATATGGTGGACCTTTCTCTGAAGAAGAGGTAGAAAATGTTAAGACAGTATTACGATTAATACCTCTATTTATTTCTGTGGTAGGTCTTATGTGTGCACAGGAAGTAAGACGTTTTCATGTGTCACATAATATATCACAATTTATTTCTTGTTTTATACTATACGATTCATTGTACTTCTCTATTGTAATTGTACTAATTACCCTATATCTCCCGTTTCTGTGTCTAAATTTCCATAAGTATATTCCAAGTATGCTTAAAAGAATTGGTCTGGGACTTGTGTTTGTTTTAGCAGTTCGAGTTTATTACGTCATTATCTTTGCTTGCAAAAAGCACTTTCAACTGAACACATTGTCATACAAGACAATTATTTTTCCTGACATTTTATACGGAATTTCATTTGCTTTGATTTTTCCAACATCTTTGGAGTTCACAATAGCTCAGTCCCCACATGAAATGACAGGAATAATGGTTGGACTCTGGTTTACAGCACTTTCTATAGGTTTAGCTATAAATATTATTGCCAGGTATCTCTTCAAATGTGAAGGTGATATATTTTGCCGAAGTCTTTTTTATTACGTGTGTATTAGTGTGATTGTTCTTATAATACTGATAGTGTTTTTGGTACTAGCTAAACATTACAAGTTACGAGTTAGAGAAAATGAAGTTAACATACATGTGATAGCTGAGGAACATTATGAGAGATATATTGAACAGGAAGTGGAGTACAGGAGAGAAATGGGACTATCAATGACATTAGAATCCACAGATTGACTTATGTCATGATATTTAGTACATAATTAATAAATTAAAGCATTTTAAAAACAATTATTTCAGTTGTTGATGCATGCCAACTTTTACTTAATAAAAAAGTGACATCAAAATAGCCATACCTTCTCTGTTATAATAACATATTCAACTACATGTTCTCCAGACTTTCAGGATGAAATAGTTTTTTACAAATCATGCTTTTTACTTGTTATGAAGCCCCACTAGCAGGAGTAATTATCAATAATGTTTTTGGTACTAGCTAAACATTACAAGTTATGTGAGAGAAAATGAAGTTAAATTAAGCAATTTGTTATCATAATAGATATACAATGTAATACCATATGCATAGTAATTGCCACAGTGTTATGTTCAAACAGACTCGATAACACAACTCTAAACATTTTTTGACGGAATTGAGAGCTTCCTACTATTTGTGACAGGAAATTATTAGTCTACTATTGTATGTAGACCCCACCCCAAGGTCATGGGATAATAAATTCGCAAATTATAAAGAGATTGGTAATGCTAAATACTGTTATGTATATACAACGAATGTTTTTCAAAGTTAACATGATGTAAATGAATAAGTTTAGTCAACTCAATAAGTAAATGTATTTTAGTGTTGGGGAAATTTATGATTATATAAAGACTGCACTCATGAACAACATAGCTGATAAATCAACTATAGCTAACAGTATTAGTATAATTGACCATTTTAAAGATATGACTACATTAATACCAAGTGGGTCAATATTTCATGTATAAAATCTATTTATCTACAGTACATGCTATAAATTATTAAATTATAGGACTTTAATATATAAAAGTGATAAAGTCTTTTAAAATTTCTCTAATTATTACAAAGTTTTGTTTGTCAAGTATGTCTTTGTATCCTTAATTTAAGTCTAACTAACCACTATATGAACTTGAGTCATAAGATACCTTGTAAAGTCTCTCTAAATATGCACAATACGTTAATCAAATTTTCATACATATATGGAGTTTTCTAAACTTCAGTATACAGAAAGAACAACTTCATGCAATATGATAAACAAGTTAAGTAACAATAATAAATACACATTATTGGTGATAAACAAGACAAGTGAATATTGTAGCAACTATAGTCTTGATGCTTAAGAAAATCATAATGAAATTTTTTCTTGTGAGAAAAGTTCAATGTGTAAGTTCTTGGTCAGTGATACTTATTATTTTCTGGGATGCCTTAATGTTCCTTCAGATCAATTCAATGAACTATTTTATGGTAGCAAGCTACTATCACAGCCAAGTTAAAATGTATAATGTTATACCTGATATTGTATATTGTCTGGCTTTTGTGTTTTTTCCATTTTTTGGTCTACTTGCTGATATAAAGACAGGTAGATATAATACTATCATTGCTGGTGTATATCTGTCATTTGTATCTTGGATAATATGTGGTGTGGCAACTATTCTCAAGACATTTATGAACATTGACATATTGTACTTCATACTTTTGGGTGTTGTATACATTTTAGAAGTAATTGGCTATTGTTGCTTTCGCTCCAATATCATCCAATTCAATTTTGATCAGTTAATTGGTGCCTCTGCTGATAAACTAAGTGCTGTTATTTATTGGCACTCTCTGAGCATACTAATTGTTTATGTTGCTGTTGGAGTTGGGAGGTGCTTGATTAAGCAGTTTGATATAGTGTCCTATGTAATATCAGGGGTGGCTTTGTGTATTGCCATTGTTACTAACTTCCTATTTAAACACTGGCTGGATACTACACCTCATATTATTAATCCTGTCAAACTCATTGCTAAAGTACTAAACTATGCTAGGAGAAACAAATATCCCAAAAATCGCAGTGCTTTAACTTACTGGGAGGAGGATTACCCTTCACGACTTGACTTGGGTAAAGAAAAATATGGTGGACCTTTCTCTGAAGAAGAGGTAGAAAATGTTAAGACAGTATTACGATTAACACCACTATTTATTTCCATGGTAGGTCTTATATGTGCACATGAATTAAAGAAACATCATGTATCATATAAGATATCACAATTTATTTCTTGTTTTATACTTTATGATTCATTATACTTCTCAATTGCAATTCTTATCATTCTTCTGTTACTATCACAAATGCTCCATAAGTACATTCCAAGTATGCTTAAAAGAATTGGTCTGGGACTTGTTTTTGCTTTAACTGTTCAACTTTATTATGTCATTATGTTTGCTTGTAAAGATTATTTTCAACTGAACACATTATCATATAATGCAATCATTATTCCTGAAATTTTGTATGGAGTCTCACATGCTTTGATTCTTCCAACATCTTTGGAGTTCACAATAGCTCAATCACCACATGAAATGAGAGGATTAATGGTTGGACTGTGGTTTGCAGCATTTGCTATTGGCTATGCTTTAAGTATTACTGGCAAAATTCTTTTAAAATGTGAAGGTGATATAATTTGTCAAAGTCTTTTTTATTACGTGTACATTATTGTGCTTGTTCTTATTATTCTGATAGTCTTTTTGGTACTAGCTAAACGTTACAAGTTACGAGTTAGAGAAAATGAAGTTAACATACATGTGATAGCTGAGGAACATTATGAGAGATATATTGAACAGGAAGTGGAGTACAGGAGAGAAATGGGACTATCAATGACATTAGAATCCACAGATTGACTTATGTCATAATATTTAGTACATAATTAATAAATTAAAGCATTTTTAAAACAATTATTTCAGTTGTTGATGCATGCCAATTTGTCTTCAATCAGAAACTAACATTAACTGATAAAAATGTGACATCAAAATAGCCATACCCTCTTTGTTATAATAACATATTTGTGTTCTCTGTTAACTACATGTTCTCCAGATTTTAGGATGAAATAGTTTTTTACAAATCATGCTTTTTTACTTGTTATGAAGCACCACCAGCAGGAGCAATTATACAAGAAGTATAAGAAATAGTCAGTCCATCCTACACTCTAATGTATATGTGAAATTATAATAAAACAACTGTGTTTTGTTGGTAATAAAACTAAAGGATAGTAGAAACACACTAGTTCCTTTTAAAAATCAGTCTAATACCTCAAATATTAAAAGTATGACCTCATGTTTGGTAATGTGTTGTAAACAATACACAAAATATAATACTGTGACTACTAATATTAACATACATTTTCTAAATGTTTATGTCTGCTTGCGTAGAATACTTCAATATTAATATTTTAACATTTGTCCAAATACCTGACAATAAAGGAGTATGTCACCAAGGATTGAAAGTATGCTCTTCGAAAAATTATGAGAATCTTTATAATGAGTATCTTCCTTTAATTTGCTTATTATAACTGATTCTTTTCAGTCATTATTTTCACTACCTACTGACTTTCACAATTTGGAATGTCATGTGGTATCTTCAATACTTTCCCAGTTACCCTCAGGACTAGCTATTTTTCATTTTTCTAAAGCACCTATTGTCCTAGAGATAGCCCTGTTCACTCTCGTCTCTTAGTTACTGGACCTTTTCCACTCTTATATCATATCATGGGTGTTCTAATAATACTAATAGTGTTTTGGTACTAGCTAAACATTCAGGTCACATGAGAGAAAATAAAGTTAAATTAAGCAATTTGTTACCATTATAGATATACAATATAATACCAATATAACTGCCACGGTGTTATGTTCAAACAGACTCCATAACACCACTCTAGAAGCTCCTAGCTATTTTTAACGGTATGCTACTATTTCTCACAGGAAATTAATAGTCTACTCTTGTATGTAGACCCCACCCCAAGGTCATGGGATAATGACTTCACAAATAATAAAGAGATTGATAATGTCAATTACTGTTATGCATGCAGAATGAGTGTTTTTCAAAGTTAACATAATATGAATGAATGAATTTGGTCAACTCAATAAGCAAAATATATTTCAATGTTGGGGAAATTTATGATACATATATATATGAGTTGCAATTAGGGACCACTTCTGTCAAAACATTTGTGACCTGATTTGTGAAAAGGGACCACTGTTAAAACACCTCAAAAGATAATTTTGTATACATATAGTTATCATGAACAGTTGTGTATATATATAGCAACAGTATGTATACAAAATTTTTTAAAGATGTTTTTAACAGTGGTCCCTTTTCACAAATCAGATCATCAAAGTATATATAAATTATATATATATATATATATATATATATATATATATATATATAATATATATATATATATATATAAGAGTGCACTCATGAACAAAATAGCTAATAAATCAACTATAGCTAACAGTATTAGTATAATTGACCATTTTAAAGATATGACTACATAGCTGTTAAAACCATGTGGGTCAATATTTCATTTATAAAACTTACTTATCTACAGTACATGTTCTAAAATTATAGGACTTAGTAAATAAAAGTGATAAAGTTCTTTAAATCATCATACCACTATTAAGGTGTCGGATTTGTATGAATTATGAGAATTTCTCTAATTATTAGAAAGTTGTGTTTGTCAAGTATGTCTTTGTATCCTTAATTTTATGTCTAATTAACAACTATATGAATGCACGTATTAAGATACCTTGTAAAGTCTCTCTAAATATGCACAATACTTTGATGAAATTTCATACATGTATGGAGTTTTCTAAACTTCAGTATACAGAAAGAACAACTTCATGCAATATGATAAACAAGTTAAGTAACAATAATAAATACACATTATTGGTGATAAAGAAGACAATTCTAGTGAATACTGTAGCAACTTTAGTGTTGATGCTTAAGAAAATCACCATGAATTTTTTTCTTGCGAGAAAGGTTCAATGTGTAAGTTCTTTGTCAGTGATACTTATTATCTTCTGGGATGCCTTAATGTGCCTTCAGATCAATTCAATGAACTATTTTGTGGTAGGAAGTTACTTTCACAGCCAAATTAAAATTTATAATGTTGTAGGTGATATTGCATATTGTCTGGTTTTTGTGTTTTTTCCAATTTTTGGTCTACTTGCTGATATAAAGACTGGTAGATATAATACTATCATTGCTGGTGTATATCTGTCATTTGTATCTTGGATAATATGTGGTGTGGCAACTATTCTCAAGACATTTATGAACGTTGACATATTATATTTGGTAGTTTTGGGTGTTGTATACATTTTAGAAGTAATTGGCTATTGTTGCTTTCGCTCCAATATCATTCAATTCAATTTTGATCAGTTAATTGGTGCCTCTGCTGATAAACTAAGTGCTGTTATTTATTGGCACTCCCTAAGCATACTAATTGTTTATGTCATTGATAACCTTGGAAAGTGCTTGATTAAGCAGTTTGTAATAGTGTCCTATGTAATATCAGGGGTGGCTTTGTGTATTGTCATAGTTAGTAACTTTCTGTTTAAACACTGGCTGGATACTCCACCTAACATTATTAATCCTGTCAAATTAATTTGTAAAGTCGTAAACTATGCTAGGAGAAACAAGTATCCCAAAAATCGTAGTGCTTTAACCTACTGGGAGGAGGATTACCCTTCAAGACTAGACTTGGGTAAAGAAAAATATGGTGGACCTTTCTCTGAAGAAGAGGTAGAAAATGTTAAGACAGTACTACGATTAATACCTCTGTTTATTTCCATGGTAGGTCTTATGTGTGCACATGAATTAAAGAATCATCATGTGTCATATGAGATATCACAATTTATTTCTTGTTTTATACTTTATGATTCATTATACTTCTCTATTGCAATTCTTTTCATTCTTCTGTCACTATCTCAAATATTCCGTAAGTGCATTCCAAGTATGCTTAGGAGAATTGGTTTAGGACTTGTTTTTGCTTTAACTGTTGAACTTTATTATGTCATTATGTTTGTTTGCAAAGATTATTTTCAACTAAACACAATGTCATACAAAGCAATCATTATTCCTGATATTTTATATGGAGTCTCATTTGCTTTGATTCTTCCAACATCTTTGGAGTTAACAATAGCTCAGTCCCCACATGAAATGAGAGGATTAATGGTTGGACTGTGGTTTGCAGCATTTGCTATTGGCTATGCTTTAGGTATTACTGGCAAGTTTCTTTTAAAATGTAAAGGTAATATAATTTGTCAAAGTCTTTCTTATTACGTGTACATTATTGTGCTTGTTCTTATTATTCTGATAGTCTTTTCGGTACTAGCTAAACGTTACAAGTTACGAGTTAGAGAAAATGAAGTTAACATACATGTGATAGCTGAGGAACATTATGAGAGATATATTGAACAGGAAGTGGAGTATAGGAGAGAAATGGGACTGTCAATGACATCGGAATTCACAGATTGATTTTTATGTCATGACATTTATTACCTAATTTATGAATGAAAGTGTTATTTAAGACAATTATTTCAGTTGTTAATGTATACCAATATGTCTTTAATCACAACTAACATTATTTAGTAAAAAAGCAACATCAAAATTGACATACTTTCTTTGTAATAAAAATGTCTACATTTTCCTTAACAGCTGGAATACAATAACTACATGACCTACAGATTTTAGGATAAAATAGTGTTTTTACAAAACATGCTTCTACTTGTTATAATCAACTGTATTTTCTTGATAATGAAAGTAAAAGATATTAACTAGCTCCTTTTAAAAGTTAATTTAAGTCCTAATCGAAGTTTGTTGCTTGGGTATTATAGAGATAACATCCTTCTCTAATGTATAAAATGTGGTTGGTAGTGAAGTACTAGGGCATCTAGAGTGGAAATCACCATGATTTATAAAAGCTATTTGTAGTACTTGTAACAACAGTAGAGCTACCAGTGCCCAAAGTAGACCTATGTATATCTTTTAAACGTGCTCAATATATTATTTGAATATGTTTCTTAATAATGACTGATACAAAGGAATTCCAATTAAACACCAAGAGTACTTATTCCAAGGTGTCAAGTGTAATATAAGTAAAGCATGAAAAGCTCAGATGATGTAGTATTGACAGTAAGATTGTTAATATGTTTAGAAGTTGTGACAATATCATTTGTGAATTGAAAGCCTGTCAAAGATATGAGCAATAAAACAATTTGTAGAAATGTTTTAACATTTTCTACTTTCTCTGTCAAATATAATCCCCATATTAACAATGTCTTGTCCAGTACATATCAGCTAAAATACCAGCTAATGGGTACAACAAGAAACATAAGCCCCGTACAATACAGAGAACAAAACCAAGATAACTCACATCAATATACCGGAAGATGATATAGGACCAAAAAGGATGAAGCCAGAACTGTATAATGTTAGAATATGAGCAAATAAACTCCATAATACAACTCATAGAGCAACTCCTGAGCATTTTTCTAGCAGATTAGAAGGTATATTATTACATAAATATCAATTGTGATTCATCTTGCAAATGCTTATTTATGTTCAACAGGAAATCTTTGATTCCCACCCCTAAAACTTAAGTAGATTCATTGCAGTAGCTTTGCTGCCCACAAGGCATAGAGTAAATGTTGTCTAGAGATAGCGTCTATTTGTATATGTTGTAAATATATTACCAGATTACAGCATTTAAACTAACACTTAAAAGACACACTTAAACCTATAATGATCTAGGTCAAAGTTCACAGTGTTGCTCTATAATTAATATTCATAGTTTATGTGTGACACCCCATTCAAAATGGATGGTTCATGGATATTGAGCAACACGGACTACAGCTACTTAATGGATATGTTACATGCTACTGAAGATGAATGGCGTGTTATGTATGAGAAATTCGTTTCGATGAAAAACCTCACTGTTGCTCTAGGTACCTTCTCCTCAGGACTTGATGTTTTTTTAGCCATGGTATGTCTACACAACAGGGCTGATGTACTCCAGTACTTTTTAGAAACGTATCCGAACATGTGGAATATAGACAGTCTCATATCAATTAATAACAAAGACCTTACTTCAAACAAAGGTAATGTGGAAGCATTTCTTTTTAATAACTTACACCAACACACCACTATGTATCAACCACCCTGTCAAAGTAAACAAGTTAGAACTTTGTTATGTTATGCTGCAGCAAGTGGTCACATAGATGTAGTTAATGTGTTGTTAGAATTTGGTGCATCAGTTGATATGACTGACTGTTGTGAGCTTACTCCATTGATGGCATGCTGCGAGTATAATTGCCAGCCGTTAGTGGAATGTAGCTGTGAATACAAGAGTATATCTATTGAGACGAGACCTAAAATACTGTCATTGCTTGCTTCTAAAAGTGCTAACCTTAACCACAGAGCTCAATGTGGCATGACTCCTCTAATGTATGCCTCATTAAGAGCCCCATTATTGCTTCATCGTCTTATTAAAGAAGGAGCTTCCATTCATCTCACTGATGATTTTGGTTTCACTGCTCTTCCCTATGCTATATTAGGAGGTAACAATGATGCTTTGTTGTACCTTTTACAACTTCAGGCGGATGTTTTGTTTCAAAACACTTCCACAATTCCATGGCCAATTCAGGAATCAACTGAACCATTAGAACTATACTATTTAAGTGGCAAATATTCAAAATCAAAGCAAGGTCATTCTATAGTCACACTTCTCATTAATCATCCACAATGTCCTGATATTGTAAGAGCAGAAGTAGTTGCTTTGATAACACTGTTTCATACAATTAAAAAGCTCAAATCATTAAGTGATAGAGCAACGTGCAACCTTCAACTGGAAAGAAACATTCTGCAAGAACTGCTAAATTTTAGACAACAAAATTTACAGAATTTTAAAGAATCTTTTGATATTATCTTACTGTTACAGACAGAGCTCAATGGTGTTGAAGCAGTCAATTTACCTCAGTTGATCCTGTTAACAGAATTAATGGTTGAAAAAGGATACTTATCATTCTTAAATTATATTGTGGGTTATATTGGAGTTGGCCTCCACCCTGATAATTGTGCTAGTGACAGAAAGGGCACTGTTAGTCTGCTAGTAAAGATGTCTGAACTTTTCTTGTCTATTTGTCGCAGACACAAAGCTAAGTTAGTCTATGATCCTCATTTTATTCTTCCACTAATAGAGCAGTGCCTATTTTTAACGCAATCATTAGTGAGTTTTAAAGATGTGCTAGGAAAATCATGGACAACATTAGGAGAAGAAGTACTTTTTAATGTTATAGAAACAATAATATTAATAAACGAAATAATTCAACAATTTCGTCCTCATTCACATAATACTCCTATACTCCTTCGACCCTTCTATTCATTTATTTTTACCATACTCAACAGTTGGATTGAAGCTGATTCCTTAAGTCCATTAGCAAAGGACATTATACATCGATACATCTGCCACTGTCCTCCTACCCTAACATTAGCAAAACGTCCTAATGACAGTTACAACTTATGCTCAGCAATAAGTTTTGCTTTTACAGCAAACTGCACTGATCCTGTCAAATTTATTAAGTACATACTTCAGTGTGGCGGTAAGGAACTTGTTAATTCTCCAAGCTTGTATGGAGGTTGTCGACCCCTTTCATTAGCCATTATGTTAAGTTGTAATTGGGATCAATCTATTGCTTTGTCTAGTATAGGCATTTTTCTAAATTTTGGAGCTCATGTTGATGCTGTAGATCAGTTGGATGTTGGCTTTGTTCTAAAAAGTCCTGCTCTTATTAATATTCTTGAGCTTGACACACCTCTTGATTTGTCTTGCCTTGTTGCAAAAACTATTCTTCAATTTGATATTCCATATAAAAACTGCTTACCTCCACATATTGTCAATTTTATAGAACTTCATGATATAAGAGTGTTTAATTTTGTTTAAACACTATGATTATTATGTTTCATTTTGTATAACTTCATGAATTTTGTTCATTTCAAAGAAATGCTTACATTTACTTTCAATTAACAACTAGATTTATGTTTGTCTTAAGAATAGAATCAGTGTTTCCCCAACACCCTTTATGTATCTTCTGCATCTACCTGTGGCATAATACTACACTTCTGTGTTTGTTTAAGTATACAGAAAGAAAAACATGAAAATCACTCTCTGCAGTATAACAAAACATGCTTGTCATTACATACGTCCATGTAAGACTTGATAAGCAAGTAAGTTCTTTAGCAATTTTAGTCTCCTTACTTGAACATAATTGCAATGAAGATATTTTCTCTGAAAAAAATTGCTCAATGTGCAAGTTTTCGGTCAATGATACTCATTATCTTTTGGGATGCTCTGATGTATCTTCATCTAAATTCACTGAAATATTTTGTGGTAGCAAGGTACTATTACAGTCAAGGTAGTAGTCATAATAATAATGTAGATGTCATTGTGTATTGTCTGAGTTTTTTATCTTTTCCTTTATTTGGTCTACTTACTGATATAAAGACAGGTAGATATAATACTATCATTGCTGGTGTATATCTCTCATTTGTATCTTGGATAATATGTGGTGTGGCAACTATTGTTGAAACATTTATGAACATTGACACATTATATTTGGTAGTTTTGGGTGTTGTGTACATCTTAGAATTAATTGGCTATTGTTGCTTTCGCTCCAATATCATCCAATTTAACATTGATCAGTTAATTGGTGCCTCTGCTGATAAACTAAGTGCTGTTATTTATTGGCACTCTCTGAACATACCTGTTATTTATATCATTGCTGTAGTTGGAAAGTGTTTAATCAAGCAGTTCGTTATAGTATCCTATGTACTATCAGGTGTGGCTCTGTGTACAGTAATTGTCACTAACTTCCTATTTAAACACTGGCTGGATACTACTCCTCACATTATTAATCCTGTCAAACTAATTGCTAAAGTACTAAACTATGCCAGAAAGAACAGATACCCAAGGAATCGCAGTGCTTTGACCTACTGGGAGGAAGATTATCCTTCCCGACTTGATTTGGGTAAAGAAAAATATGGTGGACCTTTCTCTGAAGAAGAAGTAGAAAATGTTAAGACAGTACTACGATTAATACCTCTGTTTGTTTCTGTGGTAGGTCTTATATCTGCACAAGAATTAAAACATTTTCATGTGTCACATAATACATCACAGTTTATTACTTGTTTTATACTATACAATTCATTGTACATCTCTATTGCAATTCTTCTAATTGCCCTATATCTCCTGTTTCTATGTCTAAATTTCCATAAGTGCATTCCAAGTATGCTTAAAAGAATTGGTCTGGGACTTGTTTTTGCTTTAACTGTTCAACTTTATTATGTCATTATCTTTGCTTGCAAAGAACACTTTCAACTGAACACATTGTCATACAAGACAATTATTTTTCCTGAAATTTTATACGGAATTTCATTTGCTTTGACTTTTCCAACATCTTTGGAGTTCACAATAGCTCAGTCCCCACATGAAATGAGAGGATTAATGGTTGGCATTTTGTTGGCAGCATTTGCTATAGGTTTAGCTATAAATATTATTGGCAGGTATCTCTTCAAATGTAAAGGTGATATAATTTGCCAAAGTCTTTTTTATTACGTATATATTAGTGTGATTGTTCTTATCATACTAATAGTGTTTTTGGTACTAGCTAAACGTTACAAGTTACGAGTTAGAGAAAATGAAGTTAACATACATGTGATAGCTGAGGAACATTATGAGAGATATATTGAACAGGAAGTGGAGTACAGGAGAGAAATGGAACTGTCAATGACATTGGAATCCACAGATTGATTTTATATCATGACATTTATTACCTAATTTTTGAATCAAAGTGTTATTTAAGATAACTAGTTTTTAATCCATACCAATATATGTTTAATCACAACTAATTTTTACTTAGCAACATTAAAATTGACATACCTTCTTTGTGATAAAAATTGTCTACATTCTCCTTAATATGAATGTATTATAATTAACTAAATTCATTGTTCAATAACACACACAACACTAGCACTAATGAATATTCTGTCAATTCCTTATATGGCAATATTAGGAATAAACAATGACAGCTTTGCTAAAGTCTGTCTTCTTGGTTATCCTACTTAGTTTATCATTTGGAGAACATGATGCTATGAGGAATGGCTTCTTGTCATATTCCATATCAATTAACTTAAATACTGTCCACTGTCAAGTTGATGAGGATTTCTTGTCAGTCACTATTGATGCTGGCTCCATCAAAAGTAATTGGTCAGACATAAATTTCACATCAACCAAAATTATCAACATGGCTAAAGCTCTCAATCCAATTATGTTAAGAGTTGGTGGAAGTAGTGAAGACTTCCTTACCTTTGATCTAAATGGAGCAGACAAGAGAGACATTGATGACCTTGTAGAGGACTCTAATTTTAAGATGTCACCATCACAATGGGATGCTGTCAACATGTTTGTACAAAATGTAGGTTGGAAGTTGATATTTGGATTGAACCAGTTACTACGTAAAACTGATGGATCCTGGGACTCTAGCAATGCAGAAGAACTCATCGACTATACTATGAAGAAAGGGTATCGAGTAGCTTGGGAACTAGGAAATGGTATGACAAGAAATGTCCTATAATGATAACTTCACTTTATTCATTATGCTGCTTATAGAACCTGATATATATCTAAAATACAACAAGATTATAACAGGTAAACAAGGTGCTGATGGATTTCGTAAACTTCGCTCTATCTTAAAATCAAAACAATATCCTGTTAACCTGGTTGTCGGTCCTGATGTTGCAACACTTTCTCTTCTTAATTATTTGAAGGAGTAAGATTTTAGAAATAGTAGTGAATACATTAGTCTCTTTATAGTTTTCTAGAAGACATCAAGGATGAACATGGGTTAATTAATGCTACAACATGGCATAGGTAATTGTGGTACATAATATCTTTACTGTTATAAATACCTTTTTAGTTATTATGAAAACAGTGCAACAGCCAAACTATCTGATTTTTATAGTGTTAATGTATTGGATAAAATGATTGATTGGACTACTCAATTACAATCTATTGTTGAACAAACATCATTTACTAAAGACAGATGGCTTGGAGAGACATCCAGTACTTATGGAGGTGGAACACCTCTATACTCAGGATGTTTCATCTCAGGATTCATGTAACCTGACTTTAGTTACTTTGATTATGAATTTTTTGTTAAATTTAGGTGGCTTGATAAATTAGGAATAACAGCTTACTCACAAAAGAAAGTATTCCGACAGACTTTTGTGGGAGGTCATTATTCACTGCTTGACTCTAATCAGAACCCTTTACCAGTAAGAACTTGTTATATAACATTCTGCTAACATTGAACACCTTTTTGTCAATGTATTAGGACTATTGGTTGTCAGTATTGTATAAACGATTGGTAGGCACACGAGTACTTGAAGTGAAAGGAGCTCTTAATAAAGGACGTCAAGTTAGGGTCTATGCTCACTGTGCTAAACTGCCGTAAGATTACACTACAGCATTGAAGTTTCCTTTATAAATTGTAGTCTATACATGTACATTTAAAATGGAGCATATAGCAACCTATTTGCTTCATACTTATTTAATTATTCAGGTATCCTAAAGGTAGTGTGGTTCTTATGTTATTAAATACCAATGAGAATAAATCAACAATCACTTTAAATGATAGCGAATTAATAAACAGCGAACGAGACATATACTGGATGCTACCTTCAGCTAACAATATTACTTCTCAGTAAGGAAATGGAAATATATTATATTAATATTCCCTTTCTTATTTAAGAGTTGTATTGCTAAATGGTCAGGCATTACAACTTGTCAATGGAGACACCATTCCTACTCTATCTCCACAGAGTCAGCCAAATGGTGCTGCTTTTGAGCTGTCCCCAATATCCTTTGGGTTTATAATATTTAAAACTGCCAATGTTAAAGCTTGTATGTAGTTATAATTGTCACATAACTGATTTAAATATATATATAGAGACTGATACAAAATATATTATTGTAATTTTCATAAATTTAAAAAAAATAATTCATAGATTTATTAATGGCAATATAGACCTTCCAAACTTTGAATATTATACTCTTGTTTACATAAATGGTATTACTTCTAGAGGTGAACAGTAAACAATGATATGTTTGTAAAGGCCTGTCTTCTGTCTTATTCTCCTTCCAATATATTTCTGGAGAGGACAAGATCATAAGAGGAATAGCATTTTCTCTGGCTCCATATTAACCAACTTAGATACAAATAATTGTCTCATTGAAGACTTCCTGCCAGTCAGTATATATTTACATAAACTTTGTCTGTCCATAAAATTGGTTGAATATTAATTTTACATCAATGAAGGTCAGTAATATGATGAAAGCTCTTAATTCAGCTAGGTTGAAACATAACATATTTGCATAGACAGAAAATTAGCATATAAACCAAGACACACACACACATATATATATATATATATATCAAGACAGCAATAAATGGTGTTCAACTAATAATTAACTGAGAGGTGGGAGGCAAAACACATATAGGTGGTGAATAAGGTATAATTTCAGTTACAATGCTTTTAGGGTCATGAAGTTCAATAAGATTTACAATATGCTTTGGAATGTCTATAAGTTTGTACGGTATACCTTCAGAAACAATGGTTCTAGCACAATAACAAGAGAGTGGGAGGGGTCTACTATACAAAAAGGCCCGAATGGGACTTTCACTAGAACAGTAATCTAAAGGAGTTTTACCATGTGCATCTACAGCATCAATATGTGCTCCATACGATAGCAGAAGGGATATGTCATGAGGAGAACATGATGTTTGTTGTGCTAAACAATGAAGAGGTCTCCTACCCCTTTGGTTCACACAAGGACTATCAATTACTTGATGTGCACCCCACAATAATAGAAGTTCCAAAAAAAATGTTCTCGGTTGTATTTTAGTATTATTATAAGGCAAAACATGAAAAACAGTGTGCCCTGATGTAACCAGAGAGATTGTTAAAGATACCATTCTGCGTCCTAATGCATGAAATTCAGTCGGTAGCGTAGATAATGACAGAAAGGAATCTTTCTTTATCAATATATTTAGCCAAGTTTGAAAACACAACAAAAGTGTTAGCATATTCTGATTTGTTTTAGAAGTCTCACCAACTTTCTCAAAAACCAACAAGGCAATTTTAGCTAAACACGATATACTGTCACTAGGATTATTATAAAATGAAGAAGTCAAATGGAGAATTGAATTAAAAACAGACACAACAAAATCTTCATTTATTATCTTTTTATCAATGTTCAAAAGGCACACTTCAAGAGCTCGATGACAAAGACCATCAATATTCCTATCTTTAATCTTTACTCGAATATTTGCAGCACTTTTTAGAATTGATGACACTAAAGATAATTGATGCAAACCTAAACAACGCTCACGAACTAGTAAATATTGATATTGACGACCAATAACTAGAAAATCACTGCTTCGTGAAGCAGTATTTAATTCACTATTTGTTTTAATTTCTTGAACATATTCGTATTCTTTTAATGGTGGAAGATATGTTGGTTTGTCTGTAGCTGTTTCAAAAATTGCTAGCCCTGTCTTCCAAAAGGACTCTTCATATGTATATGCTACATCGCGTACATCATGCATTGAAGAACTAGCAAGTAAAATGTAAGCATTACCTTTACAAATATCTGGGCAGCTCTTTAAGTCACAAAGATACTTGACACTTCCTGAGAAGCCATAGGCGGAAGCTAGATACAAAGGACAAGGTACAAAGTTCTCTCTAGTTGAATCCTCAATGGAGAAAAGAGGAGATATGAGATGAGCTAGCAATACTTTTATGATATCAAGCCGCCCATAGCGAGCAGCTTCATGAACAACAGTGTAACCTTCAATTGATTTGTGATATGCATTGGCTCCTCTTAATAACAAAAATTCGACCACTCCATCAATAACTGTCTTTTGTTCTGCATTTATAACATTTACACATTTCTCTTCACAGAAACTTAGACCACATATCATCATTAATGGAGTACATCCTCTGTAATTAGTTGTATTAACATTCATACCACTATCTAGAAGATACCTCATCACAGATATACACCCGTACTGTGCTGCCACATGTAATGCACCACCCCAATATGGTGCCTGCTTGTTAAGATCAGCTCCTTTGGACACTAGATTCTGTACCATTTCCACATTATCATTGGTACAAGCTGCTACTAATGGTGGTACTGAGTCAATTAATCTTGGTTTTTGACAGTACTTTGTCATATGTTGTGATGGTTGGACATAGAGGCGTACTCCTTTGTTGATGCTTACATTGGATTCAAATTCATCCAAAAGGTACATTATCATCTCATAAAAACCATCACGAGCTGCTCGAACTAAGATAATATCGACAGGAGAAGCACTCTGGTTAAGAGCATGCTTTTTTTCTAGCTTCAAAAGAATAGCTTTTAATTTTGTGAGTTTTCCAGCATGAAAAAGGTTTACTACTTTCTGATAACCAGACATACTACTACTAACTGTCACACCCTTCTAATCAGTAGCTAGGCAGGAAGTCAATACAACCTGATTATAATAAAATAATGAATAATGTTGTTTGTGGTGCCATGCTATATGATCAACAAATTACTAGTGATATCAAACACTAAATGAAGTCTGTATTCTGAATTCAAGTAAATAGTAAAAAGAGAGGTAACGACCAAGAATTTCATAAGTGAATCTCCACAAGTCCACCTTGACTTCATGAATTGTGCACGTAAAATCCTTTTGAGTTACACAAAGAATTATGTGACTTTTCAGAATATTTGAAGTCTTTAAACATTAAAACAAGGCCATGCTTAAACACAAAAATAAATTCAACTTATACAAAAGAGGAAAAATAAACATAAGTAGATTTTATGCTTGAGATGATTGCCTAAAAAGGTAAAAAGGTACACATATATAATAGTCACATTTTTTGAATAGTGTTGATATATTCAAAAGATGACATGTCAAAATCGTGAAGTTGAATTAGTTTAACAACATGTTTAGGCAGATTTAGAGACTTGTAGGGTATACGCTCTGATACAATAGTCCTAGCTGCATGACAAGAGAGTGGTAGAGGTCCAGTAGCTAACAGAAGAGTATGAACAGGACTATCACTAGAACAATAGTCTAAAGGAGTTTTACCAAATGCATCTACTGCATCAACATGGGCTCCATGTGAGAGAAGAAGAGATATCTCATCAACAGAACTATCTTTCCGTTCCACAAAGCAATGAAGTGGCCTTTTACCCATTTTTCTAATATATGGACTATCAATCACTTGATAAGCTCCCCACGACAAAAGTAATTCCAAATAGTATGCTCTAAGCTGAGGTATAGAATCACGACAACATCGATAGTTTAGAAAATGAAAGACAGTCAATCCTGATGTTAAATGAGAAAGTGTCAAAGATACCAATTTATGTCCTAGTGTGTGAAACTTTTTTGGTAGTGTAGCCAACTCATTGAAAGCTTTGCCTTTTGTCAGCACATTGAGCCATATTTCAAAACACTGCACAAGAGTTTGGACCTCATAATTCATCTTAGAAATCTGGCCAATTTTTTCTTATACTAACAATCCAACTTCAGCAACATATGAAACACATTCACTATGTATTCGACTAAAAGAGGAAACCAAACGCAATATTGAATTAAAAAGTGATTCAGCAAAATCTTTACTGATAACACATTTATCAATGTTTAAAAGGCACACTGACAATGCTCGTTGACAAAGACCATCGATGTTTTTTGTTTCAACTTCTGCCCGAATATTTGCAGCACTTTGCAGAATTGATGCCACTAAAGATATTTGATGCAAACCTAAACAACGTTCACGTATTAGCAGATATTGATACCGGTGGCCTATGACACGGAAGTCACCATTATACCATACTGCTTTTAGTTCACTTTTATCTTTTATTTCTTGCGAGTGTTCATACTCTGGTAACGATAATGGATATGTTGGCTTATCATTAGATGTTTCAAAAATTGTAAGACCCATTTCCCAAAAGTGTTCTTCATATGCTGACCTAAACATGTTGTCTATTGTAGAACTGGCAAGTAAAAGGTATGCATTACCTTTACATATTGGAGGACAGTCTTTCAGTGCACAAAAAAATTTAACTGTTTCATCATGGCCATTTGTTGCAGCAAGATATAAAGGGCAAGGTACATAGCCCTCACTGCTCGAATCATTTGTAGAAAAGAGAGGAGAGATACCATGAGCTAACAAAAGTTTAACGATGTCAACCCTTCCAAAGCAAGCTGCTTCATGCATCACAGAGTAACCTTGAAGTGTTTTGACATAAAAATTTGCTTGTCTTGATATTAAAAATTTAAAGACATCATTCACATTTGGATTTTCTTCTACTCGACCACTAAAAGCCACATACTTCTTCTCATAAGAAATACTAAGTCCAGACATCATCATTAATGGAGTACATCCCCTATAGTTGATCGTATTAATATCAATACCATTATCTAAAAGATACTTCATCACAGATATACACCCATACTGTGCTGCTATATGAAGAGGACCACCCCAATACGGTGCTTGTTTGGTGAGGTCAGCTCCTTTCGACACTAAATACCGTACCATTTCCACATCATCCTGAGTACAAGCAGCTACCAACGGTGGTACAGAAACCATTCTTTTTCGTTTAAAGTAGAAATATTCTTTCAACTTAATTGGATGTGGTGGTCGAATATCAACACTTACTCCTTCATTCACGACTAAATTTCCCTCAAATTCATTAAAAAGGAATTGAACAAAGTCAGAGTGATCATCATGAGCTGCACTAACTAAAAGGTTGTTTAAAGAAGTACCTTGACCTTCCTTTTCAAGATAAGTGTGCAAAATGGCTTTTAACTCGCTCAGTTTTCCAGCACGAAAAAGATCTATGACACTCTTGTAATCTGCCATTATGCATAGCTAATAGCCAGGTGTGGTTACAATAATATACACGTGTTGTCTTGAAGATAATTATAAAATACCAAGTTGACTGCAATGACTGATACATATCAGAATAGAGTGAGAAGGTATATCACAGTGGTCAAATATTAATTATATATCATGTATAATATACATCACGGTTCAGAGGTCTATATGTGTTTTATAAACCTGCCAACTAGGGTTTTGTAAAAAATATTGTCCAAGGGCTGTAGACCTGTATGACATACTGTTTGTAACAAAAGTAATATAATATAGTTATATATTATAGCATTATAGTATATTCATGTCATGTTATAGTGCATGCATTTATTTGTATTGTATACATTGTAAACCCTAAAACTCTAAATGTATGTACTATAACATGAAATGCATACACTATAATACTTTAGTTATACCAGATGCAAATACTTCAATTTGATTGGCCAGCCTCAGGTTTTTATATTTATTAGTAACCTGTACGGAGGTTACTATGTAAAATACTATGGTAATGCGATGTTATTGCTTCTCTTAACTAAGTCACCTAGAGCCCTATGCGTCGGTTATTTAGTTGCTTAGTAACCCTCAAATTCAAAATAATGACTTCGCCTGCAGCTTGGGTATTATTTGGATTTCTCAGGTTACTAAACAACAAAATAACCTTGTGTAGGGCTCTAACTATTACATAATGAATATATTATATGATATTACTTTTGTCACAAATGGCATGCCATAGGTCTTAGGGTGATATCTTTTACAAAATCCCCATGCAGTTGGTAGGTTTATATAATGCAAATAGATTGATGAACATGATTTATCGGATATAATATATCATGAGACTCATACTAACCTGTCACTATATTGCTCCATAATATAGCACAGGGCTGTCGAGCAATAGTCTTTTTAATTCTCAGGTTGGTAGGTTTATAATACCAGTCAGAAATGACAGAACTGATAACGTTTGTCATCAGATCCGTATAAACGTGCCACTTTGATTGCTGTATGAAGAATGAACTACCAATTTAAGCTGCAAGGTACAGTATCTCAAAAATTAACCTGCTAGGAGGTCTATATGTATTATATTGAACCAACATTCCTATTCCAATTGTATGGACTATGAATCTCATCATAAGATATATATGTGTGTGTGTGTATGTGTGCATTTATGTGTGTGTCAACATATGTTTTACTGTAAGCACGTTTGATGTAGAAACACCAAATTTGATTGAGATAATGAGTTAGTGATACATTTCATGGGAGATACCAACTTAATGTTGTTCATGTAATTTATAAAGTTTAGTATATTGGATGGCTGAAAACAAATATTTTTAAAAAAATGTAATCATGGTTTTAAGAAAAAGTAGCATGTTGGGGCATGTTATCCAAAAAGAACAATTGCTTGTTTTTTTTAATAATATAGTTTCTATAGCAAAATTACAACTATCAAATATCATCTTCCTTCCTTTCATTATATGCTTTTATCAACTTTTAAATACCTTCAATTTACTTTAATCTTTTCACATTTTCACTATCATGAGTCTGTTGGGATTACAGTGTCCTTAAATAAACAAGTGATAAAAAGTTCGACACATTAGTTATTACTTTTGAACTTACTGGAAATAACATGCAATGAAGATATACTGCTCAGAAAGAAGTGACCGTTACACAAGTTTACGTTCTACAATACTTATTATAATTTGGGATGTTTTGATGTACCTTCATGTCAACTTAATTAGATATTTTGTTACAACCAGCTATTACAACAACCATGTTAAAGGATATAATGTTGTTGTTGATGTTGGTTATTGTCTGGTGTTTCTGTGTTTTCCACTTTTTGGTCTACTTGCTGATGTAAAGACTGGTAGATATAACATTATCATTACTGGAGTATATTTGTCTTTTTTGTCATGGATATTTTGTGGTTTATCATTTATTTGTAAGATGTATGGAAATGTTGATGTGCCTTATTGGATGTTCTTAGGTCTCGCATACATTCTACAAGTAATTGGCTATTGTAGTTTTCGCTCAAACATTATTCAATTTAATATTGATCAGTTGGTGGGAGCATCTGCTGATAAATTAAGTGCTGTCATCTATTGGCATTCTGTGAACATACCAATTGTGATTGCCTTTGTTGAAGTTGGAAAATGCTTAATTAAACAGTTTGTTTTAGTGTCATATGTAGTATCTGGTGTAGCTGTGACTACAGTCATTGTTAGTAACTATTTCTTTAAACACTGGTTGGATACTACTCCTCACATTATTAATCCCATCAAACTAATTGCTAAAGTACTCAATTATGCCAGAAAAAACAAATACCCAAGAAATCGTAGTGCTTTGACCTACTGGGAGGAAGATTATCCTTCACGGCTTGACTTAGGTAAACAGAAGTATGGTGGTCCTTTCTCAGAGGAACAAGTAGAGGATGTCAAAACAGTTCTACGGTTAATACCACTATTTGTGTCAATAGTAGGTCTTACATGTGCAGAAGGTATTAGATTAAATAATTATCATGCCATGGAAAACAATTCACAATTTCTTTCATGCTATGTATTAAATAATGCTTTGTACTTTTTTGTTGCAATGTGTCTTATTCTTCTCCATCTGCTAGTATCATATTCATATATGTATAAGTGGATTCCAAGTATTCTTCGAAGAGTTGGATTAGGACTTGTTTTTGCTTTATTAGTTCAACTTTATTATGTAATTATGTTTGCTTGCAAAGACTATTTTCAATTGGACACAACTTCATACAAAGCAATTACTCTTCCTGAAAGTTTATTTGGAGTTGCATTTGCTTTGATTCTTCCAACATCTTTGGAGTTCACAATAGCTCAGTCTCCACATAAAATGAGAGGATTTATGGTTGGTATGTGGTTTGCAGCTTTTTCAATTGGTTATGCTGTGAACATTAATGGAAAATATCCATTTAAATGTGAAGGTGACATAATTTGCCAAAGTTTTTATTATTTTGTCTTTAAAAGTGTGATTGTTTTCATCATACTTATAGTATTTGCAGTACTAGCTAAACATTACAAGTTACGTGTGAGAGAAAATGAAGTCAATATACACTGGATAACTGAGGAACATTACGAGAGGTATATGGAACAGGAAGTGGAGTACAGGAAAGAAATGGGAATGTCATTTGAGTCTACATATTGAGTTGTTACCACTTTGGGATAATTGACGTTATATAAGTACAATACTTGAGTGAGTGTGACAGCATGCATGCAAGCACATTAATTAATATTAGATGATAAAAAATCCTCTTATAAATTGTCTTTTACTTGTATTATGAATAGTCAGAGTTTGAACATATAAATTTTCAGATAAGAAATGTCAACAAACGGAGCAAAAGATGTTTATATCTTTGAAGATAAGATAATTGGTATATCACAAATGGTAACTCTTTATATGGTATTTGAAAGATAAACAAATTCACAAGGTATTATTTAATGTATAATGGTATTAGTAGGACAAAAAAATGAGGAAGGTTTAAAAATAAGACAGCAAATTAACAGGACAATGACTATGGAAATACTGTAAAGAATTCAAAGTACATTAGCTTAACACAAGATATTGGTAATTGAAGTTAAAACTTGAGATTCCAACTATTTGCCAAATTATCTATTAGTTAATAAAAGGATTAAAATCCAACCACAAACTAATTATGCAACACTTCTATGATCATGAAGTTCTATAAGTTTAACAATGTGTTTTGGTAAGTCTATAGACTTGTAGGGTATATCTTCAGATACGATTGTCCTAGCCGCTTGACAGGAGAGTGGAAAGGGGCAAGTAGACAAGAGGAGTGAGCGAATAGGACTATCACTATAACAATAGTCTATAGGAGTTTTACCACATGCATCTACAGCATCAATGTGTGCTCCATATGAAAGTAAAACTGATACTACTTCTAGCGGTGCTTTAACTAAGATATGAAGTGGTCTTTTACCACTGTCAGTAACATCAGGACTATTAATAACTTTATCTGCACCCCACAATAAAAGTGCTTCTACAAATAGTGCCTTCACATGTGCTGAAGAACTAACTATTGTAAACTTAAGGAAGTGGAAGACACTTAGTCCCAATGTTAGTTGAGAAAGTGTTGATGCTACCATTTGACGTCCTAATGTGTGAAATTCAGAAGGCAAAGAGCTCAAAGACTGACAAGAACCACTTTTACTTAGCATATGAAGCCATATTTCAAAGCAGTATACCAATACATAGGTGGCAAGAATCTTTTTGGAAATCTCTCCTAATTTCGCATGCTCTATTACAGCTATCTCTGATATATATTGACACGAAATACATTCTCCAGCTATAACATCAAAAGACACTCCTAAACTCAAAATGATGTTGAAGATAAACTCTGTACATTCATTATATAGATCTCTATTGCTATTCAAAGAACATATTGTTAGAGCTCGTTTACACAGGCGTTCAATGCTTTTACCATCTGGTATTCTGATCTTTGATGCAAATTCTAAAATGTTATGTATCAAGAAAATGTAGCGCGTCCCCAAACAACGTTCAAGTATAAGAAGACTTTGATAATAAAGACCACACTTACGAAAATCTTTTTTATCCCAAGCTTCATTTAGTTCATCTCTTGTCGAAATTTCTTTAGTATATTCATACTCTTGTAAAGGTGGAGGATAAATAGGTTTAGAATTGGTAGTTTCGTAAGTTGTAAGACCAATTAGCCAAAATGTCTTCTCATTTTTTGTCAGATCACGGTAAGTAGAAAGTGCAAGTAAGAGATAAGCATTACCTTCACAGACAGCTGGACAACTTTCCAAGTTACAAAGATATTTTACAGTGCTTTCAAGTCCGTTAATTGCAGCAAGATATAAAGGACAGGGAACATAGTCCTCACTAGATGAATCTTCAATTGAGAAAAGAGGAGAGATACTGTGAGTTAATAATACTTTAATTATATCAACTCTTCCACATCGAGCAGCTTCATGCATCAGACTGTAACCTTCCTTTGTCTTCTGATGTAGGTTAGCTCCTCTATATGTGAGAAACTTAAAAACATCCTCTGCGATGTCATTGAATTCATCACTACTTTCTTCTTTTTGTCTCCTCCTGTACATGTCTTGAGTTACTGGTAATATCCCTATACCACACATCATCATTAATGGAGTAGATCCTCTGTAATTAGGTGTATCAATATCGATACCACTGTCTATAAGGTACTTCATCACGGCTATACACCCATACACTGTTGCTGCATGTAATGGACCACCCAAATATAACGATTGTTTCTTGAGATCACCTCCTTTTGATACCAGATATTGAACCATCTCTACATTATCATTGGTACATGCGGCCACTAATAGAGGTATGAGAATTTGCCTTTCGTATATAGTATTCGTATTAGGAAGGCTTTTAATTGGAGGTGACCTAATTTTTATGTTTGCCTCTTCATTGATATCAATGTTTTCTTCAAATTCATCTAGAAGAAATCTTACATAGTCATAATAACCATGATGAGCAGCTTCAATTAATGGAGTAGAGAGAGGAGATGAGACCGAATTTGGTTTTGCTTGCTCCCTTTCTTGTTCAAGGGTAGATTTTATAGTAGCTTTAAGTTCATCCAACTTTCCTGCTTTGAATAGGTCTCTGAAGGTTCTGCAATATCTATGCTTATTACGACTGGCCATGACGTATAGAAGAATGCCACTCCCCGCGATCCTCCCACCATCTTGGAAGCAATTTACCAAAAATCCGCTAACTAATATTAGCTATTTTAATCATTATTTGGTTAATAATTTTTGTAAATACATACAAATAAAAATAAATAAAATATAAATAATATAAATATAATTATAAATATAATAGTCAGTGGTGCATTTCCATACCAAGTTAATGTTGGTCAGGCAATTGATAAATTTCTATAATGGGTTTATTATATACCCATACTTAATTAAGATAGTAGCATGTCAGAGCATGTTGCTGTAATAATACAGGATTTAGAACAGTTTAAAATCTATGATATAGAGATGAATTAATAATTGCAAAATGTATTTGTCAGCTGCTTTTAATGTTACTATACAGTTAGTTAATTTAAAACAACATTTAATGAAGCAAGGTCTTCCTACGTTTCATTATGTAAACACTCTGCTTCTGTTAGTTTTTATAACTATTATCTGCTTACTTTCAACATTAATAAAAAAACTCACTATCATGGGTTTGTTAAGATTACAGTGTCCTTATAGAAAACACATTGTAAATATTGGCTGATTTAACTTACCCATTATCAATTAAGTTCCATAGAAGATATGTTGAAAATAGTAAGCATCACACTGCTTTCTTTTTAAAATAACATGTCAACTGACAGTCTGCAGTTAATTGTCAGAGCAATAATAATGAAGATTTTGTTTAATATCTTACAGTTAAAACAAAGTATGCTAATCATTATGTGAGTGCTGTCATTACAAGCACATCCTTTTTGATAAGTCATTTGTTGAGTTACATAAACTAAACAATTACAATCAAAACAGTATACTGTTTGCAATACAAACTAAACATCCGAACAACCTATTTTAATATGTATGCAACCTATATATATCCATAATAATATTGGTTCAATCAACTAGTCAATTTTACAGTCATATATATACATGAAGTGTTTTGTGATTGAAGGTTTGTCACATTAATGAGCAATATTGTTTTTGAAGTTGTTGGAAATAATATACAATGAAGACTATTTGTTCTGAAAGAAGGAGCCAATGTGTAAGCTCTCGTTCTATGGTTCTTATTATAGTTTGGGATGCTTTGATGTATCTTCATCTAAACCTGATTAGATATTTTGTTACAACAGGCTATTACCACAACCATATCAAAGGATATAATGTTGTTGATCTTGCAATTTGTCTTTTGTATCTGTGTTTCCCACTCTTTGGTCTACTTGCTGATGTAAAGACAGGTAGATATAACACGATCATTACTGGAGTATATTTGTCTTTTTTGTCGTGGATATTTTATGGCTTATCATTTATTTGTAAGCTGTATAGAAATGTTGATGTGCCTTATTGGATGTTCTTAATTCTCGGATACATTCTACAAGTAATTGGCTACTGTAGTTTTCGCTCAAATATTATTCAATTTAATATTGATCAGTTGGTGGGAGCATCTGCTAATAAATTAAGTGCTGTCATCTATTGGCATTCTGTGAACATACCAATTGTGATTGCCTTTACTGAAATTGGAAAATGCTTAATTAGACAGTTTGTCTTAGTGTCATATGTAGTATCTGGTTTAGCTGTGACTACAGTCATTGTTAGTAACTATCTCTTTAAACACTGGTTGAATACTATTCCTCACATTATTCATCCTGTCAAACTAATTGCCAAAGTACTCAACTATGCAAGAAAGAACAAATACCCGAGGAATCGTAGTGCTTTGACCTACTGGGAGGAAGATTATCCTTCACGACTTGACTTGGGTAAACAGAAGTATGGTGGTCCTTTCTCAGAGGAACAAGTAGAGGATGTCAAAACAATTCTTCGATTAATACCACTATTTGTGTCTATAATAGGTTTTTCATGTGCACAAGGCATTAGGTTAAATAATTATCATGCCATGGAAAACAATTCACAATTTCTTTCATGCTATGTATTATATGGTGGTTTGTACTTTGTTGTTGTATTATGTCTTATTCTCCTCCACCAGTTGGTATTATATCCTTATATGTATAAGTGGATTCCAAGTATTCTTCGAAGAGTTGGATTAGGACTTGTCTTTGCTTTATTAGTTCAACTTTATTATGTAATTATGTTTGCTTGCAAAGATTATATTCAATTGGACACAACTTCATACAAAGCAATTATTCTTCCTGAAAGTTTACTAGGAGTCTCATATGCTTTGATTCTTCCAACATTTTTGGAGTTCACAATAGCTCAGTCCCCACATGAAATGAGAGGATTTATGGTTGGTATGTGGTATGCAGTATCTGCTATTGGTTATGCTTTTAATATTAATGGGAAATATCCATTTAAATGTGAAGGTGATATAATTTGCCCAAGTCTTTATTATAATGTTTTTAAAAGTGTGATTGTTCTCACTATACTGATAGTATTTGCAGTACTAGCTAAACATTACAAGTTACGTGTGAGAGAAAATGAAGTCAATATACACTGGATAACTGAGGAACATTATGAGAGGTATATGGAACAGGAAGTGGAGTACAGGAGAGAAATGGGATTGTCATATTAGTCTACAGATTGAGCTGTTGTACTACTTTGGGATATTGGATATTAAATACAATAATGAAATACAGTTACAGCATGTATGCAAGGTAACTATTTAATGTTATATCATCAGGATTACTTCACAAATCTGACTTTTCACAACAAATACTAGTAGCAAGTTTCATTTAATTTTTTTTTCTACAAAATAACTTGACTGTTATAATCTGCACTATTTTCTAATTATTGTTACTTAAAAAAGAATAACACTAAAAATTATTTTGTGTGAGTAATCGTTTCAGAGTCATGAAGTTCAATAAGTTTAACTATATGTATTGGTAGATCTATAGACTTGTAGGGTATTTTCTCAGACACAATAGTCCTAGCAGCATAACATGAAAGAGAAGGAGGTCCAGTAGATAAAAGAAGAGAACGAACGTCATTTGAACAATAGTCTAGAGCAGTTTTGCCAGATGCATCAACAGCATCTACATGTGCTCCATGATAAAGCAAAAGAGGTATAACTCTCTCTGTTATATAATGCCAAGTTTGAATTGCCGCAACATGAAGGGGTCTTCTACCACCATTTTCAAAATCAGGACAATCTATAACTTGTTTGATGTAAAACACCAAATTTGATTGAGATAATGAGTTAGTGATACATTTCATGGGAGATACCAACATAATGTTGTTGATGTAATTTATAAAGTTTAGTATATTGGATGACTGAAAACAAATAGCTTTTTTATGTAATCATGGTTTTAAGAAAAAGTAGCATGTTGGGACATGTTATCCAAAAAGAGCAATTGCTTGTTTCCTTAATAATATAGTTTCTATAGCAAAATACAACTATCAAAATATCATCTTCCTTACTTTCATTATAAGCCTTTATCAATTTTAAATACCTTCAATTTACTTTGATCTTTTCACATTTTCACTATCATGAGTCTGTTGGGATTACTGTGACCTTAAAAAACAAGTGTATTTATGATAAAAAGTTCAACACATTAGTTATTATTTTTGAAGTTGCTAGAAATAACTTGCAATGAAGATATGCTGCTCAGAAAGAAGTGACTGTTACACAAGTTTACGTTCTACAATACTTATTATGATTTGGGATGCTTTGATGTATCTTCATCTAAACCTGATTAGATATTTTGTTACAACAGGCTATTACCACAACCATATCAAAGGATATAATGTTGTTGATCTTGCAATTTGTCTTATGTATCTGTGTTTCCCACTCTTTGGTCTACTTGCTGATGTAAAGACAGGTAGATATAACACGATCATTACTGGAGTATACTTGTCATTTTTGTCGTGGATATTTTATGGCTTATCATTTATTTGTAAGCTGTATAGAAATGTTGATGTGCCTTATTGGATGTTCTTAATTCTCGGATACATTCTACAAGTAATTGGCTACTGTAGTTTTCGCTCAAATATTATTCAATTTAATATTGATCAGTTGGTGGGAGCATCTGCTGATAAATTAAGTGCGGTCATCTATTGGCATTCTGTGAGCATACCAATTGTGATTGCCTTTGTTGAAGTTGGAAAATGCTTAATTAAACAGTTTGTTTTAGTGTCATATGTAGTATCTGGTGTAGCTGTGACTACAGTCATTGTTAGTAACTATTTCTTTAAACACTGGTTGGATACTACTCCTCACATTATTAATCCTATCAAACTAATTGCTAAAGTACTCAATTATGCCAGAAAAAACAAATACCCAAGAAATCGTAGTGCTTTGACCTACTGGGAGGAAGATTATCCTTCACGACTTGACTTAGGTAAACAGAAGTATGGTGGTCCTTTCTCAGAGGAACAAGTAGAGGATGTCAAAACAGTTCTACGGTTAATACCACTATTTGTGTCAATAGTAGGTCTTACATGTGCAGAAGGTATTAGATTAAATAATTATCATGCCATGGAAAACAATTCACAATTTCTTTCATGCTATGTATTAAATAATGCTTTGTACTTTTTTGTTGCAATGTGTCTTATTCTTCTCCATCTGCTAGTATCATATTCATATATGTATAAGTGGATTCCAAGTATTCTTCGAAGAGTTGGATTAGGACTTGTCTTTGCTTTATTAGTTCAACTTTATTATGTAATTATGTTTGCTTGCAAAGACTATTTTCAATTGGACACAACTTCATACAAAGCAATTACTCTTCCTGAAAGTTTATTTGGAGTTGCATTTGCTTTGATTCTTCCAACATCTTTAGAGTTTACAATAGCTCAGTCTCCACATAAAATGAGAGGATTTATGGTTGGTATGTGGTTTGCAGCTTTTTCAATTGGTTATGCTGTGAACATTAATGGGAAATATCCATTTAAATGTGAAGGTGATATAATTTGCCAAAGTTTTTATTATTTTGTCTTTAAAAGTGTGATTGTTTTCATCATACTTATAGTATTTGTAGTACTAGCTAAACATTACAAGTTACGTGTGAGAGAAAATGAAGTCAATATACACTGGATAACTGAGGAACATTACGAGAGGTATATGGAACAGGAAGTGGAGTACAGGAAAGAAATGGGAATGTCATTTGAGTCTACATATTGAGTTGTTACCACTTTGGGATAATTGACGTTATATAAGTACAATACTTGAGTGAGTGTGACAGCGTGCATGCAAGCACATTAATTAATATTAGATGATAAAAAATCCTCTTATAAATTGTCTTTTACTTGTATTATGAATAGTCAGAGTTTGAACATATAAATTTTCAGATAAGAAATGTCAACAAACAGAGCAAAAGATGTTTATATCTTTGAAGATAAGATAATTGGTATATCACAAATGGTAACTCTTTATATGGTATTTGAAAGATCAACAAATTCACAAGGTATTATTTAATGTATAATGGTATTAGTAGGACAAAAAAACGAGGAAGGTTTAAAATAAGACAGCAAATTAACAGGACAATGACTATGGAAATACTGTAAAGAATTCAAAGTACATTAGCTTAACACAAGATATTGGTAATTGAAGTTAAAACTTGAGATTCCAACTATTTGCCAAATTATCTATTAGTTAATAAAAGGATTAAAATCCAACCACAAACTAATTATGCAACACTTCTATGATCATGAAGTTCTATAAGTTTAACAATGTGTTTTGGTAGGTCTATAGACTTGTAGGGTATATCTTCAGATACGATTGTCCTAGCCGCTTGACAGGAGAGTGGAAAGGGGCAAGTAGACAAGAGGAGTGAGCGAATAGGACTATCACTAGAACAATAGTCTATAGGAGTTTTACCACATGCATCTACAGCATCAATGTGTGCTCCATATGAAAGTAAAACTGATACTACTTCTAGCGGTGCTTTAACTAAGATATGAAGTGGTCTTTTACCACTGTCAGTAACATCAGGACTATTAATAACTTTATCTGCACCCCACAATAAAAGCGCTTCTACAAATAGTGCCTTCACATGTGCTGAAGAACTAACTATTGTAAACTTAAGGAAGTGGAAGACACTTAGTCCCAATGTTAGTTGAGAAAGTGTTGATGCTACCATTTGACATGTACAGGAGGAGACAAAAAGAAGAAAGTAGTGATGAATTCAATGACATCGCAGAGGATGTTTTTAAGTTTCTCACATATAGAGGAGCTAACGTATATCAGAAGACAAAGGAAGGTTACAGTCTGATGCATGAAGCTGCTCGATGTGGAAGAGTTGATATAATTAAAGTATTATTAACTCACAGTATCTCTCCTCTTTTCTCAATTGAAGATTCATCTAGTGAGGACTATGTTCCCTGTCCTTTATATCTTGCTGCAATTAACGGACTTGAAAGCACTGTAAAATATCTTTGTAACTTGGAAAGTTGTCCAGCTGTCTGTGAAGGTAATGCTTATCTCTTACTTGCACTTTCTACTTACCGTGATCTGACAAAAAATGAGAAGACATTTTGGCTAATTGGTCTTACAACTTACGAAACTACCAATTCTAAACCTATTTATCCTCCACCTTTACAAGAGTATGAATATACTAAAGATTTCGACAAGAGATGAACTAAATGAAGCTTGGGATAAAGAAGATTTTCGTAAGTGTGGTCTTTATTATCAAAGTCTTCTTATACTTGAACGTTGTTTGGGGACGCGCTACATTTTCTTGTTACATAACATTTTAGAATTTGCATCAAAGATCAGAATACCAGATGGTAAAAGCATTGAACGCCTGTGTAAACGAGCTCTAACAATATGTTCTTTGAATAGCAATAGAGATCTATATAATGAATGTACAGAGTTTATCTTCAACATCATTTTGAGTTTAGGAGTGTCTTTTGATGTTATAGCTGGAGAATGTATTTCGTGTCAATATATATCAGAGATAGCTGTAATAGAGCATGCGAAATTAGGAGAGATTTCCAAAAAGATTCTTGCCACCTATGTATTGGTATACTGCTTTGAAATATGGCTTCATATGCTAAGTAAAAGTGGTTCTTGTCAGTCTTTGAGCTCTTTGCCTTCTGAATTTCACACATTAGGACGTCAAATGGTAGCATCAACACTTTCTCAACTAACATTGGGACTAAGTGTCTTCCACTTCCTTAAGTTTACAATAGTTAGTTCTTCAGCACATGTGAAGGCACTATTTGTAGAAGCGCTTTTATTGTGGGGTGCAGATAAAGTTATTAATAGTCCTGATGTTACTGACAGTGGTAAAAGACCACTTCATATCTTAGTTAAAGCACCGCTAGAAGTAGTATCAGTTTTACTTTCATATGGAGCACACATTGATGCTGTAGATGCATGTGGTAAAACTCCTATAGACTATTGTTCTAGTGATAGTCCTATTCGCTCACTCCTCTTGTCTACTTGCCCCTTTCCACTCTCCTGTCAAGCGGCTAGGACAATCGTATCTGAAGATATACCCTACAAGTCTATAGACTTACCAAAACACATTGTTAAACTTATAGAACTTCATGATCATAGAAGTGTTGCATAATTAGTTTGTGGTTGGATTTTAATCCTTTTATTAACTAATAGATAATTTGGCAAATAGTTGGAATCTCAAGTTTTAACTTCAATTACCAATATCTTGTGTTAAGCTAATGTACTTTGAATTCTTTACAGTATTTCCATAGTCATTGTCCTGTTAATTTGCTGTCTTATTTTTAAACCTTCCTCATTTTTTTGTCCTACTAATACCATTATACAATAAATAATACCTTGTGAATTTGTTGATCTTTCAAATACCATATAAAGAGTTACCATTTGTGATATACCAATTATCTTATCTTCAAAGATATAAACATCTTTTGCTCCGCTTGTTGACATTTCTTATCTGAAAATTTATATGTTCAAACTCTGACTATTCATAATACAAATAAAAGACAATTTATAAGAGGATTTTTTATCATCTAATATTAATTAATGTGCTTGCATGCATGCTGTCACACTCACTCAAGTATTGTACTTATATAACATCAATTATCCCAAAGTGGTAACAGCTCAATACGTAGACTCAAATGACATTCCCATTTTTTTCCTGTACTCCACTTCCTGTTCAATATACCTCTCGTAATGTTCCTCAGTTATCCAGTGTATATTGACTTCATTTTCTCTCACACGTAACTTGTAATGTTTAGCTAGTACTGCAAATACTATAAGTATGATGAAAACAATCACACTTTTAAAGACAAAATAATAAAAACTTTGGCAAATTATGTCACCTTCACATTTAAATGGATATTTTCCATTAATGTTCACAGCATAACCAATTGAAAAAGCTGCAAACCACATACCAACCATAAATCCTCTCATTTTATGTGGAGACTGAGCTATTGTAAACTCTAAAGATGTTGGAAGAATCAAAGCAAATGCAACTCCAAATAAACTTTCAGGAAGAGTAATTGCTTTGTATGAAGTTGTGTCCAATTGAAAATAGTCTTTGCAAGCAAACATAATTACATAATAAAGTTGAACTGATAAAGCAAAAACAAGTCCTAATCCAACTCTTCGAAGAATACTTGGAATCCACTTATACATATATGAATATGATACTAGCAGATGGAGAAGAATAAGACACATTGCAACAAAAAAGTACAAAGCATTATTTAATACATAGCATGAAAGAAATTGTGAATTGTTTTCCATGGCATGATAATTATTTAATCTAATACCTTCTGCACATGTAAGACCTACTATTGACACAAATAGTGGTATTAACCGTAGAACTGTTTTGACATCCTCTACTTGTTCCTCTGAGAAAGGACCACCATACTTCTGTTTACCTAAGTCAAGTCGTGAAGGATAATCTTCCTCCCAGTAGGTCAAAGCACTACGATTTCTTGGGTATTTGTTTTTTCTGGCATAATCGAGTACTTTAGCAATTAGTTTGATAGGATTAATAATGTGAGGAGTAGTATCCAACCAGTGTTTAAAGAAATAGTTACTAACAATGACTGTAGTCACAGCTACACCAGATACTACATATGACACTAAAACAAACTGTTTAATTAAGCATTTTCCAACTTCAGCAAAGGCAATCACAATTGGTATGTTCACAGAATGCCAATAGATGACAGCACTTAATTTATCAGCAGATGATCCCACCAACTGATCAATATTAAATTGAATAATGTTTGAGCGAAAACTACAATAGCCAATTACTTGTAGAATGTATGCGAGACCTAAGAACATCCAATAAGGCACATCAACATTTCCATACATCTTACAAATAAATGATAAACCACAAAATATCCATGACAAAAAAGACAAATATACTCCAGTAATGATAATGTTATGTCTACCAGTCTTTACATCAGCAAGTAGACCAAAAAGTGGAAAACACAGAAACATCAGACAATAACCAACATCAACAACAACATTATATCCTTTAACATGGTTGTTGTAATAGCTGGTTGTAACAAAATATCTAATCAGGTTTAGATGAAGATACATCAAAGCATCCCAAACTATAATAAGAACCATAGAACGAGAGCTTACACATTGGCTCCTTCTTTCAGAACAAATAGTCTTCATTGTATATTATTTCCAACAACTTCAAAAACAATATTGCTCATTAATGTGACAAACCTTCAATCACAAAACACTTCATGTATATATATGACTGTAAAATTGACTAGTTGATTGAACCAATATTATTATGGCTATATGTAGGTTGCATACATATTAAAATAGGTTGTTCGGATGTTTAGTTTGTATTGCAAACAGTATACTGTTTTGATTGTAATTGTTTAGTTTATGTAACTCAACAAATGACTTATCAAAAAGGATGTGCTTGTAATGACAGCACTCACATAATGATTAGCATACTTTGTTTTAACTGTAAGATATTAAACAAAATCTTCATTATTATTGCTCTGACAATTAACTGTAGACTGTCAGTTGACATGTTATTTTAAAAAGAAAGCAGTGTGATGCTTCCAATTTCAACATATCTTCTATGGAACTTAATTGATAATGGGTAAGTTAAATCAGCCAATATTTACAATGTGTTTTCTATAAGGACACTGTAATCTTAACAAACCCATGATAGTGAGTTTTTTTATTAATGTTGAAAGTAAGCAGATAATAGTTATAAAAACTAACAGAAGCAGAGTGTTTACATAATGAAACGTAGGAAGACCTTGCTTCATTAAATGTTGTTTTAAATTAACTAACTGTATAGTAACATTAAAAGCAGCTGACAAATACATTTTGCAATTATTAATTCATCCCTATATCATAGATTTTAAACTGTTCTAAATCCTGTATTATTACAGCAACATGCTCTGACATGCTACTATCTTAATAAAATATGGGTATATAATAAACCCATTATAGAAATTTATAATAAACCCATTATAGAAATTTATGATGATGTGTGGGATAGGGATATTACCAGTAATATTAATGGAGTAGATCCTCTGTAATTAGGTGTATTAATATCGACACCACTGTCTAGAAGGTACTTCATCACGGCTATACACCCATACACTGTTGCTACATGTAATGGACCACCCAAATATAATGATTGTTTCTTGAGATCAGCTCCTTTTGATACCAGATATTGAACCATCTCTACGTTATCATTGGTACATGCAGCCACTAATAGAGGTATGAGAATTTGCCTTTCGTATATAGTATTCGTATTAGGAAGGCTTTTAATTGGAGGTGACCTAATTTTTATGTTTGCCTCTTCATTGATATCAATGTTTTCTTCAAATTCATCTAGAAGAAATCTTACATAGTCATAATAACCATGATGAGCAGCTTCAATTAATGGAGTAGAGAGAGGAGATGAGACCGAATTTGGTTTTGCTTGCTCCCTTTCTTGTTCAAGGGTAGATTTTATAGTAGCTTTAAGTTCATCCAACTTTCCTGCTTTGAATAGGTCTCTGAAGGTTCTGCAATATCTATGCTTATTACGACTGGCCATGACGTATAGAAGAATGCCACTCCCCGCGATCCTCCCAACATCTTGGAAGCAATTTACCAAAAATCCGCTAACTAATATTAGCTATTTTAATCATTATTTGGTTAATAATTTTTGTAAATACATACAAATAAAAATAAATAAAATATAAATAATATAAATATAATTATAAATATAATAGTCAGTGGTGCATTTCCATACCAAGTTAATGTTGGTCAGGCAATTGATAAATTTCTATAATGGGTTTATTATATACCCATACTTTAATAAGATAGTAGCATGTCAGAGCATGTTACTGTAATAATACAGGATTTAGAACAGTTTAAAATCTATGATATAGGGATGAATTAATAATTGCAAAATGTATTTGTCAGCTGCTTTTAATGTTACTATACAGTTAGTTAATTTAAAACAACATTCAATCAAGCAAGGTCTTCCTACATTTCATTATGTAAACACTCTGCTTCTGTTAGTTTTTAAACTATTTTCTGTTTACTTTCAGCATTAAAAAAATCACTATCATGGGTTTGTTAAGATTACAGTGTCCTTATAGAAAACACATTGTAAATATTGGCTGATTTAACTTACCCATTATCAATTAAGTTCCATATAATATTAGAAGATATGTTGAAAATAGTAAGCATCACACTACTTTATTTCTAAAATAACATGTCAACTGACAGTCTGCAGTTAATTGTCAGAGCAATATTAATGAAGATTTTGTTTAATATCTTACAGTTAAAACAAAGTATGCTAATCATTATGTGAGTGCTGTCATTACAAGCACATCCTTTTTGATAAGTCATTTGTTGAGTTACATAAACTAAACAATTACAATCAAAACAGTATACTGTTTGCAATACAACCTAAACATCCGAACAACCTATTTTAATATGTATGCAACCTGTATATAGCCATAATAATATTGGTCAATCTACTAGTCAATTTTACAGTCATATATATACATGAAGTGTTTTGTGATTGAAGGTTTGTCACATTAATGAGCAATATTGTTTTTGAAGTTGTTGGAAATAATATACAATGAAGACTATTTGTTCTGAAAGAAGGGGCCAATGTGTAAGCTCTCGTTCTATGGTTCTTATTATAGTTTGGGATGCTTTGATGTATCTTCATCTAAACCTGATTAGATATTTTGTTACAACAGGCTATTACCACAACCATATCAAAGGATATAATGTTGTTGATCTTGCAATTTGTCTTTTGTATCTGTGTTTCCCACTCTTTGGTCTACTTGCTGATGTAAAGACAGGTAGATATAACACTATCATCACTGGAGTATACTTGTCATTTTTGTCGTGGATATTTTATGGCTTATCATTTATTTGTAAGCTTGTATAGAAATGTTGATGTGCCTTATTGGATATTCTTAATTCTCGGATACATTCTACAAGTAATTGGCTACTGTAGTTTTCGCTCAAATATTATTCAATTTAATATTGATCAGTTGGTGGGAGCATCTGCTGATAAATTAAGTGCGGTCATCTATTGGCATTCTGCGAGCATACCAATTGTGATTGCCTTTACTGAAATTGGAAAATGCTTAATTAAACAGTTTGTTTTAGTGTCATATGTAGTATCTGGTTTAGCTGTGACTACAGTCATTGTTAGTAACTATCTCTTTAAACACTGGTTGGATACAATTCCTCACATTATTAATCCTGTTAAACTAATTGCTAAAGTACTCAACTATGCCAGAAAGAACAAATACCCAAGGAATCGTAGTGCTTTGACCTACTGGGAGGAAGATTATCCTTCACGACTTGACTTGGGTAAACAGAAGTATGGTGGTCCTTTCTCAGAGGAACAAGTAGAGGATGTCAAAACAGTTCTTCGATTAATACCACTATTTGTGTCTATAATAGGTTTTTCATGTGCACAAGGCATTAGGTTAAATAATTATCATGCCATGGAAAACAATTCACAATTTCTTTCATGCTATGTATTATATGGTGGTTTGTACTTTGTTGTTGTATTATGTCTTATTCTCCTCCACCAGTTGGTATTATATCCTTATATGTATAAGTGGATTCCAAGTATTCTTCGAAGAGTTGGATTAGGACTTGTCTTTGCTTTATTAGTTCAACTTTATTATGTAATTATGTTTGCTTGCAAAGATTATTTTCAATTGGGCACAACTTCATACAAAGCAATTATTCTTCCTGAAAGTTTACTAGGAGTCTCATATGCTTTGATTCTTCCAACATTTTTGGAGTTCACAATAGCTCAGTCCCCACATGAAATGAGAGGATTTATGGTTGGTATGTGGTATGCAGTATCTGCTATTGGTTACGCTTTTAATATTAATGGGAAATATCCATTTAAATGTGAAGGTGATATAATTTGCCCAAGTCTTTATTATAATGTCTTTAAAAGTGTGATTGTTTTCATCATACTTATAGTATTTGCAGTACTAGCTAAACATTACAAGTTACGTGTGAGAGAAAATGAAGTCAATATACACTGGATAACTGAGGAACATTATGAGAGGTATATGGAACAGGAAGTGGAGTACAGGAGAGAAATGGGATTGTCATATTAGTCTACAGATTGAGCTGTTGTACTACTTTGGGATATTGGATATTAAATACAATAATGAAATACAGTTACAGCATGTATGCAAGGTAACTATTTAATGTTATATAATCAGGATTACTTCACAAATCTGACTTTTCACAACAAATACTAGTAGCAAGTTTCATTTAAATTTTTTTTCTACAAAATAACTTGACTGTTATAATCTGCACTATTTTCTAATTATTGTTACTTAAAAAAGAATAACACTAAAAATTATTTTGTGTGAGTAATCGTTTCAGAGTCATGAAGTTCAATAAGTTTAACTATATGTATTGGTAGATCTATAGACTTGTAGGGTATTTTCTCAGACACAATAGTCCTAGCAGCATAACATGAAAGAGAAGGAGGTCCAGTAGATAAAAGAAGAGAACGAACATCATTTGAACAATAGTCTAGAGCAGTTTTGCCAGATGCATCAACAGCATCTACATGTGCTCCATGAAAAAGCAAAAGAGGTATAACTCTCTCTGTTATAAAATGCCAAGTTTGAATTGCAGCAACATGAAGGGGTCTTCTACCACCATTTTCAAAATCAGGACAATCTATAGCCTCATCAAAGCCCCAGAATAATACACATTTAAATAATTCATACCGGAAATATTCATGTATGAACAATCTCATAGCTGTGTTGTGTTGATAAAGCAAAATTTGAGATACCAGTTGTTTACCAATTCTATGAAACTCAGAAGGCAGTTTTTCAACTTGAACGTCTTTCTCATTGGTATACTTATTGATCCAGATTGAGAAAATAGAAAGAATTTTTTGAAGTCTATACTCGTCAATGATTGACAATACGTTCTTAAATAAGACAATTGAAAATTCAGCAAATTCTTGAAAAACAGTGCTATTTTTATCAAGAGAACTCAATTTAGATAATAAGTCTCCTGTATATAGTTCAACTAATTTCTTTGATAAGTCGTACTGAATTGTCGTATGATAATGACACACTTTGTCAACGTAAATTTTTGAAACAATTTTTAAAAGGTGTTCTGCCACTTTGTCATCACTTTTTTCTGCAGTTTGCAGTATAAATTGGCACAAATTACTACAACGCCAACCTAAATAATGTGCCTGTATTGATATGAGTTGAAATATATATCCAGTATTGTGAAATTCTTCACTATCCCATACAGAAAACAGCTCTTCCTTACTGGATATCTCTGCTACAAGATCTATGTCAATTAAATGCATAGGCTGTGACTCTACTCTCAATTGTTCTCTTAAAGTCAATGCTTTGTTCCATAGCCCGAAATAATGAGTTGAACTTGCCAATAAAAGATAAGCTTCTACCTTACATTTATCTGGACAATTGTCAAAATCACAAAAAAAATCGACAACTTTTTTATGCTTGTTAGCTGCAGCAAGGTAGAGAGGACAAGGTACATAGTCTCTATTAGTAGGATCAGCAATCAAGAATAAGACAGTCATATTATGTTCTAATAGTAAATTAATAATATCAAGTCGTCCACAGCGAGCGACCTCATGCATAACTGTAAAACCTTCAATGGTTTTGCTATAGATATCTGCTCCTTTTGACAATAGTAACTTTACGATATTTGGCTTGTAATCCAGATCGCGGCGACCATCATTGTTTATTGCTGCTAGGCGCCGACATATCTTTCGCTGGCGTTTTGTAGTGTGCTCAGGCTGTTTTGATGGCACATTAAAACCACATACCATTAGTAATGGAGTATATCCTCTATAGTTAGTTACATTCACATCCACTCCACAATCTAAAAGATAGTTTATTATACTAACAGACCCATACTGTGCTGCTACATGAAGAGGACCACCCCAAAATGGTGCCTGCTTGTTGAGGTCAGCTCCCTTAGACACAAGATACTGGACTATTTCTAAGACATTTGTTATACAGGCTACAACTAGAGGTGGTACATCTTTGTATGTTGTTTTTAGCCCAAAGTTAGATTTAGTAAGAGTGTCTGGAAGAGGTACAGTGACAGCACTGCCTTTATTTATATCAATGATGTGACTGAAGCTCTCTAAAAAATACTCGACGACATGAAGTCTCCCACAGATTATTGCTTCATTGAGAGGAGAAGAGACCTCTGAATTGTTAGGACATAACGTCTGTGGACCAAAATGCCTCACTTCACCTTCAGAAATATCTTTTAAAAAAATGTGAAGACCTTCTATATCACCATTGCGGCACAAAATGAGTAAATCTTCATATTGTCTCTGAGGAAAATAGTATTCCTCCATTATAAACTCTCTTCTGACTATATACCACGCCCTCCTGTGAGTCTCAGAAGGGCGTTATAGTCTTGCAATAGCAAACATGAATTGCTATGAATTTATGACATTTTTTAGAATTTAAAGATCAATTGTTTTACAATATGCTTTGGTAGTAATATACCCTCAGTAACATTTGTTTTAGTGGCTTGACAAGAGAGTGGAAATGGACCATCTGTAGACAAGAGAAGTGAGCGAATAGGACTATCACTAGAGCAATAGTCTACAGGAGCTTGCCATGTACACCTACAGCATCACACATGTGCTCCATATGAAAGTAAAACTGATACTTTTTCAGGTGTTTGCTTTTCATTAATGAAACTATAAAGTGGTCTTTCACTACTGTCAGTAACATCAGGACTATTAATAACTTCATATGCATCCCCTAAAAAAGCGCTTCCACAAAGAATGCCTTCACATGTGCTGAATCACGAATATTTATTAATTAAGGAAATGTAAGACATTGAGTCACATTGTCAGCTAAGAAAATGTTGATGGTACCATTGGACATTCTAATGTGTGAAATATAGAAGACAAAGAGCTTAAAGACTGACAGGAACCACTTTCAGTTAGCATATGGAACCATGCACATTTTAAAACAGTATACCAATACACAAATGATGTAAATCCACAACTTAAAGTCCCCACAGATATTGATTGCTTCATTGAGAGGAGAAGAAATCTTTGAATTGTTATGACATAACATATATGCATATGAACAAAATAATTCAATATCACTGTTCAGTAAAAGTTGTAAGACCATTCATGAGCATCACTATTGCTGTGTAAACTTTTATATTGTCTCTAAGAGAAACAGTGCACTGTTGTTACAGGTTCACTCACCTCTATTTAATTTCAGATAAGGGTGGAAATGACAAAGGTGTTATCATTATTGTTATAGTTGTTGACTCTGAACCTGACGGACAAATTTAGGTTGTCATCTTACCTTAAAAATTTGTGTATTTTGATCACCAATGTGCATACGTGTATCCTTAGATACAATGATTTCTCTACAAACATTTTTACTTACACTACTGACCAGCGATAGTTATAATTCTTTGTAAAGAAAATGTCTTCAGTTTAATTTCATGATAATGAAGTTAATAACTTTTGCTAATACATATATACATCTATTAATCTATATGTGTCTTCTCTAACTTTGTAACCATCTGAATATCTAACTTCGTTATAATACAAAAAGCTCAACTTTAAATTCATCTTAATATGTTTTATTTTATAGCCACATTACATCAGGTACATTATCTATGTTAAATGCTTTGGCAATTAGCTAAAGCCAAATGATACATGCCTTTATTTAGAAAGGATAAGTTATTTGTTTAATGAGTCATTAACTTCATTATTTATATAAACACTATATAGCATGCAATGTTTTTAAAGGAACAAGGAACATCTGTACGATACCTCCATAAACAGATAAATAGATTTTCTATTTACATTAAAGAAGTAATCATAGAAGGGTATTTATATCATTATTGTTATTGTTACTAAGTAAATGTTATTCTTGAGTCTGCACCTGATGTACGAATTTAATTTGTCATCATACCTTCATATTATGATCAACTAAAATATCCTACACTACATCCATTTGACAACTAGCTAAAGCCAAATGGCATATGCCTTTAATAAGAAGAGAAAATCTGTTTGTTTATGCCATGAGTCATTAACTCCATTATCTGCTAAATGTAAGCAATTACTGCTTAGAAAGGGTCGAAGCACACTTTTGTAAAATCTGTTTATGTTTTGACTTTTACTATTAGCGTTTACATCATTAATAAAACAAGCAAAAACATCCTCTTGTTAAGTGGAGATAAATTAAACTAAACTTATCGTCTAAGTCTCAGTTGCACAGTATATAAATAAGCAGATGCAAAAGTATGATTCAGTAAGAGAAATCTTTCTTTGGATATCATCTTATTGGTTGAACGAAAAATTGGTTGTTACTTGTTAGTAATGAATGCAATTTTATTTGCATTAGCTCTAGTCTTCATTCATGCTGAGATTTCTGATACACTTTCAATAAATCCAGGTACACCATTACCAACATATTATCCACCATATCTATGTTATTGGTGTCCATCGTGGTGCCTTCCTCGTTGCCCAGTTTGTCCAAAGTGTGGAGGTGGTACAATATTTCGTCTTAATGCCATAGCAGATGTCTGGTTAGAAGGGAATGGCAACAAAAATCACTACAACTTTTTGATTGTGGGAAAACATCCACAATATGCAAAAAAGCGAAGTCTTATCAAGTTTCAAAACATTCCCTCAAGCTGCAAAACTGTGAAGTCTGCAAAAATATACTTACAATATTGGTATTCTCATAAAGCCAGTTGGTAGACAGTTACTAACATCCCACGAACACTTCAAGTCCATCAAGTCAAAAAGCAATGGAGGGAAAAGAAGCTACTAGTATTAATCGGTGCAATGGTATTAAATGGAATGAACCCTATGTTGCTCTTGATAATAAAGATGCAAATGCCACCAAATTAGATTCTGTTTATTTCAGCACATCCACACCATGGTCATCATATAAGGAGTTTGATATCACTAAAGCAGCAAAGAATTGGAAAACTGGACAACCTAATTATGGGGTGTTAATCTGGGCAACTAATGAGGATACTGATATTCGTTTCTTCAGCCAAAAGCACAGCACCAGTACACCATATGTTCACCTTCGTTGCTCATAAACTGAACATTGAAAAAAAAACTGTAGAAAATGAGTAGATTGTTGTTTTGTCTGATCATAGATATATATATATATATATACATTATGTTGTTTACACATCATTATAAATACTATTATAATGAATGTGTACACAAATTTTTTTTGTTAGTAGTTTGATATTTCAAAATTTACATTAGCAGTCTTGATGTGAATACTGCCATGGTATGCAAAATGCAAGCTTGCATTCATAAATAGGTTTGCACCTCCTAACTTTTAATATGGGAATCACTAATTGAAAGAAATTGCTAATAAATATATTAATATATTATTAGTATATAATGTGAGAAACAACTTAATGACTAATCAGCCAAATATTAAGATTCAAGTATATCCCCAGTCACAAAACTTGGCCTTTTTCTTTTGGATTATTAGAAGGGTTGAGATTACTATTAGTGATCCGATCCTTAGAACAGAAAAGTACATGTCCCACACAAACGGGAAATAATCCTCAGTAGGTCCTAACTGTATTTTCTTTACCTCTTATCAATAATAATTATTAAGTAAAGTGGCGTCTCTCAGAGGAGCAACTTCCAATGTGAAAATTGAAAAACACCACTTTCATTGTTAAAGTGCAAAAGAGACATCCAAAGTGGGTACCTCGTGTACAGATATAAATTTTCATATCAAATTGTTTCAAAAAATCTTCTAGTTTTATAGTTATAATAATTTAAACTGAAAAGAACGAAAAAGACAAAAGAACATTGTGCCACCACTTAATTCACTTACTTAATTAATTAGGTTTGTAAATGACAGCCAAATGCAAGATACCTGCCACATTATTTTAATGGTTATAGAGTTTTGTTTATTTGTTTGTCTGTTTGTGCATGCTATATAAATATCAACTTTGTATTCTTTATACTTTAATGCTTTATATGAAATGCACTGACAGTAATAAATGTAGAAATAAGTCTGTAGCCATAATAGTGTGTATGAGTATTTAAAAAAAACTATAGTGTATTTAATATCTATAGAACTTTACGTCTTTTATTTCAAGGCTTATATTATTAAGCAACATCTATGATTAAATTACGCTAATTCTAAACTTTATTTGTCCTATTTACATAAACACTTAATTGTTTTGGCAAATAATATATAATTCTCCAGTATTTTTTGGATAAATTGATGATGAAACTGACTGATGTTTAAGACACAAGTATGGTGAATGATTGAATAAATAAGGTGAAATGTTTATGTACAAAATGAAGTGGCATAAAAAAAAGTGAGTTTAGTGATTCTCACAATTTGATATTCAAGCAATCATCAACTTCTGTCATTTGAACACAAATTTTATCCATTGATTGTTCCTCTAAATGAATTAGAAAAGATCTTACATGTACAAGTTGTTACTGTTCTGTGTTGTAATTATTTGTTTCTTGGGTGATAACTAGTTCAGGGTGACTCTGTGCCTCAGGTTGTACTTCATTACTGACCGAATCGACCAATATAAAGTCATCTGCATATGTTAATACAAATTCATCGGTGTCAATAAACACAAATTCATTTTCAGATGTTTCTTGCCTGAACTGTGCCTTAACACATAAAATGTCATCTGTTTCTGCCTCCAATAGCTTGTTTTTGTCCTGTGTAATTACTACTAGCTCAGACACATTTCCATCATATGAATTTTCAATATGTACAAACTCTTCAAGTTCTAAAGAACTTTCATTTATACTCTGTTGTTGCTCGTCAATTCTCATTGGGTCAATATAAACTTCAGTTGTCTCTTGTACCTCAGCAGACTCAATGTGTACAAAGTCATCTTCTGTTTCTGCCCCCAATAACTTTTTTTTGTCCTGTGTTACCACTAGTTCAGTCATGTCCTTATCAAATGAATTTTCAATTTCAATATGTACAAACTCTTCATGTTCTAAACATCTTTCATTTGTACTCTGTTGTTGCTCATCAATTCTCATTGGGTCAATGTGAACAAAGGTCTCCATTTCATTTTCTGAAGATGGAACTGACATTTTTTGAGATAGACTAACAAATTCAGATTCAATTGTATGGACAGGATCTAACTCAAGAGATTGTTCTTCTATGTGCTCACTAGATAAAAATAGATAAAAAAAACATTTTTAAATATTTTTTACTGTTTGTGCAATGCATGAATACAATCATATTGGACCAATTGTGTTTGCATATATCTATGATTGGTAGCAAAATAAATTCTAAACATACCTCTCCATAGAGTTAAGTATAAAATCATATCCATTAGGTTGTACATATACCTGACCTGGTAATAACTGTGAGAGAATGTTCAGTATGAAACAGTTTGGAAATGATGTGAGGATGCTTATAAATTTTGAAACTATTGAAACGTTGGTACTAATGTGAAAATATATGCACTTTTCTGGAATGCATAATTGAATATCAGGTTTTGTAATGTCATAGTCACCATTACAGCAAATAGTTTGCACAAATACTAATTTGTCAGTTTTATGAGCATTGGAAATATGATTCATAATGTCTACTAGTACTGGTTCAATTGGCATCCTTTCAAAATCATTTACGATATCATCATTTCTTTCAGAAAATATAAAGACAGCTAACACAGTCAATTCTTGTATTCTACTGGTATCATTAAACAGCTGACGAATATCAGAGTGAGTAATGTGATTACGTAAAAGAGCTTGAAAATTAAGATGTTCAAAAGCACTCTTTAAATTTGTTTGTTCAGGAAGAATAGTACAGTTGTTAATGATAATACATAGCTTGCTATTGGTATGCAAAGTCAGCAAAGGAGGCTGTGTGTTAGAAACAGGGCTTCTTGTCATTTCATTAGAACCTAAATGATTAGAAAATAGAAATATATTAGTAGATATACATTGGATTGCCATGTGTACATTTTTTATATTGTCTATAATAGCATAATGTCATGCTTGCCATGCAGATATTTCAGTCTAGGCTAGCACTCTTTGTTTTGATACTGAATTTTGTTTTGTGGAAGCTGAATTGTTAGATTATGATGAAATACTTACATGCAGCACTTATTGTTACAATAATTATTGTATCATACATACATTCTTGAGATGACATCTTAAAAAATTTATATTAATTTATTAGGTAGTGTACCTAAAAATCCTATTCTTTTTGATCTTGAATTCATCTGTAAACAACAAATAATTTTACAATGCATAACTGCTAAATAAATAATAATGAAAAAGAATAGATATAACATTTATGTAGATACTATTATTTTGAAAATGCCACTATGTGATCTCATTTCTGAGCCAATCAATTATTTTATCACTGAGACTGTGAAATAAGTTTCATATATTATAATACTTTAATACTTTTCTTTTTCAACTCTATAATTATGTATTTAAATAAACTTATAGGCAGTGTCTATTCGTCCGGCAGGAAATGTATACTTTGTTGTGTATTAAACTGATCCCCACCCCCTAAACCTTTATGCAACAAAGTATACATTTCCTGCTGGACGAATAGACACTACGAAACTTATAATATACAACAAGATCTACCTTAGTTGATTGTTTGTCTCCACAGTTAGCTAATTGCGTATTACTCCTATACATAATAAAAATACATTTTATATTACATTAATGTGGGTGTTAAGATAATCATATAAATCTGTTAATTAATTCTATGGCAAATAGTCCATTCTTGGTTGTGTATCATATGTTAATTTATTTACACTCTCCAAAACTATACACATGCAAAGTATGGACTTTATGCCAGATATATAGATACTTTCAACATTATTTATTAGCTTGTGTTTACAATAAGGAAGAAATTCAATGAAAACTGGCACAATTATTAATGATATTTCAAGACATATCATACATTTACCTCATTAAAGACAGTTTACACAGTAAACCATGTCGTATGTCAGGTCTTTGATTAAGGTTTGGATGATTTTTGACTATGTCCTTTGAGACCATTGTCAGAACACTGAGAAAGTCTTCACGACTTGACCATTCTTGAATATATTTCATCAAACTTTGAATAAATGGAGAGCCTCTTTCAGTTTCACGATTAGCACCAGAACAAGGTTGACAAGGATAAACCAATAGCATATCTTCTTCAATAACAGTTGGCTCATGACTTTCAGGATTTGCTGGTTGTCTGCAGCACTGAATTACAAACACCTTTGGTTTATCCTTAAGACTTGGACAATTAGTGGTAGAAAACCTTCTTTGTATATCTTCTACTGAAATGTCCTTACAATCAGTGCCATACACACCTTCCAAATGTCCATGGCTGAGTATAAAGATAAAGAGGCAGTAGTTGTTGGTGTAATCACGATTTTGTAATAATAGAAATTGTCTTTGCATTTGATCACTCGTCAAATTATTATGGCGTTCAATTTGAAAATCAAGATTTCCAAACACTTGCTCGATATATGTGGCATCAACCTCTGTTCCAAGCCTTGTTTTAAATGTTGGATGAGTAAATATTTCATTGTTAAAAATAACACAAACACCTTGACCTAATGGTGAATAATACTCCGGCTCTATATGGATTGATAAGATTCAAAATTAGTAGCTTTGGTAACAGAAAATATAAAATTAATTCTAATAATAGTTCATTCATGTACATATATAAAAATGAGTCTAATAACAAAGTAGGTAATAACTAACCTTGAGGAATAGAACTCATAATTGACTATTATCTTACTGAAGTAGCAAAATTTAATTAAAGAATTTAACTTACATAGCAAAAGGGATCATGATCCAGTCACGTGCCTTTATGATTGAAGATCATGCATGACATCAGCAACATCTTTTTGCATTAGTCATACCATGTATCTTATTTATGATGGTACGTGATCTAACAGTTTATATTGATTTGCTCAGTCATTGTGTCAGTTCAATATTAGTTGTAACTGTTCTGTATACTTTGCATTTATAGACAATATCCAGATGCCCAGTAAAGCATGCTTATATGACAAATTGCTATCATTTCATGTGACAATGCTATTTTATTAATTGTTACTTTCAAACAATTCACTGTCAATGAACTCGTATCTGAATGAAGACCATTATCTATTTGGTGTGAGTGATTAAGGCTCCATCAAAATCACTGTGTTCCAGTTCCAACCAAAGATTGAACAACAAACAGTGTAGCTAATTAAATTGTTAGTATTGATTACTCTCATCACTCACTGCGTGGGCGATGGTTTCATTAATAATTGCTTTACAATGATTATGGTGATAATAATAGTGAAATGAAGACATATATAACTATTAAAAAGACAGCTAATAATGATAACATCTTCAACTTGACACCTTGTAGTTGGTTATATCAATATGTCTTCTCATTCTTGAAGATTGATTGATGTTGACATTGAAAGTATGCCAATAACTTAGTTAGTCATCCTTTATCGTTATAGTTGAGATTCCTGCTGTGGTGTAGGCAAACAATCGAGGACTGCTCTCTCAAGATCAGATATTGCTGCAATGGAACTTTGCTGTAGTTGGTCCACGTACTTTGTAATTCTGTTTGTTATATCAGATTCATGTTCGGTCAAAAGTATGTGATTGATGATGCTAGTTACATTAGTAAGTAATGTGGCTCGGCAGTCATATATTAGTTCTGTCAAGCTCTCATTTGCCACCACATTCGACAAAATCAATTCAACAATAGTTTGAAGTTGGCTTTCTATTGCCATATAGTCTGACAAGATTGCTTTTGAGTGGATAGTTTCGTTACTAGCGGGTAAAAAACCGGCTACAGGCAATCCAATAGCAAAGGATAGGACAGAAGCCTGATATATACCTCTTAACATAGTGTTTGATCCATTTTGACATGGCAAGTGGTAGAACTCATCTCCTTGGTCAGTAATGTGTTCGCATAAGTTTCTCCCTATGTTGGTCTTTATTTGAGCAATAAGCTTAAGTGTCAATGAGTCATTGGTTATTTGAGAACTAAAAATAAAAGAATAAAATTAACAACAAAAAAGGTCTGTTAATACTATTAAAATTCAGCTGACACGACCTCTACAATTGTATTCATAACTATTATGAATTCTATTACATTGTATTGTATATTCATATACAATTTTATACTACTAGTTGTATTAAACACTCACCTTGTACATCGGATGAGGTTAAGGTCATACTCAGATGGATTTTCACATACTCTATACCATAAAGTTGAGTTATGAGAAATAGTGAATTCTAATACATGTCTCATAGAATAAAGATCAACCTCCTGGAACTTGGAAATTGTTTCAGCTAAATGAGGAATTATGGAACTATTTTCATCAGTTGAAATGTGAATGCAAACAGAATTTTGTGGAAGAATAGTTGTTTCTAGCTGAGATCGATCGTGGAAGCTTTCATCTTGTAATTTTGAATGACTAGATGTTTGAAATAAAAAGAATTTGGGTACTAGGAGAAGTTGACGAGCACTGACATCAGAAAAATGACCAAAAATGTCTTTTATTGTGAATTGTTTCCCTTTGGAATCATACAAAGCATTGGACCTTCCTTCACTAAGTATGACAACCACTAGTGTTTCTAGTTCTTTATCTTGTATGGCACAAAGTACCTGTTTAATCCACTTACGACGGAGTTTATAAAAAGGCATGATAACATAATGCAGCCTTTTAAACACTTCACAAAGTTGATTCACTTCAGTATCTAATTGAGCATTGATGTCTGACTCTGATGTGGTGAACCCTTGTACATTGTGACGATTATCTATTACAATACATAGTCCACAGCGATTATCTTTTCTCGGTGGAGGTGAGCGGCAATAAACCTCACCTTCAACTAAAAAAAAACGACAGAGAGAGAGAGAGAGAGAGAGAGAGAGAGAGAGAGAGAGAGAGAGAGAGAGAGATGCACCAACAGTGTAACACATGCAATAATCCATTATTTAAGTACTATGCAAAACAGTTTTATTTATTCTTGGCCTATCATATTTAGATATCTTTATAATATACCTGACAAGTTCTCTATTGACTGGTTTGCAATGAAACGTACGTTATCATCATGAAAAGACGAACTTGTATCAGACATCTGTCGTTGCATTGATAGTGCTGAATACTAAGTTAAAAGAAAGGTCAAATTGTGATAATAACAATTACTAAATTTACTTAAAAATCATGTTATTTAACTGTTCTATTGTTATACAACAGATCATATTTTGATAGTATATGCTTATAAGAATTGTTAAGTGGTGACATAAGCAAGACTTTGATATATCCTACATACACTTACATGACATTGCAATTTCTTTGACACGTTCCGTGACTTTGAACTACCCCTATTAGGCCAAGTGTTTTGTGATGATACCATCTCGTGTTCATTCAGTTTTGTTATTGATGGAATTCTGGGTGACTCTGAGTATTCTTTTCGAACTACTTCCGATGAAGCTGGTTTTATTTGAGGTACACTACTAGATTGAATCACTACTTCTGAAGGTTGTAACCTATAGTATATCAAATACTCACAATTATTTGAATTCAAAGAAGATAGTAAAAAAAGGTCATGACTGACTAAATCATGAATAATGTTATACCATATTAAGAATATTTACAATCTGCTTGCTAAGTACAACATCAGCAATGTTATTGTTAGTTTCCCATATCACTATCAAAAACTGTTCAATAAGACTCACCTTTTTAAGGTCAACTTTGACAACAATAATGAATGGATGTCTGGCAATTGACAGAGACTATATTGACATAATGTAGAATCTCTACTAAGTAAATTAGTGACCATAGTCATCATACTACTGAAGTCTTCAGTGTCAGCATTTTCTTTGATTACTTGAACAAGAGCTTGAATGAATGGTGTCCCATCACTAGGAAAACGATATGCTTTAGAAAATCGTTGAGTGGCAAATATGACAACCATATCTTTCTCTAATGCTTTAGGATCATAAACGTAACTACTACCTTCAAGGTCTCTGCATGCCTGAAAAATGAATGCTTTCGGTTTCCCCTTTAGAGTAGGACAACTGTTAGAAGTAAAGTATGATTGAATCTCGTCAATAGATATGCATTGTTCATCAGTTCCATATATGCCTTTTTGACAGCCATGACTCATTATAATCACAAAAAGACAATAGTATTTGGTATAACGTTTTTGCTGCCTCTCCTTTAATAGTTTGTGAATGCCATCGGATGTTAAATTTGAATATATTCTCACTTTGAACCCAAGTTTGTTTTTAAAGACCTCTTCAAGGTCATCTGTATCTTTTCTACTTCCTGTTCTCTTTTCTAAAGTTTTAAATTCTTCATTGTTGATGATAATACATTGACCTCGACCCCAAACACGATAATAGGTGACTAGAAAGGTAGAAATTAACACATGAAGTAACAGTGAATGCTATTCCACTTGCTTTACTTACCATCAACAGAAGCCATTTCTCTTTGTCTTGACATATTACTAGTCATATCATTAGCTGACTCAACAGTCAGGCTCATGACCTTTATATCTACTACAGCGCCATGTGTGAGCCACATACATAGTTTTGCAAGGCAAGACCTTTTCTTAGAGAGGGTCTGGTCTACCACGCCTATTACAGTTGTCGAAAAGGAATTCATTAACACAAGTAATATTATGTGATTGTAGTATGTAATAATTAGTATTAATGTAAACATAGTGAACCAGAATGGAGAAAATATGATAACACTTTGTTCAAGAAGCCGTTTTATTGATTTATTGAAATTCACGATATCACATTCCTCGTGGTCAATGGCATCTCCAATACTTTGCTTATGGAAAGTACAATAAATCTTGTTCTTGTGGGTCCTATCATATAAAATATGACGTCAAAAGAACCGGATGCTCGTAGGAGACACTTGCTTTGAAATTTTGAATTTGTTCGAGTTATTAGAAGTTATGATAACGCGAATAGACTATATACGGTAATAACAGTATACATAATAGTTACATAAAAAGTACTACATGCCACAACTAAAGGCACTCCTACACAGTAACAGAAATGTAATATACACACATGAAGTGGCACAAGTAGCACTACATAACCAACAACCTAAGTATTATAAGCACTATACAATCAAAGCAACCAAAATATCAGATATTAATTAGGTAGCAATTTGTGAGACTATGGAGTAGGTCTATCTCTAGTTCTACAAATCTAAAACTAAACATCAAAGTGTTTCATTTGACAGAGGGTTCCCATTAAAACAAGCCAATGGCCAATACGTCTTCCTCTCTCAATACCAGACAAAACCCTGATTAAATTGTAATGTGAATATGATTACAAGGTTTCATTATAAGCTATTGGTAGGTAGGTAGTCATGAGAAGAACCGAGCCTACTCATAAAATTTGTCTAATGTGGCTTTGAGTGTAAGTTTAATAATATTAAATATAAGAAGTCTTAACTTGTGAGTGTGGTTAATTAAAAAAGTAAGTACATGTAAGTACTTACTGACATGTACTTACACCACTATAGCCATTATAAGTTACTTGAATATAAAAATATAGATATATATATATACACCTGGAATTATATCTGCACTGGCCAAAGCAATCATCTTAGCTTAGTGCCAAACTATAATTATAATGACAAACAATTGCTTGATATTGCATCATCTAAATGTTCAAACCTTATAATAACCAGAGGTCACTATTCTGGTTGATGAGACAGGTAATATATACTTATCTACTATATACTCTTATAGTTTATATAAAAGCAGGTGTTGTTTGCAATTAGGAACTGGTTATGATTACTATCAGTGAAAAGTATACATGTATTCCCTAACCATACTCAACTGTTCTAATTAAAGGGATATCTTTTTGAAAAGAAGTGTCATGTCTTAAGAGTGACAAAAAAGGTATATATAGTCGACTTTCCTCTATTACCAATGAGTGCAATGACATGGTATATTAACTTAATTATAACTACATTTAAGTGTCATTAGATGCAATGCAAGTGAGATGTCCATGTACACTAGTACTAGTATATATAATACTCATAATTACCAAACTTAGATCACTGTTAGTATATACTGAATTAGTAACAACACAATCTTCAATAAATACCACCATATAAAAGTAATTATTTTAACATTATTGTTATATTTGTCTTTATAATTGCTTATTTTGTATCTTGGACGGTGTCAATCACTAATTCATCATTCTAATGGACCGTGTACAACACTCACCTCTTCATTATTTGTCAATAATTACACAGATAAGATGCGGTGTTTGGTCCTTATACACAAAAATGTCTTAAATGTACATAAGATAGTTTCAATTGTACATTTGACTACTTGGAATTTGTGTATTTTAAAACTTAAAGTTAGCATATGGATATTTACTTTTACACCAGGGACTTAATAGACCATAGACTGTTATACAACAGACCTAATAATCTTTTAATACTTTGATGTGGTTACCATGACTACTCAAATATGTATTAATAATTGTTCAAGGTGTACATTTTAAGGGTTGGGTAATGGCAGAGTTAAATTCTTATTACTTTGTTGTTTGTTAAGGCTAAATATACACTCCCTTCATTTGTATGGGAATTGAATGTATTTTATCAGTCATGACCTCTCCATAAATGTAGCATGTGCCAGTCATATGCACAAAGTAGTCATAACAGCCTTCAACATAAAACAGTTTTATGATACAGAAATAATAGAAAATGCGTCACCCTTTAAATTTATAATAATTATTATATAATAACTAAAACAATATAATGATCTAACCTGTTAAGTCCTTTCTTGGTCAAAACACAATCATTAAAAAGTATACAAAGGCTGATAGAAAAACAAAAAGCATAGAAAAAATCATATAGATAGACAGTGTTTCATTCTTAAAAACTTTCACTCCGTTATTTTCAGACTTCTGACATGATTGTTCAATGGCTAACTTAGTCTTTAAGAATGCAGGATGCTGGTCACATTCTGTACCATATATGATATGTTCAGATGCTCCCTCGCCTCCGTCTAGTATGGGGACATTGCATTGATATTTAGGATCTGAAAAAAGAGATAAGTTTGACAGGATAAATAATAAAATAATGTATTTAATTCTTAGCTAGAGAAGGAGAGACTGCAACAGTTTTGCCTTTCCCTATTTTAACCTACACACCCCTATGCTTATTCATTAGTAAAGGTCAGTTTTAGAGGGTATTCACCTCCTTTCCACCTCCTATTACACATGTATGAAAGTGCACATTTCCTTAACACAGTATTATTATTACATATAGTTGTGGGGAGGGACCAGATCAAAGGACTTTGTTGTACATGAGGCTGCCAAAACCAAAGGTTGTCATAGCTACTAAATCTATAATCAAAGAGAACTACATTTCATTAATATATAAAATGCATTTGCTGTCGACTATATTGTTCACTTGTGTTTACGAAAATGAGTGCTAGTTATTTAGGAAAGTTAAAAGCCAGAAACCCTATTCTTCACATTATGAACAATTTGCATATTAGCGCTGAATGTCCACACAAGTGTTCTCCAGCTTCAGTAGAAAAATTCATAAAATGTTGATAATAACTTTAATAAGATAGATTAAGAAGAGATAGTCACAAAGAACCACAAAAACCTTAAATATGCCTCACAAAAAAACTTAATAACTACAACACCACAGTCAAGCTAGGTTGATAATATTGCTGTAAAAGATTTCCACTAAACTGCAGTCATTCTCAACATGAAAGAGTATAGTTCAATAGCCAGTAACAAGTAAATACATGACATATAAAGTGCATTACACACAGTTGATTCTTTCATACATTAACAGCTGTTGATGAGATATTAAAATCCTGCATTGTGCTAAGGTGGGTTAAGAATTTCACACTTATTAATTTTGTCCACCATCCTTAGACAAATTAGCAAAAACACACACTCTATGGTATACTGTTAATACCTTTTAAAAGATGTCTTTTTAAAAAAGCATGGCAGATTTCAGTGTTTAAACTGTGACAAAGATATTTCTCAATATCAGAAGACGTCATTTCTGGATCTAATGGAATATTCTCGGGAATAATAAATGCAGCATCACTCTGAGTGGCATGGCCAGCCCCTCTGTATAAACAAACAATTGTTAAATAAAAATATTAACCATGACAACACTCACATTATTGTACACATTGACACTGTTGGTACTATATAAATAAATGATAAATTAAAAAGTTTATAATTCACTCTACATCACTTTCAATACCTGATTTAATCAATGCTTTTATTCTTTCTAAATTAAACGCTTCTCTGAATTGAAAACTCAAAGAGTTAACAAATAAAAGAGGCTGCTTAATAACAGCTGATGAGTACATCTCTGGACCAAGAGGAAGCATCCATGGATCCATTGCTATTCCACAACTAAATATAGTACATATGTACACATGGTAGACTATAATAGATACTACCTAAAGTCTGGATCATCATGAAGTGTTTGTATCACTGTTGTGGCTCCGTATGAATGACCCATGATGACTGATAAGTCAGTGTTCAAGCGACCTTTAAACTGATTAAAATCGAAGGGACATCCCAAATGCCCAAGCATGTTTTTCACTTTGTCACCTTCATTTAGAAGCCGGAGTAAAGCTAAACATTCAGAAGCTTCTTCAGAACGTTGTAGACACTAGAAATGGCCAAAAAAGAATGTGTAATCGTTGTACATAGAAAGTTATTATAACTAAAACTATTATTCCATTTTTAAGTGCTTTAATTACCTGTCTGTGTCTAAGAGGATAATAGTCTTTAGGTGCAAAAAAATGAGGTACCCAATATGTTTTATAGTTGTCATAGTCTCCTTTCTTCACTCCATTTTCAGCTTCGCGAAGTAGAAAACAACAAGACGTACCATCCCTATGTTCTAATGCTGCCACTACAAACCCATGAGAAGCTAGATCACAGCAAATGCTACTATATGGAAAAAAACTGCTACCTATACCATGAGAAAAAACAATGACTGGGAAAGTGGGTGGTGCAACTACTCCATTCATTTCAGATGAAATGTTAACACCTGCAGACGATTGTTGTGATGTAGTGGTACGATTAAAACCCAGTAGAGGTGCTCCTAAACGGGCTGGGATTTTTGGATCTACAAAAATTGTCAAATTATCACCACTTGTCATTTCTCACTTACCAATAAATATATTTGCTAGAGCAGCAAGCAAACTATAAAACTTAATACGACAAAAGTTTAATACGTTACTAATGTATTGTTTGTTAAAAAACCATCGAGCGTAGTCATAGTTTTCAGCTAGGTTTGATTCAGTGGGATAGTAGAGGCGAACGAATATACCTTCGTGCAATAAGTGAACACACCCTACTTCATAAGCACCTGACGGCCGTGGAATGCCTGATCCTTTAATGATACCACTCTTTGTCCACTTCTTTTCCATCGTTCGTTAGATCGATATTAACTATATCTACACGAATTGGGTATATACGATTGACTTCATTACAACCGATACAACGTGAACTTTAAAGTGTTTTATTGATTTCTTAGGAATGTAGCTCCTCCTTGGGCAATTAATATTTTTCCACATGATCACGTGTTACTATTTATATACGTGTTACTATTTATATATAGTAAGTCGTTGACCCTAAATGTCGTACGCCCACTCCTAACCAACCAATTAATTTGGAAGTACAAAAACTTACTATTCAGTTAATTTAAAAAACAATATTACTGATTTCTTAGCAATGTAGCTCCGCCTTTTGGCAATTTGTCTTTTTGTCAATTTCCCTTAGCTGTATTTGGTGTATACTTCCTAAATAAATATAGCATTATGCGACCACGTGTCACTATGACTATTTTAACTCATTGACCTTAAAATTTTGTCCGCCCACTCCTAGCCAACAAGTAAGTAGAAGACTATTCGGTTATTTTTAAAAACCAATTTGTAGCTTACATGAATGGATTACTATAGAATCTAGAATTTATGTGAATTACTGGTTGTACAATTTGTTAATATGTTGTACTATTACAAGCAACAAATATCTTACACTGAGTAATTCACAGGTTTTGCTTTCCATAGTGTTCTGCCAATGTAAGCTACAATATTAGTTTTTACAGTGTAGTACATAGTTAATTATAGCATTGGCAACTAGTCTAGCTAGCTAGACTACATTGGCAACAAAAGGTATTAACTACAAATGATCTTTTTCCATGTAGTACATCATACATGTGAATTTAGCACTTATCATAGTAATATAATTAGACACTTCCACTTCTCTTAGAGAATAATTTCTGTCCAACCTATCTGTATACAAAATATTCTTTTGTGAGGGTGTATATGTAGTGTAGATAATTTAAATAACGGACATTTGTATTGTATTGTATTCGTCATGGGGATACAGCTGTTTAACTTACCTTATTGCCATAGGATATCTATCTTCAATTAAATGATAACTAAAATGGCTTGTGGATCATTATACTAGTGAGCAGTGGCGGAGGAACCTATGGGGCACCAGGGGCACGTGCTCCCCCCCCCCAAAAAAAATACAACATGCTCATTGTGCCCCCCCTCCCCCCCAATTTTTACACTGAAGTATGCAATATCTAAAGAACACTGAAAAACATTCATAATTGTGGCAATTGGGTGTTTACCACATTCATTGTAATAAACATGTCTAGCCATGGTTACAGGCATTAATCAAATTCATTGTCACATGGAATATCAGTTAAATAAAGTAAAGGTAGTGAACATTCAATAAAATCAGCTTCTGGGGGCTGTCCCCAGACCCCCCCTTCTTTGGTGTCCCCCAAATTCAAATATGTTTCTCCACCCCTACTAGTGAGTATACATAATAATTTGTTATTATTTCGAAATAGTTATTTAGCCATAACTATTTGAAATATATTAATTTTCAATATAAGCATTGCAGTTCAAGATCAAATCAAAGGTAGGGTAAGGGTCAATATTAAGACCTCATTACTTTGTTACCTGTCAAGGCTAAATACACAATATCTTATTAATTTAGCCTTCAATGTATATGGATTATGCTCCTTTATATCTTTTCTCTGTGCTCTATGGACTTACCATGCACAGATTACTTTATGAATATCCCTGCCTCCAACACACCTTGTTAATCTTTTAAATTTTGCTTTGAATCATCGGACATAAACTAATGAGGTACAATATTGCCACGTCTATCCTTCATTGCTCTTAAAAACATTATTAATGAAGTGTATTCTCAATTTGAAATCATCCAGCCTACAGGCAGTCATTCACCATACTTGTCAATAGTCCTTACTTGGAATTTTTTATGAACTTAGTTATCCGTTTGAGTTAAAAAAGTTGCAAAATATAACCAATTTATTTAACCTTTTGTTGGCTATAATTGTTGGCAGTGGTCAGTCAAATGGTTTGTTGTATGCTAACTACTACTATAGAACAACGAGGCAATAGTTATAGAGTTCAAAAGTCCTACAAAAACCAGTATATAGCCACACCTTCCATTCTCAAAGAAGTATGTCTTTTGCATGAACTTAGGCCTGTATTAGTGTACTCACAGTGTGCTCATACGTACTATAATGTGAAATGTGCCTCATTTGAAGCACAGGATGTTTGAACTCTATAGCTATTGTATCATTGTTCTATAGTAGTAATCTTACAACAAACCATTTCTGAGTCTGTGTGAGCATTATGCTGACCACTGTCAACAATTATAGCCAACAAATGGTTAAATAAATTGTTTAAATTTTGGAACTTTTCCAACTCAAAGGGATAACTAAGTTCATAAAAAATTGCATGTAATGACTGTGGTGAAGGACTACCTGTAGACTGGATGAGAGAAGACACTTCATTAATAATGTTTTTAAGAGCAATGAATGATAGATGTGGCAATATTGTACATCATTAGTTTATGTCCAATGATGCAGAGCAAAATTTAAAAGATTAGCAAGGTGTGTTTGCAGGCTGAGATGCTCATAAAGTAATCTGTGTACAACACTAATACTTATACATGTACATGTTAGATGTTACTGTACATGTTACTATATATACACATATACATCTAGTATATATGGAAACTAGAGACCACGTTGTCTGTAAAGACAAAACATTGGCAGATACTGACTCCACATTTAATTTTAAATTACCATGTGACACATGGTAGACTTCTCAAGGCGAAAAAGTTATTCATTAAATCCTCAAGGGTGCAAAATTTGAAGTATATTGAAAGGTATGCCATTGAAAATGTATGGAGTTTATAGCTTGCTACTTTCTCATAGCACTAGAGAGCCAATTTATATATATAAAATGCGCATTTGCAAGCTGAATTGATTGGTACAAGTCCATGTGGATAGCACATAAAATGGCAAACTTATTTACATGTCTGGTTGGCTCTTGTCAATTCGCACAAACTATATATGTATGAAGAAATAAACAGACTGATGGACGAATAAATGGACTGATGGATGAATAAATGGGTAGATACATAAGATGTATGGATGAATAAACTGATAGAAAGACAACTGATACATGGACACATACAAAGGCAGATGATAGACAGATAGATAGGTAAATGGTTAAATATGTGGACTAATGATAGACAAATGGATATTATGGACTGATATATAAACAAATGATGTATCCTTGAATAAACAGTCAGATTAATAAAACTACAGATGAATCTGTTTGGATAGATAGATAGATGAGTAAATATCAATGGATGAATGGATATCATAAATTAAATATTGGTATCAAACAGACTTATTAGTGTTAAGATTTATATGTTGTGATAATTCAATATTAAAGTGCCATGTGGAAAGAAGGAATGATTGTAGGCATTACTCAAGATACATATCTAATGAATTTATGTCACATCTGGTGGCTATTCCTCTCATTACATTATTAATATACTTTGTATAAAGTGAGTATTAATATGTATTAGCTATTGTCATCAAGTAGTATCTGTGCATAATATTATATCATTTCTTTTACACACATAAACCAAGGGTATTTTTAAAAGATAAAACCTTACAACCTACTTGTACAAACTTACAGAAATCTTACAAAAAATTTAAAGAAATTAAACACAGTCAAATGTTTTGAATTTTGTTATTTAAAGTTTTGTTTATGACTATATATTTTTATTTTGAATGCACACTTCACTTGGTACATAATCATTTAATTGAATATCTGTGTCATGCATATTGTCTTTGTTGTATCTCAAGTCTTTTCTATTCTTCTTGCCTGTCCTCTTTTTTATTATATATGCACAAAATGTTGCAGAGAGCAAAAAGACAAAGATAAGTAGGGCAAAAGCACCCAGAGTGCCCCCTACTATTATTACAACATTATTAGTAGTGGTCACTGGAGGAGTAGTAACAACAGTTGGCAGAGTACTATTACCTATTAAAAAATATAGACAGAAGTACATAATGTAATATTTCTACTTGTGTTGCAGGAAAGTCCAGTAAACCCCACAGCGCAAATACACAAGTAATCTCCAGCAGTGACTTCACAAGTACCACCATTGAAACAGATATTTTCCTCACATTCACCAATCACTAAGACATTGTAAGTATATATACACTACATATATAGAACGGTATACCTGCATTATCACATATATCTCCTGTATAACCATTAGAACAATAGCAAGTATTGTTACTGACACATGCTCCATAAACACATGCAGGATCACAAATAGCTGTAATGGGATCATGCACATATAAATATGTACATTTAAGATCATACTTGGCTTTAACAATTCAGTAATTATTTCTAGTTCTTTTCCTATGTCTTTAGTAGCACCACCAATATTTAAATTACCAGTAGCAGCAACATCAAATAGGCACAATTTGTCATTACCACAAATCTGAAATGTTAATTAGTATAAAAAATGCTTTCATAAAATAGTATTAACTAAACCTCAATAGCTTTTTCCTCCAATTCAGTATCACTAAATTCAGCCTTAAATCTTGGTTTGTATTCTGGTTTGTAGAATGTGCCCCAACTTCCCTTCTCATCATAAGTGAAAAGACTTAAATTAGGATCATCAATAATCCCTGTAAAAGTGTCAAAAATATTGTAAAAAAGTATGTTCTTACATGTTAGTCCAAATCGATAATGTATTTCTTCAAGAGTAGCATTTAAAGGTAGACTAGCACTAACATTACTTGGTTGAAGATCATCTTCCTTCTTTCCATTGTAATTACCTAAAAGACCATGAGTACTGCGATAATAATTATCAGATAATGTCACAGCAAGATCTGATAAGAAATTGTTGTTTTCTTGAACTGTGATGGTCGCTCCTGCAGCCAATACTGCTGATAGAGTTCTATTGCCTTTATCAGTAACTGTCAGGTTTGTAAACTGTAATTGAGATATTTCAGAGAAATCAACTTCATCCCCATTAACTATAGCTACCAATCTGTCATCCGTCAATCCAAACTGTACAGTATCAGAGTCAATGTGTTTAGCAACTATAGCAGATATGACAGTACCACTGCCAACTAATGTTTGGTTGCTAGCATTATTAGTAAGTGGTTCAGTCATTCGGACTTGTATAGTAAGTGACTTGTCCAATGACTGAATTAAAGTAAATTCTCCATGTCCATTGAATGTGTACTTATGTCCATCCAATGTTACCAAATGAGGATCACCAAACATTCGAGCTAAAAAGGATAATTATTATATTATATAAATAGATATAATAAGATGTATTGACTTTCTGTAGAGTATTGGTAAGGATTTTGCACCAAAACACTGTTTGGGATTGTTAGGAACCTTTAGTTTTAGTAACATTCTAAATAAATGGCTTTTGTACATGTACTCAGACATTTGGTGAAATTCATTAATATAGAAGTAGTATATATGGTCTGAATAATGACATTATTACACTAATACCTAACATTTGTGAAAGATTTGCAAAAGTATGCTGTTTATGTTGACTACTGTTACATTGTGGCATAAAAGGGACAATGATTTCTCATTTACCTGGGGGTGGCCGTCGTGGGTAATCTTCGCAATTATCATTAGGTCTATGGTCATAATAACGACTACTACAACCAGAGAAATATTTTCCATCACAACAAAAGTAATGTGGAGCAACGTCATTGAAAATATAACCTTTAAAGTTAAATAAATTAAATTAAGACCATGCATATCACAATACTAACCTATGGTTGATAACCAATTGTTAGGATAAAAACTATAAGCACTACCACCATCAGTTCCAGTTAATAAATTACCGTTACTATCAAAACAGCACTGTTGACTGGGACTATAAGATCTTTAATAGATAGTGTAATTAAATAGTAAACTATAAACCTTTCAATCCTTACTCAACATTGGACTGCCTATAACAACTTCTAGCCTTTGTCCTCTTGAAAACTTTTTCCGTCAAAAAATCTTGCACGAAATTTTCTTGTGTATACCTGTCATCTCTATCAGCCTGTAGCTTCGTACAAGGACAAGGAGGAAGTTGTCTGTTATTAACACCACTGTCAAGGTTATACCAAACTTCACATGCGAAACGAAAGGCTGCTGATCTTGCAATTTCTTTTGCTTCTTCTTCAATCTTATCAAACACAAACGACACCACAGCTCTGCCAATGGTACGTATTACAAGCCCTGCAAATATATGTATAGCTCTCTTGCCAATGTTCTGGTTAAGAGTAGCTGTACTAAGAGACACCTTGATTTGAGCTAGTCTTAATGATGTTTGGTCAATTTCTTCAAAATCAGGAATTGTCACTTCAGCTCTTTCATCAGTAATGGGAATATCTGTAGCTAGAGGTATCGATGATTCCCACTGATCAGTATTAGTGTTGTATAGTATCTGTCAACAAACCCAACATGTAAATAGATATACTAATATAAAGTGAGTGAATAACTTACAATTGTGATATTCACTGTTGTTGACATTTTATCAAAAAGCTGTCCTGTTAGTGTGTTAGCATTCCAAGTAATATTATGTCTTTCTCCGATTCCAAGGCTGATTTCACCACCCTCAATTTGAACATCTCTTGAGTCAACTTCCAAAGGTGATACTAAATAATAAAATGAAAGTAAAACTAGCTAGCCACTAATATATTTCTATCATACTATATCTGAATTTAGTGCCACCTATAAGCACAGCAGTGCCTCGGGTAATTTTAATAGTCAAATCTACAATAGCATCTTTAGTAGTAGAAGGTACCACGCAAAGGCATTTGTCTTCAGAGAGGTAAACACCATTAGTTTCAATTCGATCAAATATACACAGAATGTCATCGTCTGCTTCAAACACTGGTCCAGTTATAATAACTGTTTCTCCTCCTAAAATATTACCAACTGAACGACTACTATATACAGGAAATGACCCTATTAATTCAGATAATATAATTATTAATGTTTTGCTTGTCCCGTCATACCTTCACATTCCACACCAGCATCTTCATAGTGTCTACACCATCTTACACTATATGTGTTCCTATTACACACTAATAACCTCTGCTCTGATCCAGAACATTGAAGATTGGATAAAAATATGGGACCAGATCCTTTGCCAAAAAAAGCACCATAACGAGCCTTAGCTCCTATAATACAGAGAGTAAAAGTAACAAAGGTTATGTTGTCATAAACAACTGTACCTGAAGGATAATATCCTAGTTGGTTGCAGACTACATTAGCATCTACAGTGCTCCAGTCATTATCACATACTGTGCCCCAAACTCCATTAAAACAAATTTCCACTCTTCCTTTAGTGACAATATTACTTCCTGCTAATCTCAGCTCACCATGAGTACAGTTAGTAAAAGTAACAGTTGTATCTAATATAAGCAGCATTATATAAACTTAGTGTACAATGCAACTCAGCACACCTTGACACATAACACCAGCATCAGCCAATGGATCACAAGTTGAAGTGTCTCCTCCATACTTTACAGTACAGTCAAATATTGATGTTTCAGTACCCATACAGATAACAGAGTCAATGTTAGTGGGTATAAGTGATGTAGTGAAACCATTCTTACCAGCAATTGCACCTAGTGTTTCTATTGATGTGCTATGAATCAAATAAGTCACATACCATAAGGAGAATATCCTTGTTGTTTACATATCACAGATGCTGCTGCTTCATTCCATGTGCTATCACAAATAGTACCCCATGTACGATTGACACATACTTCCACTCGACCTATCTTTGGACTTGGGTTTCCCACAATACGTACCTCACCATCCATACAGAGCTCTGTGATGCAATATACAATAAATAAAAGCTAATAAGACTTTCAAATTTAATACCTTCACATACAACCCCTGCCACTTCATAGCTATAACAGTGCAATATCCCATAAGTATTTCTACTACAGTCCAACAAAGTCTCTTCAGAGCCACTACAATCTAAGTCAGCTAGCATTACTGGAAGATTTTGATAGCCATATTGAGATCTATGCTTTGGTGTGGAACCTTTCAAGGAAATAAAAAAAAACTAAATACTTTCTTCAACTAACCAAATGCTTGATATCCAAGCTGTCTACAGAGTACATTGCTATCTGGTATTCCCCAACCATCATCACAGACTGTGCCCCATGCTCCATTTATACAAATTTCAACATTTCCTTGAGTCGGAGTTAAGCCTCCAGCCAGTCTTACATCACCATTAGTACAGTTAGCAAATGAAGTACTTGCAGCTATAAGAGAAGAAAAAAAAGCTGGTATATAACTTGGATATAATGTGATATACATGCCTTGACAGATGACACCAGCATCATTGTTGGCACAATAAGAGAGGGAAACACCAATGGATGTGAGGTGGATAGAGCATTTAAACAAGGTTGTTTCATTTCCAGTACAGTTCACTCCATACACTCTAGTTGGGTAGTCATCATTGAACAGGGAACCATAAGCAGCTAATGCTCCTAAAAGGTCAATGTCAAGCTAAAATATGATATTTTGATTTTATACCATAAGGAGAATATCCTAGTTGTTGACAGATTACTTTAGCATCATTATCATCCCAGTGTTGATCACATACAGTAGTCCATGTACCATTGACACACACCTCCACTCTACCAATGAGTGCGTTGGTAGTGTATTGTAGACGTACTTTACCATCAGTACAGACACCTGTGAATGTTACAGAAACATATCATGTCTTTTCTAATTAATCAAAAACAATTTAAGGAACTAAATGTGACAGACAGTACTGAATGATCATCACTATACTTATAATGTGTAAGCAAGTACATCAACCAATCAAATGAAAACGTTATGAGTATCTCACCTTCACAATGAACTCCTGCTATTTCACTGTTTCGACAATTTAACAAATTACCATATGATTTTTGACATGCCATTAGTGATTGCTCAGAACCAGAACAAGAAAATGTACCATAGACAAACAAAGGATTGCTAGCAACTGCAAAGTAATTACTGTGATAGAACATAGAACCTGAAGTGTAATTATATATTATCTTAAGATACATGACCAATAAAAGTCCAATACCATAAGGTTGAAGTCCAAGTTGACGGCAGACCACATTGGAATCAGCAACATTCCAATTGTCATCACATACTGAGCCCCAGGCATTGTTGTAACATATCTGTACATTTCCTTCATTATCATTATTCCCTCCTATAAGTCTGACATCACCATCAGAACAATTTCTATATTCAGTTGTGTTAGCTAATAATGTAATACTCATATTTTTAGCTATCTAAGTTGTATTAAACTTACGCATACAAAATACAGAAGAGTCATCAGTTTGATCACAGTTCTGTCCTCCATCAGTAATATCATATGTACAGTCAAAAATGTTAGTCTCATTACCAGAACAAGTCAGTTCAAATAGACCAATAGGCCACTCAGAATTAATAAATAAGTTTCTTGTTGCCATTGCACCTATAACATAATTGCATATAATCACATTCAAATGACTCTTACCTACCATATGGTGAATATCCTAAGTGGGAACAGGCCACACTAGCTTCTTGCTTTGTCCAATGATGATCACAGATTGTACCCCATGTACCATTAACACAGACTTCAACTCTTCCTCTCAACACTGCACCATTTCCTAGTCTAATATCACCATCAGTACAGGTAGCTAAATGCAAAAAAATAATTTTAACCACAAATTTGTCATATTAAAATATTTAATATCATTAAAATACTTACACACACAATGAACACCAGCTATCTCATTATTTTGACAGCTCAACAAAGTATTATATGAATTTGAACAAGTCACTAGGGATTGTTCAGAACCAGAACAATAAAATGTTCCATACACAAATGATGGATTATCCATGACTCTAAAATAGTTGCCAAGATAAGATGTTAACCCTTAAGAAAGAGTAGGTTATCATTGCACTGGCTTAAAAAATATGTACCATAAGGTTGATGTCCAAGTTGATGACATACCACTCTTGTATCAGCAATTCCCCAGTAATCATCACATACTGAGCCCCAAGCATTGTTGTAACATATCTGTACATTGCCTTCATTGTCTGTATTCCCTCCTACAAGCCTGATATCACCATCAGAACAATTACCAGGTTTAGTTGCCTTAGCTAATGATACATGTTGATAGTGATATTAAGACATTTTAAGTAAATTAAACTCACACATGCAAAATACAGAGGCATCATTATCCTGGTTACAGAGTTGACCTTCATTAGTCATATTATACATACAATCCCAAATGTTAGTTTCATTTCCAATACATGCCAGCTCAAATAGACCAATTGGCCACTCATAGTTCACAAAGAGGTTTTTAGTTGCCATTGCACCTAAGAACAAATAGTCAAAGTAATTTCAGCATAAATGTGAACATGCATAATTTTATTTTCAATATAATGCATACCATATGGTGAATATCCCAGTTGAGAACAAACTACACTAGCTTCTTTTTTTGTCCAGTGATGATTACAAATTGTACCCCATGTATCATTAATACACACTTCTACCCTTCCTTGTAATACAGCACCATCTCCTAGTCTGATATCACCATCAATACAACGAGCTATTAAGGTACTTTATTTATAAATTAGTTATGGTATAGTGTATAGCTTACGTTCACAAATTATCCCAGCATCATTACTGTGTGTACAACTGGTAATGCCACATGACTTTTGATTACATTCCAATAAGGATGCCTCAGTACCAGTACAGGCAAGATTGGTTAAGAGAATAGGGCCATAAGCAACACCAAAATAAGCATCGGAAGTAAGCTTTATTCCTAGAGCCCAAATTATATTGTTAATTCGAAACATGCAGAAACAAACCTAATGGCAAGTGTCCTAACTGTGTACAGACAACTTTAGCATCACCAATACTCCAACCCTTAGAACAGACTGTACCCCAAGCCTCATTGATACAGACTTCAACTCTTCCTTCATGAGGTACATTACCAGCTACTAGTCTGACTTCACCATTAGTACAATTGGCTTGCTCAGCAAATACTATATTCAAATAATGAACAATTCATTTATATAATGACTAATTCACTTTGACATTGAACTCCAGCATCATCATATGTGTCACAATTATGCAAGACTGCATTACTATGGGAACAATTTACAAGATGATCTTCACTTCCAGTACAATTGATGTCTGTAATACCAAATGAAAGTTGCCCTTCGTTATAGCAATTATCAATTGGAATGGCACCTAAAACAAAAGCATATCTGTATAAATTTTGTCAATGCAGGGTTAGTTTTCATACCATAAGGAGAGTATCCCAAATCTCTACAGACAACTTGGGAATCTGGAAAACTCCAGCTCTTATCACAAATTGAAGTCCACGTTCTTTCAACACAAATTTCAACACGGCCTGCATAGTCAACAGAAGAACCCCTCAACCTCACAGTATCATCAGTACAAGCCTCTGTTAGTAGATATTAAACTGTGACATCTTATAATAGTAAGTTTTATTACCAATGCAAACTATGCCAGCAGCTGCACCATCTCCACAATTTATCACAGCATCTGTAGCATTATAAGAGCATTCTAGGAGAGAATTTTGATTTCCAGAAGATTGACAACCAACATTAGAAAGAACATTAGATGCTAGACTATGTCCAAAGTAGCTATGAGACAATGCTGTTGCACCTTAAAAACAAAGAAACAATATCACATTCAAGTATATTTCTTTAATACCTGTTAATTCATGTCCAAGTTGTTTACACACAACATTAGCATCATAAGTTCCCCAAAATTTATCACAAACAGATCCCCAAAAGTTATTAAAACAAATTTCTACTCGTCCTTCTAGCTCATTGATACCACCAACTAAACGTGCATCACCATTATTACAAGATGTGTCAACAGTGTAATTAGTATCTGAAGTAAGCTTAGTTATCCCATCATTGCATTGCTATAATAGAATATATACCTTGGCAAATAACTGCAGCATCATTACAATAATGGTAGCTGTTATTGTAGGGGCAGTCCCATATATTACTCTCAACACCAGTACAATTTAAATCATATATATATTTTGGTCGAGATGAATGATAATAGAACTGATCATGCAGAGGCATTGCTCCTATAAATGGCATACAATTGTATCAGTTTATTTATAAAAGAAATGTACCATGAGGGGAGTAACCTAAATGTTCACAGACAACACTGGCATCAGCATCATGAAAATTGTTTCTGCATATGGTACCCCAAGTTCCATTGAGACACACTTCTACTCTCCCTATTGTACTATATGCTGTACCATCAAGACGTACATCACCATGTTGACATACAGCTGTATGCATGAATTAATTAATGCTGTCATAATAATAATAAACTAATTATACTACCTTTGCAGTAAACGCCTCCATAGTCGTGCTTGTTGTAACTGTTATAGACACTGGAGCAACTAATAGGACTTTTGCTACAATCTAGAAGTGAATGCTCTGTACCACTGCATTGGAACTGATATGGTATCAACGGTAGTGTGGGCAAATCTAAAAATGAACTAGAATATCCAGTAGCATCTACAAAAATAAGCAAATATTATAATTAAACTGCAAAAGAGAATTAATAAAATGCCTTGATATGAGAATCCTAGCACTCCACAAATAGTATTTGGTTTATTATAGCCATTGTAATTATCAGCACATATTCCAAACCACACATTATTATAACATATCTCTGTTCGTCCATTCATTGAAGATGATCCACCAAACAGTCTCATCTCGCCATTAGTACAGTTAGCATATTCAACTTCATAGTCTGTAATATAAGTAAAACAAGTACAAAGTATATATATTAGTTTTACCTTTAAAACAAGCTATTGCTGCATCATGTGAGGAAGGACATGTGTAATGCATTAGTCCATTATGTGGACAGTCTGAAATACTTAATTCACTCCCACTACAATTGACATCAATGAAGTGATGTAGAAAGATATTTTCTACTTTAATGTTACCCATTGACAAAGAACCTATTACATAAGTAACTCTAAGTAAGGGTATTGTTATTGTTACCTAGATGAGAATATCCAAGTTGTACACATGCAACTTTGGAATCAATGTCATCAAAAAAGTCACTACAAACAGTACCCCATGTATTGTTAGCACAAATTTCAATACGACCCATTTGTTGATTGTAGTTGTCATAAGGAATAATCTGAAATTCTCCATCAGTACAATCTGAAATAATGACACTTATCACATTGGCTAAGGAATCAGTTTTATATACATTGACATCTCACTGCAGTTATACTTCTAGTATCACATGTAGAAGTCTTTGTGAAGTGATATTTGGTACAATCAATCAGACTAGCAGCAGAGTTAGCACAACCAATATCAGTAAATAACATTGGATTATTAGCACCATTAGGAAAGTGACCAATATATGTAGTTCCTCCTATAGAATGATTATTACTGTGTCTATTACTTAAATTCAAACCTTGCTTAAATCCAAGTGTCTGACATATCACTTTAGCATCATTAGAGTTAATGTGTTTACTACAGAGATTTCCCCAAAGTCCATTGATACAAATGAGGACTCTCCCTTCATTGAAACTAAGTCCATCGACTAGTTTGGTATCATAGTCAGTGCAGTTCGCATTAATAACACCAATGTCTGTAAACAGGAAATACACTTATTGAATTAAATCTATAGACTGCATGCCTTGACAAATAACACCAGCATCTTCTTTGCTTGAACAGCTTGATCCAACACTAACTACTTCACTATATATGCAATCAAACAATGTAGCTTCATTTCCTGTACAACTCATATTGAACATTGCGTGAGAAAGTATATTCTCTGTATAAAATGAGGTCTTGGCAATGGCACCTATATAATGTTGTTATAATTTACAAGCCATATTAGAGAATTTTTATAGAAACACTTTACCATAAGGAGAAAATCCCAGTTGCTTACAGACCACACTGGCATCAGTATTATCCCAATAGTCATCACAAATAGTACCCCATGTACCATTAATACAAACTTCAATTCGACCAAAGTCATTGTATCTGTTGTCACCTTTTAAACGAACATCTCTATGTGTACAGGAAGCTAATCACATACAAAAAATTTAAAAAATACTTTTGCATGTTATCATTACCTTCACACTTAGCACCTGCATAATTTAGATAAGAATAGCAGTAGTTTGTATTATGAGGACAACTAAGCAAGTTATTTTCACTGCCAGTACATTGAAATATATTGAAATGTGCTACAACTAATCTATAAATATATGTGATTCCAATTGCTCCTATAGAGGAAGGGCATGTGTTATATTATCACTCACTAAATCATTATATCTTACCAGTAAAACCCAATTGTCTGCAAACTACTTTGGCATCATTATTCCCCCAAAAACCACCACACACAGAATTCCATTGACCATTATAACAAAGTTCAACTCCACCTTCATACTCTGTTTCTCCTTCCACTAATCTTACTTCACCATTAGTACAATTGTCTGCATATGACACTACATATGCAAGATAGAAAAACTAATCAAGTGAACTGTTTAACTCACGCAGACACCTCACTGAAGCATCTTCCGTATCTTCACAATTATGCTGTTGAATTGTATTATAAGAGCAATTAAAAACACTGTCCTCAGTTCCATTACAATTAAGATCAAAAATATGAAAAAACTTGCGAGTCTCTTGATATTTACGAGTACGGGCAATAGCCCCTAAATAAAGTATGCTCAAAATAAGTAAAGATATCAACAAACCTTGTCCAGAAAATCCCAGTTGTCTACATACTACACTGGCATCATTGTTATCCCAGTAATCATCACATATAGTACCCCATATGTTATTGACACACACCTCAACACGTCCTATAAATCGATTACCACTATTGCCTTCTAATCTAATGTCACCATCTTCACAGAATGCTGAAGTAAAAACATAACAAATAGACATGATTGACGTAGTTTGTTGAACTCACGTTGGCACCTCACTCCTACATCATCACCATGACTACTCTGTTTGTTAAAATTCAAATTCACATTGCAGCTCAGTAATGACATCATTGTTGTTGAACAATCCACATAGTTAATAACAATTGGACCAATCCCTTCTCCAAAATAAGCATTTGTGAAACTTGATGCCCCTTGAGTTTAATATGTATTGTTATGTTGATATTGTTATGTAACTACAAAATACCTGGAGCAAAATATCCCAAAGCATTACAGACTGTTTGAGCTTCTTCATATCCCCATCCATAACTATCGCTTACAGTACCCCAAGCATGATTTATACAAATTTCTACAGTGCCTTCATAGTCTGTGGTGCCTCCAAATAATCTCACATCTCCGTCAGTACAGTTGAAATAAGTAGAGCCATAAACTACAATTTATGTTAACAGGTTACAAGTATCCATTCAAAACTAACCAGGACATATAACATTTGCATCCTGTGAAACTGAAGAACAATTTGGAGTATTGATATCAACTGCACAGTTGAGTAAATAGTCCTCAGTTCCTGCACAATTTAAGTGAGTATAAAAAGTGGGGTCAGAGTTATCATAGTACAATGTAGTAGGCAGTGCGAGAGAACCTAACAATTAGTAATTGCATTGAACATTTGATGACATAAGGTAAACCACATACCATAAGGAGAAAATCCCAACTGTTTACAGACTACACTGGCATCATTATTATCCCAATAACTGTTTCTACAAAGTGAACCCCATATTCCATCAATACAAATTTGTACTGCACCAAAGTAATAATCACCACCATATAAATGAATGTCACCTGTAGTACAAGGCTCTAAATATAAAGCAAATTATTTTGTATCAATCAAAACACTACTACTGGTACCTGCACATGTTAACTTTACAACTTTAAGATTAGAACAATATTCAATGCTTGAAGTAATAGATGAACTACAAGAACTGAGCCTACTTTCACTACCGGAACAATCAAATTTATGAAATATGATAGGATTGTTGTCATCTGTCTGACCACTTTCAAAAGTATTACCTAAATTTAGATATGTAGATTATGTTCATGTGCTAACAGGTATAAATTATGTATACCATATATAGAGTAACCAAGCTCCTTGCAAGCTACATTAGCTTCACTATTGCTCCATTGTGCATTCATACACACTGTACCCCAAGCTTCATTTATACAAATATGGAGTATTCCCTCGTTTGATTTTGAACCACCGTAGAGCCTTATATCTCCTTCAGTACAGTTCATTGGAGCTTCAATTGTTGCTATACAATATTAAAAAATGAATGATCATTTCTCTAGTTATAATTACTCTTTTGGCAAAATACAGCAACAGGACCAGAGCAAGACAAGGAAAATGAAATGTTATATTGACAGTCTGTAAATGATGTTTCATTTCCTTCACAACGAACATTAAAGATTTCATAGGGATAGCCATCATAATTATTCCATATATTATTTGAGCTTATAGCCCCTATAGAATATACACACAATAGTTACCAAAACATGTATATTTACCATATGGTGAATGTCCTATCTCTGTACAAACAACACTAGCAAGATTGTTATCAACTAGAGAGTTTCCTTGACCACAAACTTTACTCCAAGTACCATTGATACAGACACGTATATTTCCATGGAGAGTACTAACAGTAGAATACAACTCTACTTCACCATCAGTACATAGAGCTACATAATTATTAAAGTCAAGCTTTTGTGGTAACATTAACTCACACTCGCATTTAACTCCAGCTTCATGGTAGTTGTTACATTGAGGATATGAGTATGGGAATCGATTCAGCTCACATTCAAAAAGATCATTCAGGTTATAAGAACACTCAGAATGATAGATAACAATGGGAAGATTACTAATGCCAAAGTGAGAATTCATAAAACTAACAGCTCCTAAAAGGACATATGCACAAATGATTGTTTATCCTTTTATGTTGTTTCACCTTGATATCCTAACTGATGACAGACAGCATATGCCTCGAATTCAGACCACCCAGAGTCACAGACGGCTCCCCAGATTCCATTCATACAAACTTCTACCCTTCCCTCATATAACGTTACTCCATTCACAAGTCTTATCTCTCCAGTGGTGCAGTTAGAAAGTGATACATGTGGTGCTAATTAAATTAGACATAGCCACAATTTTAAGTCATATGTTAGTATGCTGTCAATACAACAAGTCTAATACCATTAATGATAATGTACAATATTAAATAAAATAAGCATTAATTTAAAATTTTTACCACATTATTATTAACATACATTGACATATCACTGAAGCATCTTCAAGGTGATTACAAGAATACCCATTTAAACCATTTTGTGGACAGTCCCAAATAGACTCTTCCTTTCCAGTACAATTTAAGTCATTGATATGAACATGCCAAATTCCTTCAGTATATGCATTAGTCAGTGCTAAAGCTCCTGAGAACAAACATAATGGCAATTTAGTACTGAATATTCATACCATGAGCTGAGTATCCCAACATTGCACAGACGACATTGGCATCTTTGTCATCCCAGAAGTCATCACACACAGTACCCCAAACATTGTTAACACAAACTTGTACTCTCCCATATCTCCTGAAGTAACTACCTGACTCACTATACAGACGAATTGTGCCATTTGTACATGAAGCTATTTCATGTAACTCAAATATAGTATTGAGGTCTAATATAACTAACCTTCACATTTAACTCCCACGTCATACTTATGTGAACACGCGAAAAAAGGAAATGGCCGATACGAACAATCAAGTAGGCTTGATTCCTGGCCAGAACATCCTACTCGAGACATTAGTATTGGACCTGTTCCTTTTCCATAGAGATTAGAATTAACATAAGTAGTGTAACCTAGTGGAGAAATGACTTGATTTGACTTGATTTAATAAACTACTTGAAGGATTCTCTTAGGATAATTGGTAGTAATTTGATCTAAAGCCAAGGATTACAAATTATCATAACTTGACTGTCATAACATAATACTTGTTTGCACAACGTGCAGGATTATATATAACAAGCTATAATACCTAAGTCCTGATGCCCAAGTTGTCTGCATACCACCTTAGTATCAAGCGCTCCCCAGTGGTACTTGAAATTAAAAATTGCCCCATATCTAGAGCTACACACAGTACCCCAAACTTGATTAATACACACTTCAACTCTTCCTTCATATATTGTGTTCCCTCCAACTAATCTAATTTCACCATCTTTGCAGTCTGCCATTAGAGTATCAATACCTAAAACAATATACCAATGCACATTATAGTATTAAGTGGTGGTAATTTACTTTGACAACGTATTGTGGCATCATGTGTAAATGGACAGTTATAATTTATTAATCCATTATGTGAGCAATTCCATATTGTCTCTTCCACACCAGTACAATTCAGATCAATGATATGGAAAGGTTTGTTTATAATGTAGTAACCAGAGGCAGCAATAGCTCCTTGAATAAGAAATAAAAAGGATTTTACATGTCTACCTGATATATATATGTGTGTATGTGTGTGTGACCTAATTTGCAATAAGGTACCACTTCTGGCCAAACATTTGTGACCTGATTTGTGAAAAGTGACCACTGTTAACACCTCAAAAACAGTTTTGTACACTAACAGTTGCTATATATGCACAACTATTCATTGTAACTGTATGTATACAAAAGATGTTTTAACAGTGGTCCCTTTTCACAAATCAAATCATAAACGTTTTGGCAGAAGTGGTCCTTTAATTGCAAATCAGGTCACACACACATATATGTATATCTAAAATAAGTCAATATAAAACTATGCCAGTATATACTAGCAATACAGTAGGATCAATATTTATATTTGCTAAAAACTACCATTATCTGCATTTATATGCTTGCCTATTGGTTAAAATTATTACCAAGATTGTGTATATGTATCTAGAGATGTATATTATCTTGTTACACATAATAGCATATATGCTTGCTATTTCATGTTAGCTATGGATTTTACTTATTTATAGATTTTAGATTGTTTAGACATCAGTTAATCTTCTACTACAAGACTATATATTATCTTCTTATTTATAAATAGTAAAAGGTAAAGCAGGTTATGCATTATTTATAGAACTAGTTATCAGTAAACTATATTTACATTGATCAGTCATTGATTGATAATTTTTGAAATGGTTACTTTCTTTTCTTGGTAAGTCATACAACATTTAACCTTAAAGCATACCATAAGGAGAATAACCCAACTGCCTACAGACAACACTAGCATCAGCACTGTCCCAAAAGTCACCGCAAACAGTTCCCCAAGTTCCATCGACACATACTTCAACACCATAACCAGTATCTGAATAGCCTCCTTTAATACGAACAGCAAGATTTGTACAAGCTTGAACATTTACTGTGCTTGACAGATACAAGCATAAAACAAGGTCCAACAAAACTGCAATTAGCATTTTGTTGGATATTGAACAGAATGGTCAGGAATGTGTAGTCTGTGGTTATAAGTACTACAATCCTACCGTGAATATTGTTATAAAAAGGATGGGCTGTGTATATTTGATGAGAGCATAACTAAGGCATACTAGTTCACCAGTTCATTATGCTAACTTAAAATTGACTCATATGTATATCACTTAGCATATACCTAAAAAAGACTGTACAGTGCCTATTCAATGTCAAGGGTGGAAGATGTCATTGAATCTGTGGATACTGCAAAATTTATCTGAATCTGATATTCTAAATCTGTTGTGGCAAGCCATATTCATATGTGAATTAGAAAATTACAAAGAAAAAGTTGTTAAGCTCATTTTCAATGTACTCTCATTTAAACTGCGTATGATGTATTATACCTAAAACTTCATTATTCTAACAGGATATACTCACTGTTTATAATTAAATACTGAGAATTGTAAGTTATGATTGACATTTGTAGAAATGTAGTGTTATAAATACCATATCCTATGTAATATAAGCAATTCTAGGAATCAGTTATTATAAATTTATAAATAATTCTGAGAATTATATCATGCAGTTATGATATTAGAATCAAAATACCATATCCTATATAATATAAGCAATTCTAGGAATCAGTTATTATAAATGTATAAATAATTCTGAGAATTATATCATGCAGTTATGATATTAGAGTCAATCCTACACAAGATATTTAATAATCCCCGTTAGCTTTTCTAATAGGTATACTGACACATTTATATGTATGTATGTGACTAACCAGCACTTTAAGACCTGAGTGGCTAATGCTCAGGTTTAAGTACACCATTAAATATTACAACATACATTTGTAGTGTACATTAAACTCATCATATACAGCACCATGTTATTAGTTGATACCAGAATCCAAACGCATCTTCAAGGCCTTAATAGGGAGTGGTAAAAATTATTGAGTTTCTCAATCTCAAGTGATCTGAACATATATAGGGCCTTTTGGAGCTAAAAGGATTGTTTTTGACTTACAAAGATCCATTATTGTAATTGTTATATTGGAATGTGCATTAGAATTAAGTCGTTTTGTCATACATGAACTAGTAAGTGCAGGCAATATGATATAGTTTAGTGTTATTAAAATTAGCATTAATGTGATCGATGGTCTACATTGACAAAGTTTATAGACAGCAACTTCATACTATGATAAAGTGTAAGTCTACAAAGTATAACTTCCTGTCGGACCTATATACTATTACTTTATTACTCGACCACTTCTTCCTTACAATTACACAGACAGGATGTCATTAGTGGTTGGCCCTTACACTTAAAATGCCTCGTGAGAGCTGCTCTCGTTTTGCTAAGAGCTGTCTTTGGGAGTTTCACTACTCAAAATTTTGTCTTTGTCATAAGAGTTGGCGTGTCTTTACTTTTACACCAGTAAGTACATTATATATTATATATATTAATCCTTTGTTTTTAAAGATAACATCAAGTAATTAGTTTAAGTGAACAAATTTTAGTCATTTAAACTTGATAACTTGTCGTTTCAATTACAATTATTTACTGATTGTTTAGTATTGATTTATTATGTCTAGTGGCTTCCTTATTCATGGAAATTTCAGTGGATCTACCTAATCTATCGATGGATATTAGCAATTTTCTTTTTCGTTAGTCTGTTTATTGCTGGTTTTGATGAGCGGTTTGGTGATGAAAAATTTCTCATTTATCTTACTCACTGGGTGTTTATTCTGTGGACAGTATATGTCTTGTGGGCAGCCATATTTGTGACAGTTACTTACTTTAGAGTTTTCCTTTGTCAAAAGGACAAGTTTGCAGAAGGAGATACAGGAGGACCCTGTAAGCACGAGTTGTTAATTGACGATCGTCCAGTAGGGTGTTGTGGTGTTGGCAATGACAAGGCATTTTGGTATCAGAAGATCCATTGGGTTTTATATACAACGTCCATTCTTTTATCAATTATAATTGTAATACTTTTCTGGAGTTTCCTTTATGACCCTGATAGGAACTTCGATTATTTCGGTTTTGTTAATATTGCCACTCACATGCTATCAGGAATCTTTGGTGTTGTTGATATCTATGTTACATCTATACCAACTCGAATTCTTCATGTTATTTATCCTTTCATATTTGGAGCTGTGTATATAGTCTTTAGTGCTATCTATGATGCTGCTGGTGGTTCCAATCATTATGGAAGTCCTTATATCTACAGTTTTTTAGATTATGATGGCAATCCCATTGGTGCTGTAATTATGATTTTTGTCACATTTTTTGTGGTTGTACCCTTATTTCATCTTGGAATGTTTGTGATGTTTCTTGTTCGTGAAGCATTTCTTTATAAATGTAAGAAGTATTGCTGTGAATGTATTGCTGGAGGAGATGAGTATGAGGTCGTAGAGCAACCGAAAAACATTGAATTGAAAACCATTCAATAGTTAACTTCGTATATGCACCTCTTTTTGAAATTTTTTCACTGAACTCCTGTAGTAATTAGCTTTTAGTCTATAATGTAGTTAAAAATTCAATAAAAATGGAGAGAACCCAATCTGTTCAAACTGCTTATTTTACATTTTACACATTGCATTTTTTTTATTAATTATTATTTGCTATTAACACTTTCAATTACATTCTCACTATAATCCACGTGGACAATATATGATATATCCTCAATGTCTGTGCTCTTCTAATGGAACAGTATCTCTATCGTCTTTATGTCATTGGACATTTATAAGACTGCACATATGCCCTACTCTATTTCTCTCCAGCAGAGATCCATCAACTTGATTCTATTCATTACAGTTATTATAGATACAATAAATGAGATAATTATGAGAGAGAAAAAACCAGCAATATATGTAATTTAGATCATCCATCACCTGACATCCCATATACACTCAGATATAGTATGATTTCCTACCACCCACACTATTTGTCTGTTTTATGTATAAAGATTATTTCCTTTCAAGTGTTATCAATTCAATGATAGAATCAAACCAACCTATTCATTCTATCTACCCATCCTTATTATTGTAATATCTTTCACAGTCATAAGAGACAATGAATGCTTAAGTGACATAATGTAAAAGTTATCAAGGGATATATTTCTATAATGATATTTGAGTTCACATATGCATACTACACTAACAAATATCAACCTGAAATACTGAGCAATGACATTTGTAGAGGTCACTAAATTGCAAAAGTACTTGGGTATGTGTTTTCATTGACAAACAGAAAGCTTTGACATTTATTCATTTTATTTATTTTTGACTTCACATGCTAATTAAACATTCCACTCTACCCCTTAAATAATAACAATTGACCTGCTGTGCTTATTTTTTACCTTACCACACTTTGTGGACAAAACTAAATTATATACATCCCATGCCAACCGTAGGACACCCACTTCTGATTCTACTGAAATAATAGACAAACTATTACAGTCCACATCCATTTATATGTATGTTCTGTTCACACCAATGATGCCAGCCTCAATTATCAAAATCCACTATTGTGTGAATGTGACATTGTCATGTCTAGTGTAGAGAAACCATTTTGCATAGTTTTGTTACACAAGATGCCTTTGGATCCAGATGTCAGCTACTTACAAGTTGCTTATACTTCATGTCTTAAGCATGAGTATATCAAAGCAGTTTGTAATGTTGTATGTGATGTATTCTGATGTACATTCCATGCTTAACCCTTGTCAACGTACCTTTCTAACAAGTATACTGTTACATCCACAATGGTATATAATATGGATTTTGATGACTTTAATTTTCTTTATACATAACATGACATTCAAGTTCACCTTCAAATGTGAGCACATTCAATTTGAACAAGTAGCCCTTCTATCATTTAAGTTAAAGACTGCCCTCTTTTACTAGAGGAAGCACTATACTGCTGGTCCGTGCATAACAGTATATACATGTCTTTCTATAGTAGTTACAACAAAGATCACAATTACTGCATTATTAATATTATTCATGCATATAATATAATTATGACTTCACATGCACAGACAGGATATCCACTACTAGTGAGGCTGTACAAGTGAGCCATCTGTGATTGACCCTTATTGTCAAAAATGCCTGTCTGCAGTCGTGATAGCTGCTCTCAGTTTGCTAATAGTTGTCTTTGGGAGTTTCACTACTCAAAATTTTGTCTTTGTCATAAGAGTTGGCGTGTCTTTACTTTTACACCAGTGAGTAGAACAAAGATATGTTTAGTGTCATGTTTATTTTAGGGGCAATGATAAAAATTGTTTAAGTGAATGAATTATTATTATTACTCACTTTTTATTACTTACTTGTTGTTATTTACTCAATTGTTATGCTAGCAATGTCTAATTGCTTGTTGTTAAATTCCATTCATGTAGTGGCTTCCTTACTCATGGAAGTTTCAGTGGATCTACTTAATCTATCGATGGATTTTAACAATTTACTTTTTTGTTACTGTGTTTTTTGCTAGTTTTGACGAGCGGTTTGGTGGTACAAAATTTCCCATTTATTTTACTCACTGGGTGTTTATTCTGTGGACAGTATATGTCATGTGGGCAGCCATATTTGTGACAGTTACTTACTTTAGAGTTTTCCTTTGTCAAAAAGACAAGTTTTCAGAAGGAGATACAGGAGGACCCTGTAATCACGAGTTGTTAATTGATGATTGTCCAGTAGGGTGTTGTGGTGTTGGTAATGACAAAATATTCTGGTATCAGAAGATTCATTGGATTTTATATACAATGTCCATAACTTTATCAATTCTAGTTGTAATACTTTACTGGGGTCTCCTTTATATTCCTGATATTGACTTTGATTATTTCAGTTATGTCAGCGTCTCTTCTCATATTCTATCAGGAGTCTTTGCTGTTGTTGATGTTTGTGTTACAACTGTACCGACTCGAATTCTTCATGTAATTTATCCTTTCATATTTGGGTCTGTGTATGTAGTCTTCAGTGCTATATACTATGCTGCCGGTGGTACCAATCATTTTGGAAGTCCTTATATTTACAGAAATTTAGATTATGATGGCAATCCCTCTGGTGCTGTAACTCTAATTTTTATTGCACTCTTTCTGGCAGTACCTTTCATTCATATTGGAATATACATGATGTTTCTTGTTCGAGAAGCATTTCTTTATAACGTAATGAAGTATTGTGGCAAATATATTGCTGGAGGAGATGATTATGAGATCTTGGAGGAGCCAAGGAGCATTGAATTGAAAAACATTCCGTAGTTAGCTATTATTTCTATTTCAAAATTGACCAGACCACAATAATTAGTTATGTCATTTTCAGTTTTGTGAATAAAAATACTGATGATAAGTTATGAACTAGTTATTTTGAAACAGAGTTAATTGAAGGGGCAACCGTCTATTGTTGTGAGCTTACCAAGTAAACCTAATTTGTACATAGACATGCATATACATATGATCATCTTATTTACTACCCATGTTGCCATTGACAAGCACATGTCAGAGACCACTTTGAAAACAACAAAAATACCTCATACTACAACAATATATTATCATTTTCCATGTTACAAAGTGATTCAGCAATGTCATTTGTGAAGTACACTAAATTGCTAAACACAAGTAAATTCAAGTAATTCAGTACACTTGAGGATCTATTTTCTTATAACACCTCATAGGAACATTGGTGTTAATATAATAGTACATTAATAATGTGGGGCATGCATTATTTGATATGGAAATTCGTTTATTTTAAAAAAGATTTTATCAGGTCAACTACTTTATAATTACAATCTTATATATACACAATTGGCATCTCCTTTTCATAAAGAGTTCCAATATTAAATATGTTGGACGTAGACATCTTGTGATACTAATGTTCCTCTAAGGTGTAAAAGACATTTTGAACAATAAAAATGGAAACTGATAATTGAGATACGAGACATAGTATATATCTTGTACTTTAATTAAATTATGTGGTCACAAATTAAATTTTATTGTAAATAGTAAAGCCAATAGCATCAACATGAGCACCTGCTCATCCAAACACTAGTCATGTTTTTAGATGCAATGTACACAATATTTCCTCTACCTGATCCATAAAGTCCGATGAAAAGAAAATTCAAATTAAATATTGAGTGATGAATCCAATTGGTTTAACTTTATTTTCAAGATTGCCTAAATTTCCACAGAGAACTATAGCCGCAATGATTTTTCCTCCACAAGCAAACATCTTCATAGCACAATTTTCTACTTAGTATCAGAATACTCCCAGTGATATAATTGAAAATTAATCTTCCTGTCATATAATCTTCAGACAACTCTTTATCTGTATTAGATAGATTACAATCAGTAAGACAGACAATGCTGAAACGTGCTCTAATAATATATTACTGTAACAATGACATTGCTTGAAGGCAGATATTGCAAGGGTCATGGTACAGCAATAATAATGATTTATTATTCATAGTTAATTGTAACTCCCACCCAGTTAGGGGTGGTCTTTCTTCCTCCCTCTTTCAGGCGTTCAGTGTAATTCAAGAATCAAGATAATGGCTGGTCGTCCTCCAAGAGGTCTTCCACCTCTTCCAGGTCAAGGAGACTTAGACCACATGAATGTTGACTTTTTATTACCAACTGGTATGTTGATAACGCTCACTTGTCACAAAATGACGTCGTTAGCTGACATCAAGACGGCTGTGTGGCAAGAAGCACGTAACCAGCCACTGTTTGATCTTATAAAAGACCAAGGATTCTACTCCTTTCTTGGTAAGTTAACTCTCGATAATCCACTGTGCCTTGAAAACAATAAGACCCAGCTTAAGCATGTACATGTACATTAGAATGTCTTGGTCTGGCACCTCCATGTACATTTACCATATTTGTACAAGTTTGTCTGTAGGTATTTTGTACATTTACTATATATAACAATATGATTTGGTAAAGTTAGTTCAAATTGTTCTAAACTTTTAAAGATATACATATACTTGTACACAATATATATGTACACATGTTTTGTTATTTACTTATTACCCACACACATCTAATATTACATATTAGATGTACCTTTAGTCTGTCTTGTTAATTATATTCCCGTAATTATTATAGGGGTCACTGTTGATGGCAATAAAGAAGAGTTTGTTAATGAGTCACATACTCTTGCTGATCTGGAACTGTTTACTCCACTCCTCAAACTAGTAGAGCGACAAGGAGACATGAAAGAAAAAGTAAATTATAATAAGTATTGATTAATATTGAGAACAATGATAATCATTAGCACAAATGATAAAGGATATGGATATGTATTTAATGTTTTAGTAAAATGGTGTAGTCTATATCATAAACTTTTTTGGAGTTGTTAGTAATGACTACTTAGGTAGTGAGGGTCACATTTAAAATGCATTCTGTAGTAGCAGGTACATGTACAGTGTACGAATGTATTCACTGTCTAGCGTTATATATATTTTCCTATTTCAGAAACTCAATGCTGAAATTGGTGCACTCATTGGTCGTAAACTGGCTGACTTTGATGTCATGGAGGCTGAAGTCCAAGACTGTCGACGTCATTGGCTCCACGTTTGTGAAGAGTCTGTGAATGAGAGACAAAAGTCACAAGACTCTTTAAGGAAATATAATTTTTCTGCTCTTGCTGTGGCTGCTGAAGAGTCTAATGTCTCACGTCAACTAATGGTAAGCCTGTGTTGAAAGAATTAATATAATGGCATCAATGATATATGTACATGTGAATGTTTAATAATGTAAGAGTAATGTTTCAGGGATTTTTTTAATTCAACATTATATAATGTCATGTACGTATATACATGTATTTAAATATCAGGTCTTACATGTATATTAAAAATTTTATTTTTTTCTAGATTGACCCTATTGTTTACTATCTTGATTCACGAGGTCAATATACTTCATTACCTTTGCAGTTTACTTATGAAAAAACAGCACTTGATCTTGTCAACTACACATTCTCTCAGCCCGAAGTTCGTAAACTATACAAACGTCATAAAGCCACTGATTTTTGCCTGAAAATACTTGGAAAAGAAGAATATTTACTTGATACAGTACCTTTACAACAATACAAAGTTAGTCACCCATTTGAATAATTCTGTACTGCTCTTCCCTCTTATAATATACGTCTTGATATTTACTGATGTAGTACTGTGACTTTCTGTTTGTTTATATAAGATATGCCTTATTAATATATGTACATGTACACTCATAAGTGTATATGTGTGTGTGTGTGCTAATGCATTGATTGAAAGTCAACAAGATTTGTTGGCATTCAGTATATGTCTTAGTTATAAACTATCCCCTCTTTGTTGATACAACATCTATGTACACATACTCACACTCCATATTTGGTCATGTTATGATATGGTCATATTTCACATACTAACAATATTATTAATGTATAAATAAAAGGTCATACACAGAGGTTATATAATTGTTCCTCTCTCTCTCTCTCGTCTCCTCTCTTCCTCTCTCCTCTCTCTCTCTCTCTCTCCTCTCTCTTCTCTCTCTCTCTCTCTCTCTTCTCTCTCTCTCTCTCTCTCTCTCTCTCCTCTCTCTCCCTCTCTCTCTCTCTCTCTCTCCCTCTCTCCTCTCTCTCTCTCTCTCTCTCTCTCTCTCTCTCCCTCTCTCTCCTCTCTCTCTCTCTCTCCTCTCTCTCTCTCTCTCTCTCTCTCTCTCCTCTCTCTCTCTCTCTCTCTCTCTCCTCTCTCTCTCTCTCTTCTCTCTCCTCTCTCTCTCTCTCTCTCTCTCTCTCTCTCTCTCTCTCTCTCTCTCTCCTCCTCTCTCTCTCTCTCTCTCTCTCTCCTCTCTCTCTCTCTCTCTCTCTCTCTCTCTCTCTCTCTCACTCTCTCTCTCTCTCAGTATGTACTAGACTGTTTAGCACGCCATTTACAACCAACTTTTTGTCTTACACCTTTTGATGGACTAATGGCAGTACAACCTGATCGTTCATTCGTCCTATTCATGCTCATCAAGCTGGTACCGCACCAAAGTATGTCACTAACTAACAGGAACTATTTTGTCAGAAATGGTTAATGAGAATATCTAGGAAAAGAGTATAAATCTCAGAAAATATTATATTTCTACAATTACATAGACTACTTAAAGTTTATTTGAGTTTAAATCACTTGCCTTTAGTTGTATTAAGTAATGTATACATATACATTGTTTGGATTTAAAAGTCTTTTGATTTAAGGAAAAGTAAGAATCTTTATGCTCGATTATAACCACTTGTACGTATCTATTAATATGTATATGTACATCTTAATGTATAAGTTAATTGTTTTTACTAGTTCATTTGTCTACTAATTACTTTGTCAATTATTCATAATTTCCTTTTCACAGATGGCAGAATGATTGGGATCCATTTTTGTTGTCTCGTGGGACAGTAGGACGAGATAGGAGCTCTTATGTTGCTACTTGGCATGTTAAGATGACTTACAAACTCAAAGTGATTACTGCCAAAAATTGCAATGTACAGGACACAATGAAGGTATTCGATGGATAGATGAATAAATGGATGAAAATATTTTAAATATGAATGAATAGGTAGTTGGAAGATGGATGGATAAATAAATGGATCGATGTACTAGCAGACAGAAAGACGTTTATTTTATTGCTTATTAACACAGGATCTAAATACTTGGTTTATCACACTAGATCTTTGTACGTGCTGGTCTTTGCCATGGTGACCAGATCCTCTGTCAGACAGCTGCCACTATTAGGGGAGCTCCACCAGATCGTCCGGAATGGAATGAAGTTCTTGAATTTGATGTTCCAATCGCTGACCTACCTCGTAGTGCTAAACTATGCTTTGTTATTTACCAACAACGACAACAAGGAAGAAAAAGCAAAGAGGTAGACAATTAATTTTTTGTGATTAGAATTTGAGATACTGTTCTTTTAGGATTCTCCATTGGCTTGGTTAAACTTCAATGTATTTGATTATGCTGGTGTCCTCCAGACTGGACGCTTTCAACTTTATGCTTGGCCAATTGAAGATGAACATGACCTCCCTGATCAAGTAATGAACTTTATTCTTTTTTACTCTCTCTCTCTCTCTCTCTCTCCACTCTAGGTCAACTATATTGGATCTACTGTCCTTAATTCTAACCATGCTGAATGTATTCATTTGTCTATTGAGATACCTCACTTCATTGGACAAGGAGGAGTTCCTATCATGTTCCCCTCACCAGATGAAGTAAAGAGTTTTGCTCATGAAATGGCACAAGGAGCTACCGCAGTTGTAAGTACATATACATAACTACATATATACTCAGACCACAAATGACTTGATTTGATTGGCCAATTATGATTATAATTGCAAGTATATATTTAAAGCTTCAATTCATAAATGTCATCACAGAACGATTCCTTTCTATTTAGGCTTGTTTTGGTAGAGATGAGGTTTTTACTTTACATACTATTATTATACAAGATCCATTAGCTGAATTGACTGAGGAAGACAAAGAAAACATTTGGAAAATGAGGTATGTGTGCATGTGTATATGTGATCTATTGCTTACATTGTACTCTTAGGAAAGTGTGCCAAAATCAGTATCCTGAAGCTTTGCCAAAAGTATTACAATCAATTATTTGGAGTAATCGTAGTGATGTTGCTCAGGTTAGTGCCACAATGTACATGTACAAAGTAACCTTATAGTGTATTGTATAATGCAAAATATTTGTGAGTGATAAAAATTTTTGAAATAAATTTTGAAGATACTATACTTAGTAATAGTTAGAGCCCTACGTGAGGTTATTTAGTTGTTTAGTAACCCGAGAATTCCAAATAATACCCTCGCCTGCAGCTCAGGTATTATTTTGAATTTGAGGGTTACTAAGCAACTAAATAACTGATGCATGAGGTTGTAGGTGACTTAGTTAAGAGACGCAAATAACATTGCATTACCATAGTATTTTATATAGTAACCTCTGTACAGGTTACTAATAAATATAAAACCTGAGTATGGCCAATCAAATTGCAGTATTTGTGTCTGAAATATTAAGTTATACTTGCTGATAAATAATTATTTCTAGATAAATACAATGTAAAAATTCTCATTGTATCATTTTCACTTGAAGACAAACATGTAGTCAATGAAAGATACTGACATTGTCCTGGATAGCCTCACGTGTTAGGTTTTGTTGTGCAAAATTACATGTAGGTCTTAGAATGAATAAGTACTCAGTGTTTGGCACATTTCCTTGTGTCAGTAATCTATATTGGTAGATGAAATATAATAAATAGACTAACTAGATCTGAGAATTAAACTGAAATGAGTATAACATTTGTAACGTAAGTATGTAACTTGAAACATCTCATGAAAAGAGATAAACATCAAAAACAGTATTACATAATAGCCCTTTAACAATGTCTCATCACATGTACATGCATATGGTATTAAATTACATGTATAACTATGTAGTTATTATTGTGAACTTCTTGTGGTAAATGTGCGTTTGTGATGTTATTTATTGAATTACTAGTATTTGTTACTCCCTCGTTAAATGACGTTAGATTCAAATTCCTAATGCTCTATATACATGTACTTGTATATGGGATACCAAATGAGACAAAAAGCCATGCATTATAGTGGTGTCCAAATTATTAATAGGAGATCTGAATGACAAATAGGAGGTCTAAATTATAAATAGAAGCTCCAATTTATAAATAAGAGATCTGAATTAAAGTGGAGTGCATTCACAATGCATAGCATTTTGTTTCATTTGGTGCCCCAGACATGAACAGGACATGTACAGTACATGTAGAGTATGATGTCCAAAATAGTAGAAGTAAAACTGTCCTCATTTAGTAAACAAAATCTGTTTGTCCATGTAATTATACATGTAGAATTGTAAAGGGAAGATATCATTTTTATGTCTGTTCATATTAATAACTTCAGGTGTATTTGCTGATTAAAGATTGGCCACGCCTCTCTCCTGAGAGAGCTATGGAGCTACTACACTTTCAATATGCTGATATTATTGTCAGACAATGGGCAGTATCATGTCTGGAATGTCTTAGGTAAGTTGTAAAGGAAAAGGAGATTTTCGCTAATGAGTATTGCATGTACATGTACATGTATAGGGTGGCTTATTGAAATAGAACATGTGCTATGGTTAAAGGCTTGCTGTAAGTATACAGTATTTTTACTCCTTATTTCTACCTATGCTTTCTTTGTGGACAGGCCCATCAATGAAGTTATAAATATTAGTTCTATATTCAATAAAATCATACTTACTATATTATACAGTATTATATTATGTGTACATATAATACTTAATCTCATTATCTTTTGTTCAAATTTATTTCAATGTATTTATTTCTAGTGATAACAAGTTATTGATGTATTTGCTACAACTAGTCCAAGCACTTAAATTTGAGCCTTACCTGGACTGTCCTCTTGGAGAGTTCTTGCTACGACGAGGTCTCCAAAACAGGATTATTGGTCACTATCTTTTTTGGCATCTAAGGTAATCATTTAATAGTGTACTAAACATTAAAAATAGGCTATAGTATACCACACTCTCTCATTTATAAAAAATGTAACTGAACATCATAGTTTTACATGAAGTAAAATAATTTACATTATTTCAGTTTGCATTACTTTAACATATATAAAATACATTCTCTTATTTTCTGTGTAGAGCTGAGATGCATCTTCCTATTGTATCAGTACGATATGGTCTCATGCTAGAGGCTTATTGTAGGGGGTGTGGTCAATACCGCTCATCACTGGCGTCTCAAGTGAGAAGGATATTAGAAAAGCAATTAAATAACTAAAAAAGAATATATATATATATATATATATATATATATATATACACTAATATATATAATTGTAATACTCGTGTAATGTATACATGTACATTTACATGTAGGTTGAGGCTATGAACAAGTGGATTCAATTGACAACTGAGCTCCAAAAACAAAAGAAAGCTAAAGTTGAAGACTTCAAAGACTACCTTAAAAGTCCACATTTGTTAAAAGCTATGGAAGACTTACGCTCTCCTCTTAATCCTTCACTCGTGTTTAGACACCTAAAGTATGTTGTGACTTTACTCTATATACTGGTATAGTTTCATTTTATAACTTTAAAATTGTTAAATGTGCTACATTAATTTTTTCTGTATAGTAAAAGGTGGTTATGTTAATAACAATGCCAATTTGGTACATGTATATGATACTTGATTGATATGGTACATACATGTATATAGTATACATGTGTGTACATGTACAATAGGATTCCTAGTAAAGACCATGTATACATATATGAACATATTTCTATAGAATGATGTCGTGTTTCTCTTACATAGACCGGAGAAGTGTAAAGTAATGGACAGTAAAATGAGACCTCTCTGGCTCAATTTTGAGAACTTGGATCCTCTCGGACAACCCATTTTACAAATCTTTAAGAATGGAGATGGTACGATGCTACATGTTAAATTGCATACAGATATGTATACCAACAGTCTTTATACAATAACATATACATGGACACTGTACATTGTACATGTGATGTTCTACGAACACTTCTATCTTTGTCTTTTAGATTTACGCCAAGACATGTTAACTCTACAAGTCATGAGTATCATGAATAATCTATGGAGAGAAAATGGCCTGGATCTAAGGTCACCATTATTACATGTACATATTAGCCACCCTTTGTTCATTCAAATGTACATGTAATACCTAAAAATAGTATATATATATTGAAAATGATTTTTATGTCCAATTGCCAAAACATGTCTTAAATTTATCTTGTCTTTTTAGGATGAATCCTTATGCTTGCTTATCTATGGGAGATCAAGTCGGTCTTATTGAAGTAGTACTGCATTCTGATACAATAGCTAAGATACAGAAAAAGCAGAGTGGAGCTAGGGGAGCATTTGATAAGAAACTTTTGTATTCTTGGTTGAAATCTAACAACAAAACACCTGAAGAGTAAGCTTTGTTCTATCAATATATACTATGTGTGTTTGGTTCCTTTACTTGTTTTTGAACGGATACATCACATGTATTACATGTACATGTAACATACATATACATGTAACCATTTTCAATAAAACACCAAATGTCTGGTAAGAATTTCAAAATTGTATGTGTTCTATCAAATATCTACTAAATTACATGTATTTGTACAAGAAGTCAACAATAATTGGTATCTAGAAATTTCTATGGCAGCACCTCATGAATAAACTAATTATGTAATTAACTCTCTTGAATAAACTAATTATATAACTGTAAAAATTAATTTGTTATTTTGACAACTAATTTCTAACTTATGTGGGTACATGTGAATTACTCAATACATAACTGTTGCTATGCAAAAGTACAACATACCAAGAAGTCACAAGAATTCTACATTCCATAGTAACCATCCATGTAAACTACAAATTAGTTGTTAAAATGATATATTAATCTTTATAGTGAATTGTTGTAGACTTTTTATACAAAATGACTAAATAGTGCTTGTTAGAACATATACAACTTTTTACAAATCTTATCAGACTTTGTCGCCTTTTTTCAAGAAGAGGTCATATACTACACGTATTTTACATATATGTACATGTACTTCTATTTTTATTTATATTCTAAGTATGTTTCTATACAATGAATAGTGAAAGAGTATATATATCTCTGTAGATTGGCTAGAGCTATAGAAAACTTTAAGCTGTCATGTGCTGGAAGCTGTGTGGCTACATATGTACTGGGTATTGGAGACAGACATTCTGATAATATTCTGTTAAAACAAAATGGTCAAGTGAGTGCAATATAACATATAGTACACGTATGATAATGTTCACTTAATGAGAAGTGGAGAGGAAAGTGTATGAAGGCTATGAGTAAAATTCTATTATTCAATGTTTGTTTTTCTAATACTGTAGTTGGTCCATATTGACTTTGGTCACTTTCTTGGAAACTTTAAGAGCAAGTTTGGTGTTAAAAGAGAGCGTGTACCATTTGTTCTAACTGATGATTTCATTCATATCATCACTAGAGAAGAAGGAAAGAACTCGCCAAAGTTTGAAGAGTAAGCTCTCATGTATAGTTCATGAAACAATGTATTTAAAGTATTAGCTATGTGATTTTAAATCCAGTTTACTTCTAAACCAACACTTCATTTATAACTTCATATTATGTTGTGAAATATTATCACATAGCAATATTTTTCCTTTAGATTTAAGAAACTCTGTAGAGAAGCTTTCATGCTTCTTCGTAAAAAAGGTGATCTATTTATTACACTCTTCACAATGATGTTATCTACAAGGATACCTGAGCTACGCAGTGTTGATGATATTCGTTACATCAGTAATGCTCTCTGCCTCTCTAAGTCAGATAACGATGCCTTGGCTGACTTTAATAAAAAGTTTACTGAGGCAATTAAGCATTCTTGGAGTGTCAGTGTTAACTGGTATTTCCATAATGTGGTTCATGCTGGAAACTAGAAACTTGATTTTGTATCGAGAAATGTTTAGTTTGTGACATTTTAGTTGTTTTAGTTTTTAATTGTATTTCAATGCTTGTGGTAGATGTTAAATGAAATTGTTTTTATTAATAATTTTCTTACATATAAAATTTCATTATATGAACTTGTTAAGAGTTGTTATGCTTTGTTTAAATATTCCACAGTACACAGTTACAGCATAATAAAAAAGCAGCTTAGAACAATAGTTCCTATGTGTGTTAACTAATTATGAAAACTGTGCTTACAATGCACAATGTATATATAATGATGATTAGACATTACTGTTTGTATATTTTGATCATACAGCCTCCATACCTTTCTTCTGCATTTTGTGTTAATTATAATTATAGACTACAACAAAGAGTATAAGGTTAATATGAAATAATGTCATTAATTCCAGTTATTGTGTAGTAATTATAGTTTGGTTCAGTAAGTTGATAAAATTTTAATTTTATTTTTGAATGAAAATGAAAAATCAATTAATAGCATTGACCCCTAATGAGTCACAAAAACTTATTCTATTTCTAGTACTACTGTTCCAATATCTACTTATAGTACTAGGTCCTGATTGTACTAAAGTTTATTACTTGTACAAAAGAAGGGCAAATGCATCAACGTCAGATCCACATTTAGATAGCATTCCTCCAGGTATACCCGAGCCAATGACAGGTACGTATGGATGTCCTATAGTTTGCCCAATTTCAAAGTGTCCTCCATAATTAGTTCGAAACTCAATTTTCGTAAAACGACCAGCAACACCACATTTGTCATTACCCCAATATCTAAGCTGTGTAATACGTTCTCCAAATTGAAAACGATATTCACGTGAATCTCCTTGTGCAATTCCACATCTGTAGTATTTTGGTTTGTAAGTTTTAAAGTCTTTAAATTTTAAGTAATGAATTTCTACACTCCGAATAGAGTGAGGTTGTGCATGAACCTTGATCCAGGTAATGCGTGCTTTGGGATTTCCTTTGATATTGACACTTAGTGGACCACCACCAGTTCCTCCAATCCGGACATTATCACCATATAAACGAGTATCAACATTGTGATCTCTGTATTGTAGGCAATGAGCAACACTTGATGTAGCATTCTTTACACGTGTAGGTTGGTCTAAAATGTAACTTTCGATGTAAGTCTTGTCTTGTGGAACATCTGCTTCCTCGTTATTATCATTTTCAGAATTTACCGTATCGAAATCCTCCCAATATTGGATTCCTTCCTTCTCGTTGTTTGAAGGGTAATATTGGAGAGATGCTGCATTGAGATGCAGTCCTGACATCAAAAGTAGAAGTGGGATTATTGCTGAACACCACATTCTGTTAATAGAGAGCAGTAGTGACAGTAGCAGTCAGAGTATAACTATGAGAGTGCACACTTTCTTCACACAGTCTCAGAATGGAGTTCTATTTTTTCTCTCTCACTTTTATAGTAAAGCAAACATTCCAAACAAACCATATACTAAATGTAATTACTCTAATTTAATTATACTTAATTTCTCTACCAAATTTAATTATCATAAAGGATGGAGAAAGAAACCATTCACTTTTATGTAGCTATACATCAAGTATGCTGCTGATCTGTAATAGAATTCATGTCATTGCTACTTTCACTATAAGTGAAGTTATGCAAATTGTTAAATTGTAATAGAAGTAATTTAAAAGAGATGTTGTCCTTGCTATAATTGTTATGTTCTGAGACTGTGTGAAGAAATTGTGTACTCTCACATTTAATGTGAACAAAGATAGTAATAGAGGAAACAATTATAGTATTAACATGTTCAATAACTACTAATCAAAAATTAGCATAACTTAAGTATGAAGTTTCCTACACATTTCACAATAATAGCTTTTTATCTTTGTTATACATGTAATTAACATAGAACTGTAAGAGGGAAACCACTGAGGCTGTACACTAAATTTTAGTAGCAATGTTTTGTACAGTTGATTTGTAATATAATTCATTAAAATGCTGTAGTTGGTTTTGCCTTGCTATCTTTTAATCAGTTGACCAATTGAAGATATGCAATAAGTTATATTGTAGTAAATATCATATATATATAATGATCTCATGTATAACTTCACTACTTTTCCTTGTTCATAGTTAACAAGGAAATGTAATCATTACATAATACTGAAATTGTTTCCTCTTTCACCATCCTTTGTTCACATTACATTTCCTTGTTAACTATGAACAAGGAAAAGTAGTAAAGTCATACATGTAATCATTCTATATATGATATTTGCTACAATATAACTAATTGTATACTTTTAATTTGTGAACTGATTAAGAGATAGCAATTCATTGAAGTACACTGAATTCTGATACAATAGCCAAGATATAGAAAAAGCAGAGTGGAGCTAGGGGAGCATTTGATAAGAAACTTTTGTATTCCTGGTTGAAAACTAACAACAAAACACCAGAAGAGTAAGTTTGTTCTTTCAATATATACTATGTGTGTTTTGTTCCTTTACTTGTTTGTGAATGGATACATCACATGTATTACATGTACATGTAACATACATATACATGTAATTAATCAAACACCAAATGTCAGGTAAGAATTTCAAAACTGTATGTGTTCTATCAAGTATCTACTAAATTACATGCATTTGTACAGGAAATCAACAATAATTATTATCCAGAAATATCTATGGCTGCACCTCTTGAATGAACTAATTATATAATTAGGTCATTTAAGACGTGTTGTCACAGAAATACATATAACTGTAAAAGTTGATATGTTATTTTGACAACTAATTTCTAGCTTACATAGGTAGAGTACTATGAAATTTAGAGTACATGTGAATTACTCACTATATTATTGTTGCTATGTAAAAGTATAACATACCAAGAAGTCGCAAGAAGTCTATATTTCATAGTAACCATCAATGTAAGGTACAAAATAGTTGTTAAAATGATATATTAATCTTTATAGTGAATTGTTGAAGACTTTTTATAGAAAATGATTAAATAGTACTTGTTAGAACATATACAACTTTTTACAAATCTTATCAGACTTTGTTGCCTTTTTTCAAAAAGAGGTCATACACTACAAGTATTATACATATATGTACATGTACTTCTATTATTATTTATATTCTAAGTATGTTTCTATACAATGAATAGTAAAAGAGTATATATATCTCTGTAGATTGGCTAGAGCTTTAGAAAACTTTAAGCTGTCATGTGCTGGAAGCTGTGTGGCTACATATGTACTGGGTATTGGAGACAGACATTCTGATAATATTCTGTTAAAACAGAATGGTCAAGTGAGTGCAATATAACATATAGTACAGTATGATAATGTTCACTTAATGAGAAGTGGAGAGGAAAGTGTAGGAAGGTTATGAGGAAAATTCTATTATTCAATTGACTTTGGTCACTTTCTTGGAAACTTTAAGAGCAAGTTTGGTGTTAAAAGAGAGCGTGTACCATTTGTTCTAACTGATGATTTCATTCATATCATCACTAGAGAAGAAGGAAAGAACTCGCCAAAGTTTGAAGAGTAAGCTCTCATGTATAGTTCATGAAACAATGTATTTAAAGTATTAGCTATGTGATTTTAAATCCAGTTTACTTCTATACCAACACTTCTTTTATAACTTCATATTATGTTGTGAAATATTATCACATAGCAATATTTTTCCTTTAGATTTTAAGAAACTCTGTAGAGAAGCCTTCATGCTTCTTCGTAAAGAAGGTGATCTATTTATTACACTCTTCACAATGATGTTATCTACAAGGATACCTGAGCTACGCAGTGTTGATGATATTCGTTACATCAGTAATGCTCTCTGCCTCTCTAAGTCAGATAACGATGCCTTGGCTGACTTTAATAAAAAGCTTACTGAGGCAATTAAGCATTCTTGGAGTGTCAGTGTTAACTGGTATTTCCATAATGTGGTTCATGCTGGAAACTAGAAACTTGATTTTGTATCGAGAAATGTTTAGTTTGTGACATTTTACTTGTTTTAGTTTTTAATTGTATTTCAATGCTTGTGGTAGATGTTAAATGAAATTGTTTTTATTAATAATTTTCTTACATATAAAATTTCATTATATGAACTTGTTAAGAGTTGTTATGCTTTGTTTAAAATATTCCACAGTACACAGTTACAGCATAATAAAAAAGCAGCTTAGAACAATAGTTCCTATGTGTGTTAACTAATTATGAAAACTGTGCTTACAATGCACAATGTATATATATGATGATTAGACATTAGTGTTTGTATATTTTGATCATACAGCCTCCATACCTTTCTTCTGCATTTTGTGTTAATTACAACGAAGAGTATAAGGTTAATATGGAATAATGTCATTAATTCCAGTTATTGTGTAGTAATTATAGTTTGGTTCAGTAAGTTGATAAAATTTTAATTTTGAATGAAAAAGAAATCAATTAATAGCATAAATCAATTAATAGCATGACCCCTAATAAGTCACAAAAACTATCCTATTTCTAGTACTACTGTTCCAATATCTACTTTCATAGTACTAGGTCCTGATTGTACTGAAGTTCATTACTTGTACAAAAGAAGGGCAAATGCATCAACGTCAGATCCACATTTAGATAGCATTCCTCCAGGTATACCCGACCCAATGACAGGTATGTATGGAAGTCCTATAGTTTGACCAATTTCAAAGTGTCCTCCCAAATTAGTTCGAAACTCAATTTTCATTACACGACCAGCAAGACCACATTTCTTATTACCCCAATATCTAAGTTGTGTAATACGTTCTCCAAATCGAAAAAGATATTCACGTGATTCTCCTTCTGGTCGACCACATTTGTAGCGCTTTGGTTGGTAATGTATGGCATCTTTAAATACTAAATAATCAATTTCTATGCTTCGAATAGAGTGAGGTTGTGCATGAACCTTGATCCACGTAATGCGTGCTTTGGGATTTCCTTTGGTATTGACATTTAGTAGGCCACCACCAGTTCCTCCAATCCGGACATTATCAGCATACCTACGAGTATCAACATTGTTATCTCTATATTGAAGGCAATGTAGAACACTTGATGTAACATTGTTTACTCCAATAGCTTGGTAGTAATTCTTGTCATATGGAACATCTGCTTCCTTGTTATCATTTTCAGAATTTACTACGTCATCGAAGTAATTTTCTTGTGGAACATCTGCTTCCTCGTTATCATTTTCAGAATTTACTACGTCATCGAAGTAATTTTCTTGTGGAACATCTGCTTCCTCATTATCCTTTTCAGAATTTACCATATCGTATTCCTCCGAATATTGGAATCTTTCCTTCACATTGTTTATAGGATAACGTTGGAGAGATGATGCATTGAGGAGTCCTGATATCAAAAGTAGAAGTGAGATTATCGCTGAACACCACATTATGTAATAAAAAAAGAGAGAAGTGACAGTAGCAGCGAAAGTAATATCTGTGTTATGATCTTAGAGCAAACACATGAATTAAGTTCACCTTTATTTCTCTCATTTTTATAGCAAATCAATCGATCCAAAGAAAAAACTTCAATGGTTTCTGTCTATTTAGAGACAATTGGGCTACTAAGTAGACAATTGGGCTACTAACTAAACAATGATCATTAGACCTATTATATAATCAAACAATATGTTGTTTGTTATTAATGTATTTATTGTACTGCTGCTATGTCTCTAAAAACCCACTCATTGTCTAAAGAAACTATTTTTTTTGATTTCCTTAACTATGCATTATGACATTTATTAGCGACAAGTGCTATCAGATCTCATGTCAAGAATATAGGCAGTATTGGAGAGTTTGAGGTCAATAAGGAGGAATGGAGGTCTTATGCTGAGTGTTTACAACACTATCTGGTGCTAATGATATTGCTGATCTTAGCAAGAATCCTGGTGATGCTCAGAGTTGTGGACAATCAACTTATAAGCTGATTCAAAATTTCAGCCATCAATTTTTCAGAGAAATATGGGCATCTAACTTCAACGTTTGAATCATATCTCTTTTCATTGAGATGATATTCTAATTACACATGTGTATGATCATTTAAGGAAATTAGAAGAAGTTCTGTTTTGACTGGAGCAAGCAGGCTACTGAGTAGACAATTGGCTACTACAGTAAACAATGATCATTATGCCTATTATATAATCAAACAATATGTTGTTTTTAATATATGTATTTATTATAATGCTGCTACACCTCTAAAAGCTAATTGTTGTCTAAAGAAACTAGTTTTTTGATCTCAATACTATCTGTTATCTGCTATTAATACACCCACTTATTAAGTTCCAGTGCCACTCCTATTATAAATTTTTGGGTGGTGCTAATTTTGAACCCACCATAATTAATTTAAATTAATATTCTAGATAGTCTTTTTCCCAATAATCTATGAAAAAAGAGAGAACACAAGAATAATGAGCTGATGAGAGGTTTCCCTAAAATTTTCCTTGTTTTTACCCTAAGTTGTTACAACTAGCAATAGCACACAAACACTGATTAGTGTACAATTAATTCACAATTTAAATGTGTAACTCATATTAAGATAATAGAAGATATCAATATGCATAAAGTTGTGCTGTAAACTATGAATATGTTCTATTGACAAAAAAGGGTAAACATTATAGCTGACTAACCTTTTTTCTGTAGTCTACAGAAGAATATACATTGACAAAGAAATACACAACATTAATCAAAATAGATTTTATAAATATATATAAAATCAAAGCTGTGGCTAACCAGTTCTACAAACTCAGTACAAACCTGTGATACACAGTGAGAGAACACAAGATTAATATTCCAAACTCATACATATTCTTCAATATACAAGAGTTAGTTAGAAGATTCATTTGACTATATTTTTACTCCATAAAAATGGTGTACTTTTGATGAATAGTACATAGTTTGGTTATGATGGTCTTTGAGTTAATATCATTTAACTGATTTTTATTTAATTTTTTATTTTGAATGAAATGAAAAAAAAATAATCACTAATATTGACACTTAATGCTTCACAAAAGATATTTGTTGTATTTCTAGTACTACTGTCCTAATATCTATTAATAGTACTATTTCCTAATGATCTAGTACTGTACTATATTTTGTCATTGATGCTCAATCCTTATACAACAGTAAAGCAAATGCATTAACATCAGCTCCACATCTAGCTATCATCCCTCCAGGTACACCCATGGTAATATTAGGTATATATGGAGGGCCTACAGGTATCCCGATTTCAAAGTGTCCTCCAAAATTAGTTCGAAACTTGATTTTATTAAAACAACAACGACCAGCACATTCTTGATTACCCGAATATTTAAGTTGTGTAGTACGTTCTCCTTACTTAAAATAATATTCACATGATTCTCCTTTTTCAAGTCTACATTTGTAGTAATTTGATTTGTAAATTCTGACATCTTTTAAATTCTAAATAATGAATTTCTACACCCATAATTGACCGAGATGAGACAGGTTGTGTAGTAACCTTGATCCAGGTAATGCGTTCTTTGGGATTTCCTTTGACATTGACAGTTAGTGGACCACCACCAGTTCCTCCAATCCGGACATTGTCAGCATATATACGAGTATCAACACTGGGATGTTTATATTTAATGCAATTAACAATACTTGATGTAACATTCTTTACTCCTGTAGCTTGGTCTAAATCGTAACTTTCAATGTAATTCTTTTCTTGTGGAAAATCTGCTTCCTCGTTATTATCATTTTCACATTTGACCATATCGAATTGCAAAGTTCTAATTGAACAGTTTGTTCTAATGTCCTACGTTGTGTCAGGTGTATCTGTGACCACAGTTATTATCAGCAACTTCCTTTTCAGACAATGGTTGGATGTTACACCTCACATTACCAATCCTGTCAAATTGATTGCTAAGGTACTTAACTATACAAGAAAAAACAAATACCCTAGGAATCGTAGTGCCTTTACTTACTGGGAGGAGGATTTTCCATCACAACTTGACTTAGGTAAAGAGAAATATGGAGGACTTTCTCAGAGGAGCAAATAGAGGATGTCAAGACAGTATACAATTGGTACCATTGCTTGTCTGTACATCAGGTTTGTCAGAAAGTTCTGCTCAGGAATTCAGAGGTCTCACTCTTTTAAGAGATTCACATTTTATTACATGTTTTGTGATTAATGATTCAGTACACTTCTTGGTTGTTTCTAGCTTCATTATTTTATATCAGCTAATAATATATCCCTGTTTTTATAATTACATTCCAAGTATGCTCAAAAGAATTGGCTCAGGACTACTTTTTGCTCTATTTACTGTGTTTTATTATATAATAATTTTTGCTTCTAAAGAAAGTAGCTCTTTCAATACAACTTCGTACAAAGCAGTAATTATTCCTCAAATATTGTATGGAATTGCGTTTGCTTTTATTCTTCCAACTTCCTTAGAGTTTACAATTGCCCAATCTCCACACAAAATGAGAGGGCTAATGATCAGTCTCTGGTTTGCAGCTTATGGACTGGGTTACGCTATCTCTATTGGCACCAGATATCCTTTTTAATGTGAAAGGGATATCACCTGTCAAAGTCTTTACTATTATGTGTTCAAAGGTGTGATTATCCTTATCATTATGATAGTGTTTATAGTGTTATCAAGAAATTATAAGTTACGGGTGAGAGACAATGAAGTCAGTATACATTGGATAGCTGAGGAACATTATGTGAAATACATTGAACAGGAAAATGAGTACCGAAGAGAGGTATAGATTTTACTGCAGTTAACAGTTATAAAAAGAGTTCACTGTTTACTATTTCCAAATGAATAACAAATTAAATGCTGTAATTAGTGATAATATTATGATAATACTATTTGTTTGTTCCTTTAAAAAGTTATATTTTCTTTGTTTATGTATTCCTGGTTGAAAACTAACAACAAAACACCAGAAGAGTAAGTTTGTTCTTTCAATATATACTATGTGTGTTTTGTTCCTTTACTTGTTTGTGAATGGATACATCACATGTATTACATGTACATGTAACATACATATACATGTAATTAATCAAACACCAAATGTCAGGTAAGAATTTCAAAACTGTATGTGTTCTATCAAGTATCTACTAAATTACATGCATTTGTACAGGAAATCAACAATAATTATTATCCAGAAATATCTATGGCTGCACCTCTTGAATGAACTAATTATATAATTAGGTCATTTAAGACGTGTTGTCACAGAAATACATATAACTGTAAAAGTTGATATGTTATTTTGACAACTAATTTCTAGCTTACATAGGTAGAGTACTATGAAATTTAGAGTACATGTGAATTACTCACTATATTATTGTTGCTATGTAAAAGTATAACATACCAAGAAGTCGCAAGAAGTCTATATTTCATAGTAACCATCAATGTAAGGTACAAAATAGTTGTTAAAATGATATATTAATCTTTATAGTGAATTGTTGAAGACTTTTTATAGAAAATGATTAAATAGTACTTGTTAGAACATATACAACTTTTTACAAATCTTATCAGACTTTGTTGCCTTTTTTCAAAAAGAGGTCATACACTACAAGTATTATACATATATGTACATGTACTTCTATTATTATTTATATTCTAAGTATGTTTCTATACAATGAATAGTAAAAGAGTATATATATCTCTGTAGATTGGCTAGAGCTTTAGAAAACTTTAAGCTGTCATGTGCTGGAAGCTGTGTGGCTACATATGTACTGGGTATTGGAGACAGACATTCTGATAATATTCTGTTAAAACAGAATGGTCAAGTGAGTGCAATATAACATATAGTACAGTATGATAATGTTCACTTAATGAGAAGTGGAGAGGAAAGTGTAGGAAGGTTATGAGGAAAATTCTATTATTCAATTGACTTTGGTCACTTTCTTGGAAACTTTAAGAGCAAGTTTGGTGTTAAAAGAGAGCGTGTACCATTTGTTCTAACTGATGATTTCATTCATATCATCACTAGAGAAGAAGGAAAGAACTCGCCAAAGTTTGAAGAGTAAGCTCTCATGTATAGTTCATGAAACAATGTATTTAAAGTATTAGCTATGTGATTTTAAATCCAGTTTACTTCTATACCAACACTTCTTTTATAACTTCATATTATGTTGTGAAATATTATCACATAGCAATATTTTTCCTTTAGATTTTAAGAAACTCTGTAGAGAAGCCTTCATGCTTCTTCGTAAAGAAGGTGATCTATTTATTACACTCTTCACAATGATGTTATCTACAAGGATACCTGAGCTACGCAGTGTTGATGATATTCGTTACATCAGTAATGCTCTCTGCCTCTCTAAGTCAGATAACGATGCCTTGGCTGACTTTAATAAAAAGCTTACTGAGGCAATTAAGCATTCTTGGAGTGTCAGTGTTAACTGGTATTTCCATAATGTGGTTCATGCTGGAAACTAGAAACTTGATTTTGTATCGAGAAATGTTTAGTTTGTGACATTTTACTTGTTTTAGTTTTTAATTGTATTTCAATGCTTGTGGTAGATGTTAAATGAAATTGTTTTTATTAATAATTTTCTTACATATAAAATTTCATTATATGAACTTGTTAAGAGTTGTTATGCTTTGTTTAAAATATTCCACAGTACACAGTTACAGCATAATAAAAAAGCAGCTTAGAACAATAGTTCCTATGTGTGTTAACTAATTATGAAAACTGTGCTTACAATGCACAATATATATATATGATGATTAGACATTAGTGTTTGTATATTTTGATCATACAGCCTCCATACCTTTCTTCTGCATTTTGTGTTAATTACAACGAAGAGTATAAGGTTAATATGGAATAATGTCATTAATTCCAGTTATTGTGTAGTAATTATAGTTTGGTTCAGTAAGTTGATAAAATTTTAATTTTGAATGAAAAAGAAATCAATTAATAGCATAAATCAATTAATAGCATGACCCCTAATAAGTCACAAAAACTATCCTATTTCTAGTACTACTGTTCCAATATCTACTTTCATAGTACTAGGTCCTGATTGTACTGAAGTTCATTACTTGTACAAAAGAAGGGCAAATGCATCAACGTCAGATCCACATTTAGATAGCATTCCTCCAGGTATACCCGACCCAATGACAGGTATGTATGGAAGTCCTATAGTTTGACCAATTTCAAAGTGTCCTCCCAAATTAGTTCGAAACTCAATTTTCATTACACGACCAGCAAGACCACATTTCTTATTACCCCAATATCTAAGTTGTGTAATACGTTCTCCAAATCGAAAAAGATATTCACGTGATTCTCCTTCTGGTCGACCACATTTGTAGCGCTTTGGTTGGTAATGTATGGCATCTTTAAATACTAAATAATCAATTTCTATGCTTCGAATAGAGTGAGGTTGTGCATGAACCTTGATCCACGTAATGCGTGCTTTGGGATTTCCTTTGGTATTGACATTTAGTAGGCCACCACCAGTTCCTCCAATCCGGACATTATCAGCATACCTACGAGTATCAACATTGTTATCTCTATATTGAAGGCAATGTAGAACACTTGATGTAACATTGTTTACTCCAATAGCTTGGTAGTAATTCTTGTCATATGGAACATCTGCTTCCTTGTTATCATTTTCAGAATTTACTACGTCATCGAAGTAATTTTCTTGTGGAACATCTGCTTCCTCGTTATCATTTTCAGAATTTACTACGTCATCGAAGTAATTTTCTTGTGGAACATCTGCTTCCTCATTATCCTTTTCAGAATTTACCATATCGTATTCCTCCGAATATTGGAATCTTTCCTTCACATTGTTTATAGGATAACGTTGGAGAGATGATGCATTGAGGAGTCCTGATATCAAAAGTAGAAGTGAGATTATCGCTGAACACCACATTATGTAATAAAAAAAGAGAGAAGTGACAGTAGCAGCGAAAGTAATATCTGTGTTATGATCTTAGAGCAAACACATGAATTAAGTTCACCTTTATTTCTCTCATTTTTATAGCAAATCAATCGATCCAAAGAAAAAACTTCAATGGTTTCTGTCTATTTAGAGACAATTGGGCTACTAAGTAGACAATTGGGCTACTAACTAAACAATGATCATTAGACCTATTATATAATCAAACAATATGTTGTTTGTTATTAATGTATTTATTGTACTGCTGCTATGTCTCTAAAAACCCACTCATTGTCTAAAGAAACTATTTTTTTTGATTTCCTTAACTATGCATTATGACATTTATTAGCGACAAGTGCTATCAGATCTCATGTCAAGAATATAGGCAGTATTGGAGAGTTTGAGGTCAATAAGGAGGAATGGAGGTCTTATGCTGAGTGTTTACAACACTATCTGGTGCTAATGATATTGCTGATCTTAGCAAGAATCCTGGTGATGCTCAGAGTTGTGGACAATCAACTTATAAGCTGATTCAAAATTTCAGCCATCAATTTTTCAGAGAAATATGGGCATCTAACTTCAACGTTTGAATCATATCTCTTTTCATTGAGATGATATTCTAATTACACATGTGTATGATCATTTAAGGAAATTAGAAGAAGTTCTGTTTTGACTGGAGCAAGCAGGCTACTGAGTAGACAATTGGCTACTACAGTAAACAATGATCATTATGCCTATTATATAATCAAACAATATGTTGTTTTTAATATATGTATTTATTATAATGCTGCTACACCTCTAAAAGCTAATTGTTGTCTAAAGAAACTAGTTTTTTGATCTCAATACTATCTGTTATCTGCTATTAATACACCCACTTATTAAGTTCCAGTGCCACTCCTATTATAAATTTTTGGGTGGTGCTAATTTTGAACCCACCATAATTAATTTAAATTAATATTCTAGATAGTCTTTTTCCCAATAATCTATGAAAAAAGAGAGAACACAAGAATAATGAGCTGATGAGAGGTTTCCCTAAAATTTTCCTTGTTTTTACCCTAAGTTGTTACAACTAGCAATAGCACACAAACACTGATTAGTGTACAATTAATTCACAATTTAAATGTGTAACTCATATTAAGATAATAGAAGATATCAATATGCATAAAGTTGTGCTGTAAACTATGAATATGTTCTATTGACAAAAAAGGGTAAACATTATAGCTGACTAACCTTTTTTCTGTAGTCTACAGAAGAATATACATTGACAAAGAAATACACAACATTAATCAAAATAGATTTTATAAATATATATAAAATCAAAGCTGTGGCTAACCAGTTCTACAAACTCAGTACAAACCTGTGATACACAGTGAGAGAACACAAGATTAATATTCCAAACTCATACATATTCTTCAATATACAAGAGTTAGTTAGAAGATTCATTTGACTATATTTTTACTCCATAAAAATGGTGTACTTTTGATGAATAGTACATAGTTTGGTTATGATGGTCTTTGAGTTAATATCATTTAACTGATTTTTATTTAATTTTTTATTTTGAATGAAATGAAAAAAAAATAATCACTAATATTGACACTTAATGCTTCACAAAAGATATTTGTTGTATTTCTAGTACTACTGTCCTAATATCTATTAATAGTACTATTTCCTAATGATCTAGTACTGTACTATATTTTGTCATTGATGCTCAATCCTTATACAACAGTAAAGCAAATGCATTAACATCAGCTCCACATCTAGCTATCATCCCTCCAGGTACACCCATGGTAATATTAGGTATATATGGAGGGCCTACAGGTATCCCGATTTCAAAGTGTCCTCCAAAATTAGTTCGAAACTTGATTTTATTAAAACAACAACGACCAGCACATTCTTGATTACCCGAATATTTAAGTTGTGTAGTACGTTCTCCTTACTTAAAATAATATTCACATGATTCTCCTTTTTCAAGTCTACATTTGTAGTAATTTGATTTGTAAATTCTGACATCTTTTAAATTCTAAATAATGAATTTCTACACCCATAATTGACCGAGATGAGACAGGTTGTGTAGTAACCTTGATCCAGGTAATGCGTTCTTTGGGATTTCCTTTGACATTGACAGTTAGTGGACCACCACCAGTTCCTCCAATCCGGACATTGTCAGCATATATACGAGTATCAACACTGGGATGTTTATATTTAATGCAATTAACAATACTTGATGTAACATTCTTTACTCCTGTAGCTTGGTCTAAATCGTAACTTTCAATGTAATTCTTTTCTTGTGGAAAATCTGCTTCCTCGTTATTATCATTTTCACATTTGACCATATCGAATTGCAAAGTTCTAATTGAACAGTTTGTTCTAATGTCCTACGTTGTGTCAGGTGTATCTGTGACCACAGTTATTATCAGCAACTTCCTTTTCAGACAATGGTTGGATGTTACACCTCACATTACCAATCCTGTCAAATTGATTGCTAAGGTACTTAACTATACAAGAAAAAACAAATACCCTAGGAATCGTAGTGCCTTTACTTACTGGGAGGAGGATTTTCCATCACAACTTGACTTAGGTAAAGAGAAATATGGAGGACTTTCTCAGAGGAGCAAATAGAGGATGTCAAGACAGTATACAATTGGTACCATTGCTTGTCTGTACATCAGGTTTGTCAGAAAGTTCTGCTCAGGAATTCAGAGGTCTCACTCTTTTAAGAGATTCACATTTTATTACATGTTTTGTGATTAATGATTCAGTACACTTCTTGGTTGTTTCTAGCTTCATTATTTTATATCAGCTAATAATATATCCCTGTTTTTATAATTACATTCCAAGTATGCTCAAAAGAATTGGCTCAGGACTACTTTTTGCTCTATTTACTGTGTTTTATTATATAATAATTTTTGCTTCTAAAGAAAGTAGCTCTTTCAATACAACTTCGTACAAAGCAGTAATTATTCCTCAAATATTGTATGGAATTGCGTTTGCTTTTATTCTTCCAACTTCCTTAGAGTTTACAATTGCCCAATCTCCACACAAAATGAGAGGGCTAATGATCAGTCTCTGGTTTGCAGCTTATGGACTGGGTTACGCTATCTCTATTGGCACCAGATATCCTTTTTAATGTGAAAGGGATATCACCTGTCAAAGTCTTTACTATTATGTGTTCAAAGGTGTGATTATCCTTATCATTATGATAGTGTTTATAGTGTTATCAAGAAATTATAAGTTACGGGTGAGAGACAATGAAGTCAGTATACATTGGATAGCTGAGGAACATTATGTGAAATACATTGAACAGGAAAATGAGTACCGAAGAGAGGTATAGATTTTACTGCAGTTAACAGTTATAAAAAGAGTTCACTGTTTACTATTTCCAAATGAATAACAAATTAAATGCTGTAATTAGTGATAATATTATGATAATACTATTTGTTTGTTCCTTTAAAAAGTTATATTTTCTTTGTTTATGTATTAGCAGTTTGTATTAGTGTTGTTAATCTTATATTGCTGCTATATTATATTGTATAATAATACTTTTGATTCTACAGTGCTATATATAATATGAGTCAATACACACATGGATAATAGTACTTACTGCATGTTGTGTGGTGACAATGAAGTGATAAATCCCAATATATCATTAAATTATTTTTTTGCAAATTAGATGTATATACACAGGAGATATCGTCAATAAAACAATGTTAGAACTATATGCAATATGTATATATATGACAGTTTGGTCATTAGACCATTATAATCTATGAACATTATCATTATCTGTATTAATGTAAATGGATTTTTTTCCAATATTGAACTTTGTAGAGTCAATCGATTAAAAAAAATAAGAATAATATAATGTATAAATTTCATATGGATAATTCTTGTACAAGGTTTGATAATTATACTGTTTGTTCAGAATAATATAACTAGTATAAGTACATACACTACTGTCCTTCATGATTTGGAAGGTTGAAGGAGGAAACAAGTCTATCACTTCAGCTTATGTATTGAGTATATGGGTATATTTATCTGTATTTCCTAACAATGACAGATAATAAGGTGCATGTGCAATTTTTGTTCAGAGTTTACACTCAAATGTCCTATACAGTATTGTTCTCTGGCTCAACTAATAGCCTTCCTTAACTTTATTTAGTCATAAAGTTTATTTTTCTGGCAAGATATCCATTAATAGTTGTGCATGATAAGATATTAATCTCTAATCCTAAACCCTAAACATTAACTGTAGCAACAATTTTTGGTGCAAATAAAGAATAATAGAATAATTGAAATTGTTAAACATAGTTTTACTGATTTACCTTTATTTGCCACTACTTCATAATACTGAGCAGCAACTAGGATGATGAAAATAACCATAGCTATCTTCATTGTGACTCTGTTGCATATGAATAACTAAATGTTGTAATCACTTAACTTTTCAACTTTTCAATGAAAGAAATATTTGCAATTGTTACCTTGTCTTCTTCCTTTTATAATTGATAGCCTGACCTATGGTTTAGAGCAATACTCATGTTATAGTTGATATAACATCAATTATTATAGACTAAAAGGTTCATTAGTAATGACACTTTATGCAACCAACTTCTTTTTTTTCCAAGAACTAGTCTTTCAATTTCTGTCCTTTTCTCAAATGATTACATACAGTAAGAGTCAAAGTGAAAGACATTGTCAAGAGACCTTCATTTCTGTTTAAACTTAATTATAGGTATATTTACCTTATTGACCTCTATCAAAGAGATCTGAATTTTTCTATTTTAGACAAAATAATTTGTCATTATGCTCTTTCTAAAGATATCGCTTGTTTTTCTTGTAAACAATACTTCATACACTGTCTTGATTGGACCACATTGCTTGGTGTTTATATTGACCAGTTATGTATATGCTTAATTCTTTTTTTATGACAATTTATATTTTGACCAAAACGATTTTAATGAATAAAAGCTATTTGTTTTACACATATGATCAATTTGTACTATCAATGGTCTTTATAGTTATATAACAGGTAACTCATTACTTGCTATGTTAGACTTATTTAGTGCAGACAACACATGTTAGGGCTTCTTTGTTTTGTAAGGAGGACAAGGAATTCCTGTACATGTTGCTTTAACAAAATACATGACAGAACTATATTGTTCAGGAGCACTTCCAGGTAGAAGAACTTCAGGATTCTTGTCAACACACTCATAAACAGAATTTCGTTAATGACTATGGTATTCACTCATTAGATATCCGACGTATTCTACAGTCCATGATGATGGGCAGGTAGTTTTAGCTGGTATCATAATTTTAACTGTTTTAATTGAAGAATAACATAGTGCACATGGAACATCATGATGATTTAAGGATCCAAAAGTAGAATCTGATTACTCTGTTGCAGTTATTGTTTGGAAATATTGAGGAGATTTAGGCAAATACTCTGGTATATGAGGCAGACATAAAATGGTTAGCTCCTCCTTCATTATTTTTGTGTGTCCTTGCAGCCATTATTCCATTATACACTAATACAGAGCCTGTATTGTTTGGACATATGGTACGTCCCCATTGTATATAGACCACACCTCCACTACTTGGTCCAGGAGGTCCCCTTTGTCCTTTCTCTCCTTTTGGACCTGCTACTTCATCTTGTCCATTGATACTGTCATGACCAGGTGGTCCTTGAAGTCCTGGTAACCCATCTCTTCCATCTCGACCTTGTAATATTTTGATATAAGTCTTGTCACCAGTATAGCTAGTTAATGCTTTTGTGCTATTGTCTGTTAAGAGAATTAATAGCTAAGTAATTACAGATTAAAACAGCTGCTTACTTTCAATGGGAGCTCCTTTACAGAAACTGCTAAAACAAAGGATGTAAATAATGCCTTTCATTGAAATCTTGTAATAATGTAATACTAAAGTTTACAAATTTCGTTTTACTTTATAACTGATAGAATTGACTTCACTCGACATCACTTGATATGCATGTAAATTTATTTTGCACTTTAGAGGTATTGTTGTTCCTAAATTATGTTTTTGCTTAGCGACCTGCAATTAGAAGTGTTTTATTGATTAGACTTGACTTCACTTGACATCACTTGACTTGCACATAACTTTATTTTGCACTTTAGCGGTATTGTTGTTCCTTAATTTTGTTTTTTTTGCTTATTTTCTATTAGACAAAATAGTCATCACATACATTTCAGTTGTGTACAGTTAGTCTCGTTCTCTCTGTCTAGGGATTTATGAGACTAATGGTCCTAGGTATACACTCACATCTGTTATACTACACTTTCTATAGAAACAGCGGATGTCTGTAAATATAACTTCCAAGAACTTATAGGTGTGTATATTTGCCCTACGCTTTAGTGATTTAGGATAGGTAATAACTCTTTCATGCTACGCGTATTAATTATACGGTTACTTATGCGCATGCGTATTTCTGAACAACATCTCCCCATAATTTGTATATACGGGTTATTACAAACCTCTATGCGTTCACGTGATTTATACATTCTTTTGTGAATAAGCTATACGCCATACTTAGGCTCTCTCACGTGAATACCATATAGCACACGTGATTCATTTTACCTATAAAATATCATCGTCTATGCACATTATTGCCGAGCGTTTAGCAGAGATCCTTTGTCGAGATAGACACAACTTGTGGTGTATACTTTTGCATAAATACTCTCAACAGCTCTAATGGAAGGTAACTAATGTATTTTTCGTTGTTATATGTCTAATTGTGTACTATATATGTATACAAAAATGGCATTGGTTTTAGTCACTAGCTGTAAAATAGTCATTAGCAAATTTTATGTCACAGTGATGTTGTTGCCTTAACACTACAAGCACACCTGCTACCATTTGTTACAATTTATTTAGCCACATTTTAAAGTATATATAGTATATATAAAAGTAAATATTTATTTTGATCAAGCTGATAAGAGGCAGTTTGAATCAAACAACACAATACACGTATACACAGTTTTTGTGTATATGCTTTTAGTAAAGAGAATTTGTGTGTGTATTTTATATACATAATATCTTTCATAATAATGATAGTTATACCTTCAATTGTCATATAACTAATGCAATGTATGACCATGTCTTCATTAAATTAAGTTTGTGTCATGGTCATGATTTCCTTGAATTTAATTTGTGACATATGTATTTACAGTTCATGACTATATATCAACAGATGCTAGACACAATTCTTATGTTGTGGTTTAGTACTTCCTTTAATGGTCAAAATAAATTTCCCTAGTAGTATACATAACTCAATTAGTCTAGTCATAACCTAATATACTATGAGATATACAATGATAATAGTATAATATTTTAAACCACAAAAACATATCTGTTTACTTTTTCTGGCAATTAATATCAACAACATTTACAAAGAATGATATCAAACTATCTATAATGTGGTAAAGAATGATATCAAGACTCTCTATAGTGTGATAAAGAATATCAAACTCTCTATAGTGTGATGAAGAATGATATCAAAATAGCTCTCTATAGTGTGGTAAAGAATGATATCAAACTAGCTCTCTATAGTGATAAGTCAATATAAATATGCAATGCTCATACAAGATTGTTAATAAATTTTTAAAACAATGTTAACATAATTCTAATACATGTCCTGCACAGAGACTGATTGTAAACATTCATAGCTTACCGCCAATAAGAGTGTCATAGAAGAGTTGCAAGCATATAGATATACTATATTTAGTTGACACAATATGGGAATATATAATAAATGTAGTTTTAAACCATTACATAGTCACTTGTGGACTTAAACGTCAATAAAATAAATACACTTTGTGTTAAAATTGTTTATATATGATGTTTATTTATGATAGGTGCTGCTTATCCACCACCAACTCAACCTGTAAGTATATTTAGTGGTAATAAAACCATCTGTAATGCAATCGTCTATCCATCCACTTTCACAATTAATTGTTGTCATTTAGGGTATTGGTTACTATCCAGGACCGCAACAGTTCAGTGGTAAGTTATATATGCTTTATGTTTTTAACATTCTGTATCATTGACATTAAAACAAATCATATATATTATACTTTACTATGCTTGTTGTAGGTAATGCTGCCCCACCACCATATTTTGGGCAACCTGCTCCTCCTCCCCAGGCCCAACAGCAGGTGATGTATGATAACTTTAACCAAATACATCATAAGCATCAGTAACAATAACATTAGTTATGTCTGATGTTACATTTGATTGTTGTACATAATCGAAAGCTTATATACATACATGCACACATACATACATATACATACATGCAACATGCATACATACATACATATACATACATAAATATACGTACGTACATACATACATATGTATGTATGTATGTATGTATGTATGTATTTATGTATGTATGCATGTATATGTATATGTATATGTATGGCTTCTTAAGGAATGTTAATATTAATTGGTCTGATTTTTTAGTCAAGTTCCAATGTAGTTGTAGTGCAGAGTCAACCTTCTGTGATTGCAACTACCTTCCGTCCTATTGGTGATCATTTTCTGACATTGGGTGTTGTGCTCACAATCTTGTGTGTCCTTTGTGGAACATGGCACTCTCTCCTTTGTACTATTCCGGCCATCATCTTTTCTACAATGGTAATATTATAATTAATAATCTATGTGATAAATAGGAAATCAAATACACTTTATATGTTTAAAGCATTCTTTTTTAACAGAAACTGTTTAGTACTCTTTATAACTAAGTTGATATAGAACTTGTGAAAGTCAAATGAAGCACCAAAATTGAAATTTATATGATGTAATCAATAACAATAATGCTTTAATCATCTATCTACATTATTGCTAAATGTAATTTTTGAAGTATTTGAGAAATGTTTAATGTTATTGTTTTACATAGGCTCGAGATGCTGAAGCACGAGGTGACAATGAAACTGCTCGCACTCATGGTCGTATTGCCCTTGGTCTTAACATTGGTGGTTTAGTTGCCTGGATGTTTGTTATTATCGGAATCATTATTGCTGTTGTTGTTGTTAGTACTGCAAGCAGAGACAACATTTGCTACAGCTATGACAATTATGGGTACTATACATACAGTTATTACTGTTACAAATAGAGTAATAACAACCAGTCATCAAACTCATGGAACAGCTTGATATATAAATATGTCTTGTTTTATTGTATACAATGTAGTAGAAACTTGCTTTTGTCATCTGATTAATTTGATAATTTACAATTATTAACTTTTTTAAATGCTTTGTAAAATCAGTAATGATTGATGTATGCTTTAGTTACTTAATTACTGATATTACTTTTAGCAAGAGTGTCGGAAACCAGTCAACATATCATTGTGGGTTAGATACCAGTCAAAGAATCATTATGGGGGAGAAACTGGTCAACATATCCTATGATGAGGTTGCAGAATACACATGTTTGTGTATTAATTGGTAGGGACTCAGTGTTATAACAGATACAATATATAACAGATATAACAGTAAAAATGTTCATGAATGGAAAAAATGTGCTATTTGTAGCTCATATCTCAGGAGTGCATACTGGTTGCTGATCCTTGTAAGTTCAAATACACTTATATATGAATAAAATAGGATGCAGGAGGTCTTGATAGAAATTACTTGTTATATTTTTATATAATATATGTGTGTGTGTGTAGTCTGATTTGCAATAGGGGACCTTCTATCAAACTATTAAAAACACTTGTATGTATGTAAGCTATCTTTTAAGAGAATGCTAGTTTTGAATTCAAGTTATCTATTGTTTTAAAACAAAGATATAATTAGTAAACATCCATTGAAAAATGTACGATTATGTACCCAACAATTTAGTGTTTTTGAGTTGTTTTAATAGAAGCGGTCCCTTTTTCTCAAATCAAGTCACATCATAATAACAAGTATCTTTATTAGCACCTTATGTTTCATGGTTTTATTTGTATAGAAGTGTATTTGAGCTTACAAGGATCAGCAAAGTTGATTGAACTAATATACGGTTAAAACGTAAACATAATACTATAATATACTGTGAAATTGATGGTTATATGGTTTTGTAAACAGTAGCACATTAGAAATAAAAACAGTATTACATTTACTTTTTCTGGCAAAAGTAAATTTGCAATTAAACCCTGTATTACCAAATAATAGTTAAATCAATGAATAATTATTACAATGTATAGCTTGTATCTACTACTTGTACATATCTTTATATTCAAAAATGAAAAGTTAATATTACTTGTTAAATGTACAAATAGTTGGAATATTGTCTATGAACTTACAATTTGGGTGGGAAAACGCCGTTCTCATATGTGAATTGACACATCTACATGTAACTATATGCATGCATTTTTTATTATTTACATGTACATAATGTACTCTAGTATTATCATTTCTCTATAATGTGTGTTCTGTTCATTGGTTAGTGAGTTGCGTGCTTTATGATTTGATTATTGGTTTGTTTGTGTATTGTTTTTGGTTTTCCGAGCCGTGGTTGGCTCTTTCTTTGTGAGGGGGGAATTGTAATGACCTTATTAGTATTCGTTTGTGTGTTGCTTATGATTACTATTATTAGGGTGATTTGTAACTACAAATAAACTAGACGATGTCAAATATCTTGTCAGGGATCACAAAGGAGTTGTTTTACTGCCGGAAGAACTATAAACTGATATTGAAAAGGTTGAATCTAGTTCATGGGATAAAGAAAAGTTGAGTTCAATATTAGTGATTATGTATCTTCGCCAATAGTCTGTTGTTTTATTTTTTCTGCATTATATATATTTCATTGTTAGGAATTGGTTATAATTAATAAATAATTATATAAATAATAATTACATTACAATTGTCAAAGATTGTCATATAATCAACATCGTTCATTTTGAAGCTTTGATGATTAAATAACTTGACTACATTCTACAAAATGATTATCATAATGTAAACAATAATACATTTTACAAACCTTGATGGTTAACTTGATGATTACTATCTTTAAGTAACGATTGACAATTTAACAAATTTAAATTTAATTAAATTTAACAATTGTTCAATGCTAAATAATACAATTTGTTTGTTCATAATTATATAACTCTTGTTAAACATAAAAAAACCTACTTTCCACATTTTCTTCTTCATCCACTACGCTCTCCAGTTATGACACTTTTACAGACATAAATTCATTTAAAGAAACAATTGATGAGAGAGTCTGTAATGTAGATTTCACCATAGAGAACGAGGTATCTTATACCCCACCCTATTTTGTAATTATCCAATTAATTACTAAAGTCGTAGATATCCGGAGTAATACTATGTGGCCCTGAAGATCAAACACGAGCTGCGGAAAGAGAGTTCATGTAAGAAACTTTTGTGCCACCATGATATGATTCATCTTGCTTATTCACAGTGAAGGGACCTTGTCGAGATAAACTCAACTTATTGTTTTTGTTTTTAGATAAAAACTACAACAGTTGTAATGGAAGGTAACAAATGTATAATTCCTTTCTTCATGTTTAAGTGGTCACTATACACATATATGCTAAATTGATGTATAACGCAAAAATGGCATTGATCTTATAACATATTCGATATAGGGTATGTGAAAAAGTCATTAACAAATTGAATGTAGCAGTGAGGTTGTTTTCCTTGAATGTAGCAGTGAGGTTGTTTTCCTTAACAATCATGCATGACTGCTATCATTTGTTTGAGTTTATCGAACAACACTTATATATATATAACTAAATATTTATTTTGCGATGGATTTATAATTATTTATTGGAATCAACTAATGTATATACATTTTGTGTATGTTTTTACTAAAGAGATCAGTCTCCCTGCGTATTTAATATACATACTATTATATCATTGAAAGTGATGATGATTTTAACTACAATTACTATATAATCAATGCAATACCTGAACGTGTGTTCTTAATATAAAATAGTCTTATGGTCATGAGCAGACATGGGGTAATAGTAATAGTAATAGTAATGGTAATAGTAATAGACAGCTTAAAAGTCAATGTAATAGTAATTGTAATAGTAAAGACTTCCATGTAATAGTAATAGTAATAGTAATTACACCTATGTAATTGGCACTATCGTGTGATATGTGTGATATATCTCTCCTTATCTGAAGTCAATGAAGTGTGAAATGTTTATCATAATACAAGGAAAGTTTTCAGGAAACTTTTTTTTCAGGCCCGAAAGATGAAGGCGCACAGACAATATTTTTGATAAAGTTATGATTACAAAAGACAATTAGTTTATTCATAAATTGATTACAGTTGCATGGGATAGTATTTGTAATATAATACTATTACATTGAATTTAGGGTTTACAGTAATATTAATAGTAATATAATAATTCCTGAAGTAATAATAATATATTACATTAGTACATTTAGTACAAGTAATAGTAATAGTAATAGAAAAATGTCTGTGTAATAGTAATAGTAATACATTACTTTCTATAGTAATAGATCCCATTCTGGTCATGAGTTTAATTACTAGCATTACTTTATAGTTTGTGGTTTATAACAACAGATGCCATACACATGTCATCACAAAACACATCTGTTTAATTTGCTGATATTTAATATCAACAACATTTACAAGCAAATGATATCAAATTCTCTCTATTAATAAACAATTTTAAATATCACAACACTCATATAAAATTGTTACTAGATTCTTAATTCAAAGTTAAAGTAATTCTACATATGGTACTCAGAGAGTGATTACAAACATTCAGAACCTACTGCCAATAAAAGTATGATAGAAGGTAGATACATTACATGTAGTTGACCGAAAATAGTAATATATAGTACAAATACACAGTAAAAATTAAAATGTTACTTAACAACTAATTTGAACTTTATTTGGATGGATCAGTATGGAATATCGAATTTAGTCAATTACTCGAATATATAATTTGTTGGTATATTGTGCTTTTACGAAGCAACAAATAATGTATATATACAGTGAATAATTCACAACCATTCTAAATTCCATAGTAATCCACCAATTAAATTAATTTGTAAAGTCCAAATTAGTTGTTAAAATAACGTAGTAATGTTTACGATGTAGTTATTAAGCCATTACACTTTCTCTTACGGAGTTAAGTCAATATACATAAATATACTTAGTAATCGTTGAAATTGCTTATATATGTTTTTGTTCTTAGGTATTGCTTATCCACCATTAACTCATTCTGTAAGTAATGTAGTGGTAACAAACCATATGTAATATTCCTGTCTATGGATCCAATTTTATACTTTTAGGGACATCCTTCCCAATATGGTAGTGGTTATTATTCAGGACCACAAACGTTCAGTAGTAAGTTATATATGATTTACTCTTTGCACATACTATTTCATTGTTGTTAAACAAATTCATATATATTATACTTCATGATACTTATTTTAGCTAAGAATGTCCCACCACCATATTATGGGCAACCTACTCCTGCTCCACAGGCCCAACATGAGGTGAGAAACAATTCAATGTAGATGACCTACACTTTTCATAAAGGAATATGTTGTATTAGTTATATCCTTTTTTCTTTTAGTCAAGAAATAGAATAGTTGTAGTTCAGACCCAGCCTACATATACCTTTCGTCCAATTAGTGATCATTATCTGACATTGGGTATTTGGCTCACTATCTTATGTTTTTTCTGCGGAACATGGTTTGCTCTCATTTGTACTATTCCAGCCATAATCTTTTCTATAATGGTAACATTTAAATTAGTAATGCATGTTATATTTAACACAGCAAATCCAATTTATACTTACAAAATACATTTCTATAACAGAAACTATCTAGTACTCCTGTCATATCCAATTTATATATAAGTTATAAGAGTCAAAGTGTTATTTGCTAGGATAATCTGTTGTAACAAAATTAATAATACTGAAACAATTAAGTGATATAATTTAATTGAATAAATTAATGTGTTAAATATTTATGTGATTGTTAAATGTAAGAAAAGCTAGAAAACATTCTTCAATATTATATCGTCTTTCTATTTTGTCTCATATAGGCTCGAGATGCTGATGCACAAGGACGCATTGAGGCTGCTCACACTCATGGTTCTATTGCCCTTGGTCTTAATGTTTGTGGTTTACTGTCTGGGATATTAGTTGTTGTTGGTGTTGTTACAGCTATTGCTATTGTTCTTTCTGAAAATGAAAATACTGTTTGCTACGGATACAATGAAGATTATGATTATACATACAGCTATTACTGTTAGAAATAAAGTAATGAAGCCCCTCATGTAACTCATGGAACAATTTGATATGTAGATGTGACTAGTTTACATGATTAATGTGTCAATACTTTGTGTTTTTCAATTATTGCTGTTAATGGCTAATATATTGTATTTTTAAAACACTAATACAACTATGTTATATATATATATATATACTGAATATTTTGGGGGGAGTTACTAGAACTGTTTCTTTAAATTTATGTTTTTTTTAAAGATGTTGGTCATCTACTTTCACTACATTATTATAATAAAAACTATTTCCATTACTATAAACTATAGTTTTGTATTTGCTGATATCTCTAGAACTGTTTCTTTAAATTTATTTTTTTTAAAGATGTTGGTCATCTACTTTCTACTAAATTTGTAAGTAGTACTTCATTACATTGTTATAATAATAAGTATTTCTATTGATATATCGTAAAATAATATTCTAATAATTATGTACATGCATCTCTTTCTCCACATAGTGAAAGGTATTATCCACACCACAACATTTTAAAGTTTGTCACATTGTATCTAAATAACTGAAAAACTAATTTATTTGTAATAATTATTAATGAAGAATTATGTTCTCATTGTAGCTGATAACCCTCTTATATTACAATATCTTCATATTACAATAAAAGTGGTTATAATTGAGGTCCTTATTGTCAACATTAAGTAAATAAAACAAATGTTTAACATTACATCAAGCAAAAGCAAATTAATAATTTTTATTTAATCCTTTGATATCTAAAAAGCACATGATCAATCTATGATGTTTCTTCCTTATTGTACATAGTGGGACAGAAACAATCTCAGACTACCATAATGAATCCTGTTGGAGATCACTACTTCACATTGGGCATTGCACTTACTATCATTTGTGTGCTCTTAGGAATGTAGTATTCTTTCTTCTGAACTATTCCAGCAATTACCTTCTCTATTTTGTTAATTACAGTACATATATAATAGACTTATATTGTACATTATACAATAAAAATAATAAAATGAAAAAACTTAAGTACTGCTTGAAAATCTTTTCAAATCAAATCAAATAAATAATAAGTAAGTAAATATATTAAAGTTAGAACAAAAGTAAATATAATCACCATGATCTTGTACTTAATGTTGTAACCTTTGTCTAGACCAGGGAGAGGAGTTGACTGAAGTTTGTGTAGGAGGATATGATTAGTGAGATCATAGAAGGCACTTTTACGTAGTTATACATTTTTTTGCGAACATACGTCACGCTATAATCCGGCCCTCTTGTAAGAATATTATATAGCTCACGTGATTCATTTTGTTTATAAAATATCACAAGATCACTGACTATACAAATTTATAACGCAGGGATCTTGTCGAGATAAACTCAACCTGTGGTGTCTGCTTCTGATAAAAGCTATCAATGGCTGTAATGGAAGGTAAGAAATGTACAATTCTTTTCTTTATCTTTAAATGTGCACTATACATGTATATGCTAAATGGATGTATAACTAAAAATGGCATTATGTTTTAGTCACTAGCTAGTGCTCTGTTAATATATATTTTATAGAGTGTGTGAAAAATTCATTAGCAAATTCTATATAGCAGTAATGTTTTTTTGTTAGCAATATATGCATAACTGACGTAACTACACTTTAAAGTGTACATATATGACCTGATTTGCAATAAGGGGACACTTTTATCAAATGGTTTGTGAAAAACAACCACAGTTAAAACACCTCAAAAATAGCTTTGTGTACATACAATTTCCACGAATAGTTGTGCATCTATAGCAACTGTAGTTTTGCAAAACTGTTTTTTTGGGAGTTTAAACAATGTTCCCTTTTCACATATCAAGTCACAAGTGTTTGCCTGAAAAGGTTCCTTATTATGTATGCATCTTATCATATTACTTCAAGGTTTATGGATTTATCATAACAGATAGAATACAATGTGTATTATTTTAATTTAGTATTACCTGTAATGTCCCCATCAATACATTTCCCAATATAAATTCTTAACCTAATTAGTCTATACATAACATAACATTATTATTATAAAATAAATGATGTGATTGTTAAATAATTATTACATATACTTGTGATAATTCTTTAAATAATTGAGGTCACAAAAACATATCATTCTACCTTGTTGACACTTAATATTAACAACATTTAAAACAAATGATATCAAATTCTTATTAATAAATCAATTTAAATATGGCAATACTCATACAAGATTGTTACTAGATCTTTAATATAATATTAAAGTAATTCTAGTACATGTGCTCAACAGAGAGTGATTGCAAACATTCAGAACCAATAAGAGTGTGATAGATAGTTGTAAGCAGAATATAGATATACTACATATAATTGTCAGAAAATGTCAATATACAGTACATATATTATTAATTTTTCTTATGGATTCAATATAAATAAATATGCTTAGTGGCTGTTTAAATTGCTTATTCACCATATTTTGTTCTTAGGTGCTGCTTATCCACTATCAACTCAACCTGTAAGTATATGTAATGGTAATTAACTTATCTGTAATATACTTACTTACTTTTGCATCCATTAATGGTGATCATTTAGGATCATCCTTATCCAACTGCTATTGGTTATTATCCAGGCCCAAAACGGTTCTTTGGTAAGTTATAATATTTTACACTTTAAAAACTCTAAGTCATTGACATTAAAAGAAATCATATATATGTGACTTCATTTAAGAAAATGGACCACTTCCATTAAAACACCTCAAAAACATGCAGTTGTTATGACCACAACCATATATTTTTCAATGAATGTTTATATCTCAGTTTAAAAAAATTGAAATCAAAACTAGCATTCTTTAGAAGATAGCTTACATATACACAAGTGTTTTTTTTAAAAGTTTGATAGAAGTGGTCCCTTATTGCAAATCATGCACATATTATACATCACTATTATCATTATAGCTAATAATGTCCCACCACCATATCTTGGTAGACCTGCTCCTATCCCACAGGGCCATTGGCAGGTAATATATGATAACTTCAACCAAATATATCATATGCATCTGTAACATATAACATCAAATGCTTATTTATATATATGTGTGTGTGTGTGTGTGTGTGTGTGTGACCTGATTTGGGAAAAAGGACCACTCCATTAAAACATCTTGAAAACATATAGTTGTTGTGTACACAGCCATTCATCTTTCAATGGATGTTTACTATTACAAATTGCTTACAGGCATGCAAGTGTTTTTAAATGGTTGTATTGAAGTGGTCCCTTATTGCAAATCAGGCTACACACACATATGTGTGTGTGTGTGTAAGAACCTATACATATATATATATATATATATATATATATATACATACATATATATATATATATATATATATATATATATATATATATATATAAGTATAGGTTCTTAAAGCATATTAAATCACTTGGATGCTAATTTTTTAGGGAGGCACTAATGCAGTTGTTGTGCAGAGTCAGCCTTTTGTGATTGCAACTAGACTTCATCCTATTGGTGATCATTTTCTGACATTGGGTGTTGTGCTCTCAATCTTGTGTGTGCTTTGTGGAACATGGCACGCACTTCTTTGTACTATTTCGGCCATCATCTTTTCTGAGAAGGTAACATTATAATTAATAATGTATGTAATAAATAGAAACTCAAATGAACTCTTTAGTACTATTATTATGCCTAAATTTACAAAGAACTTGTGAAAGTTTAATTAAAAGTGCTTATATAATGAAGACAAGAATTTACATGATGTAATCAAAAAGTTTAATGATTTAAACATTTACATTATTGCTAAATATAATTTTTAAATATTAAATTTTATGGTATTTTATATTTTTGTCACACATAGGCTCGAGATGCTGATGCACGAGGTGACAATGAAGCTGCTCGTACTAATGGTCGTATTGCCCTTGGTCTCAACATTGGTGGTTTAGTTGCCTGGTTGCTTGTTGTTGTTGTTATTATTATTACTGTTTCTGTTATTGATTCTAACAGAAACAATGTTTGCTATGGAAGTTCCTCTTCTGGCCATACATACAGTTATTACTGTTATAAATGAAGGAAAAAAGCCAGTCATGAAACTTTTGAAAAACATTTATAAGCAAATGCGTTAAATTTTATTGTATACAAAATAGTAGACACTTTTGTCAACTCGTTAATGTGATATATTATAATTGTTATATTTGTTTGATATTTTTTGTAAAATTAGTAATAAATGTATGCGTTAGTTACCTTAAAGGATGATATTACTTTATATACGAGGGTCAGATCTAGAAAACAGTCAACATATATCTTATAAGGCTGCATAATATTCATGTTATTGTATTAATTGCGTAACAAATACCAAACAATATATTTTTTGTAGTAAAACAGCTTATTTTTATCGTGGATTTAAAACATTTCTAATAAATACAAAGACTTTAGTAAAAAATTGCTAAAAAAATATTTTTATCTAAAACGCTATTTGTGTAACAATGAGCTTAATGTATCAATTTGTTCTCTGTGTAGTTTATATCTCAGGTATGCATGTTGTGTTTTTAGCCTTGTAAGTTTAAATACACTTATATACTAATTAATCAGGAACACATTATTGTTATCGTGCATAGCTTGTATCTGTTACTTTTAAATTTAAATGATAAAGTTTAAGAATGTCCTTGTCAATTTGGTAGTTGATTCTAACTTTCCATTTCACTTCATTACTGACAATAATTTGAGCTGGTATGTATGTGATTGCTTTTTTAAATTGTTCATCATGTTTACATGAGTTTATACAAGGCATCTGAAAAAATCCGAATTAGGACAATAATAGTTTATAGATTTAATATTAACATGATGAATGTGAAAATTATGACTTGAAATGCGATTTTTTTATTAAACAGGATCTGAGAATTTAAATCACTAAGTGTCAGTACTGCATAATTAAATTGTCTTGTGAGAGCTTAATAGAATTAAAAAGTAATATTTTTAACACTGTACCACACATCATGCTTTCTACGCTCTCTGCATGTATCGTTTAATTGGCCAATAAATGTCTAGCGATCTAGCCCCTCCTCCTTTTTGATAAGATGACAATCGGAGGAGGGTCTAGAAGCCTACTAGGCTTACTGCTCCATTGGGAATTAGTGAAATTTACATAATAGTTATAAATTTTTATAACACTGTACTATTTAACACTATGTAAGCATTGAGGTACTACCACAAATTCCACACAAGCAATGGAGCAATACCCTCCTCCCCTACTCAAAATGGAGGAGGGCTAGCTCGCTAGATAACCAATGGAGTTAGATAACCAATCAACAAGTAGTGCTGCGTTTGCAATTTTTAATATTGGATATTGCTGATTATAGAGGTGTCTTTTCTCAATTTGAGACTTATCTTGCTGTGTGGGTGTCTTCTCCATACTCTTAACATTGATGATGGAAGGTAAACCTTGTAAATCTACCTTTTATAATTTTTTTTGTCCGTGAACTGGTATATCATTGCTTTAGTGGTAATCTAGTCAATATATATAAGTATATGGGTTTATAAATATTGATTTATGTATCTTAATAACCAAAACTTTTATTTTTGTGATAATCTTGTTGATTTATAAGCACCTGACTTTTAAAGCTTGATATAAGTAACTTAATAAACACAGTACATGTGCTCAATAGAGAGTGATTACAAACATTCAGAACCAATAAGAGTGTGATAGAAAGTTGTAAGCAGAATATAGATATACTACATATAATTGTCAGAAAATGTCAATATACAGTACATATATTATTAATTTTTCTTATGGATTCAATATAAATAAATACACTTAGTGGCTGTTTAAATTGCTTATTCACCATATTGTGTTATTAGGTGCTGCTTATCCACTATCAACTCAACCTGTAAGTATATGTAATGGTAATTAACTTATCTGTAATATACTTACTTACTTTTGCATCCATTAATGGTGATCATTTAGGATCATCCTTATCCAACTGGTATTGGTTATTATCCAGGCCCAAAACGGTTCTTTGGTAAGTTATAAATATTTTACACTTTAAAAAACTCTAAGTCATTGACATTAAAAGAAATCATATATATGTGACTTCATTTAAGAAAACGGACCACTTCCATTAAAACACCTCAAAAACATTCAGTTGTTATGACCACGACCATATATTTTTCAATGAATGTTTATATCTCAGTTTAAAAAAATTGAAATCAAAACTAGCATTCTTTAAAAGATAGCTTACATATACACAAGTGTTTTTTTTAAAAGTTTGATAGAAATGGTCCCTTATTGCAAATCATTCACATATTATACATCACTATTATCATTATAGCTAATAATGTCCCACCACCATATCTTGGTAGACCTGCTCCTACCCCACAGGCCCATTTGCAGGTAATATATGATAACTTCAACCAAATATATCATATGCATCTGTAACATATAACATCAAATGCTCGTTTATATATATGTGTGTGTGTGTGTGTGACCTGATTTGGGAAAAAGGACCGCTCCATTAAAGCATCTTGAAAACATATAGTTGTTGTGTACACAGCCATACATCTTTCAATGGATGTTTACTATTAAAAATTGCTTACAGGCATGCAAGTGTTTTTAAATGGTCGTATTGAAGTGGTCCTTTATTGCAAATCAGGCTACACACACACATATGTGGGTGTATGTGTGTGTGTAAGAACCCATACTTATATATATATATATATATATATATATATATATATAAGTATAGGTTCTTAAAGGCATATTAAATCACTTGGATGGTAATTTTTTAGGGAGGCACTAATGCAGTTGTAGTGCAGAGTCAGCCTTTTGTGATTGCAACTAGACTTCGTCCTATTGGTGATCATTTTCTGACATTGGGTGTTGTGCTCTCAATCTTGTGTGTCCTTTGTGGAACATGGCACGCACTTCTTTGTACTATTTCGGCCATCATCTTTTCTGAGAAGGTAACATTATAATTAATAATGTATGTAATAAATAGAAACTCAAATGAACTCTTTAGTACTATTGTTATGCCTAAATTTACAAAGAACTTGTGAAAGTTTAATTAAAAGTGCTTATATAATGAAGACAAGAATTTACATGATGTAATCAAAAAGCTTAATGATTTAAACATTTACATTATTGCTAAATATAATTTTTAAATATTAAATTTTATGGTGTTTTATATTTTTGTCTCACATAGGCTCGAGATGCTGATGCACGAGGTGACAATGAAGCTGCTCGTACTAATGGTCGTATTGCCCTTGGTCTTAACATTGGTGGTTTAGTTGCCTGGTTGGTTGTTATTGTTGGTGTTATTATTACTATTTATGTTATTGGTTCTTCTAACAGAAGCAATGTTTGCTATAGAAGTTCCTCTTCTGGTTATACACACAGTTATTACTGTTATAAATGAAGGAAAAAAGCCAGTCATGAAACTTTTGAAAAACATTTATAAGCAAATGCGTGTAGTTTATTGTATACAAAATAGTAGACACTTGCCTTTGTCAACTAGTTAATGTGATATATTATAATTGTTATATTTGTTTGATATTTTTTGTAAAATTAGTAATAAATGTATGCGTTAGTTACCTTAAATAATGATATTACTTTATATACGAGGGTCAGATCTAGAAAACAGTCAACATATATCTTATAAGGCTGTATAATATTCATGTTATTGTATTAATTGCGTAACAAATACCAAACAATATATTTTTTGTAGTAAAACGGCTTATTTTTATCGTGGATTTAAAAATTTTTTAATAAATACAAAGACTTTAGTAAAAAATTGCTAAAAAAATATTTTTATCTAAAACGCTATTTGTGTAACAATGAGCTTAATGTATCAATTTGTTCTCTGTGTAATTTATATCTCAGGTATGCATGTTGTGTTTTGAGCCTTGTAAGTTTAAATACACTTGTATACTAATTAATCAGGAACACATTATTGTTATCGTGCATAGCTTGTATCTGTTACTTTTAAATTCAAATGATAAAGTTTAATAATGTCCTTGTCAATTTGGTAGTTGATTCTATCTTTCCATTTCACTTCATTACTGACAATAATTTGAGCTGGTATGTATGTGATTGCTTTTTTAAATTGTTCATCATGTTTACATCAGTTTATACAAGGCATCTGAAAAATTCCGAATAATAGTTTATACAATTAATATTAACATGATGAATGTGAAATTTATGACTTGAAATGCGATTTTTTTATTAAACAGGATCTGAGAATTTAAATCACTAAGTGTCATTACTGCATAATTAAATTGTCTTGTGAGAGCTTATATTTTTAATATTTTTAACACTGTACCACACATCATGCTTTCTACGCTCTCTGCATGTATCGTTTAATTGGCCAATAAATGTCTAGCGATCTAGCCCCTCCTCCTTTTTGATAAGATGACGATCGGAGGAGGGTCTAGAAGCCTACTAGGCTTACTGCTCCATTGGGAATTAGTAAAATTTACATAATAGTTATAAATTTTTATAACACTGTACTATTTAACACTATGTAAGCATTGAGGTACTACCCCAAATTCCACACAAGCAATGGAGCAATACCCTACTCCCCTACTCAAAATGGAGGAGGGGTAGCTCGCTAGATAACCAATCGAGTTAGATAACCAATCAAGTAGTGCTGCGTTTGCAATTTTTAATATTGGATATTGCTGATTATAGAGGTGTCTTTTCTCAATTTGAGACTTATCTTGCTGTGTGGGTGTCTTCTCCATACTCTTAACATTGATGATGGAAGGTAAACCTTGTAAATCTACCTTTTATAATTTGTTTTGTCCGTGAACTGGTATATCATTGCTTTAGTGGTAATCTAGTCAATATATAAGTATACGGGTTTATAAATATTGATATATGTATCTTAATAACCAAAAATTTTATTTTTGTGATAATCTTGTTAATTTATAAGCACATGACTTTTAAAGCTTGATATAAGTAACTTAATAAACAAAGGCGTGTAGGAACATGTAACACTTTCTGCAGGTATGATATCTTGTTCTAATGAATATCATTTTCTTTCAAACTAGTACAATATCTGATAGTTACATTTTAATATAATGTCTGAGATGAGTGTTTCTTGTATTGTCCCTGAAAAAATTTATCAACATAAATACTTTAGCAGAAATTTGATCAATATATAAGTACATGATTTGATAAATATTGATATATGTATCTTAATAAGCAAAAGTTTGTAGGCACAAGTAATCCTCTATGAAAGTATGCTATCCTTTTGAATAAATAATACCTGTTATTATTAAACTAGTTGATTATTGAAAAAATACTCAAATCAGATTGGTTCATTAGCAGGCAATATTCTCCCATATTGACAAAAGGTTATTGCCCTTCTCTTATCTTATCTAATCTTTCAATCTACAAGTTGTTTACATACAGTTCAAACTTGCAGAGGTATGCCTTTTGCACAATTTATTTGCGTATATGAATTTAATTGGTTAGTTTAGATAGCAACCATCTGCGTCTATAGCAACCACTTAAGCATAGCAGCTGGAAAGTGAGTGAGCTAGGTCAGCATCAGTAACTGTGTTCAGTGTATTGTGTAGGATGCTTTCTGAGAGTGATAAGTTCTATTATTCCCAAGACATAGTTAGGGGTACAGAGGAATGGAATAATGCTACCTATAAGCCAATTGAAGAAGAAAGCGACCTACGTCAATTCATAGAAAATCAAGCAAACCTGAACACTCGAAAAAAGACAGTTTCGGATATGAAAATATGGGAACAATTCTGTTTGAGTCAAGGAGAAAATAGGAGTATGGCTGAAATTCCAACTAAGGAATTGGACTGTTTGCTCGGAGTTTTTTTAAGGAAATTGTTTAAAAAAGTAGAGAACCATACGAGCCCAGTTCCCTTACTTCATTTCATCGAAGTTTCAACCGACATCTAAGCCAGAATGGTGCTCAATTCAATATAATTACTGACAAAGAGTTCGTAATGTCCAGAGCAACACTTGCAGCAATTCATTCACTGACTGCACAATTCAAATCTCAATAAACCATCAATCTACATGTACTGATGGCTCAATCGAACCCCAACGTAAACGAAGATGCTTATTTATTGATGAAAGTGACTCAGATTGATCGAATTATATTATCTTTAATTATAATTCAGTGATGAATCATTAATAATAATTTTTAGTCTAAATAATAAATAAATTATTGCATTTGTTTTAGTCGGACAATACTGGAAAATATTCAGCTCTCGACTGCTGTATTGACCCGACCGAAGGGAGGGTCAATACTGCCAGTCTCGAGCTGAATATTTTCCCGTATTGCCATCCTACTCATGCAATAAATATATATTTATTATTATCTTTCAAAGTAGAGCATATCTATATATAGTTGAATGTTTGACATAATTATTATAATTGTTATATGAACGTTTTAATTCTTACTGTAAACTACATCACTCAGGAAGATTTTCGATGTTCAATGTACTTTGAAGACAACATAATATGATATATAATGTTTGTCAACAAGCAACAAAGCTAGACAGTAATCTATGAATATTATATTCACTAGTATTATCGGGTTATGATAGCTATTCAAATTATTAAAAATGTTCATTAAATTTATTTTTTAGGTGCTGCTTATCAACCATTATCTCATCCTGTAAGTAATTTATTAAAAATAAACCATATGTAATATATTTGTCTATGCATCATTAACTGTTGTCATTAGGGGCCTCCTCCCCATCATAATGGTTATTATTCAGGACAACAAACGTTCAGTAAGAATTATATATGATTTATACTTGACACATCTATTTAATTGTTGTAAAACAAATTCATATAAATATTATATTTTCATTATTAAATACAAATGTATACGATAATGCCCCACCACCATTTATAGGGCAACCCTCTTTTGGTTCAATGGACCAACAGCAGGTGAAAAATGATAACTTTAACAATGTAGATTTTATTTGTTACCTAATGTTTCTTTTTATAGCCAAAAGACAGTTGTTGGTGTTGCTGTTTTTCTTTCTGCAAGCAAAAGTAATGTTTACTCATTTCAACCAATAATTGTAAGAACACTATTTCAGGTAACTCACTGGGTGTTGCTATGGACTCCTTAAATATATTTGATTGGTTGTTGTATTGTATATATATAGTTTAGTTTAATTTTTTATTAATGAAGAATTATGTTCTCATTGTAGCTGATAGCCCACCTCCTTCATATTACAATGAAAGTGCTTATAATTGAGGTCCTTATTGTCAACATTAAGTAAATAAAACAAATGTTTAACATTACATCAAGCAAAAGGCAAATTAATAATTTTTATTTAATCCTTTGATATCTAAAAAGCACATGATCAATCTATGACTTTTCTTCCTTATTGTATATAGTAGGACAGATTCAATCTCGGACTACCATAATGAATCCTGTTGGAGATCACTACTTCACATTGGGTATTGTACTTACTATCATTTGTGTACTCTTAGGAATATAGCATTCTTTCTTCTGATCTATTCCAGCAATTACCTTCTCTATTTTGTTAATTACAGTACATATATAATAGACTTATATTGTACATTATACAATAAAAATAATAAAATGAAAAAAACTTAAGATTGAAACTCTTTTGAAATCAAATCAAATAAATAATAAATAAGTAAATACCTATTAAAGTTATAACAAAAGTAAATATGATGCCATGATCTTGTACTTAATGTTGTAACCTTTGTCTAGACCAGGGAGAGGAGTTGACTGAAGTTTGTGTAGGAGGATATGATTAGTGAGATCATAGTAGGCTAATATACACCTTCACGTAATTTACATATTTTTGCGAACCAACGTCACGCTAAAATCCGGCCCTCTTGTAAAAGTATTATATAGCTCACGTGATTCATTTTGTTTATAAAATATCACAATATCACTGACTATACAAATTCATAACGCAGGGATCTTGTCGAGATAAACTCAATTAACCTGTGGTGTTTGGTTTTGATAAAAGCTATCAACGGCAATAATGGAAGGTAAGAAATGTACAATTTGTTTCTCTATGTATAAATGTGCACTATACATGTATAAATAGATGTATAACTAAAAATGAGTTATAGTCACTAGTTGGTGCTCTGTTAATATATATATTATAGGGTGTGTGAAAAATTCATTGGCAAATTCTATATAGCAGTAATGTTATTTTCATTAGCATAACTGGTATGATTGACCTAACTACACTTTAAAGTGTACATATATGACTTGATTTGCAATAAGGGGACACTTCTCTCAAACAGTTTGTGAAAAAAGACCACAGTTAAAACACCTCAAAAATAGCTTCGTGTGCATACAATTACCAGGAATAGTTGTGCATCTATAGCAACTATAGTTATGAAAAACTGTTTTTTGGGAGTTTAAAAAGTGTTCCCTTTTCACATATCAGGTCACAAGTATTTGCCAGAAAAAGTTCCTTATTATGTATCAAACTCATAATAGGTTATTGAAATCAGACAAGGTAAATAAATTTCTGTGCATATGGTTTTAATAGAGATATCAGTCTGTTTATGTATTATATATAAATACACATGTCATTAAAAACGATGATAATTTTAACTTCAATTACTACGTAATCAATAAGATGCATGACCATGTTTTCCTAATATATATTATGTAATAGTCATGAATAATTAACATCATCTTATCATATTACTTCAAGGTCTATGGATTTATCATAGCAGATACAAACGTCTATTATTGTATTTAGTATTACTTTAGTATTACTTGTAATGACCCCATCAATACATTTCCCAACATAAATTCTTAACCTAATTAGTTTAGACATAACATAATATTATTATTATAAAAAAATGATGCATGTGATTGTTAAATAATTATTACATATAGTTGTGATAATTCTTTAAATAATTGAGATCACAACAACATATCTTTGTTGACACTTAATATTAACAACATTTAAATCAAATGATATCAAATTGTCCTTATTAATAAATTGATTTTTAAAATATAGCAATACTCATACAAGATTGTTACTAGATCCTTAATATAATATTAAAGTAATTCTAGTACATGTGCTCAACAAAAAATGAGATTGCAAACATTCAGAACCTACCAGCTGTAAGAATAATATAGATATACTACATATAATTGTCAGAAAAATATACAGTACATATATTATTAATTTTTCTTATGGATTCAATATAAATAAATACGCTTAGTGGCTGTTTAAATTGCTTATTCACCATATTTTATTCTTAGGTGCTGCTTATCCACTATCAACTCAACCTGTAAGTATATGTAATGGTAATTAACCTATCTGTAATATACTTACTTACTTTTGCATTCATTAATGGTGATCATTTAGGATCATCTTTATCCAACTGCTATTGGTTATCATCCAGGCCCAAAACAGTTCAATGGTAAGTTATAAATGTTTTACACTTTAAAACTCTAAGTCATTGACATTAAAAGAAATCATATATATGTGACTTCATTTAAGAAAATGGACCACTTCCATTAAAACACCTCAAAAATATGCAGTTGTTATGTACACAACCATATATTTTTCAATGAATGTTTACATAATTATATCTCAGTTTAAAAAAATAGATAACCCTGAAATCAAAACTAGCATTCTTTAAAAATAGCTTACATATATACAAGTGTTTTTTTAAAAGTTTGATAGAAGTGGTCCCTTATTGCAAATCTTGGACATATTATACATCACTATTATCATTATAGCTAATAATGTCCCACCACCATATCCTGGTAGACCTGCCCCTACCCCACAGGCCCATTGGCAGGTAATATATGATAACTTCAAGTAAATATATCATATGCATCTGTAACATATAACATCAAATGCTTATTTATATGTGTGTGTGTGTGTGTGACCTGATTTGGGAAAAAGGACCACTCCATTAAAACATCTTGAAAACATATAATTGTTGTGTACACAGTCATACATCTTTCAATGGATGTTTACTATTAAAAAATGCTTACAGGCATGCAAGTGTTTTTAAATGGTCGTATTGAAGTGGTCCTTTATTGCAAATCAGGCTACACACACACATGTGTGTGTGTAAGAACCCATACTTATATATATATATATATATATATATATAAATATAGGTTGTTAAAGGCATATTAAATCACTTGGATGCTAATTTTTAGGCAGGCACTAATGCAGTTGTAGTGCGGAGTCAGCCTTCTGTGATTACAACTAGACTTCGTCCTATTGGTGATCATTTTCTGACATTGGGTGTTGTGCTCACAATCTTGTGTTTGCTTTGTGGATCATGGCACGCACTTCTTTGTACTATTTCGGCCATCATCTTTTCTGAGAAGGTAACATTATAATTAATAATGTATGTAATAAATAGAAACTCAAATGAACTCTTTAGTACTATTGTTATGCCTAAATTTACAAAGAACTTGTGAAAGTTTAATTAAAAGTGCTTATATAATGAAGACAAGAATTTTCTTGATGTAATCAAAAATATTAATGATTTAAACATTTACATTATTGCTAAATATAATTTTTAAATATTAAATTTTACAGTGTTTTATATTTTTGTCTCACATAGGCTCGAAATGCTGATGCACGAGGTGACATTGAAGCTGCTCGTACTAATGGTCGTATTGCCCTTGGTCTTAACATTGGTGGTTTAATGGCTTGGGTGCTTGTTGTTGTTATTATTATTACTATTTATGCTATTGATTCTTCTGACAGAAACAATGTTTGCTATGGAAGTTCCTCTTCTGGCTCTGCATACAGTTATTACTGTTATAAATGAAATAAAGCCAGTCATGAAACTTTTGAAAAACATTTATAAGCAAATGGGTTAAGTTTTATTGTATACAAAATAGTAGACACTCGCCTTTGTCAATTAGTTAATGTGATATATTATAATTGTTATATTTGTTTGATATGCTTTGTAAAATTAGTAATAAATGTATGCTTTATTTACCTTAAATAATGATATTACTTTATATACGAGGGTCAGATCTAGAAAACAGTCAACATATATCTTATGATAAGGCTCCATAATATTCAAGTTATTGTACTAATTGCGTAACAAATACCAAACAATATATTTTTTGTAGTAAAACGGCTTATTTTTATCGTGGATTTAAAAAATTTCTAATAAATACAAAGACTTTAGTAAAAAATTGCTAGAAAAATATTTTTATCTAAAACGCTATTTGTGTAACAATGAGCTTAATGTATCAATAATTTACAATAATTTAAATGATAATTTACAATTTTTTTGATATGCTTTGTATAATCTCTATTTATTGCATGCCTTAATTAGTTTAAACACTGATATTACTTTGTAAATGAATGTCAGAAACCAGTCAACATATCAATGAGGGTCAGAAACTTACCAATACTTTATATGATAAGGTTGCAGAATACTCATGTTTGTGTATTAAGATTCATTATTATATTACTGGAGTATGATGATATTGTTCTTATTAGAAATTAATAATTTCTAATAAATCAAGAAGCCAGATCACAGTTGACCAATTCACCTAACAAAACTATCCATGTAAGATTTAAGTATCATACCTTATGCTTTTCTATATTGCTATTATAGAATAATATATTATAATTATAATAATATATTACGGTATTAAAGCTCTCTTTTAACTAAGTCATATATTGTGTTAAATGAGTATTAAGGAGCTACTATAAATAATTTGTTTTGGATCCAGTTAATGTATATAATAAATGTATGGCTGGTGTAGTTAAAACTTGCTGCAATAATATTTTCATCTAAAATGCTATTAGTAAATAAAGTTCATTAATGAATCAATTAGTGGTTTATATAGCTTATATTCAGGTATGCATTCTGATTATTGAGCCTTCTGTATTCAATGCATTTATATATTAATATTATCTGAAACACAATAGGTCCTAGTAAAATTACTTGTATTGTGTATAAATGTCACGTAAAAGGTGATTGGTTGATTTAGCTAATGTGTAGTTATACAGGTTGCATATACAAACAGTAACCATAATACTATAATAAACTATGAAATAGTAGTACATTAGCAATGAAAACAATATTGTATTTATTATTTGACAAAAAATTGCAATTGTTAAAATAAAGGGAAACTTAATATTACTTGTTAAATGTTGAAACAGTTTCGCATATTGTCTATAAACTAAAAACATCAACAATTTTCCTATGCCAAACAATGAAGGAAATAACTATATTATTACTGAGATAAAAATTTTTGTCGACAAGCGACAAAAGTACACTATATTTTATTGATGTCGTGTTACATAGTGTTTTTATGTTATTATAATTACTCCTATCTCTAGAAGGTGTTGGTCAGCCACAATTAATTCGATTTATAAGTACCATTAATCAGGTATGGGGCCAAGTACATTGGTTAAGTACTATAAGTATAGCTAATTATGACAGTGCATCATATATACATGGGTTTAGTTCAGTTGACTACAAAGCATCTGAAAAAAATCAAAAATAGAGCAATAAGTCCTGAATTTTTGTTGTAATAAAAAAACCAGTGCCAGCCTTTAGTGATTACAAGTACCTTTCGTGAAATTGTTGATCATTATCTGACAATGGGTATTGTGCTCACAATCTTATGATTTGGTCAGGCCAGGAAGAACATTACACTGAAAATATCTTGGGAAGATACAATGAATGATATGATTTGATTGAATAAATTAATGTGTTATATATTTATGTGATTGTTAAATGTAAGAAAAGCTAGAAAAGATTCTTCAGTATTATACCGTCTTATTATTTTGTCTCATATAGGCTTGAGATGCTGATGCACAAGGACACATTGAAGCTGCTCACACTCATGGTTTTATTGCCCTTGGTCTTAATGTTTGTGGTTTACTGTCTGGAATATTAGTTGTTGTTGGTGTTGTTATAGCTATTGCTATTGTTCTTTCTGAAAATGAAAATACTGTTTGCTACGGATACAATGAAGATTATGACTATACATACAGCTATCACTGTTAGAAATAAAGTAATAAAGCCTGTCATGTAACTCATGGAACAATTTGATATGTAGATATCACTAGTTTACATGATTAATGTGTCAATACTTTGTGTTTTTCAATTATTGCTGTTATTGGCTAATATATTGTATTTTTAAAACACTAATACAAATAAGCTATATATATATATATATACTGAATATTTTTATGGGAGTTACTATAACAGAATTGCTTTGGGTTTAGTTAATGTAATATATTATATTTTTTATGTAATAAAAATTGCTAGAATTTTGTTTTGCTAGAATTTTTTTTGTAAAAGTTATGAATAATCAATTTGTGATTTATATAGCTTATATCTAAGGTATTTATGTTGGTTGTTGAGCCTTGTAAATTCAAATATGCTTTTATATTAATATAATCTGAACACGAAAGGTCTTGTTGAAATTACTTGTTATTGTCTGTACAATATCACTGTAAGTGATTAAATAATAAAAACTAATACATGGCATACAGGTTGCATATGCAAAAGTAAACATAACACTGTAATATACTATAAAAAGTAGTACATTAGTAATGAAAATATTTTAATGCTTTTTTCACTTGCAATTGTAACCTCTAAAACAATATAATGGTTAAAACAACCAGTTAAAATTATACATTGATATAGCTTATATCTTTACTTGTACATATCTTCATATTCAGATAAGAAATGTAATATTACTTGTTAAATGTAAAAATAGTTTGCTATATTGTCTATGAGCTTGTTTTACAAACAATTTTCATGCATAGCATTCCATCTGCCAAACAATGAAGGAAATAACTATGAACAACATCACTGGGATATAAAGATGTTTGTCAACAAGCACAAAGCTAGACTACATCTTTGTAATTGCTGATAATATCTCTAGAAGTGTTTCTTTAAATTTATGTTTTTTTTTAAGATGTTGGTCGTCTACTTTCACTACATTATTATAATAAAAACTATTTCCATTACTATAAACTATAGTTTTGTATTTGCTGATATCTCTAGAATTGTTTCTTTAAAATTTTTTTTTAAAGATGTTGGTCATCTACTTTCTACTAAATTTGTAAGTAATACTTCATTACATTGTTATAATAATAAGTATTTCCATTGATATATCGTAAAATAATATTCTAACAATTATGTACATGCATCTCTTTCTCCACATAGAGAAAGGTATTATCTACACCACAACATTTTAAAGTTTGTCATATTGTATCTAAATAACTGAAAAACTTATTTGTAATAATTATTAATGAAGAATAGTGGTATCATTGTAGCTGATAACCCACCCATCTTCATATTACAATGAAAGTGCTTATAATTGAGGTCCTTATTGTCAACATTTAGTAAATAAAACAAATGTTTAACATTACATCAAGCAAAAGCAAATTAATAATTTTTATTTAATCCTTTGATATCTAAAAAGCACATGATCAATCTATGATTTTTCTTCCTCATTGTACATAGTGGCACAGAAACAATCTCAGACTACCATAATGAATCCTGTTGGAGATCACTACTTCACATTGGGTATTGTACTTACTATCATTTGTGTGCTCTTAGGAATGTAGTATGCTTTCTTCTGATCTATTCCAGCAATTACCTTCTCTATTTTGTTAATTACAGTACATATATAATAGACGTATTGTACATTATACAATAAAAATAATAAAATGAAAAAAGTTAAGATTGAAACTCTTATCAAATCAAATGAAATAAATAATAAGTAAGTAAAGATATTAAAGTTAGAACAAAAGTAAATATAATCACCATGATCTTGTACGTAATGTTGTAACCTTTGTCTAGGCCAGGGAGAGGAGTTGACTGAAGTTTGTGTAGGAGGATATGATGAATGAGATCATAGAAGGCACTTTCACGTAAGTTATACATATTTTTGCGAGCATACGTCACGCTATAATCCGGCCTCTTGTAAGAATATTATATACCTCACGTGATTCATTTTGTTTATAAAATATCACAATATCACTGACTATACAAATTCATAACGCAGGGATCTTGTCGAGATAAACTCAATTAACCTGTGGTGTTTGGTTTTGATAAAAGCTATCAACGGCTGTAATGGAAGGTAAGAAATGTACAATTTGTTTCTTTATCTTTAAGTGTGCACTATACATGTATATGCTAAATGGATGTATAACTAAAAATGGCATTGTGTTTTAGTCACTAGCTAGTGCTCTGTTAATATATATTTTATAGAGTGTGTGAAAAATTCATTAGCAAATTCTATATAGCAGTAATGTTTTTTTGTTAGGAATATATGCATAACTGACCTAACTACACTTTAAAGTGTACATATATGACCTGATTTGCAATAAGAGGACACTTCTATCAAATGGTTTGTGAAAAACAACCACAGTTAAAACACCTCAAAAATAGCTTTGTGTACATACAATTACCATGAATAGTTGTGCATCTATAGCAACTGTAGTTTTACAAAACTGTTTTTTTGGGAGTTTAAACAGTGTTCCCTATTCACATATCAAGTCACAAGTGTTTGCCTGAAAAGGTTCCTTATTATGTATACATCTTATCATATTACTTCAAGGTTTATGGATTTATCATAACAGATACAATACAATGTCTATTATTTTAATTTAGTATTACCTGTAATGTCCCCATCAAAACATTTCCCAACAGAAATTCTTAACCTAATTAGTCTAGGCATGACATAACATTATTATTATAAAATATATGATGTGATTGTTAAATAGTTATTACATATACTTATAATACTTCTTTAAATAATTGAGGTCACAAAAACATATCATTCTACTTTATTGACACTTAATATTAACAACATTTAAAACAAATGATATCAAATTCTTATTAATAAATCAATTTAAATATGGCAATACTCATACAAGATTGTTACTAGATCCTTAATATAATATTAAAGTAATTCTAGTACATGTGCTCAATAGAAAGTGATTGCAAACATTCAGAACCAATAAGAGTGTGATAGAAAGTTGTAAGCAGAATATAGATATACTACATATAATTGTCAGAAAATGTCAATATACAGTACATATATTATTAATTTTTCTTATGGATTCAATATAAATAAATATGCTTAGTGGCTGTTTAAATTGCCTATTCACATATTTTGTTATTAGGTGCTGCTTATCCATTATCAACTCAACCTGTAAGTATATGTAATGGTAATTAACCTATCTGTAATACACTTACTTATTTTAGCATCCATTTTCATAATTAATATTGATCATTTAGGATCATCCTTATCCAACTGCTATTGGTTATTATCCAGGCCCAAAACAGTTCAATGGTAAGTTATAAATGTTTTACACTTTAAAAACTCTAAGTCATTGACATTTAAAGAAATCATATATATATGACTTCATTTAAGAAAATGGACCACTTCCATTAAAACACCTCAAAAACATGCAGTTGTTATGTTCACAACCATATATTTTTCAATGAATGTTAACATAATTATATCTCAGTTTTAAAAAAAATTGAAATCAAAACTAGCATTCTTTAAAAGATAGCTTACATATATACAAGTGTTTTTAAAAGTTTGATAGAAGTGGTTCCTCATTGCAAATCATGCACATATTATACATCACTATTATCATTATAGCTAATAATGTCCCAACACCATATCTTGGTAGACCTGCTCCTATCCCACAGGCCCATTGGCAGGTAATATATGATAACTTCAACCAAATATATCATATGCATCTGTAACATATAACATCAAATGCTTATTTTTATATATATGTGTGTGTGTGTGTGTGCGTGTGCGACCTGATTTGGGAAAAAGGACCACTCCATTAAAACATCTTGAAAGCATATAGTTGTTGTGTACACAGCCATACATCTTTCAATGGATGTTTACTATTAAAAATTGCTTACAAGGCACGCAAGTGTTTTTAAATGGTCGTATTGAAGTGGTCCCATATTGCAAATCAGGCTACACACACATATATGTGTGTGTGTGTATGTAAGAACCTATACTTTATATATATATATATATATAAATATAGGTTGTTAAAGGCATATTAAATCACTTGGATGCTAATTTTTTAGAGAGACACTAATGCAGTTGTAGTGCAGAGTCAGCCTTCTGGGATTGCACCTACATTTCCTCCTATTGGTGATCATTTTCTGACATTGGGTGTTGTGCTTTCAGTCTTGTGTGTCCTTTGTGGAACATGGCACGCACTTCTTTGTACTATTTCGGCCATCATCTTTTCTGAGAAGGTAATATTATAATTAATAATGTATGTAATAAATAGAAACTCAAATGAACTCTTTAGTACTATTGTTATGCCTAAATGTACAAAGAACTTGTTAAAGTTTAATTAAAAGTGCTTATATAATGAAGACAAGAATTTACATGATGTAATCAAAAATATTAATGATTTAAACATTTACATTATTGCTAAATATAATTTTTAAATATTAAATTTTATGGTGTTTTATATTTTTGTCTCACATAGGCTCGAGATGCTGATGCACGAGGTGACATTGAAGCTGCTCGTACTAATGGTCGTATTGCCCTTGGTCTTAACATTGGTGGTTTAGTTGCCTGGTTGCTTGTTATTGTTGGTGTTATTATTACTATTTCTGTTATTGATTCTAACAGAAACAATGTTTGCTATGCCTACTCTTCTGGCCATACATACAGTTATTACTGTTAGAAATGAAGGAAAAAAAGCCAGTCATGAAACCTTTGAAAAACATTTATAAGCAAATGTGTTTAGTTTATTGTATACAAAATAGTAGACACTTGCCTTTGTCAACTCGTTAACGTGATATATTATAATTGTTATATTTGTTTGAAATGCTTTGTAAAATTAGTAATATATGTAAGGTTTAGTTATCTTAAATGATATTACTTTATATACGAGGGTCAGATCTAGAAAACAGTCAACATATATCTTATGATAAGGCTGCATAATATTCAAGTTATTGTATTAATTGCGTAACAAATACCAAACAATATATTTTTTTGTAGTAAATATATTTTTATCACTGTTACCACATGTTTTCTACGCTCTCTGGCCAATAAATGTCTAGCGATCTAATCCCTCCTCCTTTTTGATAAGCTGACAATAGGAGGAGGGTCTAGAAGCCTACTAGGCTTACTGCTCCATTGGGAATTAGTGGAATTTACATAAAAGTTATAAATTTTTATAACACTGTACTATCTAACACTATGTAAGCATTGAGGTACTACCACAAATTCCACACAAGCAATGGAGCAAAACCCTCCTCCCCTACTCAAAGTGGAGGAGGGCTAGCTCGCTAGATAACCATTGGAGTTAGATAACCAATCAACAAGTAGTGCTGCGTTCATAATTTTTAATATTGGATATTGCTGATTATAGAGGTGTCTTTTCTCAATTTGAGACTTATCTTGCTGTGTGGGTGTCTTGTCCACACTGAACTGGTATATCATTGTTTTAGTGGTAATCTAGTCAATATGGGTTTATAAATATTGATATATGTATCTTAATAACCAAAAATTTTATTTTTGTGATAATCTTGTTGATTTATAAGCACATGACTTTTTAAAGCTTGATATAAGTAACTTAATAAACAAAGGCGTGTAGGAACATGTAACACTTTCTGCAGGTATGATATCTTGTTCTAATTAATATCATTTTCTTTCAAACTAGTACAATATCTATTAGTTACATTTTAATATAATGTCTGAGATATGAGTGTTTCTTGTATTGTCCCTGAAAAAATTTATCAACATAAATACTTTAGCGGTAATTTGGTCAATATATAAGTACGTGATTTGATAAATATTGATATATGTATCTTAATAAGCAAAAGTTTACCCTCTATGAAAGTATGCTATCTTTTTGAATAAATAATACTTGTTATTATCATCTTTCAAAGTAGTGTGATATTTATATATAGTTGAATGTTTGACATAATTATTATAATTGCTATATGAACTTTTTAATTCTTACTGTAAAGTACATCACTCAGGAAGATTTTCGATGTTCAATGTGCTTTAAAGACAAGTTAATATGATATATAATGTTTGTCAACAAGCAACAAAGCTAGACAGTAATCTATGAATATCATATTCACTTGTGTTACTGGATTATTATAGCTATTCATATTTTTAAAAATGTTCATTAAATTTATTTTTTAGATGCTGCTTATCAACCATTATCTCATCCTGTAAGTAATATAGAAATAAACCATATATAATGTATTTGTCTATGCATCATTAACTGTTGTCATTAGGGGCCTCCTCCCCATCATAATGGTTATTATTCAGGACAACAAACACTCAGTAAGAAGTTATATATGATTTATACTTGACACATGTATTTAATTGTTGTCAAACAAAGTCATATAAATATTAGATTTCATTATTAAATACAAATGTATATGATAATACCCCACCACCATTTATAGGGCAAACTTCTTTTGGTTCAATGGGCCAACAGCAGGTGAAAAATGATAACTTTAACAATGTAGATTTTATTTGTCACCTAATGTTTCTTTTTATAGCCAAAAGACAGTTGTTGGTGTTGCTGTTTTTCTTTCTGCAAGCAAAAGTAATGTTTACTCATTTCAACCAATAATTGTAAGGACACTATTTCAGGTAACTCACTGGGTGTTGCTATGGACTCCTTAAATATATTTTGATTGGTTGTTGTATTGTATATATATAGTTTGGTTTAATTTGTTGATTTTTAATATTGCTTATCAAAACTAACATGAAGTCTGAAACGTCCTTTCACAGAAAAGACTATGGTCATCGCTATTTTCATACAGCTATTTCTGTTAAAAAATAAAATTATAAAGTTAGTCGTGAAACTCATGGAAAATGTGATATGTAGATTTGTTTAGTTCATTGAATACAAAGTAGAAACTTACTTTTGTCATCCAGTTATTGTGATAATTTACAATTATTTTTTGATATGCTTTGTATAATCTCTATTGATTGCATGCCTTAATACTTTAAACACTGATATTACTTTGTAAATGAATATCAGGAACCAGTCAACATATCAATGAGGGTCAGAAACTTACCAATACTTTATATGATAAGGTTGCAGAATACTCATGTTTGTGTATTAAGATTCATTATTATATTACTGGAGTATGATGACATTATTCTTATTAGAAATTTATACTTTCTAGTAAATCAAGAAGCCAGATCACAGTTGACCAATTAACCTGACAAAACTATCCATGTAAGATTTAAGTATCATATCTTATGCTTTTCTATATTGCTATTATAGAATAATATATTATAATTATAATAATATATTACGGTATTAAAGCTCTCCTTTAACTAAGTCATATATTGTGTTGAATGAGTATTAAGGAGCTACTATAAATAATTTGTTTTGGATCCAGTTAATGTATATAATAAATGTATGGCTGGTGTAGTTAAAACTTGCTGCAATAATATTTTCATCTAAAATGGCATTAGTAAACAAATTTCATTAATGAATCAATTTGTGGTTTATATAGCTTATATTCAGTATGCATTCAGGTTATTGAGCCTTCTGTATTCAATGCATTTTTATATTAATATTATCTGAAACACAATAGGTCCTAGTAAAATTACTTGTATTGTGTATAAATGTCATGTAAAAGGTGATTGGTTGATTTAGCTAATGTGTGGTTATACAGGTTGCATATACAAACAGTAACCATAATACTATAATGAACTATGAAATAGTAGTACATTAGCAATGAAAACAATATTGTATTTATTATTTGACAAAAAAATTGCAATTGTTAAAATAAAGGGAAACTTAATATTACTTGTTAAATGTTGAAACAGTTTAGCATATTGTCTATAAACTAAAAACATCAACAATTTTCCTATCCCAAACAATGAAGGAAATAACTATATTATTACTGAGATAAAAATTTTTGTCGACAAGCGACAAAAGTACACTATATTTTATTGACGTCATGTTATATAGTGTTTTTATGTTATTATAATTACTCCTATCTCTAGAAGGTGTTGGTCAGCCACAATTAATTCGATTTATAAGTACCATTAATCAGGTATGGGGCCAAGTACATTGGTTAAGTACTATAAGTATAGCTAATTATGACAGTGCATCATATATACATGGGTTTAGTTCAGTTGACTACAAAGCATCTGACAAAAAATCAAAAATAGAGCAATAAGTCCTGAATTTTTGTTGTAATAAAAAAAACCAGTGCCAGCCTTTAGTGATTACAAGTACCTTTCATGAAATTGTTGATCATTATCTGACAATGGGTATTGTGCTCACAATCTTATGATTTGGTCAGGCCAGGAAGAACATTACACTGAAAATATCTTGGGAAGATACAATGAATGATATGATTTGATTGAATAAATTAATGTGTTAAATATTTATGTGATTGTTAAATGTAAGAAAAGCTAGAAAACATTCTTCAGTATTATATCGTCTTTCTATTTTGTCTCATATAGGCTTGAGATGCTGATGCACAAGGACGCATTGAGGCTGCTCACACTCATGGTTCTATTGCCCTTGGTCTTAATGTTTGTGGTTTACTGTCTTGAATATTAGTTGTTGTTGGTGTTGTTATAGCTATTGCTATTGTTCTTTCTGAAAATGAAAATACTGTTTGCTACGGATACAATGAAGATTATGACTATACATACAGTTATCACTGTTAGAAATAAAGTAATGAAGCCTGTCATGTAACTCATGGAACGATTTGATATGTAGATATGACTAGTTTACATGATTAATGTGTCAATACTTTGTGTTTTTCAATTATTGCTGTTATTGGCTAATATATTGTATTTTTAAAACACTAATACAAATAAGTTATATATATATATATATATATATATATATACTGAATATTTTTATGGGAGTTACTATAACAGAATTGCTTTGGGTTTAGTTAATGTAATATATTATATTTTTTTATGTAATAAAAATTGCTAGAATTTTGTTTTGCTAGAATTTTTTTTGTAAAAGTTATGAATAATCAATTTGTGATTTATATAGCTTATATCTAAGGTATTTATGTTGGTTGTTGAGCCTTGTAAATTCAAATATGCTTTTATATTAATATAATCAGAACATGCAAGGTCTTGTTGAAATTACTTGTTATTGTCTGTACAATATCACTGTAAGTGATTAAATAATAAAAACTAATACATGGCATACAGGTTGCATATGCAAAAGTAAACATAACACTGTAATATACTATAAAAAGTAGTACATTAGTAATGAAAATATTTTAATGCTTTTTTCACTTGCAATTGTAACCTCTAAAACAATATAATGGTTAAAATAACCAGTTAAAATTATATATTGACATAGCTTATATCTGTACTTGTACATATCTTCATATTCAGATAAGAAATGTAATATTACTTGTTAAATGTAAAAAATAGTTTGCCATATTGTCTATGAGCTTGTTTTACAAACAATTTTCATACATAGCATTCCATCTGCCAAACAATGAAGGAAATAACTATGAACAACATCACTGGGATATAAAGATGTTTGTCAACAAGCACAAAGCTAGACTACATGCATCTTTGTAATTGCTGATAATATCTCTAGAAGTGTTTCTTTAAATTCATGTTTTTTTAAAGATGTTGGTCATCTACTTTCATTACTTTCATTACAAAACTATTTCCATTACTATAAACTATAGTTTTGTATTTGCTGATATCTCTAGAACTGTTTCTTTAAATTTTTTTTTTAAAGATGTTGGTCATCTACTTTCTACTAAATTTGTAAGTAGTACTTCATTACATTGTTATAATAATAACTATTTCCATTGATATATTGTAAAATAATATTCTAATAATTATGTACATGCATCTCTTTCTCCACATAGAGAAAGGTATTATCTACACCACAACATTTTAAAGTTTGTCATATTGTATCTAAATAACTGAAAAACTTATTTGTAATAATTATTAATGAAGAATTATGTTCTCATTGTAGCTGATAACCCACCTATCTTCATATTACAATAAAAGTGGTTATAATCGAGGTCCTTATTGTCAACATTAAGTAAATAAAACAATTGTTTAACATTACATCAAGCAAAGGCAAAATTTTTTATTTAATCCTTTGATATCTAAAAAGCACATGATCAATCTATGATTTTTCTTCCTTATTGTATATAGTGGCATAGAAACAATCTCAGACTACCATAATGAATCCTGTTGGAGATCACTACTTCACATTGGGTATTGTACTTACTATCATTTGTGTGCTCTTAGGAATGTAGTATGCTTTCTTCTGATCTATTCCAGCAATTACCTTCTCTATTTTGTTAATTACAGTACATATATAATAGACTTATTGTACATTATACAATAAAAATAATAAAATGAAAAAAGTTAAGATTGAAACTCTTATCAAATCAAATCAAATAAATAATAAGTAAGTAAATATATTAAAGTTAGAACAAAAGTAAATATAATCACTATGATCTTGTACTTAATGTTGTAACCTTTATCTAGGCCAGGGAGAGGAGTTGACTGAAGTTTGTGTAGGAGGATATGATGAATGTGATCATAGAAGGGACTTTCACGTAGTTATACATATTTTTGCGAACATACGTCACGCTATAATCCGGCCTCTTGTAAGAATATTATATAGCTCACGTGATTCATTTTGTTTATAAAATATATACTGACTATACAAATTCATAACGCAGGGATCTTGTCGAGATAAACTCAACCTGTGGTGTTTGCTTTTGATAAAAGCTATCAACGGCTGTAATGGAAGGTAAGAAATGTACAATTCGTTTCTTTATCTTTAATGTGCACTATACATGTATATGCTAAATGGATGTATAACTAAAAATGGCATTGCGTTTTAGTCACTAGCTAGTGCTCTGTTAATATATATTCTATAGAGTGTGTGAAAAATTCATTAGCAAATTCTATATAGCAGTAATGTTTTTTTTTGTTAGCAATATATGCATAACTGACCTAACTACACTTTAAAGTGTACATATATGACCTGATTTGCAAAAATAGGGACACTTCTATCAAATGGTTTGTGAAAAACAACCACAGTTAAAACACCTCAAAAATAGCTTTGTGTACATACAATTACCATGAATAGTTGTGCATCTATAGCAACTGTAGTTTTGCAAACTGTTTTTTTGGGAGTTTAAAAAGTGTTCCCTATTCACATATCAAGTCACAAGTGTTTGCCTGAAAAGGTTCCTTATTATGTATGCATCTTATCATATTACTTCAAGGTTTATGGATTTATCATAACAGATACAATACAATGTGTATTATTTTAATTTAGTATTACCTGTAATGTCCCCATCAATACATTTCCCAACAGAAATTCTTAACCTAATTAGTCTAGACATAACATAACATTATTATTATAAAATAAATGATGTGATTGTTTAACAATTATTACATATACTTGTGATAATTCTTTAAATAATTGAGGTCACAAAAACATATCATTCTACTTTGTTGACACTTAATATTAACAACATTTAAAACAAATGATATCAAATTCTTATTAATAAATCAATTTAAATATGGGCAATACTCATACAAGATTGTTACTAGATCCTTAATATAATATTAAAGTAATTTTAGTACATGTGCTCAATAGAGAGTGATTACAAACATTCAGAACCAATAAGAGTGTGATAGAAAGTTGTAAGCAGAATATAGATATACTACATATAATTGTCAGAAAATGTCAATATACAGTACATATATTATTAATTTTTCTTATGGATTCAATATAAATAAATACACTTAGTGGCTGTTTAAATTGCCTAATCACCATATTTTGTTATTAGGTGCTGCTTATCCACTATCAACTCAACCTGTAAGTATATGTAATGGTAATTAACCTATCTGTAATATACTTACTTATTTTAGCATCCATTTTCATAATTAATATTGATCATTTAGGATCATCCTTATCCAACTGCTATTGGTTATTATCCAGGCCCAAAACAGTTCAATGGTAAGTTATAAATGTTTTACACTTTAAAAACTCTAAGTCATTGACATTTAAAGAAATCATATATATATGACTTCATTTAAGAAAATGGACCACTTCCATTAAAACACCTCAAAAACATGCAGTTGTTATGTTCACAACCATATATTTTTCAATGAATGTTAACATAATTATATCTCAGTTTTAAAAAAAAATTGAAATCAAAACTAGCATTCTTTAAAAGATAGCTTACATATATACAAGTGTTTTTAAAAGTTTGATAGAAGTGGTTCCTTATTGCAAATCATGCACATATTATACATCACTATTATCATTATAGCTAATAATGTCCCAACACCATATCTTGGTAGACCTGCTCCTATCCCACAGGCCCATTGGCAGGTAATATATGATAACTTCAACCAAATATATCATATGCATCTGTAACATATAACATCAAATGCTTATTTTTATATATATGTGTATGTGTGTGTGTGCGTGTGCGACCTGATTTGGGAAAAAGGACCACTCCATTAAAACATCTTGAAAGCATATAGTTGTTGTGTACACAGCCATACATCTTTCAATGGATGTTTACTATTAAAAATTGCTTACAAGGCACGCAAGTGTTTTTAAATGGTCGTATTGAAGTGGTCCCATATTGCAAATCAGGCTACACACACATATATGTGTGTGTGTGTATGTAAGAACCTATACTTTATATATATATATATATATATATATATATATATATATAAATATAGGTTGTTAAAGGCATATTAAATCACTTGGATGCTAATTTTTTAGAGAGACACTAATGCAGTTGTAGTGCAGAGTCAGCCTTCTGGGATTGCACCTACATTTCGTCCTATTGGTGATCATTTTTTGACATTGGGTGTTGTGCTTTCAGTCTTGTGTGTCCTTTGTGGAACATGGCACGCACTTCTTTGTACTATTTCGGCCATCATCTTTTCTGAGAAGGTAATATTATAATTAATAATGTATGTAATAAATAGAAACTCAAATGAACTCTTTAGTACTATTGTTATGCCTAAATGTACAAAGAACTTGTTAAAGTTTAATTAAAAGTGCTTATATAATGAAGACAAGAATTTACATGATGTAATCAAAAATATTAATGATTTAAACATTTGCATTATTGCTAAATATAATTTTTAAATATTAAATTTTATGGTGTTTTATATTTTTGTCTCACATAGGCTCGAGATGCTGATGCACGAGGTGACATTGAAGCTGCTCGTACTAATGGTCGTATTGCCCTTGGTCTTAACATTGGTGGTTTAGTTGCCTGGTTGCTTGTTATTGTTGGTGTTATTATTACTATTTCTGTTATTGATTCTAACAGAAACAATGTTTGCTATGCCTACTCTTCTGGCCATACATACAGTTATTACTGTTAGAAATGAAGGAAAAAAAGCCAGTCATGAAACCTTTGAAAAACATTTATAAGCAAATGTGTTTAGTTTATTGTATACAAAATAGTAGACACTTGCCTTTGTCAACTCGTTAACGTGATATATTATAATTGTTATATTTGTTTGAAATGCTTTGTAAAATTAGTAATATATGTAAGGTTTAGTTATCTTAAATAATGATATTACTTTATATACGAGGGTCAGATCTAGAAAACAGTCAACATATATCTTATGATAAGGCTGCATAATATTCAAGTTATTGTATTAATTGCGTAACAAATACCAAACAATATATTTTTTTGTAGTAAATATATTTTTATCACTGTTACCACATGTTTTCTACGCTCTCTGGCCAATAAATGTCTAGCGATCTAATCCCTCCTCCTTTTTGATAAGCTGACAATAGGAGGAGGGTCTAGAAGCCTACTAGGCTTACTGCTCCATTGGGAATTAGTGAAATTTACATAAAAGTTATAAATTTTTATAACACTGTACTATCTAACACTATGTAAGCATTGAGGTACTACCACAAATTCCACACAAGCAATGGAGCAAAACCCTGCTCCCCTACTCAAAATGGAGGAGGGCTAGCTCGCTAGATAACCATTGGAGTTAGATAACCAATCAACAAGTAGTGCTGCGTTCATAATTTTTAATATTGGATATTGCTGATTATAGAGGTGTCTTTTCTCAATTTGAGACTTATCTTGCTGTGTGGGTGTCTTGTCCACACTGAACTGGTATATCATTGTTTTAGTGGTAATCTAGTCAATATGGGTTTATAAATATTGATATATGTATCTTAATAGCCAAAAATTTTATTTTTGTGATAATCTTGTTGATTTATAAGCACATGACTTTTTAAAGCTTGATATAAGTAACTTAATAAACAAAGGCGTGTAGGAACATGTAACACTTTCTGCAGGTATGATATCTTGTTCTAATTAATATCATTTTCTTTCAAACTAGTACAATATCTATTAGTTACATTTTAATATAATGTCTGAGATATGAGTGTTTCTTGTATTGTCCCTGAAAAAATTTATCAACATAAATACTTTAGCGGTAATTTGGTCAATATATAAGTACGTGATTTGATAAATATTGATATATGTATCTTAATAAGCAAAAGTTTACCCTCTATGAAAGTATGCTATCTTTTTGAATAAATAATACTTGTTATTATCATCTTTCAAAGTAGTGTGATATTTATATATAGTTGAATGTTTGACATAATTATTATAATTGCTATATGAACTTTTTAATTCTTACTGTAAAGTACATCACTCAGGAAGATTTTCGATGTTCAATGTGCTTTAAAGACAAGTTAATATGATATATAATGTTTGTCAACAAGCAACAAAGCTAGACAGTAATCTATGAATATCATATTCACTTGTGTTACTGGATTATTATAGCTATTCATATTTTTAAAAATGTTCATTAAATTTATTTTTTAGATGCTGCTTATCAACCATTATCTCATCCTGTAAGTAATATAGAAATAAACCATATATAATGTATTTGTCTATGCATCATTAACTGTTGTCATTAGGGGCCTCCTCCCCATCATAATGGTTATTATTCAGGACAACAAACACTAGTAAGAAGTTATATATGATTTATACTTGACACATGTATTTAATTGTTGTCAAACAAAGTCATATAAATATTAGATTTCATTATTAAATACAAATGTATATGATAATACCCCACCACCATTTATAGGGCAAACTTCTTTTGGTTCAATGGGCCAACAGCAGGTGAAAAATGATAACTTTAACAATGTAGATTTTATTTGTCACCTAATGTTTCTTTTTATAGCCAAAAGACAGTTGTTGGTGTTGCTGTTTTTCTTTCTGCAAGCAAAAGTAATGTTTACTCATTTCAACCAATAATTGTAAGGACACTATTTCAGGTAACTCACTGGGTGTTGCTATGGACTCCTTAAATATATTTTGATTGGTTGTTGTATTGTATATATATAGTTTGGTTTAATTTGTTGATTTTTAATATTGCTTATCAAAACTAACATGAAGTCTGAAACGTCCTTTCACAGAAAAGACTATGGTCATCGCTATTTTCATACAGCTATTTCTGTTAAAAAATAAAATTATAAAGTTAGTTGTGAAACTCATGGAAAATTTGATATGTAGATTTGTTTAGTTCATTGAATACAAAGTAGAAACTTACTTTTGTCATCCAGTTATTGTGATAATTTACAATTATTTTTTTGATATGCTTTGTATAATCTCTATTGATTGCATGCCTTAATACTTTAAACACTGATATTACTTTGTAAATGAATATCAGGAACCAGTCAACATATCAATGAGGGTCAGAAACTTACCAATACTTTATATGATAAGGTTGCAGAATACTCATGTTTGTGTATTAAGATTCATTATTATATTACTGGAGTATGATGACATTATTCTTATTAGAAATTTATACTTTCTAGTAAATCAAGAAGCCAGATCACAGTTGACCAATTAACCTGACAAAACTATCCATGTAAGATTTAAGTATCATACTTTATGCTTTTCTATATTGCTATTATAGAATAATATATTATAATTATAATAATATATTACGGTATTAAAGCTCTCCTTTAACTAAGTCATATATTGTGTTAAATGAGTATTAAGGAGCTACTATAAATAATTTGTTTTGGATCCAGTTAATGTATATAATAAATGTATGGCTGGTGTAGTTAAAACTTGCTGCAATAATATTTTCATCTAAAATGCTATTAGTGAATAAAGTTCATTAATGAATCAATTAGTGGTTTATATAGCTTATATTCAGGTATGCATTCTGGTTATTGAGCCTTCTATATTCAATGCATTTATATATTAATATTATCTGAAACACAATAGGTCCTAGTAAAATTACTTGTATTGTGTATAAATGTCACGTAAAAGGTGATTGGTTGATTTAGCTAATGTGTGGTTATACAGATTGCATATACAAACAGTAACCATAATACTATAATGAACTATGAAATAGTAGTACATTAGCAATGAAAACAATATTGTATTTATTATTTGACAAAAAAATTGCTATTGTTAAAATAAAGGGAAACTTAATATTACTTGTTAAATGTTGAAACAGTTTAGCATATTGTCTATAAACTAAAGACATCAACAATTTTCCTATGCCAAACATTGAAGGAAATAACTATAAACAATATTATTACAGAGATAGATATGTTTGTCGACAAGCAACAAAAGTACACTTTATTTTATCGATATCATGTTACACAGTATTTTTATATTATTATAATTATTCATATTTCTAAAAGGTGTTGGTCAGCTGCAATCAACTCAATTTATAAGTACAATTAATCAGGTATGGGGCCAAGTACATTGGTACTTGTACTTAAGTACTATAAGTACAGCTAATTGTGACAGTGTATCATGTATACATGGGTTTAGTTCAGTTGACTACAAAGCATCTGAAAAAATCAGAAATAGAGCAAAAAGTCCTGAAGTTTTGTTGTAATCCAAAAAACAGTGCCAGCCATCAGTGATTACAAGTATCTTTCATGAAATTGTTGATCATTATCTGACATTGGGTATTGTGCGCACAATCTTATCATTTGGTCAGGCCAGGAAGATGATTACACTGAAGATGTTTTAGGAAGATACGATGAATGAGATTAGTGAACGCTAATATACACTTTCATGTGAGTTATACATACATATATATATATATATATATATATATATATATGTATATATATATATATATAATTGTGAAGAAACAAGAAAAATAAAAATTGAATGAAAAAAAAACATAATACTGTTTTGATTACTAATAAAATAACCATTAGTGCATTAGTAATCAAAACAGTATCATGTTTACTTTCTTTCATTTTAATATGTCTGCTACATGCGTATTCATTCTTTATAACAATATATTGGTAAAATTTATATAAGCTAGTATTAGCGATTATTAGTCTGTTTGCAAGTTCAAACGGGAACGAATCCTTCCATACAACCCCATGTCTACAACAGAAATGGAAAGCCTTCCTAGTGACAACCATATAGGTTCTACCTATACAGATCATGCTGATTCATCAACATTGAGTCGATTTTGCAAAAAATTGGCAACAGAAGCTGGAGGGCGGTACATGCCTCTATTTAACAAATGGGTAGAGAAGGCAACCAACACGTGGGTCTTGATTGTCAAGAAAACTCACGCTAGGGAATGTCTCTCAGAGTTCTTTGGAACCTTTCTTTTAGTGGTAAGCTTGTTGTGCTCTATACTAATTTTTATTTACTACTAATACTACAATTGGTGATGAGTTTAAGGCAATTCCTTGGTGTAACTTGAATGATGATGCAACAACATATCCTATGATGGCATCACCATATGTTATATAGTTAATAATGTTAGGTTTGGTTTTGGGTTTAGGTGATGTTTTCATATGACGACATGACTATGTATCATTTCATTATGATGTCATCATAGTCAATAGTTCAGTGCTATAGGTTTTACTCTCATTGCCACACCCTACGCCCTCTGATGTCCTTCATCATGAGGTTTGTCTCTAATGAAGTTCTTTTATTAAAGGGTTGTGTAACGTCTGTGTGATTGTCCATCTGTATATTCATTTACGCTGAAACTTGTCTTACAATGGTATTTTGTTAGCCATTAGAAGACAGCAAGCTAGATGATCTCAGATGTTGAGATCAATTGTAATCGCTAACAGCCCAAATCTGAACTCTGATAATATATGACTGTTTTAAATAGCATTATAAGTAAAGATGTGGAAATTGTTATAAGTTGCTTACTATCAGTCTAAATTTGAGCTGACTACTAAAGCAAATATCATATTGTATGAAAGGATTGTTTCTGTGAAGCTTAACTTTTATGTGAAAGGTGAACATTAAATCTCTCCCAGTGCTGTTCTGCCAGCTTATTTCCCAACATTTGACACTATAATGTCACATGATCTTGGAGAAAACTTTTAATATTTTTGGCATTTTTGTTTTGCAAATACATTTTAATTGAGCAGGTCTATAATTTAGTATTAATTTTAGTATATACTTTATGTATACTCACAATGTTTTTAAATCCTTGTGTTAAGATGCTCAGCCATATTTGTTATTTTTCTTTTCATAAAAAAATGTCATGTTGTAATTTTCTACTTTAATTCTTCTTCACTAGACAATTGGTAATGGGGCAATTGCTCAATTTGTCCTAACAGACTATGCAGGTGAAAAGGAATATGGAACATTTCAATCTATGGTTATTGGTTATGCACTGGGTCTGGTTATTGCTCTACATGTCTCAATTGGTGTATCAGGTGGTCATCTGAATCCAGCTGTCTCTTTTGCAATGGCATTACGAGGAAAGATGAGCTGGCTAATGGTATGTAGCTAGGATCAGTAAAATGAAGTACTTTAATAAATACACTTATTTACAATATAATGGCCCATTTCATGACTAGGTTGTTCCATTCTGGATAGCTCAAACATTAGGAGCATTTTTTTCATCAACTATTGTTTATGGAGTATATGTTGGTTAGTGATAGGTAGGCTCTCTATATGTGCATTGCATCGTTTTGTAGATGCTATCAATAATGCCGGAGGTAAAACTAATCTAACTGCAGGTATATTTGCTACATACCCTCAAACCTATCTCACGATAGGTAATGCATTTCTAGACCAGGTAAAAAAGAAGCATACATCGTGGGTGTTTCACAAAGTTTTCTTATAGTTGTTTGCAACCTTTGTGCTATTGATTGGAATTTTTGCTGTCACTGACAGTAAAAACTCTGAAGTCAAAGCTGGACTTAAACCTTTTCTTATCGGAGTCATTCTGTGGGCCATTGGTTTATCATTCGGAATGAATGCTGGCTATGCTATGAATCCTGCCAGAGATTTTGGTCCACGTGTATTCACAGCCATGGCAGGATGGGGAAAACAAGTCTTTGTGTAAGAATATGTTTCAATATCATTTTGCACTTAATTTTAACACTTTAGTTGCGATTTTTGTGGGAATATTCGACATTGGTGGTGGATACCGATAATAGCTCCAATGTTTGGAGCTGCACTAGCTGCTTTTTTTTACTGGTTTCTAATAGAAATACATCACCCAAATAAGGTAATGATGTGCAGACACTTGTATCATTGTGTACATTGACTTGTATTTATAGTTCCTTAATACTAATTGTAGTTGTCGTTAGTTAATAGGTTTTCTTTCCACCATATCTTGTACTGTACTACACGAAATGTCATGTCACGTAAATATGTTCTTGTCAAACTTACAATTTTGTTATGGGGCATGTCTGTGGGGTTTGTTCTGATACTAGGGATTTTGTTTATTTTGAGTTATAATTTAATTCAAATTTGCATAATATTGTTGGAAATGTATTATTTCAGTACCTATATTCTTGCCAAGACATTTCTTGGTTATGAGTGGTACAAAGAGTGATATCTTGTAGCATTTCATACACTTAATTTTGTTTAGTTAGAACGAGTTCAATTATTTAATATAAAGTGTTATATTATTGTATATTTTAGGATGATCAATCAACATCTTCGGAGAGTAACTGCTAAAGAAGATGAAAGTAAAGAACCCTGAACCGCTAAGCCTACTTAGTTTATTTTTGATGCTGATTGTGCTAAGTTTCTCTGCTATCTATTTTTTTGCATTTATATCAAGCTAATAAACTAATAATAATGTTATTAATAGTGTATTGCCCTTACCCACGTGTATTACACATAGTTGCAGTCAGTATGTTTTGGTGTGAGCCAACAAACTCTGAATGGTAGAAGTTTTTGTACCAAATAAACACGAATGATTAACTATTCAAGGCTTTCTGAAGGCTTTTGTAGTTGTAGTACTTCCTAGCTCAGGCCATGGTTGTAAAGAAACAAAAAAAGGAATAAAATTATTGCAAAAATAAACATACTACTGTTTTAATTACTAATACAATAAACAATAATGCATTAGTAATCAAAACAGTATTATGTTTACTTTCTTCTATTATAGTATGTCTGATACATGCGCAATTATTCTTTATAACAATATATTGGTAAAATGTATACAGGGTAGTATTAGTGACTATTAGTCTGTTTACAAGTTCAAACTGGAGCAAATCCTTCCATACAATGCCATGACTACAGCAGCAATGGAAAGCCTTCATGGTTACAAACAATTAAGTTCTATCTACAGAGACTATGCTGATTCATCAACCTTTAGTCCATTTCACCAAAAATTGGCAACAGAAGTTGGAGGGAAGTACAGGACTCTATTTAACAAATGGGTAGAGAAGGCAATCAACACTTGGGTCTTGATTATCAAGAAAACTCACGCTAGGCAATGTCTATCAGAGTTCTTTGGAACCTTTCTTTTAGTGGTGAGCTTGTTGTAGTCTATACTAATTTTTATTTACTATTAATACTGTAATTGGTGATGTGTTTGGGGTACTTCTTGGTGTAATTTTACTGATGATGCAACAACATATCCTATGATGACCTCACCATATGTTATAGTGTCAATAATGTTAGGTATGGTTTAGGGTTTAGGTGATGTCTTCATATAATGATGACATGACTATGTGTCGTATCATTATGATGTCATCATAAACAGTGGTTCAGTGTTGTTGGTATTACCCTCATTGCCACACCCTACACCTTACACCTTCAGATGTCCATCATGAGGTTTGTCTAATGAAGTTCTTTCAATAAAGGGTTGTGTAATTTCTGTGATTGCCCATACGCAGACTCATTTACACTGAAACTTTTCTTACAATGGTATGTTGTTAGCCATTATAAGACATCAAGCTAAATGTATTCCTATGTTGAGATCAATTATAACCTCTAACAGCCTAAAACTGAACTGTAATAATGTATGACTGTTTTAAATAGCATCATAAGTATCGATGTGGAAATGGTTATAAATTGCTTACCATCAGACTACTAAACTATATATCATAATGTACTAAAAGGGTTGTTTCTATGACGCTTGACTTTTATATAAGAGATGAACAGTAAATTACTCCCAGTGCTGTTCTGCCAGCTTATTTCCCAACATTTGAAACTATAATGTCACAAGATCTTGGAGAAAAATTATAACATATTTTGCATTTCTGTCTTTTAAATACCTTATAATTGAGCAGGTCTATAATTAGGTATTAATTTTAGTATATACTTTGTGTATACTCACAATGTTTTTAAATCCTTTGTGTTAAGATGCTCAGCCATATTTGTTATTTTTCTTTTCATAAAAAATGTCATGTTGTAATTTTCTACATTAATTCTTCTTCACTAGACAATTGGTAATGGGGCAATTGCTCAATTTGTCTTAACAGACTATGCAGGTGAAAAGGAATATGGAACATTTCAATCTATGGTTATTGGTTATGCACTGGGTCTGGTTATTGCTCTACATGTCTCAATTGGTGTATCTGGTGGTCATCTGAATCCAGCTGTCTCTTTTGCAATGGCATTACGAGGAAAGATGAGCTGGCTAATGGTATGTAGCTAGGATCAGTAAAATGAAGTACTTTAATAAATACACTTATTTACAATGTAATGGCCCATTTCATGACTAGGTTGTTCCATTCTGGATAGCTCAAACATTAGGAGCATTTTTTTCAGCACCTGTTGTCTATGGATTATATGTTGGTTAGTGATAGGTAGCCTCTCTATATGCATTGTATCATTTTGTAGATGCTATCAATAATGCCGGAGGTAAAACTAATCTAACTGCAGGTATATTTGCTACATACCCTCAAACCTATCTCACAATAGGTAATGCGTTTCTAGACCAGGTAAAAAGAAGCATACATTGTGGTTGTTTCACAAAGTTCTTTCATAGTTGTTTGCAACCTTTGTGCTATTGATTGGAGTTTTTGCTGTCACTGACAGTAAAAACTCTGAAGTCAAAGCAGGACTTAAACCTTTTCTTATTGGAGTCATTCTGTGGGCCATCGGTTTATCATTCGGAATGAATACTGGCTATGCTATGAATCCTGCCAGGGATTTTGGTCCACGTGTATTCACAGCCATGGCAGGATGGGGAAAACAAGTCTTTGTGTAAGAATATGTTTCAATATCAATTTGGACTTAATTTAATACTTTAGTTGCGATTTCTGTGGAAATATTCGACATTGGTGGTGGGTACCGATAATAGCTCCAATGTTTGGAGCTGCACTAGCTGCCTTTTTTTACTGGTTCCTAATAGAAGCACATCACCCAAATAAGGTAATGATGTGCTAGACACTTGTATCATTGTGTACATTGACTTGTATTTATAGCTTCCATAATAATAATTGTAATTGTCGTTAGTTAATAGGTTTTCTTTCCACCATATCATGTACTGTACTACATGAAATGTCATGTCATGTAAATATGTTCCTGTCAAAACTTACAATCTTGTTATGGGGCATATCTGTGGGGTTTGTTTTGATACTAGGGATTTTGTTTATTTTGAGTTATAATTTAGTTCAAATTTGCCTAATATTGTTGGAACTGTATCATTTGAGTACCTATATTCTTGCCAAGACATTTACTTGGTTATGAGAGGCATGAAGAGTCATATTTAGTAGCATTTCATACACTTAATTTTGTTTAGTTAGAACTAGTTCATTTATTTAATATAAAGTGTTATATTATTGTGTATTTTAGGATGATCAACATCTTCGCTGAGTAACTGTTAACGAAGATAAAAGTAAAGAACTCTGAACCACTAAGCCTGCTTTGTTTATTTTTTATGCTAATTGTGCTAAGTTTCCCTGCTACCAATTTTTTTGCATTTATATCAAGCTAATAACTAATAATAATGTTATTAATAGCGTATTGCCCTTATCCACGTGTATTACACATTACTGCAGTCAGTATGTTTTGTTGTAAGCCAACGAACTCTGAATGTTGGAGGCTTTGCCATCAAGTAAATGTGAACAAGTGTCTATTCAAGGCTTCTTAAAGGCTTTTGTAGTTCTAGTACATCCTCAGGCCATGGTTGTAAAAACAATTAAAGGAAAGAAATTAATACAAAAATAAACATAACGCTGTTTTAGTTGTTACTAATACAATAGTGCATTAGTAATGAAAGAGTATTATGTTTACTTTCTTCCATTATAATATGTCTGCTACATCCGCATTCATTCTTTATAACAATATATTGGTAAAATTATTCAATCAATTCTAACAGTGAGTTTTGAGATCATTACACATTTTTCTTGTGGACTAAAAATCAATTAAAAATGTACTTAGTAACTATTAATATTGTTTATTATGATATTTTGTTCTTTGGTGCTTATCCACCATCAACTCAACTTGTAAGTATATGTAGTTGTAATAAAGCTATCTGTAATGTAATTGTCTATGTATCCAACTTAATAATTAATTGCTGTCATCAAGGTATCCTCACACAAGTAGTAATGGTTATTATCCAGGTCCATAAAACTTCAGTTCTCAGTACAATGCATATGTTTTAACTCTAAAAAAATAAAGTCTTCATTATTTTTGTTTCAAATAGGCTAAAGATACTAACATTGGTGATTTAGATACCTGGATCTTTGTTGTTGTTGGTATCATTAATGCTATTGCTATAGTTACTTCTGCAACCAGTGACAGTGTTTGCCATAGATATGACAAAAGATATGGCTATGATGATGGCTATACATACTGTTACAATTTAACTAATAACAGAACAATTTGATATGTAGATGTGTGTGGTTTTATTATATATCATACAGTACAAATTAATTTTATTCACCCAGTTAATGTGATAAATTACAATCATTATACACATTTTGATATGTTTCATAATAATTGTATGCTTTAATTAAGTATTGATATTATTTTAAGTTATAGGATCAGAAACCAGTCAATGTATCATTGAGGGTTAGAAACTGGTCAAGATATCATTGAAGGTTGGAAAATGGTCAAGATATAATTGAGGGTTGGAAAATGGTCAACATATGATTGAAGATTGTGAAGTGGTTGACTTTTTATTGAAGGTTGGAAACTGGTCATATGATAATTTGCAGAATATTCATACTTGTGTATCTTAAGGATACATTAATATAACAGATGCCAAATAATATGATATTTGTAATAAAATGGTATTTTGTTTTAAGTGGAACTGAAAAATTTCTAATAAATATTAACCAGAGTCAACTAATTAACTGTCAAGCATATAGATAATTAAACTTTATGCTTTTCAAATATTGCTATTTAAAAATAATATATTTCAATATTAAAACTATCCTATAACTAAGTCATATATCACGTTGAATGAGATTTAGGGAAATATTATAAGAATTTTTTGTTATATCTTAAGTTTTATCACTCGAGATAACTTTCACAGTTGCACACACTAACTAACTAACTGATCATAAATACAAAAAAATCAATATTTATACAGCACACTAAAAGTAAATTAACATACAGGAAAACCACAGAGCAAAATTAATATCATACATTACAGTTTTATTATAAGAAGTTTGTTTTATATGTATGCTAGTTCCTGAGTCTTGTAAGATGCAAGATATAAGATTTTATATTAATGAAGTCTGGAATACATGAGCTTGTGGTAATATAAATGTTGCCATAAGTTATAATTATGATAAATATAACCACTGTACTTTTGCTATGCCATGACGTCTTCTGGGGTAATGGCAAGAAATAATCAAAAGAGAAACTTTTGACTTTCAAAGACGTTTCTTTTTCACAATTTGAGATTTATCTTGTTTTATAAGTGTATTGTTCATACTTGTATATGTGTACTTTCTGTTTATAATTTACACTCACATGTTAAAACATAAAGAAAGAAATCATACATTACACAGTACGGTTCTCTGGATCCACCTATCAGCCTTTTTCAATTTTATCCTAAAATATTAATCTCCTCCTCTAAACTGAACATATTCTTAAGAACGCCTCGCCATATACGAGATAATATACACTTTCCCGTGAGATAACTTATACATAACTATTTATATCAACAGATATCACGCCACACTCCGGCTTCTCACGTGAATACAAAATAGCACAGGTGTGCCATTTTACTTATAAAATATCACCACCTATTCGCATTCACAGAGGAGAATCCTTGTCGAGATAGACTCAACCCGTTACGCGTGGTGTACGCTCTAAAGTAAATACTCTCAACGGCTGTAATGGAAGGTGACAAATGTATGATTGTTTTCTCTATGCTTTAATGTACAATATACAAGTATATGTATGTTTAGTTGATATATACCATAAAAATTGTATTGGTTTCAGTCACTAACTAATACACTGTTACAATATATTCTATAAAGATTGTGAGGAAGTTATTAACAAATTTTAGGATGTAGTGATGTTATTTTCCTTAACACTACATATATGACTGCTACATCTGTTAGAATTTACTTAACCACACTTTACAGTTTATTTGCATGCATATATATACATATATACATACATACATACATACATACATACATACATACATACATACATACATACATACATACATACATACATACATACATATATATATGTGTGTGTGTGTGTGTAAATGTGTGTCATGGTCAAATTCAAATAGTGTCACATTACTTTATGGTTTGTGGCTTTATGATAACAAATGCTATACACTAGTCTATTACTGCAGTTTGAGCATTTCATTTATTTCTCTGAATAAATTCTCTACATACTTATGTAACACTAATAGTCTAGACATAACCTAACATGCTATAAGATATTTTAGTAATTAAAACCACAAAATTTATCTGTTTACTTTGCTGACACTTAATATCTACAAATGAAGTTAGCAAACTTTCCCTATTAATAAATAAATTCATGTATAGCAATATTTAATAAGATTTTTACTAGATATTTAATACAGGATGCAAAAAAGTAAACATAATACTGATTTGATTACTAATACAATAAACATTAGTGCATTAGTAATCAAAACAGTATTGTTTACTTTCTTGCATCACAATAAGTTTACTACATGTGCATACACTCTCTATCACAATATACTGGTTAAATTAACCAGTCAATTTTTACAGTGAGCCATTAAAATATTACACTTTCTCCTTATTGACTAAAAATCAATTTAAAATATACTTAGTAACTGTTAACATTGTTTACTTATGATGTTTTGTTCTTAGGTTTTGGATATCCATCAACTCAACCTGTAAGTATATATTGGTGGTAATAAAAATATCTGTAATGTAACTGTCTATGTATCCATTTTACTAATTAATTGCTATCATCAGGGACATCCTCACACACCTTATAGTGGTTATTATCCAGGACCACAAACGTTCAATAGTAAGTTATATATAGGTTATACTTGAAACATTCTATATTATTCTTGTTTAAAAAAATTATATATATTTTACTTCATTATACTCAATGTAGGTAATGATTCACCACCACCATATATTGGCTATTCTGTTCCTGTTCCACAGGCCCAACAGCAAGTGAGAAAATTAACTTTAACAAAATGCAGTATATGCGCTGTAGCATATAACAATAGCTATGCTTAGTATTACACAAATAAAATCTGACGCTTGTACATAATTTAAATGTGTATATTTAAGTGCATGGCTTAATACTTAAAGGCATGAAATATCACTTGGGTATTGATTTTTTAGTCAAGTTCCAATGTAGTTGTAGTGCAGAGTCAACCCTCTGTGATTACATCTACCTTTCGGCCAATTCGAGATCATTATCTGACATTGGGTATTATGCTCACAGTTTTCTGTGCTCTCTTTGGAACATGGTTTGTGCTCTTTTGTACTATTCCAGCAATCATCTTTTCTCTAATGGTAATGATTAACAATGTTATATTTAGCAAAACCAATGTACTTTATACTTATAATTTCTCCTTCTGTAATAGAAAGTTTTTTAGTATTTTTGTTATATATAATTGTTATAGAAATGCAAATTAAAATGTTTATTATAATGAAGGGGAAAATTATGTCATGTAATGAAAAGTATTACTAGTTTAAACATCTACATTATTGCTAAAAGTAATTAACGTAATTGAAGTATTTATAAAATGTTTAACTTTTTGGTTTCAAATAGGCTCGAGATGCTGATGCACGAGGTGACACTGAAGCTGCTCTCACTCATGGTCGTATTGCCTTAGGTCTTAACATTGGTGGTTTAGTTACTTGCGTGCTTGTTATTGTTGGTGTCATTATTGCTGTTGCTGTTGCTGTTTCTTCAACCAGTGAGAGTCTTTGTTACGAAGAAAACTATAATGGGTATACATACAGTTATTACTGCTAACGTTACAAATAAAGTAATAAAGCCAGCTGCAGTCATGATACTCAAGAAACATTTTATATGCTGATGTGTGTCTTGTTTACTGCATACAATGTAATAGAAACTTATCCAGTTAATGTGATATAATAATTATTAAGCTTTTTTGATATGTTTCATAATGATTGTTTATTTAATTAAGTATTGATATTTCTTCAATTATGTGGCTCAGATATCAGTCAATATATTATTGAGGGTTATAAGCTGTTCAATATATCATATATATATATATATATAGGTTGCCATATGTTATGTTATGTTGAATGAGTTTTAGGAAGCGACTATAAATTGTTTGCAGGAATTAGTTAATTTACATAATAATTATGTATGGCTGATGTAGTTAATGTTGATTTAATATTAATTTAACTTGCTTTTGGCATCACAAAGTGAGTGAGTGAATCTATTTGTGTTTTATGGAGCTTATATCTCAGGTTTGCATCCTGGTTGCTGAGTCTTGTAAGTTCAAGTACACTTTTATATTAATATAATAAGGAACAATCAAAGTGCTGGTAATATTACTTCTTGTCTTGTGTAGTTTGTATGTGTTATTGTACATAACTTCCTATTAAAATGATAGAATTTAAGAATATCCTTTGTCAATGTTGTAGCTAATTTAATCTGTATATTTTGCCTCTTTATATATGTGGTTTTAATTTTAAATGAGCACCATATTTAACATGGTTTTAGTTTAATTGACTTAACATCTCAATTAAGGCAATAGTGCTTTATTGAATAAGATAATGAATGTAGAAATTATGACCCATGTTTTACTAAACCAGAACTGAGAACTTAGATCACTAATTTACATTACTAACCTTTATTAATTTTAAGATCAGATTAAGATGACCTGAAGTTTGAGGATCAGAAAGTTGAGGATTGGAAACTGGTCAACATATCATATGATAAGTTGCAGAATATTCATGCTAGTGTATCTTAAGGATACATTGATATAACAAATGCCAAATAAATATAATATTTGTAGTAAAATTATATTTCGCTTTTAGTGGAACTGAATAATTTCAAATAAATACTAACCACAGTCAACTAATTAATTAGCAAACCTGAATATAATTAAACTTAAAATTTTTAAATATTGCTATTAAATACATAATTTATTACAATATTAAAACTTTCCTCTAGTAATTATGTTGAATGAGATTTAGTGAGCTACTATAACAAGTTAGTTTGAAGTTAGTTAGTTTATATAATAATTTTACATGGTTGAAGTAGTTAGCATAAGCTTAAAAAATAGTTTAAAACTTGTTATGTGTATAATAAAGTGAGTGGATGAATCAAATTTTGTTTTATTTTGCTTATATCTGAAGTATACACAATGTTTACTGAGCTTTGTAAGTTTCAAATTCACTTATAAATTAATAAATTAGGAACACATGTGTTCCTGGTAAAATTATTGTGTATAGCTTGTATCTGTTACTTTTAAATACCTACAAATTTAAATGATAAATTTTATAATGTCTTTGTCAATGTGGTAGTTGATTATATTCCCATTTCACTTCTTTACTGAAAATTTATTAGAGCTTCTTAATTGTATATGTGTGCTTCCTAATTGTAACAGTGCATCATGATTAGGATGGGTTTAGTTCAATTGACTATATAGCATCTAAAAAAATCAGAAATAGAGTAATGATTCATGAAATTTATATTAAGATAATAAATGTAGATATTATGACTTGAAATACAAATGTTTTGTTAAACTGAAGGAAGTTACATTACTAAGTGTCATTATTTCATTTCATTTTTTTGTCTCATATAGGCAAAAGATGCTGATAAATGAGGGCACACCAAAGCTGCTAGCACTCTTGGTCATATTGCCCTTGGTCTTAACATTGTTAGTTTAATCTTTGGGGTGTTGTTTCTTATCAGTCTTATTGGCATCTCTTTGCTAGAGATACGATGATCATGATGGCTATACATGCTAGCATACAGTTAATATTACAAATAAAGGAATATAAGCCAGTTATGTAACTTATGAAACAATTTGACGTGTAGATTTTTTAGCTTATTGTATACAATGTAGTATGTGTTCACTAATTTTAATTGTACAACCTCTTTAACATGGGTTTAGTTTTTTGAGTACAAAGCATCTGAAAAAATCAGAATAAGGGCAATAATTCATACAATATAAATTAAGATAATAAATGTAAAAATTATGACCTGAAATATAAATGTTATATTAAAAGGGAGTAGAGAGCTTACATCGCAGTGTCATTATTACTGATCTTCATTAATTTTATTCCCACACGAAGAGAGTCTGAACTTGACACCTTGAAAATAAATTGTTAATTTATGATTTAATCCAGCAATGATTGTCATGTAGTTTAAATAGTTTGTCATCATAATTGTGAGAGCTTATTAGCAAAAAGTAATTTTATCACTGTTACCACCCACTATGTTTTTATTATACTCTGCACGTGACGTAATTGGCCAATCAGATTGCTTCTGAGATAGTGCTGCGTTAGCATTTATAATATTGGGCGTTAGCAAATCCAAAGAGGTTTCTTTTCCTAATTTGAAACTTACATTACTTTGTAGGTGTCTTGTTCAAACTTGCAAAGTCACAGATGGAAGGTAAACTTATAGATTTATGTTTTATAACAGTTCTTTTTGTCCGTGAGCTAATATATTTTTGTTTTGTGGTAATCTGGTCATATATATAAGTACGTAACTTTTCAATGGTTGATATAAGTAGCTTAATAAACAAAAGTGTGTAGGCACAAGAAATGCTTTCTGCAGGTATACTGCTTTGTTAAATAAAATAATAGTTCTAATTATTTTCTTTCTAATAATTACAATATCTATATATAATTGCATTTTTGACTTTATCATTATGACAAATCAACTTAAACTCTCACTGTAAACCAAATTAAAATTTATTATACTCAATGTATTATAATTGCAACTTAATAGTACTTGTTAAATGTACAAATAGTTTAACATATTGTCTATGAACTTAAGACACTAACAATATTCATACATAACATTTCCTTTAATAATGAAGGAAATAACTATGAATACTGGCATAGAAAGTGTTTGACAATATCCTGTGAATATCATTCTCAATAATTATTATCATATTATTATAATTGTACATATTTGTAGCTACAGACGTTTATGTTAAATTTATGTTTTCTTAAGGTGTTGGTCATCCACCATCAACTCAATCTGTAAGTACAAGTTACTTTATTATAATAAGGTCCTTTTAGTTATTGATTATTTTATGGTATAATAAATTATAAACTTCATTGTACATATATGTCTACACGTACAGGGTTGTCCTCCTATAAATAGTGAAAGGTATTATCCAGCGCCACAACAATTTAAAAGTATGTCATATTATATTTAAATGAATGAAAAACTAATGTATCTATAATAATTATTAATGAAGAATTATGTTCTCATTGTAGCTGATACCCCACCTCCTCCATATTACAATGAAAGTACCTATACTCGAGGTCCTTATCCTCAACAGCAGGTTAAAAACAATTGTTTAACATAACATCTAAGTAACTGGCAAATTAACATATTTTTAACCCTATGACATCTAGAATTTTTGATAATTACAAGCTATTTTTATTTTTTCCTTATTTGTGTATATATAGCAACCTGTCAGAATAATTGTGGTGCAGCAACCACCTCGGGCCACTGTTATAAATACTCCTATACGTTATGTTGGAGATCACTATTTGACATTGGGTTTGGTACTCACAGGTATTTGTTTACTCTTTGGAACATGGTTTGCTCTCCTCTGTACTATTCCAGCAATCATCTTTTCTACTATGGTAATTTCAGTACATGTATTATGGACTTATATTGTACAATGTACAATGGTTTCATCATAACAAATAAAATAAATAAAATTACAAAACATAATTATGAAGTAATGAATAATAAGTATTGGAGCTGTTTCAAATCAAACTGCACCACTAAAGCCTATATCTCTAATTGTCTTTTTTCCTTAATTTTATTTAACATATCCCCCTTTTATCTTCACAATTAATTTATCTTGTAGGCACGTAATGCTGATGCAAGAGGTGATGATGCAACTGCTACAAATCATGGTCGTATTGCCCTTGGTTTAAACATTAGTGCTATAGGGTCTTGGCCTATCATTTTGGCAGTCGTGATTATTGTTATTATTTATGTATAGTATTTTTTAAAACAAAGAACACTTTTGTACAACCACACTTAAGAATATTTTTAAATAATTTATTTTACATGCTACTTCCTGTTTAATATCTTTTACTGATTTAAAATCTAACTTATTATCAATGAGCTGATTAAATATTGGTACCCAGCATGTGTGTGAGTCTATATGTGTCTGGGTCTTGTTGGACTTCACTACTTCACATTGGGTATTATACTTAAGTCATTTGTGTAAAAGTAACAGTACGTAATAAGTGTATAATTCTTTTCTTTATTTTTAACTGTGCACTATATATTCTAAATTGATGTTTACCGAAAAAAATGGCATTGAATTATAGTTACTAGCTATATTATATATATATATGTATATGTATACATGTATGTATGTATGTATGTATGTGTATATAATATAAGCAAACATATGTAACTGTCATCAGGGGTATCCTCACACAACTGGTAGTGGCTACTATCCAAGACCACAAAAGTTCAGTAGTAAGTTATATATGGTTTATACTTTAAACATTCTATATCATTTTCATTAAAAGAAATCACATGTATTATACTTCATTATACTCAATGTAGGTAATGTTTCACCATCACCATATTTTGACCATCCTGCTCCTGCTCTACAAGCCCAACAGCATGTGAGAAGCTATAACTTTAACAAAATATGTTATATGCATCTGCAGCATATAACATTAGCTGTGCATTGCATTACACAAATTTAATTTGACTCTTATAATTTAAATGCTCATATGTATATATTTAATTATACGGCTTAAATTTAAAATTCATGAAATATCATTTGGGTGTTGTTTTTTTAGTCAAGTTCCAATGTAGTTGTAGTGCAGAGTCAGCCTTCTGTGATTGCAACTACTTTTCGTCCAATTCAAGATCATTATCTGACATTGGGTGTTATGCTCATAGTTGTCTGTATTATCTTTGGAACATGGCAGTCTCTCCTTTGTACTATTCCAGCCATCATCTTTTCTATACTGGTAACAATATAATTAACAATGTATTTTATATATATTAAACAAAGCAAATATACTTTATACTTTTAAAGTACTTCTTCTGTAATGGAAACTGTTTAGCATTTTTGTTATATATATATTGTCATAGAACTTGTGAAAGTCAAATTAAAAATGCTTATTATAAGGAAGCAGGAAATTAAAATTATAAAACATAATTATTAAGTAATGAATAATAAGTATTGAAACTTTTTAAATCAAACTGCACCACTGAAGCCTATATTTCTAATTGTCTTTAATTATTTAGCATATACTCCTTTAATTTTATCTTGTAGGCACGTGAAGCTGATGCAAGAGGTGATAATGCAACTGCTAAAAATCACGGTCGTATTGCCCTTGGTTTAAATATTGGTGCTGTAGTGTCTTGGCCTATCATTTTGCCTGTCTTGATTATTATCATTTTTTATGCATAGTGTGTTTAGCACTTTTGTACAACCATACTTTGAAATATTTTTAAATAATTTAGCTTACATGCTACTTGCTTTTTAATATTTTTACACACTTTAAAATCTAACCAATTATCAATGAGTTGATTAAATATTGGCACCCAGCATCTGTGTGAATCTATAAGTGTGTGGATCCTGTTGGAAATCACTACTTCACATTGGATATTATACTTAAGTCATTTGTGTACCCTTGGGAACATGGGTTTCTCTCTTCTGTGCTATTCTATCAATTGTCATTTTTATTTTGGTAACTACAGTACAAATATAATAGACTTATATTGTGCTGAATATAATTATTATATTACAATAAAGAATAAATAAAATAACCAAAGTTAATAAGTACTGATTGAAGCTATTGCAAATCAAATCAAATATGTAAATATAATATAAATAAAATGAATAGTGATTAAAATAAGTGAGTAAATATATTGAAAACATGATATAATAGATAAAAGTAAAGGTAAAAATAATAAGTAAACCTAAAACAATAACCTATACAAAAAGGTGTTTTGGTATTAGTGGTTTCATTAATGGTATCCAGCAGCATTATTGTATTTCCTTCCTGTACTGTGACAGATAGACTCTGGAGAAAAAGGTATAGTATTTCTACTCTCCAGAACACTCTCTGACTCAGTGTCCCAAATCGTTTACGAAGATCCTGGCAATGATTAGAACAATCATAGTCTTGTACTGAACTTTGTGATAGGAAGATAGGATCAATGAGATCAGAGAAGGATAATATAAACGTTCACGTGAGTTAGTCATATTTTTGTGAATAAACAGCACGTTATGTTCCGGCCCTCTCGCATAAATACTATATAGACTAGCACACGTGATTCATTTTGTTTATAAAATATCACCGCCTATATATAATATCACCGCCTATACACATTCACAGTACAGGGGGGATCTTGTCGGGATAAATTCAAGCTGTGTTGATCACTTCTCGTTAAAAGCTATCAACGACTACAATGGAAGGTAACAAGTGTATAATTCTATTCTTTATTTTTAACTGTGCACTATACATGTGTAGACTAAATTGTTGTATAGTGTAAAAATGGCATTGAATTTTTAGTTACTAGCAATATATATATATATATATATATATATATATATATATATATGCATACATGTATGTATGTATGTATAATATATATAATATAAATAAACATATGTGAACATGTTTGCAATAAGAAACTACTTCTGGCCAATTTGTTGAGAGTGACCCTAGTTAAAACACCTCAAAAACAGTTTTGTATACATACAATTGCTATATATGCATTCATGGTAACTGTATGTACACAAAAGGTGTTTTAACAGTGGTCCCTTTTCACAAATCAGCTAGGTCAAAATGTTTTCACAGAAGTGGTCCCTTATCAGGTCACACATAAATAAATGTTTTTGTGATCAAGCTCATAAATGGTTATTAGAATCAGAGAATGTGTATATATTGTTTGTACATGTGTTTTAAATAAAGGGATTCGTCTGTGTGTGTATTATATATATACTATATCATTCATAATACACTGAAAAAAGCATTTTGTCATTCTAACTGAGGTATTCGTTACCATAGTTTCATCAATATGATGTAAACCCATTCTAAGTTGCTACAAGGCCAACTATAGTGTATCTCAATATGTATAAAGCCAATTTGCAACTACAACCACATTTCGTTTACATTTACATTGCTATAGTAATTGAATCATGGCTTCAATTGAAGATAAAAGCAGATTCTATTACAACTGTTCCCAATCTAATTAGTTAAGTTGAAATAGTATCTATCTCTTGCTCATGGCTTCATTTATTAGACATAAACTACAAAGAGGACCTTTTGGCTCCTAGTTGACTTTATACAGTTAGACCAGTTTTGTCTTTGTGGCAACTCAATATTGGGTTTATGTCATATTGACAAAATTAAGGTAAAGTAAAGTAAAAAAAAAGACAATGGTTGAAATGACAAATGCTATTTTGTAATGGTTAATTTGACTCCATTTACTATAATTATAGTCAATGCAATGTAAGACAATTAGTCTAGACACAATGTAATATATTATAACATGATGTAATTGTTAAATAATTAATATAGTACTATATATTTGTAGTAATTTTTTCAATAATTGAGGTCACAAAAAATATCATTCTACTTTGCTGACACTTAATATTAATAACATTTACAAGAAATGATATCAAGTTCTCCCTATTCATAAATCAATTTAAATATGGCAATAGTCATACAAGATTGTTACTAGATCCTTAATAAAACATTAAAGTAATTCTAGTACATGTGCTCCACTAAGTTTGATAGAAGGTTGCAAGTATACTACATGTAGTTGACAGAAAATGGCAATATACAGTACATATAGTTATTAAACCATTGCATTTTTTTCTTATGGATATAAGTCAATAAAACTAAATGTACTTAAAGGTTTATTTATGTTGTTTTGTTCTTAGGTGCTGCTTATCCACCATCAATTCAACCTGTAAGTACTGTACTGGTACTGGTAATAAATTATCTGTAACGTACATGTACATGCATCCACTTTCACAATTAATAATTATCATTTAGAAACATCCTAATCCAACTGGTAGTGGTTATCATCCAGGACTGAAAAAACTCAGTAGTAAGTTATATTTGATTAACATTTTCAACATTTTATGTCATTGTCATTAATAGAAGTCATATATATTATCCTTTACTGTAATCATTTTAGCTAATGATGTCCCACCACCATATTTTGGGCAACCTGCTCCACTTCCGCAGGCCCAACAGCAGGTAAACCTTAATGAAGTACATCATACGCATCTGTAACATATAAAATTGTATTATGAAAAGTACACTTGACGGTGATGCATAATTGAAATGTTTATATATATATATATATACATACATATATATATATATATATATATATATATATATATATATATATATATATATATATATATATAGTTAAGTGTATGGCTTCTTAAGAGCATGTTATATCACCATTATCCATTATTTAACATTGGGTATTGTGCTCACAATCTTATGTGTCTTCTGTGGAACATGGCACTCTCCTTTGTACTATTCCAGCCATCATCTTTTCTACAATGGTAATATCATAATTAATAATGTATGTCATATTTAACAAAGTAAATATAATTTGTACTTTTAAATCTGTTCATTCTTTCTCTAATGGAAACTGCTCAGTACTCATGTTATGCTATACCGTGGCGTTCAAAAGAGTTCGGCCACCCACGCGGAAGTTGCATTATTAACCACAGTTACACGTGTAGTGTTTCTGAGCTATCTTTCAAGAGAAGGCTTAACAGGAGGTGGTATGGAGTCTGTTACAATTACATTAGAAGTTGGAGAAAAGTTAGCGTAAGTAACGTCTGTGTTTAAACAAGGGATGATGTTTATTACCGTGTTTTATGGCAAAAACAAATAAAATAATATCTTATGTAAGTTAAGATATCTAGTACTTTGTGTGCCCACCCCTTGCTTTAATAACAGCCTCAATTCTTCGTGGCATCGACGAGACCAGGTTTTCTATTATTTCTGTTGGTATATTCTCCTAAAGATCACTTAGGGTGTCCCATAATTGAGAGAGAGTTGTTGTTGGCAATACCTCCAGTTTCCTCTCTAAATAGTCCCATAAGTTTTCTATTGGGTTTAAGTCTGGAGATTGTGCTGGCCATGTAGTACAATTAACACCGTTTTCGTCCATCCAATCTGTTATTAGATGAGCCTTGTGGCAAAGGCATGAAGATGTAGTCCAAACAACCTATTGACCAGGCTGATGGAATCATTGCATTTTCTAGTATTTCTAAATACTGAAATCTATCCATCTTGCCTTTGACTTGTACTAACATACCCTTTTCATTGCCACAGATGCATCCCCACTACACTACCGCCACCATGCTTTTCTGTGCCCTGTATACAGTCCTCGTTAAATTCTACTGATAGTCTACGTCTTATGTACGTTCGACCATCACTATGGAAGAGATTAAACTTGGAATCGTCAGACCATACAACTTTCTTCCACATATCCTCTGTCCAGTCCCTGTGATCTTTTGCCCATTGGAGACGTTGTTGTTTGTGTCTTGGCAGTAACAATGGTTTCCTTCTTGATATTCTACTATTTAATCCAGCATCTATCAGTCTTCTCTTCACTGTACTTGAGGAAGCCATGACATTATCTTCCTCCTTCCATATATTTTTCAGAAGAGGTGCTGTTAGTTTACAATCTCTGATTGACTTTAACACGAGACTTCTATCTTCTCGTTTTGAAGACAATTTGGGATGTCCAGGTCGTAGTTCATCAGTTACTGACTTATTTATATTGTATTTTTTTCATGATGTCATTTATTGTACTCTTTAGTATTTTTAATTATTTTGATATAGCTCTAGATGGCAGTTTAAGCTGGTGCGAAGCTATAATTTGACCTCTCTAGAACTCACTGGTGGGTTTTCCTCTGGGCATGTTGTGGTCAGCTATTTACTAATTGTTTTCAGAAACTTGTCTTCAAGTCAAGCACTTTAAACGAGTTCATAACTGCTGCTCTAATTGCTTTTGTGTATAGAACTGTTGATACACGTAACTGAGCAGCTGTAAGATGTTCTGTTAAGTACTGCGCATTGTCTAAGTAAATAAGCTTAAGTACTATTTTTAATAAGAAACACGTGAGTGGCCGAACTCTTTTGAGGGCCACTGTATTTATATAGAACTTGTGAAAGCCTAATTAAAAATGTCTATTATTATGAGTTATAAATACTTTACAGCTACATAATTGTTAAATGTAATTTTGGAGTATCTATGAAGTGTTTTTTGTCTCATATAGGCTCGAGATGCTGATGCACGAGGTGACAATGAAGCTGCTCATACTCATGGTCTTATTGCCCTTCGTCTTAACAATTGTGGTTTAGTTGCCTGGGTGCTTTTTATTGTTGGTTTCATTATTGGTATTGCTGTTGCTGCTTCTTTTAGCAGAAGCAATGTTCGGTATGCAAGTTACTTTTCTGGCTATACATAGTTATTACTATTACAAGTAACAGAATAAAAGCCAGTCATGAAACTCCTAAAACAATTTGATATGTAAATACTAATAGTTCTATTGTATACTAAACTATCATTAAATTCAACGTGAACGCCATGTATTTTGAAGTCATAATTATGAGAGATTAGTATATATAAAAATCGCTGTTGCCACCCACAACGTTTTCGATTGTACTCTGCACGTGATCGTTAATTGACTATAGTTCTAATGTAGATGTAGTTCAGAGTCAGCCTCCTGTGATTGCAATTATGTATCGTTCAATTGGTGATCATTATATGATATTGGGTATTGTTCTCACAATCTTAAGTGTCCTCTATGGAACACAGCACTCGCTTCTTTATACTATTCCAGCCATCATCTTTTCTACAATGGTAATATTATAATTAATAATGTATGTTATATTTAACAAAGAAAGTGCACTTTAATATTTTTAAACTACATTTCTTGTAACAAAAACTATTTAGTACTCTTGTTAAAGGTAATTAATATAGAACTTATGAAAAGTCAAAGCTTAAATTACATGTATAAACTTCTATATGGAATAAAAATAATAATATTTATTATATTATGAAGCAATTAATTTGAATGATGGACTAAAAAATATTAATGCTGTAAAAATCTATGTCTTTGTTAAATGTATAAAAGTTCAACTAGCAATTTTTTAATTATTTATGAAAGATTTTTATATTTTCTTTCATATAGGCTCAAGATGCTGATGCACTAGGCAATAGTGAAGCTGCTCGTGCTCTTGGTCGTATTGCCCTTGGTCTTAACATGGTTGGTTTAGGTGTCTGCACTGTTAGAAATGAAAAGTTTGTTTTTGTTGGCATTATTATTGCTGTTGCTTTTGTTGCTTCTGTAGAAAGAAGAAATTGTTAATCAAATGACTATATAATACATGTAATTATTGTTATGAATTACAAGTAAAGTAATAAAAGTCAGTCGTGAAATTCATGAACCAATTTCATATGTACATTCTTCAAATTTTATTGAATACAATGTAATAAAAAATTACCTTTGACATCCATCTAATGTGAATAATTTAAAATCATTATACTTTTGACATATATATATATATATATATATAGTAGTGATCAAATGATATTAGATACTTTAAGTACTGATATTACTTAAAGTACAAGGACTGGAGACCATTCAATATATTATTGAGTGTCAGCAACTGGAGACCGTTCAATATATTATTGAGTGTCAGAAACCACTCAGTGTATTATTGAAAATCAGAAACTGGTCAATATATCATATGATAAGTTTGTAGAATACTCATATTTGTTTATTACTAGCAGGGATTAATTTTTATAACAAATACTAATTAATATAACTTTTTATTTGTTATAAAAATGTATTTATGTTTTTAGTGAACAAAAATAATTCATCTTATATTTAACAAAGGAAATATATTTTTACTTTTTAATCTGTTCATTCTTTCTCTAACAGAAACTGCTTATTACTCATGTTATACTAAATTTATATAGAACTTATGAGTCAAATTTAAAATGTTTATAATAATAAAGCAACAAATTTATATTATGTAATTTAAATTATAAATCATTTAAACATCTAAATAATTGTTATATATATAATTTTGGAATATTTATTTAGTGTTTTATATTTTGTCTCGTATAGGTATGTTGGTGGATGGGCCTTGTAAGTTCAAATCTACGCATATTTTATTAAAATCAGGAACAAACAATGTCCTGGTAAAATTACTTGTTATTGTGTATAGTTTGTATCTGTTGTATTCTTTTTTATCATTTTGGCTGTCCTGATTATTGTCATATGTGCATAGCATTTTTCAAATAAAAACATTTTTGTACAACAACACTTTGGTATTTTTTAGAAACTTTGCATTAAATCTCTTCTATAAGTCATTTGTTATGTTATAATCTATCATATAACATTTAATAAAACTGAACTAATTTATATATTGGATGACTATTTATTTTACATCAATAATAATTCATATTAAAAAAATATTCACATAGAGTAAAGTTACTACGTTGGGATGGTAAGTTCCGGGCGTGGCTATTTTTTAAGGAATTTGCATTCGTTTACAGATTACATCATAGTATATTCGGCGATTACTGATTCGTAGCAAATTTGAGACTAATCTCGCGTCTTGTTATCCTTGCAGCTACTTGAATGGAAGGTAAGTAATCATTCATGTTGCATATAAAATTTTCATATAGTTATGAATTAATCAACCCACACCATAAATCTAGACCTAAACCCTATGATTGAATGATAGACCGTCCTTTGTACAGGTCCAGTAGAAATAAGCCATACTTTAATGTGAAGTTAATACATTTAGGGTCTAGTGTTTAGGGTGTAGGGTCCAGGTATAGTATTAATTTCACATTAAAGGATGGCTTTTTTCTACCGGACCTGTAGACACTGCCCTTTGTTTAACCAAAGAGGTTGTGTCCCGCTCATGAGACTACAATATAAACACAAGTATGAAATATAACGGCTTTGTATAAGAAAGGAGCAATATGCTTTGGATGTAATTTCGATAAAAGATTCTGTAGATTTTGTTGTACTATTGAGTGTATGATTATTTAACTTTAGTAACATTTGATGTACTGGTAGAAAAGGCTACTTGTATTACAGGAATTAAACTTCCTGCTTGTCTCCTTGTTTATACCTTTAGTGAGGAAGCTAGAAAATTGTATATAATGTTACTACACTATAATAAAGAGGCTCAAAACAATTTGTTTATACAAATACATGCATTCCCCTGTCCATGGAACTTTATTAAATATAGTATTTGTATAATTACAATGACACAAACAAAATGTATACATTTATTTAACACTTTTTCTCAGGTACTGCTAATGTATTGTCAACAATATCTGTAAGTAATACTATTTATAATCATGTGCATTAGTGTGTGCATAAATAATATATGTGTACATTGTATGTATGTGTGTGTATGTGATATGTTGTTATATCAAATATAATATTGATATAGGGACCTCTACCTCCTCTAACATCAGCATCACAACATTTCAAAGGTATATTCATCCATCCATCCATCCATCTATCCATCTATATATCATCAATTAATTTAAATTCACTTTCTATATAATCAATGAGCATGTATTTAAAATATTAAATTTATTATAGTCATGAATTTAATTAATGTCACATTGCTTTAAGTTTCATGGGTTTCATGAGTTTATCATAACTGATGCCATTGACATATCTATTACTGAGATTTGATTGTTTCTTGTAAAGCCCCTGAATAAATTTTTCAAAATAAATACTTTACCCAATTAGTCTAGATATAATGTAGTATGTTGAGATAACTGATTTCTTTAAATATTTGATAACTATTTTGATTATTTATAAAATAAACATTAGTGCATTAGTACTCAAAACAGTATTATGTTTACTTTCCATTAAACCATTACATATTTTTCTTGTGGACTTAAAATCAATTAAAAATATACTTTGTAACTGTTAAAATTGTTTATACATTTATGACCTTTTGTTATTAGGTGCTGCTTATCCACCATCAACTCAACCTGTAAGTATATGTAATGGTAATAAACCTATTTGTAATGTAATTAACCTTGCTGTGTGTGGGTGCAAAGCCGAGGGTACTTTAGTCTGTTAGTGTGTGTGTGTGGGTCTGTTACTTGGGCAAATGGTTTTGAACTGCTTTAACTCGGCAGACATGACACTGGTAACCACCAAACTATATGTTAAGGTAGCAAAACTTCTGTACTTCTAAGAATACTGCTGAAAGAAGCGTCAAATGAACAAAAAGCTTTAAAAGTCTGAAAAAGCTTTGAAAAAAGCCCAATTTCAGTGAAAACTCGAGAACTCAATAAAAACCTCCTGCATAGAGCTTATGACATATTACAAGTTTTTAAAGTGAGAATTTTTGCAAATATTTACTAATTTTTGCAGTTATCTTTGTCGAGACATTGAGCACAAACTAAAAATACTACCACCATAGCTGTCATTGGAGAATCACTAACTTTTACTAAGAAGTCGGAAAATATTAGACCTTTTGTCAATTGAAGTGCAAAGTACCCAGTAGTCTCATCACATGAGATATCTCTTGTCTGTATTCTGTGGTATACTTCACTTAAGAGGCTAAAAAGAATAAAGACATTTTCTTGGTAGTGCCTAATGGTCAATTAGTTTGCACTTTGGCCAGTAAGTTGACTGTTGTCAGAGTAAGGCTGATAATTTACCATACCTTTAAGCTTGTGGAATGTTAAATGTACATACACTCTAGAGTTTGCAGTATAGATCCACCATAGCAAGGCTAAGCACTTTAGTGCATTTCGTTGTCTATGTATTCACTTTAATAATTAATTCCTGTTATCAGGGGCATCCTCATGCAATTGATAGTGACTATTATCCAGGACCACAAAAGTTCAATAGTAAGTTATATATCTTTTACACCTCAAATATTCTATATGATAGTCATTAAAAGAAATTATGTATATTATACTTCATTTTATTCAATGTAGCTAATGTTTCCCCATCACCATATATTGAACATTCTGCTCCTTCTCCACAAGCCCAACAGCATGTAAGAAGTGATAACTTTAACAAATACATTATATGCATCTGTATCATATAACATTAGCTATGCATAGTATTACACAGATTGAATTTGACACTTATAATTTGCTCATATATATATACATATATTATATTTAATTGTACAGCTTAATTTTTATATTCATGATATATTATTTTGGTACTGATTTTTTTAGTCAAGTTCCAATGTAGTTGTAGTGCAGAATCAATCTTCTGTGATTAGATCTCACTTTCAATCAACTCAAGATCATTATCTGACATTGGGTATTGTGCTCACAATCTTGTGTGCTCTTTGTGGAATGTGGCACTCTCTCCTTTGTACTGTTCCAGCCATCATCTTTTCTATAATGGTAATATTATTATTAACAATACATGTTATACTTAATAAAACAAATATACTTTATAATTTAAATGACTTCTGTAATGGAAACTGTTTAGCACCATTGTTAAATATAATTGTTATAGAACTTGTAATGAAGCAGCAAATGTAATGATGTAATCAAAAATATTAATGCTTTAAACAACTACATCATTGTGCTAAATGTAATTTTGGAGTATTTATTGTTTTTGTTTCAAATAGGCTCGAGATGCTGAAGCACGAGGTAACACTGTAGCTGCTCGCACTCGTGGTCGTATTGCTCTTGGTCTTAACATTGGTAGTTTAGTTGCCTGGATATTTGTTATTGTTCTTATTATTATTGCTGTTGCTGTTGTTGTTCCTTTAACCAGTGACAGAATTTGCTACAGATATGAAAACGAATATGGTTATCATCATGGCCATACATACAGTTATTACTGTTACAAATAAAGTAATAGTAAGCCAGTCATGAAACTTATGGAACAATTTGATATGTAGATGTGTCTAGTTTTATTTTATGCAATGTAGTAGAAATTCATTTTTTCACCCAGTTAATGTGATAAATTACAATTATACACTTTTTTTGATATGTTTCATAATGATTGTATGCTTTAATTAAGAACTGATATTATTTTAATTTTGAGGATCAGAAACCAGTCAACATAATCATTGAGGGTTGGAAATTAGTCAACATATCATATGATAAGTTGCAGAATATTCATGCTTGTGTATCTTAAGGATACATTGTTATAACCATGCCAAATAATTTGATATTTCTAATAAAATGGTATTTTCCTTTTAGTGGAACTAAATAATTTCTAATAAATATTAACCACAGTCAACTAATTAACTGGCAAACCTGAATATAATTAAACTTTACATTTTTAAATATTGCTATTAAATATATAATTTATTACAATATTAAAACTTTCCTCTATTAATGTAATATGTTGAATGAGATTTTGTGAGCTACTATAACAAGTTAGTTTGGAGTCAGTTAATTTATATAATAATTATATATGGTTGAAGTAGTTAACATATGCTTAAAAATAATTTAACTTGTTATGTGCATAATAAAGTGAGTGAATGAATCAAGTTGAGCTTTATTTTGCTTATATCTGCAATATGCATGCTGGTTGCTGTGGCTTAATTCTAACTTCAAATTCATTTATGTATTAATAAATCAAGAACACATGAGTTCCTGGTAAAGTTATTGTGTATAGCTTGTATCTGTTACTTTTAAATATCTACATACTTAAATGATAAATTTTATAATGTTTTTGTCAATGTGGTAGTTGGTTACCTTACTATTTTACTCACTTCTTTACTGAAAATTTACTCAAGCTTTAATGTGTGTGCTTCCTAATTGTAACTGTGCATCACGATCAGGATGAGTTTAGTTCAATGGACTACATTGACTATATAGCATCTAAAAAAATCAGAAATAGATCAATAATTTATGAAATTTATATTAAGATAATAAATGTAGAAATTATGACTTGAAATATGAATGTTTTCTTAAACTGAGCTGAGAAGATACATTACTAAGTGTCATTATTGCATTTCATTTATTTTTGATCTAGCTGGAGATAGCCTAAACTTGACACTTTGAAAATGTTCATTTTTTTGTCTCATATGGGCAATAGATGCTGATAAACGAGAGCATACTATATAAAGCTGCTAGCACTCTTGGTCATATTGTCCTTGATCTTAACATTGTTGGCTTAGTTTTTGGGGTGTTGTTTTTTATCAGTCTCATTGGCATCTTTTTGTTAGAGATACGACAATCATGATGGGTATACGTACAGTTATTACTATTTCAAGTATAGGATATAAGCCAGTTATGAAACTTATGAAACAATTTGATGTATAGATTTTTTAGCTTATTGTATACAATGTAGTATTAAATTTGTCACCCAATAAATTTAATATTTTACAATTATTATACTTATTGATGTGATTTTTAAAATCAGTAATGATTGTATGGTTTAGTTACTTGGTACTGATATTACTTGAGTATGAGGGTTAAAAAACAATCAACACATCTTTGAGCGTGAGAGACTAGTCAATGTTTCATTGAAGGTCAGAAAATGGTTAACAATTTATATTATAAGGTTGCAGAATATTTATGTTTATGGATTAATTGGTAGGTATTCATTGTTATGTCAGATACAAGATAATAAATTTTTAAGCAAAATGGCATTTTTTAGTGGAAACAAATTATTTCTAAAGAGAAAGAAAAGACTACAGTCAATTAATTAACAGACACCACTATAAATGATTTAAGTGTCATACCCAGTGTTCATCAAATTGCTACTACAGAATTATGTTGAATGACTTTTAGGGAGTTACAATAAGATTTTTCTTTTGCATTCAGTCAAAACTATATATATAATTATGTATATAATGCTGAAGTAATTAAAATTGCTATAAAATATTTTAGCCTAAAAAGCTATTTGTGTAATAAAGTAAATGAACAAATCAATTAGTGCTTTATGTAGCTTATATTATTATCATGTGCATGCTAATTGTTGAGCTTTGTAAATTCAAATACACTCATATATTAATAAAATCAGGAACATGTGAGGTCCTGATAAAATTAATTGTGACATTGTGTATAGCTATTATTTGTTAGTTGTACATATTTCAATTAATAAAATTTAAGAATATCATTGTCAATTTGGTAGTTGATTTTGTCTCTACCTTTCACTACTTTACTGGCAATAATGTGTGTATTCACTAATATTAATTGTACATCATCTTTAACATGGGTTTGTTTATTGACTACAAAGCATCTGAATAAATCAGAATTAGGGCAATAATACATGGAATATAAATTAAGATAATAAATGCTGAAATTATGACCTGAAATACAAATGTAATTAAAAAAAGAGTAGAGAGCTTACATCACAAAGTGTGTTTACTGATCTTCATTAATTGTCATTCCCACACGAAGATAATTTGAACTTATTTGTATATATATAGCAACCTGTCAGAGTAATTGTGGTACAGCAACAACCTCGGGCCACTGTTATAAATACTCCTATACGTTATGTTGGAGATCACTATTTGACATTGGGTATGGTACTCACAGGCATTTGTTTACTCTTTGGAACATGGTTTGCTCTCCTCTGTACTATTCCAGCAATCATCTTTTCTCACTATGGTAATTGCAGTACATATATTATGGACTTATATTGTACAGTGTACAATGGTTTCATCATAAAAAATAAAATAAATAAAATAACAAAACATAATTATGAAGTAATGAATAATGAGTATTGGAGCTGTTTCAAATCAAACTGCACCACTAAAACCTATATCTCTAATTGTCTTTCTTCCTTAATTTTATTTAACATATGCCCCTTTTATCTTCATAATTAATTTATCTTGTAGGCACGTGATGCTGATGCAAGAGGTGATGATGCAACTGCTACAAATCATAGTCGTATTGCCCTTGGTTTAAACATTAGTGCTATAGGGTCTTGGCCTATCATTTTGGCAGTCGTGATTATTGTTATTATTTATGTATAATATTTTTAAAACAAAGAACACTTTTGTACAACCACACTTAAGAATATTTTTAAATAATTTATTTTACATGCCACTTCCTGTTTAATATCTTTTACTAATTTAAAATCTAACTAATATATTGGTACCCAGCATGTGTGTGAGTCTATATGTGTCTGGGTCTTGTTGGAGTTCACTACTTCACATTGGGTTAAGTCATTTGTGTAAAAGTAACAATATGTAATAGGCAAACCTAAAGCAATAACATACACCAAAAGGTGTTTTTGTATTAGTGGTATCATTAATGGTACCCAGCATAATTATTGCATTTCCTTCCTGTATTGTGACATATAGACTCTGGATAAAAGGTATAGTATTTTTTTTAACTCTCCAGAACACTCTCTGACTCAGTGTCCCAAATCATTTATTTACAAAGATGCATGTATATATATATATATATATATATATATATGCATGATGTGTGAATCTATATGTGTGTGGGTCCTGTTGGAAATCACTACTTAACATTGGGTATTATTCTTAAGTCATTTGAATACCATTAGGAACGTAGCATTCTCTCTTTCGTGCTATTTTATCAATTATCATTTTTATTTGGTAACTACAGTACAAATGTAATAGTGTTATATTGTGCTGAATACAATTATTATATTATAATAAAGAATAAATAAAATAACCAAAGTTAATAACTACTGATTAAAGCTCTTGCAAATCAAATCAAATATGTAAATATAATATAAATAAAATGAATAGTGATTAAAATAAATGAGTAAATGAAGACATGATGTAATAGATAAAGTAAAGTTAAGAGTAATAAGCAAACCTAAAACCATAATCTACATAAAAAAGGTGTTTTGGTATTAGTGGTTTCATTAATGGTACCCAGCAGCATTATTGTATTTCCTTCCTGTACTGTGACAGATAGACTCTGGAGAAAAAGGTATAGTATTTCTACTCTCCAGAACACTCTCTGACTCAGTGTCCCAAATCGTTTACAAAGATCCTGGCAATGATTAGAACAACCATAGTCTTGTACTGAACTTTGTGATAGGAAAATAGGATCAATGAGATCAGAGAAGGATAATATAAACTTTCACGTGAGTTATTCAAATTTTTGTGAATAAACAGCACGTTATGTTCCGGCCCTCTCGCGTAAATACTATATACCACACGTGATTTATTTTAGTTATAAAATATTACCGCCTATACACATTCACTGTACAAGGACCTTGTCAAGATAAACTCAAGCTGTGGTGATCGCTTCTCGATAAAAGCTATCAAAGACTACAATGGAAGGTAACAAGTGTATAATTTTATTCTTTATTTTTAACTGTGCACTATACATGTATAGGCTAAATTGTTGTATAGCGTAAAAATGGCATCGAATTTTTAGTTACTAACAATATATATATACATATATATATGTGTGTGCATGTATGTTTGTGTGTATGTATGTATATATAATATAAATGAACATATGTGAACATGTTTGCAATAAGAGACCACTTTTGGCAAATTTGTGAAAAGTGAGCATAGTTAAAACTCCTCAAAAACAGTTTTGTATACATACAGTTGCTATATGTGCACAACTATTCATATACAAAAGGTGTTTTAACAGTGGTCCCTTTTCACAAATCAGCTAAGTCACAAATGTTTTGACAGAAGTGGTCCCTTATCAGGTCACATATAAATAAATGTTTTTGTGATCAAGCTCATAAGTGGTTATTAGAATCATAGAACATGTATATATTTTAAATAAAGAGATCAGTCTCTTTGTGTATTATGTATATACTATCATAATAATGATTAATTTGACTTCATTTAGTATATAGTCAATGCAATACATGACCATCTTTTCTTAATAATAAAATGCATGAATTTAATTAATATCACATAACTTTAAAGTTTATGGGTTTGTCATAACAGATGCCATAGACATGTTTATTACTGTGATTTGAGTGTTTCCTGTAATGTCCCAAATAAATTTCCCAACATGAATACTTTACCCAATTAGTCTAGACATAATGTAATATATTATAACATGATGTAATTGTTAGATAATTAATACAGTATTATGTATTTGTAGTAATTCTTTCAATAATTGAGGTCACAATAACATATCTTTTTACTTCACTGACACTTAATATTAACAACATTTACAAAAATTGTTATCAAATTCTCCCTATTAATGAATCAATTTAAATATGGCAATACTCATACAAGATTGTTACTAGATCCTTAATACAACATTAAAGTTATTCTAATACATGTGCTCCACAGAGAGTGTTTACAAACATTCAGAACCTACCACCAATAAGAGTGCGATAGAAAGGTTGTAAGTATATAGATATACTATATGTAGTTGACAGAAAATATACAGATATACAGTACATATAGTTATTAAAACATTGATTAAGATTTTCAACATTTTATGTTATTGTCATTAATAGAAGTCATATGTATTATCCTTCACTGTAATCATTTTAGCTAATGATGTCCCACCACCATATTTTGGGCAACATGCTCCACTTCCGCAGGCCCAATGGCAGGTAAAATATGATAACCTTAATGAAGTACATCATATACATTTGTAACATATAATATTGTATTATGGAAAGTACACTTGACGGTGATGCATAATTGAAATCTTTATATATATAATATATATATATATATATATATATATATATATATATATATATATATATATATATATATTTAAGTGTATGGCTTCTTAAGAGCATGTTATATCACTTGAACACTATTTTTTAGCCAAATAACAGTGTAGATGTAGTGCAGACTCAGCCTTTTGTGATCGCAACTCCCTTTCATCCAGTCAGTGACAATTATCTAACATTGGGTATTGTGCTCACAATCTTATGTGTCTTCTTTGGAACATGGCACTCTCTCCTTTGTACTATTCCAGCCATCATATTTTCTACAATGGTAACATCATAATTAATAATGTATGCTATATTTAACAAAGGAAATGTAATTTGTACTTTTAATCTGTTCATTCTTTTTCTAATGGAAACTGCTCAGTACTCATGTTATGCTATATTAATATAGAACTTGTGAAAGCCTAATTAAAAATGCCTATTAGTATCACTTACAAATGCTTTACATCTACATAATTGCTAAATGTAATTTGGAGTATTTATGAAGTGTTTTTTTGGTCTCATATAGGCTCGAGATGCTGATGCACGAGGTGACAATGAAGCTGCTCGTAGTAATGGTCGTATTGCCCTTGCTCTTAACTTTGGTGGTTTAGTTGCCTGGGTGCTTTTTATTGTCGGTATCATTATTGTTATTGCTCTTACTGCTTTTTCTAGCAGAAGCAATGTTTGCTATGGAAGTAACTCTTCTGGCCACACATACAGTTATTACTGTTACAAGTAACAGAATAAAAAGCAGTCATGAAACTCCTAAAACAATTTGATATGTAAATACTAATAGTTTTATTGTATACTAAACTATCTTTAAATCCAGTGTTGAACGCTATGTATTTTGAAGTCATAATTATGAGAGATTAGTATATATAAAAAGTAATAATTTTATCGCTGTTGCCACCCACAACGTTTTCGATTGTAATCTGCACGTGATCGTTAATTGACCAATCGGATTGTTTGAAATAGTGCAGCGTTCCCATTAATAATATTGGGCGTGAGCAGATCAAAGAGGTTTCTTTTCACAATTTGAAATTTATCTTAATTTGGAGGTGTCTTATTCATGCTTGCAACATCGCAGATGGAAGGTTAAAAATATAGATGTAGCTTTTATATCAGTCATGTTTGTCCATGAACTGATGATATTATTGCTTTAGAGATAATATGTTCAATATTTAAGTTCATGGCTTTAAAGTTTGATATAAGCAGCTTTAAAAAGCAGAGGCACATGTAATGCTTTCCACAGGTATGCTATCTTGTTGAATAAAATAATACCTACATTTTTGTCCTTTTAAGCAATTGGAATATCTATATAGTTGAATTTTTAACATAATCAATATAATTAATATAAATCATTTTAATGTCAACTGTAAACCTAATTATGTAGATTTATAATAGTCACTGTGCTATAAAAGCAACTTAATAATACTAATTTGTTAAATGTACAAGCAATTTAGCATATTTTCTTAAGATATCAAAATATTCATGCATAAAATTCCCTGAACCAAATAATAGTGACAACTATGAATGTTATTACTGGGATATAAAGGTGTTTGTCAACAAGCTATAATATTCTATGAATATAATGCGTGATAATATTATAGTATTATTGTAACTTTCAAATTTCTAGAAATGTTCTTTAAATTTATATTTTTAAAGTGCTGCTTATCCACCATCAACTCATCTTGTAAGTATCTGTAATGGTGATAAACTGTGTTGTACTTGATATCCAGGGCTAGAAATGTTCATTATATATGTTTTATATGATTTACACTTTCAATATCCTATATTATTATCATATATATTATACTTCACTCATTGTAGCTAATAATGACCAACCACAATATTTTGGGCAATCTGCTCTTGCTTCACAAGCCCAACAGCAGGTGAGAAGTGACAAGTTTAACAAATTAGGTCATATTCACTAAATGGTTATGGTTTAAACGGCTGTTGTGTCTGTTTAATCCTAATTTTATTTTTGTAGTCAAGTTCTAATGCAGATGTAGTTCAGAGTCAGCCTCCTGTGATTGCAATTATGTATCGTTCAATTGGTAATCATTATATGACATTGGGTATTGTTCTCACAATCTTAAGTGTCCTCTGTGGAACACAGCACTCACTTCTTTATTCTATTCCAGCCATCATCTTTTCTACAATGGTAATATTATAATTAAAAATGTATGTCATATTTAACAAAGAAAATGTGGCTTAATATTTTTAAACTACATTTTCTGCAACAGAAACTATTTAGTACTCTTGTTATAGGTAATTAATATAGAACTTATGAAAAGTCAAAGCTTAAATTACATGTATAAACTTCTATATGGAATAAAAATAATAATATTTATTATAATATGAAGCAATTAATTTGAATGATGTACTCAAAAATTAGCAATTTTTTCATTATTTTTGAAAGATTTTTATATTTTGTTTCATATAGGCTCAAGATGCTGATGTACTAGGCAATCGTGAAGCTGCTCGTGCTCTTGGTCGTATTGCCCTTGGTCTCAACATGGTTGGTTTAGTTGTCTGCACTGTTAGAAATGAAAAGTTTGTTTTTGTTGGCATTATTATTGCTGTTGCTTTTGTCGCTTCTGTAGAAAGAAGAAATTGTTAATCAAATGACTATATAATACATGTAATTATTGTTATGAATTACAAGTAAAGTAATAAAAGTCAGTCGTGAAATTCATTAAACAATTTCATATGTACATTCTTAAAATTTTATTGAATACAATATAATAAAAATTACTTTTGACATCCATTTAATGTGAGTAATTTAAAATGATTATACTTTTGATATATATATATATATATATATAGTAGTGAATGGTATTAGATACTTTAAGTACTGATATTACTTAAAGTATGAGGGCTGGAGACCGTTCAATATATTTTGAGTGTCAGAAACCAGTTAGTGTATTATTGAAAATCAGAAACTGGTCAATATATCATATGATAAGTTTGTAGAATACTCATATTTGTTTATTACTAGCAGGGATTAATTGTTATGACAAATACTAATTAATATAACATTTTATTTGTTATAAAATTGTATTTATGTTTTTAGTGAATAAACATAATTCATCTTATATTTAACAAAGGAAATATATATTTTACTTTTAATCTGTTCATTCTTTCTCTAACAGAAACCAAAAAAATGTAACCAATTTAAATGAGATAACGAAATGTTGTAAGCTTCTAGCTCAGTCACACCCAACCTGTTCATCAATATAATAATCATGAATATAATGAAAACAGCAACATTTTGATCATAGTTTAAACGCTGCTTTTAATTGCCCAGTACAATAAACATTGATATAAGATACTTACTATTAATAAAACTGAACTGATTTAATTTTTGGATGACTGTTTATCTCTCAATAGGAATACATCTATAAACATATTCACATACGGTAATGACGATTACGTTGTCATGGGTAAGCCCTGGGCGTGGCTGTTTTTGGAGAAATAAACATCCTTTACAGAATATAGTCGGGCGTTTACAGTTCCATAGCATTTTTGAGACTACTCTTGCGTCTTATTATCCTCGCAACTGCTTTAATGGAAGGTAAGTAATTATTCATGTTATATATAAAAGTTTCACGTAGTTAGATATGGATGCTTTAATCAAATCACATTATATATATATCCAGACCTAAACCCTATAATAGAATGATAGACTGTCCTTTGTTTAACCACAGGGTTTGTGTCTGGGTAGTGACACTGTAAAATAAACGCAATTATAATGACATATAATATATATAAGTATATAGACATATAATGTTTTTATATAAGAAAGGAGCAATATGCTTTGGTTAAATTTAGATAGAAGATTCAGTAAATTCTGTTTTAATGTTGAGGATATGATTAGTAAAATTTGATGCTGATGTACTCGTAAAAAGGCTAGTTGTATTACAGGAATTAAACTTCCTGCTTGTTTCCTAGTTTACACCTTTAGTGACAAAGCTAGAAATTATATTCACTATTTTCCATTTTGAGTATTAAATGAATTCTATTAACAAACAGTTATTTTGCTAATGTTACTAGACTATAACAAACAGAGAGGCTTAAAACATAATTTGTTTATACAAAAGCATGCATACCACTGTCAAAATGGAATTTTATTAAATATAGTTTTTTACATAATTATAATGGCACAAACAAAATGTATACACTTACTATTGAATAAGCCATTTTTATTTCAGGTTCTGCTAATGCATTGTCAACAAAATCTGTAAGTAATACTATTTATAATCACGTGCATTTGTGTGTGCATAAATAATATATGTGGACATTGTATGTATGTGTGTGTAGGTGATATGTCGTTATATCAAATATAATATTGATATAGGGACCTCTACCTCCTCTAAAAGCAGGTTGATATTATCCAGCACTACAACATTTGAAAGGTACGCTTCATGAACTTTATAATATGAGTAACTTTTACTAAGTTACAATAGATAATCCACATGGTGTAAATTATGACCAGCTTGCTTATAATCCTCAACAACAGGTATAAACATGAATCCCTGACAACAAAGACCTAACATTTACTTATTTTAATCAAAGGGCAAAATAACTGCAATTCAGGAGCAACCTACTGCTACAATCACAACATCTCGTGCTGTTGGTGATCATTACTTGACAATGTCTATTGCACTCACAGCACTGAGTATACTATTTGGGACATATAGTCTTATTTGTACAGTTCCTGCCCTCATCTTTTCCATTAAGGTATGTTGATTTATAATGCATTTAAAATGTGTGTCTTCAAGTTTGATTTTTAATAGTCCCATGATGCCTATAAAAGAGGTGATGCTAAAACTGCTATCTCCTATGGTCGCATTGCCCTTCGTTTAAACATTGGTGCTATGGTGACTTGGATTGTAGCTTTTGTCATCCTTGTTGTTGCGTATTTTATACTGTAGTTACTAAAACATATATTTCTGCTGTAATTAAAAAGAAAGAAATGAAACAATTTTTAAAATTTATTAATTTTGTACTTTTTAATATTCTGCTAAAATGTCTGTTATTATGTGTTATTGCATGATACATTATTTACTAGATATGTAGTGTTTTTAGTTCTTTAAAAACTTTAAAAATCTTTCAGTAACTTCAAGTGAAATATATATATAATACACCGAAAAAATTTACTGTTACTCATGTTTATTCCTGAATTTACCAGTAAAGGTACATAACATAGTACTCATTACACTGTTACATTATTTATTAGAATATATTGTATTCATAGTGATTAAACAAATCTAAAATTTAGAAAGTTTACTTTTTCATTGTAAGTAATTTTTGTAGAGTAACAATTAAAGATATCCAGCATATATAGAAAGCTCTTACTATTGAAATAACATAAAAATAATGTGTCTTGTAAGTCTATCAAAAGAGATAACTCCTGTTCAGTTAAATACAATTTATTTAAGACTCATATTAAATATAAAAAGTCAAAGTGTTAATAGCTTGATAATCTTTGTAAAAATTAAAAAAAAGCTAAACCCATAAATCTATGATATAATAAAAAAGAAAAAGTTAAATTATTTATATGATTGTTAAATGTAAGGAAGTCTCAAGCAATATGTATATTTTTTTAGTTTTGTCTCATGTAGTGATAGGGTATTTATGTTTTAAATGGCAAAGAATAATTTTTTATTAAATAAGGAAGATAGACCACAGTCAACCAATTAACTGACAAAACTATATATATATTATTAAAGTGTCATACTTGATGCTTAAAAAATTGCTATCCTAGAATAGTATATTGTAGCATTAAATCTTATCTATAAGTAATATGTTATGTTATAATCTATCATATAACATTTAATAAAACTGAACTAATTTATATAATGGATGACTATTTATCTTATATCAATAAATATTCATATAAAAAAATATTCACATAGAATAAAGTTACTACGTTGTGATGGGTAAGTTCGGGGCGTGGCTATTTTTTTAAGGAATTTGCACCGTTTACAGATTACATTATAGTATATCGGGCGATTACAGATTCTTAGCAAATTTGAGACTACTTTGCTTCTTGTTATCCTTGCAGCTACTTGAATGGAAGGTAAGTAATTACTCATGTTACATATAAAATTTTCATATAGTTATGATTTAATCAACCCACGCTATAAATCTAGATCTAAACCCTATGATTGAATGATAGACCGTCCTTGTGGTTGTGTCTGGCTCATGAGACTACAATATAAACACAAGATAAAATATAACGGAAAAGAAGCAATATGCTTTGATATAATTTAGATAGAAGATTCTATAGATTTTCTTTTACTATTGAGTATATGATTATTTAACTTTAGTAACATTTGATACAGATGTACTGGTAAAAAAGGCCTAGTTGTATTACAGGAATTAAACTTTTTGCTTGTTTCCTTATTTACACCTTTAGTGAGGAAGCTAGAAAATTGTATATAATGTTACTAAACTATAATAAAGAGGCTCAAAACAATTTGTTTATACAAATACATGCATACCACTGTCAATGGAATTTCATTAAATATAGTATTTGTATAATTATAATAACACAAACAAAATGTATACACTTACTGTTAAATAAGCCATATTTTCTCAGGTACTGCTAATGTATTGTCAACAAAATCTGTAAGTAATACTGTTTATAATTATATACATTTGTGCATGTGTGGATAAATAATATTAAAGTACATACATTGTATGTATGTGTGTGTATGTGACTTGTTGTTATATCAAATATAATATTGATATAGGGACCTTTACCTCCTCTAACATCAGCAACACAACATTTCAAAAGTATGAACTTTACAATAAAAAGTAATTTTTACTAAATTACAATAGATAATCCACATGGTGTAAATTATGACCAGCTAGGTCCTTCTTATAATCCTCAACAACAGGTATAAACTATAATTCTTGGCAACAAAGAGCTAAATTTTTCTTATTTTAATTAAAGGGCAACATAACTGCAATTCAGGAGCAGCCTACTATTACAATCATAAAATCTCGTGCTGTTGGTGATCACTACTTGACAATGTCTATTGCTCTCACAATGCTGAGTATACTGTTTGGGACATACAGTCTTGTTTGTACATTTCCTGCCCTCATTTTTTCCATTATAGTATGCTCATTTATAATGCATATAAAATGTGTGTCTTCACTTGTTTTATGTCATTAAATTTTTATTTTTCATAGTCCCATAATGCCTATAAAAGACATGATGCTAAAACTGCTATCTCCTATGGTCGCATTGCCCTTCGTTTCAACATTGGTGCTATGGTGACTTGGGTTGTAGTTTTTGTTATCCTTGTTTTTGCTTATTTTTATACTGTACTTACATAAACATCTATTTCTACTGCACTAGAAAAGAAAGAAATGAAATAATTTATGAAAATTTATCATATTTTACTTTTTAATATTTTGCTTAAATATCTCTTATTATGTCTCGTTGCATGATACACTATTTACTAGATAATTATGTAGAGTTTTAGTTCTTAAAAACAAATCTTTTAGAAAATTCAATAGAAATATATATATCATACACCACAAAAAGTACAGTTTACTCATGTTAATGGCAGAATTTACATGTGAAGGTACATAACATAGTACTCATTACACTTTGTGATTATTATTTATTAGAATATATTGTATTTATAGTGATTAAATAAATCTGAGATTTAGAACGCTCGCTTTTTCATTGCATGTAATTTTTGCACAGTAACAATTAAAGGTATCCAGCATATATAGAAAGCTTTTAATATTGAAATAACATAAAAATGATGTGTGTTGTAAGTCTATCAAAAGAGATAACTCCTGTTCAGTTAAATACAATTTATTTAAGACTCAAATATAAAAGATATGTCTGTCTCTATTTATTATATAGCTCTTTAAATGAATTGATGATTCTTTCCTTAATTATGTAATACTCTTAAATTTATAAAGGAATGGAATGTAAGTGATGTAAATGACAAACTACAAAAGATAAAAAGATATGAATATTGATAATGCAGTCTGAGTCAAGGTCAGTATTTATATATACCTGACTGATATATATTAACACTGAGAACATTATCAATTTGCTTTAAGGTCAAAAGCGTCAGATATGACATCCAGTTTAGTCTTAGAGGATGAAGCAAATTCAAACTACCTTCTCCTCTATAATAATTATCCTTAAAGTATGTTACACCTAACACTTAAAATACAGTAAGTGTAATATTTATTAATTGTGCTAACACAAGAACATTATTACAGATCAGTAACCAAATGCTACACTCAATACTGTCAGTAGAAAAAAGAAATAAATAACAACAGAACAAAACAAAACAATTATTAAGAAATGAGTAAAACCACACACTATATGAAATGGCCTGACTAAATATGTTTGCTCAGTGAATTGGAATCTTTTGAGTCATATTATATCTATATAATACTAGTAACAACTGTATAAAAGACACCAAATCTGGTGTGAGAGAGAGACATAGAAAGATAGAGATGCAGAGAGAGAAAAAAGAGAGAGACATGACATAATATATAACAAAACTGGGGATTACCAAATATGGCAGTGTTTACATGGATGTATTAGTAAGACTCTCATAATGTAATAATCACTATATCTATATAATTATATTATATTTACTACATCAATTGAATATTAACAAACTATAAAAATAAACTTTCCTCTATTATTAACATATTGTGTTGTAATTGCTAAAATGATTTTACTAAAATTAACCAATAATGTATGCTAAGTATGCATACATATTATAATCATCACAACAGCTGATTAGTGAGTTAAATTATGATAATAAACAAATCAACACTATGAACAGTATGGATAGTGTATCCTCCTTCATAAATTAGAGTATATGATGTTTACATCTAAATAAATTGAGTCTGTTTTTATATATACAATATAGAAATCAACTGAAGTTAATGTAAGGCTAAAATAATACATTAATACATTATTATATACTAGTGTATATGTGAGAGGGAGTGTACACATGTCACAACATTACTTTGTTTATTATCATAACTACACTCATAGCAGCTATGACAGGACATTTTATCAAAACTATAGCAAAACAATCAATGACCAATGCATACACTGATTTTCCAATAAATATACAAAGGTATTGTATCATACAATTTGAAACATTATAATAACACTAGTGTGATGAAGGATCTCAAATCTACGGTTATTGTGAATTCAAAGAAACCAGGACAAGATACTTTCTTCACTTTAATTTAGTTTAAAATAAAGAAAAATACATAGGACAGGAAATTAGGCATGTTTAGAAAATTGATGGTGGCCTACATCAAATACAGTAGCATATTAAATGAAAATAGCAAAAATGTCAAAGTAATAATTATAATCAATTCATGTATCATTTATGGATGTGTTTAACAATCAGGATGTCCTCTTTATTATATAAGGCTACAAACCTATGTAACAATATAACAATACTATGTTAATGTAATTGATGATGACAAAATATTACCAAATATGGTAAAGTTTATATTAATTAGATCAACATAGAAAAGCAAGGACATAAAATTAAGAAGTTATACAAGATTTTGAAATGCAAATTGTAGCAGAACTTGATTCTGATAGCAACCTTCATTCATATTAATAATTAAAGATCCGTTAAATCAAACTGTCCAATCTTGTGTTTACACACATCCTATGTATTGATACAAATTAATTAAGAAAAGGATGAGTGTGAATGTCCCAGCCCACACAATTGTTAAAATACAAAATAGTTCTCATCATAGAAGTGTTTTTCAGTGTTTCTTGATTTCATTGACACTTTGTGATTAGATTATTTGTATTTCCACTGACATAACAATTGTTAATATTTTTACAAACACTAGTACTCAAAAAGGACATTGATAGTCCTCTTAATTAGGACTGTGTTATGATGAAAACAGTACTGTTGCATCATAGTTCTAATTTAACTTTCACCCCTATTGTATATTATACATATTATATGTAGTCAGGTACTGTTATATAGTATAATAGAAAACTCTAGTGTTAACAACACTCATTATTTATGCATTTGTGTATATGAAGGACCAGACAATTGTTAAGCCATTTTTCCATCATTGTGGCCTGCAAATATGTCAAAACCTTTGACAGTTTCATCAACACCAATAAGATTAACTTATGTTCTTTTTGTGGGATATGTATAAAGCAATAAAAATTTTGGGGGGCTGAGCCCCCTCTTTCTAAATATTGAGGGGGCTCTAGCCCAACCAGCCCCCCCCCCTTCAGCCTCCTATGTATTTTGACCTGTTTCTAACATTTTAATAATATGGTGACTGGTTCATTGAGCACCAATCATTACGGGGCGTGGCTGTTTTTGAGAAAGATGTACATAATTAGCATCGTTTACATAATATATCATAGTATAGTCGGGAGTTTACAGGTCCATAGCAAACTTGAGACTAACTTTGCATCTTGTTATCGTCGCAGCAGCTTTAATGGAAGGTAAGTAATTATTTATATTACATTTAAAATTTGTAAATAGTTGCTATGCTTCAATTAACTCACATTATATATATCCAGACCTAAACCCAATGATTGAACGATAGACTGTCTTTTGTTTAACCATAGGGGTTTTGTCTGGCTCGTGAGACTACAATATAAACACAATATGAAATATAATGGCTTTATATAAGAAAGGAGCAATATGCTTTGGTATAATTTAGATAGAAGATTCTGTGAATTTTGTTTAACAGTTGAGTATATAATTGTTAACATTTGATGCTGATGTACTGGTAAAAAGTGTGGTTGTATTACAGGAATTAAACTTCCTGCTTGTTTTCTTGTTTACACCTTTATTGATAAAGCTAGAAATTGTAATCATTATATTTTCCTATGAATTATGATCTAATTTGTAAGAAACAACCACTTCTGTCAAACTTTTGTGACCTGATTTATGAAAAGGGACCACTGTTAAAACACTTCAAAAACAGTTTCGTATAGATACAGCTGCCGTGAACAACTGTGTATATATAGCAACTATATATATACAAAAGTTTTTGGGGGATGTTTTAAAAGTGGTCCCTTTTTACAAATTAGGTCATAAATGTTTTGACAGAAGTTGTTCCTTTATTGCAAATCAGATCACAATTATACTAACAACCAGTTTATTTTGCAAATGTGATAAGTAAGATTATACCTTACAAAGAGGCACATGTAGAAAACATAAATTGTTTATACAAATGCATGCATATCACAGTCACCAAATATAGTATTTACATAATTATAATGACACAAACAAAAGTGTATACAGTTACCGTTAAATAACTGAGTTTTTTTCTTTTTTTACAGGTACTGCTAATCCATTGTCAACAAATTCTGTAAGTAATATTAAATACAAACATGTACATTTTGTATGTGTATTAATAATATATGTGTGCATTGTATGTATGTTTGTGTATATGAGGATCCATTATATCATTATATCAAATATAATATTTATATAGGGATCTCTACCTCCTCTAACAACAGGTGGGTATTATCCAACACCACAAACATTACAATAAAATGTAGCCTGATTTGCAATAAGGGCCATTCTATCAAAAAATTAAAACACTTGCGTGTCCGTAAGCAATTTGTTAATAGAATACCTATTAAATTTTGCATTCAAGTTATTTTAGTAAACATCCATTGAAGAATGTATGTTGTGTACACAACAACAGCATATTTTTGAGATGTTTGAATAGAAGTAGTTCCTTTTCGCAAATCAGGTCACAAATAATATTTACTAAATTACAATAGATAATCCACATGGTGTAAATTATCACCAGCTAGGTCCTGCTTATTATCCTCAACAACAGGTATAAACTATAATCCCTGGCAACAAAGAGCTAAATTTTTCTTATTTTTATCAAAGGGCAACATAATTGTAATTCAGCAGCAACCTACTGTTACATCTCCTGCTGTTGGTGATCATTACTTGACAATGTCTATTGCACTCACAACACTGAGTATACTATTTGGGACATACAGTCTTATTTGTACAGTTCCTGCCCTCATCTTTTCCATTAAGGTATGCTTATTCCTAATGCATATAAATGTGTGTCTTCACTTGTCATTATGTCATTGAATTTTCATTTTTCATAGTCACATGATGCATATAAAAGAGGTGATACTATAACTGCTATCTCCTATGGTCGCATTGCCCTTCATTTCAACATTAGCGCTATGGTGACTTGGATTGTAGCCTTTGTCATCATTTTTACTGTATATTTTGTCCAAATAATTTATAACTAAAACTTCTGTTTCTGCTGCACTAAGAAAGAACGGAAACAGTCTATAAAACATAACAACATATATTGTAAAATATTTTGCTAAAGCCATTTGCTAAAATAATTTCGAGTGTTCTTACTTTTTTATTAATCTTCTAGAAAATATATAAGTGACATTTATATAATATCAGGAAAAAAGGACAGTTACTCGTGTTAATGTCAGTTTATACAGGCGAAGATACATAACATAAATGATAGTAGTTAGTACACTGTGTGATTATTATTTAAATGTGTGTATACTATATTCATAAAATGATCAAATATGTAGAGATCAAAAATTTATAAAGTGTACTATTATTATTGTATATCAATTTTGTAGAGTAACAGTGGAATACATGCAACATTTATTGAACGCTCTTACAATTTAAATAAGATAAAAATGATATATATACCTTGTAAGTCAATAATAAAAATAACTATTTCCAGTTAAATACAATGTACTAAAGGCTCATATATAAAATATATGTCTGTCTGCATTTATTAGCCTTTCAAGTGAATTGTTGTTTTTCCTCACTTATAGGTTAATAATATACAATAACTAATGTTCAATTGAATAACACAAGTGTTAAAATAATTGTAATAGTTATTTCTTATTCAGCAGACAAATAACCTACTATGTGACTTGTAAGCATGATCAATTAGACTTGTCAGCTTGAATTGTTATTCTAAAGTTAATAATATATAATAACCAATGTTCAATTGAGTAATACAAGTCTTCAAATGATTGTGATAATTATTTCTTATTTGAACATGCAGAGTAAATAGTCTTGTAGTGTTCACTGGTTAATTTACAAAGACACTATCATCTATTGGGTGCAGTTCATGGATTTACTTTAATCTATATCTTTAATAAATGTAATGTCATCCAGTAATCTATGATAGAACATATTATACTAAGGCAAAAACTCTACAGCAATTGACTGTCATCCACTTCAATCTCCAGCATAGATATTATAGACTATTCTAATATCTATGCCTTCAGTGATAATTCTAATAATAACTGGTTATTGTGCACGTGTATTACTTGATAGTGATAGTGATATGCAAACAACTCTCAAACATATTTTTTGATGTGAAGACAATCAATTTGTGTACTTGACTGGACAAATAATACTGCTATGATAACATGTGCAGGAACATGAAAACTAAAATATATAAACATAAGGAAATTAAATTATGTTCACACATGTCATTTAAATTGATCCTGTATTATAAAACTATATATACAGAACACTCGGGATTAATCATATTCTGGAAGAATTCTTGTTGACTTTAACAAGCTCTCTTGTTACTGTGAGAATCTAAAGCAGAAAATGAAGTTTACGGCTCTGATCTTTCTGATAATATACTTGCTAATCAGTAGTATTGTGTTTATTGCTAATGCTGATCCAGTAAGTTATTATTAATATTCACCAACAAATTATTGTTCCTTTTTTTAGTGTGGTGCATGCAGACTTGGGTGTATTTCAGGAATGTCACCAAAACGTAAATTTGATATTTAAGAAATTGTGTATTAATTTATATGCATCAATCAAAGAATTTACTTAATGCAATGCATTAAGATAATTGCTATAATTGTTGTGGTATAATTTATTTGTTTAGAATGTGAAGATTGCATAGACGAATTTTGCTAAGAAGAATGAGAAACAACACAATTGAGTTCAGAAGTATATATATATATATATATATATATATATATATATACACACACATATATAACTTAAATATGCATATAATATTTGGTTTCATTTTATGCAAATAGCATCATGTGTTTTCAATAATGTGACTGTTTATTCTGCTTGATATTAAAACATTTTATAAACTTATAATTCAATTAAAAACTTGTTTGCAAAATTTCAAAGTTTACAAATTACATATTGTTAGTCAATTACTGATCTATAAGAAAATTAAGACTAGCCTTGGATCTTGTTATTCTCACAACAGCTTTAATTGACTGTAAGTAATTATTCATTTTATATATGAAATTTCCAATGGTTATACTTTATTTTACCTATACTATAAATACAGTCTCGCGGGCCAGACCCAACTCTGATAAACGAAGGACAGTCATTCGTTTAACCATAGGAGTCTGAGACTACCTACATTATATTTATGTAACAAAGTGTTAAGATGCTTTTGTTACAAATTAAATAGAAGATTCTTTAAATAAACTGTACAAACTGACTGGTTGATTTAACTATTATATGGTTATACAGATTGTATGTAACAAACTAAAAGTAACCGTTTTGAATACTATTGTCGTAAGAATTGATTGTTTTTCGAATTAATTTTTTTTATTTCTTAAAAAAATATTATTAGTTCGAACATTATCACACAACGTGGTATACTAAATCAACCAATCAGTTTTACTGTGTCAACTTTGTTTATACAATTGCATGCTTATCACTGTTAAAATTGAGTGCATGCACTTACTATTATTGAAGTTCTTTGTCTTTTTTCTCAGGTATTGCTAATTTTTCATCAACAGCGTGTGTAATTAATATGAAACATGAACACGTGCATTTGTGTGTGTATATACGTATATCATACTTATATTATATCATACTTGATGCTTTTAAATAATTTCTAAAGTCATACATTATATTATGATCTATTTTTTATAACGATTAATAAAACTGACTATTCAGTTTACATCAATAGTAATACATCCTATAAAAAATATTCACAGAGTAAAGATTACTACGTTCTTATGGGGTAAGTCAGGGGCGTGGCTCTTTTTGGAGGTATTTTCATCGTTTACAGAATACATCATAGTATATTCAGGCGACTACAGATTAATAGCAAATTTAAGACTAACCTCGCGTCTTGTTATCATCCCAGCAACTTCAATGGAAGGTAAGTAATTCAAATTACGTATAAATTTTTCATATAATTGGATATGCTTTAATCTATTCACTATATATATCAATCCCTAAACACTATGATAGATAGATAGAATGATAGACTGTCCTTTGTTTAACCATAGGGGTTGTGTCTGCCTCGTGAGAATACGATATAAACACAAGTATAAAATATTATGGTTTTATTTAAGAAACTATGTATATGCATTGAGTATAATTTAGCTAAAAGATTCTATAAATTTGTTTTACTATTGAGTATATGATTATTAAATTTAGTAGCTTTTGATGCTGAAGTACTGATAAAAATGCTAGTTGTATTACAGGAATTAAACGTCCTGCTTGTTGCCTTGTTTACGCCTTTAGTGACAAAGCTAGAAATTGTATTCACTTTTACTTCTAGGAATTGTTTTGATAAACAGCTTATTTTTCTAATGTACTACACTACAATTAGCCAAAAAGGTGCATGTACAAAACATAATTTGTTTACAAAAATGTATGCATATCACTGTCAAAACAAAATTTCACTAAATGTGACTTGATTTGCAAAAAGGGACCACTTCTATTAAACCTTGATAAATACTTGACTGTACGTAAACATTTTTAAACATAAAATGCTTACTAAATTTTACATTTCAAGTTATGTATTGTTTTTAAACTGAGATATAACTTAGTAAACATTCAATGAAAACATATGGTTGTGTACGTAACAACAGAATGTTTTGGAGATATTTTAACAGAAGTGGTCCTTTTTCCCAAATCAGCTCACAAATATTGTATTGTATAATTACAATGGCACAAACAATAGATGCATACGGTTACTGTTAAATAAGCCATTTTTCTCAGGTATTTCTAATCCACCGTCAACAAATTCTGTAAGTGATATTAAATACAAATGTATGCATGTGTGTTTGCATAAATTATATATGTGTACATTGTATGTACGTGAGGATGCAATAATAGGTTGTGTCATTATATCAAATATAATATTTATATAGGGATCTCTACCTCCACTAACACCAGTGGGATATTATCCTGCACCACAACATTTCAATTGTATGTCCATAAACATTCTAATAAATGTAGACTGATTTCCAATATTGGCCACTACTATCAAACCATTAAGACATTAGCATAAACTTAAGCAATTTTTTAAATAGAATGCCAACTAAATTTTGCATTCAAGTTATCTAAGTGTTTTTAAACATTAAAATTTTTTAGTAAACATTCATTGAAAAAATGTATGATTGTGTACACAACACATGCATCATGTTTTGAGATATTTGAATAGAAGTAGTCCCTTTTCCCAAATAAGGTCACAAATAATGTTTATTAATTTCACAATAGATAATCCACATGGTGCATATTATCACCAGCTAGCTCTTGCTTATAATCCTCAACAACAGGTATAAACTATAATCCTCACAACAAAGAGTTAAATGTTTCCTTGTTTCGTCAAAGGGCAACACAGCTGCAATTCAGGCGCAACCTACCGCTACAATCACAATATCTCGTGCTGTTGGTGATCACTACTTGACAATGTCTATTGCACTGACAACAATGAGTATACTATTTGGGACATATAGTCTTATTTGTACAATTCCTGCCCTCATCTTTTCCATTTTGGTATGTTCATTTAGAATCATATAAAATATGTTCCTCCATTTGTATTATGTCATTGAATTTTGATTTATCATAGTCCCGTGATGCTTATAAAAGAGGTGATACTGCAACTGCTATCACCTATGGTCGCATTGCCCTTCGTTTCAACATTGGTGCTATGGTGACTTGGGTTGTAGCCTTTGCCATCCTTCTTATTATATTTGTTGTCCTTGAGGGATAACTAAAACTTCTAAGAAAGAAGGGAAATTGTGTATAAAATATAACAAATTATTTTTTAAAAATATTTTTTTGATATTTTGCTTATACATCTGTTGTTTTGTCTTTTTGTATGGTATATCATTTATTAAAATAATTCTGAGTGTTTTTATATACTTAAAATTAAATCTAAAAAAATAAGTGACATTTATATAATATCAAGAAAACGTTACAATTACTTACGTAATGTCGGAATTTACTGGTGAAGGTATATAACATAAATGATAGTAGTTAGTACACTGTGTGATTATTATTTATTAGTGTATATTATATTTATAAAGTGATCAAATATGTAGCAATCAAAGATTTATAAAGTTATCTATTATTATTGTATAGCAATTTTGTGAAGATGCAATAAATACATGTAGCATTTATAGAAAGCTCTTACAAATTTAATAAGATATAAGTGATATACATTGTATGTCTATCATAAAAATAACTCTTCCAGTTAAATGCAATATATTAAAGGTTGATATAAATTGATTTTTGTGATAGTTATTTCTTATTCAAATAACATGTAGAGTATATGGTTTGTAGTGTTCTTTAATACAATTGCATTGTCGACATCTACTGCTTGCTGTCAATGCACAAGTGAAGTCATACAGTAATCTATGATAGAACATATAATATTAAGGTGAAGCTCTACATTGATTGACTGTCATCTATTTCAATCTTTCTTTCATTGTTAATTTTTATAATAATTGATTATTGTGTACATTTATTATCTTATGCTGTGATGGTGATATGCAAACATCTGTCAAACATAATGTGACAGTCATTTGTGCTGGACAATAATATTGCTATGACAACATGTGCAGATACATGAAAACTTAAATATTATATAAAGATATTGAAATGATGTTCATATATATCACTTCAATTGATCTGTATACCTCAGTATTATTAATCTACTGAGAGCACTCTAGATTAATCATATACTGCAAGATATCTTGTTGACTTCAATAAGCTCTCTCATTACTGTTAATTTAAAGCACAAAAAGAAGATCACACCTCTGATCTTTCTGATAATCAGTAGTATCGTGTTCATTGTTAATGCTGATCTAGTACGTTATTATTAATATTCAGCCAAGAATTGATTGTTTAATTCTGTTTAATCAATAATTCTATAAACTTCTAGTTCACTTAAGACCTTGGTTGTCAGTATAATGTTTAGTCATTGACACATTAATTAAGTTAGTCTATTTTATTAAAAGAAGCAACATTTTGGCATGAGATATGGTTAATAAAATTGGCATGAGATATGGTTAATAAAAGTGAACTATTTGGATATTGGATGACTAAGCATATTATATCCTATATTCTCGCAGGGTCTGATGAAAGTATGGGGCGTGGCTGTCCGTGAACAAAATTGCAGCGTTTACAGATAAATTATCGTCGGGCGTTTAGAGATCCATAGGAAATTTAAGACTAACCTTGCATCTTGTTATTCTGACAGCAGCCTTAATGGAAGGTAAGTAATTATTCATGTTATATAGAAATGTCCAATAGTTAGAAATGCTTTAATCGACCCACACTATAAATATAGTCTCGCGAGCTAGACCCAACTACCTCTGTGACTGTCATTCGTTCACCATATAGGGGTTTTGTCTGGCTCGTGAGAGTATCTACACTATAAGCGAGAATATGCAATATAAAGGCCTTATATATATATAAGAAAGTGTTGACATGCTTTGGGTACAATTTAGATAGAAGAACTCTATAAGTGCACTGTACTAACTGATTGGTTGATTTAACCTATAAATGGTTATACAAATTGTATATAGCAAACTGAAAGTAAACATAATACTGTTTTGATTACTATTGTCTTATAAAATGATTGTTTTTCAAATAAATATCTTTCTGCTTCTTTGAATCAGTTTGAATCATAATATACAATCTGTATAACCATAATTTGTATGGTTAAATCAATCATTCAGTTTTTACAGTGTATAGTTTGTTTATACAAATGCACTGTTAAAATTGAATAACACCAAGTATAGTATATACATAATTCTTTTATTATAATGACACAAACAAAAAGTGTATGTATTTTTTGTTAATGACATTTTCCTCAGGTATTGATAATCCATCATCAACAACATCTGTAAGTAATATGAAATATAAACAAATGTGTTTGTGTGTGTATAAATAATATATATGTTTACATTACATATGAGAATGTATTAACAGTTATATAGAATATGATATTTATACAGGGATCTCTACCTCCTTCAACAGGTGGATATTATCCTGCACCACAAAATTTCAACAGTATGCCCCATAAACATAATAATAAAATGATTTTTACTAAAAAACAATAGATGATAATCAACATAATTATACCTATAACAATATAACTGCAGTCCAGGTGCAACCTACTGCTACAACCATGACATATCGTGCTGTTGGTGACCATTACTTCACATTGTCTGCTGCACTCACAGGACTTAGTATGATATGTGGAATGTTCGGTCTTATATGTACACTTCCTGCCCTCTTCTATTCCTCTAAGGTACACAGCTTTATATGTAGAATGTATCATGTGTCTACACTTGTTATCTTATTGAATTTTGCTTTTCATAGTCCCGCTATGCCTATGAAAGAGGTGATGTTAATGCTGCTCTCTCATATGGCCGCATGGCCCTTCATTTCAACATTGCTGCTATATTGACTTGGATTGTGGGTGTTCTCATCATTGCTTCTATATATGTTACCACATTTGTTAAACAAGCTGAGGATAATAACTACTAATTTTTTATTTTTCAATATTTTTCTAAAACGTTTGTTGTTATACCAAGTATGTTTAATTAAAGCAGTTCATTGTTTTTATTGTTTTTGTATTGGTATATTTATTAGTATACTTTTCCTACACTTTCCAATTTTTAGTGATTGGCACTTGTGGGACAGTCAAAATTATGATTGTTTAGAATATTTTGTATTATAAAAGATAGACTGAGAGTTATTATATATCTATTATATTTATAGTCTTCCTGTTCCATCAATGCATTAATGAATATACTGAATATAAAGGTAGCAAAAACACTTCAAATTATTGAAAAGTAAGTGTTGATTATATATATATATATATATATATATATATATATATATATATATAATCAACAGATATATTTATGAATGTATTATTTTTGTTTTATTTTATGCAAGTATCATCATGTGTTATCAATAACTTGACTGTTTAATTCTGTTTGATTCAAATTTTTATAAATTTATACTTTAGTTAAGAATTTGGTTTTTAATATAATATTTAGTCATTAAACATTAATTAAAGTTAGCATATTTTATTAAAAGAAGCAACATTTTGATTGTAATTTTTAAATATATAGAGTTTGTATGAGATACCATTAATAATAGTGAATTGTTTGGATATTGGATGACTAAGCATATTACATCCTATATTCACGCCAGGTCCGATGAAAGGATGGGGCGTGGCTGTCCGTGGACAAAATCGCAGCGTTTACAGATTACGTACTATCGGCCGTTTACAGATCCAAAGGAAATTTAAGACTAACCTCGCATCTTATTATTCTGACAGCAGTATTAATGGAGGGTAAGTAATTATTCATGTTTAATAGAAAATATCCAATAGTTAGATATGCTATAATCGACCCTACTATAAATATAGTCTCACGAAACAGACCTACCTCTGTAACTGTGTCCAGCTCGTGGGACTACCTACACTATAAATGCAGATATATAATATAAACAATAGAAGTGTTAATATGGTTTTGGTACAATTTAGATAGAAGGCTCTGTAATTACGCTATACAAACTGATTTGTTAATTTAGCAAATATATATATGGTTATACAGATTTTATGTACCAAACTGAAAGTAAACATAATTTTGTTTTGATTACTGATGTCCTATGAAATGATTGTATTTCAAATGAAAATATGTCTGTTTGTTTGAAAAAATCATTATTAACAGTTTAAATCGTGCCATATATATTACTTTGTTAAATCAAACATGATAATAGTGCATAGTTTGTTTACACAAATGCATGCATAACATTGTTAAAATTGAACACCAATTATAGTATATACGTAATTATAATGACACAAACAAAAGTGCATGTATAGTTAATGAAGTCCTTTGTCTTTTTTCCTCAGGTATTGCTAATCCATCATTAACAACATCTGTAAGTAATATGAAATATAAACATGTGCATTTGTGTGTGTATATATATATGTTTACATTACATGTGAGAATGTATTAATAATTGTCGTCATTATATCAAATACAATATCTATAGGGATCTCTATATCCTCCGAGAGAAGGTGGATATTATCCAGCACCACAAAATATCATTGGTATCCCATAAACATAATAAAATGATCTTTACTACATCACAATAGATGATAATCAACATACCTATGACAATATAATTGTAATCCAGGAGCAACCTTCTGCTACAACTACAACATCTCGTCCTTTTGTTGACCATTACTTGACTATGTCTATTACACTCACATTACTGTGTATACTATGTGGAGCATTCAGTCTTATATGCACAGTTCCTGCCGTCGTCTTATCCTCTATGGTACGTTGCTTTATAATGCATAATATAAAATGTGTCTACACTTGTTATTATCTTATTGAATTTTGCTTTTTAATAGTCCCATGATGCCTATAAACGAGGTCATGTTAATACTGCTCGCTCATATGCCCGCATGGCCCTTCATTTCAACATTGCTGCTATATTGTCTTGGATTGTGGGTGTTCTCATCATTGCTTCTATATGTGTTACCGCATTTGTTAAACTAGCTGTGAATAGTAACTACTAATTTTAATTTTTCAATATTTTTCTAAAACGTTTGTTGTCTTGTCTTGTTGCATGATATACTATTTACTAAAATAATTTCTCAACGTTTATACCTATTACATCAATAAAAATAGATTCTATATTTACACAAGGTAATAATTACTGTTGTTAACATGGGGTGTGGCAGTCCATGAACAAAATTGCAGGTACAACTTTGTCATGGCAAGCCATATTCTCAAGTCAATTAGTACATCAATTTGAAGGATATTTCTAAAATTATTGCCATACTGTAAATTATTTTTGCTACTTTTTTATTGTTGCTTGTTCACAGTATTACACACACATATTCTTAATGGAAATTTACAGTAAGCTTGCAATTGCAAAGTCGAAAAGGCATTGATGTGTGTATCTTCAATTACTTTAACTAAATAATATATTTCTAATCAATGTTGATATATAAAGAAATTTCCTCTTTTAATTGATCATAATATTATCCAGGATCACTACCAGCTAAATATATGTAATTTGTCACTCAAAACCACATATATGTTATATATATTGTTTTATTTTCATTCACAACTCTGTGTTCACGAGTTTCCTCTTATTCTTTATTAACACCTTCTTCATCTCTATACATGTGAACTTTCTTTTTTCCTTTTTTCTTTGAGATAGCACTAGCACATATCTCAATGGTTCACAGGTATGCCTTAATGTTTGGTTGTTTAGTTGGTACTGGCAATTAATTTTCAACATCATCAGGAAGGGAACATATCTATTACATACAACTCACACATTTAATTATTCAGTAAATTATACACCAAGCATGTTTAATTAAACCTAGTTTATTGTTTTTATTGTTTTTATATGAGCTCTTATTCCTACACTTTCCAATTTTTAGTGCTTGGCACTTGTGGGACAAAGTCAAAAATTATGATTATTTAGAATATCTTGTATTATAAAAGATAGACAGTGAGTTATTATATATCTATTATATTTATAGTCTTCCTGTTCCATCAATGCATCAATGAATATATTGAATATAAATGTAGCAAAAACACTTTCAATCATTGAAAAGTTAGTGTATTGTCATGTGTGATGTGTTATCAATAATAACTTGACTGTTTGATTAAAATTTTTATAAATTTACACTCCAGTTAAGAATTTGGTTGTCAGTATAATATTTAGTTATTAAACATTAATTAAAGTTAGCATATTTTATTAAAAGTTGAATGATTATGTAAAAGGTATTTTGTTATAACTGTATTAATGCTGAGTAAGCAAAAAAGAGAGGCAAGATTACAATAAAGAGACAATGCTTGTGTTTATAAACTACAGGTACAGTTAAATAGATGTATTTGTGTTACTCAAAGCTTTTGTTTTAAACATTACAATTCTTTAAACTTTCATTTTCATTGACATATGCAACTGGAGCTCACCTACATGTCACCTCTCCTTCCTCTTTTCACTTCAAACTCCTTTCCATGCCTTGAATTCTCGTTAAATTTCTGAGACATTGGATAATTTCTGGGCACAAATGATCATCTTTATTTCATGAATAAAGTGCAACTATTACACCATAATATTTAATCGTCATCTGAATTATCCATTAACTAATTAATTAAAAGATTTTTCAACCTATTATCCTGTTATAGTGTCTCATCATAATTCCATGTAATAATATTAACCTTCCAATAGAGTTTATCATCAAATGAGTGGTCATCAACTAGACATTAGAACATGAGAAAACAACTCATAATTATTCCTAGAACAAGTACCACAATGTATCATTTTTATAGTGATAATAATAATTATCTTTTACCTGGTATTTTAAATAGAAAAATGTTATGAAAATATTCATCAGCTCTCATTCTTACACTTTCAAATTTTTAGTGTTTGGCACTTGTGGGACAAAGTCAAAATTATGATTATTTAGAATTTTTTATAATCAACGAATAAATATACTGAATATAAAGGTAGCAATAACACACTATAAACTCAAGTATGTAATATAATAGCTTTATATAAGAAAATGTAATATGCTTTGGATAATGTTCAAACTGTTAACATTTCAAGAAATATATTTCTTCAAGTAGTCATAATCATTATATACTACAACACAACAGTTCAGAGATATGCTATACTGTTAGAAGTCTGATACTATATAGCTAACAATCTATCAGCACCAGATTACGAGCAACTTGTTATTCTATCTCAATCACAGGAGAAGGCATTTATATATATATATATATATATATATATATATATATGCTGCAAAAGGCGATGATGATACTACTCACTCTCATTGGTTTATTGCCTTTGTTAGAAACATTGCTGCTGTCACGACCTTGTTTTAATAGTCATATCACTTTTTGCTGTTGTTATTTCATGTGAAACTGATAGCATTTGAATGTCTTATGACACAATATATAATACTATATAATACTGAAATTATTATATATCAGTAGTGTTGTTTTTAATAAAGCTAAATTGAAAGAAAGAAAGCTAAATTGACAGATAGGTTAAGGGGTGCAATGCTAAGTAAACAAGAAAAAAAGGAAGTTCACACTTAAACCTATTGTCTTAAATATAAAAAACTTTAGATGCTAGATTCTTTCATAGTTTTGTCTTTGTCTTTGCCTTCATGATTTGAAATACCAGTGTCTCCAGGGGAACCTTGTTCATATAAACACGTAGGACTTTCCTGGTTCTTATTTGGTGGCTCTTGTTTGTGTGGTACTGGTGAATTATTGTCAGTTAATTATTGTCATTAAGAAGCTAAGAAAATGAAACGTAACTATTATATACCTTGTTCATTTAAATTGCTGGAAGGACTTTCTTGTTCATTTGTCACTGGTTTATAACTGTCAGCATCATCAGGGAGCTAAGAAAATGAAATGTAACTACTACATACCATCCGCATATTTAATTAATCTCAAAGTTATCAATCATTCAGCTAATTAAACAGTTTGTGCTTTATAATTGTACTAATAATAATAACCTTCCAATAAGGATCATCATCAAAGAGGGAGTCATCATTTAGATGCCTGAATTTGAGACAACAACTTACAATTGCTCCTTCAAAAGAAACACAAAGTTTTATTGCCAAATCTTAAATAAAAATTGTAACTCACCAGTTAAAAGACCTCCAATGATAGCTAAAACTAATGTAGATGCTAGAAGTGCTATTTGGAAGCCAGCTTGTTGAGCAGCACTTCTGCCTTCTCCAGGTTCAATACCAAGTAACATCTCTACATCTGTTAAATTTTCACTGGGAGCACGAGCAGGAAATACTAAATACAAGCTACGAAAACAGTTAGTGAATAAGAAACAGATAATTATTGCAGCTTTATTTGGTATGCCATACCTGGTTTCGTAATCAGTTCTAGCAGGAGCAGTAACATTAGTAGCTATTCCTGCAGCAACAGCAGAGGCTATAGCGGACAATATACCAGGAGTACCATGTAAGTTATGAACGCCAGAAGTATCTTGAACATATATACTGTCATTTATCAATGGCTATGTAAAGAGAATATATAAATATTATTGCAAGAGCAAACTTACTGACAAAAACCTGTAGCCAGCAACAGATATAATACCAGCAACAAAACCTATAAACAACCCTGCCCATGGACGAATTATCATATCAGCAATTGAGCCAACAGCCACACCCCCAGCTAAAGTAGCATTCTGTATATATGTCTATAACAAAACCACAATGACATGACCACATTGACCAGCATTCTTTAGCATAAGCCTTAAATACTATCAATAATAGTTTTAAGTATATAGTTCTCTATATGACTTAAAACAAACCAAGCAAGACAATATGTAAAAAAATGTACTAAAGTGCTTAACCTCGCTGCAGTGTGCAGTGTAGATCTATATTGCAGAGTGCATGTACATGTAGATTTAACTTTCCACAAGGTGGGGTCAAATTGATGGATCACATGATGTACATTACAAAAGTAGTGTCAAGGCGAGTTTGCCTGTTTTTCAAAGTTTTTCAGACTTTTAAAGCTTTTTGTTCATTTGATGCTCCTTTTAGCAGTATTCTTAAGAAGTACAAAAATTTTGCAAAAGTTCTCACCTTCAAAAGTTGGAAGATGTCATAAGCTATACGCAGTAGCTTTTTCTGAATTCTCGAGTCTTCACTGAAAGCTGTGCTTTTTCAAAGGTTTTTCGGACTTTAAAGCTTTTTGTTTGTTTGATGCCCCTTTTATTAGTATTCTTAAGAAGTACAGAGGTTTTGCTACCGTCCACTATAGTTTGCATGCTACCAGTGCCGTGTTTGTTGAGTTAAAGCGGTTTAAAGCCATTTGCGCAGTAACAGACACACACACATACGCACTTACAGACTACAGTATCCTTGCTATGCGGTACACTCAGCGAGGTTAATTACTTTATATGTACAAACATACAATATATAATACACATACCATTTTTAGTTTATTTTCTTCACCAAAGAATATACTGAATATAAAAGTAGCAATAACACTTCCTGTCATTGAAAGATACGTGTTAATTATAGCACGATATTGACCACTACCAGCTGCTAATGCTCCATTGAAACTTGGCCAGAACACCCAGAGAAATAGAGTACCTTTGAAATGATAAGTAATAATAATGATAACAAAATCCTCACCAATCATTGCAAATATGTCAGAATGATATACACTATCATATCGAGGAGGATCAATTGTCTTCTTAGGACGGAGCCACACAGAACATGCCAGGCCGAAGTAAGCACCAAATGTATGTATTAACATTGATCCACCAACATCAGCAGCTTTAAATACATAGACATTAAGAGCCTCATTTAAAGAATAAAAAATAACTTCAAAAAATGCTATTACAAAAAGTTGGAATGGACTAGCTTGTCCCAATAGAGAACCAAATGTAATTAGGACAGCAGCAGCAGCAAAATCAGATAGTACCAAGCTATATTTATGTGTGTATGTGTGTGTGTTTGAAAGAGAAATGTTTTGAAAATATTTATAGAAGCTTTGATGTGCATCATCAGTTTTATAAACATGAACATGACAGACATTTCAAAGATTACCTTTCTAATCCTACACTAATGCGAAACATGGTCTCACCATCTTGAGCTTGTCCAATGAATCCCAACACACCAATAGTAATAATGGACCATTGGATTGCAAAAGCAGCCAACATCATATTGTATGCTACACTACTGAAACCATAGCGACGTAGGAATGTCATGAGAAAACCAAAACCAATGAAGATCATAACATGGACATCTTGAAAAACTGCAAGACAAACAATATATATATTACTTTAGTTTATTTACATAATATAACTAGTAAAAATTATATGCTTTTGTGCCTTTGATTAAAATAGTTTCATTGATTTATTGTGCAATGTTTCAGTATATTTAACAGTTTAGTTAAATCCCCAGACTCCAAATATTTACATTTTGGACTCATAGGTTAATGTCATTATTTTACAATTCTGTAACAATAAAATTTTGGAATAAAATTAGGAAGTACACACGTAAATGAAGGGCACTAAAGTGCCGAACCTCGCTGTAGCTTCTAAGTTATTTATAAATTCTATGCCAGCTTAGGCCCAGCTATGATGTTGTTATTGCAAGAAAATTTTTTAACATTCCAGAAGGTGTGGTTATAAAATGGTAAGCTTTGTCATTCTGTATATGCTCATTAATTGTTGCTTGATTTCTAGCTTTGCCATGTTTGTGAAGCAGCAACTGAGTAAGTGATAGTATCTTTCAATTCCCAAGCAAGATTAAGTGCTAATTTCGTGATGAAAAGTTTCTCTGAGTCTTTACATGGCCCTTTAAAATGTATCAATATTTCATATACAAAATTTATTGTTACTTGAAGATGAAACGTTCTTTGGAAACGTCCCGTAGTACAAATATAAATCGATATATTATCTATTAGTAGCAGTCTTTTCAGTGCTTGGAGACGTTTCCTGAATGCGTTACTTCGCTCCAAGTCCACAAAACATTTTTCAGAACTTTTCTAACGATTACTTCGACCAAGGGCCTTCTGTCTTGCTGATCCGTATTCCTCTGAGATTGTTTACAACATATTAAAAAATCTCCACGTTAAGTTTTTTACTTTTCGAGAAACGGCACTTGACCTCTGCAGCCTGAAAATTCTTTTGCTAGTTTTAAGCTTCTTTTTTCCTTGACGATGTTCTTGATAATACTGTTGTAAAGTCCACATGTTTTTCTATTCGTTGCTAAACGTTGGTAGCTGCTAATGCTTCGGTTGCCAAGTTATAGCAGTTCAAAAAAACAACTCTGGTAACAGACACACACACACACACACGCACACACACACACACAAACAGAATACAGTACCCTCGCTATGCGCCCACGCACAGCGAGGTTAATAATGGTAAACGTAAGAGTGCCTGAAGTAAAAACAGGAGAAGGAGAGAAGCACATCATTGCCACTTTTGAAGGAGCAAAGGGTAGCCAGATCACACTAGAGCATAAATGTTCTCAAGTTAGACCATACTACAATTACTATTGCATAACAAACCCTTATTATTGAAGTACAATTTAATTATCTATCTCAATAAATAACTTAATCTTATCTACAGAGTGCTGATGAATAATCTATGATGTATTACTCACGAGAATATACTTTTGTAGTTGATCTAGTCGACTGCAAATGGAGGAGATAATCTTGAGCTCTCTGAAAATTTATATCATCACTGGTATTGGCCAATGACAATGCTACTTCATACTCATGACCTGGTAAGCCTCCTTCATCATATTCAACTAGCACCGCATAAATAACGAAGAAAATGATCTCAACAAACAAGAGGAAACTAGGAAGCAAGTACTTCTCTAACTTAGGCCATTTTGTGGCCAGATCTTTGTTATCTTGGCCTTGATTATCACGACAAAACAATTGCTGCATTTTTTGATGTTAGGACAATTTCTTGTACATCAAAAAATTTTGGCTGCTTTTTATAATTAACATTTACATGTTGCAAGCCTATCCTTCTTTATCAGTTGTTTATACAAGCACTTTTATTAAAATTACATTCTAGATTATTGCAAGGCATTGTAGGGCGAGCTCTTTCTATTTTAGACAATCCATCCCACAAATGCTCTTTATTAAAATTACATAGTAGGCTAAATGAAGGCCATTATGGGGCAGCATTTTCTCCTATTGAAAATTGTTTACATAAGTTTTTTAATATTAAAAATATATATAGGTTAAATGCAGGACATATAAGAAGAGCCTTTCTTCCTTTTAATAGCTGTTTACACATGTACTTTTTATAAAATTTCATACATAACCAAAAAGCAGGGCATTGTGTGGCATTCTGGAGCTTCTGCTTCACAAAGTTGAATTAGATAGGTACTACAGACTACTGAAAGTTTAGTATGGAGACCCAGTGGTTTATCTGAGATCAGTATATTTTAATACTGATACCTATTCCTTAAACCTTAATTATTAAGCATTAAAAGCATGTGGCGAAGATTCAGACTGTCCCATTGAGCATCCATAGGTTATAAGTCAGCTTAGAATGCATGCCAACGAATGATGCTAAAATATAATTATAAGAAACTGTCTACGACACTCATAGGTTTGTTCATACATGTTCATTCAGATTTCATGTTAGTTACGTAGTCACCTGATTATCAAAATTGAAGAGTAAAGTGTCTCAATTAAGTAGTTTCATTGTTTTTTGTGTGTGTATTACATTTCAGTATGCACATCAGTTTAGTCCCATCTTCAAACTCTCAAATATTTTTATAATTAGGTATTTTCATGATTAGGTATATTACTTGTGCTGTATGAATGGCTCTGGAAACATACATTGAAATGTTTATCAAGTTAGAAACTACTAAATAAGAAAAGTAGTGTTGTAATGATGATTTTAATTAGTCTTTCTCCATTTGATAACTGTTTATGTAAACAAGTACTTTTTATTAAAATGATATTAGCTAAATGCAGGACATAATGAATAGAGGCCTTCCTCCTTTTGACAATTGTTTAAACAGTGCTTTTATTAAAATTACACACTAGGCTAAATGTGGGGCACTATTGGGGCAGCCCTTCTCCCTTATAGCAATTGTTTACACAGTACATTTTATTAAAATTACATACTAGGCTAAATGTGGGGCGCTTTTGGGCAGCCCTTTCTTTTTATTACAATTGTTTATACAGTAAACTTTATTCAAATTACATAATAGGTTAAATGTAGGGCACTATTGGGGCAGCCCTTCTCCCTTATAACAATTGTTTACACAGTACATTTTATTAAAATTACATACTAGGCTAAATGTGGGGCGCTTTTGGGCAGCCCTTTCTTTTTATTACAATTGTTTATACAGTAAACTTTATTCAAATTACATAATAGGTTAAATGTAGGGCACTATGAGGTAGCCCTTTCTCTTTATGGCAGTTGTTTACACAAGTAGTTTTTATTATAATTAGATATAAGGTAGTACAGACCTTCGTGGAGTGATCCTGAGTTTCTGCATATCAGTTGTCACCCATGCATATCACTTGTTATGTACTAGAGAATACTAAAAAATTAATATGGAAGCCCAGTGACACAGTCTGAGATTGATATATTTAATACTGATCCCTAAAAATATGTAATATTGGGTTTTCATAGATTATAAATCAGCTCTGGACAACACCAGTGAATGATATAATATATAACAGTAATTATGTGAAGCTGTCTACAAGTGTCATATAATCATACATGCTACATTCAAAAAATATATTTCATGTTGGTTACATAATAATTCATAACTAATAATACTTGTTTTTCACCTGGTAATTAAGTGAAGAATAAAAGTGTCTGTAATTAAAATAGTTTTTATTGCTTATTTTATTACTACATTTTAGTATATTAATCAATCTTAATCTTAACAAGATTAAGTTATAATTTCGAAAAGCCTATATTCTACCTAATATATCCTTTTACAGAAATGTCAATAACGAAAACAACAATAATAAAATATTCCAACCTTATCTATGATGGGAGTGTCCAAGTTTGCCAATTATGTGCCATTCCACAAACCTTATCCCTGTAGCTTTTAAAGGCTCGAACTGTCTCGTCTTCTTCGTGTAAATGTAATTGCCTCTCTTTCTTTTTTACTTAGCATTGCACTTTCTATCTATCTTCTTTTAAGACTACACATGCTGATACGAAAAAAGCACGTGTTATAATAAAAAATACTTAATGCTAAATTAAAACACTGCAGAATGACGTACGCTTTGCACGTCATTTATGACGTATGATAGGTACGGGAGCTCGCTTAGGCTCGCCTCACATTAAATTATTTAATGAACATCTATACTGACAAATGCAGTGAAGATAACCTACCCCAGAAAGTGATATACTCTGTTAATCTACTATAGGATGCAGGTTAAAACGGTAAGGGGCGATAGAGGTACACTAGTACTAGTCGTATAGTTTAATACAGCTTTTTCTTTGAATCATTATTGTTTGTAAGCTTGCAATATTACCATTTATTTTTATCATATAGGAAGAATCTATAAACTAATTAACAAGATAAGATAGTGTTGCAATGATGATGTTAATTTGACCCTTATAATGTCATTCATAGTTACTTTCTTAACATGAGAGGCTATGATTAATGTTAACTGGTAGTTATAGGCAATTAAGATACTAAGCTGTTATGTAATCTACAATTATAGTTATGTGCTAACATATGACTTCCATACACATTATCTCCACCATTAACAAAATATAAGATATTTTCTCTATAGTAGAATTAATGTTTGTTTGTGCCCTTAACAGTTTTTTAAATAAATATATATATATATATTTATAAATATATTCATTGTTATTATTATTATTATTATTATTATTGTTGTTGTTGTTGTTATTGTTGCTATTAATTTATAAATATATTCATTACTGCTTGCAAATTTCATGTAACTTTTATTGCTTTCTAAATCAACTGCATTCATTTGGAGGTGGTTATTATCCAGTACTACAACAGCACAAATGTACATTATTTTGCAAACTTTTCTTGTTTCTGCTTCTTATGCTAAACAGTTATACAATTTAAAAGACTTCACAATAACTTTTTGAGTTTACTTTGTGTGTGTTATATAACATTACTGTTATACTTTTTTTATAGATATGCAAGCACTAAATGGATGAAAGATATAGTAAACACTATGGAAGATTGCTCTTGAACCATGCACCATTACATAAAGTTAATGCACTTTGTATCATATGTCAAGGATAGATGTTGCTTGTTTATGATATTCCTGCCATTTTTTTGCTACTATTGTGAGCTGTAATTAAACATTAGTCTGTAAAATGGTCTTAGTATTTGTTAATACTAATTTTTTAATTTTTATGATTATTTTATAGGTTTGAAATGCTGACACAAGCACTGATCATGTTTAGTACGACTGTTAAAGGTAGAGTTACTTGCAATATACTAAGATTGTTATATTAAAGCTTCAAATGTTTTTGTACAACTATTATGTGTATATAAAGTGTAACTATTATACAATAACATTTTAATCATCATCTGAATTATCTATTAATTAATTAATTAAACTCTATTATCCTGTTATAGTGTTTCATCATAATCCCATGTAATCATCATATTAATCTTCCAATAGGGTTTATCATCAAAGAGTTGGTTTAAAAATAAATCTTTTAATAAATGCAAGTGACACGTTTGACATTCGATTTTTTCATAGTCCTGTCATGCCTATAAAAGAGGTGATGTTAATACTGCTCTCTCATATGGCTGCATGGCCCTTTATTTCAAGATATCTTGTTCACTTTATTAAGCTCTCTTGTTACTGTGACAACTTAAAGAACAAAGTGAAGGTTACAAACTCGTCTTACTAATAACTTGATAATCAGCAATTTGGTGTTCATTATTAATGTTGATGCAATAAGTTATTATTAATATTCAACAAAAAATTATTGTTACATTGTTTTAGTGTGATACATACTTGATGTGTTGCTGGAGTGTCACCAAAACGTAAATTTGATTTTTAACTATTGTGTATTTATTTAGATGCATGCTTTCTACCAAAGTTTATACTCAAAACAATGTAGAAAGATAAATTGCTATAGTTGTTGTGGTATAACCTATCATTAATAAAAGTAAACTATTTTGGATATTGGATGACTCTGCATACTACATGCTATATTTACACAGGGTCTGATGTAAGTATGGGGCGTGGCTGTCTGTATAAAATTGCTGCGTTTACAAATTACGTGTTGTCGGGCATTTACTGATCCATAATAAATTTGAGACTAATCTTCCATCTTGTTATTCTCACAACAGCTTTAATGGAAGGTAAGTAATTATTCAAGCTATATATATAATGTCCAATAGTTAAATATGCTTTAATCAACCCATACTATTAATATAGTATCTCGAGCCAGACCCACCTATGTGATAGTCACTCGTTCACCATAGGGGTTGTGTCTGGCTCATGGGACTGCCTACATAATAAACGAAAGTATGTAGTATAAAGACTTTATATAAGAAAGTGTTATTATGCTTTGGGTGCAACTTACATATAAGACTTCATTAATACACTATAAAACTAATTGGTTGAATTAACCAATATATAGTTGTACAAATTGTATGTAACAAACTGAAAGCAAACGTAATACGCTTTTCATTACTATTGATTGCCCTATGAATTGTTTTTTAAAAAATCTATTCTATAATTCATTAGTAGTTATAACATTTTGAAAACACTTTGCATCATACATTCTGTATAACAATGTGTTGAATGGTTAAATCAACAATCAGTTTTCACAGTAAATATTATTCATACATTCCATAAATACCATGCATACCACTATTAAAATTGAATATCACCAAGTATATAGAATATACATAATTATAATAACAAGAAAAAAGTGCATGTACTTACTGAAAATTAAGTCCTTCGTCTTTTTTCCTCAGGTATTGCTAATCCATCATCAACAACATCTGTAAGTAATATGAAATATAAACATGCGCATTTGTGTGTGTATAAATAATATATGTGAGTATATTACATGTGAGGATATATTAATAGTTAGTGTTGTTAAACCAAATATCATATTTATATAGGGATTTCTACCTCCTCCAACCAAAGGTGGATATTATCCAGTACCACAAAATTTCAATGGTATCCTATAAACATAATCATAAAATGATCTTTACTACATCACAATAGATGATAATCAACATACCTATGACAATATAACTGTAATCCAGGAGCAACCTTTTGCTACAACTACAACATCTCGTCCTTTTGTTGACCATTACTTGACTATGTCTATTACACTCACATTACTGTGTATACTATGTGGAGCATTCAGTCTTATATGCACAGTTCCTGCCGTCGTCTTATCCTCTATGGTACGTTGCTTTATAATGCATAATATAAAATGTGTCTACACTTGTTATTATCTTATTGAATTTTGCTTTTTAATAGTCCCATGATGCCTATAAACGAGGTCATGTTAATACTGCTCGCACATATGCCCGCATGGCCCTTTATTTCAACATTGCTGCTATATTGTCTTGGATTGTTGGTGTTCTCATCATTGCTTCTATATGTGTTACCGCATTTGTTAAACAAGCTGTGAATAGTAACTACTAATTTTTATTTTTCAATATTTTTCTAAAACGTTTGTTATTTTGTCTTGTTGCATTATATACTATTTACTAAAATAATTTCTCAACGTTTATACCTATTACATCAATAAGAATAGATTTTATATTTACACAAAGTAATAATTACTGGTGTAAACATGGGGTGTGGCAGTCTGTGAACAAAACTGCAGATACAAATTTGTCATGGCAAGCCCATATTCTCAAGTCAATTAGTACATCAATTTGAAGAATATTTTCCAAAATTATTGCTACTTTGTAAATTATTTTGTTACTTTTTTATTTCTGCTTAGTATATGTTTATCCACAATGTACTCAACCTGTAAGTGCACCTTTATCATTTTTGATGAACTAAGTATTCACAGTATTACACACCACACATATTCTTAATGGAAATTTACAGTAAGCTTGCAATATTGTAAAGTCGAAAGGCATTGATGTGAGTATCTTCAATTACTTAAACTAAATAATATATTTCTAATCAATGTTGATATATAAAGAAATTTCCTCCTTTAATTGTTGTAATCATCATTCAGCATCAATACCAGCTAAATATATGTAATTTGTCACTCAAAACCATATATATGTTATATATATTATTTTATCTTCATTCACATCTCTGTGTTCATTACCATCCTCTTCTTCTTTATTAACATCTTCTTCATCTCTATACATGTGAGATTTCTTTTTTCCTATCTTCTTTGAGATAGTACTAGCACATAACTCAATGGCCCACAGGTATGCCTAAATGTTTGGTTCTTCAATTGGTACTGGCAAATAATTTTTAACATCATCAGGAAGCTGAATTAATGAAACATATCTATTACATAAAATTCACATTTTAATTATTCAGTAAATTATCCACCAACGTTTTTAATTAAAATAGTTTGCATCTATAATCCTATTAGGTTTTATCCCTATGTAGTAATAATTACCTTCCAAATGCGGTTATCATCAAAGGGCACTCATCATGTAAGCATTGGAAATGGGACAACAACCTACAATTGCTCCTATAAAAAGTTACACAGAGTCTCATTATCATATACTGAAAAATATCTTGTTGACATTTATTAAGCTAATGATATTTGTCTACTTGTAGGCCTAAACTTCTACTGCTGAAAGAGGTAATATGTACCTGCTCACTAATCTTTTTGTTTTAATATTTACATTATATCAAAGTTTCTTAATGTTGTTGTTGTTTCACACGCACTAATAGCTTTTAAAGCTGCTTTTGTACTGAGTTGAATGATTATATAAAAGGTATTTCATTATAACTGCATAAATACTGAATAAAGAAGAAAGAGAGGCAAGATTACAATAAAGAGACAAAGCTTGTGTTTAGTTCAGTTCAATAGATGTATTATTGTTATTGAAAGCTATTGTTTTAACATTACAATTCTATAAACTTTCATCTTCATTGACATAAGTAACTGGTCCTACATGTCATCTCACCTCCCTTTTTCCATTTCAAACTCCTCTCTGCACTTTTGAACTCTCTTTAAATTTCTGAGACATTGAATAATTTATGGGCATAAATGATCATCGTTTTATTTGATGAAGCATCATCAGGAGTCTAAGGAAACAAAGTGTAACTATTATACCATAACATTAAATCATCATCTGAATTATCAATTAATTAATTAATTAAACATTATTATCCTGTTATAGTGTTTCATCATAATCCCATGTAATCATATTAACCTTCTAATAGGGTTTATCATCAAAGAGTTGGTTTAAAAATATTTTTTTTAAATAAATGCAAGTGACATGTTTGACATTCAATTTCTTCATAGTCAGATGATGTCTATAAAAGCGAATACTGCTCTCTCGTATGTCTGCATGGCTTTTTATTTCAACATTGACTTGGATTGTGGCTTTTCTCATCATTGCTTCTATTTATCTTACCATATTTGTTAGGGTATCTGTTTCTGTTAAAAAATAGAAATGAAACAGTGCATAATAATTATCAACTTTAATTTTCAATATTTTGCTAAAACGGTTGTTCTTTTGGCTTGATGCATGATATACTATTTACTAATATAATTCTGCAACGTCTATACTTATTACATCGACAGGAATAGACTCTAAATTTTTACAGGGTAATAATTACTGGTGTAAGCATGAGGTGTTGCAGGTACAATTTTGTCATGGTAAACTATATTCGCAAGTCAATTAGTACATCAATTTGAAGGATATTTTCAAAAATTATTGCTACACTGTAAATTATTATATAAAGATATCAAAATGATGTTCATACATGTTATTTTAATTGATCCTCTTTAGCTCAGTATTACAAAACTTTATAGAACATTTTGGATTAATCAAATACTGAAAGATATCTTGTTGACGACTGGTGCTGGAAGAGGTAATATGTATCTGCTCACTTTCATGATCTTTTTTTAAAATTTACATTATATATCAATGTTTGTTATTGATATTGTTGTTTCATACGTGCCAATAGCTTTTAAAGCTTGTACTGAGTTAAATGATAATATAAAAAGGTGTTTTATTATAACTGCATATATGCTGAGTAGAAAACAAAGAGAGGGAAGATTACATGCAATAAAGAGACAATGCTTGTGTTTATAAACTACAGGTACAGTTAAATAGATGTATTATTGTTACTCAAACCATTGCTTTAAACGTTTCAATGGATCATGTTTACTTCAGTATTATAAATCTACACAGAACACTCTACAAGATATCTTGTTGACTTTATTAAGCTCTCTTGTTACTGTGACAACTTAAAGAACAAATGAAGGTTACAAACTCGTCTTACTAATAATATACTTGATAATCAGCAATTTGGTGTTCATTATTAAAGTTGATGCAATAAGTTATTATTAATATTCAACCAAAAAATTATTGCTACATTGTTTTAGTGTGATACATACATGATGTGTTGCTGAAGTGTCACCAAAACGTAAATTTGGTTTTTAACAATTATGTATTTATTTAGATGCATGCTTTCTACCGAAGACTATACTTAAAACAATGTAGAAAGATAAATTGCTATAGTTGTTGTCGTATAACTTATCTTTAATAAAAGTGAACTATTTTTGATATTTGATGACTCAGCATACTACATGCTACATTCACACGGGTCTGATGTAAGTATGGGGCGTGGCTATCCTTGACAAAATTGCTGCGTTTACAAGTTACGTGTTGTCGGGTATTTACTGATCCATAATAAATTTGAGACTAATCTTGTATCCTGTTATTCTCACAACAGCTTTAATGGAAGGTAAGTAATTATTCAAGCTATATATATAATGTCCAATAGTTAAATATGCTTTAATCAACCCATACTATTAATATAGTATCTCGAGCCAGACCCACCTATGTGACTGTCATTCGTTCACCATAGGGGTTGTGTCTGGCTTGTAGGACTACCTACACTATAAATGCAAATATGTAATATAAAAGCTTTATATAAGAAAGTGTTAACATGCTTTGGGTACAATTTACATAGAAGATTCCGTTATTACACTGTAAAGTGATTGGTTGAATTAACAAATACATGGTTATACAAATTGTATGTAACAAACTGAAAGTAAATAATAATATGTTTTCATTACTATTGTCCTATGAATTGATTTTTAAAAAATCTATTCTATAATTCATTATTAGTTCTAACATTTTGAAAACAATTCGCATCATACATTCTGTATAACAATATGTTGAATTGTTAAATCAACAATCAGTTTTCACAGTACATGTTTATTCATACAAATCATAAATACCATGCATACCACTATTAAAATTAAATATCACCAAGTATAGAATATACATAATTATAATAATAAAACTGCATCTACTTACTAATAATGAAGTCCTTTTTCTTTTTTCCTCAGGTATTGCTAATCCATCAACAACAACATCAGTAAGAAATATGAAATATAAACATGTGCATTTGTGTGTGCATAAATAATACATGTGTGAATATATTAATATAGTTAGTGTTGTTATACCAAATATCATACTTATATAGGGATTTTTACCTCCTATTACCGAAGGTGGATATTATCCAGCACCACAAAATTTCAATGGCATGTCTTATAAACGTAATAACAAAATAACTTTACTAAATCACAATAGATGACAATCAATATACTGTATATTATGGAAACATAACTGCAATTCAGGAGCAACCTACTGTTACAACCACAAGATATCGTTCTGTTGGTGACCATTACTTGAGAATGTCTATTGCACTCACAATACTGAGTATACTATTTGGGACATACGGTCTTATTTGTACAGTTCCTGCACTCATCTTTTCTGTTATGGTACACCACTTTATAATGCATAATATAACATGTGACTGCACTTGTTATTATATCAATGAATTTTGTTTTTTCATAGTCCCATGATGCCTATAAAAGAGGTGATGCTAAAACTGCTATCTCCTATGGTCGCATTGCCCTTCGTTTCAACATCGGTGCTATGGTGACTTGGATTGTGGTTTTTCTCACCATTGTTTCTATATATGTTACCCTATTTATTACAACATCTGTTTATAATAACGAAGAAAAGAACTGAAACAATGCATAATAATTATCAACTTTTATTTTTCAATAATTTGCTAAAACGGTCGTTCTTTTGGCTTGATGCATGATATACTATTTACTAAAATAATTTTGCAACATCTATACTTATTACATCAACAGGAATAGATTCTAAATTTATACAGGGTAATAATTACTGGTGTAAGCATGAGGTGTTGCAGGTACAACTTTGTCATGGTAAGCTATATTCGCAAGTCAATTAGTACATCAATTTGAAGAATATTTTCAAAAATTATTGCTACACTGTAAATTATTATATAGAGATATCAAAATGATGTTCATACATATTATTTTAACTGATCCTCTTTAGCTCAGTATTACAAAACTTTATAGAACACTTTAGATTAATCAGATACTGAAAGATATCATGTTGACGACTGGTGCTGGAAGAGGTAATATGTATCTGGTCACTCTCATGATCTTTTTTTAAAATTTACATTATATATCAATGTTTGTTGTTGATATTGTTGTTTCATATGTGCCAATAGCTTTTAAACCTTGTACTGAGTTGAATGATAATATAAAAAGCTGTTTTATTATAACTGTATATATGCTGAGTAAATAAGAATGATAGGGAAGATTACATACAATAAAGAGACTATGCTTGTGTTTATAAACTAAAGGTACAGTTAAATAGATTTATTATTGTTACTCAAACCCATTGCTTTAAACGTTTTAATGGATCATGTTTACTTCAGTATTATAAATCTACACAGAACACTCTACAAAATGTCTTGTTGACTTTATTAAGCTCTCTTGTTACTGTGACAACTTAAAGAACAAAATGAAGGTTACAAACTTGTCTTACTAATAATATACTTGATAATGAGCAATTTGGTGTTCATTATTAATGTTGGTATACGAGTGTAATTAGGCAGTTGTGTGTCATGTGTTGATTACTGTATATGTGTTGATAGGTTTAATTAATGTACCTCATCCTAGCTCTTCCTTCTTGTCCTTTCCTTAGCCATATCTTTGTTTATTGTGTTTTTGTTATGATGTTTTGGGCCTTTGTATTTATGACTTGAGGTTCTGCTCTTTTCAGTTGTGTATTTAAGTAGGATCTTATCTGATTTGTGTATTCCCTTTTTTGATTATTAATAATAGTTGATTTCCTGCGAGTCTATTGAGATATTTACAAACTCGCCTGCGAACAATTAATGCTAATCCAATAAGTTATTATTAATATTAATCAAAAAATTATTGTTACATTGTTTTAGTGTGATACACACATGATGTGTTGATGGAGTCTCAACAAATCGTAAATTTGATTTTAAACAATTGTGTATTTATTTAGATGCATGCTTTCTACCAAAGACTATACTTAAAACAATGTAGAAAGATAAATTGCTATAGTTGTTGTGGTATAACTTATCATTAATAAAAGTGAACTATTTTGGATATTTGATGACTCAGCATACTAAATACTACATTCATACGGGTCTGATGTAAGTATGGGGCGTGGCTATCCTTGACAAAATTGCTGCGTTTACAAGTTACGTGTTGTCGGGTATTTACTGATCCATAATAAATTTGAGACTAATCTTGCATCTTGTTATTCTCACAAAAGCTTTAATGGAAGGTAAGTAATTATTCAAGCTATATATGTAATGTAATATAAAAGCTTTATATAAGAAAGTGTTAATATGCTTTGGGTACAATTTACATAGAAGATTCCGTTAATACACTGTAAAATTGGTTGAATTGACAAATACATTGGTTGAATTAACAAATACATAGTTATACAAATTGTATATAACAAATTGAAAGTAAATAATAATATGTTTTCATTACTATTGTCCTATGAATTGATTTTTTTAAAAATCTATTCTATAATTCATTCTTAGTTTTAACATTTTGAAAACACTTTGCATCATACATTCTGTATAACAATGTGTTGAATGGTTAAATCAACAATCAGTTTTCACAGTACATGTTTATTCACACAAATCATAAATACCATGCATACCACTATTAAAATTGAATATCACCAAGTATAGAATATACATAATTATAATAATAAAACTGCATGTACTTACTAATAATGAAGTCCTTTTTCTTTTTTCCTCAGGTATTGCTAATCCATCAACAACAACATCAGTAAGAAATATGAAATATAAACATGTGCATTTGTGTGTGCATAAATAATACATGTGTGAATATATTAATATAGTTAGTGTTGTTATACCAAATATCATACTTATATAGGGATTTTTACCTCCTATTACCGAAGGTGGATATTATCCAGCACCACAAAATTTCAATGGCATGTCCTATAAACATAATAACAAAATAACTTTACTAAATCACAATAGATGATAATCAACATACTGTATATTATGGTAACATAACTGCAATTCAGGAGCAACCTACTGTTACAACCACAACATATCGTTCTGTTGGTGACCATTACTTGAGAATGTCTATTGCACTCACAATACTGAGTATACTATTTGGAACATACGGTCTTATTTGTACAGTTCCTGCCCTCCTCTTTTCTGTTATGGTACACCACTTTATAATGCATAATATAACATGTGACTGCACTTGTTATTATATCAATGAATTTTGATTTTTCCTAGTCCCATGATGCGTATAAAAGAGGTGATACTACAACTGCTATCTCTTATGGTCGCATTGCCCTTCGTTTCAACATTGGTGCTATGGTGACTTGGATTGTGGTTTTTCTCACCATTGTTTCTATATTTGTTATCCTAACTATTATACCATTTGCTTGAAACAGTGCATAATAACTATCAACTTTTATTTTTCAATACTTAGTTAAAACAATTGTTGTTTTGTTTTGTTGTGTGATATACTATTTACAAAAATTCTGCAAGTATGGGGCGTGGCGGCCGTGAACAAATTACAGGTACTATAAATTGTCATGGCAATCCATATTCGCAAGTCAATTAGCACAACAATTTGAAGAACATTTTCAAAATGTCTTGTAACATTGTATATCATTTTTGTTACTTTTATATATTTTGGTTTATTTTTTCTGTTTATGCACCATCTACTCAACCTGTAAGTTATTGTTTTTGATGTACTAATTATTCACAGTATTACACAAACAAATTCTCAATGGGAAATTTCTAACAGTAAGTTTGTAATTGCAAAAATTCAAAAATCATTGATGCAAAAATAACTATATAGTATATTTCTAATCAATGTTGATATTAAAGGAATATATTCCTCTAATTGATTATACTATTATTCAGCATCATTATCAGCTAAATATATGTAATTTGTCGTTCAAAGGCTTTGTTTTAAACAGACTTCTTCATAGTTTTATTTTCATTCACATCTTCATGAACATAAACTTTCTTTATTTATATCTTCTCCTTCATCTATATACATGTGAACTTTCTTTTTCCTTTCTTCTTTAAGATATAAAGCACTAGCTCACATCTCATTGACTATTGGGTATCCCATAAATTTTGATTCTTCAGTTGGTACTGGTTAAATACTTTTTAGCATCAACAGGAAGCTCAAGTAATGAAATATATCTATTACATACAACCAACACACATATTTAATTATCACTAGCTCACAGCTCATTGAATACGGGGTATTTCATAAATTTTGGTTCTTCAATTCAATACTTTTTAGTATCAACACAAAACTGAAGTAATAAAACATTTCAATTTGGAAAACTCACACAACATTTAATTATTCTTTGAATTATCAATAATAATATTTAATTAAAATAATTTTATAACCTAATTTTATTAATTTGGTATTGATTTTGTATATTAATTAAATGAGCTGAATGAATAGCCACTACGTCTTTGGAAATACACATTGAAAGCTTCTATCAAGTTTTAAACTACTTAATAAGATAAATTAGTGCTCTAATGATGATATTAACTTTGACCTCACAATATCATTCATAGTTACTTTCTCTACATGAAAAGGCTATGATTAATGTAAACTGACAATCATAGACAATTAAGACACCGAGCTTTTATGTCCTCTAAATTATATTTATGTGATAGAGTATGACATTCATTCATCCTACTTCCATCATTGAGAAAATATATTCTCGATCTTTATAGTAAAATTAATGCTTGTTTGTCCCCTTTACAGATGTTTTAAATATATTCATTCTGCCTTGCAATTGTTAGGTAATTATTATTGCCTGCCAACTCAACTGCATCCACTTGGAGGTGGTTATTACGCAGCACGTAAGCAAGCCCACACTTGTCAGATCAATGCAATGGACAATTTTGAACACCAATGACAATACATCATTTTGTTTTCCACCAACATGTATATTCTGAGCTAGCAAACAAGAAACTTAAAAAAGATTGAGAGATAGGACAAGGTATGCAATGTTAAGTAAAAAAGAGAGGTAGGTTAACAATATAAGATAGAGATGTTTACAGATTAAAAATACAGCTAAATATATTTGTTTTTGTCACTCAAAGCCATTGTTTTAAACAGTAGTAGTCTGATAATGTTTAGCTTCCTCTTTTTCTTCATTGACATCTATGTACACATGAAGTTCATTTTGTCCTCCATGTCCTAGCACGAGAGCTTCCTCTTCTCCTTCATTCATGTGAACTTCCTCTTCTCCTTTATGTCTGTGCACAAGAGCTTCCTCTTCTAACTCATTTACGAAAATTTCCTCTTCTCCTTTTTGTCTGTGCACAAGAGCTTCCTCTTCTTCGTTCACGTGAGCTTCCTCTTCTTCGATCACGTGAGCTTCCTCTTCTTTGTTCACATGAGCTTCCTCTTCTTCGTTCACGTGAGCTTCCTCTTCTTCGTTCACGTGAGCTTCCTCTTCTTCGTTCACGTGAGCTTCCCCTTTCTTCTTTAAAAAAGTGCACAGCTCTATGACTCCTGGGTATGCTTTCACATTTGGATCTTCAATTGGTAGTCGTAAATAATTTTTAGCATCATCAGGAAGCTAAAGGAATGAAACGTAAGTATTATATACAACCCACACATTTAATTATTTTCTGAAGTATGCACATACTTATTTAATTAAAACATGCAGTTTGTACTTATAATCCAGCTAAATTGTGTTTTATTACCATCTCTATGCAATAATAATTACCTTCCAATAGGGGTTATCATCAAAGAGGCAGTCATCATGTAGATGTTGGAACATGGGACAACAACCCACAATTACTCCTACAAAAAGTACCACAGTCACATTTTTAAATCTTTAAAAATCAAAATGAAACTGACCAGTTAAAAGACCTCCTACAATAGCTAAAAACAATGTAGATGCTAGAAGTGCTAGCTGAAAGCCAGCTTGTTGAGCAGCACTTCTGTCTTCTCCAGGTTCAATACCAAGTAATATCTCTACATCTGTTAAATTTTTAGAGGGAGCACGAGCAGGAAATACTAGATACAAACTACCAAAACAGTGATTGAGTAAAAGAGAGAGTAAGAACATTTTGTGTACTTTTATTTTGTGTATCTTACCTGGTTTCATAATCAACTCCACCAGGAGCAGTAACATTTGAAGCTATTCCTGCAGCAACAGAAGAGGCTATAGCAGACAATACACCAGGAGTCCCATGTAAGTTATGAACACCATAAGTATCTTGAGCGTAGAACCAACGAGCTATAAATGGCTATATAAAGATAATATATAAATATTATAGCAAGAGCAAACTTACTGACAAATATTTGGAGCCAGCAACAGCTATAATACCACCAATAAAACCAATAAACAGCCCCGCCCATGGACCAATTATCATATCTGCAATTGATCCAATAGCTACACCTCCAGCTAAAGTAGCATTCTGTACATGTGTCTATAAGAAAACCACAATGACTAGCATTGTCTGAAAACAATACAAGCCTTATAAACTATTAATAATAGTTTATAAGTAACTCTCTAAAGCTGAAAACCATTTCAAGACAATTATGGATTTACTTTTATGTACAAACACACAATATATATAAATTTTGTACAGTTATATCATAAAAAAATAGAGTAAGTGTAATACCATATCTAGTCTTCCTTTTCCGTCTAAGACTGCACTGAATATAAAGGTAGCAATAACACTTCCCGTCATTGAAAAATATGTGTTAATTATAGCACGATATTGACCATTACCAGCTGCTAATGCTCCATTGAAACTAGGCCAGAATAACCAGAGAAATAGAGTACCTTTTAAACAATAAATGTATAGTAATGCTAAGAAATTCCTTACCAATCATTGCAAATATATCAGAATGATAGACACTATTATTACAAGGATGTTTAATTGCTGTCCTACGATAAAGCCATACAGAACATGACAGGCCAAAGTAAGCACCAAATGTATGTATTAGCATTGATCCACCAATGTCAGCAGCTTTAAATACATAGACATTAAGAGCCTTATTTAAAGAATAGAAAATAACTTCACAAAATGCTATTGCAAAAAGTTGGGATGGACTTGTTCGTCCCAATAGAGAACCAAATGTAATGAGGACAGCAGCAGCAGCAAAATCAGATAGTACCAAACTATGTTTGTGTGTATGTGTGTGTGAGAGAGAAAGTTATGTAAATGTTTTTATGGGTGGGACAAATCTATTGACTCAATGTATAAACAAAAAAATGAGATGCATTTCAAAGATTACCTTTCTAGTCCAACACCAATGCGAAATCGAGTCTCACCATCTTGAGCTTGTCCAATGAATCCGAATAAACCCAAAGTGATGGTGGACCATTGGATCGCAAAAGCAGCCAACATCATATTGTATGCTACACTACTGAAACCATAACGACGCAGAAACGTCAAGAGAAAACCAAAACCAATGAAGATCATAACGTGAACATCTTGAAAAACTGCAAGACAAGAAATAACTATTACTTTGGTTTATTTACATAATATAACTAGTAATAGCTAATAATAACTGTTTGTTTTTCACCTAATTATTTAACTCAAACATGAAGAATGTTTTTATTTTGAATTATATTAATTTCAATATATTCAACAACTTAGTCTTATTTCAAGACAAACAAATGTTTTGCTATTAGGTACATGAAATCAAAGTCAACATTATATATACTTTAATATCTTCATATCATCATTTGCGGTAAAAGTAGACATAGTGCACTTAAGCATAAGTACAAGTAACATAGCAGTAAAAACACGTGGAGAGCAGGGGAGGTAAGTGGTGCAGCCCCAATTGTTGTCTGGCATGACTGTAATGTCACTTTTGAAGGAGTGAAGGGCAGCAATACAGACTAAGATACATGTTCTCAAGTTAGATACTAAAGTATATTTATTAACTAGCTATTATTATTATTATTCAAGGTCAATTTAATTGTCTCACTCAATAAATAATTATTTTATCTACTGAGTAATGATTAATAATCTATAACCTGTTACTCACAAGGATAAACTTTTGTTGTTGACCTAGTTGACTGCAATCGGAGAAAATAATCTTGAGCTCTCTGGACATTTATACCATCACTGGTATTTGCTAAAGACAATGCTACTTCATACTCTTGACCTGGTAAGCCTCCTTTATCATATTCAACTAGCACCGCATAAATAACGAAGAAAATGATCTCAACAATCAAGAGAAAACCAGCAAGTGGGTGTGCTTTTACCCAAGTTAGGGCTTTTTCACTTAAGGATTTTTTACTTGGGGCTTCTTCACTTGAGGCTATTTCAAGCAATGATTGGTCCATTTTACAATATACTTTCATGAAAAGATCACTTTATTTTATAATGTGCTTTCATGTGCCCTTCCTCCTTTTGACAACAGTTTACACAAGTCCTTTTTATTTTAAATACATAAAAAGGTAAGTTCAGGGTAGTATTGAGTGAGCCCTTCCTTCTATTGATAACTTTTTACTTAAATTACATACTAGGGTAAGTTCAGGGTACTATGGGGCGAGCCTTTCCTCCTTTTGACAACTGTTTACACAAGTCCTTTTTTGTAAATTACATAATAGGGTAAATTCAGGGTACTATCTAGTGAGCCATTCCTCCTTTTGCTAACTTTTTACTTAAATTACATACTGGAGTAAATTCAGGGTACTATGGGGCGAGCTTTTCCTCCTTTTGACAACTATTTGCTCAAATCCTTTTTATTTAAATTACATACTGGGGTAAGTTTAGGGTACTATTGAACAAGTCCTTTCTTATTTTGACAATAGTTTACACAAGTATGTTTTACTTAAATTACATATTAGACAAAGTTCAGGGTACAATGGGGTGAGGCCTTTCTCCTTTTAACATTTGGTTATACAAGTACATTTGTTAAATTACATACTAAGCTAAATGCAGGGCATTGTAGAGCAACCCTGAGCTTCTGCATGTTACTTGTCATACATGTTGCATTTGGTAGAATTGAAGAATATTGAAACATTAATAAAGAAATCCAGTGAAATAGTCTGACAGTTTGAGATCAGCGTAGTTTAATACAGATCCCTATCCGTAGGGACCATGATTATTAAGTATTAAAGTATTGGGACTTTATTTAATTTCATTTTGGTTACTGAACAATTAATAACTATGAATACATTATTTTATATTTATTTAAAACAATTTTGTTGTTTTAAATATGGTGTTACATTTCGGTATATTTGTTAGTTTTTAGTTTCATCCCCCGACTTCCGAATAATTTGCTGTTTGTCAATTTCTGTCAAAATCATTATTTTTATAATTTCTTAGCAACAAATTTTGCAATATAAATAGATATTACACACTCAGCAAAGACAAGTGGTCCACCCCTAATAGTTTTAGGAGAAGGGCACACATTCTCAAATTTCAATATACTGTAAGTAACTACAAATAGTTTAAAATTTATTAGTTATACAACTGGTAAATTGCAAAATCAAGTTGTGGGTTGAGCCTGATTGAGCTATTGTTATGATGTAAATAAATCAATAACTATTATAATAATAATAGTCAATCAAGCAGTAGTAAGTTATAATACTGAAAAGCCCAAATTCAACCTAATATATATTTCATTTAATAGAAATTACAATTGAGAAAATAATACTATTAAACTATTTCAACCTTACTTATGATGGAAACGTCCCACTTTGTTTACTGACATATTGTCAACTAAGTTAAATTTTAACTTATAATAGTAAGTGAAATGGCATATATTTTAACTGCTAAAATATGTGCCATTTCACCTACCATTATGATATCCCTGTAGCTTTAAACACACAAGCTATGTCCCTCTTCTTCATTTAAACTTAATTGACTTTTTTTTACTTATCATTGCACACTTTGCTTATCTCCCCATCTCCTCTTTTTAATGTAGCTCAGATCACATGTTCTGGTACAAAACAAAAGCACGTGTTATGTTCAAAAATTACATAACGTTAAATTACAGAATGGCGCATGTACGTCGTCAATTGGAGGGGTGGGGCTATTATTATTATTTATTGAACAGATCACAGTTAAATACAGTAAACTTCCGTAGGAAGTAATTTACTATTATTATAACGGTGAATCCATTATAGGATGTAAGTTAAATCAATGTGGTGTAAATAGAGGCCCACTAGTAGTAGTCCTTTAGTTTTCTACAATCTTATTTTAGAATCATGATTATTTGCAAGCTTACAGTATTACCATTGCTTTTTATCCAAGTCATAAGTTAATTTATAAACTACTTAATAAGATAAATTAGTGTTGTAATGATGATGTTAACTTTGACCCTACAACATTATTCATAGTTACTTTCCCAACTTGGGAAGGCTATGATTAATGTAAACTAGTAGTTACAGGCAATTAAGATGCTAAGCTGTTATGTACTCTGTATTATAATTATGTGATAGAACATGACTTTCGTCCATACTACTCCCACCATTAACAAAATATAAGATCTTTATAGTAGATTTAATACTTTATTTTGCCTTTTATTATTGTTTGGTAATATATTCATTCTTTATGCTATTTTTAGGTAATTATTATCATCAACCAACTCAGATGTGCAGGAGCCTCCTTTAGTGTCCACTACTGTTCATCTAGTTAGTGATCATTTTTTGACATTATCTATTGTTTTCAAAGTGCTTTGTATTATATGTTGAGAATAGAGGTTTCTTACTTATACTATTTCTACCATTGTCTTTGCTACTATGATGACCTACAATTAAAAATCAGTTTGTAAAATGGTTACACTTTTAGTTAATACTCAATTTTCTAATTTTTCTGATTTTTGTATAGGTTTGAGAAGCAAAAGCAAGAATGCTTATTTTTGCACAAGTAGCCGTGTTGTCCTGGGTTTAAAACAAAAGTTGCTAGGCCAGAGTAAAAAAGATTTTAAGCTTTATTTATAAGACACAAAGCACATCATGAATGTCATAATTGATCTTCATTTCATAACATATTAGAATTTGATACATACTTCTATTTCAACTAGAGATCATATTAAAGATCAAAGTTATAAGACAGTCAACTCAATAACTACATTAAATGCAATTAATATATCTATGCTTTAACAGATATGGTACGAAGTTTGATTGTTAGTTCAGTATTACTACATATCCCATCTTCGTTAGGCTCATCACATGATATGTTTTGCTTGATTTATAAATTAGCAAATCGTGTAATTTAGTGTATTACTAAATAGAGGTACACTAGTAGCAGTCCTTTAGTTTTCTACAATCTTATCTTAGAATCACAATTATTTGTGAGCTTACAGTATTACCATTTCTTTTTATCCTAGCAATAAGTTAATTTATAAACTATTTTATAAGATAAATTAGTGTTGTAATGATAATTTTAACTTTGACCCTACAACATTATTCATAGTTACTTTCCCAACTTGAGAAGGGTATGATTAATAAATTAAAGTTGTAATGATGATGTTAGTGTTTGACCCTACAATATTATTCATAGTTACTTTCTCAACTTGGGAAGGGTATGATTAATGTAAACTAGTAGTTATAGGCAATTAAGATGCTAAGGTATTGTGTACTCTGCATTATAATTATGTGATAGAATATGACTTTCATGCATACTACTGCCACCATTAAGAAAATATAAGATATTTCTTTATAGTCGAATTAATACTTTATTGTGCCCTTTGAGTGGTTATGCTAGCATAAGTAGCCATGTTGTCCTGGGTTTAAAACACCAGTTACTAGGCCAGAGTAAAAAAGATTTTTAGCTTTTTTATTTTCTAAGGCACAAAGCACATCATGAATGTCAAGTGTTAATGATCTTTATGTCATAATATCAGAGAATTTGGTACATATTTCTGTTTCTACTGGAGATCATATTAAACATCAAAATTATAAGACAATCAGATAGCTACATTAAACGCGATTAATATATCTACGCTTTAACAGTACGGTATGAAGTTTGACTATTTGTTCATTATTTCTAAATATCCCATCTTCGTTAGGCTCATCACGTGATAAGTTTTACTTATTTAATAAATTAGCAAAGCGTATTCAGACAAAGAGTGGATCGAGTACTTTCTTCAGCGTCGAAGTTAGATCTTTATATACCAGCATCATATAGCTGTATACCTATAATGGAAGGTAAAAGAGATGGTGCATAGATGTAATATTCTACTGACTGCATGAAATTAATTACAATCACTTGTGTATATATAATATGTATCTATCTATCTATATATATATATCAGCATATTCTTAAAGCTATAATAAAAGCTCTTATATAAATTCTATATATATATATATATATATAATTATGTAATGCATGTATTATATTAAAAGCTATTTCAGATCAATTACTATACAAGCTGTTGTGGAATACTTTGTCAGTACTTTATATCTTATATATTATCTAGTTAACATTCTTAAATATAAACAATTCAAACATGGAATTCGAGTGTATTTTGTCATACTTGATATTCTATAGTTAAACCAATTGAAATTTTAAATGCACAAATTTGTTTTCAAATGGAAGTATATTGATGCTCTCCATATAAAAGAGATAGTATAGCATAATTTTTATTATAAATAAAATCCTTTATCTTATAAAAGCTAGATTTTTTAAATGTAAGTGTACTTTGAGTGTGCATATATATAAATAAAGTTATTATTAGAAATTGTATGTTGTAAACAAAGCCAACATTAGGAAATGCCCTTGAAATAAGTGTAGTCATCTTTAATGCAACACATCAGAAGGAAATTAAAAAAACACATAAACATATTATATTCATAGCTAACCTTGAACTCATTTGTTATTTCCCCAAGAAGTGTGAAAATTATGAATATAATTTATCAGAGGTGTCACCAAGGAAACAATACAAATGCATCTTCACAATAACTGTACTTTGTTTTGCTTTTTAGTATTCCAATTTACATTTGATATTATTTAGTTGATCGTTTTATTACAAATTTTGTTATCTGTTTAAAGATAATGATTTGCTCCAATAACTATATAATAGTAAAATGACTAATTCATAATAATTAACTTATATTTTAGTAAGTATGAAATCTCTGAATTAAAATAACAGCTACATAATTTTAAACAGGTTAAATGTAATTTTAAAAATGTGATTGAAAAAGTTTTGTATTTTTGTTTCTTGAAATGAATCTACTGGTATATGCTTTGCAGATAAAGTTCATCATACATTAACTCATCCTGTAAGTGGAATATAAATATTAATTATAAAATATAAAGCTGACATTATTCATGTAGAAATGCTCTACTTTCTTCAAAGATGGAAATCATCCAGTCGATTACCCACCTCCACCATATTTGCAAATTGATTCTGCTCCTACTCCATACACACAACAACAGGTATAAATAGCAATATACACACTAAAGATCTGAAATACTAGTAAGTAGATGAATTAATAACTTTACAGTTTAGATGATGAGTGAATAATAACGCATAAATAAATTAATCTGTTAATGTAGCAGAAATGCTGTGTGTTTATATTATTTTTATTAAGTGTTTATGGATATTGTAATAATGATGCAATTATATGTGACAATAGCTTTCAATTTATAAAAATAATTGTTTTGTTGCAATTACCAAAATCATTAAAATGTATTATCTTTTTTTTTGTCTTTATTTGTATCTATCCTTTATTTTTAGTCCGAGAAAAATATAATTGTAGTTCAACAACAACCTACTGTTATAACTACTACAGTTCATCCAATTGGTGATCATTCACTGACACTCTCATTTTTTCTTATGATCATATTTGTAATCTGTGGAACATGGTACCCTCTTCTCTGTATTATTCCAGCCATCATTTTTGCAAACAAAGTAATGCTGAAATTAAAATTCCTCAACTATTATATTTAATGCTCACATTGAGGTTTTAATACAACTAAGTTTTGTACAGTAAGTAAGTTGTGCTTTAAAATGAATTTGTAAATAGGAGGTATGCATCAATGTCTTAGTATATCTGAATACATTTCTGTGCCATTACATAGAGCCTTATGAGCTACTATTGTAAGTTCTTCATTTTCAATTATTTAATTAATAAATTATTATATAATGATTTGCTGCTTCAGACTAAACAATGTATGAACATATATATTTTTTCTATAGGCTAGGGATGCTGATAGAAGAGGTGACAGTAAATCTGCACACTCATTTGGTCGCATTGCCCTTGGTTTCAACATTGCTTCCATAGTGTTCTGGTTTCTGGGATTGATTGCCATTGTCATTTTGATAGATCTTTCTGTTTCCAAAAAAGATTACACTGACAATGATTGTTACTATTATGAAACTTATTACTGTAAGAAGTGACACAAACTTGGTACTCACATTTTTTAATATTTTCAAAATATTTATATCTTTAATAATGTATTTATTGGATATTCACAATATTCATTGTGCTGTTGTCAACGATGTTTCATTGTACTCAACACGTGATTAATTATTTGACCAATCAGATTGATTGTCCAAAAAAGCATAACTAGGTGTAAACAAGCCGATACTGAGCCGCTTCCTAGTTCATTTGATATTTACTTTGAGTCTTGTTTATCCTTACAACAGCCAAGATGGAAGGTAAAATTGTTTATATATAGATCTCGTTGTTAATATACAAAAATAAGTGAATAGATGTCGTATAAGCTAGGCTAAAACTTCACAACAAAAGAAAGATAAAACTGTCTGTACAGATACTACTGCCTTAATGTTTGTGAATGTATGTCTCTGAAAACAACAGTTGACAACTATACATAGTTAGGTTTAATGGACCTTGGTTAATAAAAGGAGTTTTGTGTAAAAAATCGTGATTAACAATTGGAGTGAGTATTCATAAAATGCATTGTTTATGAGCATCTTTACATCATTGTAATCTGAATATCTTTAATACTTTATAAGATATTTTAACTACTTTATAAGATGATGCACATTATGAATTTAATATATATTTGTAGCGTATAATAATGTTGTTAAACACAACTATTGTAATTGCATTTAAAAACATTATTAAACAATACGGATATATTAAATTGTAATGAATGTCAACTTACAAACTACTTAAAGTATGTAACATTACAGATTATAGTGATGTCAATATGGTTACAGACACTCCCATCTCCTTATAATAGTATTCATAGTTACTTCCTATGCATGTAAAGACTATAAATACTAGAATTCATTGTTGTATTGAGTTACTGTTTCTCTTGTATACAATATAATTGACTTTCTGCCACTATTTATAGTAGTTGATGCTTTATTGTTTTCATGCATTACTATAGGATTAATGTAAACGTAATATTTTTCTGCTTTGCTTTCTCAGGTTCTGCTCATCCTCCACCAACTCAAACTGTAAGTACTCTAACCATTGGTAGTACATACAATACATATAGTACAGGTGTAGTGTTAACCTTATTGACATATCTTCAATTATGTATTTTTAGGGACCTCTCATTCAATCTGAAGGTGGTTATTACCCAGCACCACAACAGTTCAAAGGTATAATATAGTTTAGGGAAATATTAATACTGTATTTTTACTCATAGATAATAATCCACCTCCTCCACCTTATTATGGACAAACCGCTCCTGCTCCTATTTCTGCTCGTTATCCCCAACAGAATGTATGTTGATAATAAATATATTTTGAACTGCTAAAGATATACAATTAAGATTTCTTTATACCTTTTTATATTATCATTTAATGAGAGTTTACACAGATAATATCAATGTTGTGACTCATTTTACAGGAATACTCTAATGTAGTTGTCGTTCGAGAGCAACCATCTGTGGTGCATACTACCTATCGTCCACCTGGTGATCACTTCTTGACATTGTCTATTGTGCTCACAATACTTTGTGTCATATGTGGAGGATGGGTGTTTCTTGTTTGTACTATTCCAGCCATTGTCTTTGCAACTATGGTAAGCTATTGTTAACGAAGCAGTTTTCAAAATGCCCTTGTGCTTTTAGTTAAAAACTGATTATTTTTAGTTTTAGTAATTACGTTTTTTATAGGCTCGAGATGCTGAAGCAAGAGGTGATGATTCTTCCGCTCAGACTAATGGTCGTATTGCCCTGGGTTTGAACATTGGCGCTTTAGGATTTTGGATAATGTGTTTTATTGGCGGCATCATTACGATGGCTATTGCTATTGCTCGAGTAGTCAATAATGCAAGGCATTATGATTGTTACTATTCTAATACTTATGAATACTACTACTGTTACAAGTAGATCGTAAAAAGTGCTATAACTAAGACTTTTCTTATATCTATGCTGCCAACATTTGTATCCTTGTTTTTATATATCTTTATTTGTTTAAATAATACTTTCATAATAATATTATAGTCCGTTATGTTCCTTATAATCTGAGAATTACAAGAATACTTGTTTGAATAACTCCAAGCAAGCTATCATCACTAAATTTACATGGATAAATGAAGAAAAACATGGAAATGTTTTGGTGCAATACATAATACAATAAATAATGCATATGTATTTAGAATTGTCACATCAGTAGTAATGGTACATATGGCATATAAGTTATTCTAGCAAAGGAGTTTAAATCAAATTGTCATTAAGTATATACCATATGTTAAAGAAAGCTAGACTAACTCACCATTTCTCACATTTTGAAACATAAAGCACATAATACTGTCTCAATGGCTTAGCGTGTAGCAATGTAAAAAGTTACTATCAAAAGCTAAATATATATATATATATATATCTGTAGATCCTAATTAAGAAATTTATTATTTAATCACGTTCAATATTAATAACTTTGCACATTTTTGCCAGATGTGTTGGTTAATCACGTGATCGTTATTGCTCAAAAATTTTAGATTAGCGGATTAAAGTGGATCTATTTCTTATTTCCTTCTCCAATCTTCGATTTGCAATTGGTCTTTCCACTGTTTGTAGCCAACATCATATAGTATAATGGAAGGTAATAAGTCATATAAAGATCATTGTTTATGGTATTGTATTGATTGGCCAGGGCATTATTTCTAATCTATTTGCATGTCCTTCTAAAACTAAGTTTATAAAGTTGCGTTAGATCAATAACAACACAGAGCCATGTCAAAAGTTTAGATCTTCTATTTCGTGATTTTATATAAATCTAACTTTTAAATGAATAGGTTTCTTTGATATAGTGTAGCCTGTTTAATTTATTGATACTGTATATCCATTAAAAAGATCATGTAAAATGAAAATGACAGGAATTTATAATGTTTCGTATTGCATAAGAACATGTTCAAAACTGTAATTTGCAAAGTAAAGGAAATTCTGGTATATGCACTTGTATAAATGTAGTTGGCTCAAAACCAATATTCCTAGAAAGACAGTAATGAAATAATATTCATAGTTCTTTTGTTATTTCCCCTAGCAACATCAGCATTATGAATGGTATTAGTCAAAGGTGTCAAAAAGGAAGCAATCCAATTTCATCATAATTATGACTAAACATTGTTTAGACTTTTCATACTATATATTCAAGATAATATTTGTAGTAGATATTTTTATTGAAACTTTGTTATAAGTTAAAGATAAGAAATTGCTATATAATATATCATATTTGTATAAAATTAATTATAATACTTAAGCAGCACTAATTCCATAATAATATCTGACATGTACAAATTATCTGGCATCAAATGGCAACTATATAATATTATTATACTTCATAGTGCAAAACAGATAAAAAATAATAAACACTGATTGGTATGGGACTGTTTGTTAGTAAAAATATAATCTTTACTAACGCATTTTCTTTGTTAACGTTTATAGTGTATGCAAGTATATCTCATCCTCCATCAACTCAACCTGTAAGCGAAGGATAAAAATTAATTATTATACAATTATATTTCAAATGTAGGAACTCCCTATTTTCTCTGAGAGAGGATATTATCCAGGACCACAACAGTTCAAATGTACATCATATTATTTACATATGAAGTTATGTTTTTCTTGATAACAGATGACTACCCACCTCCACCATATTGGCAAACTGATTCTCCTCCTGCTCTTACTCTACAACCTAAACAGCAAGTAATAATAAAGATCTGAAAAAATAATAAGTGATGAATTAATAACTTCACAGTTTAGATGATAAGTGTATAACAAAAAATAACAAATAATTAGTCGATAGGACAATGTTTATTTTGCATTTAATATAATTCACCTACCTCACTCTGTGTGAATGCATAGCGAGGGTACTGTAGTCTGTTAGTGTGTGTTTGTGCATCTGTTACCCGGGCTAATGGCTTTGAACTGCTTTAACTCAGCAAACACGACACTGGTAGCCACCAAACTATAATGGATGGTAGCAAACTTCTGTACTTCTTAAGAATACTGCTAAAAGGAGCATCAAGCGAACAAAAAGCTTTAAAAGTCAGAAAAACCCTAATCATTTGTGATAATTGCTTGCAATTTTAAAAGAGTATTTGTAATTTTTGTAATCAAAACAGGTGAATTTAACTATATTTACAATGTAAACATCATTTTAAAGAAGTGACATAATAAGAAATTAGATTATTGTTGCCAAGACTAAACACATTTAAAAGTATGTCAAGCTATTATTATTTTTTAATCCTTTAATTTTAGTCTGGGACCAGAATAGCTGTAGTTCATCAACAGCCTACAGTTAATGCTAGTGCTATCGCAGTTCGTCCAATTGGTGATCACTATCTCACAATCTCAGTTGTTCTCGCAGTCATATATATATTCTGCTGTACATGGTTTCCTCTTCTCTGTATCATTCCAGCAATCCTTTTTGCAGACACAGTAAGGCTAAAATTAATTTTTTAAAAAAAATTTAGTGCTTAAACTTAAGGTTTGTTAACACTTCATATAATAATATAGTAAATATAATGTGCTGACTTAATGACAATGTCACGATCATAATACTGTAAATGTTAAAAATTTGTGTCTTGGTAAAATCTTAATTCCTGTTTTATAACATTAAGTATTGTGAACTGCTATTGTAAATTCATCAAATCCAATCTTTGTGAATTTATATTTATATACAGAATGATTTGTTACTTTGGACTAAATGATTTATGTATTTGTTTATAGGCCAGAGATGCTGATAGAAGAGGTGATATTTCCTCTGCACGCAAGTTTGGTTGTATTGCCCTTTGTTTGAACATTACTTCCATAGTGTTCTGGTTGTCCGGATTGATTGTTATTTTCACGATTATAGCTGTTTCACATTCAAGCAAAGAAATCTTTTTATAATGATTGCTTCTATGACAATATTTATTACTATTACCAGTGACGTGAAATGTGAAACTTGAACTTGTAAACATTGTTCAACTGCAGTTTTATATACATTATATGTAGATATTATAGATATCTTTAATAGTAAAAAAGAAAATGATTTAGTTGAAAAAATCTTACTAACAATTTTGATTGGTTATAATACATTGAAATTTCATGTTAGCAGGTTAGTATATACTATCTATTTACAGGGTTGTTAGATGTTCAAGTGATTTATATTTAAAGCTGCAATGTACATTAAAAAATTAATACTTACCCACTTTGCAAATTCCAAATTCTATCCCATTTAGCTCTCTAACTATACCTCACATTTTCAATCCAATCAAATTAATCGTTAAAGTACTCAACTATGCTAGGAAGAATAAGTACCCTCAGAATCATAGTGTCTTGACTAACTGGGAAGAGGACAACACTTCACGATTACTCAAAATGTTAATTATTGAGTCATCATTACTTTGTTGATAACAATTATTAGCTTGCTATTTTTGTGATACTAAGATAAACAATTGGCTGGTATAATGTATTTTTATTGCACAGTATATAATTGCATGCTTTTCAATGCATCTCAACAAACAGTCATTATAAGGATTTTGATTTGTTAGTGTAATAACATTTACGTTTTGAAATTTATATTTCATGTATAAATAATACTTAATATTATTATTTGATATATAATACATTTATTTTTGCTGCTAGAAGAGGTTTCACAAGTTCCTCAATTAGACATAAACGAAAATGACAATTTGATTTCAGTAATCATGTTGGAGTCCATAGAAGCAGGATCAAAGTATCTTGCCCAATGAAACTTTCAACAGGTAGCAAGCTGTTACCTACTACACAATCTTCCTTTGCCTCAATATCCTTAAAATACTGTCACCATCACTCTCTTCTTCAATAAAATCATTATCATCACAATCTAAGATCTATTGTAAAGCTTCCTCAATGCTGAAATGAACAGTCATTTTGTATAGAAGCTTATTACCATGTGGTTGTGGGCAGTGTTTAATTAGTGCATACCAGTTGATTCCTTATAAGGAGTGCTGTTCAATGATACTATTTTAACTTCTTTATACAAGATAAGTTATCGGGCGTGTCGGGTCTTATTAACCCTAATGGTACTCAATGAGTTAATAATTTGCTAGAAGATTGTAGGTTAATCGCATGATTGTTATTGCTTAGATTAGCGGATTATAGTGGATCTATTCCTTCTCCAGTTTTGATTTGCAATTGGTGTTTCTACTGTTTGTAGCCAGTTTCTTCAATAATTATTCAGTTATAATGGCAGGTAAAAAGTCATATGTGGATCATTGTTTACGGTAATTGTACTGATTGTTTCTAATCTACTTGCATGCTCTTTTAAAAGTAACCTTATAAAGTTGCATCAGATTAATAACAATACCAGCTATTATAGAGCCATGTCAAAAGTATAGATATTCTATTTAATGTTTTTATATAAATCTAACATTTAAATGAATAGGTTTCTTTGATATAGTGTAGCTTGTTTAAATTATTGATACTGTATGTCCATGAAAAAGATCAAGTAGCGTGATTATTGTGAATGTAAATGACAGGAATTTATAATGTCTTATATTGCAGAAGTTTTTGGAAGAGCATGTTCAAAACTGTAATTTGCAAAATAAAGGAAATGCTGACATATTCATTTCTATAAGTGTAGTCAGCACAAAAGCAATATTCCTAGAAAGGTAGTAATGAAATAATATTCATAGTTCTTTTGTTATTTCCCCTAGCAACATCAGCATTATGAATAGTATTATAGTCAAAGGTGTCAAAATTCATCTTAATTATAACTTAATTTAAGTAAACTTACTAAACATTGTTTAGTCTTTCCATAGTATTTATTAACAATAATATTTAGTAAATATTTTTATTGCAACTTTGTTATAAATTAAAGATAAGAAAATGCTATATAATATATCATATTTGTATAAAATTAATTATAATACTGAAACAGCACTTATTCCATAATAATAACTGACATGTACAAATTATCTGGCATCAAATGGGAATTATATATATTATGCTTCATAATGCAGAACAGATAAAAAAATAATAAACAATGAATTCAAATCCTTTGTATTGACTGATTATTAGTAAAAATATAATCTTTACTAATACATTTTCTTTGTTGACGTTTAAAGTGTATGCAAGTATATCTCATCCTCCATCAACTCAACCTGTAAGCGAAGGATACAAATTAATTATATAATTATATTTCAAATGTAGGAACTCCCTACATTATCTGAGAGAGGATATTATCCAGGACCACAACAGTTCAAATGTACATCATATTATTTACATGAGAAGTAATGTTTTCTTGATAACAGATGACTACCCACCTCCACCATATTGGCAAACTGATTCTCCTTCTGCTCCTACTCTACAACCAAAACAGCAAGTAATAATAAAGATCTGAAAAAATAATAAGTGATGAATTAATAACTTCACAGTTTAGATGATGAATGTATAACAAAAAATGACAAATAGTAATTGATAGGGCAATATAATTAACCTCACTGTGCGTGGGCATATAGCGAGGGTACTGTAGTCCGTCAATGTGTGTTTGTGCGTCTGTTACCCAGGCAAATGGCTTTGAACTGCTTCAACTCAGCAAACACAACACTGGTAGCCACCAAACTATAGTGGACGTTAGCAAAACTTCTGTACTTCTTAAGAATACTGCTAAAAGGAGTGTCAGACGAACAAAAAGCTTTAAAAGTCTGAAAACCTATGAAAAAAGCACAAGTTTTAGTGAAGGCTCGAGAATTCAATAAAACCCTCAAGCATGCAGCTTATGACTTCTTCCAACTTTTTTATAGTAAGGAGTTTTGCAAAAATACTTTGGAAGTTATGACAGTTTTACTAACTTTTGGCAGTTATCTTTGTCGATACATTGAGCACGAACTAAAAATACTAGCACCATAGCTGTCATTGGAGAATCAACTAACTTTTACTAAGAATTTGGAAAGTATTGGACCTTTTATCAATTAGAGTGCAAAGTACCCAGTAGACACACTAAACAGCAAAGCTTTTTTCCCTTTGATTGAAGAGAAATGTTGAGTCATCAATAATCATCTTGCACTTCACGTGAGATAACTCTTGTCTGGTATACATCATTTGAGAAGGCTACAAAGAAAGAAATTTGTTTGGTAGTGCCTTATAGTCAATTAGTTTGTAAATTGGCCAGTAAGTTGACTATTGTCATAGTGAAGCTGAGCCATTAATAATTTACCATACCTTTATAAGCTTGTGGAATGTACATGCACTCTGCACTCGGCAGTATAGATCTATACTGCCCACCGTAGTGAGGTTAATAACTTTAGTGCATTTCATTATGTTTGTGACAATTGTAACAATAAGACAATCGTTTGTGATAATTGCTTTCAATTTTAAAAGAGTATTTGTAATTTTGTTATCAAAACAGGTGAATTTAACTATATATACAATATAACAATTGCTTATCACATCATTTTAAAGAAGTGACATAATAAGAAATTAGATTATTGTTGCCAAGACTAAACACATTTAAAAGTATGTCAAGCTATTATTATTTTTTAATCCTTTAATTTTAGTCTGGGACCAGAATAGCTGTAGTTCATCAACAGCCTACAGTTAATGCTAGTGCTATTGCGGTTCGTCCAATTGGTGATCACTATCTCACAATCTCAGTTGTTCTCGCAGTCATATATATATTCTGCTGTACATGGTTTCCTCTTCTCTGTATCATTCCAGCAATCTTTTTTGCAGACACAGTAAGGCTAAAATAATTTTTAAAAAAATTTTAGTGCTTAGACTTAAGGTTTGTTAATACTGCATATAATAATATAGTAAATATAATGTGCTGACTTAATGACAATGTCACAATCATAATATTGTAAATGTTAAAAATTTGTGTCTTGGTAAAAATCTTAATTCCTGTTTTATAACATAAAGTATTGGAGCTGCTATTGTAAATTCATTAAATCCAATCTTTGTGAATTTATATTTATATACAAAATGATTTGTTACTTTGGACTAAATGATTTATGTATTTGTTTATAGGCCAGAGATGCTGATAGAAGAGGTGATATTTCCTCTGCACACAAATTTGGTTGTATTGCCCTTTGTTTGAACATTACTTCCATAGTGTTCTGGTTGTCAGGATTGATTGTTATTTTCACGATTATAGCTGTTTCACATTCAAGCAAAGAAATCTTTTTATAATGATTGCTTCTATGACAATACTTATTACTATTACCAGTGACGTGAAATGTGAAACTTGAACTTGTAAACATTGTTCAACTCCAGTTTTATATACATTATATGTAGATATTATAGATATCTTTAATAGTAAAAAAGAAAATAATTTAATTTAAAAAAATCTTACTAACAGTTTTGATTGGTTATAATGCATTGAAATTTCATGTTAGCAGGTTAGTATATACTATCTATTTACAGGGTTGTTATGATGTTCAAGTGATTTATATTTAAAGCTGCAATGTACATTAAAAATTAGTACTTACCCATTTTGCAAATTCCAAATTTTATCCCATTTAGCTCTCTAACTAAACCCTGTTCTGATTAGCATTAAAAAACAGTTACTATATAGTGAGTGGTAAACTCATTGTGGCTAGCATTATGTAGTAACTCTATAGATATGCATAAAATTATACAGTGACTCCTAAAAATGACTGACAAGTTAACCATAAAAGACTGTTACAATGTAAAGTGAGAAACTAATGAAATCACAGTTAAAATTTGTAAACATATTGGACAAAACTAGCAGTCAATCATCAATTACATTTTAAAAGGCAATAGATAATTATAATTAAAATTAAATGTGTATTGTTGTATGTTTTATTAGCCACACAATCACATTCTAAACATAACCTAAAACAATATGTGAAATTAATTTAATATCCTATTTCAGTATTATACTTACGGTAAAGGACTAAAGATTATATCAAGAAGTGATTGCTTTTATCATATACTGTAAAATTACATTATAAGAGAATACTATTGCTAATGTTTATATACTGCACCAGTTCATGTCACCACAGTAACCTATGTTTACAAACACGTTCATCATATATATCAAAACCTATAGTCAATTATGAAGTAAATACAGGGATTGTTTTTGTTTGCTGGCTGTAAGTATATATATGTGTGTGTGGATGTGAGCGTGTGTGTGCATATATGTATATATAATATATATGTACACACACACACACAAATATATATATTTACAGGCAGGAAATTGAAAGAAAAACATGTGTTTCATAAACATATACATTAATATCATTGAGTGTATATAAAATGTTTGTACTGTTGACCAAACTGTATATGTTGGTATGTAATGAAATGTACTGTATAATAAAATACTGATAATACTGAAAGTAATGCTAAATTATCAATTGAAAACAAATATAGATACTGACAGTCAGAGGTTATTGGGAAGATATTTGAAAAGAAATATGTTTAGTTGCTGCACGAGAAAAGTTCAATGTATCACTTCCAAGTCAGTAATGTTAATTATTCTTTGGGATATTTTGACGTACGCTCATGTGATACTACTTAGAAGTGCTATAACGTCCAGCTACTTTAACAGTTCTTTTGAGTATAACAGAAAATATTATATTTTCTCTGGCATAACTTTTTGTTTATCTTTTCTTTCTTTCCCTCTCTTTGGTCTACTTGCTGACATAAAGATGGGACGATATAAGACTATTATTACTGGAACCTATTTGCTATTTGTGGCCTGGATATTTGGAGGTTTGGTTATCATTGTTAGTGCATATATTTCTTTCAACCCACTTCATTTATTTTTATTATTTTTTTGTTACCTTTTCCAAATAATTGGGTACTGTAGTGTTCGGTCCAATATTGTCCAATTCAGTATTGACCAATCAGTAGAGGCTTCCACTGATGAACTCAGTGCCATTATTTATTGGCACTCAGTGTGTATTCCTATGGTTTATGCAATTGTTGAACTAGGACAGATTGTGATTAAAGAGTATATAATTGTGTCTTATGCAATATCTGGTGTGGCTGTGTCTACAGTCATTATTACTAACTTTCTATTCAATCATTGGTTATATACTATACCTCACATTTTCAATCCAGTCAAATTAATTGTTAAAGTACTCGACTATGCTAGGAAGAATAAGTACCCTCAGAATCGTAGTGCCTTGACTAACTGGGAAGAGGACAACCCTTCACGATTAGATTTAGGTAAGGAAAAATATGGTGGTCCTTTCTCTGAGGATGAGATAGAGGATGTAAAAACAGTGCTGAAATTAACACCATTATTCATTTGTGTAATTGGTTTATGTTGTATAGAAGAAATATCATGGGACACTTTTTATTCTAAACGTGGTAATCGCCAAATCATTTCTTCAATATTTTATAGCAGTTTATTAAGCTATCTTTTTTCGTCAATTCTTATTCTACTACATGTATTCGTGATATATCCGTGTTTCTTTAAATGCATTCCTAGTATGCTTAAGAGAATTGGTCTGGGACTAGTTTTTGCATTCTTATCTGCATTGTATTATGTTATTCTTTTTGCTTGTCAAGATCATCTACACTTGCAGCTTACTTTATACAAAGCTATTATCGTCCCTCAAATTTTGTTTGGAATAGCATTTGCTTTCATTTTGCCAACATCATTAGAATTCTTCTTAGCTCAGTCTCCAAATAAAATGAGAGGGTTCATACTTGGTCTCTGGTATGCTTCATTTGGAATTGGCTATGTCATTAACGTCAATGGAAAATATCCTTTTCAATGTATAGGAAATGATATATGTCAAAGTCCTTACTACTATGCATTAATAAGTGCAATATTACTTGTCATACTGATATGCTTTCTCATGTTGGCTAAACGTTATAAATTGAGAATAAGAAAGAATGAAGTTTACAAACCTTTGGTAGCTGAGGAAACTAACACAGTTTATCATGAGAGGTATATGGAAGAGGAAAAAGAATACAGAAGAGATATGGGTCTATCTCTTGAGTACACAGATTGAACTTTGATTATTCATTATGTTAATTATTGAGTCATCATTACTTTGTTAATAACAATTATTAGCTTGCTATTTTTGTGATACTAAGATAAACAATTAGCTGATATAAATTAGTTTTTTTATTACACAGTATATATTTACATGCGTATTATTATTTGATATATAATACATTGCATAAGTTATGATAACCTGTGTCTTTTTATTGTAATAAAAACAATGTACACATATAATATTGATGACATAATAATGACTACCAAGCAGTAGAGTTATGGTTATATAATAATACATAAATATGTAGATATAAAAATAGTTATGTCATCAGTTAGTACACTCAAGTGATTGTCCTATTCTTCTCCAGTACTCTTCTTCCTGGTCCATATATCTCTCATAATGTTCCTCAGTTATTAAATGTACATTGATTTCATTTTCTCTCACACGTAACTTGTAACGTTTAGCAAGTATCAGATACACTATCAGTATAATAAGAATGAACACACTCTTCGCTATGAAATAGGAAACACTTTGACATGTCAACTCTTTTTCACACATAAATAAATATTTACTATTGATAGTGATAATATAACCCAAACCACGTGCCGCATACCATAATCCAACCATCAAACTTCTTGTTTCATATGGAGACTGAGCTATTGTGAATTCTAAGGATGTTGGTAAAATTAAAGCAAATGCTATTCCATACAATACTTGAGATACAGTAAAATTGTAAGAGGTTGTGTCAAAACTAAAATGGTCTTTGCAAGCAAGCATTATGACTGAAAATGTTGTTGTAAATAATGAGAAAACCAGTCCAACTCCAATTCTTTTAAGCATACTTGGAATGTATTTGTAAAAACAAGGATTTATAATTAATTGATAGAAGAGTATTAAAAGTAAAGTTACTAAAGTATGAATTGAGTTTTTGAACATAAAACAAGTCAAAAAAGACAGGTCTTCATCTGCTTTATTGTAACTAATCCATTCAACATCCTCAGCACAAACAAGACCAATAATACAGATAAATAATGGTGTCAATCGTATGACTACCTTGACATTTTCTACCTGTTCCTCTGAAAATGGTCCACCATATTTGTCCATACCTAAGTCTAACCTGGAAGGGTAATTCTCCTCCCAATAGGTCAAAGCACTACGATTCCTGGGATACTTATTTTTCCTGGCATAGTTGAGTACTTTAACAATCAATTTGACAGGATTGACAATTTGAGATGTGGTATCCAGCCAATGTTTAAACATAAAGTTAGTAATAATAACAACAGACACAGCCACACCTGATAACACATAGGAAACTATAATGAACTGATTTATTAAGCACTCCCCAATTATAACAATGAAAAAAATTGCAGGCAAACTCAGTGAGTGCCAGTATATAATAGCACTTAGTTCATCACCTGAAGCGCCAATTGCTTGATCAATGTTAAATTGGACAATATTTGATCGTACACACGAGTATCCAATCACTTGGAGCAAATAGCCAATACTACTTATTATATAATACAGAACATTATAATACAAAAAAGGCTTAATAATAAAGTCCAATCCACCAAGTATCCATGATAAAAATGACAGATACACACCAGTAATGATAGATGTATACCTACCTAATTTCACATCAGCAATTAGACCAAAAAAGGGAAATAAAGAGAAAAGAACACAATATCCAATATCAAAGATTATGTGATGAGCATCATTATTAACTTCAGCATAGTTAGTTGCTGCAAAACTTCTAATAAAACTTAAATGAGCATACATAAAGACGTCCCAGAGAATAATTAGTAGTGCTGATTGAGACTTGAGTAAAAACCTTAACATTGTCAAAAAAGTTTGAGTGAGTGGTTGACTCATAAATGATATATTATACTCAAGGGAATAATTATTGATTGAATGATGGTTTTGGTTTCAGTGTAAGTATTAATAAATTAGCTTAGCATCCTGCAGATGACATGACAGTATTCATTACTAGATTGATTGTAAAATTGATTCATTGATTTAACTAATATAATATATGGTTATACAGGGTTCATATACATAGTAAATTATTTGATGCAAACTGAAAGTAAACATCATACAAACTGTTTTTATTCCTAACATATATTATAAGAAAATAAATCCCATAGTGCATTTGAAATGAAAATGGTACTGTTATTATTCTAAACATACTGCCAGATAGTCAATCTGATACTACTCACGGTAGCAATAAATAATAACTATGATGTTCATTTTCAATTCACTTGGATATTACATAAAACTAAGAAAAATAAATTTAGCCAATATTGAAAACATTGGTTAGTTCCTACGTATATCCTTCTACTGAAAGAATTTGTTTACTATTTAAATATTTAATTAAATAAGTGTTAAGAGAAGAAGAGTCCAATGTCTTAGCTATCAATCAATCAGTCTGGCTTAATTATTCTTTGAAATGCTTTGATGTATGTTCACTCAACTTTATTTTGTAGTAACTATGTATATCAACAGCCATATAGATGGTGAAAACAATTATTATATTTTCTTTGATTTTTTTTAACATTTTGCTTATACTTCATCTTTGGTCTACTAGCTGATGTAAGATTAGGTAAATATAAGACTATTACTAGTGTATATTTCTGTTTTCTGTCTTGGATAGTTTTTATGCTGTCTGTTATAGCTAAATTACCATATCTGATACTCATTAGTTATATTCTACAATTGATTGGGTGTGGCTGTTTTCATTTGATCTAATATTGTCCAATTAAGCCTTGATTAAATACAGTGTGCTTCAGCTGACAAACTCAGTGACACCATACTGACAAAGTTTTTAAAATGAGAAGAAAAAAACAACAAAAAGACAAAGTCAATATGAACCAGCCAACACATCATATTTAAACATCTGCAGTTCATATAAACAATACAATTAAATATACAAAAAAGAACCCACAAATAATAAATTAAAAACAAAAGAGAACATATATATGACCAAGCTCAAAAACACAAATATAATATAATTTGCATGTCGTCTCTTCTTCACATGAAAATAGATATTTGCTGTTAATAATGATAACGTAACCAACACCACGTGCTGCATACCATAATCCAACCATTAAACCTCTCATTTCAAGTGGAGATTGAGCAACTGCGAACACTAAGGATGTTGGGAAAATAAAAAAAAATGCTATTCCATACAATACTTAAGATACAATAGTATAATATAAACTTGTGTCAAAAAGAAAGTAGTCTTTGCAACCAAGTAATATGGCAGAATATGTTGTTGTAAATAATGAAAACACCAGTCCAACTCCAATTCTTTTAAGCATACTTGGAATATAATTGTGAAAACAAGGATTTATAATTAACTGATAGAAGAGAATTAAAAGGAAAGCTACTAAAGTAAATAATGAATTTTTGTTCAAAAAACAAGCCAAAAAAGGCAAGTCTTCATCTGATTTGTAGTAACTAATCCATTTGATATTTTCAGCACAAACAAGACCAACAATGCAGATAAATAATGGTGTCAATCGTATGACTACCTTGACATTTTCTACCTGTTCCTCTGAAAATGGTCCACCATATTTGTCCATACCTAAGTCTAACCTGGAAGGGTAATTTTTCTCCCAATAGGTCAAGGCACTACGATTCCTGGGATACTTGTTTTTCCTGGCATAGTTGAGTACTTTAACAATTAATTTGACAGGATTAACAATGTGAGATGTAGTATCCAGCCAGTGTTTAAAGAGAAAGTAAGTGACAATGACTGTAGAAGCAGCCACACCTGATAATATATAAGACACTATGACAAATTCACTTATCAAGCACTCTCCAACCTTGACAATAAAAAAAATTGCAGACAAACTCAGTGAGTGCCAATATATAATAGCACTTAATTCATCACCTGAAGCACCAATTGCTTGATCAATGTTAAATTGGACAATATTTGATCGTACACATGAGTATCCAATCACTTGGAGCAAATATGAAATAACACTTATTATATAATACAGAACATTATAATACAAAAAAGGCTTAATAATAAATCCCAATCCACTAATTATCCATGATAAAAATGACAGATACACACCAGTAATGATAGATGTATACCTACCTAATTTCATATCAGCAAGTAGACCAAAAAAGGGAAATAAAAAGAAAACAAGACAATATCCAATATCAAAGATTATGTGATGAGCATCCTTATTAACTTCAGCATAGATAGTTGCTCCTAAATTTCTAATAAAACTTAAATGAGCATACATAGAGAAATCACAGAGAATAATTAGCAGTACTGAGCGAGACTTGAGTAAAAATCTTAACATTGTCAAATAATATGAGTGAGTAGCTTGCACATGAAAGATATATTATACACAAGGGAATAATTATCAATTGAATGATTGTTGTTTTTTCAGTATAAGTATTAATAAATTACTGATTGTCAAATAATATGAGTGAGTAGCTTGCTAATGAAAAATATATAATGCACAAGAGATTAATTATCAATTGAGTGAATTGTTTTTTTCAGTATAAGTATTAATAAATTACTGAAGCAACACAATACAAACAATATTTTGTTAATAGATAGTTATTTTCGTAATTGTGTTTTATAAAATGAGTTTAATGATTATACAGTAATGCCCCTTCATGTTTACTACCAATGTCCAATCAACAATTGATATGTCTATTATAATCCTATTTGTTGTAGCAGCACTTTCTGTACACAGTGTTTATTCATTCAAAAGGAAGCCATTACTGAAATATATATTAAACTGAAACTGATCCACAACTTCTAAACATTAACTATACACACTAAAGTATTGATCTACCTGCCAATAAACACACTGTAACTACCACATTGAGACAATATAGGAATAAGGGGTCAGTAATTCACAATGATGCCTCAATTGAAAAGTGTCACATCATCCAATTTCACAAGCAAAAAGACGTATTTACATTCTAGTATGCTCATTACAATGACCTAACATCTTTATTGCATAATGGCTAGGTGGCAGTGAACCATACCCCTCAACATACTGGATTCGGAATCCTTAGGTTAATTAACAAAATTCATTTTAAAAGTTATATCAACATATTTCAAATTAATTAGACTTTACAATAGCTAAGCATCCTACACGTGACATGAAAGTATTTATAGTTAGACTAATTAAAAAATAGATAGGTTGATTTAACCTATATATTTGTTATACAGGTTGCATGTATGTGGTAAATTTGTTTGATACAAACTGAATATAAACATCATATGTATTGTTTATATTAATAACATCTTATCAGGAAATGAATCCCATAGTACATTAGAAATGAAAGCATATTGTTATTATTACTTTGCCAGATGTTGATCTGATAGTCTTCTTGAAACATAAACAATATTGATGTTTATTTTCAATCTCCATCAAATCTCTTGGACATGGTATAAACAACTATATTAGGAAACTAGACAACTAGCACCTTCAATAATGAAAACATTGCTCACTTCCTACAGATATACATCCATTGAATGAATTTGTTTTCTACATTAATAATTATTGAAGACAAATAGAATATAATATATTAAAAGAAGAAGAGCGTAAGCTATCAATCAATATGGCTCATCATCCTTTGGAATGCTTTGATGTATGTTCACTTAGCTTTACTCTGATACTTTGTAGTAACTACCTATATCAACAGCCATATGCATAGTAAAAACAGTGATTATACTTTCTTTGACATTGAAATCTGTCTCAATTTTTCTTAATTTTATCTGCTTGCTAATGTAAGATTAGGTAGAGATAAGACTATAATTAATGGTGTACATTTGTGTTTTTTGTCATAGATACCTTTTGGGTCAGCTGTTATAATTAAGAGTTATTTAGAATTGAAAGTGCCATATTTGATAATCTTTATATAGTCTTTGTTACATTCTAATATCATTTGCTTTGATATTTCCAACATCTTTAGAATTTACCACAGTCTCCACATGAAATGAGAGGATTTATGGTTGGGCTGTGGCTATGCTTTTTGTGATCTGTTGCATTATTGAGGTCAATGATGGCTTAACTTAAAATTAATTAATTACAATATTATAAAACTCTTTATATTGTTTTAGCTTAGAAATGTCCTCTTATTTTCTACCATTTTGTTGTTACTCCAAGCACTCAAGTTGCAAATAGTTTGATTGTTGTGTTCATAAGCATTTGTCTAATAACTATTGATAAACTGAGAATTAAATTATTAATAGTTCTTAAATGTTTTTAATAATAAGTTAACCAACATGTTACATACACTTTATTGCATTTAAAAATCTGACTCATTTTTACCATACATGAATGGTCATTAAATTATAACTACTACATTGTTTAAATTGCGCTTCAAAACTACTGATCACAATATAATATTAACATAAATTCAAAACATTCGTACTAGCAGTACTGATATCAAACAAAAGTTTGCTTAAGGACCATAATTAAATTATGACTTCTATATGTATTATCTAAGAATTATTTGAAAAATGATTACCTGTTAATTCACAAAATAATGATTAGTTAATTTTCTAATAATACACTTCATTTTCTGTACAGACATAAACTTTTTATGAAAATAATGATTGGGCACCTGCTTTTCTATTATTATAAAGACATCAATTGTCAATGCTATTACATGTAATCATTATTGCTGTCTGACAAATATTATAAGCCATTATGGAGTATTCAGATATTTACAAAATATTATGGAGTATACACTACTTATTATGATTAATTAGACAAAAATGATAGGTACCCATGGTCTATGGTCTTAATGAGCTATATAGTTAGTTTTCTCCTTAGGCTGTCATCTGTTTCCATAACAACATCATCTATAACTTGGTCATGTTGCTGTAATAGACATGGTTTGTTTTACTTTCAACAAGTCATAGACCAATTTAAAACAATAAACTATCTAGGACAATGTTATCAAAATGAGAAAAAAATTAAAAAAGAACGAACCAGCAAACGCATTGTGTTTAAACATTTATAGCTCATATAAACAATAAAATTAAATATACAAACATAAACCATGCATATATATGTGAATGAGTTCAAAAATCACAAACGTAATACATGACAAAAAGATAGATATTTATAAAAACATGTCAGTCAGTGCTTTCAAGTGAGAGTCCCAATTGATTGTTATAATCTACTTCCTGATCCATATACCTCTCATAATGTTCTTCAGCTATTAAATGTATGTTCACTTCATTCTCTCTCACACGTAATTTGTAACGCTTAGCTAGTACAATAAATACTATCAGTATAATAAAAATGATCACACTTTTAGCTATAAAATAATAAAGACTTTGGTATGTTGCCTCTTTTTCAAATGCAAATAGATATTTGCTGTTTATATTGATGACATAGCCAACACCACGTGCTGCATACCACAATCCAACCATCAAACCTCTCATTTCATGTGGAGACTGAGCTATTGTAAACTCTAAGGATGTTGGGAAAATTAAAGTAGAAGCTATTCCATGCAAAACTTGAGATCCAATAAAAACATTATATGAGATTGTGTCCAAATGAAAATACTCCTTGTAAGCAAGCAATAAGACTAAATATATTGGTGTAAATAATGAGAAAACAAGTCCAACTCCAATTCTTTTAAGCATACTTGGAATGTAATTGTGAAAACAAGGATTTATAATTAACTGATAGAAAAGAGTTAAAAGTAAAAATAGTAAAAGATAAAGTGAGTTTTTGAACACCAGGCATGCAAAAAAACTCAAATTTTCATGAGATTTATAGTAAGTAATCCATTCAAAGTTCTCAGCACAAACAAGACCAGTAACACAGATAAATAATGGTGCCAATCGAATGACTACCTTAACATTTTCTACCTGTTCCTCTGAAAATGGTCCACCATATTTATCTTTACCTAGATCTAATCTGGAAGGGTAACTGTCCTCCCAGTAGGTAAGAGCGCTACGATTCCTTGGATATTTATTTTTCCTAGCATAGTTAAGTACTTTAGCAATCAACCTAACAGGATTAACAAGGTGAGTTGTGGTATCCAGCCAATGTTTAAAGAAAAAGTTAGTGACAATTACTATAGACACAGCCACACCTGATAACACATAGGACACAATAACGAATTGATTTACCAAGCACTCTACTATAATTACACTGAAAAAAATTGCAGTTAAACCCATTGTGTGCCAATATATAATAGCACTTAGTTCATCACCTGAAGCACCAATAGCTTGATCAATGTTAAATTGGACAATATTTGATTTTAGACATGAGTATCCAATCACTTGGAGCAAATATGAAATACCACTTGTTATATGAAACAGGACATTATAATGTGATGAAGACTTTATAATAAAAGCCAAGCCAGCAATTATCCATGAGAAAAATGACAGACACACACCAGTAATGATAGATGTATACCTACCAAATTTCACATCAGCAAGGAGACCAAAAATAGGAAATAAAAAGAAAAGAAGAGGATATCCAATATCAAATATAATGTTATGAACTTCATCATTAACTTTAGCATAGGTAGTTGCTGCAAAACTTCTAATAAAACTTAAATGAGCATACATAAAGACATCCCAGAGAATAATTAGCAACACTGATCGAGACCTGATCAAAAATCTGAACATTATCTCAAAAATGTTTAGATGAGTCTTGAGACATATAAAAATAAATGGATAGATATACTCAAAAGAAATTGATGAATGGTGTTTTGTTTTCAGTGTGAACTTTCAAAAGAATGTCATCCTTTCAATGTTGTTAAAACATGACATGATATGACATATGTGTTAATTTAACACATGTTCTTCAGTTAAAAGCAAGATATATGATCATGTTACACAAATAAGTGAAAGATAAACAATCTTGTTTTAATAATGTGTTTAGCTATCATTCTAATATTATTGTATACCGCCATTGTATATCATGTCAATATCATTACTGTTCAGTATATTATCCTACAATTTTTGAGTGCAATTTCTTACATTTTAATTACTCATACATCCTTTGAGTTCATGGCACCTTAGTTTTTCACAAAATATAAGAGAATTTATGATTGGGCTAACATAAACTAATATTGTTGTATACCACTACTGCATACTATTACTGTTCAGTATATCATCCCACAATTTTTGAATGCGATTTCTTACATTTTAATTGTTCATACATCCTTTAAGTTCATGGTAGCTTAGTTTTCATAAGAAATGAGAGAATTTATGATTGGGCTATCATGTATTGCAACGGAACTTGATTTAGATATTAATTATATAAGTGAATACTCATTTTCATCATGTGAAGGAAATTTTATAATCCAAATATTTATTTTTATCTATTCAAAAGTCTGAGTATTTTATTAATCTTTATTGTATTCTTAATACTAGATTCAAATTGCAATTAATACAGACATTGTTAATGTCAAGATGTTGGAGACAGATGTAACTTGAACACTCTGAATTTAAAATTTAACTAAAGTCTTTGATTATAAATATAATCTCTAAATTTAGTCATCTACTTTATTAAATATATATTTTTGTATAAAATTGTGGTTATCTTTTAACCCCAGTGACATTATTAACATCAATGCCTGTATTTAGTAATTGAAATGACAAATGATATATCTACTATCAAATTATGATATAAAAACTATAGTAGTTACCTACAACAATTTAGTACATTCAGCTGTATTTCTAATTCATCTGATGATTCTTTCTTTAATAAATATATTTCAAGTATTCTTAAGAGAATAGCATTGCAATTCATAGTGGAATTGCTTGGTAGTTTCGTTATCAGTTTAAGCAATAACAAATGATTGAAATTATGCAGCATGACCAACATGTAATGATTTTATCAGAAACAAACATATTACTCTTTAGATTCCTATTGTGTCTATGGAATTGACTGTTTATCAAATGTTAGAACTGACAATAATATTCATGAAAATAAACATTACATTTTGATTACTATAACAATGTACTTATGGAATTGACTGTTTATCAAATGTTAAAATTAATGAATGTATCCTTATTGTTATACAAAATATAATCATTATTAGTTTACATTTGATACACAGTCAATTTCATAAGTACATTAGTAATTATCAAAACAGTATTATGTTTATTTTCAGTTTGCATCAAAGACATTTGTTACATGTAACCTATATAATTATATATTGGTTAAATCAACCAATAAGAATTTACACTTATATACATATATGTGTGTGACCTGATTTGCAATAAGGAACTCTTTCTGTCAAAACATTTGTCATATGATTTGTGAAAAGGAACCGCTTTTAAAATGCCTCGAAAAAGTTTTGTATACTTACAGTTACTATGAATAGTTGTGTATATACATATACAAAAGATCTTTTTTGAGATGTTTTGACAGTAGTTCTTTTTCACAAATCATGTCACAAACATTTTGTCAGAAGTGGTCCCTTATTGCAAATCAGGTCACACATTAACATATTTAACCAATTTATTTTTCTACCACACAATGCTATACATGGAATTCACAAGTTGAAAATATGCAGTTAAATATCTTTTAACTTATATTGCCAAGTGGTCTACCAAACAAGGTTGTACATTCAATCATAATATCAATGGTCAAAAGACTTTAATACAAGAACAAAATAAATATCATATATGTTTTAGTCAAACATCCTGTTTACATTTATGCAAGAAAAGTCTAAAGTTATGGATAGTTATATATACAATACATACAGCCTTATATATACGCATATGGATAAAGGTAGAAACATGTCACTTGGTACACTCAGGTGAATGTCCCATCTTGTTGTTATACTCTACTTCCTGGTCTCATAATGTTCTTCAGCTATTAAATGTAAGTTAACTTTATTCCCTCTAACACGCAACTTTTAACGCTTAGCTAGCACAAGAAACATTATCAGTATAATAAGAACAATCACACTCTTAGCTATTAAATAGTGATGCCCGATGTTGTCTCTTCTTCACATGCCAATAGATATTAGCTGTTAATATTGATAACATAGCCAATATCATGTGCTGCACACCAGAGTCCAACTATAAAACCTCTCATTTCACATGGAGACTGAGCTATTGTAAATACTAAAGATGTTGGAATAATTAAAGCAGTAGTTATTTAACACAAAACTTGAGATACAATAACAACTTCATATGAGGTAATATCAAAATGAAAATGGTCTTTCCAAGCGAGCATTATGACAGAAAATGTTGTTGTTAATAATGAGAAAACAAGTCAAACTTGAATTCTTTAAAGCATACCTGGAATGTAATTGTAAAAAACAAGGATCTATAATTAGGATGCTTCTTGGTGTAACTTGACTGATGATGTAACAACATGTCCTATGACATGTTGCTATCACTATGTGTTGTAGAGTTAATAATGTTAGGTTTGGTTTGGTTTAGAGTTTAGGTGATGTCATGAATATGATGACATCACTATGTGTCATTTCATTATGATGTCATCATAGTCAAGTTACACCAAGAACCACCCATTAATTGATAAAAGAGTATTAAAAGTAAAGCTATTAAAAGATGTAATGAATTTTGTTCATCTGTTTTGTAGTAACTAATCCATTTAACATCTTCAGCTAAAAAAGACCCACAATGTAGATAAATAATGGTGGCAAACTTATGACTCCTTTGACATCCTCTACCTGTTCCTCTGAAAATGGTCCACCATATTTGTCCATACCAAAATTTAATTTGGAAGGGTAATTCTTCTCCCAATAGATCAAGGCACTACGATTCCTGGGATACATGTTTTTCCTGGCATAGTTGAGTACTTTAACAATCATTTTGACAGGATTGACAATTTGGAATGTAGTACCCAACCAATGTTTAAAGATAAAGTTAGTGACAATTACTATAGAGACAACCACAGCTGATGAACATATGAGACAACAGTCAATTGACTTATCAAGCACTGTTCAATAGCAACAATACAAAATATTATATTGTTGTTATATAATGTATATCCTTATAAACTGTATATATAATATTACATTATAGTACTTTTATTGTAATTGAATTTTATGAACAATTTATTTATCATACTTAAATTTTACAAACAACCTGTAGAGATAACCTATATAGTCATTAAATCAACCAAATCACTTTTTTAGTTTTAGTTATAGTTAAAAGTTATACAGATTTTAAAATGCCATTTATGATACTTTATGTTGCTGGATATATTATAGAAACAATTGGATATAGTAGTTTTTTGTCTAATATTATCCAATTTAGCATTGATCAAATACTAAGTGCTTCAACTGATAAGTTCAGTGCTATCATCTATTGGGACTCAGTGAGTATACACATTGTGTATACCATTATTGAAATTGGGCAATGTTCAATCAAACAATTTGTCATTGTACCTTATATAGTGTCAGGTATAGCTGTGACTGCAGTCATTGTCAGTAATTGTCTTTGTAAACACTGGTTAGACACTACACCTCATATTATCATCAATTCCATGAAACTGATTGCTAATATAATCAAATATGCAATAAAGAACAAATATCCTAAAAATCGTAGTGCTTTGACATACTGGGAGGAAGAATACCCTTCACGACTAGACTTGGGTAAAGAAAAATATGGTGGACCTTTTACAGAAGAGCAAGTGGAGAACGTCAAGACATTGCAACGACTGACACCATTATTAATTTGTATTGTGGGCTATTGTTGTGGACAGGGGGTAAGATATAGTAGTTTTTCTAGCCTAAATCAACAACCTCAACTTCTACCTTGCTTTGTATATAACAATTCAATACATTCACTGGTAGCTGTATTTCTAATTCTACTTTATCTTCTAATAATACATCCTTTCTTCAACAAATGGATTCCAAGTATGCTTAAGAGAATAGCTTTAGGATTTGTATTTATACTATTAACTCCACTTTACTATGTCATCATGTTTCTCAGTAAAGAACATTTCCAATTAAATACAACATCTTATCATGCTATTCTTGTTCCTCAAATTTTGAGTGGGATATCATTTGCTTTGATTTTTCCAACATCCATAGAATTCACCATAGCTCAGTCTCCACATGAAATGAGAGGATTTATGATTGGACTTTGGTATGCTGCATTTGGTTTGGGATATGTCATTAGTATTAATGGAAAATACCTATTTCATTGCACTGAAGACATAATTTGCCAAAATATTTACTACTATATATTTAAAACTACTGTTGTTGCTATCATGCTTATTGTGTTTGTTATACTAGCCAAACGCTACAAATTACGAGTGCGAGAAAATGAAGTCAACATACACATGATTGCTGAGGAACATTATGAGAGATATTTTGAACAGGAAGTTGAATATGAGAGAGAAATAGAACTGTCAACAGATTAACGTCAATACACACGCACAAAAAAGTTATGTGTTTTTTAGAACTAATGAGATATTAAAATGATATTTGTATTATTACTATTTCAATGGTAAAAAGGTTTAAAAATTTAATGATATAGTGATATAAAGAGGCTGCTATCTGACTTTGCTAATTCAAGCAAAGTATAAACTCCATTTTAAAAATGAGTAATAGCTGTTATTAATGTTACAAAAGCAATAAACATGATAAAGGCAGGTTTTTATTGTAGAGTGTACAATATTAAAATCTAATAACATTAAGTACAGGATCATCTAATTGTGATTGCTTCTACTTTAAATGATAATTTCTAATTAATTACTTCAGTTAATAATATTAAATGTCTCACATACTAAAAGTCCATATATAGACTTGTACAAACATGCAATCAAGAAACACAAACAACTGAAATTTCTATTGTGACATATGCTATGATGTTCAATATTTTCTCAGACAAATGGATGAAAAGTGATGGATGGTAAACATTTGACAAGATAAACATTAATAAATAAAATATCTTACACACAAGTTCCTAATATGTTTTATTGATGTACATATTTCTTTTGGGTTACAAATAATTGCTAGTTACATAAATACTCACATAAACTAAGATATATAACATATGGCCAAGCAAACGAGAAGAGGATTAATAACTATTAAAGATAACCATATAGACATTCAATAAAGAACTGCACCTTATAAACATGTTATATTACAATGTTCATGTATATATATGTATATATATATATATATATATATATATTGATCTAGAAAAATAATAGATATAATTGTATAATTAAGAAAATCCACATCTTTTATACATTAATGCTTGGGTTCAATTCAGTGTTGTAAATATTGACTAGTATATAATCTGCCTGAGGTTGGTCAGGCTCAAGTTATGGCTGACAATACAAATTAGTCTTTAAAATGTCAAATGTTCCATCCTCAATTTATATATGTATAATATATTTGAAAATACTATAGTAATACACTTGTGCAATGCTTGTGTTATGTCTCACATTAAGATATCAAAGATAGTTCTTGTGCAATGCTTGTGTTATGTCTCACATTAAGATATCAAAGATAGTTGACAATCAGTACATGCCAAATTGAAAGTTTTTTTCAAAGTCACATGTGAAAACAGCAAGGGGATATTTTGCATGTATATTTATGTAATATTATCAATATAAGTAATTTATATAACTACGTCTAAATAAATTTATCTCTACCTTCATTATACATAGTTGCATGGTTATAATAACAATATAATTTACCTTTGGCTGTTGATTATTATTGCAATGCCAAATCTACATCTAAGTCAGTTCAATATTAGTAATACTACAATATTGCATATAAACTCATCTTACAGATTATTAAATCTCTTATGTAAAAAGTATGATAGCAGCATTTCTCTGTAACTGGTACATTGAGAAGAGGTTAATACTTTGCCAAGTTAATGGACCATACTCCTAAAGTACTTCTTACAACCAATATCAATTTTAATGAAGAATTAAATGTTTTGGGGTAATACATTTCATTGGACAATCTGCACTATAGGCATTGCTACTACAACCTGATCTTTAAGTACCATGGATAATAACTAATTTGGACAATAAATAAAGCTGCTTGTAATTACAGTTACAGGTAATATATAAATTTAAATATTCTTAATGTCAACATTATATATAATCGATGTACATAATCATTAATATAGTATCAAATTTCCTATTAGAGTACAAGAAACAAAGACTTTAGTGCTATAATAAAATTTTTTTAAAGATATATTTTAAGTTACAAGATATTGTTAGCACACTCAATGTTACAATTACAATACAATTTATATTTGACAACATAGTTTATATTTTAACATTGTATGTCAATTATTAAAGTTTACAGATTCTGTATAAACATCCACAAATTTATGATAACATTCACTTTCAGTTATTCAGTTTTGTGGCATGAACGAGAAACAAGATGAGTAGAATATTTACAGACAAAAAGAGATTCCAATGTGTAAGCTATCGACCAGTATGGCTTCTTATCCTCTGGTATCCATTGATGTATGCTCATATGGATTTAATTCGATACTTTGCAGCAACCACCTATATTAATAGTCATGTGGATAATAAAAAAGGTCAATCTATTTTCTTTAATATCGGATATTGTCTACTTTTTTTCTTAATCTATCTCTTTGGTCTACTTGCTGATATAAGATTCGGTAGATATAAGACTCTAATTACTGGTGTACATTTGTGTTTTCTGTCTTGGATACTTTTTGGCTTCGCTGCTATAGTTAAAAGTTATACAGATTTTAAAGTGCCATTTATGATACTTTATGTTGCTGGATATATTATAAAAATGATTGGATATAGTAGTTTTTTGTCTAATATTATTCAATTTGGCATCGATCAAATACTAAGTGCGTCAACTGATGAATTCAGTGCTATCATCTATTGGATCTCAGTGAGTATTCACATTGTGTATACCATTATTGAAATTGGGCAATGTTCAATCAAACAGTTTGTCATTGTGTCTTATGTAGTTTCAGGTATAGCTGTGACTACAGTCATTGTCAGTAATTGTCTTTGTAAACACTGGCTAGACACTACACCTCATATTATGAATTCCATGAAACTAATGGCTAATGTAATCAAATATGCAATAAAGAACAAATACCCTAAAAATCGTAGTGCTTTGACATACTGGGAGGAAGATTATCCTTCACGACTAGACTTGGGTAAAGAAAAATATGGTGGACCTTTTACAGAAGAGCAAGTGGAGAATGTAAAGACATTGCAACGACTGACACCATTATTAATTTGTATAGTGGGCTATTGTTGTGGGCATGGAATAAGATATAATAGTTTTTCTAGCCTAAATCAACAACCTCAACTTCTACCTTGCTTTGTATATAACAATTCAATACATTCAATGGTAGCTATATTTCTAATTCTACTTTATCTTCTAATAATACATCGTTTCTTCAACAAGTATATTCCAAGTATGCTTAAGAGAATAGCTTTAGGATTAGTATTTATATTATTAACTCCACTTTACTATGTCATAATGTTTGCTAGTAAAGAACATTTCCAATTAAATACAACATCTTATCATGCTACTCTTGTTCCTCAAATTTTGAGTGGGATATCATTTGTTTTGATTTTTCCAACATCTTTAGAATTCACCATAGCTCAGTCTCCACATGAATTGAGAGGATTTATGATTGGACTTTGGTATGCTGCATATGGTCTGGGATATGTCATTAGTATTAATGGAAAATATCCATTTCATTGCACTGAAGACATAATTTGCCAAAATATATACTACTATATATTTAAAACTGCGGTTATTGCTATGATACTCATTGTGTTTGTGATACTAGCCAAACGTTACAAATTACGAGTGCGAGAAAATGAAGTCAACATACACATGATTGCTGAGCAACATTATGAGAGATATTTTGAACAAAAAGCTGAATATGAAAGAGAAATAGAACTGTTAACAGATTAACTTCATTTGACATACACACACTAAAAAAGTTGTGTTTTAGAACTAATTAGATATTAAGATGATAATTGTATTACTACTATTTCAATGTTGATAAGATTTGAAAAATTAATAATAAAGTGATTTAAAAGAGGCTGCTATCTGACTTTGTTATTTCTAGCAGAGTATAAACTCTGAGTAAAAATCCAGTGATAGTCGTTATTAATGTCACAGTATCAATAAACATGATAAAGATGAATTTATAATGTAGAGTGGATAGCACTATTAAAATCTAATAACAATAAGTACAGCATCTTCTACTGTGATTGCTTCTGCTTTAACTGAAAATTCTATTCAATTACTTCAACTAATTTTAGATGTGTCATGTAACAAAACTCCATATATAGATTTGTATAAACATGCAATCAAGAAACACAAACAACTGAATCTCTATTATAACAAATGTTATGATGTTCACTATTGTATTGGACAATAGGATGAAAGTGATGGTAAATTTTTGACATTATATACATTGCTGAATAACTTTTTTTTAATACAAGTATTGTCAAATATTGGTTAGTAAATAAATATTCATTAAAATGGTAGATATAATTGTATACTTAAGAAAACGCATACTTTTATACAACAATGCTTGGATTCAATTCAGTGCTGTGATTATTGACAAGAATATAACCTGTAAGAGATTAGTCAGAATCTTGTCATGACTAACAATATAAATTTGTGTTTAAAAGGTCAAATGTTCCATCCTCAATTTATATATGTATAATATAATTGAAAAGCATCAGTGAAGTATCAAATGTTTTATATAGGCCAATGTGCAATGCTAGCATTAAGATACCAGAGATAGTTGACAATCAGTACATATCAAATTAAACGTTTTCTTTAATTTGCATGTTAAAACAACAAGGGGATGTATTAATATAGTATTATCTATATATGTAATTTATATAACTATGTCTAAATAAATTTATCATTACCTTCATTATACACAGTTGCATGGTTATAACAACAATATAATTTACCGTTTGACTGTTGATTATTATTGCAATGCCAGATCCAGGTCTAACTCTATTCAATATTATAATAGTTATACTACAATATTCCATATAAACTTATTTTACATTTTATTAAATCCTCCTACATATGTATGATAGCAGCACTTCCCTGTAACTGCCACATTAGGAAAGTAATAATAGTTTGTAAAATTAATGGACCTCACTCCCCAAAGTACTACATACACCCAATATCAGTTTTGAGTGAAGTATCAAATGTTTTAGGCCAATAAATGTTATTAGACAACTTTGGATATAGGCACTACTAGTGCAACCTGATGTTTAAGTACCATGCATAATGGCTAACTGTGACAATAAATGAGCCTGTAGGACTCACCAATCCAGTTAAATTTATTTATTAAAGTTATTGACTTTGGTAAAAGACATAAACAACCAGTCACAAATAGTGCCTTCACTTATTGGGATTTGGCTTCATCCAGACTAGACCTTGGTAAAGAAAGATACGGAGGACCTTTTACAACTGAAGTAGAGGATGTTAAAACGTTTTGGACATATTTTCTTAATGTTATTGACATTATTAGGTCTATTTATATTTTTTTAAATAGCTATTGGCCATGCTTATACAACATGTATCTCATATTGTCTCACTATAGATGCTGTGTTAGCCATAAGAAAGTACATGAGACTTTGGACTATATTCTTGTAAAATAGTACAGCTAAGAATCACAGTTGACTGTCCTTATGTATGTGAATAAAAAACAAAGCATTGCATAAATTGCTATTGTTGGCAATGTCTATGTTATTATTATATGAACAATAATAGTTATAAGATATATTATATTTCTGTTATATATTTGGGGTGATGGACGGTGAGTTCGATTTAAAACTGGTTTAATAGATCTTGTACTAACAGTTACAAACTCAGAGTAAGTAAAACAACACACTATTGACATGTGGTCTCTACCACACATGCGCATATATATAAACTAATAAGAGTAAATGAACAGAGAAATCACAATTCAATATATTAATACATAACAATCCCTCCTTCACTACATAGAAAATAGGGGTTAGAAAGTAGGGTGATAACGATCAATGGGCGCATGACTTCTCTTGGAATACCTTGTAGGCCTTTTTGTCATGTCACTAGGAACCATAATATTCCTATCAGATGTTATAGTCGAATCTGTAGTATACGGATTAGGTTGGATTGTCTCTTCAAGCTGTACAGGTTCCATCTCCTGCATCTCTTCTGATTGATTATTGGTCTCTTCCACTTGATCAGTTGTAGTTTGTTCTTCATTTATTTCTCCAGGCATTGTCAGCGGATCTATACTCTCTTCATGTTGCGGTCTACTAAAATTTTCATTTTTATTTTCCTGTGTTTTGCTGACAATCACATGGTCAATATACCTTCTCCATATCCTTCCATCAGTCAATTCAATATAAACTACATTTCTTCCCTCTTTACTTACTATTTTGCCTGGTAACCATTTGTTTCCAGAGCCAAAATTACGAGCCATTACTCTCTCTCCAATATTCAAATATATAGGTTTGGTTTTTGATTTCAAACAAAATGTTTCTCTTTCTGATTTCTTGCCTTCTGGTGATTTGTTGGATACAAAAGGTCTAAATGTGTTCTTATCCTCCTTCTGATTAGCAATTCAGCTGGTGCAGTACCAGTAGTACTTTGAGGCGTCACTCTGTATTTTAACAAGAATCATGGAAATCTTGTTTCTAATGGACCCTCCATCTTTCTCAGTCCCTTCTTTACTGTTTTGATGGCACACTCCGCCAATCCATTCGAAGCTGGGTGATATGGGGGTGTGAACACATGTCGAATTTCGTTTCGTTGTATGAACTCTTTAAATTCTTGACTTGTAAAAGCCAGACCATTGTCAGACACAAGTACTTTAACAAGGCCATGTGTAGAGAAAACTGTTCTCAATTTCGAAATAGTAGATTCGGAGGAAGTTGATGGTACACTGAAAACTTCAAGCCATTTTGAGTAGGCGTCAATAATGATTAGCAGGGTTTTACCCATAAATGGTCCTGCATGATCCACATGTAGTCGTGTCCATGGCTTCTCTGGCCACTCCCATGCTTGCATTGGTTTTGCTGGAGGCATTTCCTTTTCTTGCTGACACTTTATACATTCGTGTGCTTGTTTCTTCAGATCTATATTCAAAGATGGCCACCACACATAACTACTGGCAAAATAATTCATTTTGACAATTCCTGGATGGCCTTCATGAATTTGTTGTAGTACATGTTGCCTCAGCTGACATGGTATAATAACTCTAGTACCCCATAAGAGACAGCTGTCCTCTATACGTAACTCATCTTTTCTCTGCTTATAAGGTGTTATGTCTTTGTTGGTGATGTTTTCTGGCCAGCCTTGTAGGACATATTTCTTAACCTTTGACAAAACTATGTCTCTCTCAGTATAAGATTTAACTTGGGATACAGATACTAAGGAATTATCAAGTCTTTCCATAAGTAGTATAGTCTCAGCTGGCTTGAGTATGTGTTTGAGTGTTGTTGGTAGTGGAAGTCTGCTAAGACCATCAGCGTTTCCAATGTTTTTACCAGGACGATATTTAATAGAGTAGCAATAACCACTTAATGTTAGTGCCCATCTCTGAACTCTGGCAGAGGTAGTTGCTGGAATTCCTCAATTTTCTCCGAATAAATACATTAACGGTTTGTGATCTGAATAAATGGAAAATGTGCGACCATACAGATATTGGTGGTACCGTTTCACTCCAAATACAATAGCAAGTGCTTCTTTGTCAATTTGCGAGTATCTTTTTTCAACAGGTGTGAGAGCTCGAGAAACATAACTGATGGGGCGATCAGTTCCATCTTCCATTTGGTGAGCTAATACTGCTCCCACTCCTACCAGTGAGGCGTCACACTATAATATTAATGGCTTTGAATAGTCATAGTGAACAAGTAGATTAGGTGACTGCAAAAATGACATGGCTCATATGAAGGCATCATCTTGTTCCTTTGACCAACTCCATGATACATTTGTCTGCAACAACTTATAGAGAGGTGACAATATAGTTGACATATTTGGTAAAAATTTACTGTAGTAGTTAATTAAACCTAGGAATGCTTTTAATTGAGATCGATTTGTTGGCCTAGGTGCATGATTTATTGCTCTAACCTTTTCATCTGTGGGTTGGAGTCCTTCTTTACTTATTTTGTGTCCAAGATACTAAACACTGGGAAGTAAGAACTGACACTTGGACTTCTTTAATCGCATTCCAGCTCGTTCTAATCTTGTGAAAACCTCATCTAGCATCTTGAGACGCTTCTCCTCAGTACACCCTGTAATCAAGATGTCGTCAATATAAACTGCTATGTGCTCTAGTCCTTGCAGTAGATTCTCCATTGTTCGCTTGAATATGGCAGGGGCAGAGGAGACTCCAAAAGGCAACCTATTATACTCATAAAGACCTTTGTTAGTGTTTATGACCAGGTACTTCTTCCCAGTCTCGTCTAGGCTCAATTGAAGATAGGCATGAGATAAATCTAATTTTGGGAATACGACTCCACCTGAAATTTTAGTAAATAGTTCATCAATTCTAAGAATTGGGCGTGAATCGACAAGTATTGCTTGATTTGCTGTGACTTTATAGTCACCACATACTTTTATTGTGCCATCCTCCTTTATTATAGGAACTATTGGGGCAGCCCATTCTGCTGACTGTACCTTCTTTATTATTCCTTCTTCCTCCAACCTGTTTAATTCATTTTCAACTTTGTGCTTCAATGCAAATGGAACTAGACGGGGTTTAAAGAATTTTGGACAGACTTGTGGGTCTACCAGTAGTCTCGCCTTCTCTCCTCCTATCATTCCAAATTCATCTCGGAACACAATTTCATGGTCTGTCAGTATGCCCAGCAATTTACTTGCATTGAGTTTGTTTACTCTGTAAATATCTCACCAGTCCAGTTTTAGTTCTGATAACCAATTTTGTCCTAATAGACTTGGACCCGATCCATGAGCAACGATGAGGGAAAGTCTCTTCCTCTCTTCTCCATGTTTTACATCTATATTGATTCTTCCCACTGCTTTTACTTCTTTTCCTGTGTAAGTACGTAGTGTAGTAGCAGCTGGTTCTAGTGGTGGTGCATCATTGCGACTCCATAGTGTGTCATATGTTGATTTACTGATAATAGATACTGCAGCTCCCGTATCAATCTCCATCTTAAATGGTTTTTTGTGAACTGTCACTGTTACATAAATAGGCTTATTATGATGTTTAGTAACTGTGAACAAATCATAAACTTCTTCCAACTGGGTTTCATTTTCTTCAACAGTATTGGCGTGTTGGCTATTTCGCTGGGAACGTTCATTAGTCCCTTTCTGTTTCAATCTACACACTTTTGCTATGTGTCCTCTTCTTTGACAATAATGGCAAACAACTTCTGTAAATCTACACTTATGGGGGGAGTGTTTACCTCCACACCTATAACAACTGTGGACAATAGAGTCCCACCTACCATTGTTTTGTGGTTGTGGTTTCTTCCCCTTGGAGATTTTCCTTATGTCAGCTTCTTCTCTCACAGCTGGTTTCTCTGCTCCAACTAATGCCAATTTTTGCATCTCTGGCAGCTGACTCCATTAACTGAGCTATCTCGAAGAGACTCTCAAAGTCGGTCCTCTTTTTCGTGAGTAGGCGACACTGTATCTGCTTATTATTAATACCGCAAATAAGGTTTCAAATAATTGCTAGTTACATTAATACTCACATAAACTAAGATATATAACATATGGCCAAGCAAATGAGAAGAGGATTAATAACTATTAAAGATAACCATATAGACATTCAATAAAGAACTGCACCTTATAAACATGTAATATTACAATGTTCATGTATATATAGAGTAAAGAATCAATATTCGGACACCATGTATATTCGGACGCTGACCTGACGCTTCCAGTTCTTTCTAAACATTGATTTTACCATGATATTGTAACTCATAATGTTATTGTTTATTACCGCTAGTTTGGGCCGCTCTCGCTCAGGATATTGCCAGTACGAGTACGAAAAGTGAGAATATTCGGAAACGCCTATTTTCGGAAGAATTTACCAATCGTCGTACAGGCGTGTTGTTACTGTTTAAGAAGATGTTTGTGTATCAATCATAGTAGCAAAAGAAGGTACTATTATTACACTATTTTGTGGCCAAAAATTATAAAATTTCTTCAAACACAAGTGAGCAAAACAGCCCAGCTTTTTGTAATAGTGACAACCTCCATGAAAACTGACAGCTCCACCCATCTCGTCAATTTGAAACCTAGTGTTTTGAAAGGTAACACTTGTTATCATGTAGTTGACTGTTTATCACATTTTAGATGTTAAATTTGAAGGAACGCGTATTTTCATCTCATACTTTGGAAGTCTCAAGAGGAGGTGGTGGACAACTGTCAAGACCTCCACGTTATAATAGTTGGAAGTCTGGTAATGAAGAGAAGCTACACAAGGCATATGAAGCTGTGAAGACCGATCGTATGACGTTAAGGCAAGCTTCAGAGGTTTTTGGTGTACCTAAAAGTACCTTGCATGATCGTTTAACCGGGAAAGTGTTATTTGGATCCCATAGTGGTCCTAGTAGACTCATGTCTGAAAGAGAGGAGGAAGAGCTTGTATCATTTCTTATCCATTGTGCATCAGTTGGATATCCTAGATCGAGAAAAGATATTCTTACTCTAGTCCAAACTATTCTTACAATGAAAGGTTACCATGGCATAGTATCATATGGTTGGTGGGATTCTTTTCGCAAGCGTCATCCAGATATTTCTTTGAGAAAAGCTGAGCCGTTGGCCCATCCTCGTGTTATTTGTAACACTCCTGAGGTCATCAATAAGTACTTTGATCTTTTGGAAGAAACTTTAGTAGAGAATGATTTACTGGAAAAACCATGCCAAATATTTAACTGTGATGAGTCAGGCTTTCCACTTGACCCAACAGCTCCCAAAGTAGTAGTAGCAAGAGGACAGAAACACCCATACAGTATATCGAGTGGAGACAAAACTCAAATTACTGTTTTGGTCTGTTGTAGTGCTGGAGGTTATGTTATCCCTCCATTTATTATCTACGACAGAAAGAATTTAAAGCCAGAAATGACAGAGGGTGAAGTTCCTGGATCTAAGTATGGCCTATCAAGCAGTGGGTGGATGGATGGAGAATTGTTTGATTTATGGTTTCGTCACCATTTCCTTGCTTATGCTCCACCTGCACGCCCTCTGTTACTCCTCCTTGATGGCCATTCTTCTCACTACACTCCCAGTGTCATCGATAAGGCAGCTGAAGAAGGTGTGATTTTATTTTGTTTACCACCTCACTCGACACATCTCACTCAACCTTTACACAAAATTTGTTTTGCTATGTTGAAGAGGTGTTGGCAAGAGGAATGCTATAACTATAGAATAGAAAACCCCTTTAAGGCCATAAGTAGATATAACTTCTCCCACATTTTTCATAAAGCTTGGTTACGAGGAATGACAATGCAAAACATATCAACGAGTTTTCGAGTTACTGGTGTGTTTCCAGTGAATCGCGAAGTTGTCCTTCCACCTACTTCTTTACCATCTCCTAAACTATTACATTTGAAGAAAAATGGAGTATCATTCATACCATTGTACAGCCCACTACCAAAAAGGAAGTCATGTTCTGTTACTGACTTCACTCCTGAAGAAATGGCACTGTTTGAGAAAAGATACAATGAAGGATATGATCTCACAAGTGAATCAAGATACAATCTATGGCTAGAAATGTATCATTCATCACAGCCTATTTGCACTGATACACATATAGTAAGTGAGTCAACACCAGTTGATGTTCATGATTACACTAATAATGATACTCCCTCTATGGTGAGTGTTCTGCCTTCAAGTGTTTTGGAAAAAGTTATTAGTCAGCAACCTGTTGTCAAAATGCCAACAAAAGAATCTAAGAGTTCTGCAAGAATACTAACTAGTGAGGAAAACCGAAAAATTTTGAAGGAGAAAGAAAATCGGAAAAGAGAAGAAGAAGAAAGGAAAGCTGAAAAGAGAAGAACAAAAGCACGAAAAATTGGTAAGAGCAAATATATAGATATATTTTGAAGCATACTCCATCTATGTAGCATGTACTGTCTAAAACGTCTGTATAGTATTAGTAATGTTGCATTTTAGGTTTGGCTGCTGGTAGGAAGTCTGTTGGCACACAAAATGTGCAAGCAATGAAGGGAAATGAAGGTATTTTTAAATAGTAATGTCATTATTGAGGCATATTCTGCTGATCTGTTATATGATACTGATTTTAATGCATGTTTTTATATGGTAGAGCAAACAATACAATTTATGTGATATTGTTGACTTGAAAATTTCTTACAAATGTTCTGATTATATTAGATGGTTCCAGTATTGATAATGAGTCGGTTAGACATACAAGGGTTAACAGTGGAGGTGGTAATGGAGTATTTATTTTTCAGTATATTATTGATTATTAGACTTAACGACTGTTCAGAAGGCTATTACTACTGCTACTACCACTAAGAGTTCAAAGAGAGGAGGTATTGAATTAATGATAGTAATCTGTTATTAATAGTTATTAGACTTAACTACTGGCCAGAAAGCTACTACTGCTACTACCACTAGGAGTTCAAAGAGAGGAGGTATTGAATTAATGATAGTAATCTGTTATTAATAGTTATTAGACTTAACTACTGGTCAGAAGGCTACTACTGCTACTACCACTAGGAGTTCAAAGAGAGGAGGTATTGAATTAATGATAGCTATCTGTTATTAATAGTTATTAGACTTAACTACTGGCCAGAAAGCTACTACTGTTACTACCACTAGGAGTTCAAAGAGAGGAGGTATTGAATTAATGATAGTAATCTGTTATTAATAGTTATTAGACTTAACTACTGGCCAGAAAGCTACTACTGCTACTACCACTAGGAGTTCAAAGAGAGGAGGTATTGAATTAATGATAGTAATCTGTTATTAGTAGTTATTAGACTTAACTACTGGTCAGAAGGCTACTACTGCTTCTACCACAAGGAATTCAAAGAGAGGAGGTATTGAATTAATGATAGTAATCTGTTATTAATAGTTATTAGACTTAACTACTGGCCAGAAGGCTACTACTGCTACTACCACTAGGAGTTCAAAGAGAGGAGGTATTGAATTAATGATAGTAATCTGTTATTAATAGTTATTAGACTTGACTACTGGTCAGAAGGCTACTACTGCTACTACCACAAGGAATTCAAAGAGAGGAGGTATTGAATTAATGATAGTAATCTGTTATTAATAGCTATTAGACTTAACTACTGGCCAGAAAGCTACTACTGCTACTACCACTAGGAGTTCAAAGAGAGGAGGTATTGAATTAATGATAGTAATCTGTTATTAATAGTTATTAGACTTGACTACTGGTCAGAAGGCTACTACTGCTACTACCACAAGGAATTCAAAGAGAGGAGGTATTGAATTAATGATAGTAATCTGTTATTAATAGTTATTAGACTTAACTACTGGCCAGAAGGCTACTACTGCTACTACCACTAGGAGTTCAAAGAGAGGAGGTATTGAATTAATGATAGCAATGTGTTATTAATAGTTATTAGACTTAACTACTGGCCAGAAAGCTACTACTGCTACTACCACTAGGAGTTCAAAGAGAGGAGGTATTGAATTAATGATAGCTATCTGTTATTAATAGTTATTAGACTTAACTACTGGTCAGAAGGCTACTACTGCTACTACCACTAGGAGTTCAAAGAGAGGAGGTATTGAATTAATGATAGCTATCTGTTATTAATAGTTATTAGACTTAACTACTGGCCAGAAAGCTACTACTGCTACTACCACTAGGAGTGCAAAGAGAGGAGGTATTGAATTAATGATAGTAATCTGTTATTAATAGTTATTAGACTTAACTACTGGTCAGAAGGCTACTACTGCTACTACCACTAGGAGTTCAAAGAGAGGAGGTATTGAATTAATGATAGCTATCTGTTATTAATAGTTATTAGACTTAACTACTGGTCAGAAAGCTACTACTGCTACTACCACTAGGAGTTCAAAGAGAAGAGGTATTGAATTTTTGATAGTAATCTGTTATTAATTAGACTCAGAAGTTGCTGTTAGCAGTACTGGCAGAACTTACAGTGTAGAAACAAAAGGTAGAAGTATTAATGATTAAAGTTAAATTAATCTTTTGTACACAGATGATGATCAGGACAAATATTGTATTTGTGGCAAAGAAAAATATGGAGATATGATTGCTTGTGATAGTATTAACTGTTCTGTAGAGTGGTTTCACTTTCCTTGTGTTGGGCTCAGTGAAAAACCAGAAGGAGATTGGTTTTGTATGGATTGTAGAAAGAAAGAATAATTTTGTTTGATGATTCAATGAATAATATTAAAATAATAATTATTATTATTATTAATACCAAGATGGCGTCACGGACAGTTACAGAAAACTGGGCTGTTTTGCTCACTTGTGTTTGAAGAAATTTTATAATTTTGGCCACAAAATAGTGTAATAATAGTACCTTCTTTTGCTACTATGATTGATACACAAACGTCTTCGTAAACAGTAACAACACGCCTGTACGACGATTGGTAAATTCTTCCGAAAATAGGCGTTTCCGAATATTCTCACTTTTCTCACTCGTACTGGCAATATCCTGAGCGAGAGCGGCCCAAACTAGCGGTAATAAACAATAACATTATGAGTTACAATATCATGGTAAAATCAATGTTTAGAAAGAACTGGAAGCGTCAGGTCAGCGTCCGAATATACATGGTGTCCGAATATTGATTCTTTACTCTATATATATATATATAAATATATATATATTGATCTAAAAAAATGATAGATATAATTGTATAATTAAGAAACTCCACATCTTTTGTACAACAATGCTTGGGTTCAATTCAGTGAAGATATTATTGTCTAGATCTGCCTAAGGTTGGTCAGGCTCAAGTTATGGCTGACAATACAAATTAGTGTTTAAAATGTCAAATGTTCCATCCTCAATTTATATATGTATAATATAATTAAAAACATCATAGTGATACACTTGTGCAATGCTATTGTTGTGTCTCACATTAAGATATCAGAGATAGTTGACAAATCAGTACATGTCAAATTGAAAGTTTTTAAAGTCACATGTGAAAACAGTAAGGGGATATTGTGCATGTGTATTTATGTAGTATTATCTATATATGTAATTTATATAACTACGTCTAAGTAAATTTATCTCTACCTTCATTATACATAGTTGCACGGTTATAATAACAATATAATTTACCATTTGGCTGTTGATTAATATTGCAATGCCAAATCTGGGTCTAGCTCTATTCAATATTAGTAATACTACAATATACCATATAAACTCGTTTTACACTTTATTGAATCCTCTTACATAAACTGATTGTACAATAGAATCATATACATACACAACCAATAATGACAGAACAGCTCAAAGTTTAGATATTTACATATGCAAAATGTATGATAGCAGCATTTCTCTGTAAGTGTCACATTAAGAAAGAAAATAATAGTTTCTAAACTGAATGGACTACGGTCCCCATATTACTACTTACTCCCAATATCAGTTTTGAGTGAAGTATCAAATGTTTTATGACAATAAATTTTAATAGTCAAATGTTGGAAATAGGCATTACTACTGCAACCTGATGTTTAAGTACCATACATAATGGAATAAGGGAATAATTATCAATTGAATGATTGTTGTTTTTTCAGTATAAGTATTAATAAATTACTGATTGTCAAATAATATGAGTGAGTAGCTTGCTAATGAAAAATATATAATGCACAAGAGATTAATTATCAATTGAGTGAATTGTTTTTTTCAGTATAAGTATTAATAAATTACTGAAGCAACACAATACAAACAATATTTTGTTAATAGATAGTTATTTTCGTAATTGTGTTTTATAAAATGAGTTTAATGATTATACAGTAATGTCCCTTCATGTTTACTACCAATGTCCAATCAACAATTGATATGTCTATTATAATCCTATTTGTTGTAGCAGCATTTTCTGTACACAGTGTTTATTCATTCAAAAGGAAGCCATTACTGAAATATATTATATTAAACTGAAACTGATCCACAACTTCTAAATTCTAAACATTAACTATATACACTAAAGTATTGATCTACCTGCCAATAAACACACTGTAACTACCACATTGAGACAATATAGGAATAAGAGGTCAGTAATTTGCAATGATGCCTCAATTAAAAGGTGTCACATCATCCAATTTGACAAGCAAAATGGCGTATTTACATTCTAGTATGCTCATTACAATGACCTAACAGCTTTGTTGCATAATGGCTAGGTGCCAGTGAACCATACCCTCAACATACTGGATTCGGAATCCTTAGATTAATTAACAAAAATCATTTTTAGAGTTATATCAAATTAAAAAAAATTTTCAAATTAATTAGACTTTACAATAGCTCAGCATCTTACACATGACATGAAAGTATTCATAGTTAGACTAATTAAAAATAGATAGGTTGATTTAACCTATATATTTGTTATACAGGTTGCATGTATGTGGTAAATTGTGTGATACAAACTGAAAGTAAACATCATATGCATTGTTTATATTAATAACATCTTATCAGGAAATGAATCCCTTAGTACTTTAGAAATGAAAGCACACTGTTATTATTTTGAACACTTTACCAGATGTTGATCTGATAGTCTTCTTGAAACATAAACAATATTGATGTTTATTTTCAATCTCCATCAAATCTCTTGGACATGGTATAAACAACTATATTAGGAAACTAGACAACTAGCACCTTCAATAATGAAAACATTGCTCACTTCCTACAGATATACATCCATTGAATGAATTTGTTTTCTACATTAATAATTATTGAAGACAAATAGAATATAATATATTAAAAGAAGAAGAGCGTAAGCTATCAATCAATATGGCTCATCATCCTTTGGAATGCTTTGATGTATGTTCACTTAGCTTTACTCTGATACTTTGTAGTAACTACATATATCAACAGCCATATGCATAGTAAAAACAGTGATTATACTTTCTTTGACATTGAAATCTGTCTCATATTTTTCTTAATTTTATCTGCTTGCTAATGTAAGATTAGGTAGATATAAGACTATAATTAATGGTGTACATTTGTATTTTTTGTCATGGATACCTTTTGGGTCAGTTATTATAATTAAGAGTTATTTAGAATTGAAAGTGCCATATTTGATAATCTTTATATAGTCTTTGTTACATTCTAATATCATTTGCTTTGATATTTCCAACATCCTTAGAATTTACCACAATCTCCACATGAAATGAGAGGATTTATGGTTGGGCTGTGGCTATGTTTTTTGTGATCTGTTGCATTATTGAGGTCAATGATGGCTTAAGTTAAAATTAATTAATTACAATATTATAAAACTCTTTATATTGTTTTAGCTTAGAAATGTCCTCTTATTTTCTACCATTTTGTTGTTACTCCAAGCACTCAAGTTGCAAATAGTTCAATTGTTGTGTTCATAAGCATTTGTCTAATAACTATTGATAAACTGAGAATTAAATTATTAATAGTTCTTAAATGTTTTTAATAATAAGTTAACCAACATGTTACATACACTTTATTGCATTTAAAAATCTGACTCATTTTTACCATACATGAATGGTCATTAAATTATAACTACTACATTGTTTAAATTGTGCTTCAAAACTACTGATCACAATATAATATTAACATAAATTCAAAACATTCGAACTAGCAGTACTGATATCAAACAAAAGTTTGCTTAAGGACCATAATTAAATTATGACTTCTATATGTATTATCTAAGATTTATTTGAAAAATGATTACCTGTTAATTCACAAAATAATGATTAGTTAATTTATAATAATACACTTCATTTTCTGTACAGACATAAACTTTTTATGAAAATAATGATTGGGCAACTACACTTCTATTATTATAAAGACATCAATTGTCAATGCCATTACATGTAATCATTATTACTGTCTGACAAATATTATAAACCATTATGGAGTATTCAAGTACTTACAAAATATTATGGAGTATACACTACTTATTATGATTAATTAGACAAAAATGATAGGTACCCATGGTCTATGGTCTTAATGAGCTATATAGTTAGTTTTCTCCTTAGGCTGTCACGTGTTTCCATAAAAACATCATCTATATCTTGGTCATGTTGGTATAATAGACATGGTTTGTTTTACTTTCAACAAGGCATAGACCAAATTAAAACAATAAACTATCTAGGACAATGTTATCAAAATGAGAAAAAAATTAAAAAAGAACGAACCAGCAAACGCATCGTGTTTAAACATTTATAGCTCATATAAACAGTGAAATTAAATATACAAACATAAACCATGCATATATATGTGAATGAGTTCAAAAATCACAAACGTAATATATGACAAAAAGATAGATATTTATAAAAATATGTCAGTCAGTACTTTCAAGTGAGAGTCCCAATTGATTGTTGTAATCTACTTCCTGATCCATATACCTCTCATAATGTTCTTCAGCTATTAAATGTATGTTCACTTCATTCTCTCTCACACGTAATTTGTAACGCTTAGCTAGTACAATAAATACTATCAGTATAATAAAAATGATCACACTTTTAGCTATAAAATAATAAAGACTTTGGTATGTTGCCTCTTTTTCAAATGCAAATAGATATTTGCTGTTTATATTGATGACATAGCCAACACCACGTGCTGCATACCACAATCCAACCATCAAACCTCTCATTTCATGTGGAGACTGAGCTATTGTAAACTCTAAGGATGTTGGGAAAATTAAAGTAGAAGCTATTCCATGCAAAACTTGAGATCCAATAAAAACATTATATGAGATTGTATCCAAATGATAATACTCCTTGTAAGTAAGCAATATGACTGAATATATTGGTGTAAATAATGAGAAAACAAGTCCAACTCCGATTCTTTTAAGCATACTTGGAATGTAATTGTGAAAACAAGGATATATAATAAACTGATAGAAAAGAGTTAAAAGTAAAAATAGTAAAAGATAAAGTGAGTTTTTGAATACCAGGCATGCCAAAAAAGTCAAATTTTCATAAGATTTATAGTAAGTAATCCATTCAAAGTCCTCAGCACAAACAAGACCAGTAACACAGATAAATAATGGTGCCAATCGAATGACTACCTTAACATTTTCTACCTGTTCCTCTGAAAATGGTCCACCATATTTATCTTTACCTAGATCTAATCTGGAAGGGTAACTGTCCTCCCAGTAGGTAAGAGCACTACGATTCCTTGGATATTTATTTTTCCTAGCATAGTTAAGTACTTTAGCAATCAACCTAACAGGATTAACAAGGTGAGTTGTGGTATCCAGCCAATGTTTAAAGAAAAAGTTAGTGACAATTACTATAGACACAGCCACACCTGATAACACATAGGACACAATAACGAATTGATTTACCAAGCACTCTACTATAATTACACTGAAAAAAATTGCAGTTAAACCCATTGTGTGCCAATATATAATAGCACTTAGTTCATCACCTGAAGCACCAATAGCTTGATCAATGTTAAATTGGACAATATTTGATTTTAGACATGAGTATCCAATCACTTGGAGCAAATATGAAATACCACTTGTTATATGAAACAAGACATTATAATGTGATGAAGACTTTATGATAAAAGCCAAGCCAGCAATTATCCATGAGAAAATGACAGACACACACCAGTAATGACAGATGTATACCTACCTACTTTTATATCAGCAAGTAGACCGAAAATAGGAAATAAAAAGAAAAGAAGAGGATATCCAATATCAAATATAATGTTATGAACTTCATCATTAACTTTAGCATAGGTAGTTGCTGCAAAACTTCTAATAAAACTTAAATGAGCATACATAAAGACATCCCAGAGAATAATTAGCAACACTGATCGAGACCTGATCAAAAATCTGAACATTATCTCAAAAATGTTTAGATGAGTCTTGAGACATATAAAAATAAATGGATAGATATACTCAAAAGAAATTGATGAATGGTGTTTTGTTTTTAGTGTGAACTTTCAAAAGAATATCATCCTTTCAATGTTGTTAAAACATGACATGATATGACATATGTGTTAATTTAACACATGTTCTTCAGTTAAAAGCAAGATATATGATCATGTTACACAAATAAGTGAAAGATAAACAATCTTGTTTTAATAATGTGTTTAGCTATCATTCTAATATTATTGTATACCGCTATTGTATATCATGTCAATATCATTACTGTTCAGTATATCATCCCACAATTTTTAAATGCGATTTCTTACATTTTAATTGTTCATACATCCTTTAAGTTCATGGTAGCTTAGTTTTCATAAGAAATAAGACAATTTATGATTGGGCTATCATATACTGCAACAGAACCTGATTTAGATATTACATGTAATTATATTAGTGAATACTCATTTTCATCATGTGAAGGACATTTTATAATCCAAATATTTATTTTTATCTATTCAAAAGTCTGAGTATTTCATTAATCCTTATTGTATTCTTAATACTAGATTCAAATTGCAATTTATACAGACATTGTTAATGTCAAGATGTTGGAGACAGATGTAACTTGAAAAGTCTGAATCTAAAATTTAACTAAAGTCTTTGATTATAAATATAATCTCTAAATTTAGTCATCTTTATTAAATATATATTTTTGTATAAAATTGTGGTTATCTTTTAACCTCAGTGACATTATTAACATCAATGCCTATATTTAGTAATTGAAATGATGAATGATATATCTACTATCAAATTATGATATAAAAACTATAGTAGTTACCTACAACAATTTAGTACATTCAGCTGTATTTCTAATTCATCTGATGATTCTTTCTTTAATAAATATATTTCAAGTATTCTTAAGAGAATAGCATTGCAATTCATTGTGGAATTGCTTGATAGTTTCACTATCAGTTTAAGCAATAACAAATGATTGAAATTAGGCAGCATGACCAACATGTAATGATTTTATCAAAAACAAACATATTACTCTTTAGATTTCTATTGTGTCTATGGAATTGACTGTTTATCAAATGTTAAAATTAATGAATGTCTCTTTATTGTTATACAAAATATAATCATTATTAGTTTACATTTGATGCACAGTCAATTTCATAAGTACATTAGTAATTATCAAAACAGTAATATGTTTATTTTCAATTTGCATCAAAGACATTTGTTACATGTAACCTATATAATTATATATTGGTTAAATCAACCAATAAGAATTTACACTTACATACATCAATGTGTGTGACCTGATTTGCAATAAGGAACTCTTTCTGTCAAAACATCTGTCATATGATTTGTGAAAAGGAACCACTGTTAAAATGCTTAAAAAAAGTTTTGTATACTTACAGTTACTATGAATAGTTGTGTATGTACATATACAAAAGATCTTTTTTGAGATGTTTTGACAGTAGTACTTTTTCACAAATCATGTCACAAACATTTTGTCAGAAGTGGTCCCTTATTGCAAATCAGGTCACACATTAACATATTTAACCAATATATTTTTCTACCACACAATGCTATACATGGAATTCACTAGTTGAAAATATGCAGTTAAATATCTTTTAACTTATATTGCCAAGTGGTCTACCAAACAAAGTTGTATATTCAATCATAATATTAATCGTCTAAAGACTTTAATACAAGAACAAAATAAATATCATATATGTTTTAGTCAAACATCCTGTTTACATTTATGCAAGAAAAGTCTAAAGTTATAGATAGTTATATATACAATACATACAGCCTTATATATACGCATATGGATAAAGGTAGAAACATGTCACTTGGTACACTCAGGTGAATGTCCCATCTTGTTGCTATACTCTACTTCCTGGTCCATATATCTCTCATAATGTTATTAAATGTAAGCTAACACATAACTTTTAACGCTTAGCTAGCACAAGAAACATTATCAGTATAATAAGAACAATCACATTCTTAGCTATTAAACAGTGATGTTGTCTCTTCTTCACATGCCAATAGATATTAGCTGTTAATATTGATAACATAGCCAATACCACGTGCTGCACACCAGAGTCCAACTATAAAACCTCTCATTTTACATGGAGACTGAGCTATTGTAAATGCTAAAGATGTTGGAATAATTAAAGCAGTAGTTATTCAACACAAAACTTGAGATACAATAACAACTTCAACTATGAGGTTGTATCAAAATGAAAATGGTCTTTCCAAGCAAGCATTATGACAGAAAATGTTGTTGTTAATAATGAGAAAACAAGTCCAACTCCAATTCTTTAAAGCATTCTTGGAATGTAATGGTAAAAAACAAGGATCTATAATTAGGGTGCTTCTTGGTGTAACTTGACTGATGATGTATCAACTTGTCCTATGATGACATCACTATGTGATGTAGAGTTAATAATGTTAGGTTTGGTTTAGAGTTTAGGTGATGTCATGAATATGATGACATCACTATGTGTCATTTCATTATGATGTCATCATAGTCAAGTTACACCAAGAACCACCCATTAATTAATAGAAGAGTATTAAAAGTAAAGCTATTAAAAGATGTAATGAATTTTGTTCATCTGTTTTGTAGTAACTAATCCATTTAACATCCTCAGCTGAAAAAAGACCCACAATGTAGATAAACAATGGTGGCAAACGTATGACTCCTTTGACATCCTCTCCCTGTTCCTCTGAAAATGGTCCACCATATTTGTCCATACCAAAATTTAATCTGGAAGGGTAATTCTTCTCCCAACAAATCAAGACACTATGATTCCTGGGATACATGTTTTTCCTGGCATAGTTGAGTACTTTAACAATCATTTTGACAGGATTGACAATTTGGGATGTAGTACCCAACCAATGTTTAAAGATAAGAGTTAGTGACAATTACTATAGAGACAACCACACCTGATGAACATATGACACAATAGTCAATTGACTTATCAAGCACTGTTCAATAGCAACAATACAAAATATATTGATGTTATATAATGTATATCCTTATAAACTGTATATATATTACATTATAGTACTTTTATTGTAATTAAATTTTATGAACAATTTATTCATCATACTTAAATTAATTTTACAAACAACTTGTAGAGATAACCTGTATAGTCATTAAATCAACCAAATCACTTTTTTAGTTTTACAATTACAAGTAATGCATGATGATTAACTTTATTCTGTCTCTGTCATAACTTTTGCTGCTAACAGCAAGATAGCTAGCTAATTTAGCCAATCTATGTTTATACATGCTGCATGTATATATTAAATTATTTGATGCAAACTGAAAGTAAACATCAATGAACATCATGTTATTGTTATTCCTATAGCTAACACACAATAACATTGAATAAACTTTCCTAACATACTATGTTTACTTTACATGTAAAGTAAACATTATACTGATTTCCTTCATAACATACTATCAGATTGACTAAATGTCAATCTGATAGTATGTTAGAAATGTTTATTTTAACTTTATATGTCCATTATTAATGTTTACAGTTTCTGTATAAACATCTAAGTAAGAAAAGGTAACAATTGCCAACATATTTAGTCAATTTATGATAACACTCACTTCTACTTATTCAGTTTCGTGGCATGAACGAGAAACAAGATGAGTAGAATATTTACAGACAAAAAGAGAATCCAATGTGTAAGCTATCGATCAGTATGGCTTCTTATCCTCTGGTATGCTTTGATGTATGCTCATATGAATTTCATTCGATACTTTGCAGCAACCACCTATATTAACAGTCATGTGGATAATGAAAAAGGTCAATCTATTTTCTTTGATATTGGATATTGTCTAATTTTTTTTTTATTCTTTCTCTTTGGTTTACTTGCTGATGTAAGATTTGGTAGATATAAAACTCTAATTACTGGTGTACATTTGTGTTTTCTGTCTTGGATACTTTTTGGCTTTGCTGCTATAGTTAAAAGTTATACAGATTTTAAAATGCCATTTATGATACTTTATGTTGCTGGATATATTATAGAAACAATTGGATATAGTAGTTTTTTGTCTAATATTATCCAATTTAGCATTGATCAAATACTAAGTGCTTCAACTGATAAGTTCAGTGCTATCATCTATTGGGACTCAGTGAGTATACACATTGTGTATACCATTATTGAAATTGGGCAATGTTCAATCAAACAATTTGTCATTGTATCTTATATAGTGTCAGGTATAGCTGTGACTACAGTCATTGTCAGTAATTGTCTTTTTAAACACTGGCTAGATACTACACCTCATATTATGAATTCTGTGAAACTGATTGCTAATGTAATCAAATATGCAATAAAGAACAAATATCCTAAAAATCGTAGTGCTTTGACATACTGGGAGGAAGATTACCCTTCACGACTAGACTTGGGTAAAGAAAAATATGGTGGACCTTTTACAGAAGAGCAAGTGGAGAATGTCAAGACATTGCAACGACTGACACCATTATTAATTTGTATTGTGGGCTATTGTTGTGGACAGGGGGTAAGATATAGTAGTTTTTCTAGCCTAAATCAACAACCTCAACTTCTACCATGCTTTGTGTATAACAATTCAATACATTCACTGGTAGCTGTATTTCTAATTCCACTTTATCTTCTAATAATACATCCTTTCTTCAATAAATGGATTCCAAGTATGCTTAAGAGAATAGCTTTGGGATTTGTATTTATACTATTAACTCCACTTTACTATGTCATCATGTTTCTCAGTAAAGAACATTTCCAATTAAATACAACATCATATCATGCTGTTCTTGTTCCTCAAATTTTGAGTGGGATATCATTTGCTTTGATTTTTCCAACATCCATAGAATTCAACATAGCTCAGTCTCCACATGAAATGAGAGGATTTATGATTGGACTTTGGTATGCTGCATTTGGTCTGGGATATGTCATTAGTATTAATGGAAAATACCTATTTCATTGCACTGAAGACATAATTTGCCAAAATATTTACTACTATATATTTAAAACTACTGTTGTTGCTATCATGCTTATTGTGTTTGTTATACTAGCCAAATGCTACAAATTACGAGTGAGAGAAAATGAAGTCAACATACACGTGATTGCTGAGGAACATTATGAGAGATATTTTGAACAGGAAGTTGAATATGAGAGAGAAATAGAACTGTCAACAGATTAACGTCATTACACACGCACAAAAAAAGTTATGTGTTTTTTAGAACTAATGAGATATTAAAATGATAATTGTATTATTACTATTTCAATGGTAAAAAGGTTTGAAAATTTAATGATATAGCGATATATAAGAGGCTGCTATCTGACTTTGCTAATTCAAGCAAAGTATAAACTCCTTTTTAAAAATGGGTAATAGCTGTTATTAATGTTACAAAAGCAATAAACATGATAAAGGCAGGTTTTTATTGTAGAGTGTACAATACTATTAAAATCTAATAACATTAAGTACAGGATCATATAAATTGTGATTGCTTCTGCTTTAAATGATAATTTCTAATTAATTACTTCAGTTAATAATATTAAATGTCTCACACACTAAAAGTCCATATATAGACTTGTACAAACGTGCAATCAAGAAACACAAACAACTGAAATTTCTATTTAGACATATGCTATGATATTCAATATTTTCTTGGACAAATGGATGAAAAGTGATGGATGGTAAACATTTGACAAGATAAACATTAATAAATAAAATATCTTATACACAAGTTCCTAATATGTTTTATTGATGTACATATTTCTTTTGGGTTTCAAATAATTGCTAGTTACATAAATACTCAAGATATATAACATATGGCCAAGCAAACGAGAAGAGGATTAATAACTATTAAAGATAACCATATAGACATTCAATAAAGAACTGCACCTTATAAACATGTTATATTACAATGTTCATGTATATATATATATATATATATATATATATTGATCTAGAAAAATAATAGATATAATTGTATAATTAAGAAAATCCACATCTTTTATACATTAATGCTTGGGTTCAATTCAGTGTTGTAAATATTGACTAGTATATAATCTGCCTGAGGTTGGTCAGGCTCAAGTTATGGCTGACAATACAAATTAGTGTTTAAAATGTCAAATGTTCCATCCTCAATTTATATATGTATAATATATTTGAAAATACTATAGTAATACACTTGTGCAATGCTTGTGTTATGTCTCACATTAAGATATCAAAGATAGTTGACAATCAGTACATGCCAAATTGAAAGTTTTTTTAAAGTCACATGTGAAAACAGCAAGGGGATATTTTGCATGTATATTTATGTAATATTATCAATATAAGTAATTTATATAACTACGTCTAAATAAATTTATCTCTACCTTCATTATACATAGTTGCATGGTTATAATAACAATATAATTTACCTTTGGCTGTTGATTATTATTGCAATGCCAAATCTACATCTAAGTCAGTTCAATATTAGTAATACTACAATATTGCATATAAACTCATCTTACAGATTATTAAATCTCCTATGTAAAATGTATGATAGCAGCATTTCTCTGTAACTGGTACATTGAGAAGAGGTTAATACTTTGCCAAGTTAATGGACCATACTCCTAAAGTACTTCTTACAACCAATATCAATTTTAATGAAGAATTAAATGTTTTGGGGTAATACATTTCATTGGACAATCTGCACTATAGGGATTGCTACTACAACCTGATCTTTAAGTACCATGGATAATAACTAATTTGGACAATAAATAAAGCTGCTTGTAATTACAGTTACAGGTAATAATGTCAACATTATATATAATCGATGTACATAATCATTAATATAGTATCAAATTTCCTATTAGAGTACAAGAAACTAAGACTTTAGTGCTATAATAAAATTTTTTTAAAGATATATTTTAAGTTACAAGATATTGTTAGCACACTCAATGTTACAATTACAATACAATTTATATTTGACAACATAGTTTATATTTTAACATTGTATGTCCATTATTAAAGTTTACAGATTCTGCATAAACATCCACAAATTTATGATAACATTCACTTCCAGTTATTCAGTTTTGTGGCATGAACGAGAAACAAGATGAGTAAAATATTTACAGACAAAAAGAGATTCCAATGTGTAAGTTATCAATCAGTATGGCTTCTTATCCTCTGGTATGCTTTGATGTATGCTCATATGGATTTAATTCGATACTTTGCAACAACTACCTATATCAACAGTCATGTGGATGGTGAAAAAAATCACTCTATTGCCTTTGATATCGGATATTGTCTACTTTTTTTCTTATTCTATCTCTTTGGTTTACTTGCTGATGTAAGATTTGGTAGATATAAGACTCTAATTACTGGTGTACATTTGTGTTTTCTGTCTTGGATACTTTTTGGCTTCGCTGCTATAGTTAAAAGTTATACAGATTTTAAAGTGCCATTTATGATACTTTATGTTGCTGGATATATTATAGAAATGATTGGATATAGTAGTTTTTTGTCTAATATTATTCAATTTGGCATCGATCAAATACTTAGTGCGTCAACTGATGAATTCAGTGCTATCATCTATTGGATCTCAGTGAGTATTCACATTGTGTATATCATTACTGAAATTGGGCAATGTTCAATCAAACAGTTCGTCATTGTGTCTTATGTAGTTTCAGGTATAGCTGTGACTACAGTCATTGTCAGTAATTGTCTTTGTAAACACTGGTTAGACACTACACCTCATATTATGAATTCCATGAAACTAATGGCTAATGTAATCAAATATGCAATAAAGAACAAATACCCTAAAAATCGTAGTGCTTTGACATACTGGGAGGAAGATTATCCTTCACGACTAGACTTGGGTAAAGAAAAATATGGTGGACCTTTTACAGAAGAGCAAGTGGAGAATGTCAAGACATTGCAACGACTGACACCATTATTAATTTGTATAGTGGGCTATTCTTGTGGGCTTGGAATAAGATATAGTAGTTTTTCTAGCCTAAATCAACAACCTCAACTTCTACCTTGCTTTGTATATAACAATTCAGTACATTCAATTGTAGCTGTATTTCTAATTCTATTTTATCTTCTAATAACACATCGTTTCTTCAACAAGTATATTCCAAGTATGCTTAATAGAATGGCTTTGGGATTAGTATTTATATTATTAACTCCACTTTACTATGTCATCATGTTTGCTAGTAAAGAACATTTCCAATTAAATACAACATCATATCATGCTACTCTTGTTCCTCAAATTTTGAGTGGGATATCATTTGTTTTGATTTTTCCAACATCTTTAGAATTCACCATAGCTCAGTCTCCACATGAATTGAGAGGATTAATGATTGGACTTTGGTATGCTGCATTCGGTTTGGGATATGTCATTAGTATTAATGGAAAATATCCATTTCATTGCACCGAAGACATAATTTGCCAAAATATATACTACTATATATTTAAAACTGCGGTTATTGCTATGATACTCATTGTGTTTGTGATACTAGCCAAACGTTACAAATTACGAGTGCGAGAAAATGAAGTCAACATACACATGATTGCTGAGCAACATTACGAGAGATATTTTGAACAAAAAGCTGAATATGAAAGAGAAATAGAACTGTTAACAGATTAACTTCATTTGACATACACACACTAAAAAAATTGTGTTTTAGAACTAATTAGATATTAAGATGATAATTGTATTACTACTATTCAATGTTGATAAGATTTGAAAAATTAATAATAAAGTGATTTAAAAGAGGCTGCTATCTGACTTTGTTATTTCTAGCAGAGTATAAACTCTGAGTAAAAAACCAGTAATAGCCGTTATTAATGTCACAGCATCAATAAACATGATAAAGATGAATTTATAATGTAGAGTGAACAGCACTATTAAAATCTAATAACAATAAGTACAGCATCTTCTACTGTGATCGCTTCTGCTTTAACTGAAAATTCTATTCAATTACTTCAACTAATTTTAGATGTGTCATGTAACAAAAGTCCATATATAGATTTGTATAAACATGCAATCAAGAAACACAAACAACTGAATCTCTATTGTGACAAATGTTATGATGTTCACTATTGTATTGGACAATAGGATGAAAGTGATTGTAAATTTTTGACATGATATACATTACTGAATAATTTTTTTTTAATACAAGTATTGTCAAATATTGGTTAGTAAATAAATATTCATTAAAATGATAGATATAATTGTATACTTAAGAAAACACGCACTTTTATACAACAATGCTTGGATTCAATTCAGTGCTGTGATCATTGACAAGAATATAACCTGTAAGAGATTAGTCAGAATCATGTCATGACTAACAATATAAATTAGTGTTTAAAAGGTCAAATGTTCCATCCTCAATTTATATATGTATAATATAATTGAAAAGCATCAGTGAAGTATCAAATGTTTTATATAGGCCAATGTGCAATGCTAGCATTAAGATATCAGAGATAGTTGACAATCAGTACATATCAAATTGAAAGTTTTCTTTAAGTCACATGTTAAAACAACAAGGGGATATATTAATATAGTATTATCTATATATGTAATTTATATAACTACGTCAAAATAAATTTATCATTACCTTCATTATACACTGTTGATTATTATTGCAATGCCAGATCTAGGTCTAACTCTATTCAATATTATAATAGTTATACTACAATATTCCATATAAACTTATTTTACATTTTATTAAATCCTCCTACATATGTATGATAGCAGCACTTCCTTGTAACTGCCACATTAGGAAAGTAATAATAGTTTGTAAAATTAATGGACCTCACTCCCCAAAGTACTACATACACCCAATATCAGTTTTGAGTGAAGTATCAAATGTTTTAGGCCAATAAATTTTATTAGACAACTTTGGATATAGGCACTACTAGTGCAACCTGATGTTTAAGTACCATGCATAATGGCTAACTGTGACAATAAATGAGCCTGTAGGACTCACCAATCCAGTTAAATTGATTATTAAAGTTATTGACTTTGGTAGAAGACATAAACAACCAGTCACAAGTAGTGCCTTCGCTTATGGGGATTTGGCTTCATCCAGACTAGACCTTGGTAAAGAAAGATACGGAGGACCTTTTACAACTGAAGTAGAGGATGTTTAAACGTTTTGGACATATTTTCTTAATGTTATTGACATTATTAGGTCTATTTATATTTTTTTAAATAGCTATTGGCCATGCTTATACAACATGTATCTCATATTGTCTCACTATAGATGCTGTGTTAGCCATAAGAAAGTACATGAGACTTTGGACTATATTCTTGTAAAATAGTACAGCTAAGAATCACAGTTGACTGTCCTTATGTATGTGAATAAAAAACAAAGCATTGCATAAATTGCTATTGTTGGCAATGTCTATGTTATTATTATATGAACAATAATAGTTATAAGATATATTATATTTCTGTTATATATTTGGGGTGATGGACGGTGAGTTCGATTTAAAACTGGTTTAATATCTCTTGTACTAACAGTTACAAACTCAGAGTAAGTAAAACAACACACTATTGACATGTGGTCTCTACCACACATGCGCATATATATAAACTAATAACAGTAAATGAACAAACAAATCACAATTCAATATATTAATACATAACAATCCCTCCTTCACTACATAGAAAATAGGGGTTAGAAAGTAGGGTGATAACGATCAATGGGCGCATGACTTCTCTTGGAATACCTTGTAGGCTTTTTTGTCATGTCACTAGGAACCATAATATTCCTATCAGATGTTATAGTCGTATCTGTAGTATACGGATTAGGTTGGATTGTCTCTTCAAGCTGTACAGGTTCCATCTCCTGCATCTCTTCTGATTGATTATTGGTCTCTTCCACTTGATCAGTTGTAGTTTGTTCTTCATTTATTTCTCCAGGCATTGTCAACGGATCTATACTCTCTTCATGTTGCGGTCTACTAAAATTTTCATTTTTATTTTCCTGTGTTTTGCTGACAATCACATGGTCAATATACCTTCTCCATATCCTTCCATCAGTCAATTCAATATAAACTACATTTCTTCCCTCTTTACTTACTATTTTGCCTGGTAACCATTTGTTTCCAGAGCCAAAATTACGAGCCATTACTCTCTCTCCAATATTCAAATATATAGGTTTGGTTTTTGATTTTAAACAAAATGTTTCTCTTTCTGATTTCTTGCCCTCTGGTGATTTGTTGGATACAAAAGGTCTAAATGTGTTCTTATCCTCCTTCTGATTAGCAATTCAGCTGGTGCAGTACCAGTAGTACTTTGAGGCGTCACTCTGTATTTTAACAAGAATCATGGAAATCTTGTTTCTAATGGACCCTCCATCTTTCTCAGTCCCTTCTTTACTGTTTTGATGGCACACTCCGCCAATCCATTCGAAGCTGGGTGATATGGGGGTGTGAACACATGTCGAATTTCGTTTCGTTGTATGAACTCTTTAAATTCTTGACTTGTAAAAGCCAGACCATTGTCAGACACAAGTACTTCAACAAGGCCATGTGTAGAGAAAATTGTTCTCAATTTCGAAATAGTAGATTCGGAGAAAGTTGATGGTACACTGAAAACTTCAAGCCATTTTGAGTAGGCGTCAATAATGATTAGCAGGGTTTTACCCATAAATGGTCCTGCATGATCCACATGTAGTCGTGTCCATGGCTTCTCTGGCCACTCCCATGCTTGCATTGGTTTTGCTGGAGGCATTTCCTTTTCTTGCTGACACTTTATACATTTGTGTGCTTGTTTCTTCAGATCTATATTCAAAGATGGCCACCACACATAACTACTGGCAAAATATTTCATTTTGACAATTCCTGGATGGCCTTCATGAATTTCTTGTAGTACATGTTGCCTCAGCTGACATGGTATAATAACTCTAGTACCCCATAAGAGACAGCCGTCCTCTATACTTAACTCATCTTTTCTCTGCTTATAAGGTGTTATGTCTTTGTTGGTGATGTTTTCTGGCCAGCCCTGTAGGACATATTTCTTAACCCTTGACAAAACTATGTCTCTCTCAGTATAAGATTTAACTTGGGATACAGATACTAAGGAATTATCAAGTCTTTCCATAAGTAGTATAGTCTCAGCTGGCTTGAGTATGTGTTTGAGTGTTGTTGGTAGTGGAAGTCTGCTAAGACCATCAGCGTTTCCAATGTTTTTACCGGGACGATATTTAATAGAGTAGCAATAACCACTTAATGTTAGTGCCCATCTCTGAACTCTGGCAGAGGCAGTGGCTGGAATTCCTCGATTTTCTCCGAATAAATACATTAACAGTTTGTGATCTGAATAAATGGAAAATGTGCGACCATACAGATATTGGTGGTACCGTTTCACTCCAAATACAATAGCAAGTGCTTCTTTGTCAATTTGCGAGTATCTTTTTTCAACAGTTGTGAGAGCTCGAGAAACATAACTGATAGGGCGATCAGTTCCATCTTCCATTTGGTGAGCTAATACTGCTCCCACTCCTACCAGTGAGGCGTCACACTATAATATTAATGGCTTTGAATAGTCATACTGAACAAGTAGATTAGGTGACTGCAAAAATGACTTGGCTCATATGAAGGCATCATCTTGTTCCTTTGACCAAATCCATGATACATTTGTCTGCAACAACTTATAGAGAGGTGACAATATAGCTGACATATTTGGTATAAATTTACTGTAATAGTTAATTAAACCTAGGAATGCTTTTAATTGAGATCGATTTGTTGGCCTAGGTGCATGACTTATTGCTCTAACCTTTTCATCTGTGGGTTGGAGTCCTTCTTTACTTATTTTGTGTCCAAGATACTCAACACTTGGACGTAAGAACTGACACTTGGACTTCTTTAACCGCATTCCAGCTCGTTCTAATCTTGTGAGAACCTCATCTAGCATCTTGAGATGCTTCTCCTCAGTACAGCCTGTAATCAAGATGTCGTCAATATAAACTGCTACGTGCTCTAGTCCTTGCAGTAGATTCTCCATTGTTCGCTGGAATATGGCAGGGGCAGAGGAGACTCCAAAAGGCAACCTATTATACTCATAAAGACCTTTGTGAGTGTTTATGACCAGGTACTTCTTCCCAGTCTCGTCTAGTCTCAATTGAAGATAGGCATGAGATAAATCTAATTTTGTGAATACGACTCTACCTGAAATGTTAGTAAATAGTTCCTCAATTCTAAGAATTGGGCGTGAATCGACAAGTATTGCTTGATTTGCTGTGACTTTATAGTCACCACATACTTTTATTGTGCCATCCTCCTTTATTATAGGAACTATTGCGGCAGCCCATTCTGCTGACTGTACCTTCTTTATTATTCCTTCTTCTTCCAACCTGTTTAATTCATTTTCAACTTTGTGCTTCAATGCAAATGGAACTGGATGGGGTTTAAAGAATTTTGGACAGACTTGTGGGTCTACCAGTAGTCTCGCCTTCTCTCCTCCTATCATTCCAAATTCATCTCGGAACACAATTTCATGGTCTGTCAGTATACCCAGCAATTTACTTCCATTGAGTTTGTTTACTCTGTAAATATATCACCAGTCCAGTTTTAGTTCTGATAACCAATTTCGTCCTAATAGACTTGGACCCGATCCATGAGCAACGATGAGGGAAAGTCTCTTCCTCTCTTCTCCATGTTTTACATCTATATTGATTCTTCCCACTGCTTTTACTTCTTTTCCTATGTAAGTACGTAGTGTAATAGCAGCTGGTTCTAGTGGTGGTGCATCATTGCGACTCCATAGTGTGTCATACACTGATTTACTGATAATAGATACTGCAGCTCCCGTATCAATCTCCATCTTTAATGGTTTTTTGTGAACTGTCACTATTACATAAATAGGCTTATTATGATGTTTAGTAACTGTGAACAAATCATAAACTTCTTCCAACTGGGTTTCATTTTCTTCAACAGTATTGGCGTGTTGGCTATTTCGCTGGGAACGTTCATTAGTCCCTTTCTGTTTCAATCTACACACTTTTGCTATGTGTCCTCTTCTTTGACAATAATGGCAAACAACTTCTGTAAATCTACACTTATGGGGGGAGTGTTTACCTCCACACCTATAACAACTGTGGACAGTAGAGTCCCACCTACCATTGTTTTGTGGTTGTGGTTTCTTCCCCTTGGAGATTTTCCTTATGTCAGCTTCTTCTCTCACAGCTGGTTTCTCTGCTCCAACTAATGCCAATTTTTGCATCTCTGGCAGCTGACTCCATTAACTAAGCTATCTCGAAGAGACTCCCAAAGTCGGTCCTCTTTTTCGTGAGTAGGCGACACTGTATCTGCTTATTATTAATACCGCAAATAAGGTTTCAAATAATTGCTAGTTACATTAATACTCACATAAACTAAGATATATAACATATGGCCAAGCAAATGAGAAGAGGATTAATAACTATTAAAGATAACCATATAGACATTCAATAAAGAACTGCACCTTATAAACATGTAATATTACAATGTTCATGTATATATATATATATATATATAAATATATATATATTGATCTAAAAAAATGATAGATATAATTGTATAATTAAGAAACTCCACATCTTTTGTACAACAATGCTTGGGTTCAATTCAGTGCTGATATTATTGTCTAGATCTGCCTAAGGTTGGTCAGGCTCAAGTTATGGCTGACAATACAAATTAGTGTTTAAAATGTCAAATGTTCCATCCTCAATTTATATATGTATAATATAATTAAAAACATCATAGTGATACACTTGTGCAATGCTATTGTTGTGTCTCACATTAAGATATCAGAGATAGTTGACAAATCAGTACATGTCAAATTGAAAGTTTTTAAAGTCACATGTGAAAACAGTAAGGGGATATTGTGCATGTGTATTTATGTAGTATTATCTATATATGTAATTTATATAACTACGTCTAAATAAATTTATCTCTACCTTCATTATACATAGTTGCACGGTTATAATAACAATATAATTTACCATTTGGCTGTTGATTAATATTGCAATGCCAAATCTGGGTCTAGCTCTATTCAATATTAGTAATACTACAATATACCATATAAACTCGTTTTACACTTTATTGAATCCTCTTACATAAACTGATTGTACAATAGAATCATATACATACACAACCAATAATGACAGAACAGCTCAAAGTTTAGATATTTACATATGCAAAATGTATGATAGCAGCATTTCTCTGTAAGTGTCACATTAAGAAAGAAAATAATAGTTTCTAAACTGAATGGACTACGGTCCCCATATTACTACTTACTCCCAATATCAGTTTTGAGTGAAGTATCAAATGTTTTATGACAATAAATTTTAATAGTCAAATGTTGGAAATAGGCATTACTACTGCAACCTGATGTTTAAGTACCATACATAATGGCTAACTTGGACAATAAATGAAGCTGCTTGTATTGACAGTTACTGTGGTTATATATACGTTTAATATTCTTAATGTTAAAATTGTACACGATCTATCAACGTACATAATCATTACTACAGTAATTAATTTCCTAATAGTGTACAAGATAATGTAGACTATTTTGTTTTTAAAGATATACTCTAAATTACAAGATATTGTTGGCACATTCAATGTTACAATAACAATACAGTTTATATTTGACACTATATCATATATTTTAGCTAGTCTGGTCTGACAATTATTAATGTGTACCGATTCAATAACATCTAACTCACAAATGCAAACAATTGCCAACATATTTAGCCAACTTCATAATAACACTCTCTTAATAGTTATTCAGTTTTGTGGCATGAACAAGAAACAAGATAAGTAGAATGTTTACTAACAAAAAGAGAATCCAATGTGTAAGCTATCAATCAGTATGGCTTCTTATTCTCTGGTATGGTTTGATGTATGCTCATAGGAATTTTGTTCGATACTTTGCAGCAACCACCTATATTGACAGTCATGTAGATGGTGAAAAGAGTCAATCTGTTTTCTTTGATATCGGATTTTGTCTATTTTTTTTCTTATTCTTTCTGTTTGGTCTACTTGCTGACGTAAGATTTGGTAGATATAAAACTCTAATTACCGGTGTATATTTGTGTTTTCTGTCTTGGATACTTTTTGGATTTGCTGCTATAGTTAAAAGTTATACAGATTATAAAATGCCATTTATGATACTTTATGTTGCTGGATACATTATAGAAATGATTGGATATAGCAGTTTTTTGTCTAATATTATTCAATTTAGTATCGATCAAATACTAAGTGCGTCAGCTGATGAATTCAGTGCTATCATCTATTGGGACATAGTGAGTATACAGATTGTGTATATCATTATTGAAATTGGACAATGTTCAATCAAACAGTTCGTCATTGTGTCTTATGTAGTGTCAGGTATAGCTGTGACTACAGTCATTGTCAGTAATTATCTTTGTAAACACTGGTTAGACACAACACATCATATTATCAATTCTCTCAAACTAATTGCTAATGTAACTAAATATGCAATAAAAAACAAATACCCTAAAAATCGTAGTGCTTTGACATACTGGGAGGAAGATTACCCTTCACGACTAGAATTGGGTAAAGATAAATATGGTGGACCTTTTACAGAAGAGCAAGTGGAGAATGTAAAGACATTGCAACGACTGACACCATTATTAATTTGTATAGTGGGCTATTCTTGTGGGCATGGAATAAGATATAATAGTTTTTCTAGCCTAAATCAACAACCTCAACTTCTACCTTGCTTTGTATATAACAATTCAATACATTCACTGGTAGCTGTATTTCTAATCCTACTTCATCTTCTAATAATACATCCTTTCTTCAACAAATGGATTCCAAATATGCTTAAGAGAATAGCTTTGGGATTAGTATTTATATTATTAACTCCACTTTACTATGTCATCATGTTTGCTAGTAAAGAACATTTCCAATTAAATACAACATCTTATCATGCTGTTCTTGTTCCTCAAATTTTGAGTGGGATATCATTTGCTTTGATTTTTCCAACATCTTTAGAATTCACCATAGCTCAGTCTCCACATGAATTGAGAGGATTTATGATTGGACTTTGGTATGCTGCATTTGGTCTAGGATATGTCATTAGTATTAATGGAAAATACCCATTTGATTGCACTAAAGACATTATTTGCCAAAATATTTTCTACTATATATTTAAAACTGCTGTTATTGCTATCATACTCATTGTCTTCATGATACTAGCCAAACGCTACAAATTACGAGTGCGAGAAAATGAAGTCAACATACACATGATTGCTGAGCAACATTACGAGAGATATTTTGAACAAAAAGCTGAATATGAAAGAGAAATAGAACTGTTAACAGATTAACTTCATTTGACATACACACACTAAAAAAATTGTGTTTTAGAACTAATTAGATTTTAAGATGATAAAAGTATTACTACTATTTCAATGTTGATAAAATTTGAAAAATGTATGATAAAATGATATAAAAGAAGCTACTATCTGAGTTTGCTATTGCTAGCAGAGTATGAATTTCACAGTAGCTATAAACATGATAAAGGTGAATTTATAATATAAAGTGGACAGCCCTATTAAAATCTAACAACAATAAGTACGGCATCCTCCAAATGAGATTGCTTCTGCTTTAACTGAAAATTTGATTCAATTACTTTAACTAATTTTAGATGTGTCATGTAACAAAAGTCCATATATAGATTTGTATAAATATGCAATCAAGAAACACAAACAACTGAATCTCTATTGTGACAAATGTTATGATGTTCACTATTTTATTGAACAATAGGATGAAAGTGATGGTAAATTTTTAACATGATATACATTACTAAATAAAAGATTTTGTATACAAGTATTGTCAAATATTGGTTAGTAAATATTCATTAAAATGATAGATATAATTGTATAATTAAGAAAATACCACATCTTTTATACAACAATGCTTGGATTCAATTCAGTGCTGTGATCATTGACTAGAATATAACCTGTAAGAGGTTGGTCAGACTCATGTTATGGCTGACAATACAAATTAGTGTTTAAAAGATTAAATGTTGCATCCTCAATTTATATATGTATATTATAATTAAAAAGCATCATAATGAATACACTTGTGCAATACTAATGTTGAGTCTTACATTAATACGTCAAAGATAGTTGACAAATCAGTACATGTCAAATTGAAAGTTTTCTTTAAGTCACACATTAAAACAACAAGGGGATATTGTGCATGTATATTTATATAGTATTTATTATCTATGCATATAGTTTATATAACTATGTTTAAATAAACTTATCACAACCTTCATTATGCACAGTTGCATCATTATAACAACAAACTATTTTATCATTTGGCTGTCGATTATCATTAAAATGCAAAATCTAGCTACTCTATTCAATTTTAGTAATACTACAATATTTCATATAAACTCATTTTTCACTTTATTAAATCCTCTTACATATGCAAAATGTATGATAACAGCATTTCTCTGTAACTGTCACATTAAAAAAGAGAATCATAGTTTCTAAACTGAATGGACTACACTCCCTATAGTATCAAATGTTTTAGGACAACAAGTTTTAATAGTCTAATGTTGGATATAGGCATTGCTACTGCAACCTGATCTTTAAGTACCATATATAATGGCTAACTTGGACATTAAATGAAGCTGCTTGTATTGACAGTAACTGTGGTTATATATAAGTTTAAATATTCTTAATGTCAAAATTATATATAATCTGTTAATTTACATAATCATTAATATAGGATCAAATTTCCTAATAGAGTACAAGATAACAAAGACTATACTGCTATAGTATTTTAAAGATATAAGTTACAATATATTGTTGGCACACTCAAAGTTACAATAACAATACAATTTACATATGACAATGTTACAATAATAATACAAATTATATTTTAACAATATATCTTATATTTTAATTTTGTTTGTCCGTTATTAAATTTTTTAGATTCTCTAGATATACATCTAAGTCAAAAAAGCAAACAATTACCAACATATTTAGTCCATTTATAATAACACTCACTTCATAGTTATTCAGTTTTGTGTCATGAATGAGAAACAAAATGAGTAGTACAAATTATGAGTGCTATTGCTCATTGTCTTCATGATACTAGCCAAACACTACAAATTATGAGTGTGAAATGAAGTCAACATACACATGATTGCTGAGGAACATTACAATAGGTATTTGAACAAGAAGTTAAATATATGAGAGAAATAGAACTGTTAATGGATTAACTTGATTTTCACACACCTACACACATCAAAAAAGTTATGTGTTTAGAACTAATTATGTCATTTGTTTGATGATATGTCATTAGTATTAATGGAAAATATCTATTTCATTGCACTGAAGACATAATTTGCCAAAATATTTACTACTATATATTTAAAACTACTGTTGTTGCTATCATGCTTATTGTGTTTGTGATACTAGCAAAACGCTACAAATTATGAGTGCGAGAAAATGAAGTCAACATACACATGATTGCTGAGGAACATTATGAGAGATGCTTTGAACAGGAAGTTGAATATGAGAGAGAAACAGAACTGTTAACAGATTAATTTCATTACACACACACAAAAAAAGTTATGTCTTTTTTAGAACTAATGAGATATTAAAATGATAATTGTATTATTACTATTTCAATGGTAAAAAGGTTTGATAATTTAATGATAAAGTGATATATATAAGAGGCTGTTATATGACTTTGCTAATTCAAGCAAAGTATAAACTCTATTTTAAAAATGGGTAATAGCTGTTATTAATGTTACAAAAGCAATAAACATGATAAAGGTGTGTTTGGTTGGCAATACAAATTAGTGTTAAAAGGTCAAATGTTCATCCTCAATTTATATATGTATAATATAATTGAAAACATTATAATGATACACTTATGCAATGCTAGTGTTGTGTCTCGCATTAAGATATCAAAGATAGTTGACAAATCAGTACATGTCAAATTAAAAGTTTTTTTTAAGTCACATTTTTAAACAGCAAGGGGATATTATGCATGTGTATTTATGTAGTATTATCTATATATGTAATTTATATAACTACGTCTAAATAAATTTATCTCTACCTTCATTATACATAGTTGCATGGTTATAACAACAAATATAATTTACCATTTGGCAGTTGATTATTATATCAATGCCAAATTTAGGTCTAACTCTATTCAATATTAGTAATACTACAATATTCCATATTAACTTTTTTATACTTTATTAAATCCTCTTACATATGCAAAATGTATGATAGCAGCATTTCATTGTAACTGTCACATTAAGAAAAAGAATCATAGTTCCTAAACTGAATGGACTACACTCCCCATATTACTACTCACACCCAATATCAGTTTGAGTGAAGTATCAGATGTTTTAAGACAATAAATTTAAATAGTCAAAACTTGGATATAGGTATTGCTACTGCAACCTGATCTTTAAGTACGATATATAATGGCTAACTTGGACAATAAATGAACCTGTTTGTATTGACAATGTATGTATAAATATATATATATAGATCTAGAAGAAATAATATTATAATGATATTATAATGCGTAATTAAGAAAATGCACACCTTTTATGAAACAATGTTTGGGTTTCAATTCAGTGCTGTTTGGTCAGGCTCAAGTTATGGCTGACAATACAAATTAGTTTTTAAAAGGTTAAAAGTTCCATCTTCAATTTATATATGTATAATAATTAAAACATTATAGTGACACAATAATAATGTTCAATGCTAGTGTTGCATCTCACATTAAGATATCAGATATAGTTGAAAAATCAGTACATTTCAAATTGAAAGTTTTTAAAGTCACATGTGAAAACAAGGGGATATTGTGCATAAATATTTATTTATGTAATTTATATAACTATGTCTAAATAAATTTATCACTACCTTCATTATAAACAGTTGCATGATTATACTAACAAAATAATTTACCATTTGGCTGTTGATTATTATTAAAATGCCAAATCTAGGTCTAACTCAATTTAATATTTTATAGTAATACTACAATATTGCATATAAACTTTTTTTATGCATTGTTAAATCTTTTACATATGTAAAATGTATGATTGTAGCATTTCTCTGTATCTGTCACATTAAGAAAGAGATTCATAGTTTTCAATGTTAATTGACCACACTCCCAAAAGTACTCCTTACAACCTATACATATCATTTCTAAATGGACTAGTGTTCCATTAAAAGTAACATTAATCTTTAAGTACCATGATTAATAGCCAACTTAGACAACAAACGAAGGTGCTTGTATTTACAGTTACTGAGGTTATATATAAATTTAAATATTCTTAGTGTCAAAATTATATAAGATCTGTTAATTTACATAATCATTAATATAGGATCAAATTTCCTTTTAGAGTGAGTACAAGATAACGAAGACTATACTGCTATAGTTTTTTAAAGATATATTTTGAGTTACAATTTAATGTTGGCACACTCAAAGTTGTAATAACAATACAATTTATATATGACAACATAGCATATATTTTAACATCATATGTCCATTATTAAAGTTAACAGATTCTATGTAAACAAACATCTAAGTCAGAAAAGCTAACAATTGCCAACATATCTAGTCAACTTTATAATAACATTCACTTACAGTTATTCAGTTTTGTGGCATAAATGAGAAACAAGATGAGTAGAATATTTACAGACAAAAAGAGAATCCCATGTGTAAGCTATAGATCAGTATGGCTTCTTATCCCCTGGTATGGTTTGATGTATGCTCATATGAATTTAATTCGATACTTTGCAACAACCACCTATATCAACAGTCATGTGGATGGTGAAAAAGATCACTCTATTGCCTTTGATGTCAGATATTGTCTACTTTTTTTTGTATTTTTTCTCTTTGGTCTACTTGCTGATGTAAGATTTGGTAGATATAAGACTCTAATTACCGGTGAATATTTGTGCTTTCTTTGGGACTTAGTGAGTTTTCACATTGTGTATATCATTATTGAAATTGGGCAATGTTCAATCAAACATTTTGTCATTGTGTCTTATGTAGTGTCAGGTATAGCTGTGACTACAGTCATTGTCAGTAATTGTCTTTTTAAACACTGGCTAGATACTACATCTTATATTATGAATTCCATGAAACTGATTGCTAATGTAATCAAATATGCAATAAAGAACAAATATCCTAAAAATCGTAGTGCTTTGACATAATGGGAGGAAGATTATCCTTCACGACTAGACTTGGGTAAAGAAAAATATGGTGGACCTTTTACAGAAAAGCAAGTGGAGAATGTCAAGACATTGCAACGACTGACACCATTATTAATTTGTATAGTGGGCTTTTGTTGTGGGCTTGGAATAAGATATAGTAGTTTTTCTAGCCTAAATCAACAACCTCAACTTCTACCTTGCTTTGTGTATAACAATTCAATACATTCACTGGTAGCTATATTTCTAATTCTACTTTATCTTCTAATAATACATCCTTTCTTCAACAAATGGATTCAAAATATGCTTAAGAGAATAGCTTTGGGATTAGTATTTATATTATTAACTCCACTTTACTATGTCATCATGTTTGCTAGTAAAGAACATTTCCAATTAAATACAACATCTTATCATGCTGTTCTTGTTCCTCAAATTTTGAGTGGGATATCATTTGCTTTGATTTTTCCAACATCTTTAGAATTCACCATAGCTCAGTCTCCACATAAAATGAGAGGATTTATGATTGGACTTTGGTATGCTGCATTTGGTCTGGGATATGTCATTAGTATTAATGGAAAATATCCATTTGATTGCACTAAAGACATTATTTGCCAAAATATTTTCTACTATATATTTAAAACTGCTGTTATTGCTATCATACTCATTGTCTTCATGATACTAGCCAAACGATACAAATTACGAGTGAGAGAAAATGAAGTCAATATACACATGATAGCTGAGCAACATTATGAGAGATATTTTGAACAGGAAGCTGAATATAAGAGAGAAATAGAACTGTTAACAGATTAACTTCATTTCGCATACACACAACAAAAAAGTTGTCTTTCTAGAACTAATTAGATATTAAGATGATAATTGTATTACAACTACTTCAATGTTGATAAGATTTGAAAAATTAATAATAAAATGATATAAAAAAGCTGCTATCTGACTTTGCTGTTGTTAGCAGAGTATAAATTCTGAGTATAAAATGAGCAATAGCCGTTATGGCTGTTGATTATTATTAAAATGGCAAATTTAGATCTAATTCTATTCAATATTATAATAGTTATACTACAATATTGCTTATAAACTTATTTTATACTTTATTAAATCCTCTTACATATGTATGATAGCAGCATTTCTTTGTAACTGTCACATTAGTAAAGTAATAATAGTTTATAAAGTTAATGGACCTCACTTGCCGTTGTGCTACATACACCCAATATCAGTTTTGAGTGAAGTATCAAATGTTTTAGGCCAATAAATTTTATTACATAATCTTGATATAGGCACTACTACTGCAACCTGATGTTTAAGTACCATGCATAATGGCTAACTGTCACAATAAATGAGCCTGTAGGACTCTCCAATCCAGTTAAATGATTATTAAAGTTATTGACTTTGGTAGAAGATATAAACAACCAGTGACAAATAGTGCCTTCACTTATGGGGATTTGCCTCCATCCAGACTAGATCTTGGTAAAGAAAGATACGGAGGACCTTTTACAACTGAAAAAGTAGAGGATATTAAAACATTTTGGATGCATTTTCTTAATGTTATTAACATTATTAGGTCTATTTATATTTTTTAAAAATAGCTATTGGCCATGCTCATATAACATGTATCGAGACTTTGAACTATATTCTTGTAAAAATAGTACAGCTAAGAATCACAGTTGACTGTCCTCGTGTATGTGAATAAAAAACAAACCAATGCATAAATTGATATTGTTGGCAATGTCTATGTTATTATTATATGAACAATAATAGTGATAAGATATTTTATATTTCCTTTTGTCTATTTATAGGTATCACTATAGACTTTGTATAAACATCTAAGTCAAAAAAGAAAAAAAACAGTGAAATTTTATTTATACAATATTTAAATAATACTGGGTTTCTAGTTGGACAGTATTACTAGTACTACTTTTTAATAATCAAGATTAGCAGAATGTTTACTAAGAAAAGAAGAATCCAATATATCAGTACTCAATCAGTGTGGATTGTTGTTATGCTCATATGAATTTAACTCGATACTTTGCAGCAACCACCTATGTCAACAGCCATGTGGATGGTGAAAAAGGTCATTCTATTCTTTGATATTGGATATTTTCTATTTTTTATACTGTTTCTCTTTGGGCTACTTGCTGATGTAAGATTAGATAGATATAAGACTATAAGTACTGGTGTATATTATGCTTTCTGTCTTGGATAGTTTTTGGGTTGGCAGTCATAGTTAAGAGTTATACGCATTTTAAAGTGCCATATTTGATACTAATTTTCAGTTTAATGTTGTCCAATTTAGCCTTGATCAAACAATTCGTCATTGTATTTTATGTAGTGCCAGGTATAGCTGTGACTATAGTCATTGTCAGCATTTTTTTAAACACTGGCTAGACACTACACCTCATATTATGAATTCTGCGAAACTGATTGCTAATATAATCAATTATGCAATAAAGAACAAATACCCTAAAAATCCTAGTGCTTTGACATACTGGGAGGAAGATTACCCTTCACAACTAGACTTGGGTAAAGAAAAATATGGTGTACCTTTTACAGAAGAGCAAGTGGAGAATGTCAAGACATTGTTACGACTGACACCATTACTAATATGTGTAGTGGGTCTTTTTTGTGGGCATGAGCTGGGATGAAGTGTTTTTTCTAGCCTAAACTAAAAATCTCAATTTCTACCTTGCTTCATGTTTAACAATTCGTTATACTCATCATGTTTGTTATTAAAGAAAATTCCAATTAAATACAACATCTTATCATGCTGTTCTTGTTCCTCAAATTTTGACTGGAATATTATTTGCTTACATCCATAGAATTTACAATAGCTCAGTGTCCACATGAAATGAGAGGTTATATGGTTGGACTTTGGTATGCTGCATTTGGTCTGGTATATGTCATTAATATTAACGGAAAATACCCATACAATTATGAACAAGACATTACCTGCCAAAGTAGTTACTACTACATTTTTAAAAGTGGTGTTATTGCTATCATATTTATAGTGTTTCTGATACTAGCTAAACACTATAAACTAAGAGTGAGAGAAATGAAGTTAATGTACATTTAATAGCTGAGGAACATTACGAAAGATATTTCGAACAGGAAGTTGAGCACACGAAAAAAATGAAACTGTCAGCAGATTGTTTAGTTTTAAATTCATTTGTTTTGATCTAATTAGATATTCTATGGTAATTGTATTTTTATTGTAATATACCTAACTTCCTCTATTTATGGTTACTTTCAATATTTTAATGAAATTAAACTATCATTCAATTACTCACTGATAATAGTTGTATCACATACTAAAAGTCCATAAGTATAGACTTGTATAAACATTCAATTAAAGAAAAGCAAACAAATATAAAGCAACTATTGCAACAATGTAATAATATTCATTATTTTAAACAAACAAACAGATAAAGAGTATTTATAAAGATTTGATATGATGAACAATAACAAACATTCTTAATTAGCTTTACTAACGATTCACTGCAATGGTTTTAATACTAACGTAATATTAACTACTATTCTTTATTCATTAGATACCAAGGTTTGGAATTTAATATTGTCTAATGCAAACTTGCTGACAGTATTACAGGTTACAGCTATGATATTTTGTGGTATTATTTATTGGGATTCTATAAGAATAACAAGAACATATGTTATAAATACTATGGTTGGACAATGCTTATTAGGAGACATATGCAAACATATTTTTGTCAAAAGTGAGCATAACACTGTTTTCATTTCTAATGTACTACTGATTATGTAGCTATATAACCATCAATTTCATAATATATCAGTAATGTTTTCATTTCTAATGTACTACTGATTACGTGGCTATATAACCATCAATTTCATAATATATCAGTAATGTTTTCATTTCTAATGTACTACTGATTATGTAGCTATATAACCATCAATTTCATAATATATCAGTAATGTTTTCATTTCTAATGTACTACTGATTACGTAGCTATATAACCATCAATTTCATAATACATCAGTAATCAAAATAGTATTATGTTTAATTTTGTATATGCAACATGTATAACCATGCATTGTTTAAATCAACCAATCAATTTTTACAGTGAATTGAAATAATTGTGCACAGGACTACATCTACATAACTTATGTCTATTTACAGGATAAGACAGAATTATCAGTAAAATTTGAAATTATAGATTGATGAGAAATAACATAGTTCATATTGTGTCTTTACAAATTTAGAAACATTTGTGTATATCTTCTGTACACTCATTTATGGCCACGCCCTTCGATGACAAAACCACAATACAACATTGATGTTCAGAATGGAGGAGTTAATGTTGCTTACAAACCACGGCCATTATAGAAGCATACTGACAAGATATGTGAAAAAATATCGTACCATCTGTTGTATTCCCTACAAAGGAGCCCTTTTAGTATTACTGTGGTCAGCTCTACTACACTCTCTGGGACTATATGTTCTTCTTGTAAATTTGATGGAGTTTGCTGCCACTAGCAATCAACCTGTTAAGTATGCTTTTATTTCTTTACTATTTGTAAAAATTATGACTTTTCTTCTTTATCCTCTGTCGGGTTTATTAGCTGAAACACTAACAACTCGATTTAAAGTCATGATAGCAGGTACTGTATTAGCAGTGATTGGACTGACATGTATTATAATATCTGTCACCATTGGAAGTATTGAAATATTCAACCAAAATAAATCACAAGCCAATAAACATTTTGACTACTTTGATGTTGTCAAACGCTATGTGTCTATTGTGCCTTTTTTCATTGGATTTGTAATCTATCTTTTTGGAATTAGTATATTTGAAGCAAATGCTATCCAGTTTGGAACAGATCAGTTACAGTTTGCCAACAATGATGAGTTCAGTAAATTTGTTCATTGGTATGTCTGGACTTTGTTTATTCTTCAATACCTTCTAATGTTTATTCTACCCTGGCTAATCTATGTAAATTATGGATACATAGTGTATTGGGCTATATTACAATCGGTTTCTGCTTTTGTTTTCTCAGTGTTGGCTTTAATCATGATTTGCTGCTGTCGTAATCATTTATTTACTGAGCCTGTAGGACACACTAATCCAGTTAAATTGATTATTAAAGTTATTGACTTTGGTAGAAGACATAAACAACCAGTTAGACGTAGTGCCTTCACTTATGGAGATTTGCCTCCATCCAGATTAGACCTTGGTAAAGAAAGATATGGAGAACCGTTTACAACTGAAGAAGTAGAGGATGTTAAAACGTTTGGACGTATTTTCTTAATGTTATTGACATTATTTGGTCTATTTATATTTTTAGGTACAAATGGACTACCTGGAATATTATTTGCCCACTACATACCGCAACTACCATATAGTAATGAATTAGAGAATTCATCTGATAATGCTTTTAGGGCAGCAATGGGAACTGAAGTCTCATTTTTGGTTGTCCATTTTGCTATCATAGTTGGTATTCCAGTGTATATGTGTCTACTTCGGCCATGTTTATGTCTTCGATTTTGTCCCACTATGATAAAAAAAATGGGGACTGGAATTTTACTTATTATTTTAGGATCTGCTGTCAACACTGCCTTCATTGCTGTTTTGTTTAATCACGTACAAATGAGCAAAGATGTACAATGTTTTGATGCTAGTAAAACAGATAATATGGAAGGAAAAAAAGCAATAATTTCATTGTTCGTTATTGCTCAATCACTATATGGGTTAGGTTACTTACTGGTATTTCTAACTACATTAGAATTTATATTAGCTCAGGCTCCGTGCAGTATGCGAGGCCTTCTCATTGGACTATGGTATGCCTGCCAGTCACTAGGAGTCGCTATCAGACTAACATTAGAATTAACATTGTCAGATATACGCTGCTACTACTGGCTGTACATTGTGAACACAATTTTGACCATAGCATCTTTCATTTCTTATATCATGATGTCTCGTTGTTACCAATATCGTCAAAGAGAAGAACACTCTGATATCAATCGTCAAGCTATTATTGAGGAGTATACAGAGCGACAACTGATGAGACAGGTCCCAGAAATTGATGACCTCTCCTACAATACTGATGATTGATAAGGCATGATATTTTAAAGTCAATTTTTAATGTTTCCTTATGTAGTATAAACTTACATTAACAAGTTTGTTGTTTATATTAAAGAATTATTGTAAAGCCACAAAATCAAAGCAAAAGATATTGCAAAAATGCATTTTTTTAGTGACTCCAACTTTAGTAGATGTATACGTTGCTGTGTTACAATGTTTACGTATCTTTAATTTAAGGAGTTTAATCAATGACTTCTTTATTGCAACCAAATTGTCTTGCCTGACAATATGCCTTATATAAAGGTTAAGACTTTACAATTAATGTAACTTTCTCAAGTTATTAAATCATTCTGCTATAAACACATTTAGGAATATTATTAAATGTTTAATTGTAATAAAAAAAATTTACCCAACCTTTATAGGACCACTGTCACAAATTCACGACACACACACCTTTATTTAAAACCACTCTGTGACTAGAATGTTAATTAAAAACTATTTACCATTTAGTGTTCTTATAAGCAACTCAAGTTACTTATTTTGATATATATATATATAATATCATCATCAAAGTAATTACCTTCGGTCTGATATGTCATACGTTTAATTTGTCAACTAACTATATTTGAGTGTATATCTAATATTAATTTAAATTAGTAGTCTTGCTTTTGTAAGTGTTAGGAGCTTAAAAATAAATATTTTAATATTGGAATACATAAGGAGCATAGCATATACATTCTTAAGAAATGATATTCAGACAGACTTTGAAGTTGTGATTCCAATTATTTCTGCCGAAAGGTAATTTTTTAATGTAAACATCAATGTCGGAAATATAAATGTTTTTGCTGACATATTTTATATTTCAATTTCCTTCCTGAACTTTATGGATTTAATATAAACATCAAGATCAAAAAGCAAACAAGTGTCATCATTAGACAATGTATCAGTCAGTTTCTAGTGATAGAATTACACTATAAGACCTAAAAAATGCTTGTTAGCTAATGACTCAAAGGAATAGCAAGATGAACAAAGCAAAATTCAATGTGTAAGCTCTCCATTCATCATGGAATGCTTTGATGTATGCTCATTTTTATTTAATACGTTACTTTTTGTCCACTAGCTACATTAATAACAATATTCTACAAACAAAATATTTTAGTATTCTTTTTGATTCTTTATATTGTTTAACATTCTTCATGCTTCCTCTCTTTGGTGTTTTTGCTGATGTAAAGACAGGCAGATATAAAATTATTATTGCTGGTATTTATACGCCCCTTGTATCTTAAATAATTGGTGTTTTTGCTCTCGTTGTTAATATTTACTCAGATATTGACTTGCCATTTGTGTTACTTTTGGGTTTTAGCTACTTTGTACAAGTTATTGGCTATTCTTGTTTATGATCCAATATTCTCCAGTTTATTATTGATCAAACAATTGGAGCTTCAGCAGATGAACTAACTGCTATTGTTTACAGGTACACTGTAAACATCCCAATAGTGAATCTTATCATTGACTTTGGAGATTTTGTCATAGTATCCTATGTAATGTTCCTCGGTCATAAGTGTAGGAAAGGTGGGGCAGGGGGGCTGAAATTCCCTGCTTTGCACTCAAGACTATGTATGCAATGACCTCTTGACTGAAGTGGTTATTGTGTTAATTTGTGTACATTAACAATCAATCACCACATTATTTTCAATATTACACCGACTAAAAATTACCTATGAAGAACTATGACACAAGAACGACTAAACCAAGTCATACTGTTACATACACATAAAGACTGTACTGATAACATAAACTTATTATTTTTTAGGTCATTTTTGATGTTTTATAATATAACATAACTAAATATAAGGTCAGCCCCCCAACTTAAACTTCATTCCTACTCCTCTGTCCTCAGTTGTCAAATGTATGTAGACTTCATTGTTAAAAACCAAAATTTGTATTGTTAAGCTATATTATAAGACATAAAATACAAATGCAACCAGTCATTATAGTCTTATATCTACCTAGACTTGTATTAACAAATAGACCAAAGATGAAGTTAAAAATATTAGACAGAATCCAATATTTACAAAAATGCAATGACTTTTTTCACAATCTACATAGCTGTCTATATAGGTAATTTGCTGTAAAATATTGAGTCATAATTAAATATGCATGCATCAAAACATCTCAAAGAATACTGAGCCATTCTAAACAATAGTACACACATTGGACTCTTCTTCCTTAGTAAACATTCTGCTTATCTTCATTTAGTTAATACAAAATTAATTCTTACAGTTGAAGTAGATAGTAAATGTATTGTAAGTGATCATAGTTTTCAATGTTAAGTATTGACGTTACTTTTCCTTTCTGAATTAGTTGTTTATATATAGTCCACATTTGTTTAACTATTGTTTAACTATTGACATACTAAGATACGTTTTCAATATACATTATAAATAAGATACGTTATAAATAAGATACATTTTTTGTATATTCTTCCTACATTCATGTTTATATGAATAGAAATCATTTTCTAAAATATACATTTCATTACTTGCAGTAATTAGACAGTTTTTTTAGTAGAAAGGCTAACTGTTATTATATATAATAAACATTGATTATGCATTAAGTTAGAATGGGATATACAACTATCAATGAATGTACTGTATTGTTACAGGTAATTACTATTCTTCATATGTCCTAGTTTGAAAATAGATATACTATATATTTATAATTTCAATTAATATATAAAATATTGACATTAACATTATCATAGAAGTTAAAAGGTTAAACTACCAAGAAATTTTATGGCTTACTCTGTAATAAATACACAGCCATCACTGCCACATATTGAACTATGATACCATATTGGTATTAGGTATTCAAAAGGTGTGCACTAAAAGTGTAATCATTGCAAGCTAGGATACTAATTTGTTAAGGCTGTAGGATGTCACACCCTCTATCTGTTGCAATTACTTGGAAGTGTGACTCTTGTAAACTACTGACCCTTTTTCTATCTGTCTCAATGTGATATCACAGTGTTAAATAGTGCAAGCAAGTTGTTATCATATGACCATAGGGTATTAAATAGAGATATTGGCAGTAGGCACATTGAAAATTAGCGTGGTGTACAGTAATGTTAAGTAAAATAAAGTTAATCTGTTGACAGTTCTACTTCTCTCCTATATTCAACTTCCTATTGGAAGAATGAAAAAAGAAAGACAAAATCTAACATCAAAAAAATGTAATGACTTTTCTTTATCATTCATGTGACCATCCATATAGGTGGTTGCTGCAAATTATCAGATTAAATGTAAATGCACATACATTCCAGAGAATGACAACCCATACTGATTGATAGTTTATACATCTTCTTTTGTTACTGCGTAAACTGATCACTTTCCTTTCTTTAAAAAAATATTACAATGAGACTGCAATGTTATGGAAATGTTATTTTTGTATATTTTATCTTGTTGCTCTTTTTTAACTATAAAATATTTGACTTATGGTGAATTTTTGCCTTCACATTTGTTCTATTCTTGTTTGGCTGTTATTTAGGCTATTCCATATTGCTAAGTTATAATTCCGGTAGAGCCAGTGGTATTAAATAATACAATTATGGTAAAATAGTAATAATTAGACTTTGTTTTCAGCCTAAAAGTGAATCAAGTGACTATGGAAAACTAAATATCTATAAGTAACATCAATGTTTGCACAAGTAATAATATTCACAACATGGTAAACACTAGTTATAATTTAATAATAATAATGGCAATGAATAAATATCATAGATAATTAGTATAGCTAAATGTATGGCTGCAGCTTACAAGAAAATTCTATTCAATGTATAAAAAGGTTACATAGCCAGTTTCCAAACAGTCTTTAAAATGATTTTTTGCCATTTTAAATCTATTCCTGGGTTAACCAAACTTTGGGCTTCAATGCAATGTCATTATCTTTAAGAACTGTAGCAGAAATAAATGACTGTCCCATTTAATATATAATGCTTTCACATTGTGTGAAAATTGATTCCCAGTCTTATTTAATTACTTATCTGCCATAATGGATCCTTTTATAACTAGTAGGACTTGTAATAATCATAGGAAGTGTTGTCAAAATAGAAAACAGAAAACAACTGTATATATCACTGTTAAATTTGATTGGCTAGTTTATTCTATTATATAAAATATTTTAAATATTATGCTGTTTTTATTCCTAACATGCTATAATATTAAATAAACATTTTAAACATACTGTCAGATTGACATTTAGTCAATCTGATAGTATGTTATAAAGGAAGTCAGTATAATGTTTCCTGTTGTTGTTGTCGTAATAACCATAGCAAGTGCATAATGTTAACTTTACATATAAAGTAAACATAGTATGTTAGGAATGTTTATTTAATGTTATTGTACATTATAGCATTAGGAATAAAAATAGCATGATGTTTACTTTAAGTTTGCATCAAATAATTTCATATATACATGCAGCATGTATAAACATAGATTGGCTAAATTAGCTAGCAATCTTCCTGTTAGCAGTGAAAGTTATGACAGAGAGAGAATATAATTAATGTTCATGTATTACTTGTCATTGTAAAACTTCACGCAATATTGTGCTGGTGCAGCAAAAATAGTTGAACAAGAAAAAGAAAAACTTCAAATTAGCTTTGTAAAAATTGATTTGGTTAATTTAATGACTATACAGGTTATCTGTACAGGTTATTTATAAAATCAATTAAAATACAATGTATACATTGTTAATAAAATTAGTTTAAAAAATGCATAATTTATTTTGTGTGTGTGTGGAATGAAGTTAATTTGTTAACAGTTCTATTTCTCTCTTGTACTCAATTTCCTGTTCAAAATATTTCTCATAATGTTCCTCAGCTATCATATGTATATTGACTTCATTTTCTCGCACTCGTAATTTGTAGCGTTTGGCTAGTATCATGAAGACAATGAGTATGATAGCAATAACAGCAGTTTTAAATATAAAATAGTAAATACTTTGGCAAATAACGTCTTCAGTGCAATCAAATGGATATTTTCCATTAATACTAATGACATATCCCAGACCATAGGCAACATACCAAAGTCCAATCATAAATCCTCTCAATTCATGTGGAGACTGAGCTATGGTGAATTCTATGGATGTTGGAAAAATCAAAGTAAATGATATCCCACTCAAAATTTGAGGAACAAGAACAGCATGATAAGATGTTGTATTTAATTGGAAATGTTCTTTACTAGCAAACATGATGACATAGTAAAGTGGAGTTAATAATATAAATACTAATCCCAAAACTATTCTCTTAAGCATACTTGGAATCCATTTATTGAAGAAAGGATGTATTATTAGAAGATAAAGTAGAATTAGAAATACAGCTACCAGTGAATGTATTGAATTGTTATACACAAAGCAAGGTAGAAGTTGAGGTTGTTGATTAAGGCTAGAAAAACTACTATATCTTACCCCATGTCCACAACAAAAGCCCACTATACAAATTAATAATGGTGTCAGTCGTTGCAATGTCTTGACATTCTCCACTTGTTCTTCTGTGAAAGGTCCACCATATTTATCTTTACCCAAGTCTAGTCGTGAAGGGTAATCTTCCTCCCAGTATGTCAAAGCGCTACGATTTTTAGGGTATTTGTTCTTTATTGCATATTTGATTACATTAGCAATCAGTTTCACAGAATTGATGATATGAGGTGTACTATCTAGCCAGTGTTTAAAAAGATAATTACTGACAATGACTGTAGTCACTGCTATACCTGAAACTACATAAGACACAATGAAAAAATTGTTCAATTGAACATTGCCCAATTTCGATAATGGTATACACGATCTGTATACTCACTGAGTCCCAATAGATGATAGCACTGAATTTATTAGTTGAAGCACTTAGTATTTGATCAATGCTAAATTGGATAATATTAGACAAAAAACTACTATATCCAATCATTTCTACTATGTATCCAGCAACATAGAGTATCATAAATGGCAGTTTTAAATCTGTATAACTTTTAACTATAGCAGCGAAGCCAAAAAGTATCCAAGACAGAAAACACAAATGTACACCAGTAATTAGAGTCTTATATCTACCGAATCTTACATCAGCAAGTAGACCAAAGAGAAAGAGTAAGAAAAAATTAGACAATATCCGATATCAAAGAAAATAGATTGACCTTTTTTACTATCCACATGGCTTTCGATATAGGTAGCTGCTGCAAAGTATCGAATTAAATTCATATGAGCATACATCAGAGCATACCAGAGGATAAGAAGCCATACTGGTCGATAGCTTACACACTGGATTCTCTTTTTGTTAGTAATTATTCTACTCGTCTTCATTCTCGTTCATGTCACAAAACTGAATAACTTAGATGTGAGTGTTATCATAAATTGACTAAATATGTTGGCAATTGTTACCTTTACTTACTTAGATGTTTATACAGAATCTGTAAACGTTAATAATGGACATACAAATTTAAAACATAAGCTATGTTATTTTTATAAATTGTATTGTTGTTGTAACATTAAGTGGGCCAAGAATATCTTGTGTCTTAAACTATATCTTTAAAATACTATAGCAGTATAGTCTTCATTATGTTGTACTCTTGTTATCTTGTATCTTGTATTAGGAAATTTGATCCTATACTATTGATTATTTAAATTGACAGATCTATATAATATTGTAATATTAGAAACGTTACTAATAATGTTAGAGTTATTGGTAGATTTGGCATTGCTTTGAAGATCAACAGCCAAAGTGAAAATACTACGTTTGTATAACCATGTAAAATATACATAATGATAATCACATAATAATTATAACAGCTATGTCTATTGAAATTAGTAATAAAATAACTTACTCTGTTTTTTAAGTAAACTTTCAGTACCATGAACATACACAAACATATAATAATTTATGATAGATTAATGTGAGACATAGTAATTTGTTGCTACAAAACTATAAAACAACTTCTTCTTCAATTACAATGGACATATTTAAATAAAGAGCTATTGTACTTAGTTTAAATGAATCTACTTTAATGGAACACTAGTCTTTGACCACTTGTTTCCAAACAAGGAATTTCAAGGAATAATACAATTAATTTTGGGTGGTCTATTAATAACTAGTTATAATAATTTAATTATAATCCCGCCTTTACAACACGTGCATAGGCAGTAGGTGGTCTAACCTCATCCTCAGTCTTCTCTCATGTACATAAAAGTTATTGCAAATCTCTTGCTTTTGTACATGTACCATTTTAATTAATGTTTAATAGCACAATATTTGACAATACTCACAATGATGCCAATATCATTTCTTTCAGTTCATTAATCCCGTACGTAATATGTATTACTTATTTCTCTTCATGTTACCAAAATATGTTGTTCATTCTATAGTAATACACAGTATTTAGTGTTAGACAGTAAAATTTGGAGAGTACTGAGGGAGTTATATTTGGAGTGCATTCTCAATAGGGACAGACATGTTGTCGTCCATTTGTCAAATGGATTCTTGTAATGATATTGCTGTTAATGACTACTACAGGTATGATATAATTACTAACTTTATTAGCTATAATTATTCAAACTTTCTAGTTACACATAATAATGACATATTGTCGTGCTTATAGAATGTAATAAATGATAGCGCTTGATTGATTGTTATTAAATTGGACCTATTAGATTGAAAACCACAACATTTAATGACTTCCATTATATTTATATTATATGTAAATTATTACCAGGAGCTAGACAAACTATCAATGTGAATACAATTTCTATATCAGTACTTGTAACATTCATTTTCAAGAACATGTTTGCATTATTTTTGGTAACTGCTTGTCACCATAATTATGACTTTTTTATTTGAAAAACCAAGTAACAATTGTTAAATAAAGGGTCAAATATATTATCGTTATCTATAATAATGTAATGGATGCTTGATTGTAGCATAAATGTCTATATGAAAAGAGTAAATGCATTTTAAAGTTGTTACTGGGCACTATACAACCTCTCTAATTATTACCCAATGTTATTATTAACAGAATTCCTAGCAATGTGTCTTAGCTGAGCCTTCTATTAAATGAGTTCATCAATATAGAACTAGTTTGTCCACTTGAATACTAATCATATAATATTCAAATAAATATAAAATTATAATTATAAAATATTATATTAATGATACAATTATGATCTTAATTATTTGAAAAAGCACATGATTAGAATTTTTGTTTAAATAAAATAAAGCTAATTTGTTTACAGTTCCACTACTCTCCTATATTCAACTTTCAACAATATCTCTCATAATATTCCTCAACTATCATATATATGTGGACTTCATTTAATCTAACTCATAACTTCTAACATTTAGCCAGTATTATATAGGAACAAAATAAATATGATAGTAGCAACAGCACTTATAAGATTGTAGTAGTAACTGTTTTGGCAAGTATTAGTTTTTTGGAAGTTAAATGGGTATTTTCCATTGATTATAATAGCATATTCCAGACCAAATTCACCATACTATTTTCACATTTTGACACTATGTATATCTATGTGTAAGTAGATATTGCATAGCTATATTAATGACAATAATGTTATGATGCTTACAGATTCCAAAATAACGTTATAAGCTGATGGCTTGATCAAGTAAAGAAATTGGATTAGATGATATTAAACTAAAAATACAATATTTTAAAGCTTAATAATAAGACATATGGTAGCTATAATGCTAAGTACATTGTATCAATGACAGCATAACTAGTAATTATTTGAAACCCAAAAGATATCTGTACATTAATAAAATATATTGAGAACTTGTGTACAAGATATTTTATTTATTATCGTTTACCTTGTGAGATGTTTACGATCACTTTTCATCCATTTGTGTGATAAAAAATGAACATCATAACATTTGTCACAATAGAAATTTGAATAGTTTGTATTTCTCGATTACTTGCTTTTCAATCATATTATACATATATTAATTGAGGATGGAACATTTGACCTTTTAAACACTAATTTGTATTGTCAGCCATAACATGAGTCTGACCAACCTCTTACAGGTAATATTCTAGTTGATGATCACAGCACTGAATTGAACCCAAGCATTATTGTATAAAGATGTGTATTTTTTTAAGTATACAATTATATTTATCATTTTAATGAATATTTATTAACAAATATTTGACAATACTTGTATAAAAAATCTTTTATTCAGTAATGTATATCATGTCAAAAATTTACCATCACTTTTATCCTATTGTCCAATACAATAGTGAACATCATAACATTTGTCATAATAGAGATTCAGTTGTTTGTGTTTCTTGATTGCATGTTTATATAAATCTATATATGGACTTTTATTACATGACACATCTAAAATTAGTTGAAGTAATTGAATAGAATTTTCAGTTAAAGCAGAAGCAATCACAGTTGAAGATGCTGTACTTATTGTTGTTAGATTTTAATAGTGCTGTCCACTCTACATTATAAATTCACCTTTATCATGTTTATTGCTACTGTGACATTAATACTCTGCTAGCAATAGCAAAGTCAGATAGCAGCTTCTTTTTTATCATTAATTTTTCAAATCTTATCAACATTGAAATAGTAGTAATACAATTATCATCTTAATATCTAATTAGTTTTAAAAGACAACTTTTGGTGTGTGTATGTGAAATAAAGTTAATCTGTTAGCGGTTCTATTTCTCTTTCATATTCAGCTTCCTGTTCAAAATATCTCTCATAATGTTGCTCAGCTATCATGTGTATGTTGACTTCATTTTCTCTCACTCGTAATTTGTATCGTTTGGCTAGTATCATGAAGACAATGAGTATGATAGTAATAACAGCAGTTTTAAATATAAAGTAGTAAATATTTTGGCAAATAACGTCTTCAGTGCAATCAAATGGATATTTTCCATTAATACTAATGACATATCCCAGACCAAATGCAACATACCAAAGTCCAATCATAAATCCTCTCATTTCATGTGGAGACTGAGCTATGGTAAATTCTAAAGATGTTGGAAAAATCAAAGCAAATGATATCCCACTCAAAATTTGAGGAACAAGAATAGCATGATAAGATGTTGTATTTAATTGGAAATGTTCTTTACTAGCAAACATTATGACATTGTAAAGTGGAGTTAATAATATAAATACTAATCCCAAAGCCATTCTCTTAAGCATTCTTGGAATATATTTATTGAAGAAAGGATGTATTATTAGAAGATAAAATAGAATTAGAAATACAGCTATAATTGAATGTACTGAATCATTATACACAAAGCAAGGTAGAAGTTGAGTTTGTTGATTTAGGCTAGAAAAACTATTATATCTTAATCCATGTCCACAACAATAGCCCACTATACAAATTAATAATGGCATCAGTCGAAACGATGTTTTTACATTTTCCACTTGCTCTTCTGTGAAAGGTCCACCATATTTTTCTTTACCCAAGTGTAGTCGTGAAGGGTAATCTTCCTCCCAAGTTGTCAAAGCGCTACGATTTTTAGGGTATTTGTTCTTTATTGCATATTTGATTACATTAGCAATCAGTTTCACAGAATTGATAATATGAGGTGTAGTATCTAGCCATTTTTTACAAAGAAAATTACTGGCAATGACTGTAGTCACAGCTATACCTGACACTACATAAGACACAATGACAAACTGTTTGATTGAACATTGTCCAATTTCAATAATGATATACAAAGTGTGAATACTCACTGAGATCCAATAGATGATAGCACTGAATTTATCAGATGAAGCACTCAGTATTTGATCGATGCTAAATTGGATAATATTAGACACAAAACTACTATATCCAATCATTTCTAGTATATATCCAACAACATAGAGTATCATAAATGGCACTTTAAAATCTGTATAACTTTTAACTATAGCAGCAAAACCAAAAAGTATCCAAGACAGAAAACACAAATGTACACCGGTAATTAAAATTTTATATCTACCAAATCTTATATCAGCAAGTAGACCAAAGAGAATGAATAAGAAAAAAATTAGACAATATCCAATATCAAAGAAAATAGATTGACCTTTTTCACTATTCACATGGCTTTCGATACAGGTAGCTGCTGCAAAGTATCGAATTAAATTCATATGAGCATACATCAAAGCATACCAGAGAATGAGAAGCCATACTGATCGATAGCTTACACATTGGATTCTCTTTTTGTCTGTAAATATTCTACTCATACTGATTCTCATTCATGCCACGAAACTGAATAACTAGAAGTTAGTGTTATCATAAATTGACTAAATATGTTGTGCAATTGTTAGTTTTTCTGGCTTAGATGTTTATACAGAATCTGTAAACGTTAATAATGGAAATACAAAGTTAAAATATAAGCTATGTTGTCTTTATAAATTGTATTGTTATTGTAACATTGAGTGTGCCAACAATATCTTGTGACTTAAAATATATTCTTAAAATACTATAAAATCTTGAAAATACTACAACAGTACATTATCTTGTACTCTTGTTATGTTGTGTCTTGTATTAGGAAATTTTAATTTATACTAATGATTATTTAAATTGACAGATCTATATAATTTTGACAATAAGAATGTTAAATTTATATAAAACCACTGTAACTGTAAATACAAGTGCTTTCATTTATTGTTCAAGTTAGTTATCAGGCATGGTACTTACTGATCAGGTTGTAGTAGCAATGTCCATAGTTTGATTGAATCTCCTGTATAATGGAAAATAGCCCACTTCGAAGTGATATTGGTTATAAGTAGTACTTTTGGGAGTGTGGTCCATTAACATTGCAAACAATGAATCTCTTTTTTAATATGACAGATACAGAGAAATGGTGGTATCATAAATTTTAGATATGTAAGAGGTTTAACAATCCATAAAATGGGTTTATATTTAATATTGTAGTATTAGCAATATTCAAAAGAAATAGACCTAGATTTGGCATTGCTGTAATGATCAACAGCCAAGTGGTAAATTATTTTGTTGGTGTATCCATACAACTGTGTGTATTGAAGGTAGTGATAACTTTATTTAGAAATAGTTATATAAATTATAAATATTGATAATATTATATAAGTATACGTGCATAATATCCCCCTTGTTGTTTTAATATATAACCTAAAGAAAACTTTCACTTCACAGTTGCTAATTTGTCAACTATCGCTAATATCTTAATGTGAGACATAAAAAACACATCACTATGACACTTTTAAAATATATTATACATATATAAATTTAAGGTGGAACACTAAACCTTATATACTCTAATTAATATTACTCAAATATTTGCTAAAAATATTTGACAATACTCGCAATAAGCCAATATCATTTCTTTCGGTTCAATATTTCATGCATAATATTAGTGTATATTTCTCTTCTCTTAATGTATATTCTCTTTAGTTATAGACAGTATTTAGTGTCAACCAAAACATATTGAAGAGTATAAAATCAGATTTGGACTTCATTTAATGTCATCAGAAAATCAGGAACAGATACGTGGTCATCCACTTTTCAAATACATACTTATAATAATGCTATAATCAATGGATAGTACAGGTATGAAGTAATTTATATATTTAATTGCTATATATATGTGTGTGTGTGTGTATGTGTGTGTGTGTGTGTGTGTGTGTGTGTGTGACCTGATTTGTAGTTAGGGACCACTTTTGCCAAAACATTTAATGTGATTTATAATAAATGACAACTGTTAAAGCAACTCAAAAACAGTTTTGTATGCATATAGTTGCTATATATGCACAACTGTTTATGGTAACTGTATATATACATAACTGTTTTTGAGGTGTTTTAACAGTGGTCTCTTTTCCATAGTTATATGTTGTGGTTGTTTATTAAATGTCAATGTGGTTGTTTATCAATGTGGTTGAATATCAATGTGGTTGTTTATTGAATATCAATGTGGTTATCCTTAAGTATTATCAATCCTCTTTTCACTTGTTTGGCAAAGGGTTATAGTACTTATTGTCATCTCCTGGCTTGTGGATAGATGATTTATATTGTTGTAAGCTTATGCCTAAACTCCTTTAAAGGAAATTACATACTTACCATTAGTATGGAGCCGTTCTTGGCAAGTATGTGACACACTGACTGCAGTTGCAGATATAGTGTAAATAAAATAACTTAGCCCTAAAAAAATCAAAAATGGTAGCTCAAAATTAAAGGACATCTTAAGGATAATAACCAGGCCATCTATTGTCCAAGATACAAATGAGAAGTAAAACCCAGTAATAATTATCTCTTATCTACCTGCTTATCTACATCAGCAAGTAGGCCAAAGAGTGGAAATAATAACAAAAAAACAAGAGCCAATATTATGAAGAATATTATGATGACCATGCAGTTGGTTATAGACCTTTGTTTAATTGGTTATACCAATGTTTTGTAAGGAATGTAGGTGAGCATCCCAGAGAATTAGCACCATAGCCCCATAACTGACATGTCCAAAGTTAATAATTGACACAAGAAATTTTGATATCTTCATGCTTAGCCAAAATGATATTTACTTGATAGGCATATAATTTATTGGGGGGAGTATATTTATATTGTGTCTTATAGTGTTAAACAAGATCATTATGTATATTAATATATCATAAAAGATCCTCTATGCTTATTTATAGAATTGTCAAAACAATGGTATCAATGGTAGTCTAAGCTAGCCAAGAAATACATTATGTAGCTACATTTCACAAATACAATAAAAAGTAATACTTCTTAATTAATTAAAATTATCAAAATTTTAACAGTAGACAAAATATTTATGATATTGTGCAAAATGTCAAAAATATTTATTGATTTGAGCATGAGCAATATACTGATGCAATGCAATTCAACTGTTCTGACATTAACTTGCTAAATTAATAGTATATGCATTATTCAGATATAAAAATCAATGCTTACAATAGTTTTATAAGCAATTGAACAGATATGGACAGCAACTTATTGAAATGACAAATGTATTATTAACATCATACATCTTCTAGCTATAATATTTGATCTTTTGTATAATTAGTTTATGTAACAGAATTTGATAATGAGTAATAAGATTTTATGTGCAATATTGTAGTATTAGCAATGTTACTAATAATGTTATAGTTATTCCTAGAATTGGCATTGGTTTAAAGATCAACAGCCAAAATGAAAATATTATGTTTGCATAACCATGTAAAATATACATAATGATAATCGCATAATAATATAACAGCTATATATATTGAAATTAGTGATAAAATAATAACATACTCTGTTTTTTTAATAAATAACTTAAGTAAACTTTCAGTATCATGAACATACACAAACACATAATATATGATATATTAATGCGAGATATAGTAATTTATAAGCTTGTTACTATAAAACTATGAAATTTTTTCTTCAATTACAATAGACATATTTAAATTGAGAACAATTGTGCTTAGTTTAAATGAATCTACTTTAATAGAACACTAGTCCATGACCACCTGTTTTAAACAAGAAATTTCAAGGAATAATGCAATTAATTGTGGGTGGGTCATTTAATAATTAATTATAATAATTTAATTGTAAACCCTTTACAACACGTGCATAGGCAGTAGGAGGTCTAACCTCACCCTCAGTCTTCACTCATTCAAAAACTTTTTCTTCAATTACAATAGACGTATTTAAATTGTGATTGGAACATTATACCTTTTAAACATATATTTTAATTGCCATCAAATGTATGACTGATTGAGTATTCTCATTGTTGATTATGCAAGCATTACCAAAAATCTATAAAACTTTTTCTTCAATTACAATAGACATTTTTAAAATGAGAGCAATTGTGCTTAGTTTACATAAATCTATTTTAATAGAACACTAGTCCATGACCACTTGTTTTCAAACAGGAAATTTTAAGCAATAATGCATATTAATTGTGGGTGGGTCTATTAATAATTAATTATAATAGTTTAATTGTAAACTTGCCTCTACAACAAGTGCATAGGCAGTAGGTGGTCTAACCTCACCCTCAGTCTTCACTCATGTACGTAAAAGTTATTGCAAATCTCTTGCTTTTGTACATGTACCATTTTAATGAATGTTTAATTGCACAATATTTGACAATACTTACAACAATGCCAATATAATTTCTTTCAGTAAATTAATCCTGTATGTAATATGTATTACTTATTCTCTTCATGTTACCATAATATGTTGTTTATTCCATAGTAATACACAGTATCTAGTATTAGACAGTAAAAATTGGAGAGTGCTGGGGCAGTTATATTTGGAATGCATTGTCAAGAGGGACAGACATGTTGTCATCCGTTCATCAAATGCATTCTTGTAATAATACTGCTGTTAATGGCTACTACAGGTATGAAATAATTACTAAATTTATTAGCTATAATTATTCAAACTTTCTAATTATACAGAATAATGAGATATTGTTGTGTTTATAGAGTGTAATGATAAATGATAGCACTTGATTGATAGCTATTAAATTGGATCTATTAGATTGAAAACCACAATATCTAATGACTTCCATTATATTTATATTATATATAAATTATTATTAGGAGCTAGACAAACTATCAATGTGAATGCCATTTCTATATCAATACTTGTAACATTCATTTCTATATCAATACTCGTAACATATTATTTTTGGTAACTGCTTGCCACCATAATTATAACTTTTTATTGGAGAACACATGTGATAATTGTTGAATAAAGGCTCAAATATATTATTGTTAACTATAATAATGAAATTGATGCTTGATTGTAACATGGATGTCTATGTGAAAAGAATAAATGCAAGTTGTTACAGGGCACTATACAACCTCTCTAATTATTGCCCAATGTTATTAATGACAGAATTCCTAGCAATGTATCTTAGCTGAGCCTTCTATTAAATGAGTTCATTAATATTGAGGTAGTTTATCCACTTGAATACTAATCATATAATATTCAAATAAATATAAATTTATAATTATAAAATATTATATTAACCCTTTGAAAGAACACATGATTAGAATTTTTGTTTAAGTAAAATAATATGTATGTGGACTTCATTTTCTCTAACTGGTAACTATTAACATTTAGCCAATATTAGGAACAAAATAAATATGATAGTAGCAACAGCACTTATAAAATTGTTGTAGTAACTGTTTTGGCAAGTATTGTCTTCTTGGCAGTTAAATGGGTATTTCCCATTGATGATATTATCATGTCCCAGACCAAACGTAGCATACCACAATCCAACCATGAATCCTCTCAATTCATGTGGAGACTGAGCAATTGTAAATTATAAGAATATTGAAAAAATCAAAGCAAATGATATTTCACTCAAAATTTGAGGAACAAGAACAGCATGATATTATGTTGTATTTAATTGGAAATGTTCTTTACTAGCAAACATGATGACATAGTAAAGTGGAGTTAATAATGTAAATACTAATCCCAATGCCATTCTATTAAGCAACTTTGAATGCACTTGTTGCAGAAAGGATGTATTATCAAAATATAAAGTAGAAATGAACCTACCAGTGAATGTATTGAATTGTTAAATGCTAAGCAAGGTAGAAACTGAGGCTGTTGATTTAGTCTAAATATATTATTCCATCTAAACTTGTGCACACAACAATAGCCTACTATACAAATTAATAATGGTATCAGTTGTAGCAATGTCTTTACATTGTCCACATGCTCTTCTGTGAAAGGTCCACCATATTTTCTTTATCCAAATATAGTCGTGAAGGGTAATCTTCCTCCCAATATGTCAAAGCACTATGATTTTTAGGGTATTTATTCTTTATTGCATATTTGATTGATTAGCAATCAGTTTAATAGAATTCATAATATGAGGTATAGTGTCTAGCCAGTGTTTAAAAAACAATTACTGACAATGACTGTAGTCACAATTATACCTGACACTACGTAAGACACAATGACAAACTGTTTGATTAAGCATTGTCTGATTTCAATAATGATAAACACTATTGGTATACTCACTGAGTCCCAATAGATGGTAGCACTGAGTTTGTCAGCTGAAGCACCCAATGTGTGATTGAGATTAAATTGGACAATGTTAAAATGAAACTCCCACAACCAATTATTTGTAGAATGTATCGAAGACTAAAGAATATGAAACAACTGACATGTATATTTTTATGGCACTTTAAAATCTGTAAAACTTTTAACTATAACAGCTAACCCAAAAATTATCCAAGACAGAAAACAGCAATGAACACTAGTAATTACAGTCTTATATCTACCTAATCTTACATCAGCTAGTAGACCAAATATGAGGAATGAAAAAAAATTTAGACAAAATCCAATATCAAAGAAAATATAATGACTTTTTTCACCATCCACCATCCATGTGACCATTAATAGGTGGTTGCTGCAAACTATCAGATTAAATGTAAATGCGCATACATCAAAGCATATCAGAGAATGAGAAGCCATACTGATCGATAGCTTATACATTGGATTCTTCTTTTGTTACTATGCAAACTGCTCACTATTGCTATGAGACTACATCACTAGGAACTGGCTTAATAGAGATGTCAGTTGTTTAAGCTTCTGACTTAGATGTTTTTATATATAAAGTTCATAGAGTTCAACTATAGATTATGAAATTGAATTATAATATATATGGTATTAAATGTTTGTATTTGTACATTCACATTCATGTTTACATAATCAACATAAACATTAACTATTAAGCAAATGAATATTCATAATATTCATTTTATTGCCTTTCACTCATAAGTTATTGTTTAGCTACTGTTTAAAAAATTTTAATATGCATAATGAGGACCACAACACTTTTGAAGATGTGGTAGATAGTACATACCTTGACAGAATTTTTACATTTACATTTAAATATATTTTATTAATTGAAAGTAATAACATAACGTATTCAAATAGTGCATACTGCAGTTCAACCTCCTGTTCCTTGTGGAGATTGGTAATCTAAATCATTTTAAAAATGAAAGGTGACATAAGGATGACAATGCCAAATGTACAGAAATAAGGTAATGCATAATACATTGTCACACAAATCTGTACTAAATGTCTGCATAAGTAAAAAAAGCTCAGTAACTATCAGGTATGAAGATTAGAGAGAGTTTTATATGGATTTGTATGTGCAATGTGTATTATGCTTAAGCTGTCCTGTACATACTGGCATTGTCATCCCTATGTCATTTTTTTACTTTTTAAAATTTTTTAATTACTTGTTTCCCTTTCTAGTGTTTGCATGAACTTTTACAAGTATATTATTATGAAAATGTTATTTTGGTATATTTTATCTTGTTGCTTTTTTTAACTATAGAATATTTGACTATATACTTATGGTGGATTTTTGCCTTCACATTTGTTCTATTCTCGTTTGGGTGTTATTTAAGCTATTCCATATTGCTAAGTGATACTTCCAGTAGATCCAGTGGTATTAAATAATACAAATATGGTAAAGTAGTAATAATTAGACTTTGTTTTAAGCCTAAAAGTGAGTCAAGTGACTATGGAAAACTAAATATCTATAAGCAACAACAATGTTTGCACAAGTAATGATATTCACAACATGGTAAATGCGCATACTAGTTATAATTTAATAACAATAATAATAGCAATGAATAATTATCATAGATAATTAGTACAGCTAAATGTATGGCTGCATCTTACAAGAAAAATTTTATTCATTGTATGAAAAAGTTGAATAGCCAGTTTCCAAACAGTCTTTAAAATGATTTTTGCCATCTTAAATCTATTCCTGGGTTATCCAAACTTTGGGCTTCGATGCTTGATGTTATTATTATTACAAACTGTAACAGAAATAAATGACTGTCCCATTAATATATAATGCTTTCACACTGTGTGAAAATTGATTCCCAGGCTTATTTAATTACTTATCTGCCATAATGGATCCTTTTATAGCTAGTAGGACTTGTAATAATCATAGGAAATGTTGTCAAAATAGAGAACAGTAAACAACTATATATATCACTGTTAAATTTGATTGGCTAGTTTATTCTATTATATAAAATATTTTAAATATCATTCTGTTTTTATTCCTAACATGCTATAAGATTGAACAAACATTCTAATATATCAGATTGACATTTAGTCAATCTGATAGTATATTATAAAGAAAATTGGTATAATGTTTACTTTACATGTAAAGTAAACATAGTATATTAGGAATGTTTATTCAATGTTATTGTATGTTAGCTATAGGAATAACAATAGCATAATGTTTACTTTCAGTTTGCATCAAATAATTTCATATATACATGACAGATTCCCAGATAACATTGTAAGCTGACGTCTTTATCAAGTAAAGAAATTGGATTAGATAATATTAAACTAAAAACATAATATTATAAACCCTAACAATAAGACATACGATAGCTATATTGCTAAGTACATCATAACAGTGACAGCATAACTAGCAATTATTTGAAACCCAAAAGAAATATGTACATCAATAAAACATATTGAGAACTTTTGTACAAAACATTTTATTTCTTAATGTTTATCTCGTGAAATGTTTATCATCAATTTTCATCCATTTGCCTGAGAAAATAATGAACATCATAGCATATGTTACAATAGAAATTTCAGTTGTTTGTGTTCATTAATTGCATGTTTATACAAGTCTATATATGGACTTTTAGTATGTGAGACATCTAATATTATTAGAGGATGTTTTACTTAATGTTATTAGATTTTAATAGTATTGTACACTCTACAATAAAAACCTGCCTTTATCATGTTTATTGCTTCTGTAACATTAATAACAGCTATTACCCATTTTTAAAATGGAGTTTATGCTTTGCTTGAATTAGCAAAGTCAAAGAGCAGCCTCTTATATATCACTATATCATTAAATTTTCAAACCTTTTTACCATTGAAATAGTAGTAATACAATTATCATCTTAATATGTTATTACTTATTTGGTGTGTGTGTAAAATCAAGTTAATCTGTTAACAATTCTATTTCTTTCTCATATTCAACCTCCTGTTTAAAATATCTCTCGTAATGTTCCTCAGCAATGATGTGTATGTTAACTTCATTTTCTCGCACTCGTAATTTGTATCGTTTGGCTAGTATCATGAAGACAATGAGTATGATAGCAATAACAGCAGTTTTAAATATAAAGTAGTAAATATTTTGGCAAATTATGTCTTTAGTGCAATCAAATGGGTATTTTCCATTAATACTAATGACATATCCCAGACCAAATGCAGCATACCAAAGTCCAATCATAAATCCTCTCAGTTCATTTGGAGACTGAGCTATGGTGAATTCTAAAGATGTTGGAAAAATCAAAGCAAATGTTATCCCACTCAAAATTTGAGGAACAAGAATAGCATGATAAGATGTTGTATTTAATTGGAAATGTTCTTTACTAGCAAACATTATGACATAGTAAAGTGGAGTTAATAATATAAATACTAATCCTAAAGCTATTCTCTTAAGCATACTTGGAATATACTTGTTGAAGAAACGATGTATTATTAGAAGATAAAATAGAATTAGAAATATAGCTACCATTGAATGTATTGAATTGTTATATACAAAGCAAGGTAGAAGTTGAGGTTGTTGATTTAGGCTAGAAAAACTATTATATCTTATTCCATGCCCACATGAATAGCCCACTATACAAATTAATAATGGTGTCAATCGTTGCAATGTCTTGACATTCTCCACTTGCTCTTCTGTAAAAGGTCCACCATATTTTTCTTTACCCAAGTCTAGTCGTGAAGGGTAATCTTCCTCCCAGTATGTCAAAGCGCTACGATTTTTAGGGTATTTGTTCTTTATTGCATAAGTGATTACATTAGCCATTAGTTTCATGGAATTCATAATATGAGGTGTAGTGTCTAACCAGTGTTTACAAAGACAATTACTGACAATGACTGCAGTCACAGCTATACCTGAAACTACATAAGACACAATGACAAACTGTTTGATTGAACATTGTCCAATTTCAATAATGGTATACACAATGTGAATACTCACTGAGTCCCAATAGATGATAGCACTGAATTTATCAGTTGAAGCACTTAGTATTTGATCAATGCTAAATTGAATAATATTAGACACAAAACTACTATATCCAATCATTTCTACTATGTATCCAGCAACATAGAGTATCATAAATGGCACTTTAAAATCTGTATAACTTTTAACTATAGCAGCAAAGCCTAAAAGTATCCAAGACAGAAAGCACAAATGTACACCAGTAATTAGAGTCTTATATCTGCCAAATCTTACATCAGCAAGTAAACCAAAGAAAAAGAATAAGAAAAAAATTAGACAATATCCAATATCAAAGAAAATAGAATGGCCATTTTCACCATCCACATGGCTGTCGATATAGGTAGTTGCTGCAAAGTATTGAAGTAGATTTATTTGAGCATACATCAAAGCATACCAGAGGATAAGAAGCCATACTGATCGATAGCTTACACATTGGAATCTTTTTTTGTTAGTAATTATTCTACTCATCTTGACTTTTTTTCATGTCACAAAACTGAATAACTATGAAGTGAGCGTTATCATAAATTGACTAAATATGTTGGCAGTTGTTTGTTTTTCTGGCTTAGATGTTTATATAGAATCTGTAAACTTTAATAATGGAAATACAAAGTTAAAATATAAGCTATGTTGTCTTTATAAATTGTATTGTTATTGTAACATTGAGTGTGCCAACAATATAATGGTAATGAATTATCTGATAATGAATTATCTGATAAAAGGCATAAAATAATGTGTACATTTTTGTCATTAAAAGAAATAAAATTCCTCCATCCAACATCCTCAGCATTGACCACCAACAATGCAAATGAACAATGGGATCAAGAATAAACTGTTTTGACATTTTTTACTTGCTCCTCTGAGAAAGGCCTGCCATATCTTTCTTTACCTATATTCGGTCTTGATGGATAATCCTCCTCCCAGTATGTTAAGTCACTACGATTCCCGGGATACTTGGACTCTCTAGCATAGTTATGTAGTTAGCAATCAACTTGATAGTGTTTGAAAAATGATGTGTAGTATCTAACCAGTGTTTAAAGAGGTTGTCTCTGATAATGACTCTATAGACACTGTCAGACTTGATAGCATTTAAGACAGACAAAATGTCTTGCCTGTTGATTAGACACTTCTCAATCTTAATAAACCACAAATTATTTAATTATTTATCTGCCATAATGGATCCTTTTATAACTAGTAACACTTGCAATAACCATAGGAAGTATTGTCAAAATAGAGAACAGAAAACAGCTATGTATGTATCATTGTTAAAATTGACTAGTTAGTTTAAGCAATCTATGTTTATTTATGTTGCATATATATATATATATATATATATATATATATATATATATATATATATATATAATTATTTGATACAAACTGAAAGTAAATATTGAGGTAGGAATTTTGTAAATATCATGCTGTTTTTATTCCTAACATACTATAAGAATGAATAGATATTTCTAACATACTATCAGATTGACATTTAGTCAATCTGATAGTATGTTATGAAGGAAATCAGTATAATGTTTACTTTACATATAAAGTAAACATAGTATGTTAGGAATGTTTATTCAATGTTATTGTATGTTAGCATTAGGAATAAAACATCAATCTGATAGTATGTTATAAAGGAAATCAGTATAATGTTTACTTTACATGTAAAGTAAACATAGTATGTTAGGAATGTTTATTCAATGTTATTGTATGTTAGCTATAGGGATAACAATAGCATAATGTTTACTTTCAGTTTGCATCAAATAATTTAATATATACATGCAGGATGTATAAACACAGTTGGCTAAATTAGCTAGCAATCTTCCTGTATATTCTCTTTAGTTATAGAAAGTATTTAGGCAGAACAAATTGAACAGTATAATATCAGATTTGGACTTCATTTAATGTTATCAAAACATCAAGAACAGACACATGTTCATCCACATTTCAAATACAAACTTATAATACTGCTATAATCAATGGATAGTACAGGTATGAAGTCATTATATATTTAATGTGTGTGTGTATACATTTTGCAGTAAGGGACCACTTTTACCAAAATATTTGATGTGATTTATGAAAATGGACAACTGTTAAAGCAACTCAAGAAACAGTTTTGTATACATACAGTTATAATATATGCACAACTGTTCGTGGTAACTGTATATATACATAACTGTTTTTTGAGGTGTTTTAACAGTGGTCTCTTTTCAATGTTCCATGGTTATAAGTTGTGGTTTTTTTATTGAATAACAATATGGTTATCCTTAAGTATGATCAATCCTCTTTTCACTTGTTTGGCAAAGGGTTATAGTACTTATTGTCATTTCTGGGCTTGTGGATACATTATTTATATCGTTATAAGCTTATGCTTAGGTTATTAGTGTGGAGCTGTTATTGCCAAGTATGTGAAACACTGATCTCAGTTGCAGATATAGTGTGAATAAAATAACTTAGCCCTAAAAGAATCATAAATGGTAGTTAAAAATTGAAGGACATCTTAAGAATAATAGCCAAACCTGCTATTATCCAAGATACAAACGATAAGTAAACACCAGTAATAATTGTCTTATATCTACCTGTCTTTACATCAACAAGTATTAAAATGATCAATGTACTGTTTGCCTAATACATCTTTTAGTTATAATTAGTTTATATAACAGAATGTGATAATGAGTAATAAGATTGTATGTGCAATATTGTAGTATTAGCAATGTTACTTATAATGTTAGAGTTATTCCTAGTTTTGGCATTGGTTTAAAGATCAACAGCCAGAATGAAAATATTATGTTTGCATAACCATGTAAAATGTACATAACGATAATCACATAATAATATAACAGCTGTGTATATTGAAATTAGTGATGAAATAATAACATACCCTTTTTTAAGGAAATGACTTAAAGTAAACTTTCAGTACCATGGACATACATGTTGTGCTTATAGAATGTAATAAATGATAGCACTTGATTGATTGCTATTAAATTGACCTATTAGATTGAAAACCACAATATCTAATGACTTCCATTATATTTATATTATATGTAAATTATTACCAGAAGCTAGACAAACTATCAATGTGATACCATTCCTATATCTGTACTTGTAGCATTCATATCAAAACATGTTTTATAATATTTTGGTAACTGCTTGCCACCATAATTATGACTTTTTATTGTAGAAACCAAAGTTATTTTGTTAATCTTCATACTGGCAATAATTGTCTTATATCTACCTGTCTTTACATCAGCAAGTAGACCAAAAAGAGGAAATAATAAGTAAAATAACCTATATCCAATATCAATGATAATATCATGATGGCCATGACTATGGCTCTTAGTAAAACTGATTAAACCAACTTCTTGTAACAAGTGTAAGTGAGCATACATCAAAGCATCCCAGAGAATTATCATTGCAGACCGATAACTGACATGTTGAAACTTTATCTTCGACATAAAAGAAGTGAACATCTTCACACTTTGCCAAATGGTAATTACTTGGTTGACTTGCGCGTACATAACAAGGTAAATTAGTGGGGGAGGAGTTTATTACTATTTATAGATATAGCATACTGAAACCATTTATTATGGTTTATGAATATTATCAAGCATTCTTTATATTTATCTGAGAGTTTGAAGTAAATTAAAGCATGCTTTTCTGAAGCCTTAAACTACATCGTATATAGCAACAAAATGATAAGTATATGCTCTTATAGATAGTATATATAATGTCATTATTGCCACAGTTTCAATGTTACAATTTCTTATGTCTCCTTTATTTCAGTGTGTAGTAATGTCACAGATATTATTATGACTTTGCAATTGTGTATATATGTATAAAATATCAAAACTTGAACTGTTTTGTCATTATGGTTGTGTATGCACATGAATATTTTATATAATGAGTTTATGTAACAAGATTTAATAATGTGTCAAACTATTTCACATAAATATTGTAGTAATAGTAATATTGAATAGAGTCAGGCCTAGATTTGGCATTGCGATAAAGATCAACTGCCAAACAGTATATTATAATGTTTTTACAACCATACAAAGTATATACGGTGATAATTACAAGAAATATAACAACTGCTTATATTGAAATTAGTAATAAATTAATAATATCCTCTGTTTGTTTACGGTATGATCAAAATTAAAGTTTCAGTTCCATTGACATCCACAAATCTATAATAATCCAATATATATGCTTAAGGATGACATAGTACAAGTTTGTCACTATAAAATTACCTCTTCTTCAATTACATTGTTTGGGTCAAATGACTGAATGACTATTCTTATCAGTGAATAGGTAGCCAATTCGATTTATACCCACTATATCAACTTCCAACGTCCTATAATGTCAACTCTCTAAATGATGGTAATTATTTGATTGACTTACTTGTGCACCAAATCTAAATTAGTTTGGAAGGACTTTGTTATTTTTCTAGATATGGAATACAATACATAGGTTATTAGTATTATCAATGTCATTTATATTTGTCTGAGAGCTTATTATGAGTTTGTAATCGTGTATATGCAAACTTCATTGTGTACAATCCATTCTGAGCTGTTCTGTCATTATTAATAGTGTATGTACATATGGTAGTCAGAATTAAACACTAATTAATGAATATTGATATTTAGTAGGAGGTCTGATATAGTATACCTCAAAAATCATATAGTTTGTGCAATGTTTAAATCTTTTGTACAAATAATATATGTAACATAAATTTGTTTATATGGGTATTGTAGTATTAGCAATATTGAATAGAGTTAGGCTTAGTTTTGTCATTGCAAATTTTTATTCTCATCAGTAAATAGTTGACAATTTAATTCATGACCACTATGTCAACTTCTTACCTCTTATAATGTCATCTCCAAAATGTCATCCATAATGCTTAGTTTAAATCAAGTTTTATGATACATTAGTCAATTACCACAGCTTTGTTTGAACTCTATATATGGCAATTCTGAATGAAAGATGTGCTCAACAAAATATAAAAGCATACATTGATTGTAAACTGTTTAGTTTTAATTAGTTTTGGAAGCCTATTTATTTAGCCACAATAACAATTATAATTACTCCCACCCTTCTATAATGTACAACACATGGCAGACAGGTGCTTTAATTGATAGCTTTTCTCAGTTTTTCCTAAATTAAATACAAAACTCTTGCTCTTGTCCATGTAATGATGATAAAGTTCATCTCGTCCCTCTTCTACATTAACTATATATATCTACCATCAATGAATACATAACAAGACAATACTAAGCAATGCAATTATACTCACAATCATGTCAGTCACTTTTTCAGTTTACTGAGTTCATGCAATCTATGAATTACTTACTTTCATCAGTTTAACTATGTTATTCATTCTTTAGTTATAGGCAGTATTAGTGTCCAGCAGAAGACATTGAATAGTATGCTGATGTAGTACGACTTGCTTGTCATTAAAATATTTAAAGATGGACACTTTGTCATCAGTCATAATTGCGTAATGATTCTACTATTAATGCCTATTACAGGTATGAAGAAATTATTGTATTTATTAGGTGTATGTATGTGTCAACACTATAATATAATATAGGCATAAGTATTGTTATGTATTGAATATTCACAACTAATTCTACATTTTATTAACTCTTTTCATACTTACTTAGACAAGGGTTACAGTACTTAGTTGATGTGTGTGTGTGTGTCTTGTCTGTGTGTGTCTTGTCTCTGTCTGTGTTTGGCTAGTTATGAATCTATGAATTGTATTTTGAACTGATATAAATTAGCAACAAACAGTGACTTTCTTACATAATATTTCTGTATGGTTAGAGTAGGACCAACGTTTGATTTAGAACTCTGAAATATACAGAAAAAGTATTCTCATTTTGATAAAGGAAAAGTTATTTTGGCATTACATTTTGAGTAAGAAAAAATCTATATATTCATTTATTTGTCAGACCGTAAGTTCTTGTACTTCTAACAATTTAAATTGTTTCTCCAATGTCTTAAGCAAAGTTTAAAAATAGTCTTTCGTAATGATTGACAAAAAGACACCTACATTATTTCTAGATTATTTCTAGACTTTTTTTCTTGATGATTGTCATGCAAATTGCCTCACATCCATATTGAGTTCACGTTGACACATTGTTTAATAGATGTTGTAAGTAAATTGGAAGCCTATTCAACATAAGATGTCAGCTCTCTATTTTAAGCTTCAAGTTTAATTAAGGTTACTGTTTTTTGTGAATGTAACCATCCACATAATTCTGAAAACAGAAATGGCCTTTTAAAGAATGAAAATAAGTGGCAAAATCTTTTAAATTCTTCTGACAATCTTATTAAACTGTTTATAATTAATTAAAAACTTTGATAATGACATTATTTTATCTGAAGCTATATTAGTTGCTTCTGTGTTATAATACCATTAAAGGAATAGTTGTGTCTTCAAAGAATCTTTGCATGTCACTTACAAAATTCAGACAATCATATCAAGGCAGGCCATGTCCTCTTATTAAGTATAGCTTGCTTGTGAGTAAAGCATATCAATTTTTCAGGAGTCTCTTCCCCTGTTGACAAGATATGCAATGATACAGTCAAAAAAACGATCCTTCAAACCATAAAATATTATGCAATGACTTAAGTCAAAGATGAATAGAATGCAAAGAGATATCTAAATTTTTATATGTATGAGCAACATTAATTTTCTTAAGAGTATAATATTAAACCTTCATCATACATAAATGCATATATGATGTACAATACAATTCGTTCTTTGTTTAACTGGACATATTGTAAAGATCAAACTGTATGAATGCCAATTTTTTGAGTCAGATCACGTTTAAATGCATTAAAAAGTAACAAATTGATATCTAAGATGCCTATTTATAATTTTTAAAAACTCACTGAATTGAAATTATGTCAAGTTACAAAAAGTACACAGATATTTGCTACAAAACTAAAACCTGATGACTTTAGAAATTATATGAATCAACAATCATCAATAAGCAATAACCACAAAAAAACAATATTAATATTTTTATACAAATGATACATAGAGGACAACAAATTAGTGTGAATCAGTGGATTCACATGACAGTCTCATGTCCCTCATAATAAATGTCATGATATAAAATCAATCTGTGGATTCCAATGTCATTGACAGTCCCATTTCTCTCCTGTACTCCACTTCCTGCTCTATATATCTCTCAAAATGTTCTTCAGCTATCAAATGTACATTAATTTCATTCTCTCTCACTCGTAACTTGTAGCGATAAGCTAGCACTTGGAACAAAATAAAAATTACTAAAACAATGATACACTTACATAAATAAAAGTATTCTTTGCGTGTAAATGGATAGTCAATCGCTCTATTTAGAGCAAATCCCAGTCCTGTTGATGCAAACCACAGTCCAATCATAAAGCCTCTCATCTCTTGTGGAGATTGAGCTATTGTGAACTCAAAAGATGTTGGGAAAATTAAAATATAAGAAATGGCTAGCAAAACTTGTGGAATAATTGACTCACACAAAGAACACTCTATCTTAAAATATTCCTTTAAGACTAACATAATCAGATGACTAACAAGAGTAGAAAGTGCAAATGCCAATCCTAAACCAACTCTTTTTAGCATACTTGGAATGTACTTACAAAAGCAAGGATATATAACAATCTGATAGAGGAGTAAGAGAAATGAAGTGACTAAAAAGTTTGCTGAATTGTTTAGCAAAAAACATGAAATATAGTCGGAGTTTTGCACAGTATGATAAGAGGCCATATTTTGTCTATTATCTTCAGCACAACAACCACCAACTATGCAAACAAACAGTGGGATTAACCGTAAAATAGTTTTGACATTTTCTACCTCATCTTCTGAGAATGGTCCACCATATTTTTCTTTACCTAAGTCTAATTGTGAAGGATAATTTTCTTCCCAATAGGTCAAGGCACTACGATTCTTTGGATACTTGTTCTTTCTGGCAAAATTGAGTACTTCAGCAATTATCTTCACAGGGTTAGTTCTGTGATGTGTAGTATCTAGCCAGTGTTTAAAGTAAAAATTACTAATAATAACTGTAGAAGCTGCCACACCTGATAGAATGTACAACACTACAGCCATCTTTGATTCATCAATCAGACAGTATCCAATACTAATAATACTATGCACTATTTGTGCACATAATAAGTCCCAATAGATAATAGCACTTAGCTCATCAGCTGAAGCTCCTACTGTTTGATCAATATTATATTGGACAATATTTGACTGAATACTGCAGTATCCAATAAATCCAAAAAGAAAAGATATTGAACGAAATGAGAAGTAAAGTGGTTTCAAAGAGAAGGACACATCAATGATTATTTCAAACCCACCTATTATCCAAGCCATAAATGACAGGTACACACCAGTAAAGATGGTTGTGTATCTTCCTAACTTTACATCAGCAAGTAGACCAAAGAATGGGAATGATAGGTATATTAGGCAAAACGTGATATCAGATAATATCTGATTTCCAAAATGGGTATCAAATTTGCTGATTGGCAAAATTGAAAAGACATGAATTGTCATAAAAGCCTTCCAGAAGATGATCAGTAGTACTGATCGAGAATAACCACATCGAAGTCTTCTTTTTGGTGATACACGACATGATGTTTTCATCTTTGGCTAACTTTATGACTATTTCTGTTCAGTTAGAGTATTATCTTATATGTTGAATCTGAGAATAGTTTTATTTGTAAATTTTGATATTTGCAGTTAAATTTCACATGAACTTGACGGAAAGATGTTATGCTTTAAGTAGCATTTTTGGTTTCACATCTTTACCATTCTAATAAAGTTGACAAAACATTTATGAAAATACAAATGCTCAAATTATAAATTAAAGTAAGTATATCACTTTTATTTTTAAATATTGTATTCGCTGACAGCAATCGATCAAAGAGGTACAATACACTTCACAACACAATTTAGCATGAATAGAATTGTACACACAGAATAACATCTCAGAGAGAGAGAAAGAGAGAGAGAGAGAGAGAGAGAGAGAGAGAGAGAGAGAGAGAGAGAGAGAGAAATGCAGGTCAAATTTGTTGAGCTCCTTGAGGTAATGACAATCCATTGCATGTGTTTTAAAAGGATTAACTCTCTTAAATATCAATATTGGCAATATCAACTTGAAGTAGTGTTGTTCCAATTTTTTTGTAGTAGATTTATTGTCGAGAATAAACCAATTTTTGGTTGTAGTGCTGATACACCTCCTTTGCAGTAAGCGTTTTAGTCAAGTAAGTTCAACAATAATTCAAAAGGTTTGTGTCATTATTTAACTTGGCTAACACTCATACAAAATGAAAATAAAAATATAATTCAAGTTTACAAAGCTATGATTGTTGACTCTAATTAAGTGGAAGTTGACATCAGTAACAATGTTATATTTGTTTTTTTATGATGCTGAGTTTGTAGAATCAACCGAAAGTCCTAATTCTCTTCTGTATTCAATTTCTTGGTCTATATATCTTTCATGATGCTCTTCGGCTATCCATTGTATGTTAACTTCATTCTCTCTCACTCGTAACCTATACCGTTTAGCTAGTATTAAGAACACTATTAATATGATGAGAATAATCACACATTTGAATATATAATAATAAAGATTTTGGCAGATAATGTCTTCTTCACATTTGAATGGATACCTTCCATTAATACTGAAAATATAACCAACTCCAAATGCAGCATACCACAGACCAACCATGAACCCTCGCATTTCATGTGGAGACTGAGCTATTGTAAACTCCAAAGATGTCGGAAATATCAAAGCAAATGTTATACCACTCAATATTTCAGGAACAATGACAGTTTTATATGAAGTAGTGTTTAATTTATAGTGTTCTTTACAAGCAAACATGATGACGTAGGATAATGAAGTCAACAAAGCAAACACCAGGCCCAGACCAATTCTTTTAAGCATACTTGGTATGTATTTGTAGAAAAATGGCCGTATCATCATTAGATAAATTAATATAAGAATTGAGGCAATTATTGAAGGCAATGAGCTATTAAATACAAGGCATTGTAAATATTTAAGTTGTTGGTTTAATGACAAACTATTCCATAAGAACTCATGTGAACAACATAAACCCACTATGCAAAGAAGTAATGGTGTCAAATGTAGTACTGTTTTCACGTTCTCTACTTGCTCCTCTGAAAATGGTCCACCATACTTTTCTTTACCCAAGTCTAGCCGTGAAGGATAATCCTCTTCCCAGTATGTGAAGGCACTACGACTTCTTGGATACTTGTTCTTCCAGGCATAGATGAATACCTTAATAATCAATCTGACAGGATTAATGATATGAGTCATAGTATCCAACCATTTTTTAAAAAGAGTGTTACTTATGATCACTATAGACACAACAAACCCTGATATTATATAGAAAACTATTGCAAACTCTTTAATAAAACAATGTCCAATTTCGATAGTGACATAAATTATTGGCATACTAACAAAGTCCCAATAAATAAAAGCACTAAGTTCATCTGCTGAAGCTCCAATTAACTGATCAATACCAAATTGGACAATATTAGACCGAACAATGCTGTACCCAAGTAGTTGTAAAATATAACCAAACCCTAACAGTACCAAAAAGGGCTTATTTAAATTTAAATATGTCTTAACAATGACACTCAAGCCTGCTATTATCCATGATAGAAATGACAAATAAACACCAGTAATGATAGTTTTATATCTACCTGTCTTTACATCCGTAATTAAACCAATGAGCGGAAATAAGAAATAAATTGAACAATAGTTGATATCGAAGAGTATATAGTGAGCATATTCTTGATGTACATGGATCTTAACATAACTTGTTGCTGTAAAGTATCGAAATAAATTTAAATGAGCATACATCAAAGCATCCCAGAGAATGACTAATATTGCTGATCGATAAAATACACATTGGATCTTGCATTTACTAGTAATTAACTTCTTCATCTTGGTCATATGATCTGGTTAGTCTTTTCTTGCATAAGTCTTCTGTACACAATGAATGTTTTTCAGTAGACGTCAGAAGTCAGTTGATAAGTTTTCATACTTCAGTGCTAGGTTGATTCAATAGGTATCTATTGTTTGTGTTTCCTTCATAAATGTTTACACAAATTGTATTGGTGTTTACTATTGACATGAAAAAGAGACACAATAAACCTTCCTTATAAAGGTACTTTTGTATGTACATGTATATATGTTTAACAGTATTGTAAAGACACTTCACTAACACATAGTCTATCAATAGCAGTTTTATGATTAAGTTTACTATTATTGTAGTGACAACATATACATAATTTGATCTATCACTCTCTAAATTATGACTGAAAATGACCTGTTGACTATTAGGAGATGTGACACAAGACCTAGATATTTATAATTAAATTGTGAGTTAATTTGCTTTAACATGACCATTGCTTTTTTTAGAGTTTTATGTAACCTTTAGATTTGTATTCATATCAAATATACATAGTCTGTGAGTTGTAACTGTAAATGTATGTTATATCAAAATTCGTAAAGAAGATAGTGCAGAGAGCTTATGTCAACAATGCATATCTTTTGTGTATTCTGGTGCCTAATGTAACTTTCCATAGTAATTTATATGAAAGTACTTAGAATTAAGCTATTGCTGATTATCATATCAAATTTTCTATACATTTAATAAATAGGAAGTAGAGAATTGATCTGCATAGTTGTAGTTTTATTCAATAGAACTATTGATGTTCGAGTAGTACATAAGATGAACTTTATAGTCACTGATTTCCTTGAAATTGTCAAGTTTCCAGTAATATGACATAGTCAGTTGAATCAATAAAACAAAGACCAACCCCAGACCAATTCTTTAAAGCATACTCAGAATACATTTATAGAAAAATGGATACAAAATCAGTTAATAGATTAAGAGAAAATGTAAAGAAATTAGTAAGTGAACAGATCCATTCAGTACAAAGCATGGCAAAAATCATTAAACTAGACTCAATATTCCATCTCATGTTCTCTGAACAAAACAAGACTACTTACTATACAAACATACAAAAGTGTCAGTTGTAGGATTGTTTGATATTTTTTAGCTGGTCTTCCATGTAAGGGCTACCATATTTCTCTTTTCCTATATAAGTCTAGTCATGAAGGATAATCTTTCTCCCAATATGTCAAGGCACTATGATTTCTAGAGTACTTGATATTGTCATGTGATATCTTCTAGACCAAATTAAGACAATAAACAATATAGGACAGTGTTTTAAAAATGAAAAAATACTAAAAAACGAAATCAAAATGAACAAGTCAAGATATCATGTTTAAACATCTGCAGTTCATATAAACAATACAATTAAATATACAAAAGAAAACCCACATACTTGTATATAATTGAAAGAGAGATATTTATAAAAATATGTCAGTCAGTACTATTAAATGAGGGTCCCAATTCATTGTTACGTTCTTCCTGGTCCATATATCTCTCATAATGTTCCTCAGTTATTAAATGTACATTGATTTCATTTTCTCTCACACGTAACTTGTAACGCTTAGCAAGTACCAGATACACTATCAGTATAATAAGAATAATCACACTCTTAGCTATGAAATAATTAATACTTTTGCATGTCATCACTTTTTCACATGAAAATAGATATTTGCTGTTAATAATGATAACGTAACCAACACCACGTGCTGCAAACCATAGTCCAACCATCAAACCTCACATTTCATGTGGAGACTGAGCTATTATAAATGCTAAAGATGTTGGGAAAATCAAAGCTAATGCTATTCCATAGAAACGTTGAGATACAATAGTAAACTTGTATGAGGTCGTTTCAAAAATAAGATGGTCTTTGCAAGCAAGCATTATGACAGAAAATATTGTTGTAAATAATGAGAAAACCAATCCAACTCCAATTCTTTTGAGCATACTTGGAATGTAATTTTGAAAATAAGGGTGAATAATTGACTGATAGAAGAGAATTAAAAGTGATGCTACTAAAGCATGTAAAGCATCTTTGAACATAAAGCAATCAAAGAAAGACAGCTCTTCATCTGATTTATAGTAACGGATTTCAGCCCCCCTGCCCCACCTTTCCTACACTTATGACCAAGGAACATTACATAGGATACTTTGACAAAATCTCTGATTGAACATTACCCAAAGCCAATGATGAGATTCACTATTGGGATGCTTACAGTGTACCTGTAAACAATAGCACTTACTTCATCTGCTGAAGCTCCAATTGTTTGATCAAAAATTAAATGGAGAATATTGGATCATAAACAGGAATAGCCAATAAATTATACAAAGTAGCTAAAACCCAAAAGTAACACAAATGGCAAGTCAATATCTGAGTAAATATTAGCAACAAGAGCAAAACCATCAATTATTGAAGATACAAGGGGCGTATAAATACCAGCAATAATAATTTTATATCTGCCTGTCTTTTCATCAGCAAAAAGACCAAAGAGAGGAAGCATGAAGAATGTTAAACAATATAATGAATCAAAAAGAATACTAAAATATTTTGTTTGTAGAATATTGTTATTAATGTAGCTAGAGGACAAAAAGTAACATATTAAATATAAATGAGCATACATCAAAGCATTCCGTGATGAATGGAGAGCTTACACATTGAATTTTGCTTTTGTTCATCTTGCTATTCCTTTGAGTCATTAGCTAACAAGTATTTTTTAGGTCTTATATTGTAATTCTATCACTAGAAACTGACTGATACATTGTCTGATGATGACACTTGTTTGCTTTTTGATCTTGATGTTTATATTAAATCCATAAAGTTCAGGAAGGAAATTGAAATATAAAATATGTCAGCAAAAACATTTATATTTCCGACATTGATGTTTACATTAAAAAATTACCTTTCGGCAGAAATAATTGGAATCACAACTTCAAAGTCTGTCTGAATATCATTTCTTAAGAGTGTATATGCTATGCTCCTTATGTAAAGGTTGGGTAAATTTTTTTATTACAATTAAACATTTAATAATATTCCTAAATGTGTTTATAGCAGAATAATTTCATAACTTGAGAAAGTTACATTAATTGTAAAGTCTTAACTTTTATATAAGGCATATTGTCAGGCAAGACAATTTTGTTGCAATAAAGAAGTCATTGATTAAACTCCTTAAATTAAAGATACGTAAACAATATTGTAACACAGCAACGTATACATCTACTAAAGTTGCAGTCACTAAATAAATCCATTTTTGCAATATCTTTTGCTTTGATTTTGTGGCTTTACAACAATTCTTTAATATAAACAACAAACTTGTTAATGTAAGTTTATACTACATAAGGAAACATTAAAAATTGACTTTAAAATATCATGCCTTATCAATCTTAAGAGTGTATATGCTATGCTCCTTATGTATTCCAATATTAAAATATTTCTTTTTAAGCTCCTAACACTTACAAAAGCAAGACTACTAATTTAAATTAATATTAGATATACACTCAAATATAGTTAGTTGACAAATTAAACGTATGACATATGAGACCGAAGGTAATTACTTTGATGATGATATTATATATATATCAAAATAAGTAACTTGAGTTGCTTATAAGAACACTAAATGGTAAATAGTTTTTAATTAACATTCAAGTCACAGAGTGGTTTTAAATAAAGGTGTGTGTGCCGTGAATTTGTGACAGTGGCCCTATAAAGGTTGGGTAAATTTTTTTATTACAATTAAACATTTAATAATATTCCTAAATGTGTTTATAGCAGAATAATTTCATAACTTGAGAAAGTTACATTAATTGTAAAGTCTTAACCTTTATATAAGGCATATTGTCAGGCAAGACAATTTTGTTGCAATAAAGAAGTCATTGATTAAACTCCTTAAATTAAAGATACGTAAACAATATTGTAACACAGCAACGTATACATCTACTAAAGTTGCAGTCACTAAATAAATCCATTTTTGCAATATCTTTTGCTTTGATTTTGTGGCTTTACAACAATTCTTTAATATAAACAACAAACTTGTTAATGTAAGTTTATACTACATAAGGAAACATTAAAAATTGACTTTAAAATATCATGCCTTATCAATCATCAGTATTGTTGGAGAGGTCATCAATTTCTGGGACCTGTCTTATCAGTTGTCGCTCTGTATACTCCTCAATAATAGCTTGACGATTGATATCAGAGTGTTCTTCTCTTTGACGATATTTGTAACAACGAGACATCATGATATAAGAAATGAAAGATGCTAAGGTCAAAATTGTGTTCACAATGTACAGCCAGTAGTGGCAGCGTATATCTGACAATGTTAAATCTAATGTTAGTTTGATAGCGACTCCTAGTGACTGGTAGGCATACCATAATCCAATGAGAAGGCCTCGCATACTGCATGGAGCCTGAGCTAATATAAATTCCAATGTAGTTAGAAATACCAGTAAGTAACCTAACCCATATAGTGATTGAGCAATAACGAACAATGAAATTATTGCTTTTTTTCCTTCCATATTATCTGTTTTACTAGCATCAAAACATTGTACATCTTTGCTCATTTGTATGTGATTAAACAACACAGCAATGAAGGCAGTGTTGACAGCAGATCCTAAAATAATAAGTAAAATTCCAGTCCCCATTTTTTTTATCATAGTGGGACAAAATCGAAGACATAAACATGGCCGAAGTAGACACATATACACTGGAATACCAACTATGATAGCAAAATGGACAACCAAAAATGAGACTTCAGTTCCCATTGCTGCCCTAAAAGCATTATCAGATGATTTCTCTAATTCATTACTATATGGTAGTTGCGGTATGTAGTGGGCAAATAATATTCCAGGTAGTCCATTTGTACCTAAAAATATAAATAGACCAAATAATGTCAATAACATTAAGAAAATACGTCCAAACGTTTTAACATCCTCTACTTCTTCAGTTGTAAACGGTCCACCATATCTTTCTTTACCAAGGTCTAATCTGGATGGAGGCAAATCTCCATAAGTGAAGGCACTACGTCTAACTGGTTGTTTATGTCTTCTACCAAAGTCAATAACTTTAATAATCAATTTAACTGGATTAGTGTGTCCTACAGGCTCAGTAAATAAATGATTACGACAGCAGCAAATCATGATTAAAGCCAACACTGAGAAAACAAAAGCAGAAACTGATTGTAATATAGCCCAATACACTATGTATCCATAATTTACATAGATTAACCAGGGTAGAATAAACATTAGAAGGTATTGAAGAATAAACAAAGTCCAGACATACCAATGAACAAATTTACTGAACTCATCATTGTTGGCAAACTGTAACTGATCTGTTCCAAACTGGATAGCATTTGCTTCAAATATACTAAGTCCAAAAAGATAGATTACAAATCCAATGAAAAAAGGGACAATAGAATCATAGCGTTTGACAACATCAAAGTAGTCAAAATGTTTATTGGCTTGTGATTTGTTTTGGTTGAATATTTCAATACTTCCAATGGTGACAAATATTACAATACCTGTCAGTCCAATCACTGCTAATACAGTACCTGCTATCATGACTTTAAATCGAGTTGTTAGTGTTTCAGCTAATAGACCCGACAGAGGATAAAGAAGAAAAGTCATAATTTTTACAAATAGTAAAGAAATAAAAGCATACTTAACAGGGTGATTGCTAGTGGCAGCAAACTCCATCAAATTTACAAGAAGAACATATAGTCCCAGAGAGTGTAGTAGAGCTGACCACAGTAATACTAAAAGGGCTCCTTTGTAGGGAATACAACAGATGGTACGATATTTTTTCACATATCTTGTCAGTATGCTTCTATAATGGCCGTGGTTTGTAAGCAACAATAACTCCTCCATTCTGAACATCAATGTTGTATTGTGGTTTTGTCATCGAAGGGCGTCGACATAAAAGAAGTGAACATCTTCACACTTGGCCCAATGGTAATTACTTGGTTGACTTGCGCGTACATAACAAGGTAATTAGTGGGGGAGGAGTTTATTACTATTTATAGATATAGCATACTGAAACCATTTATTATGGTTTATGAATATTATCAAGCATTCTATATATTTATTTTTATATTTATTTATATTATTTATTGCAACATTGAGTGTGCCAACAATATCTTGTGACTTAAAATATATGCTTAAAATACTATAAAATCTTGAAAATACTACAACAGTACATTATCTTGTTATGTTGTGTCTTGTATTAGGAAATTTGATTTAATACTAATGATTATTTAAATTGACAGATCTATATAATTTTGACAATAAGAATGTTAAATTTATATAAAACCACTGTAACTGTAAATACAAGTGCTTTCATTTATTGTTCAAGTTAGTTATCAGGCATGGTACTTACTGATCAGGTTGTAGTAGCAATGTCCATAGTTTGATTGAATCTCCTGTATAATGGAAAATAGCCCATTTCGAAGTGATATTGGTTGTAAGTAGTACTTTTGGGAGTGTGGTCCATTAACATTGCAAACAATGAATCTCTTTTTTAATATGACAGATACAGAGAAATGGTGGTATCATAAATTTTAGATATGTAAGAGGTTTAACAATCCATAAAATGGGTTTATATATAATATTGTAGTATTAGCAATATTCAAAAGAAATAGACCTAGATTTGGCATTGCTGTAATGATCAACAGCCAAGTGGTAAATTATTTTGTTGGTGTATCCATACAACTGTGTGTATTGAAGGTAGTGATAACTTTATTTAGAGATAGTTATATAAATTATAAATATTGATAATATTATATAAGTATACGTGCATAATATCCCCTTTGTTGTTTTAATATATAACCTAAAGAAAACTTTCACTTCACAGTTGCTAATTTGTCAACTATCGCTAATATCTTAATGTGAGACATAAAAGCACATCACTACGACAATTTTAAAATATATTATACATATAAAAATTTATGATAGAACATTAGACCTTATGTACACATGTATATATGTTTAACAGTATTGTAAAGACACTTCACTAACACATAGTCTATCATTAGCAGTTTTATGATTATGTTTACTATTATTGTAGTGACAACATATACACAATTTGATCTATCACTCTCTAAATTATAGACTGAAAATGACCTGTTGACTATTAGGAGATGTGACACAAGACCTACATATTTATAATTAAAGTGTGACTTAATTTGCTTTAACATGACCATTACTTTTTAGAGTTTTATGTAACCTTTAGATTTGTATTCATATCAAATATACATAGTCTGTGAGTTGTAACTGTAAATGTATGTTATATCAAAATTCATAAAGAAGATAGTGCAAACAGCTTATGTCAACAATGCATGAGAGCTTATGTCAACAATGCATATCTTTTGTGTATTCTGGTGCCTAATGTAACTTTCCATAGTAATTTATATGAAAGTACTTAGAATTAAGCTATTGCTGATTATCATATCAAATTCTTTATACATTTAATAAATAGGAAGTAGAGAATTGATCTGCATAGCTATGGCAGTTTTACTCAATAGAACTATTGATGTTCGAGTAGTACATAAGATGAACTTTATAGTCACTGATTTCATTGAAGTTGTCAAGTTTCCAGTAGTATGACATAGTACAGTGGAATCAATAAAACAAAGACCAACCCCAGACCAATTCTTTAAAGCATACTCGGAATACATTTATGGGAAAATGGATACAAAATCAGTAGATAGATTAAGAGAAAATGTAAAGAAATTAGTAAGTAAACAGATCCATTCAGTACAAAGCATGGCAAAAATGATTAAACTAGACACAATATTCCATCTCATGTTCTCTGAACAAAACAAGACTACTTACTATACAAACATACAAAAGTGTCAGTTGTAGCACTATTTGACATTTTTTACCTGGTCTTCCATGTAAGGGCCACCATATTTCTCTTTTCCTATATAAGTCTAGTCGATTCTAAGTACTTTCATATAAATTACTATGGAAAGTTACATTAGGCACCAGAATACACAAAAGATATGCATTGTTGACATAAGCTCTCATGCATTGTTGACATAAGCTCTCTGCACTATCTTCTTTACGAATTTTGATATAACATACATTTACAGTTACAACTCACAGACTATGTATATTTGATATGAATACAGATCTAAAGGTTACATAAAACTCTAAAAAAGTAATGGTCATGTTAAAGCAAATCAATTCACACTTTAATTATAAATATGTAGGTCTTGTGTCACATCTCCTAATAGTCAACAGGTCATTTTCAGTCATAATTTAGAGAGTGATAGATCAAATTGTGTATATGTTGTCACTACAATAATAGTAAACATAATTATAAAACTGCTAATGATAGACTATGTGTTAGTGAAGTGTCTTTACAATACTGTTAAACATATATACATGTACATACAAAAGTACCTTTATAAGGAAGGTTTATTGTGTCTCTTTTTCATGTCAATAGTAAACACCAATACAATTTATGTAAACATTTATGAAGGAAACACAAACAATAGATACCTATTGAATCAACCTAGCACTGAAGTATGAAAACTTATCAACTGACTTCTGACGTCTACTGAAAAACATTCATTGTGTACAGAAGACTTATGCAAGAAAAGACTAACCAGATCATATGACCAAGATGAAGAAGTTAATTACTAGTAAATGCAAGATCCAATGTGTATTTTATCGATCAGCAATATTAGTCATTCTCTGCGATGCTTTGATGTATGCTCATTTAAATTTATTTCGATACTTTACAGCAACAAGTTATGTTAAGATCCATGTACATCAAGAATATGCTCACTATATACTCTTCGATATCAACTATTGTTCAATTTATTTCTTATTTCCGCTCATTGGTTTAATTACGGATGTAAAGACAGGTAGATATAAAACTATCATTACTGGTGTTTATTTGTCATTTCTATCATGGATAATAGCAGGCTTGAGTGTCATTGTTAAGACATATTTAAATTTAGATAAGCCCTTTTTGGTACTGTTAGGGTTTGGTTATATTTTACAACTACTTGGGTACAGCAGTGTGCGGTCTAATATTGTCCAGTTTGGTATTGATCAGTTAATTGGAGCTTCAGCAGATGAACTTAGTGCTTTTATTTATTGGGACTTTATTAGTATGCCAATAATTTATGTCACTATCGAAATTGGACATTGTTTTATTAAAGAGTTTGCAATAGTTTTCTATATAATATCAGGGTTTGTTGTGTCTATATTCATAATAAGTAACACTCTTTTTAAAAAATGGTTGGATACTATGACTCATATCATTAATCCTGTCAGATTGATTATTAAGGTATTCATCTATGCCTGGAAGAACAAGTATCCAAGAAGTCGTGGTGCCTTCACATACTGGGAAGAGGATTATCCTTCACGGCTAGACTTGGGTAAAGAAAAGTATGGTGGACCATTTTCAGAGGAGCAAGTAGAGAACGTGAAAACAGTACTACATTTGACACCATTACTTCTTTGCATAGTGGGTTTATGTTGTTCACATGAGTTCTTATGGAATAGTTTGTCATTAAACCAACAACTTAAATATTTACAATGCTTTGTATTTAATAGCTCATTGCCTTCAATAATTGCCTCAATTCTTATATTAATTTATCTAATGATGATACGTCCATTTTTCTACAAATACATACCAAGTATGCTTAAAAGAATTGGTCTGGGCCTGGTGTTTGCTTTGTTGACTTCATTATCCTATATCATCATGTTTGCTTGCAAAGAACATTATAAATTAAACACTACTTCATATAAAACTGTCGTTGTTCCTGAAATATTGAGTGGTATAACGTTTGCTTTGATATTTCCAACATCTTTGGAGTTTACAATAGCTCAGTCTCCACATGAAATGCGAGGGTTCATGGTTGGTCTGTGGTATGCTGCATTTGGAGTTGGTTATATTTTCAGTATTAATGGAAGGTATCCATTCAAATGTGAAGAAGACATTATCTGCCAAAATCTTTATTATTATATATTCAAATGTGTGATTATTCTCATCATATTAATAGTGTTCTTAATACTAGCTAAACGGTATAGGTTACGAGTGAGAGAGAATGAAGTTAACATACAATGGATAGCTGAAGAGCATCATGAAAGATATATAGACCAAGAAATTGAATACAGAAGAGAATTAGGACTTTCGCTTGATTCTACAAACTCAGCATCATAAAAAAACAAATATAACATTGTTACTGATGTCAACTTCCACTTAATTAGAGTCAACAATCATAGCTTTGTAAACTTGAATTATACATATTTTTTCATTTTGTATGAGTGTTAGCCAAGTCAAATAATGACACAAACGTTTTTAATTATTGTTGAACTTATTTAACTAAAATGCTTACTGCAAAGAAGCTGTATCAGCACTACAACCAAAAGTTGGTTTATTCTTGACAATAAATCTGTGAACACCTACTACCAAAAAATTGGAACAACACTATTTCAAGTTGATATTGCCAATATTGATATTTAAAAGAGTTAATCCATTTAAAACACATGCAATGGATTGTCATTACTTCAAGGAGCTTAACAAATTTGACCAGTATATCTCTCTCTCATCCTCTCTCTCTCTCTCTCTCTCTCTCTCTCTCTCTGAGATGTTATTCTGTGTGTACACTTCTATTCATGCTAAATTGTGTTGTGAATTGTATTGTACCTCTTTGATCATTTGCTGTCAGTGAATAGAATATTTAAAAATAAAAGTGATATACTTGACTTTAATTTATAATTTGTGTTTTTGTATTTTCATAAATGTTTTGTCAACTTTTATTAGAATGGTAAAGATGTGAAACCAAAAATGCTACTTAAAGCATAACATCTTTCCGTCAAGTTCATGTGAAATTTAACTGCAAATATTAAAATTTACAAATAAAACTATTCTCAGATTCGACATATAAGATAATACTCTAACTGAACAGAAATAGTCATAAAGTTAGCCAAAGATGACAACATCATGTCGTGTATCACCAAAAAGAAGACTTCGATGTGGTTATTCTCGATCAGTACTACTGATCATCTTCTGGAAGGCTTTTATGACAATTCATGTCTTTTCAATTTTGCCAATCAGCAAATTTGACACCCATTTTGGAAATCAGATATTATCTGATATCACGTTTTGCCTAATATACCTATCATTCCCATTCTTTGGTCTACTTGCTGATGTAAAGTTAGGAAGATACACAACCATCTTTACTGGTGTGTACCTGTCATTTATGGCTTGGTTAATAGGTGGGTTTGAAATAATCATTGATGTGTCCTTCTCTTTGAAACCACTTTACTTCTCATTTCGTTCAATATCTTTTCTTTTTGGATTTATTGGATACTGCAGTATTCAGTCAAATATTGTCCAATATAATATTGATCAAACAGTAGGAGCTTCAGCTGATGAGCTAAGTGCTATTATCTATTGGGACTTATTATGTGCACAAATAGTGCACAGTATTATTAGTATTGGATGCTGTCTGATTGATGAATCAAAGATGGCTGTAGTGTTGTACATTCTATCAGGTGTGGCAGCTTCTACAGTTATTATTAGTAATTTTTACTTTAAACACTGGCTAGATACTACACATCACAGAACTAACCCTGTGAAGATAATTGCTGAAGTACTCAATTTTGCCAGAAAGAACAAGTATCCAAAGAATCGTAGTGCCTTGACCTATTGGGAAGAAAATTATCCTTCACGATTAGACTTAGGTAAAGAAAAATATGGTGGACCATTCTCAGAAGATGAGGTAGAAAATGTCAAAACTATTTTACGGTTAATCCCACTGTTTGTTTGCATAGTTGGTGGTCGTTGTGCTGAAGATAATAGACAAAATATGGCCTCTTATCATACTGTGCAAAACACCGACTATATTTCATGTTTTTTGCTAAACAATTCAGCAAACTTTTTAGTCACTTCATTTCTCTTACTCCTCTATCAGATTGTTATATATCCTTGCTTTTGTAAGTACATTCCAAGTATGCTAAAAAGAGTTGGTTTAGGATTGGGATTTGCACTTTCTACTCTTGTTAGTCATCTGATTATGTTAGTCTTAAAGGAATATTTTAAGATAGAGTGTTCTTTGTGTGAGTCAATTATTCCACAAGTTTTGCTAGCCATTTCTTATATTTTAATTTTCCCAACATCTTTTGAGTTCACAATAGCTCAATCTCCACAAGAGATGAGAGGCTTTATGATTGGACTGTGGTTTGCATCAACAGGACTGGGATTTGCTCTAAATAGAGCGATTGACTATCCATTTACACGCAAAGAATACTTTTATTTATGCAAGTGTATCATTGTTTTAGTAATTTTTATTTTGTTCCAAGTGCTAGCTTATCGTTACAAGTTACGAGTGAGAGAGAATGAAATTAATGTACATTTGATAGCTGAAGAACATTATGAGAGATATATAGAGCAGGAAGTGGAGTATAGGAGGGACATGGGACTGTCATATGAATCCACTGATTCACACTGATTTGTTGTCCTCTATGTATCATTTGTATACAAATATTAATATTGTTTTTTTGTGGTTATTGCTTATTGATGATTGTTGATTCATATAATTTCTAAAGTCATCAGGTTTTAGTTTTGTAGCAAATATCTGAGTACTTTTTGTAACTTGACATAATTTCAATTCAGTGAGTTTTTAAAAATTATAAATAGGCATCTTAGATATCAATTTGTTACTTTTTAATGCATTTAAACGTGATCTGACTCAAAAAATTGGCATTCATACAGTTTGATCTTTACAATATGTCCAGTTAAACAAAGAACGAATTGTATTGTACATCATATATGCATTTATGTATGATGAAGGTTTAATATTATACTCTTAAGAAAATTAATGTTGCTCATACATATAAAAATTTAGATATCTCTTTGCATTCTATTCATCTTTGACTTAAGTCATTGCATAATATTTTATGGTTTGAAGGATCGTTTTTTTGACTGTATCATTGCATATCTTGTCAACAGGGGAAGAGACTCCTGAAAAATTGATATGCTTTACTCACAAGCAAGCTATATTTAATAAGAGGGCATGGCCTGCCTTGATATGATTGTCTGAATTTTGTAAGTGACATGCAAAGATTCTTTGAAGACACAACTATTCCTTTAATGGTATTATAACACAGAAGCAACTAATATAGCTTCAAATAAAATAATGTCATTATCAAAGTTTTTAATTAATTATAAACAGTTTAATAAGATTGTCAGAAGAATTTAAAAGATTTTGCCACTTATTTTCATTCTTTAAAAGGGCATTTCTGTTTTCAGAATTATGTGGATGGTTACATTCACAACAAACAGTAACCTTAATTAAACTTCAAGCTTAAAATAGAGAGCTGACATCTTATGTTGAATAGGCTTCCAATTTACTTACAACATTTATTAAACAATGTGTCAACGTGATCTCAATATGGCTGTGAGGCAATTTGCATGACAATCATCAAGAAAAAAAGTCTAGAAATAATCTAGAAATAATCTAGGTGTCTTTTTGTCAATCATTATGAAAGACTATTTTTAAACTTTGCTTAAGACATTGGAGAAACAATTTAAATTGTTAGAAGTACAAGAACTTACGGTCTGACAAATAAATGAATATATAGATTTTTTCTTACTCAAAATGTAACGCCAAAATAACTTTTCCTTTATCAAAATGAGAATACTTTTTCTGTATATTTCAGAGTTCTAAATCAAAAGTTGGTCCTACTCTAACCATACAGAAATATTATGTAAGAAAGTCACTATTTGTTGCTAATTTATATCAGTTCAAAATACAATTCATAGATTCATAACTAGCCAAACACAGACAGAGACAAGACACACACAGACAAGACACACACACACACATCAACTAAGTACTGTAATCCTTGTCCAAGTAAGTATGAAAAGAGTTAATAAAATGTAGAATTAGTTGTGAATATTCAATACATAACAATACTTGTGCCTATATTATATTATAGTGTTGACACATACATACACGTAATAAATACAATAATTTCTTCATACCTGTAATAGGCATTAATAGTAGAGTCATTACGCAATTATGACTGATGACAAAGTGTCCATCTTTAAATATTTAAATGACAAGCAAGTCGTACTACATCAGCATACTATTCAATTTCTTCTGCTGGACACTAATACTGCCTATAACTAAAGAATGAATAACATAGTTAACTGATGAAAGTAAGTAATTCATAGATTGCATGAACTCAGTAAACTGAAAAAGTGACTGACATGATTGTGAGTATAATTGCATTGCTTAGTATTGTCTTGTTATGTATTCATTGATGGTAGATATATATATAGTTAATGTAGAAGAGGGAGGAGATGAACTTTATCATCATTACATGTACAAGAGCAAAAGAGTTTGTATTTAATTTAGGAAAAACCGAGAAAAGCTATCAATTAAAGCACCTGTCTGCTATGTGTTGTACATTATAGAAGGGTGGGAGTAATTATAATTGTTATTGTGGCTACTTCCAAAACTAATTAAAACTAAACAGTTTACAATCAATGTATGCTTTTATATTTTGTTGAGCACATCTTTCATTCAGAATTGCCATATATAGAGTTCAAACCAAGCTGTAGTAATTGACTAATGTATCATAAAACTAGATTTAAACTAAGCATTATGAATGACATTTTGGAGATGACATTATAAGAAGTAAGAAGTTGACATAGTGGGCATGAATTAAATTGTCAACCTATTTACTGATTAGAATAGTTACTCAGGCATCTGTCCAGGTTCAGGGTGTGGTACATATCACTTAGTGTGTAAAGGTCTAATTTTCTAATCTTATATTTACATATGTCCAATCTAATTAAAGAAAAGGTAATTTTATCGTGACAACTGTATGCATGACTATGTCTAACCTTAAACAAACACCAATATTATCATTTAATTACTAATATGAACTATTCAATACATATAGATGCTGTATTATTCTGTAATTAACATTATGTATAATTTGCATGGTATAAAAACAAAATAATTTACTGTTTGAGTGTTGATCATTGTTGCAATGACAAAACTAAGCCTAACTCTATTCAATATTGCTAATACTACAATACCCATATAAACAAATTTATGTTACATATATTATTTGTACAAAAGATTTAAACATTGCACAAACTATATGATTTTTGAGGTATATTATACCAGACCTCCTACTAAATATCAATATTTATTAATTAGTGTTTAATTCTGACTACCATATGTACATACACTATTAATAATGACAGAACAGCTCAGAATGGATTGTACACAATGAAGTTTCCATATACATGATTACAAACTCATAATAAGCTCTCAGACAAATATAAATGACATTGATAATACTAATAACCTATGTATTGTATTCCATATCTAGAAAAATAACAAAGTCCTTCCAAACTAATTTAGATTTGGTGTACAAGTAAGTCAATCAAATAATTACCATCATTTAGAGAGTTGACATTATAGGACGTTGGAAGTTGACATAGTGGGTATAAATCGAATTGGCTACCTATTCACTGATAAGAATAGTCATTCAGTCATTTGACCCAAACAATGTAATAGAAGAAGAGGTAATTTTATAGTGACAAACTTGTACTATGTCATCCTTAAGCATATATATTGGATTATTATAGATTTGTGTATGTCAATGGAACTGAAACTTTAGTTTTGATCATACCGTAAACAAACAGAGGATATTATTAATTTATTACTAATTTCAATATAAGCAGTTGTTATATTTCTTGTAATTATCATCGTATATACTTTGAATGGTTGTAAAAACATTATAATATACCGTTTGGCAGTTGATCTTTATCGCAATGCCAAATCTAGGCCTGACTCTATTCAATATTACTATTACTACAATATTTATGTGAAATAGTTTGACACATTATTAAATCTTGTTACATAAACTCATTATATAAAATATTCATGTGCATACACAACCATAATGACAAAACAGTTCAAGTTTTGATATTTTATACATATATACACAATTGCAAAGTCATAATAATATCTGTGACATTACTACACACAGAAATAAAGGAGACATAAGAAATTGTAACATTGAAACTGTGGCAATAATGACATTATATATACTATCTATAAGAGTATATACTTATCATTTTGTTGCTATATACGATGTAGTTTAAGGCTTCAGAAAAGCATGCTTTAATTTATTTCAAACCCTCAGATAAATATAAAGAATGCTTGATAATATTCATAAATCATAATAAATAGTTTCAGTATACTATATCTATAAATAGTAATAAACTCCTCCCCCACTAATTTACCCTGTTATGTACGCGCAAGTCAACCAAGTAATTACAATTTGGCAAAGTGTGAAGATGTTCACTTCTTTTATATCGAAGATAAAGTTTCAACATGTCAGTTATCGGTCTGCAATGCTGATTCTCTGGGATGCTTTGATGTATGCTCACTTACACTTATTACAAGAAGTTGGTTCAATCAGTTTTACTAAGAGCCATAGTCATGGCCATCATGATATTGTCATTGATATTGGATATAGCTTATTTTACTTATTATTTCCTCTCTTTGGGCTACTTGCTGATGTAAAGACAGGTAGATATAAGACAATTATTGCTGGTGTTTACTTCTCCTTTGTATCGTGGATAATAGCAGGCTTGTCTATTATTCTTAAGATGTCCTTTAATTTTGAGTTACCATTTATGATTCTTTTAGGGCTAAGTTATTTTATTCAACTTATTGGATACTGTAGCTTTCGGTCCAATATTGTTCAATTCAATATTGATCAATCAATTGGAGCTTCAGCTGATGAACTAAGTGCTATTGTTTATTGGGACTCTATGAGTATACCAACAGTGATCCTTGTTACTAAAATTATACAGTGTTTAATTGAAGAAAAACAGTTTCTAATAGTGTGCTATGTATTATCAGGTGTGGCTGTGTCAGTAGTCATTAGTACCAACTTTCTTTTTAAACACTGGCTGGATACTATACCACAAATTACCAATCCTGTCAAACTGATTGTTAAAGTACTCAACTATGCAAGAAAGAATAAGTATCCAAAGAATCGTAGTGCCTTGACTTACTGGGAGAACGACTACCCTTCACGAGTAGACTTAGGTAAAGAGAAATATGGTGGACCTTTCTCAGAGGAGGAGGTAGAGGATGTGAAAACAGTGTTTAGAATTATACCACTTTTTATTAGTATTGTAGGTATGTACAGTGTTGAATTTTTTAGTTTAGTGAATAGTCAAAACATTGATCTGAAGCTTATTGGTTGCTTTTTTTCAGGTTCTATAGTTGACCATGTGGTTGCCGTAATTGTTATGTTTCTTCATTTAAAGATTGCACATTTATGTGTCTATAAATTCATTCCAAGTATGTTGAGAAGAATTGGTCTGGGGCAAGGTTTTGTGCTATCCACAACAATGTACTATATCATCATCTTAGCTTGTAAAGTGCATTTAAATATTAACTTAACATCGTACAAAGTTCTAGTCACTCCACATGTCCTGTTTGGTATATCGTATGGATTGATTTTTCCAACATCCTTAGAGTTCACCATAGCTCAGTCTCCACATAAAATGAGAGGATTTATGGTTGGTATGTGGTATGCAGCATTTGGAGTTGGTTATACTATTGATCAGTTTGGTAAATATCCATTTGACTGTAAAGGTGACAGTACCTGTCGAAATCTTTTCTATTACATTTTTAAGAGTGTTGTTGTTTTCATCATACTTATAGTATTTGTAGTACTAGCTAAACATTACAAATTACGTATCAGAGAAAATGAAGTCAACATACATTGGATAACTGAGGAACATTACGAGAGGTATATGGAACAGGAAGTTGAGTACAGGAAGGAAATGGGATTGTCAATTGACTCTATATCTGAAGTTAATGAAAGTAATAACTGATGTTTCTGCTTTAGGACTACTATTCAATTACTTCCACAGTTTTTTTTACTATATCCTCTATGTAATGTATACAAGGTTGTTTAAAAGATAAAAAATGAGACTTACTTGAATCCACAGACTATATATCTGTATATTTTTGTACATCCTACCTATTGCCACCATTTGCTCCATGTATTGACCATGCATTAATTTAACTAAGTTTACACTATTGGAATTTTTCAAAGCATTTACTGCAAATCTTAAGTTTTGTAATCTGAATGCATTATTTTGTTATTAGTTAGAGATGGTCTTTTTTTAATTACAATATTACATTATCCATAACTGTAGGAAATGATTAAATTACTAGTTTACAGTGTTAATACAAATATAAATTTACAATGTTAATACAATTGTATACAGAACTTGTATTATTTACAATACATTTAATTGTGAAATCAATAGATTTCTGTTGGTTGTGTGTAAACCATTGCATTAACTATTACAACACTGTTACACACAAAAACACATAACAATACAATCATAACAAATCCATCAAATACATTATCTGTGTGACTGATAACTCTGTCTTGGATAATTGATGGTTTAACTTTAATTGTTAATTTGACCTTTGACTTAAAACCACTTTATATATTATTGCAATCACTAAGTTTATTTTTCCACTTCATTGGATATTGCAGTTTTGAATCATGATCAAGCTGTAGGAGCTTCAGCTGATCAACTAAGTGCTATTATATATATTTTTGTTAACCAATATATTAGCAAATATTCTTTTCAATGTGAGAAACAAGTACATTGTCAAAACTGCTATTTTTACTAATTCAAAAAGTGCATGTTATTGTTTTAATAATCTTTATTCGTTCCTAATACTAGCTAAGTATTACAAGTTATGACTGAGACAGAATAAAGTGAATTTACACATAATACCTGAAAGCGTTATGAGAGATAGATTGAACAGGAAGTTGAATACATTAGGAAAATGGAACAAATAAACAAACTGACATTAATTGCATTGATTTTATGTGTTTTTATATATGGCAGTATAGATGTAGCATACAAGCTAATTTGGCATCATTTCCAGCTTTTGCTGTAGTTAAACATACATTCTTAACTGTCTTGTTCTATATAAAATAATTCAAGGATAACTATTTTGAACATCACCATGAGTCAAATCATTAGGGATATGTTATATGCAAAAATGAAAAAGGTTGTACAAAGCTCTTTGAAAAATTACATGAGTAATGATATGTATCAATGATATAGAATCGACATGATAAACATAGTCAGCATAATTAATATGGCGATATTAAGTAAGAAAATCACTGTTATTGTTAAATTTTTTTAAAATGCATACAAGTGTATTCACACTCTGACACACACATACATATGTACAAAAGTGACGCAGCAAACACATAAATGCTGACATCAATAAATACTTTAACCTTTTGTCAAACAAGTGAAAAGAGGATTGATAATACTTAAGGATAACCATATTGATATTAAATAACTAACCACAAATTATAACCATGTGATATTATAGTGTTTATATATATACGTAATATGTATACGTATATGTATATATGTAACACACACACACACACACACACACATATGTATGTTAGATGCCCATACATTAGATGCCCAGCAGACAAAACAGATTGAGCTATCGGATCACCTTCGGGATGAGTCAGCAAGTTGTGACAAAGAATGGGACCAATCAAAAGAGGAGAAAAATGGACCAATCGAAAGAGGCTAGGAATGGACCAATCAAAGAGGTCTACAAAGCAAGCTAGTCGAAGTATGAAAGAAGAGATGAATGCAAATCGAGTAGAGAGAGAACGACCTGGCCTGGGATCAAAGAGAGCATTTCCAGTAGGAAACACTGAAGGAAGGTACTAAGTGCCGAATAACTATGCTCTGTCTACAGGACTCAAGTGAACAATTGTTATATTTGCTACCATTTTGTTATTTATTGTACATTACCATATCTATTTACAAATAAGTTTTATTTTAAAGGTATACCACAAAATAAACAAGCAAGTTTGTGACAGTTCTGGTGTCAGAGGTGGGATATCTTCAATACTAGTTGTGAGAAGCAAGCCAAAAACAACAAAGAGTTAAAAAAACATATGAGTGAACACAGTTGTCGTTCTGATTAAGATGAACAGAATCATTAGAGAATTTACATAATCCAGCTAGAGTATGAAAGCATCGACAATCAACAAAGAGATGAAGCAAATGGCAGAGGTGATGGCACAAATGGCCGAGATGATGAGAACTAATCAACAGATTCATCAACAAATGATCAGGATGGCAGAAAGACCCCAAAACGTCCTTAACCCTAACCCAAGAGTAAAACTCCAGCATTATAATGAAGGAGACGACATGGAGACTTTTCTTGAAACTTTTGAAGCCAGTATGAAGATTAACAAAATAACTTTGGTTTCTACAATATAAAGTCATAATTATGGTGGCAAGCAGTTACCAAAATAATATAAACATATTCTTGAAATGAATGCTACAAGTACAGATATAGGAATGGTATCACATTGATAGTTTGTCTAGCTTCTGGTAATAATTTACATATAATATAAATATAATGGAAGTCATTAGATATTGTGGTTTTTAATCTAATAGGTCCAATTTAATAGCAATCAATCAAGTGCTACCATTTATTACATTCTATAAGCACAACATGTATGTCCATGATACTGAAAGTTTACTTTAAGTCATTTCCTTAAAAAAGGGTATGTTATTATTTTATCACTAATTTCAATATACACAGCTGTTATATTATTATGTGATTATCGTTATGTACATTTTACATGGTTATGCAAACATAATATTTTCATTCTGGCTGTTGATCTTTAAACCAATGCCAAAACTAGGAATAACTCTAACATTATAAGTAACATTGCTAATACTACAATATTGCACATACAATCTTATTACTCATTATCACATTCTGTTATATAAACTAATTATAACTAACAGATGTATTAGGCAAACAGTACATTGATCATTTTAATAAGTTTCTGTCCATATCTGTTCAATTGTTTATAAAACTATTGTAAGCATTGATTTTTATATCTGAATAATATATATACTATAAATATATATCAACCTAATGTCAGAACAGTTGAATTGCATTGCATCAGCACATTATTCAAGCTCGAATCAATAATATTTTTGACATTATGCACAATATCGCATACATTTTGTCCACTGTCAACATTTTGATAATTTCAATTAATTAAGATGTATTACTTTTTATTGTATTTGTGAAATGTAGCTACATAATGTATTTCTTTGCTAACTTAGACTACCGTTGACACCATTGTTTTGACAATTCTATAAATAAACATAGAGGACCTTTTATGACATATTAATACACATATTGATCTTGTTGAACATTATAAGATATAATATAAATATACTCCTCCCCCACTAAATTAGCTGTTATTAATTTGTATGCCACTCAAGTAAATATCATTTTGGCAAAGCATGAAGATATCAAAATTTCTTGTGCCAATTATCAACTTTTAACATGTCAGTTATCGGTCTAGGGTGCTAATTCTCTGGGATGCTTTGATGTATGCTCACCTACATTCCTTAGAAAACATTGCTACAACCAGTTACACAAAGTTCTATAATCAACTTCAAGGTCATCATAACAATTATTCTTCACAATATTGGCTTTTGTGTTTTTTTGTTATTATTTTCTCCCTTTAGTCTACTTGTTGATGTAAAGACAGGTAGATATAAGACAATTATTACTGGTGTTTACTTATCGTTTGTATCTTGGATAATAGCAGGTTTGGCTATTATTCTTAAGATGTCCTTTAATTTTTAACTACCATTTATGATTCTTTTAGGGCTAAGTTATTTTATTCACACTATATCTGCAACTGAGATCAGTGTTTCACATACTTGGCAACAACAACTCCACACTAATAACCTAAGCATAAGCTTATAACGATATAAATAATGTATCCACAAGCCCAGAAATGACAATAAGTACTATAACCCTTTGCCAAACAAGTGAAAAGAGGATTGATCATACTTAAGGATAACCACATTGTTATTCAATAAAAAAACCACAACTTATAACCACGGAACATTGAAAAGAGACCACTGTTAAAACACCTCAAAAAACAGTTATGTATATATACAGTTACCATGAACATGCAGTTGTGCATATATTATAACTGTATGTATACAAAACTGTTTCTTGAGTTGCTTTAACAGTTGTCCATTTTCATAAATCACATCAAATATTTTGGTAAAAGTGGTCCCTTACTGCAAAATGTATACACACACACATTAAATATATAATGACTTCATACCTGTACTATCCATTGATTATAGCAGTATTATAAGTTTGTATTTGAAACGTGGATAAACATGTGTCTGTTCTTGATGTTTTGATAACATTAAATGAAGTCCAAATCTGATATTATACTGTTCAATTTGTTCTGCCTAAATACTGTCTATAACTAAAGAGAATATACAGGAAGATTGCTAGCTAATTTAGCCAACTATGTTTATACATCCTGCATGTATATATTAAATTATTTGATGCAAACTGAAAGTAAACATCATGCTATTGTTATCTCTATAGCTAACATACAATAACATTGAATAAACATTCCTAACATACTATGTTTACTTTATATGTAAAGTAAACATTATACTGATTTCCTTCATAACATACTATCAGATTGACTAAATGTCAATCTGATAGTATGTTAGAAATATCTATTCATTCTTATAGTATGTTAGGAATAAAAACAGCATGATATTTACAAAATTCCTACCTTAATATTTACTTTCAGCTTGTATCAAATAATTATATATATATATATATATATATATATGCAACATAAATAAACATAGATTGCTTAAACTAACCAGTCAATTTTAACAATGATACATACATAGCTGTTTTCTGTTCTCTATTTTGACAATACTTCCTATGGTTATTGCAAGTGTTACTAGTTATAAAAGGATCCATTATGGCAGATAAATAATTAAATAATTTGTGGTTTATTAAGATTGAGAAGTGTCTAATCAACAGGCAAGACATTTTGTCTGTCTTAAATGCTTACAAGTCTGACAGTGTCTATAGAGTCATTATCAGAGACAACCTCTTTAAACACTGGTTAGATACTACACATCATTTTTCAAACACTATCAAGTTGATTGCTAACTACATAACTATGCTAGAGAGTCCAAGTATCCCGGGAATCGTAGTGACTTAACATACTGGGAGGAGGATTATCCATCAAGACCGAATATAGGTAAAGAAAGATATGGCAGGCCTTTCTCAGAGGAGCAAGTAAAAAATGTCAAAACAGTTTATTCTTGATCCCATTGTTCATTTGCATTGTTGGTGGTCAATGCTGAGGATGTTGGATGGAGGAATTTTATTTCTTTTAATGACAAAAATGTACACATTATTTTATGCCTTTTATCAGATAATTCATTATCAGATAATTCATTACCTTATATTGTTGGCACACTCAATGTTACAATAACAATACAATTTATAAAGACAACATAGCTTATATTTTTACTTTGTATTTCCGTTATTAAAGTTTACAGATTCTATATAAACATCTAAGCCAGAAAAACAAACAACTGCCAACATATTTAGTCAATTTATGATAACGCTTACTTCATAGTTATTCAGTTTTGTGACATGAAAAAAAGTCAAGATGAGTAGAATAATTACTAACAAAAAAAGATTCCAATGTGTAAGCTATCGATCAGTATGGCTTCTTATCCTCTGGTATGCTTTGATGTATGCTCAAATAAATCTACTTCGATACTTTGCAGCAACTACCTATATCGACAGCCATGTGGATGGTGAAAATGGCCATTCTATTTTCTTTGATATTGGATATTGTCTAATTTTTTTCTTATTCTTTCTCTTTGGTTTACTTGCTGATGTAAGATTTGGCAGATATAAAACTCTAATTACTGGTGTACATTTGTGCTTTCTGTCTTGGATACTTTTTGGCTTTGCTGCTATAGTTAAAAGTTATACAGATTTTAAAGTGCCATTTATGATACTCTATGTTGCTGGATACATAGTAGAAATGATTGGATATAGTAGTTTTGTGTCTAATATTATCCAATTTAGCATCGATCAAATACTGAGTGCTTCATCTGATAAATTCAGTGCTATCATCTATTGGATCTCAGTGAGTATTCCCATTGTGTATATCATTATTGAAATTGGACAATGTTCAATCAAACAGTTTGTCATTGTGTCTTATGTAGTGTCAGGTATAGCTGTGACTACAGTCATTGTCAGTAATTGTCTTTGTAAACAATGGTTAGACACTACACCTCATATTATGAATTCCATGAAACTAATGGCTAATGTAATCAAATATGCAATAAAGAACAAATACCCTAAAAATCGTAGTGCTTTGACATACTGGGAGGAAGATTATCCTTCACGACTAGACTTGGGTAAAGAAAAATATGGTGGACCTTTTACAGAAGAGCAAGTGGAGAATGTCAAGACATTGCAACGATTGACACCATTATTAATTTGTATAGTGGGCTTTTGTTGTGGACATGAGGTAAGATATAATAGTTTTTCTAGCCTAAATCAACAACCTCAACTTCTACCTTGCTTTGTGTATAATGATTCAGTACATTCAATTGTAGCTGTATTTCTAATCCTACTTCATCTTCTAATAATACATCCTTTCTTCAATAAATATATTCCAAGAATGCTTAAGAGAATGGCTTTGGGATTAGTATTTATATTATTAACTCCACTTTACTATGTCATAATGTTTGCTAGTAAAGAACATTTCCAATTAAATACAACATCTTATCATGCTATTCTTGTTCCTCAAATTTTGAGTGGGATATCATTTGCTTTGATTTTTCCAACATCTTTAGAATTTACCATAGCTCAGTCTCCACATGAAATGAGAGGATTTATGATTGGACTTTGGTATGTTGCATTTGGTCTGGGATATGTCATTAGTATTAATGGAAAATATCCATTTGATTGCACTGAAGACGTTATTTGCCAAAATATTTACTACTTTATATTTAAAACTGCTGTTATTGCTATCATACTCATTGTCTTCATGATACTAGCCAAACGATACAAATTACGAGTGAGAGAAAATGAAGTCAACATACACATGATAGCTGAGCAACATTATGAGAGATATTTTGAACAGGAAGCTGAATATGAAAGAGAAATAGAACTGCTAACAGATTAACTTTATTTCACATACACACACCAAAAGTTGTCTTTTAAAACTAATTAGATATTAAGATGATAATTGTATTACTACTATTTCAATGTTGATAAGATTTGAAAAATTAATGATAAAAAAGAAGCTGCTATCTGACTTTGCTATTGCTAGCAGAGTATTAATGTCACAGTAGCAATAAACATGATAAAGGTGAATTTATAATGTAGAGTGGACAGCACTATTAAAATCTAACAACAATAAGTACAGCATCTTCAACTGTGATTGCTTCTGCTTTAACTGAAAATTCTATTCAATTACTTCAACTAATTTTAGATGTGTCATGTAATAAAAGTCCATATATAGATTTATATAAACATGCAATCAAGAAACACAAACAACTGAATCTCTATTATGACAAATGTTATGATGTTCACTATTGTATTGGACAATAGGATAAAAGTGATGGTAAATTTTTGACATGATATACATTACTGAATAAAAGATTTTTTATACAAGTATTGTCAAATATTTGTTAATAAATATTCATTAAAATGATAAATATAATTGTATACTTAAAAAAATACACATCTTTATACAATAATGCTTGGGTTCAATTCAGTGCTGTGATCATCAACTAGAATATTACCTGTAAGAGGTTGGTCAGACTCATGTTATGGCTGACAATACAAATTAGTGTTTAAAAGGTCAAATGTTCCATCCTCAATTAATATATGTATAATATGATTGAAAAGCAAGTAATCGAGAAATACAAACTATTCAAATTTCTATTGTGACAAATGTTATGATGTTCATTTTTTATCACACAAATGGATGAAAAGTGATCGTAAACATCTCACAAGGTAAACGATAATAAATAAAATATCTTGTACACAAGTTCTCAATATATTTTATTAATGTACATATATCTTTTGGGTTTCAAATGATTACTAGTTATGCTGTCATTGATACAATGTACTTAGCATTATAGCTACCATATGTCTTATTATTAAGCTTTAAAATATTGTATTTTTAGTTTAATATCATCTAATCCAATTTCTTTACTTGATCAAGCCATCAGCTTATAACGTTATTTTGGAATCTGTAAGCATCATAACATTATTGTCATTAATATAGCTATGCAATATCTACTTACACATAGATATACATAGTGTCAAAATGTGAAAATAGTATGGTGAATTTGGTCTGGAATATGCTATTATAATCAATGGAAAATACCCATTTAACTTCCAAAAAACTAATACTTGCCAAAACAGTTACTACTACAATCTTATAAGTGCTGTTGCTACTATCATATTTATTTTGTTCCTATATAATACTGGCTAAATGTTACAAGTTATGAGTTAGATTAAATGAAGTCCACATATATATGATAGTTGAGGAATATTATGAGAGATATTGTTGAAAGTTGAATATAGGAGAGAAGTGGAACTGTAAACAAATTAGCTTTATTTTATTTAAACAAAAATTCTAATCATGTGCTTTTTCAAATAATTAAGATCATAATTGTATCATTAATATAATATTTTATAATTATAATTTTATATTTATTTGAATATTATATGATTAGTATTCAAGTGGACAAACTAGTTCTATATTGATGAACTCATTTAATAGAAGGCTCAGCTAAGACACATTGCTAGGAATTCTGTTAATAATAACATTGGGTAATAATTAGAGAGGTTGTATAGTGCCCAGTAACAACTTTAAAATGCATTTACTCTTTTCATATAGACATTTATGCTACAATCAAGCATCCATTACATTATTATAGATAACGATAATATATTTGACCCTTTATTTAACAATTGTTACTTGGTTTTTCAAATAAAAAAGTCATAATTATGGTGGCAAGCAGTTACCAAAAATAATGCAAACATGTTCTTGAAAATGAATGTTACAAGTACTGATATAGAAATTGTATTCACATTGATAGTTTGTCTAGCTCCTGGTAATAATTTACATATAATATAAATATAATGGAAGTCATTAAATGTTGTGGTTTTCAATCTAATAGGTCCAATTTATTAACAATCAATCAAGCGCTATCATTTATTACATTCTATAAGCACGACAATATGTCATTATTATGTGTAACTAGAAAGTTTGAATAATTATAGCTAATAAAGTTAGTAATTATATCATACCTGTAGTAGTCATTAACAGCAATATCATTACAAGAATCCATTTGACAAATGGACGACAACATGTCTGTCCCTGTTGACAATGCACTCCAAATATAACTCCCTCAGTACTCTCCAAATTTTACTGTCTAACACTAAATACTGTGTATTACTATAGAATGAACAACATATTTTGGTAACATGAAGAGAAATAAGTAATACATATTACGTACGGGATTAATGAACTGAAAGAAATGATATTGGCATCATTGTGAGTATTGTCAAATATTGTGCTATTAAACATTCATTAAAATGGTACATGTACAAAAGCAAGAGATTTGCAATAACTTTTATGTACATGAGAGAAGACTGAGGATGAGGTTAGACCACCTACTGCCTATGCACGTGTTGTAAAGGCGGGATTATAATTAAATTATTATAACTAGTTATTAATAGACCACCCAAAATTAATTGTATTATTCCTTGAAATTCCTTGTTTGGAAACAAGTGGTCAAAGACTAGTGTTCCATTAAAGTAGATTCATTTAAACTAAGTACAATAGCTCTTTATTTAAATATGTCCATTGTAATTGAAGAAGAAGTTGTTTTATAGTTTTGTAGCAACAAATTACTATGTCTCACATTAATCTATCATAAATTATTATATGTTTGTGTATGTCCATGGTACTGAAAGTTTACTTAAAAAACAGGGTATGTTATTTTATTACTAATTTCAATAGACATAGCTGTTATAATTATTATGTGATTATCATTATGTATATTTTGCATTGTTATACAAACGTAGTATTTTCACTTTGGCTGTTGATCTTCAAAGCAATGCCAAATCTACCAATAACTCTAACATTATTAGTAACATTTCTAATATTACAATATTATATAGATCTGTCAATTTAAATAATCAATAGTATAGGATCAAATTTCCTAATACAAGATACAAGATAACAAGAGTACAACATAATGAAGACTATACTGCTATAGTATTTTAAAGATATAGTTTAAGACACAAGATATTCTTGGCCCACTTAATGTTACAACAACAATACAATTTATAAAAATAACATAGCTTATATTTTGAATTTGTATGTCCATTATTAACGTTTACAGATTCTGTATAAACATCTAAGTAAGTAAAGGTAACAATTGCCAACATATTTAGTCAATTTATGATAACACTCACATCTAAGTTATTCAGTTTTGTGACATGAACGAGAATGAAGACGAGTAGAATAATTACTAACAAAAGGAGAATCCAATGTGTAAGCTATCGACCAGTATGGCTTCTTATCCTCTGGTATGCTTTGATGTATGCTCATATGAATTTCATTCGATACTTTGCAGCAACCACCTATATTAACAGTCATGTGGATAATAAAAAAGGTCAATCTATTTTCTTTGATATCGGATATTGTCTAATTTTTTTCTTAATCTTTCTCTTTGGTCTAATTGCTGATATAAGATTCGGTAGATATAAGACTCTAATTACTGGTGTACATTTGTGCTTTCTGTCTTGGATACTTTTTGGCTTTGCTGCTATAGTTAAAAGTTATACAGATTTAAAACTGCCATTTATGATACTTTATGTTGCTGGATACATAGTAGAAATGATTGGATATAGTAGTTTTTTGTCTAATATTATCCAATTTAGCATTGATCAAATACTAAGTGCTTCAACTGATAAATTCAGTGCTATCATCTATTGGAACTCAGTGAGTATACAGATTGTGTATACCATTATCGAAATTGGGCAATGTTCAATTGAACAATTTTTCATTGTGTCTTATGTAGTTTCAGGTATAGCAGTGACTACAGTCATTGTCAGTAATTATCTTTTTAAACACTGGCTAGATAGTACACCTCATATCATCAATTCTGTGAAACTGATTGCTAATGTAATCAAATATGCAATAAAGAACAAATACCCTAAAAATCGTAGCGCTTTGACATACTGGGAGGAAGATTATCCTTCACGACTAGACTTGGGTAAAGAAAAATATGGTGGACCTTTCACAGAAGAACAAGTGGAGAATGTCAAGACATTGCAACGACTGACACCATTACTAATTTGTATAGTGGGCTATTGTTGTGGACAGGGGGTAAGATATAATAGTTTTTCTAGCCTAAATCAACAACTTCAACTTCTACCTTGCTTTGTATATAACAATTCAATACATTCACTGGTAGCTGTATTTCTAATTCTACTTTATCTTCTAATAATACATCCTTTCTTCAACAAATGGATTCCAAGTATGCTTAAGAGAATAGCTTTAGGATTTGTATTTATACTATTAACTCCACTTTACTATGTCATCATGTTTCTCAGTAAAGAACATTTCCAATTAAATACAACATCTTATCATGCTGTTCTTGTTCCTCAGATTTTGAGTGGGATATCATTTACTTTGATTTTTCCAACATCCATAGAATTCACCATAGCTCAGTCTCCACATGAATTGAGAGGATTTATGATTGGACTTTGATATGTTGCATATGGTCTGGGATATGTCATTAGTATTAATGGAAAATATCCATTTGATTGCACTGAAGACGTTATTTGCCAAAGTATTTACTATTTTATATTTAAAACTGCTGTTATTGCTATCATACTCATTGTCTTCATGATACTAGCCAAACGCTACAAATTACGAGTGCGAGAAAATGAAGTCAATATACATATGATAGCTGAGGAACATCATGAGAAATATTTTGATCAGGAAATTGAGTACAAGAGAGAAATAGAACTGTTAACAAATTAACTTCATTTCACACACACACAAAATAAATAATGCATTTTTAAAACTAATTTTATGAATTATGTATACATTGTATTTTAATTGATTTTATAAATAACCTGTACAGATAACCTGCATAGTCATTAAATCAACCAAATCAATTTTTACAAAGCTAAGTTGTTGTTTTTCTTTTTCTTGTTCAACTATTTTTCCTGCACCAGCACAATATTGCGTGAAGTTTTACAATGACAAGTAATACATGAACATGAATTATATTCTCTCTCTGTCATAACTTTCACTGCTAACTGGAAGATTGTTAGCTAATTTAGCCAATCTATGTTTATACATGCTGCATGTATATATGAAATTATTTGATGCAAACTTAAAGTAAACATCATGCTATTTTTATTCCTAATGCTAACATACAATTAACATTAAATAAACATTCCTAACATACTATGTTTACTTTATATGTAAAGTAAACATTATGCACTTCCTATGATTATTACGACAACAACAACAGGAAACATTATACTGACTTCCTTTATAACATACTATCAGATTGACTAAATGTCAATCTGAGAGTATGTTAAAAATGTTTATTCTAGCCAATCAAATTTAACAGTAATATATATAGTTGTTTTCTGTTCTCTATTTTGACAACACTTCCTATGATTATTACAAGTCCTACTAGTTATAAAAGGATCCATTATGGCAGATAAGTAATTAAATAAGACTGGGAATCAATTTTCACACAATGTGAAAGCATTATATATTAAATGGGACAGTCATTTATTTCTGCTACAGTTCTTAAAGATAATGACATTGCATTGAAGCCCAAAGTTTGGTTAACCCAGGAATAGATTTAAGAAGGCAAAAAATCATTTTAAAGACTGTTTGGAAACTGGCTATGCAACCTTTTTATACATTGAATAGAATTTTCTTGTAAGCTGCAGCCATACATTTAGCTGTACTAATTATCTATGATATTTATTCATTGCCATTATTATTATTAAATTATAAATAGTGTTTACCATGTTGTGAATATTATTACTTGTGCAAACATTGATGTTACTTATAGATATTTAGTTCTCCGTAGTCACTTAACTCACTTTTAGGCTGAAAACAAAGTCTAATTATTACTATTTTACCATAATTGTATTATTTAATACCACTGGCTCTACCGGAATTATAACTTAGCAATATGGAATAGCCTAAATAACAGCCAAACAAGAATAGAACAAATGTGAAAGCAAAAATTCACCATAAGTCAAATATTTTATAGTTAAAAAAGGGCAACAAGATAAAATATACAAAAATAACATTTCCATAACATTGCAGTCTCATAGTAATATTTTTTTAAAGAAAGGAAAGTGATCAGTTTACGCAGTAACAAAAGAAGATGTATAAACTATCAATCGTATGTAACTGTATGGGTTGTCATTCTCTTGAATGTATGTGCATTTACATTTAATCTGATAATTTGCAGCAACCACCTATATGGATGGTCACATGAATGATAAAGAAAAGTCATTACATTTTTTTGATGTTAAATTTTGTCTTTCTTTTTTCATTCTTCCAATAGGAAGTTGAATATAGGAGAGAAGTAGAACTGTCAACAGATTAACTTTATTTTATTTAAACAAAAATTTTAATCATGTGCTTTTTGAAATAATTAAGATCATAAATGTATTATTAATATAATATTTTATAATTATAATTTTACATTTATTTGAATATTATATAATTAGTACTCAAGTGGACAAACTAATTCAGTATTCATGAACTCATTTAATAGAAGGCACAGCCTAAAACACATTGCTAGGAATTCTGTTATTAATAACATCTGGCAATAATTAAAGAGGTTGTATAGTGCACTGTTACAACTTTAAAAATGAATTTACTCTTTCATATAGACATCCATGTTACAATCAAGCATCAACTTCATTATTATAGTTAACAATAATATATTCGAGCCTTTATTCAACAATTGTCACATGTGACTTTGATTTCTCCAATAAAAAGTCATAATTATGGTAGCAAGCAGTTACCAAAAATAATATAAACATGTCCTTGAAAATGAATGTTACAAGTATTGATATAGAAATTGTATTCACATTGATAGTTTGTCTAGTTCCTGGTAATAATTTACATATAATATACATATAATGGAAGTAATTAGATATTGTGGTTTTCAATCTAATAGGTCCAATTTAATAGCAATCAATCAAGTGCTACCATTTCTTACATTCTATAAGCACAACGTGTATGTCCATGGTACTGAAAGTTTACTTTAAGTCATTTCTTAAAAAACAGGGTATGTTATTATTTAATCACTATCATTTATTACATTCTATAAACACAGCAATGTCATCATTATGTATAATTAGAAAGTTTGAACAATTATAGCTAATAAATTTAGTAATTATTTCATACCTGTAGTAGCCATTAACAGCAATATCATTACAAGAATGCATTTGCCAAACGGATGACAACATGCCTGTCCCTGCTGACAGTGCAGTCCACATATAATTACCTCAGCACTCTCCAATTATTATTACAATAGCTCTCTATTTAAATATGTCCATTGTAATTGAAGAAAAAGTTGTTTTATAGTTTTGTAGCAACAAGTTACTATGTCTCACATTAATCTATCATAAATTATTTTTGTCTGTGTATGTCCATGGTACTGAAAGTTTACTTAAGTTATTTCTTAAAAAAACAGGGTATGTTATTTTATCACTAATTTCAATAGACATAACTGTTATAATTATTATGTGATTATCATTATGTATATTTTGCATGGTTATACAAACGTAGTATTTTCACTTTGGCTGTTGATCTTCAAAGCAATGCCAAATCTACCAATAACTCTAACATTATTAGTAACATTTCTAATATTACAATATTATATAGATCTGTCAATTTAAATAATCAATAGTATAGGATCAAATTTCCTAATACAAGATACAAGATAACAAGAGTACAACATAATGAAGACTATACTGCTATAGTATTTTAAAGATATAGTTTAAAATACAAGATATTCTTGGCCCACTCAATGTTGCAACAACAATACAATTTATAAAAATAACATAGCTTATATTTTAAATTTGTATGTCCATTATTAACGTTTACAGATTCTGTATAAACATCTAAGTAAGTAAAGGTAACAATTGCCAACATATTTAGTCAATTTATGATAACACTCACATCTACGTTATTCAGTTTTGTGACATGAACGAGAATGAAGTCGAGCAGAATAATTACTAACAAAAAGAGAATCCAGTGTGTAAGCTATCGACCAGTATGGCTTCTTATCCTCTGGTATGCTTTGATGTATGCTCATATGAATTTCATTCGATACTTTGCAGCAACCACCTATATTAACAGTCATGTGGATAATAAAAAAGGTCAATCTATTTTCTTTGATATCGGATATTGTCTAATTTTTTTCTTACTCTTTCTCTTTGGTCTACTTGCTGATATAAGATTCGGTAGATATAAGACTCTAATTACTGGTGTACATTTGTGTTTTCTGTCTTGGATACTTTTTGGCTTCGCTGCTATAGTTAAAAGTTATACAGATTTAAAACTGCCATTTATGATACTCTATGTTGCTGGATACATAGTAGAAATGATTGGATATAGTAGTTTTTTGTCTAATATTATCCAATTTAGCATTGATCAAATACTAAGTGCTTCAACTGATAAATTCAGTGCTATCATCTATTGGGACTCAGTGAGTATACAGATCGTGTATACCATTATCGAAATTGGGCAATGTTCAATTGAACAATTTTTCATTGTGTCTTATGTAGTTTCAGGTATAGCTGTGACTACAGTCATTGTCAGTAATTATCTTTTTAAACACTGGCTAGATAGTACACCTCATATCATCAATTCTGTGAAACTGATTGCTAATGTAATCAAATATGCAATAAAGAACAAATACCCTAAAAATCGTAGCGCTTTGACATACTGGGAGGAAGATTATCCTTCACGACTAGACTTGGGTAAAGAAAAATATGGTGGACCTTTCACAGAAGAACAAGTGGAGAATGTCAAGACATTGCAACGACTGACACCATTATTAATTTGTATAGTGGGCTATTGTTGTGGACAGGGGGTAAGATATAATAGTTTTTCTAGCCTAAATCAACAACCTCAACTTCTACCTTGCTTTGTGTATAACAATTCAATACATACAATGGTAGCTGTATTTCTAATTCTACTTTATCTTCTAATAATACATCCTTTCTTCAATAAATGGATTCCAAGTATGCTTAAGAGAATGGCTTTGGGATTAGTATTTATATTATTAACTCCACTTTACTATGTCATCATGTTTGCTAGTAAAGAACATTTCCAATTAAATACAACATCTTATCATGCTGTTCTTGTTCCTCAAATTTTGAGTGGGATATCATTTACTTTGATTTTTCCAACATCCATAGAATTCACCATAGCTCAGTCTCCACATGAATTGAGAGGATTTATGATTGGACTTTGGTATGTTGCATATGGTCTGGGATATGTCATTAGTATTAATGGAAAATATCCATTTGATTGCACTGAAGACGTTATTTGCCAAAGTATTTACTATTTTATATTTAAAACTGCTGTTATTGCTATCATACTCATTGTCTTCATGATACTAGCCAAGCGCTACAAATTACGAGTGCGAGAAAATGAAGTCAATATACATATGATAGCTGAGGAACATTATGAGAAATATTTTGATCAGGAAATTGAGTACAAGAGATAAATAGAACTGTTAACAAATTAACTTCATTCCACACACACACAAAATAAATTATGCATTTTTTAAACTAATTTTATTAACAATGTATACATTGTATTTTAATTGATTTTATAAATAACCTGTACAGATAACCTGTATAGTCATTATATCAACCAAATCAATTTTTACAAAGCTAGGTTGTTGTTTTTCTTTTTCTTGTTCAACTATTTTTCCTGCACCAGCACAATATTGCGTGAAGTTTTACAATGACAAGTAATACATGAACATGAATTATATTCTCTCTCTGTCATAACTTTCACTGCTAACAGGAAGATTGCTAGCTAATTAGCCAATCTATGTTTATACATGCTGCATGTATATATGAAATAATTTAATGCAAACTTAAAGTAAACATCATGCTATTTTTATTCCTAATGCTAACATACAATTAACATTAAATAAACATTCCTAACATACTATGTTTACTTTATATGTAAAGTAAACATTATGCACTTCCTATGATTATTATGACAACAACAACAGGAAACATTATACTGATTTCCTTTATAACATACTATCAGATTGATTAAATGTCAATCTGACAGTATGTTTAAAATGTTTATTAAATATTATAGCATGTTAGGAATAAAAACAGCATAATATTTAAAACATTTAGATAATAGAATAAACTAGCCAATCAAATTTAACAGTGATATATATAGTTGTTTTCTGTTCTCTATTTTGACAACACTTCCTATGATTATTACAAGTCCTACTAGTTATAAAAGGATCCATTATGGCAGATAAGTAATTAAATAAGACTGGGAATCAATTTTCACACAATGTGAAAGCATTATATATTAATTATTATTATTAAATTATAACTAGTGTTTATCATGTTGTGAATATTATTACTTGTGCAAACATTGATGTTACTTATAGGTATTTAGTTTTCCATAGTCACTTGACTCACTTTTAGGCTGAAAACAAAGTCTAATTATTACTATTTTACCATAATTGTATTATTTAATACCACTGGCTCTACCGGAATTATAACTTAGCAATATGGAATAGCCTAAATAACAGCCAAACAAGAATAGAACAAATGTGAAAGCAAAAATTCACCATAAGTCAAATACTTTATTGTTAAAAAAGGGCAACAAGATAAAATATACAAAAATAACATTTCCATAACATTGCAGTCTCATAGTAATATTTTTTTAAAGAAAGGAAAGTGATCAGTTTACGCAGTAACAAAAGAAGATGTATAAACTATCAATCGTATGTAACTGTATAGGTTGTCATTCTCTGGAATCCTTTGATGTGTGTGAATTTACATTTAATCTGATAATTTGCAGCAACCACCTTTATAGATGGTCACATGAATGATGAAGAAAAGTCATTACATTTTTTGATGTTAAATTTTGTCTTTCTTTTCTCATTCTTCCAATAGGAAGTTGAATATAGGAGAGAAGTAGAACTGTCAACAGATTAACTTTATTTTACTTAAACAAAAATTCTAATCATGTGCTTTTTCAAATAATTAAGATCATAAATGTATTATTAATATAATATTTTATAATTATAACTTTACATTTATTTGAATATTATATAATTAGTACTCAAGTGGACAAACTAATTCAGTATTCATGAACTCATTTAATAGAAGGCACAGCCTAAAACACATTGCTAGGAATTCTGTTATTAATAACATCTGGCAATAATTAAAGAGGTTGTATAGTGCACTGTTACAACTTTAAAAATGAATTTACTCTTTCATATAGACATCCATGTTACAATCAAGCATCAATTTCATTATTATAGTTAACAATAATATATTCGAGCCTTTATTCAACAATTGTCACATGTGACTTTGATTTCTCCAATAAAAAGTCATAATTATGGTAGCAAGCAGTTACCAAAAATAATATAAACATGTCCTTGAAAATGAATGTTACAAGTATTGATATAGAAATTGTATTCACATTGATAGTTTGTCTAGTTCCTGGTAATAATTTACATATAATATACATATAATGGAAGTAATTAGATATTGTGGTTTTCAATCTAATAGGTCCAATTTAATAGCAATCAATCAAGTGCTACCATTTCTTACATTCTATAAGCACAACGTGTATGTCCATGGTACTGAAAGTTTACTTTAAGTCATTTATTAAAAAACAGGGTATGTTATTATTTAATCACTATCATTTATTACATTCTATAAACACAGCAATGTCATCATTATGTATAATTAGAAAGTTTGAACAATTATAGCTAATAAATTTAGTAATTATTTCATACCTGTAGTAGCCATTAACAGCAATATCATTACAAGAATGCATTTGCCGAACGAATGACAACATGTCTGTCCCTGCTGACAGTGCAGTCCACATATAATTGCCTCAGCACTCTCCAATTATTACTGTCTAACACTAAATACTGTGTATTACTATAAAATAAACAACATATTATGGTAACACGAAGAGAGATAAGTGATACATATTATGTACGGATTTAATGAACTGAAAGAAATTATATTGGGATTGTTCTGAGTATTGTCAAATATTGTGCTATTAAACATTCATTAAAATGGTACATGTACAAAAGCAAGAGACTTGCAATAACGTTTACGTACATGAGTGAAGACTGAGGGTGAGGTTAGACCTCCTACTACCTATGCACGTGTTGTAAAGGGTTTACAATTAAATTATTATAATTAATTATTAAATGACACACCCACAATTAATTGCATTATTCCTTGAAATTTCTTGTTTAAAACAGGTGGTCATGGACTAGTGTTCTATTAAAGTAGATTCATTTAAACTAAGCACAATTGTTCTCAATTTAAATATGTCTATTGTAATTGAAGAAAAAATTTTATAGTTTTATAGTAACAAGTTTATAAATTACTATATCTCACATTAATATATCATATATTATTATGTGTTTGTGTATGTTCATGATACTGAAAGTTTACTTAAGTTATTTATTAAAAAAACAGAGTATGTTATTATTTTATCATTATAAATTACTATACATAGCTGTTATATTATTATGTGATTATCATTATGTATATTTTACATGGTTATACAAACATAATATTTTCATTTTGGCTGTTGATCTTTAAACCAATGCCAATTCTAGAAATAACTATAACATTATAAGTAACATTGCTACTACTACAATATTGCACATAAAATCTTATTACTCATTATCAAATTCTGTTACATAAACTAATTATACAAAAGATCAAATATTATAGCTAAAAGATGTATGATGTTAATAATACATTTGTCATTTTAATAAGTTGCTGTCCATATCTGTTCAATTGTTTATAAAACTATTGTAAGCATTGATTTTTATATCTGAATAATACATATACTATTAATTTAGCAAGTTAATGTCAGAACAATTGAATTGCATTGCATCATTATATTGCTCATGCTCAAATTAATAATTATTTTTGACATTATGCACAATGTCATTAATTAAGAAATATTACTTTTTATTTTATTTGTGAAATATAGGCACATAATGTATTTCTTTGCTAACCTAAACTACTGTTAACACCATTGTTTTAACAATACTATATAAAATAACCATAAAGGACTTTTGATGATATATTAATAGACATAATGATCTTGGTTAACATTATAAGATACAATATTAGTATGCTCCTCCCCCACTAAATTAGCTGTTATTAATGTGTATGCCATTCAAGTAAATATCATTTGGCTAAGTATGAAGCTATCAAAATATCTTTTGTCACTTATAAAGTTTCAACATGTCAGTTATCTGTCTATGGTGCTAATTCTCTGGGATGCCTTGATGTATGCTCATCTACATTCTTTACAAAACATTGGAGCAACCAGTTACACAAAGGTCTATAACCAACTTCAAGGTCATCATAATATTCTTCACAATATTGGCTCTTGTGTTTTTTTCTTATTATTTCCTCTCTTTGGGCTACTTGCTGATGTAAAGACAGGTAGATATAAGACAATTATTACAGGTGTTTACTTCTCGTTTGTATCTTGGATAATAGCAGGCCTGGCTATTATTCTTAAGATGTCCTTTAATTTTGAGTTACCATTTATGATTCTTTTAGGGCTAAGTTATTTTATTCAACTTATTGGGTACTGTAGCTTTCGGTCGAATATCATTCAGTTCAATATTGATCAATCAATTGGAGCTTCAGCTGATGAACTAAGTGCTATTGTTTATTGGGACTCTATGAGTATACCAACAGTGATCTTTGTTACTGAAATTGTACAGTGTTTAATTGAAGAAAAACAGTTTCTAATAGTGTGCTATGTATTATCAGGTGTGGCTGCATCAGTAGTCATTATTACCAACTTTCTTTTTAAACACTGGCTGGATACTATACCACAAATTACCAATCCTGTCAAACTAATTGCTAAGGTACTCAACTATGCAAGAAAGAATAAGTATCCAAAGAATCGTAGTGCCTTGACTTACTGGGAGAATGACTACCCTTCACGAGTAGACTTAGGTAAAGAAAAATATGGTGGACCTTTCTCAGAGGAGGAGGTAGAGGATGTGAAAACAGTGTTTAGAATTATGCCACTTTTCATCAGTATTGTAGGTATGTACAGTATTGAATTTATCTCAGTACATCGTAAAGACAATAATATGAATTCCAGTGCTTGCTTTGTCTCATATTCTTTAATTAAAAATATCGTTTTTGTAATTGTTATGTTTCTTCATTTAAAGATTGCACATCTATGTGTCTATAAATTCATTCCAAGTATGTTGAGAAGAATTGGTCTGGGGTTAGGTTTTGCTTTATCTACAACAATGTACTATGTCATCATTTTAGCTTGTAAAGTACATTTAAATATTAACCTAACATCATACAACATTCTGGCCACTCCACAAGTCTTGTTTGGAATATCATTTGGCTTGATTTTTCCAACATCCATAGAGTTCACTATAGCTCAGTCTCCACATAAAATGAGAGGATTTATGGTTGGTATGTGGCATGCAGCATTTGGAGTTGGTTATGCTATTGATCAGTTTGGTAAATATCCATTTGACTGTAAAGGTGACAGTACCTGTCAAAATCTTTACTATTACATTTTTAAGAGTGTTGTTGTTTTCATCATACTTATAGTATTTGTAGTACTAGCTAAACGTTACAAATTACGTATCCGGGAAAATGAAGTCAACATACATTGGATAACTGAGGAACATTACGAGAGGTATATGGAACAGGAAGTGGAGTACAGGAAAGAAATGGGTTTATCACTTGACTCTACAACTGAAGTCAATGAAAGTAATGACTAATGTTTTTGGTAATGACTACTATATTAAATTATTATGATTTGAAATTTAGTTTATTGATGTACTTTTTTTCAGAGAAGGACATTGGATTATACTTTAAATCAAGGACTATATATTAATTTGTACTAAATTTTTATATTATTTTTCTATTGCTAAAATATATATTGAGTATTAAGATCTTGCTTTATTTTCATGACACACGAGATGGCATAACACACTTCTTTCACTGGGCTAAAAATTGAGTTTGTGCTATGCTAGTTTATAGGTATGTATATATATCACATATGATACACCAAATTGTTGTGAATGTTGTTGTTGAAAATGTTTATGAGTATACCATGTATATCACATATAGTATTATATGTGATTCAACTATAAGCCATATACAGTATATTAAATAAGATTACACCTAATAGTACATGTGTCCTTCATAATTGCTCACAAATCACAAATGCAGGTACCCTTGATTTGTCATTACATAGCATAGATGAAACAACTCTAGTGCACATGTATTATACACATTCAGTATATGTATATATTTTCTGTCATCTATTGTCATGTGTAAGGTACACAGTACATAGTCCTTTGGTTGATATGATCATCGTTGATTGTCTAGATTTCTTAAAATGAAAAGGCTTATTTTCAACCAATGACTGAATTGACATCTTATAATTAAATCATTATGATGATGATTATATTCCACATAAATGAAAGGTACATCCTTTTTGAAATACACAAGTTATTTTTTTAAATCCATGAAATTTAGAGATGGCAGCAAAAAATTTAAATAGTAAGATAACTTGTCTGAAACAGAAATTGTTTCAAAAAAAACAGAATTTTTTTTTTAAATTGAACTGAAGCTAATTTTTAACTGCAGTTATATACTAAGCCTTAAATATTGCATATAAACTTATGTCCCTTTTGTTGCACATGAAAGTGATTAATTAATTGAATGTCACTAAAATGGGATCTCAAGCTAGGATATCCATCAAGTCTTATAGAACACTTTCAATTAGACATTAAAAGAACACTCTTTAACTGGTCTAAGGAAGAATGAGAAACATTGTATTCTATATTAACACTGCTATTTAATTTCTATTTAACAGTACTCATTATTATACCTATACCTCCTTCTGATCATAAAGAAGTATGCAATCATAATTAATGTTACAGTACTATTTTTACAAAAATTACATTTTCTCTATTGACAATATTAACTTGCAGAATGATGAACAAGTAATTTGTTTCATATGGCCTTTTAAATTTTAAAAACATAAGCTACATAAATTGGAATAAAGATTATCATAAAACCATTCTACATAACATGTTCATATCAGTGATAGGAATATGATTTTATAAGTTGATTCAAGTTAAAATGTAATTTGCAAACAATCATATGACCATAAAAAAAGTTTTTCGTAACAATAAATTAAACTGATGTCACTGGAAAAGGTTTCATTGCCCATGTCAGCATATTAATATCTCAATAAAAATTCAGTACATGATTAATATATTACAGATACTTCTATGTATGATCTTTCAGTAGGAACTATCACTATTGATGTCAATCATCATAGATATCATAACTTAATTCCCAATTATCAAACACTACATTATTATACACTAAAAGCACTGCATTATATATATCAAAAGTTGATAATAACAAACAGATGACTTCTTTATAAGCAGTTACAGTATTAACTCTAATATAGTCAGGAAGAGAAAAAGACTTAAGTATAATATGCCATCCATGAAAAGGTTTCAAATTTTTAGTTCTCGATCAATAATACTTGTCATTGTCTGGAATACCTTAATGAATGTCTATACATACTTAATTCTGCCAATTAGAGCCATTGACAGCAATTCTGGACTGGACATTGTATTGGATATTGAATATGTTCTACTATTTCTCTCATTTCCACTTTTTGGTGTATTAGCAGATATAAAGACAGGTAGATATTTAACAATAATCACTGGTGTGCGACTGATGTTTCTGTCTTGGATAATTGACGGGTTAGCTTTAATTGTTAATTTGACCTTTAACTTGAAGCCACTTTATATATTATTGCAATCACTAAGTTTATTTTTCCACTTCATTGGATATTGCAGTTTTGAATCAAATATTCTCCAATTTAATATTGATCAAGCTGTAGGAGCTTCAGCTGATGAATTAAGTGCTATTATATATTGGAACTTTTTGGCTACACCAATAATTTGTAGCTTTATTAAAATTGGGCAATGTCTTATCAATAGGCAAATTTTTTTTGCTGTGTCTTACGTGTTATCAGGTCTGGCAGTGTCTACAGTCATTGTCAGTGACTACCTCTTTAAACACTGTTTAGATACTACTCATCATATTTCTAACCCTATCAAGTTGATTGCTAAAGTACTCAACTATGCTAGAAAGAACAAGTATCCCAGGAATCGTAGTGCCTTGACCTACTGGGAGGAGGATTATCCTTCACGACTGGATATAGGCAAAGAAAAATATGGTGGGCCTTTCTCAGAGGAGCAAGTAGAAAATGTCAAAACAACTTTGCGTTTAATTACATTGTTTATTTGCATTATTGGTTCTATATATGCCAACGATATTGGATGGCGAAGTTACTTTTATCCTGTTGCCAAAGATACTGTAACATACTTTATTTCCTGTTTTGCGTCAAATAATTCATTGACTTACTTAGTCACAGCAGTTCTACTACTCCTCTATGAGCTTGTTGTATATCCATGTTGTCTCAAGTACATACCTAGTATGTTAAAACGAGTTGGCTTAGGATTGATAATTGCAGTATCTACTCCAATTAGCCATCTGATTATGTTACTCATAAAGGATCATTTCAACATAGATAGTGGTATATATGAATACATTATACCACAAATTTTGAGTGCAATATATTATATTTTAATTTCCCCTACATTGACTGAGTTCATGATAGCTCAGTCTCCACAGGAAATGAGAGGCTTTATGATTGGGTTATCATATACTGCAAGAGGATTGGGTTTTGCAATTAATACTGTTTACGAACATTCATTCCACTGTAAGGCAGTTCATTGTCAAAACGTTAACTTTTATCTATTCAAAACTCTGATTGTTTTTATAATCTTTATTGTGTTCCTGGTATTAGCTAAGTATTACAAGTTACGTGTGAGAGAGAATGAAGTCAACATACATATGATAGCTGAGGAACATTACGAGAGATACATTGAACAGGAAGTAGAATATAGGAGGGAAATGGGACTTTCCCTTCAATCAACAACTTGATAATTAGTGCATTGAATTTTCCTTTCATTTTATTCATGATTATGTGTTCAATTGCCTTACTTTATATAAAATACAAACACTTGTTTATTCGAAAATCATGTCTTTTAGTCTATCTCAATTGTTTATTAAAAGTTAATAGTTAATTTGTAGTATAAATCATAAAAGAGGCAGAAAGGTACAAATGACAATGGTCACTTATTTCACTTTTATTTATGTTCTAAGCCTGTTATAAGTAAGCTAGTCTGTATATAATTTCACGTAGTAGCAAAAATTTGTAATTTGTTAAAAAAAGGTGTATATATATCATAACCATTGCACACAATTTTATACTAAAAGGAAACACCACCTCTAAACCTTATTAAAGGCTAAAGTGTAACCATATAATAAACTGAAGTATTATATTGTAGTTTATTTATATATTTAATGTAAATTATGTCCCACGCTTCATACTAGTTCTGACTTTATGGCTGGTTTCAATTTAAAAATAATACGCTAATTGTATTTGTCTTAATCTATTACATATGTAATGAAAAGACAGTTGAGTTCTTTATTACTTTATATTACTACAAAAAACAAGAAATACTATAGCTGCTTGTTTTCCCACTTCAGTCAATAATGTCACACATTTAATTTCATGATCAATGACACCTTTGACATTAATAGGTGCTTCAAGGCTAGTGGCAAGTTCATTGATGTAGTCTTGATAGTTGTTAACTAATGTATTGCTCCATGGCTGCCCATAGCTCGAAGTACTTTAAGAACTTCAGCAAAGATGTCAAATCCTGGAGAAGTGATTACTCCAACATATATATATGTTTCTTAGGTCAGGATATTTCTTTGTATCCATAACCAAGAATTGAACAATGATTTTTATGTTGCCATCTTCCATGTGCTCTGTCTTGAGTAACTCTATTGCCAAAGCATTTTCAGTTTCTGCATTTTCAAGCATAAGAGACCAGTGACCAAATGTTTTTTTTTTGAGAGAACGTAAACACGCCATATCATTTTGTTGTAAGCATTTGGAAAGAGTGTGCAGTATTTTTCGAAAAAGTCTTTTGTTTCACTATGAAATAACTTATCACTTATAATAATGGTATCATGACTCGTTGGTATTTTCTCTTCTTTAGACCTCATACTTGGAGGTTTATTATAAACCAAACTGACTATATAGAAAGCTAAACTGCTATAGTCTACTAGTGAGAGCAACTTCCATTAACCAATATACAAATCACTGACAGTTTCTTAGAAATTACTTGCCAGTTACATGATACAATTAAATTAATATACCATCAATGTTTGTTATTATCCCAGACTTTGTTTTCAATGGTTTGACACAAATTAGCAGTCCATGCTTCCAACTCCTTGGAAGCATGGACTGCCTCCTTGATCTTCTAGTATAGTGTATCCTCAAAGCAAAGGGCAAACAGGCAACATTCTTTTAACATCTTCAAAGAAACTCTAAAATGTTCAACACACATTCTGAGTTTCATGTAATTGGCAAAATTATGTATATTTAATATACCTTTCACTTGAGAGATATTTTATCATACACAAAATTTATTCTCTTAAGAAGTGCACACATGCCAGCATTCTTAACAATAAACTTTGTTCTCCTTTAACAAACATCATTTAAAAGTTCATTTCCAAAAGTTATTTATAAGGCCAAACTCTTTTTGTAGTTGTACATCTTCAATATGGCTATTGATCCTATATACTTTATCATAGATATCAGATTCTTTTGCTTGGTGAAAATCAGAGGTCGTCATTCTTGTTTTCTCACTGAAGTAAGTACAGTAAACACTGTTTTAAGGACAAATATACTACAGTTTGCAAAACATTATTATAGCAGTTCTAAATGATCTGAAAAGAAGTAGATAACAGATTTCTCTGTTAAAAGAAATCAAAAGATGTCTTTGTTATTAGTACAAACACAATTACAATATAACCTCTTCTACTCCCATATATAGAAGACTGAATAATTAGATACAAAACTCATTATGTTATTCTGAGTGGCTTTTTAAGTAGGGATTTTAATATGGATTCATGAGTTTTTGTTTTGCCATTTGTTTTATGTTTGTTATTTAATTTTATACATCAGCTAATTAAAAGAGGTTAGTATACTTAACATAACAAGCCAAACTTTTGAAAATGTATAGTACAGCCCTACATGCTACTTAAACAAGCTATAGTATTATTCATATTCCATAATTTGAACCACAAAGATTGATAGGTGTGGCTGTCAACCCAGTGTGAGGGAGGGATTTAATATTTGTTGACCTAGCTCTTGAAGTTTAGAGATGGCTGAGCGAATTCCCTCAGACGTCAGTAACGATGATGAGCCAACATCTAAAAAGCCTAAAACAAGTGACAACGGTAAGTACATAATCTCGCGTTGATCTAGATAGCGCTGGCTACGCGAGACTAGCAAATACTATAGTACATTTTATTAGATTGGTGATTTGGTTGTATTTTTTAATGCTATAAGACAACTGTTAGTCTCCTGTTACTAAAGCATACTTCATATTGATTTATCTGAGACATTGTAACATATATAATCTTAATTGTATGTTAATGAGAGTTATCTGTGTTTAAATGTACATTAATGACTCCCCTATTAAAGGCGTGTTATGATATTAAGATCATGTCATCACTTAGTGTGTAAATCGATAACTAGCAAGTTGATAATAGTATAATTATAATAATATTAGTAGTATTGCATACAAGGCCATGACAGTATCTGAACTGACTTATTTATACTATAATATATAATGCGTTCTCAAAGTTAGTATTCCTATAATGGTTTTGTCTGCCTTATCTTAACATAAGAATAATAATACTAAACTGTATAGTAAGATTTAAGTGTTTATATACATGACTGTAATTCTATACACTGTAATTGTATATCCTGTAATACTATATTTATGTTTACAGATCTTTTTGACCTCCTGAATCTTCCAGCTGTACTTACTGAATGTGATGATAGTGTGTTTCTATTATCTAACAGCGAGACTTCAAGACAATATCCTAACATATCTTCACAGACCTCTGATATTCCAATTAATTCTGTTACTATACCTGGAACTGTGAGAGAGTCTTGTGCATTATCTTCACAAACACATTTAGTATCTACCTCCACAAGCACTCTTACAATTTCATCTTATTCTTACGGCAGTACATATAATCATTCTATACCTACAGCAGCTTCAAATTATGGATGTTGCTATGGTGATCAGAATACATTCTCAACTACTTTTATTGACCAAGAGCTCCCCACTCATTCTTGTCTACCTCACATTTCAATGCCAGTGCCAAGATATATGGCACAATTCAATACCCCATATACAACCCCTTCGTTTCCTAATCAAAATCTATTCCCTCGTTCCATGGCGTATTTGGAAGATTGTCCAACAAATCCCACTGTTATTCAACAGATACAACCATATCCATTTACTGCTGATTATAATCATATTAATTCACTTCCTCATTTGCCAAATACAGAAATGATAGCTCAAGCATGTCCAATTACTAGTTCTGCAACAATACCAATTGAATTAAAAACTGAAGATACCTCTAATACTGATCAGGTAATGTCAATAAATTGTATGTAGCATTAATGGTATAAATTAAAACTATACACTCTTTGAATCATTGCTTTTAAGTGTTAAGGAATTCTTTATTGTTTACACAATCAACAGTCGCCCATATAAGATATCTATAGTACATAGTAATACAAAAACATGTGTCGTAGCTAGTGAGGGAGTTATTATATGACTACATTTGTAATATTTTATCAAATGTGGGCAATAACTATGCCAACCATTTCTAAAAGTTGTGACTTTTGTTCTTTTATGGTGTAAACAATATCAAGGCACTGTTAACTATATTATGAAGACTTTTATGTCTTCCTGTTTAAGTAAAAATAATAAAATCATTATCTCTTATTTGTTAATACAGTTACCAAGTTGTTCTAAAGATGTTGCTGGTTGTTCTGATATACATAACGAACCAGGGAAACCTAGACTCATTCAACAACAACTTGTTTTATTGCTTCATGCTCATCGCTGTCTAGAAAGAGAAATTCGTCAAAGTAACTTTGTACCATGCTCATTACCACATTGTCGTACTATGAAAAACGTATTAAGTCATATGACTAGTTGCCAAGCCGGTCAAGACTGTACCTGTGAGTATTAGCTATGATATATAATATTCACTAATATTTGATAGTCTGATGCCTTATGACTCAAAGTACGTAAACATAACAAGTACTACATTTTATGGTAATAGTATATTATATAACATATCAATTATAAACTCTCCAGTAAGCAACTTATAAAGATGAGATGCTTGCTATTCTGGTAATTATTCTTTCATAATGATTAATAACTTTTATATATGTACAAGTATTACTAATGTTTTTGGTTTTTTGTTTATGTATATTTATTCCACTTTTTATAATGTGCTACTAATCTATGTCAATATAATCAGTGCATTTATAAATTTTTTAGTTCCACACTGTTGTTCATCTCGCCAAATCATTTACCACTGGAAAAATTGTTTTCAGCCTACTTGTCCAATTTGCGAACCATTAAGATCATCGTCACTAGATCGACAACATTTTGATGTACCGATTAATTTAGAATGTCCTCCATTTTTTCAGTTTTACCCGCATAATCAAAGGTGATCATAATCTGCTATGTATTTTTTGTTAATTTAGCAAATATTGTGACTAGGGAGTGGCATAATTTAGTCAATTCAGACCTAAGAAACCATTTGATCAAAAAAATGTAAGTTATTTTGATTAAAGGAGATGTGGACAGGAAGACTGAGAGAGTAATGATGAGTAAACTTTGTTAATTTTTTAGTGCTGAAAGCATCTATCCAGAATTCTCTTATCATCAAGTTTCACAAGACAGTCGGGTAGGTAATATCTACCAGTATGCAGTACGCACAGAAGAGTTTTTTTATGATACATCTAATACTAGAGTGCGTTATTAATGTTATTAGATACTAACTGTAATGTTTGTGTATATTGTATATATAGGAAGAATATTATCAGAAATTAGCTGAGAGGATCTATCAAATCAGAAAACATTTGGATGAGAGAAGAGATGCTAGAAGTGGTAAGATATAAAAATGAAATGGAAATATTAAAAATAGAAATAGTATGGAAATGGTTAATATGTGGATTTACCAATGAATGGATGTGCTAGATAGATACATTGATTGGATGCATGGATCTATGAATGGATTGATGATTGAACTGACAGATGTATAAGTGAATTAAAATGCCATCTATAGTATTTTTGCCCTCTTCTATTCGATTTTCATACAATTAATGCGATTAATGTTTCATTGATATCTTTACAGCTACGAATAGCAACCACTCGGCTTCAGCATTTGATAGTTCCTCTAGTGTTGCCACATTTATAGGTACTACTTTCATGGCTACGAATTCTCCAACTCCTTCTTTGAACAACAACACAACATGTCCACAATCAGTACCAGTACCAACCAGTTGTACTTCTACATCTTCTGCTGAAACTTCAATTCCATTGGCCAACTCCTCACAAGATCTTTTATCGCAACCCTCCAACTCAGAAACAGAGGTATCTTTAATCCTAAGTTAATTGACAAAATCATCTATGTTAATAATGTCATAAGAAACCTGTCTAAAACAATTAAAGAGTTATTTTGTTTGAAGGGTATAGTTATAACTAAATTGTTATATTATTGTTGATCTTTTATAGACTTGTACTATTTGTAAGAGTCCATTACATGGTGAACGTGGTCAAGCTTTGCCGTGTAGACATGTTTTTCATTACAGTTGCATATCTCAGTGGTTTATGGTAAATAAGTGTTTATTAGTATTACGTGAGTAATATTTGTCTATTAAAGATTGTACAGGAAACCTTAACTGAATTGTCACGTATGGTTAAAGAAGGTGAGACGTTCTTTGAAGGGGACGATAACATAAATGATAAACCTTCATGTCCAAAATGTTCAGCTGATATTGACAGTGTGTCAGAGCTTAATGTAAGATTACACATATTAAGTTATATTCTTATTGTTAATCATCAGAGTCAACAACAGTCTCCATTGCAATTACCAGCACCTAATGAGTTACCTTCACATGATTCACCTTCATGTGATTCACAGTCACATACAGTTGAATCACCTTCACAAGAATCACATGCAGAGCAAAGACCAGAGTCACCTTCACATGAATCACATTCACCATCAAATACACCAAGTCCACATTCTCCAGTGATGAATGAAGATTGTGATGTTTATGTAAGTATTATCATAAAAGTAATATTTTTATTATTTTAAAGGTCCCTCATTGTTTGAGCAAACTGTTAGAATACTTCAACCCAGTAAAACATGTTTCTATACGACGGCAGCATCTTGTTGAAGATGTTTTTAAAGCATACGAAGAAGATCCATTACTTTCTGAATCACTTTTGGAAGTAGAGTTTGAGGGAGAAGATGCTGTTGATTGTGGTGGTGTGAAAAGGGATTTGTTTTGTTCATTTTGGGAGCAGATTTTGAACAATCAAACATACAATCTATTTACTGGACACAGCGCTAAAGTTCCGGTTTTCAATCCAGCAAATGCTGAAGTTGCTGTAAAGAAATTACCAATTCTTGGTCGAATATTGTCACACTCCTATATTCTTACTGGATGTTTCCCAACATCAATATCAATTGTATCAGTGATTGGTCTTTTTTTAGGCTGTGACATTGATTTAGAAGATGATCACCTTGTAGAAAGTTTTTTTGAGTTCTTACCACCACCAGAAAGTCAATTGCTTAAAACTGCTTTGACAAAATCAACTTTTACTGATGAAATCAGCGATAGATTGCTTGACTTTTACTCTGTCAATGGTCTACCTCGTATACCGAAACCAAAAACACTTCATCAAGATATATTACACCTAGCTAAATTTATTCTTTTTGTACAACCACAAAACTGCTTTCGTTTTTTATTATCACAACTGCCTCCTTCTCATGAATCAGCATGGTCAAGCTTGACAATTGATGATTTTATCATTATTTACGAAGACCAGTGTGTCACTCCGAAGAAGATAGTTGATGCACTAAAACCAGATTTTGATACTCCAACACCACAGCAGGATAAGAACCTGTATTTCCTTAAGACATTTATAAGAGAGCTGTCACCTGAATACTTACACAAATTTCTTCGTTTTGTAACAGGTAGCAGTAACCTACTTGTTTCAAATATTGATGTGACATTTCACTCAGCTTGTCAGCTTCCCAGGTCAATGACATGTAGTAACACGATTATTTTGTCGACTACGTATGACGATTATTCTACTTTCAAAAAAGACTTTCTTGCCGTTCTTGGTAATGATGATTCTTTCTTGATGTTGTCTGCTTGACCATATGTATTGCAGCTAATTGTATAAAATGTTTTGTAATACAGCACAATATATTTTATGTTAATTTTTATTTTCCACACTTCAGAATTTATAAATTATTGTAAAAAGTTTACTAACCATACAACTTGCCACCACCCCTTTGTTGCGGTTATGATTGGCTAATTTAAGTAATTTTTAGGATTGAAAAATGGCTGATATTGTCGTCAACAGTTCAGGCTATCGGCAGTTGGACTCTGCAAATTTACCTTTAGCTAATGCGCATAATGACTACCATTCTTTTGTTGGTCATGCAGGAGATGATCCGCCTCCTAATGAGTTACTAAATTCTGAATGCTATAATCACTCCATAGACCAAATAACACACGAAAGGACTGATATAAAATTAAGACAAGCAATTGATGAGGATGAAACAGACTCTGAGTCATCAGCTACAGAATGTTTGCTCAAAGGTATATCAATGACATTCAATCTCTTGTAGGAATTGATAATTTGTTATACAGATCATGAACAACAAATGAAGAAAAACAAATCTTGGAAGCCCTATGCTGGCATTATCATTGTGCTTAGTGTATCACTGGTTATCGGTATTTTAGTAATACTGAGTATTGTGGTTACAATTTGGTTAATATCATCTAGCTCACAGCAAACTTACAGCTTCTCTTCTTTGCCTCAACAACGTTACAATGTGTTGCTTCATTCTAATATTAAAGGCTCGTTTACAAAAGAAGCTAAGCTTTCTGTCAGTTATGGTACTATTGATCCAATAAGTGTTTGGTTGGTTAACAAACTCCACACTAACTGGACAACAATTACAAAAAACCTACCTGTCTATACTGGCCAACTAACTTCTCCTTTTTATGCTCTACCAGATTCCAATATATCTATAGACATTATAAATACTATGGATTTGGATGAAGACAATATCACGTTTTCTGTACACAGACTAGATTACATCAATCCATATTGCAAGGAGAGCTATTTAGTTCCTTCAACACCATCAATAAACTTTAATTGCATAATACAAGATCCTGGTTTTTATGAGATTTTTGTCGATTCAACTAATAACAGTAATGTTACACAAATGACTATAGCACTACACATTAAAGGAGTTGATTTCTTAAACAACAAAGAGTCTTGCTTACTTAGGCAATCAAAGACATGCCATTTTGACCTTCATTTTGCTAAAACATATCTTATTGCCATAAGCTTTTCTGAGCTGACGTCATTCAAGTTAGAGTTACAACTAAAGCAACGTATGGAACTTTATGGTTTTGTGGGATTTGGTTTGCTTGTTGCCATAATTTTATTTACTGTATCAATTTGTATTTTATTGTGTTGTAACAAAACACACCAATAATAATCAATGTTAACAAAGCAAATAACATTAATATTAATTACTATTGTTACTGTAATAGTACAGTAACTCAAGTTCCACAACTCTTGTGATTCATTTGTTAGCTTCTTGTTCCATACTAATAGAGATTGGTATAGGAACTACAAATATTGCTCTATACAAGTTGAATTAAAATCATATTGTGTTACATAATAATTAGAAACACTTACTTTTCATCAATTTTAAAAGGATCTGAAGTTAGCATCCTCTTAAAAGTAGATACTAGGTTTTGAACATCGCTCCCACTTAGACCATAACCAAATGAATCTTTAGTTTCCTGTCTTGGAACAGTGATTGTGATGGTAGCCGAATTAAATGGAGATCCTGGTATGGAATGAGGATCAACATGAATAACTTGTGTCTGGTCAAATCGAGGACAATCAGCAAGACAGGATGCTACATTAACTGATGTAAGAATGCGACATTTCCCTTTGATTACCTATAATGAAAAATAAACATTCTATAGTCCTTTAAATAACATTACATAACAATTTTAGTTTGATGTGGGACCAATACTACATCATTCACTTACTGAATGCAAATTTGGAAGCTTTTCCCTAACTGTTTTCTCCAATCTTGAGCTCAATTCTCCAGAAATTAAAGCACTATTAACAGTTAAGTTGATAAGAGATGATGGCCAATTATCAGACATCGCTACAAGGGTATCAAATATGAAGAGAGTGGCTATGGAAGAGTTTAATCACTAGTAAAATCTTGACTTTGTTGGAGTGAAAGAAACACCAGTTATTTATAGCAGTATTAAGTCTTTGTTTGCATATATGGCTCGCGACAAAATGTGCATTTTCAGGTTCATTAGAAATGTTAATTCTCTTCACTACTTCCCCCAGGGAATAACCAACTATAATGTGGTCTTTCAATGTTTACTTAGGACACATTTGAAGATGTAGAAGGCTAATTAATTAAGAAAATTTCCCTGGGAATTCCCCCCCGCTGCTATATCAACAAGGCAAAGTCAGCAATTGTGATCTTATGTTTATAGTCAACTTTGGAAGATTAATGAAACAGAACATCATATTTTACACGTTAAGTAGCTGACTAGACTTGAATAAGACCTTGTCAGCTTCATGATTGTTTTGATATCTGCTAGATGTTTGCTAACTTTGTCTGTTTATGTGATTATTATGCTCTTGTATGTGTCACAGTTCTGATGAGCTATTTAATTACATTTTGATTAATTGCTGTTCTATACTTTAGTTTTATTTTATTTTAGTATAATTTATCCTTTTTTCTTTAAGCCACTAGCTAAAGAAAGATAGTATTCACTTAGGCAAACAGTTCCTTATCTGTGTCAGGTAAGAATAGTGATGTAATACCATAACTATTTATATATAGTACATACTATATATAGCGAACTATTAATGGTACATATATAATATATGTATAGTAACTATTGGTACTGTATAATATATAGCTATAACTTAGTAGTGATATATATATATACAAGATATACTTAACTATCAGTAGTGCATGATGTATAGTAGCATAGGTAATGTATTATACTTATCTATTAATAGTATACCTATCTTGTTCTGTGTAAACTATAGAAAAGTCCCTGTTAACTACACAAACAAATATTAAACCAAAATTTGAAAGTTTATTGTAGGTCTAGACATAAAAAGCGTTTCAAACGAAATAGTTTAGTTTTGGTTTCATTAATTTTTCTTATGATGGTGACCATAGTTATAAAAGTAGATTTCTATCATTCAGCTTAATACAATGAATACTATTTTACATATAAAAGTTATTTAATATTCTCACACAGTATCTCTTGTGTAGATGTCTTGTATATTAGAAAATATTGCTCTCTGTCACTTTACACAACAATATCAGTACATCATTTTACACAATAAGATCAATATAATTATATACACACACACACACATATATATAAATGTCATAATAATATTGTCTTTGACACGGTACATTGTCTTTGTCTTTTTGATATATGATATGTCTAGTAGTTCTCCTATTTCCTTTCAGTGGTCACGTCTGCTGGGCTAATGTAAGAACACATGTAGTGATAAACGCAATGTCATTTAATAAACTTTAATTCATTGATAGATACAATATTATTGGGATAGTCTTGGGACTTATAATTAGTAACAAACCCAAAGGGATCCAACAAATTACCAAAATACCAATCTCATTATATAAATCATTTAGAGTACATAATAATAAACTAATTTCTTACTGAGAAGGTAATTGTTCATTGCTAAAGTTTATTAACATAGATTAAAATTCTTGTATGCTTTTATAGGATGTGATATTTTAGTCATATTTGTTTATGATTTTTTTTATAACTTTCTTTATTATGTTACTATTTCATTTGATTTGAAGTCTGAAAATTACATTATTATATATTACAACTTATATTTCCATTCTTTCGTGTCTTATTTATCAAACTTAATTGAAACTTATTTAATTAAAGGTAATCTAGCAATATGTGCATGATAATACAGCTTATCGATAAATATAATATATAAATGCAGTTACTCTCATATTATCTAACTATTTTGAAGAACTATTTTTATTAGAGCCAGACAACACAGCATATAATAAAGCAGCACCAGCTACAATGCCAACAACCGCTGCTCCAGAGGCAATAGTATCAAGAGTGACTTCTCCAATAGTAGAAAAATCGTTATGACAACCAATATCTTCTGCTAAATGCTTACAGTAATCTTGACAGTTGTTGAACAAGACATTATATGAGCCCATTTGACATATCAGACAATACGCTTTTTCTAGTATTACCCCAGCTTTTTCTGTAATAACTCCAAGATCTTTGGCTTTAATGTTATGGTATCGTTCATTATTAACATCAATTACCCTGAGACTAAAATTAGTCTGTTTATTGATCACCAAAAGCTCGATTACGAGACACTCCCGTTGATTTGGAACTTGAAACATCAATGAGTAATGACCAAATAAGTCTTTGGATAACAAATAGACTTTCCAGGAGGATGATTCATGAAGATTAGGGAAACCTTGAAGATTGTCTTTCCAAAATTGAACAATTTTAGCTTTGAAATCTTCAATTTCCAAATTATATGGGAGATCAAAATCAGATGATCCACATGAAGAAGCCATGATCAAAGGGGTGGAACTCTGCTATTTTATTTCGGCGGTCTATTAACTACTAGTTATTATCACTGATAATACCTTAGTTTATTAGTTATTCATTGATTCTAAATTAATTATGACTGAAAAACGTCGATCCAGTTAATAGTTTTAAAATAAAGTATTTAGATATAGTTAGTAAGTATTATTAATCATCATTGTTATTGACTCAGTATGAATAATAATTTATTATACTATTTTGATGTTAACACAGTATAACGGAAACATTACATTAATTTAATTGTAGGCGTTTAAAACATTCATAGTATAAAGAAGTAAAACTTCCTGAGTTTTATGTCAATACTTACAGTACACTGTTTTAAAATATTAGCTGCAAAAATCAGTAACTTATTAATGCTGAGCAGTTTGATTAAAAGTCACATCTGAAATATCAATTAATTCAAAATTATAAGTGTCTTGCAAAATTTTGTTTTGGTAAAAAGCCCTAGTTATAATACCTTTTGTGATATTGTTTTATTCCAAAAGGAGTTTGATGCTAATAAATAAATAATAAATGAATAACTCAAATAATACTGTTTAAACAAAATTAACATTTTATATAAACATTATCCAGGGAGAGTACTTGTTTTGGGAAGTCATATGACATCACATAATAGCTGGCTATCTACTGGAGGAAACAGCATCCTTTTAAAGAATTAATGTATATTTAAGTGGAAAAGTAAAATAATAGATAGATTAATTATACTGTGGATTCTAAATCTATCAGCTCAAATTCTGTCTCATCATTCTCGTTCATTTCTTCATGTGTAAAACCACCAGCAATAAAGCTACAACAATGTTTCCATACCAAATAGAGGAGACCTTCTCTAACAAGATAAAGACAATAAACAAAACTGTGTATCAAGGGTATAATTATGAATGTTATTACAAATCCCATAGTAACAGCAAAAGAAGGATTCTCTCCATAATTTAAGAACTTGTATATGTATCTACTGCCATAGTAGTTAGTACCACCAGCTGCAAAGTATATACCACTAAATATAGACCAGATCGCAATGAAAATTATAGAGTAAATAAAATGGAGGATGCGTATTGGGATAGCTGTTAAGAATAGATCGACTATAGCCATGATTCCAACAATTAAATGCTTCACAAAATTAGCATAGTCATATTCCTCCATTACAGGATCAAATGCATATATCAAACTCCAATATATAACAACTACTAAGATTGTCATATCAGTTGACAGTGTATAGAGCAGCCAATAAATCTTTTGATACCGCAAAGTTTCATCACTACTGACACCACAACATCCTACAGGACGATTATCAATAACAAGCTCATGATTACAGGGTCCTCCTGTATCTCTTCTTTGAAACATATCCATCTGACAAAAGTAAACTTTTAAATAAGTAACTGTAACAAATATTGCAGCCCAGAGTACTTGAAAATTCCATAAATAAAAAACCCATTGTGTGACATAGATGATAACCTTAGGACCATAAGCTCTGGCATCAACAGAAGTGTAAATAAGGCTGGAAATAAAATAAAGTGACATAATCCAGCGATAGATTACATAAACCAATTGAAACTTCATAGAATGTGGCAGCCACTGTGTGAAAAGAAGAACATATACTGTGTATAAGAATTTAAAGTACTTTTTGTCATATCATTACAATTATATGTAAAGATAGACGTGTATTGTTAAATTAAAGACCTAATGCTATATATCTATCTATTTATAATCATTTTAACCACATAAAGGTATGTTAGTCTGAAATAATGAGAAACATATATAGCTAAACTTAGTCCATTTTATTTATAACGAGAATATGACAATTGTCATCCACAAAAATGTCTGTGATTTTAAATAGTGGCTATTATAGCCAGATGTTATTAGTAAACAATTTAAAATGTTACTTCTGTAGCTTTATATATTTTCTTGTTATTTAACTTACTGGTGTAAATGAGAAGACACGCCAACTCTTATGACAAAAACAAAACTTTGAATAATGGAACTCCCAGAGGCAGCATTTCCTACATCTAGAACAGTCCATTGCTCAATTTACACAGCCTTTCCGTTATTAAAATTAGTAGTAGTAATAGTTAATATGACGTCATGATCAGTTATAATATTGATTTTAATTTAACATCAAGTAACTTGTACGCATTCGAAACCACACCCAATACAAGCTTTGCTTGGATGTATGATCCTACGCTAGGAAATGTGACATTACTTGCTTAAGACATCATTTCAACACAAAGACACACACAAAGTCCTAGATCTGTTCACCCTCCCAGTAAGCTAGAGAGATAGAGCGTCCCACTGTTAAAATTAAGGCAGTGTCTATTTGTCCGGCAGGAAATGTATACTTTGTTGTGTATTAAACTGATCCCCACCCCCTAAACAAAGTATACATTTCCTGCCGGACAAATGACACTACGTAAAATTAACTATGACAGCACGTCGATGGTAGCCAGAGGTAGCCACGCCTATGAGTAACTGCCGTGTCTGCTAATGAGATCTCCGGTTAGAAGATCGAAACAACCTTGCTCGCTTCAACCAATTGTGATCTGTCAAGGACTCTATTCCAGCTAACTCATTGGCTGTTGCTATGGACTCCTTAGATGTAATTCGATAGGTTGTTGTACTGTATATATAGCTTGGTTTTGTTTATTGATTTTTAGTATTGGTTGTCCAGACAAATATAAAGTCTGAAATGTCCCTCACAACTATTACTCCTTCCCCTAAGAATTTTCAACTATTATGACAGAAGTGCATGGCCATGACCTGACAATGCAAAATTAGATCACAAACATTAGTGTTAAATTCATCATATTTTAAACAGTGGCTTCTCAATGCACAAACCACATGGACATAATAATTCATAAATTAAAGTCATACTAAACATAAACTTATAATCTTTGACATGTTGATTTTCTAAAGAATATTTGTCATTGACATAGGCATATATGTCATGAGTCATTGTTACTGTTGAAGTAATCCAATACCAGGAAATAATAGCTTTTATAAAGTGCTACAAAATATTCACAAGTTTACCAATTAATCATTGAATCTCATTACATCAATCATTACATTATTATTAATAAATGTATTTATTTAAATGGTTTTAACTAAGCAATTGTTTCTTGTTCAGTTCTTATCATTTGTATTTCTTCATTTTCAGTATGTCCACCAGCAATAAAACCACAGCATGTCCTTTTCACTAGATATAGAAGACCTTCTCGAAGCAAATAAAGACCAAAGACACACAAATATAGAACAGGAATACCCACAAAAAGTACTGAGATTGCCAAGCCAGCCGCTTCAGCTGGATTCGTTTCATAGTTTAAAACCTTATAAAGGTATCTATTGCCATAGATATCAGTGCCACCAGCTACATAGTATATGCCACTAAAAATTACCCAAATTGCAGTATAGGTTATAGGATAGATAACATGGAGTACTCGTATTGGTATAGCAGTCACAAACAAATCAACAACAACCATTATTCCATTAATTAAATGTTTATTGAGATTAGCATAAGTAATCGGCTCTGTTACAGGATCATAGACTAGTCCCCAGTAACCAATGACAGCAAAAAGTGTCAGCGGTATAGTGACAGAGTAGAGAACCCAGTATACATTTTGGTACCAAAATGTACCATTGTTGCCTATTCCACAGCATCCCACTGGACGATCATCAATTACCAGTTCATGATTACAGGGTCCTCCCGTATCTCTTTCCTGGAACACGATCCTTTGGCAAAAGAAAACTCTAAAATAAGTAACTGTGACAAATATTGCGGCCCAGAGTGCTTGAAAATTCAATAAATAAAAAACATATTGTGTGACATAGATGATAACCTTAGGACCATAAGCTCTGGCATCAACAGAAGTATAAATAAGGCTGGAAATAAAATAAAGCGACATAATCCAGCGATAAATTACATAAACCAATTGAAACTTCATAGAATGTGGCAGCCACTGTGTGAAAAGAAGAACACATACTCTGTACAAGAATTTAAAGTACCTTTTGTCGCATTATTACAATTATATGTAAAGATAGACATTAATGTGTATTGTTAAATTAAAGGCTTAATTCTATTTATAATCATTTTAACCATATAAAGATATGATTGTCTGAAATAATGAGAAACATATAATTAAACTTAGTTTGTTTGATTTATAATGAGAATATGATAATTGTCATCCATAAAAATGAATGCAATTTTTAATAGTGGCTATTATAACCACATGTTATTAGTAAACAATATAAAACTGTAATTGTGTAGCTTTATATGTTTTCTTATTATTTAACTTACTGGTGTAAATGAGAAGACACGCCAACTCTTATGACAAAAACAAAACTTTGAATAATGGAACTCCCAGAGGCAGCATTTCCTACATCTAGAACAGTCCATTGTTTAATTTACACAGCCTTTCCGTTATTAAAATTAGTAGTAGTAATAGTTAATATGACGTCATGATCAGTTATAATATTGATTTTAATTTAACATCAAGTAACTTGTACGCATTCGAAACCACACCCAATACAAGCTTTGCTTCAATGTATGATCCTACGCTAGGAAAAGTGACATTACTTACTTAAGGCATTATTTCAGTTAAAACATAAAAATCTCAAAATGACTTTAAATACATACAGTTGCTATGTATACAATCCTCGCATTCTACCTTATGTTCATTTACTTAATAATACCTTGGTTGAAAAACTATTTTACTTGCCATGGACGCAAAATTTAAAATAGTTATTATAAATAAAAACTTATGTACTTATTAATTACATGCTTAAGCATGGCATTCCATTACTGTCTCTCTAGACATCTCCTTTTATATTATGACAGAAGTGCATGGTCTTGGTCTGACAATGCAAAATCAGTGGCTTCTTAATGCACAAACCACATGGACATAATAATTCATAAGTTAAAGTCACACTGAACATAAACTTATAATCTTTGACATGTTGATTTTCTAAAGAATATCTGTCATTAACATAGGCATATATGTCATGAGTCATTGTTACTATTGAAGTAATCCAATACTAGGAAATAATAACTTTTACGAAGTGCTACAAAATATTCACAAGTTTACCAATTAATCATTGAATGTCATTACAACAAATAATTCTTGAAGATCATTGAATAAATAAGAATTATGCTATGTTTTCCAAGGATGTGGCAAAATCTCTTTATATATGTTCATAAAATCTGGTGTTGACACGATGCTCGATCAGTAGCTCTCGTTGCTGTTGTTGATAAACATGAGAAAGTGATTTTAAAAAAGAAAGTGAAAGTTATTAAGCCTATTGTCTCATACCTCACACCACTTACTGGAATATGCCCCGGTGACCTAGACAATGGTGAAGATCTTGCGAAAGTTATAAGAGACGTTAAAGCCATTTTGGGCTCAGATGCTGTTATTGTTGGTCAAGGGATAAAGAATGATATTAAATGGATGGAGCTAAAAGAAGGAATTGATTACAATTTTGCTGTTGATCTTGGTCTTTTTTTCAAGACTTTCAATCCACGTTATGGGAGCTACTCCTTTTTCTCTCCTTGTCATGAAACAAGCGTGCTTCTTGGAAAAGGTTAGTTTATTGAAAACGTATAAAGAACTTAAAATGTAATTTGTGCTCTATAATGTATATTTACGATATGTATTCTACCCAACAAAACACTATATATATATATATATATATATATATATATTATATATATAATTGCATTGTTATTAGTATACATACATCTGATAGAAAAAATACTTTGATTATGACTTAAACTTCTGTTTCATAGCTATTGTCGAAGATTATCATGATCCATGTCAAGATGCTTTGGATAGTATTCAGCTTTTCAAGAAGTACTATACTAATCCTGTACTGAAAGCTAAAGATCAGCAACGTCTAATGAGGACACCCCCAAATCCATCCTGGGCAAAACGTAACAACTATCGCTGGGAGGGTGTGTGCATGGCATCCTATATGCCTTCCAAATGCTTTTGTGGAGCTCCAACATTGCGTAGTGATTAGTTAAATTGTCTTTTGAACTATATGTAGATATAACTATTTGATGTTATAAGTAGTGTTACATATGATATAGTTGTAGTGAGATGGCTTAATATGTGTACAAAATTGTAGTGTTTAAGAGAGTGAATATTAAAAATAAATTATTTTTAAAAACAAATTGTAGTGACTGCTTATGAATATAATCGTAAGCAAGAGTTAACAACCTTACACGGCTGCCTTATATGGGGTCTCGAGTGGTTGTGCCAAAACAATGTCGTAAAACCCTATTTGACTTGTTACGTGAAAGTCACATGGGAGTTTCAAGAACAAAAACCCTTGCTAGACAGTACTTTTGGTGGCCTAAAATGGACTCTGATGTAGAAAGTGTGGTTAAGTCTTGTCCATCCTGTCAGATGATAAGACCTACGTTAACATCTACACCTATCATTCTATGGGAATTTCCCAAGGCTCCCTTTAATTGAGTACACATTGATCATGCTGGACTGTTTATGGGGAAGTACTTTCTTATAGTTGTTGATGCATTTGCAAAATGGTTAGAGGTGGAGTTGGTTAAAAGTACGTCAATAGGTGAAACCGTTCAAATTTTATGTAGATTATTTGCAACACATGGAGTATTTGACGCTATTGTATCTGACAGTGGTAGTTGTTTCACAAGTAGAGTATTTAAAAAATTTGCCACTGCTAATGTGATCAAGCATATAACAACTGCAGTTTATCATCCCAGTTCTAATGGAATAGCTGAAAGAGTAGTTAGAGCACTTAAGGAATATTTGAGAAAAGCATCAACTTTACCTTTACCAATTTGAATATCAAAGTTCTTGTCAACATACAGACTTACAACGCATCCTGTCACGGGAGAGGTGCCCAGTAAATTGATGTTAGGTAAAATAATTCTCAGCATTTTAGACTTGCTACGACCAAATTTAAGAGATAAAGTAGTCAATAATCCAGTTAAGCAAAAAGAGTACCATGATCTCTATAGAAGGTCTCGTGAAGTACCAGAGGAAGGAGACTTTGTTTGGATTAAGCAATTTGTTGGAAACCAAACGTGGATTTCAGGGAAAGTTATGAAAGGGTTATCTTCAACTATGTATATTGTAAGAAATGAAAGAGGGTGAATGTGTAGATGTCATTTAGATCATCTTAGACCAAATGTTACAAGACACAACTCTAATGAAACCAGTACAGTGTTATTAATGATGAAGAAGATTATGGACATCAATCAGTACTTCATCCTTCAAATGAAACAACTTCAGGAGAAAACATAAGAGACGGACAGCAAGAAGAGGAGCCCTTCCAACAGACAGACAGAAGCCAGGAGGGTAACAATGTTGAAACATCACTAAAAAAGTCAAACACTAATTCTACAGTCAGAACACCACAACAAGATCTTAAAGACAAAGAAGACCACCAAACAGATATGCCATTACCATTTCTCACTGAGGGGAGAGAGATGTAGTGACTGCTTATGAATATTATTATTATTGTTTATTATTTAGAACCCACAAGAGATTGTAGTATATCAATATATTAAATCATGTATTATTTTTGGATATGATTGATTTCACTATGAAAGAAGTCATTACATAAATTTGAATGGCTTATTAAACAATATGAATGTGTGGGGGAATTTCTTACGTTTCCTCTCAATCATCCTGTCTCATTTGTAAAATAATCAGTTATTTTAACAAACGATTAGTAGCTTACATTATTGGACTGCTTCGTTAGCATGTTGTATTAGTTAAAGCAACAAATTATACAGTGAGCAACTTACAAGAATTAATGGATTGTGCAATGATCCATCCATGTAAGGTACAAATTAGTTGTTAAAATAACATTAATTTTACAATGGGAACTTTATACAAAAAGCAAAACATAGGCCACTGCTTATATAGTTAACTTTAAAAGACCTCAATTACAAACCTTAAAGGCAAAGCTAAGTAGTAGAACACGCATTCACCAAGTATTGTAACTATTCTTAGTATCTATACAACCTCTTAGAATGAACACACATATACAGTAGAGCTTGATTAGAGTAAAAATAACAAAGGAAACCGCAAATTGGTAGGTAGTCAACAAAAACAATCAAATGATGAGTAAACACAATTTAAACAAAATTATATTATATATAGCTCTAATAAAATCGACACCTATTAACAAAATGACACCAGAGAGCAAAAGATAATTAACAAATAAATGTTAATTCTAACATCAGATAATGATACATTGCAAGAACATATAGAGTGTCTAAACATAGTTCCTATCCAATACACTCATTACATTAGTATTAATAAATGTATTTATTTAAATGGTTTTAACTAAACAATTCATTCTTGTTCAGTTCTTATCATTTGTATTCCTTCATTTTCAGTATGTCCACCAGCAATAAAACCACAGCATGTCCTTTTCACTAGATATAGAACACCTTCTCGAAGCAAATAAAGACCAAAGACACACAGATATAGAACAGGAATTGCCACCAAAAATACTGAGATCGCCAAGCCAGCCGCGCTAGCTGGATTAGTTTCATAGTTTAAAATCTTATAAATGTATCTATTGCCATAGATATCAGTGCCACCAGCTACATAGTATATGCCACTAAAAATTACCCAAATTGCAGTATAGGTTATAGGATAGATAACATGGAGTACTCGTATTGGTATAGCAGTCACAAACAAATCAACAACAGCCAATATTCCATTAATTAAATGTTTAATGAGATTAGCATAAGTAATTGGCTCTGTTACAGGATCATAGACTAGTCCCCAATAAGCAATGACAGCAAAAAATGTCACTGGTATAGTGACAGAATATAGAACCCAGTATACATTTTGGTACCAAAATGTACCATTATTACCTATTCCACAGCATCCCACTGGACGATCATCAATTACCATTTCATGATTACAGGGTCCTCCCGTATCTCTTTCTTGGAACATGTTCCTTTGGCAAAAGAAAACTCGAAAATAAGTAACTGTGACAAAAATTGCAGCCCAGAGCATATGAAAATTCCATAAATAGAAAATCCACTGAGTAGCATAGACAGTGATCTTAGGACCAAACTGTCTATCATAGACAGATGCATAAATAAGACTGGAAATAAAATAAAGTGCCATGACCCAACGATAAATTAGATAAATCAGCTGAAACTTCACAGAGTGAGGCAACCACTATTTAAAAGTAGAATATCATTATAAAATGTCATAACAATCAAACAAAAACCTCCAATTTATTCCAGTTTTAAAACATAACGCATTCTTCTATTAGATTTACTCTTTTAAAACTTACTGTGTCAATAGTACCTAACTTACTGGTGTAAAAGTAAAAGCTTGCCAACTCCTATGACAGAGACAAAACTTGGAATAGTGGAACTCCCATAGACAACAGTTTCTAAAACGAATACAACATGAACTGTTCATTTCTTCGTTTTGATAACTATCTACGAATGCCCTCATCTTGTCACTGTCTATAATAACTTCCGTTAATAGTTTAACTAGCAGGAAGTTCAGATTTCATCCAATTCGACCATATTAATATTTGACTAAAACTGACGAAGCTCATTATAATATTAAGCAGGAAGTACAAAGTTTAATGTGTACAATACATACATAGCTGCTACTCAACCTTAAACATTAACATAACAATGTACATAACAATTAAGAATATGCTGGTCATACTACACTATATATAAGTACTGCATAATTGTTGTTTTAAATAACTTAATTCTTTCTATTTTGGTGTATTTAATTTTGATATGTACACTTACAAGCTTCATAGAACATTTATGCAAAATGATATACATTGTGTATAAACATAAATTTATCATTAATTTATCATTAATCAATTATTGTTTTCATGACACAAAAAAGTTAAGATTTGAACAATTATATATATATATGTGTGTGTGTGTGTGTGTGTGCTCATTTCACAATTATAATCATCTGAGTTCTGGTGCTTTGAGAAATCTTTGAGTAGTTCCATGTCATGCCTAGATACTCTTCAGTCATAGATATCCAGTCCTACACCATTAAAGTAAATTAGGAACACTTATTACAACAAAATTAGATTTTTTGAGATATCTATAAGTTATTCTACAATATAATACACTATATTTGTATCAATACAATGCTTATGCTTGCAGTGTTACCTTCCTGTAAGATTATCATCATTTGTGAATGCTTTATATAATTTTAAGAAGTACTACATTAAGAATTCCTGAACTGAAATCTAAGAATCAACAGAGTGAGCTAGGACATATCCAAATGAGCAGTAATTAGTGGTGCTTCCAACAGATTAGATTGCTTGAAATTTCCTAAATAAGTATGATTTCTACGAATATTATATTAAAAGAATAAACTGTTCCTACCAATGATGTTGCTATAAACACTTTAACGGTTTCATTTAAGGGAGGGGCTAGTTACGTAAGACTACATACATTGACTAATATGACGCGTATTTAGTAATATCGCGTTAGCATTACGCGACCTTGTGCAAGTGTATATATTAGTCTTTGCGGTTTAGGGTAGTATAGTACATATACCAACCCCCGAGCCTTCTGTGCTATTACCAGCACTAGGCTTGGGCCAATTAATCATATTCCTATATTCCAGGAATAGTTGCCTATTATTCTTAATTTTAATCCTATTATTCTCATATTATTATTCATTATTCAACTGATAAAAGTTACTAAAGTCATTTAATTTCATTGATAATTATATAATTATAACAAGAAAGCCAGTTATCTGTTATATTGTAACATTACGCTAGCTTCAATAAGGTCTTGTAAGCTTTGTTGTGGTTTAGTGTTGAAAGAATTATTGAGGATAGAATAAACTCTCAGAAGCAGCACTAGACGGTTGTACCAACACGACCTTTTGATATGAACTGCTCCATGTAGGTAGCTGATTCTTGTTATTCACCCAGAATTCTCTTGTCTTTGATGGGTCAGTGTCTTCTGCAGCAGCTACATAAGCTGAAAATTCCTCTTTCAGTTGAGGAATAGTAGATACAAGGAAAGGTAGTACAGAAAGTTTATCAATGTCAGACACTGGAGGTTGCATCTCGTGAACTTTGCTTGGATTTAATAAACGAATGGCTTTGAATGCAAGTAGTGGTTCCTTCAAGCAACCATTTAATCATGATGGGAAGACTCGTGTTCTTCCTCCATTTTGTCAATGCCCCTCCCATTATTCTTGAAACACCTCCTATTATTCTCAATTTATTTATTAGTTATTTTAAACCTATTATTCTCAAAATTATTTCTGAATATTTGGCCCAAGCCTAACCAGCACGCCCATATAGTGGGTGATCTGTGGAGTATACTTGTAGTATTGGTTGAAGTATACGGTGTGATATCTGGCAACGCCCGGTACAAGCGTGTAAGCAGTGGTACTCTTAAATTTTAATAAAGTCGATTATGTAAACTATCGTTTATATCGCTTAAATCTCGACTGTAAAGGAGAAATGGCTCTATCTACAGGAAATATTATGCCTGAGAAATATTTTAGCATTGTCGTTGAATACGTGGCTACAGGTATACGACACGACGAACGTTCAGTAGCTATTGTCGCGGTAGTTGATCAAAATGAGAAAGTCGTGTTCAAAAGAGCAGTTAAAGTGGTTAAACCTATTTTATGTTAACCTCACGCCACTAACAGGATTACGTCCTGGTGACCTTGATAAAGGAGAAGATCTTACTGACATTATTAGAGATGTCAAGGCGATTTTGGGACCCAATGTAGTCATCGTTGGTCAGGGACTGAAAAACGTTATTGAAAGACTGGATTTGAAGCAGGGAGAAGACTTTAATTTTACTGTTGATCTAGCTGTATTCTTTAAAATTTACACTCCACGTTTTGGAAACTACACTTTCTTCACTTTACAACATGAGGCAAAAGTATTGCTTGGACAAAGTCAGCAATTTGCATGGTTATAAGATTATATGTTGTCCTATCTAGACAATTAACATTTATCCCAAATAATAGTTTAAACACTATTATTATAGAGATTGCTAATAAAGAATATATATATATATGTATGTTATATTATATATATATAAATGTATATATGTATATATTATACAGAATTTCAGCTATAATGAATTGATGATTAATTGAATATTGTATACAATAATTATAACTGTTTCCCCTTAAATTGATATAGGAACTGATGTAGATTGTCGAAATCCAAGTCAAGATGCTCTGATATGTATTCAACTCTTCAAAAAGTATTATGCTAATCCAGAATTAAAAAATCGAGACCAGCAACGTCTTTTGTCCACAAGCCAAGAATCCTCATGGATAAAAAGAAACAACTATCGATGGGAGGGGGTTTGTTTGGCTTATTACAGACGAAGGAATTGTTTCTGTGGAGCACCAACACTGCAAGTGGATTAGAATTTCCATAAAGAAAAATAACTGTACAATTAATTATGTTTTAGTATAATGCTGAGATTTATGTTGAATAACAGACCTATTACTAAATTGTTGATAGCTTGTAAAATAGATTCCTTTATGAGAAATAATGTGAATTAAGACAATTTACTATAACATTGTAGCTAGAATATCTTAAGAAGTTTGGCCTTTAACCCAATTCAAATATACCTCTCAAAAACTGGCCAATTCATGATTGTTCGTTCATATTGTATATAATATAGGACGAGATCTGCAGAATAGAAATATTACATCGCTGTCATTACTAAAATATACTGATGACAGTCATTGTAGTTAATTATTCGAGCTCTGAACATTTTGTTTAGACATGTCATTAGTTATAATTAGATAATGTTAATGTATACTGTATGAGGCCTGTATTCAAGGGCATTGACTACGTAATTTGTGCATGGTTGATTTGCTGTGTCATTGTGTGCAAGGGCTGTTAATATATATGGAATCTACAAAGTGTCAACCCTTATACTACACACATGTCCTTTTTAGAAGACACTAATTGACAGATACATAGTAATTTGCACTAATCAAAATAGTATATATATTTGTGACCTTATTTGGAATAAGCCACCACTACTTTCAAAACATTTGTGAGTAATTTGTGAAAAGACACCACTGTTAAAACATCTCTAAAATAGTTTAGTATGCATACAATTGCCATGAATGGTGTACTTATATAGCAACTGTATGTACACAAAATTTTTTTTGAGATGCTTTAACAGTGGTCCTTTTTCTCAACCAGGTCACAACTGTTATAGCACGAGTAACATATTTCAAATCAGATCAATTACATTGTTAATATTTTCATTATGTATTTGATGAGGGCATATACAACCCAAGTGACTGTTAATAAACCAACTTTTTAACAATGCTTAACAATAAAGTAAATGAATTGGTCTTAGCTTATATGCAGTAAAGTAATGATGACCTCATGCCATACTTAACAACATCAACTTAATTAGTAGAACAACTTTGTATAAGGCTGGCAGACAGTAGATGAATGGATTTGAGCCAACTTGATATGGCAGGGGTTCAGTCAATTTACCATAGCAGTGATCATCAATAGATGAAGTAGTAATTCTCTTTCTCATATCATCTCCAGGAGTCTTCTCTCTTTCTTTCTCTCTCTCTCTTTTTCATTTCACTTACATACTACATTCCACATTTTGTTATTTCAAAATAATACCTTAATTCTAAATTTTATTGAATGCTACTATATTATTTGATAAATGGAATGACGGTCAGCTTCACACAGTACAAAGTTTCAACACTAACTCACTTATAGTGGGATGAGTTTGAGCATGCTCTAATAACTATTCTCACTAGCACTTGTTTTCTATCATAGCTGCTATGACGTGGTAATGGTGAAGTGTTATGACAAGTTTGCCTTCCCTCAGAGACATAACATTGTAGCTATGATAATTCATTTAATACGTTGCACTTGTAAATTTATTCACTACTTTATATTAAATGTAGATAATATATATATTTACAATTAAGAAGTGTGTTTATAATCTGTGAGTATACCAACTGTAAATTAATAGCATCAGCCAGGTTGTAACATATACTTAATATGGCTTCTATATTTGAACTTGTCAAGGTCCTACATGTAGGTTTTAAAACAAATGTAACTATCTTGCTTTATTTTATATTACTCTCTCATATTCATAAACAATAATACTGAATGTTATTATGTCATTTATTGTCATTTACCACTAGGAACATTAGCATAATGTGTGCATAACATAATGAAGATAATTTACAGTTACAAATAAACTGTCTTCACTCTAATGGATTAATGAACACTTTTACAAAACATAGCAATAGAGTGAGTAAAATTAATAGTTAACAGTAGTGGTTAGCTGTACTTAAAATGAACATAGACTGTTACCATTGATAGTTTACATTGACAGTTTACACAACTACAATGTTACTCAACCTCATATTGTAATGAACAATCTGAACTATCTTAATTATGAAAGGTTAGACTGTCATATATCTCATAATAATAACCTCAATTCACTGTAAAACCTGATTGGTTGATTTAGCCTCTATATGGTCACATAGGTGCGTGATCCAAACTGTTAACAAAATGCTAGAACTAATAATGATTTTTTAAAGAAATAAAAAGATTTTCATTTGATAAACAATCAATTTATAGGACAGTAGTAATGAAATTCTGTATAACCATATATTGGTTAAATCAACCAGTCAGTTTGTACAGTGAAGACATTAACTATTTATAAGGAATCTTAACATATTTAGCTGTCTATATTGAGAAGCTGTCGTAGCACTGTTGCTATTAATGATACTAGGAATTATTACCACTCAGCACTCTTTATATAGAGTTATATAATATTCATAGATTTACCAGCTAACTACTATACATCGTTTACATATATTATTCTCATGATAACGAAGTTAATAAGAATATTAATAATTTATTTCTAATTATACGGCTGGTGCTCTATATAAATCCAGTAAGCTGTGCACATTTACGTTGCTAAGTGCTACTTGTGCTGCTAGAAATCTTAAAAACAAATAATTAGCACTAAAATGGCTTCAATGACTGGAGATGTTATGCCTGAAAAGTATTTTTGTGTTGATGTTGAGTGTGTTGCTACAGGGAAACGACACGATGATCGATCAGTGGCTATTGTTGCTGTTGTTGACAAACACGAGAGAGTGATATTAAAGAAGAAGGTAAAAGTTACTAAACACATTGTCTCTTACCTCACACCACTTACTGGAATACATCCTGGTGATTTGGACAATGGTGAAGACCTTGCTGATGTGATTAGAGAGGTGAAGGCAATTTTGGGCTCAGATGCTGCTATTGTTGGCCAAGGAATTGAGAATGACATAAAATGGTTAGAGCTAAAAGAAGGAATTGATTTCAGTTTTGCTGTTAATCTTGGCAAATTCTTTAAGACTTACAATCCACGTTATGGAAACTATTCCTACTTTTCACTTCGTCATGAGGCAACCATACTTCTTGGAAAAAGTAATGTTAATCATACTTTAATATATGACATTGATTATGTTGATACGTAATACATACTTTGATCAAAACACTTAGCTATTACTATAATGAAAAAGAGTGTATGTATGAACTTATACTAAGTAGTATAGTAAGAAATCTATAACATTATTGTAGAAATGTGGTTATTCTATTAACCTAACAAATAATATCTTAAAATAAGTGTACAAAATCAGAATAGTACAGCCAACCATAATTAAAGACAAATGGACAACATAAGCAGAACTGAACTACATGAGCTAAACGCTAATTTAAATACATACACAAAGTAAACAACATTACATCATAATGATAACATACTCAATGCATACATACTTAAAAACCTTTAATGTATTTGTACACTTGCAGCTGCTATTGGTGATTATCATGATCCATGTCAAGATGCTTTGGATAGTATTCAACTCTTCAAGAAGTACTATACAAATCCTGTATTAAAAGCTGAGGGTCAGCAACGTCTACTAAGGACACGCCCAAATCCATCTTGGGCAAAACGTAACAATTATCGCTGGGAGGGAGTATGTATGGCATCCTATATGCCTTCCAAATGCTTTTGTGGAGCTCCGACATTACACACCAATTGAATTGAACTGTAACTGAAATAACTATAATTAAAATAATGTAGATAATGTGATCGTTGTATTAATTTTTTTAAATATTGTAAATTGATATATTGTCTATGCAAAATGTATGATTATATAGCATTTTTAAAAAATACAAACACCAATCACTTTTGTTATCTGTACTTTTAAAAATAACTGAATTTTTAATTCAGCATTCATCATTACTAGTATAGCCTTACTATAATATAATTAATAGTCAATTAGTAGACAGTAAAGTTCTGTTTTAACATAATTTTACACATTAACATTGAATAATGAGTGTCTTCAAGAATGTATGGTTTAAATGTTTCTAACTTCTAATCAGCACTTTAAAAATTACAAATACATAATAATGAGCTGATTTTGAAGACTAACCCAGTTAGCAACATGTTCGCGTATTTTCACTAATGGTCTCTATCTATAAGTTAAAACATCTTCACATTGTTAACTTATAACATCTTCACATTATCCAACACCTGGTGAGTGTATAAACAATGCTCACCAAGTGTTGTACAAAGTGAAGCCATCATAAATAAAAATGTGTGTAGAGATATATAGCATCATTGTGTCAGCAATGTATCCTATAAAACAGAAATATATAAATAAAATGGGATTTTATAAGAGATCATTTCTGAAGGAAGGATATTACAAACTTCAATATGGTTTTAATATTAATGGAAAGCTGTCATATTCTTTTTGTAGATTGATAGACTGAAATATGAAATGTACTAATGCACCATAATTATTATTAAAAAAAAACTACATGTCCAATTAATGCTGTCTTTAAGCAAAGCAACAAACTTTTTAATGTCAAAAGCTATGTGTCTATTAATTGTGGCATCGAGTTGCTTGACACATCGATGTTATGAATGTTAACATCATGGGATTTGACATTGTCAACTGAAACCACGTACATAATAGAGTTAAGATCAATTAATTGCGTGTAAAATTGATAATCAGTCTCTAGCATTATTGACACCTATTAGCTTTGTATAAACAAAAGCAAACTTATTAATAAAAAATAAATCAGTCTGTATCCGTATTAATCTTTGCAAAATGATTATATTCTGCTGGTTACATTATGAAGTTTATTATTACACGAGTAATGTTATCATCACCACTATACAATTTGTGTCATAAAAGAATTAGTACATGTATATGCATATATGCAAGTATTAAAACAAAAAGGGTAAGTCATCACCAATAATTATTAATTATTAATACTAACAGAAAATGTAAACAATTCATATAATGAAAACCAACAATATTTGCACTGTGATAAAAAACAAGGCACACTATATTTAGTCTAGCGTTAATACGAACTACTTGTAAATAAGCATGGATGCCTTTTCAAAGTCACACACACTCTGTCTCATGAAAAGTAACTAATGATTCATGTTTTGCATCAGCACCATTACCACTAACCAATTATAAAACTATAGGGGCTGGCTCTGACTGAATGTTCTATGTTGTGGTTTCTTGGCCAAATAGTTATAATACAATCAATCCACGGGTATGTATAGGCCTAGAATGAACAAAAGAAAAACAACTATATCTATATAAACGTTTGTTATTGCTGACCTTATTATGTATGGTTGACTAACTTTCAAAATGAGGGTGTGGTTGCAATAATTGTAAGTTATGAACTATTATTACATTATTTATTATTAACTAGCTATGAATATTGATATCCAATGAAATCTTAGATCACAGCTACAAACATATACATGTAGACTTGGGATCACTGTAAAAGGTGTCTGATTAAATTATTGGCTGGCCATGGATTAATTGAAGGCAGTTGCTATTTGTCGAGCATGACGTCTATACTTCATTATGTGTTATAATAGTAATCTCTACCTATTGACTCCAAACATAAACTACACAGAATGGCTATATATAAACAATCTACATGTATATGGTATAGTATAGCAACAACTACTTTTATATTACTAACAATTTCAGTGCAAACATTAGAAGACAATAGATTTCCTTGCACAGAATAAAGTGACAGACACAATTTTTATTAATGATAATTACAGCACAAACAAGAGAAGGCTGTGGATATCCCTGTAGACTTAACAAAGTAATAGTATCACTAAATTAGCAAATTATACAATGGTTTCTTCCACTAAATAATTTTGAGGTGATAATAACACCAAGATATTTAAATGAATTGACACATTCAAGTTGAGAACCATTTAAGAAAAGAGGAGAGAGGGTGGTTGAAAAAGAGGAAGACATGAGATAATAATATATTTGTTTTCTTCTGGAGTTGATAGTGAGATGATTAGAGCTATCAGAGATGTTGAATTGAACAGTGGACATGATTAAATTTGGATAAGTTTCTTGAGAGAGAAGAATGTCATCAGCATAAAGGGTGAATATTCAACATGAAGCTGTTTTAAACCACAAAATAGATTAATATGTGGTGATTCTGAGAAATTCAAGGTACTTTAACTCTTATTTTGTCTTTCACACTTCTGACGAAGATCAAGTTAACCACGTAGCTGCTTTATAGGCGCCACACTTAGTCTCGCATAGGTAACCCTGTCGTTTTATTTAAGGGAAGGGCTAGCTAGTGAGACTAGCCACTCCTCACATCGAAGTATTACTTACAAGCAAATCTCTAAGTATTGTTTTTAAAACGTGACTTCATATGTGTATGTAAATATTTAGATGATTACAAATTAATTCATTAATTATTAATGAATATACTGATTGTTGATACAGCTAATTGACTTTCTGTAGAGGTCATTAGTTCTACGCATACTTATTAAGCAATTTAAGCAATACGTTTGCTACAGATTTGCTCACTTGTGAGGAAGGAATGGTTTGGTCTAGGTCTGGAGTTAGATCTACCACGCCAACAATTAGAACTCATTCAAGCAAATAATGATTCTGATATTGATTGTCTGACACATTTGTTAGCAATGTGGCAATCAATGACATGCAATAATGTTGAAATAAGCAATGTGTCTTTTTTGAATAAAGAAGAAATTTTTTAGGAAATGCTCTTGTTAAAAAGCAAAATGTAGATAAAAGTAAGCAAACAAAATCAATTGGAAATAATGTTGCACTGACCACAGTATAAGGAATGTTCTGATGTAGGGAGATGAAATTATGGTGTTTATAAGATGTTGAAACAGCACATTTCTTAAAATGACACTGTGATGAGCTGTGCTAGCATAGTCATAAAATATATAGTAATATACTGGATAGTAAGGAACCGAAAGACATTTAATCTAAAAAAATCATGAAACATAAAAATCTTGTGCCATACTGTTAATACTAAGACACTTGAAAGTCTGAAAAATCTTAGCATACTTAGTTTTTCAAGACCTGAATTGACCTCAAATAGTTATGTTTAGTCTCGTGTAGCCAGCCCCTCCCTCTGAAAAAACTCACTGAAAAGCTTGAAAGAACTACTATACAGCATTGTGTTTCTGTTGAGTTAGCATTTTAAAGTGGGTGTTTGCCCTCCTGCTTCTTATAACCACTTATTGACTACCAGATTTCCGGTAGTTTTCTGAACGAGAGCTATACTTACAGTCGACCAGACCCTCTCTTCCCACAAGGGGTACAGGCTGGCTACGCGAGACAAAGTTATACTAACAACTCAGGTATAATTAATAATAATAATGAAAGCATGTCTTAAATGAAGTATGAGATCTTTATTTCCACAATAATGAGCTTAAAACCTGTTTTGCCAGACCACTTATAGAATTGACCGAAAGGTTTACTGTTTTCCAAATATGCACAAGTAATATAGTATGGATGAACTCATGTCATGTATCACATTGCCTATGCTTTGATAATAATTATGAAATTCCATCAACATGGGATCATGGTTATAAATTTAGTAGTAGATAGTGGGTATTTCAGTTTGTAGCAAATCAGTGTGAGAAATGCTGCCGATTTTGTAAACAAACATCTATTAACAAAAAATTGGCCTAATTTCATTAAAAACTATGTACAACCTAACTTTGAAACAATAAGACGACTAAGTGGCGAGCATTACACTAAGTAATGAGGTATTAATATGAGTATCAGTAGGTCTTAGTGGAGCTGCCCACGAAGTATTGAAAGCTAAGTCACCTCGAATTTCATTTGTAAAATCTCTGATTTTTACAAAAATCTGCTTCAGTAATTTCCTAAACCTTTTGCTTTACTTTATGTTCTTGTATAACCAATAAGCATTGTAATTAAAGATACTGTAAATATTGTACTGCTATATAATTATAATGGTCAAATAGTAAGGCCTAAGTATTCGCGTATTTCATTTGCTATCTTCCTATTATTCACGATGGGACCTTCAATCGCAGAGATCACTGTCTCCCAAGCAATAAGACTCTGGTCACCACTAGTTATCCAGATGTTAATCACTTTACAAATGTAACAGTTAATGAATCAACACTCCCATTTAAGCCCTTCAAATCATTTTCACGAACGCATAAAGCTGAACCAATAACTCGCCAATCACTACTGATAGTAACTAATCGACAAAGGAGGTCATACTTATCGAGGATCTCCTTTAAGATATTAGAAGCACCTGAAAATAGAAAAAAACAACATAAAATATTATAATATGTTTAGAAAAACTCAAACAATATAAAAGTAATTTCAAACTGAACTATGGCTGCCATATCTGGACATAGTAAGTTAGTAACAGAATATAATGTGTTAAGTATACTTATATTATATTAATAGGATGAACACAAAATTTTGAAGAAAGCAATATATTGTTCAAAGAATTGTGTGATAATTAACAGAAAGCAAAATCTTGTTGTAAAGCTCAAAGAAATATTGTTACCAAAGCGACAATGCTATTATGATATTTTAATTACCTATAATTTTAACAAATTCTCATAATATTTTGTGTGAGTAGTACATACCAGATGGTGGGTCGTATACAGATTTATTGGTTCTAGATACACATTGTAACAATATAGAAATTAGTTATGTATCAGAATAAATAGAAACACAGATAGCTGAAAATCAAGCTTATTGTTGAAGTAGAATTGGATAAAAAATATATATTTATAAAGAGACAACAATACATCTATTGTTAATTTTTAAGGTAACAATTGAAGATTTATCTGTATACAACTCACCAGATGGTGAGTCATATACTTCACACAGTACAAAGTTTCAACACTAACTCACTTATAGTGGGATGAGTTTGAGCATGCTCTAATAACTACTATCACTAGCATTTGTTTTTTTATCATAGCTGCTATGACGTGGTAATGGTGAAGTGTTATGACAAGTTTGCCTTCCCTCAGAGACATAACATTGTAGCTATGATAATTCATTTAATACGTTGCACTTGTAAATTTATTCACTACTTTATATTAAATGTAGATAATATATATATTTACAATTAAGAAGTGTGTTTATAATCTGTGAGTATATCAACTGTAAATTAATAGCATCAGGCAGGTTGTAACATATACTTAATATGGCTTCTACATTTGAGCTTGTCAAGGTCCTACATGTAGGTTTTAAAACAAATTTAACTATCTTGCTTTATTTTATATTACTCTCTCATGTACAAACAATAATACTGAATGTTATTATGTCATTTATTGTCATTTACCACTAGGAACATTAGCACAATGTGCATAACATAATGAAGATAATTTACAGTTACAAATAAACTGTCTTCACTCTAATGGATTAATGAACACTTTTACAAAACAGCAATAGAGTGACTAAAATTAATAGTTAACAGTAGTGGTTAGCTGTACTTAAAATGAACATAGACTGTTACAATTGATAGTTTACATTGACAGTTTACACAACTACAATGTTACTCAACCTCATATTGTAATGAACAATCTGAACTATCTTAATTATGAAAGGTATAGACTGTCATATTATATCTCATAATAATAACCTTAATTCACTGTAAAACCTGATTGGTTGATTTAGCCTCTATATGGTCACATAGGTGCGTGATCCAAACTGTTTACAAAATGCTAGAACTAATAATGATTTTTTAAAGAAATAAATAGATTTTCATTTGATAAACAATCAATTTATAGGATAATAGTAATGAAATTATTCAGTTTGCTACATACAACCTGTATAACCATATATTGGTTAAATCAACCACTCAGTTTGTATATTGAAGATATTAACTATTTATGAGGAATCTTAACATATTTAGCTGTCTATATGGAGAAGCTGTTGATGAAGTTTAACCCTAGATATAGGTTGATATGACAAGGAAGTTTTCAATCATTCAATTCTCAAAATGATCATGTCGGTACTTTCTATGTATCATGTATGCAATATTACAGGCATTCATAGAGAATTCCAATTAATAAATTTTAATGTTTTCATGACTAAACACATAACAAGTAGGTTGACTTTCAAAGAAAAATTTACAATATAAACACGAATGAAATGTCGTAGCACTGTTGCTATTAATGATACTAGGAATTATTACCACTCAGCACTCCTTATATATAGTTATATAATATTCATAGATTTACCAGCTAACTACTATACATCGTTTACATATATTATTCTCATGATAACGAAATTAATAAGAATATTAATAATTTATTTCTAATTATACGGCTGGTGCTCTATATAAATCCAGTAAGCTGTGCACATTTACGTTGCTAAGTGCTACTTGTGCTGCTAGAAATCTTAAAAACAAATAATTAGCACTAAAATGGCTTCAATGACTGGAGATGTTATGCCTGAAAAGTATTTTTGTGTTGATGTTGAGTGTGTTGCTACAGGGAAACGACACGATGATCGATCAGTGGCTATTGTTGCTGTTGTTGACAAACACGAGAGAGTGATCTTAAAGAAGAAGGTAAAAGTTACTAAACACATTGTCTCCTATCTCACACCACTTACTGGAATACGCCCTGGTGATTTGGACAATGGTGAAGACCTTGCTGATGTGATTAGAGGGGTGAAGGCAATTTTGGGCTCAGATGCTGTTATTGTTGGCCAAGGAATTGAGAATGACATAAAATGGTTAGAGCTAAAAGAAGGAATTGATTTTAGTTTTGCTGTTAATCTTGGAAAATTCTTCAAGACTTACAATCCACGTTATTGAAACTATTCCTACTTTTCACTTCGTCATGAGGCAACCATACTTCTTGGAAAAAGTAATGTTAATCATACTTTAATATATTACATTGATTATGTAGATACGTAATACATACTTTCGATCAAAACACATAGTTATTATCTGTACTGAAAGGGAGTGTATGTATGAACTTATACTAAGTAGTATAGTAAGAAATCTATAACATTATTATAGAAACATGGTTATTCTATTAACCCAACAAATAATATCTTAAAATAAGTGTACAAAATCAGAATAGTACAGCCAACTATAATTAAAGACAAATAGACAACATAAGCAGAACTGAACTACATGAGCTAAACGCTAATTTAAATACATACACAAAGTAAACAACATTACATCATAATGACAACATACTCAATGCATACATAATTATACAACTATTATACTAATACTATATAACAAAACCTTTAATGTATTTGTACATTTGCAGATGATATTGGTGATTATCATGATCCATGTCAAGATGCTTTGGATAGTATTCAGCTCTTCAAGAAGTACTATACAAATCCTGTATTAAAAGCTGAGGGTCAGCAACGTCTACTGAGGACACGCCCAAGTCCATCCTGGGCAAAACGTAACAACTATCGCTGGGAGGGAGTATGTATGGCATCCTATATGCCTTCCAAATGCTTTTGTGGAGCTCCAACATTACACACCAATTAAATTGAACTATAACTGAAATAACTATAATTAAAATAATGTAGATAATGTAATTGTTGTATTAATTTTTTTTTAAATATTGTAAATTGATAAATTGTCTATGCAAAATGTATGTTTATTATAGGTATTTTTGAAAAAAAGTTTTTTTAAAAATTCATAAATTACTAAACTTACTTAAACAAATAGTGATCATTATTTATCTATACATTTTAAAATTAACTGAATTTTTTAATTCATCATTTCTAGTATAGCATTACTATAATATAATTAATAGTCAATTAGTAGACAATAAGGTTCTATTTTAACATAACTTTACTTAGCATACGTATTTCTATTATACGGAAGTCGAAGGCAGACATCCATTTCTACTTCGAATTTCATATACTCTGCTTTGAAGTTTTCCGAAGTTATCCAATTCTACTTTGCAGTTTTCAATAAATATTCCAATTCCAACTCTATTTTCTATCCTTCGATGGAATATTTAACAACTAAAATCCTATAGCCACATCCTAAGTGGAAACATGTCGCTTCACTCCATTCTAAGAGACAGCTCACGGTGTTCGCACTCCACACTTCACTTCATTGATCGATGGAAAGTAGAATTGGAATTGGATGTCCACCTTCGGCTTTCGTACTATTATCAATATAATCATGGTCACAATGTAAACCATATTATAGATTCAGTAATAGGTAAATAACCCCAATATATAAAGCAGAGTTTCATTACGAGAGTTATGAATGCAATATAATGAAGTATTTGTCATAATAACATATGAATAAGACTGTCTTCAAGAATGTATGGTTAAATGTTTCTAACATCTAATTAGCACTTTAATAATTACAAGTACATACATATATATATATATGTATATATAATTATACACATATACATAAGCTGATATTGTAGACTAACCCAGTTAGCAAAACGTTAGTGTATTTTTCAGTAATGGTCTTTACAAGTTAAAACATCTTCACATTGTTAACTTATAACATCTTCACATTATCCAACACTTGGTAAGTCTATGAATAATACTCACCAAGTGTTGTACAAAGTGAAGCCATCATAAGTAAAGATATGTGTAGAGATATGTTGCATCACTATGTCAACAATGTCTCCTATAAAACAGAAAGATAAGTTGAAATATTTTATAAGAGATCATTTCTGAAGGAAAGACATTAAAAAACAAGGCTTGCTATATTTAGTCTCTCCTTATTGCAAATAGGCACATGTAGTGGATGCTTCTTCTAGGCAACACACACTTTATTCTGTCCCATTAACAGTGAGTAACGATTTGTATCAGGATGATTGCCACTAACCAAATATTATATAAAACTACAAGGGGCAGGTTGATCTGTATCGTGGTTTCCTGGCCAAAATAGCTACAATATAATCAATCCACTGGTATGTATAGGTCTAGAATGACAAAAGAAAACAATTATAGATTATTGCTGTCTTTATGCTGACTCACCTCAAAAATGAGGGTGTGGTTACTATAATTGTAAGTTATGAACTATTATTACATCATTTATTATTGACTAATTATGAATATTGATATCCAATGAACTCTTACATCACAGCTACAAACATGTATATGTAGTCCTAGCATCACTGTTTAAAAGTGTCTGATAATCTAGTAGCTGGCCATGGATTAATTGGAAGCAGTTATTATTTGTCCATCATGAACTCTATACTAACAGTATGTATTATAATAGTAATCCCTACCTCTTAAACCCCAAATATAAACTACACAGAGTTTCTGTACATAGATTCTATTCATATGTATGGTATAGTATAGCGACAACTACTGTTACATTGCTAACAATTACAGTGGAAGCATTACAAGACAATAAATTTCCTAACATAGAATAAAGTTCACAGATACAACTTTATTATTGATAACTATTTCACAAATGATAGAAGGCTGTGGATATCCTAATACATTTAACAAAGCAACAGTCACCCCCTAATAGTAATAACAGCAGTGTGAACAAGAAAAAAGCAATGAATTTCCTTTTAGCAAAACAAATGGGCACATTACATTAACACTTTATATTTAAATTATTACTACATGTCATTGCATTCTTAATATATGAACAGCATAACAATATTGAAGAATCTAATCCATTTAGGATAAGCACACATAATTAACATAGTATGTTATAATTAGTCTATTATAATTAGATTCTATATGTTGACAACTAAATAAAGTAAAGTCATAAAGTAAGATCCAACATTTTTAAAAAATAAGATACACTCAAGGATAAAGTAATAGAGACACAAGTTAATTAAGTTAAAATGAGAATATAAGAATCTCTGAATTTACTGAAATTCAGGATTATTCATTCCTTACTATGTTTTGTTCCTAAATGAACATTAAATTTAACATGGATGATTAAAAACCTTAAAGTAAAACATAGCATATATATAGTGGGTTTATCTTTGTTGAATAATGTAGTCGGTTAGTTTTATTGCACAACAATGTTTCACATGCATGGGTATAATAATCATTTTTTTTATCAAATAGGATTATTAACCCCAAATGTACAACATCAATTCATATTATATCTGGCTTTAGACAATGGTTAAAAAGCAGCTAAGATGTACCTTAATTTATCATAAAGGGTGAAGTTTATTAATGTTTTGTAAAAAATCCACTCTGCGCTAGACTGAAATTATCAATAATATATATACTAAAGTATGCACTATTACTAAATGCGTGCAGACATTTGTGTGTAACAGTGCTTATTTAAAAAATATCTAGCAGATCTATTTGCTCACAGTCTATACTCCAATTTTAATGGTATTGGAATTATCAGATAATTAAAGTCTAGACTATAGAATAAATATTTAAGAAGCAGATAAAGAGAATATAATTACTTTAATCTCAAACACATTTTCTAATAACAATTTGGATAAAGAATGCACAGCCATCCCTGACCATCATAATTTGTCTGACTATTATAATGACATTAGTATACCAGACTGTCATGATGCAACTATAATATACCAGACCAGTATGATGAGTGTGTCAATGAGCCTGATTATAATGACTGTATTGAGATACCAGATAACAATGACAGCATAGGTATACTGAAACTTGACTGTAACAATATACCAGATTTGAATGACTAATTTCACATTATATATAAATGTTTTTAGATGCTTGTTATGTATGTCATGTGGGTCTGTGTTATTTCTAACTAATTATATCTGATCATAAGAGTTTGTTATATTTATATGTTATATATACATAAAAGTAGAGTACTATAAATAAATTATACTTACTCAAAAAATTTCTTCCTTTACTATAGTTTGTAACTATAATATTACAACCTTATTTGGCATTGTTTAGGTTAATTGCAAAATTGTTCCAGAGTTTAACTACCCATTGATAATAGATACCATGTTCATTTGAAATTTGTTGCATGGTAAGAGAGCTAATATATATTATGACATCAATAATACTGTAACTGTATGTAAGTAAGTAATGTTAAAAAATTATCATTCTAAGTAAAAATACTAATACTAGTAGAATTTTTATTAATTCAAATTAATTGAGAAAATATACTGAGTTATTTTACAGACTTGTTAATTGGTTTGTAAAAAAAAATTTCAATATCCATAAAAATATTTTATTAAAAAAGGTAATTACATACAAATGTCAGCAATATAGCAAGTTATAAGGCTCCTCTTAAAAAGCATACATCAAAAACCACTTATTGCAGCAATAACTATGCATACTAAAATAGCTGTAGCTACAATTAGTGCACACGCAATAAAAACACGCTCAATTCTAAAACTGCTAAAGTAAGCGAGAGCTGCAGACAGTGCACTACCTTTATTTTGGCGAGATGATCCTTCAATTGCTGCACTCATATAGCCTTCAGAAACTTTGATTGTTCGGAAAATGACTGCAAGTTCCTTCTCTCTAATATCATTTTCATGTCTTGCAATCTCAGTAACAAACCTTTTTGCAAACTCCAAGCAATCGTCAAGGACGAGCTTATAATGAGATGGTGCTACCAATAAGCTAAGTAGCTGTAAATGTATGTATGCAAGACGTGTTTCTCCAGTATAGAAGCTCCTGGATTTCATAAACCAGCTAATATAATACATATTCCTGGCTAGTAGGTACCTATTTCCAGAATCGTCAAGACATACATGGTATTGTTGTAGAGGAACTTCTCCAGCAAGCTTTTCAAACTGAGGGTCCATTCGTAGATTAGGTCCAATTATCATTTGGCCAAAAATTGGCGTGAAGAAAACTCGATCGAATAGTTCTTTATCAATTACAACAACTGAAGCATGTTGGGCGTATATAGTGATGAAAACATATTTGTCAGGTGTTGGTGACATTTCATTTTTGACTGACTGTAAATCATAGAGCCTTTTCTCCTTTTTTCTCATTAGCTGAGCTGTTTCTATCATTTCATCTTCAAACAGACTCCTGTCAATATTCTCTCCAAAAAAATCGTTCATTTTGTAAATTTAATGGGCGTGTTATTTAAAGAATGTTTGTTCCGCCTCCTGTTTTTGTAGCAATAACTATTTATATATAGACTAAATGCATGGCATGCATTATTGTGGAATGTACCAGAGATTCCTTAATAATTATGTTGTATTTGATATCTATTGTAGAATACTGAAAGGTTAGCATGCATAATATGAATGCAAATATGCATGACTAAAGGTATGTAGCTATTTCTAATATGATATGATACACACATTTATATAAATCATACAAATAAAAGCAGATTGTGTAATATCAATGGTTATAGTATTTTCTGATCTACTAAACTCAGTATACATATACACCCTTTCCATCTAAATATATGTCAGGGAGTAAACACCAGCTGCTTATATTGAGGATCAACCACTTAATTTACTAATCATTGAAATAATTAATATTTAGGCTATATGCTAATAATATAAGCAGCTCACTACATTTATTTTTAAATCTGAAGTATAAATTTGTTAAACTCAACATAGTAAATTTTTTTATCAAGAAACTATTATATATGTAGCATTTTCATCTTTGTTATCTCAGCCATTTTGTTTCAATAGTGTAGTGAACTATTGCAATGTTTTTTTGTGTAGCATAATAAGAATTAATATTATTAAGTTATGCAGGAACAATTGAAAGTTACAAAGCATAAGAGACTGTTAATAATCAACTGTTAAAATTCTAGGGACAGTCCTTTGTGTCCCTTTCACCTCTCACTACAACATTACGTCATTGTGAAGCAATTGAATACTTGCTTTTGATTGTTTAGGTAATATTAGTCTTATAATAATAAACTTAAAATTAACAAAACGCTTGGGAAAGTTAGGTCACTAGGCTTGTTAAACAATAACAAGACTAGTACTACACTTTTTTTCTCATCAAAGAGTATAACAAAATAATTAAAGTATGGTTTAGTCATGTATTATCAGATTATCAGTACTTACTGATTTTGGTCTTGGAATAGACTTAGCACTTAGACTTCAACCTCATGGTACTCAACTGGAAGGAAACTTGTATGAACAAATCTGATAATGGACTCTGCGCAATGTCTGTCTGTCCATTTCTCTTATTTTTGATCTTTTTATCCATCTAATCACTAACTATCCATCCATTTATAAATCCATATTTACATTCATAAATACATATATTTATTTATCATACACCTCCTGCATTAAACATAAATCATATCAATTAATAACCGTCCATTAAATCATTTATACATCCATTTATTAATCTCTACATTAATCCAATACCTCTCCCTCTCCCTGTCCATTAAGGTGAAACAATTTTATTACCATTCCAACAAATGGATGTCCAACAATACCTAATTTCCATTTATCAGGTTGGAGCAAGTTAGTAGTTCACCTTCACTGAAACCGACATGATGGAGCTTAGGATGGGTTATCATATACTTTAAAACAAACATATATAATATTATTTAATGAGCCAAGAACATAATAAACAATTTATTCATATATTGCTTCTTTGAATAAATTAAAAAAAAAATTATTGATTTATGAATTTGATTTAAAATGAAAGTATTCAGAGACTTTGATTTTCAAATTCCATAGTAAACATTCATGTAAGCTGCAAATTGGTTGTTAAAATAACAGAATAATTTTTATCATGTGGAAGTATCTCACTATACTATATAGTTGTGCATTGTACAATCAACTACTTAGGGTTTAGGTTTGGGTGGGGTCTAGTGAGAAAACTATGTTATAATGCTGATGATACCACTCCCACAATCATCAAAACGTTTTGACACAGACGACATGTTATATTTGCAAATACATGTATTGTATATATGTAATTAAAATACTGAGTTACTTTAAAATCTATTCATAAATAAATTGTAGAAAAAGGTGATTATTATTATGCTATGAAAATATTATAACCCAATCTTAATTTAATTATAGAGTCATCCTTTTAATTATTGAGCATACAATCCTTCAATTGTGTCTGCATATTTCTGTACCACAAAGTATCGTCTAACTTTTTGAGTGGGACCTACAGGCATTAGAAAATGTAGACAAATAATAACACATACAAAAGTTGGCAATATATGTTTAAGTTTTAAGGATTAATGTTACACATATACCTAATTCTCCACCAGGTTCAGAAAAGTCAGTATCCAAGAGAGACCACTTCTTAACCTAATACAGAGAATAAAAATGTGCTTGTCATTGATTGAATGTACTAAGGATAATGTAACGACCACTTACAATAGCAGCATTGGAGATAGCTTTAGCATTAGCACGATCAATACCGTCTTGTATAGCAGTGAACACAGCTTGATCTTGGTTATCAACGATTTCAGATATTTTAGTAGCTGATGACCCTTTAGCTGCTATCAGTCTAGCAGCTTAAGCAGTTAGAACATTAGTAGGTTCGTTAGTATCTGGATCCGTTTGACACTATTAGAAGAATAATATTAGTAATTTTAATAAGTGAGTATACCTATGTATTATGTGTATTTTAAGATGCTTTAATCATATGGCAAGGGTATATTTAAGGAATAAGAATTAAAGAGAATCTCTTTCAAGAAAATTAAATACCATAGCTCTCTTAATAACATGTGTTAAAATGATGACTTACTTTAAACATCAGGAAATGGGTAAGGTAGTTACGATGATCTCCAACAACCATAACATTACTGAGGAAAGGAACCTCTAGTTTTATATTGTTCTCAATAGGAACTGGAGCTATATTTTCTCAACCACTAGTAATGATCAACTCTACATATTCAAATAAGATACAAAGAACAGTGTTAACACCAATAATAATGTATCAATTGTACATTGAGTAATACACATTTATTATGTTCTCAGTCCAACCAACCATATGTATACTGTGATAAAAACAAGGTAATCTATATATTATAGTCTCACCTTAATATGAACTTGTTATAAATATGTATATATAGTGAAACTCTTTTCAAAGTTACACCCACTCTAGTCTATCTGATAAAAAATAGCTAATGCCTAAAATTTTGTATCAGGACCATTATTACGATTAACTAATTATAAAGGTATAGAGACTGGCTCTGACTGACTGATCTGTATTACGGTTTCCTGGCCAAAATAGCTACAATATAATCAATCCACTGGTATGTATAGCCCTGGAATGGGTAAAAAAACAATTATAGATATATAATTTAAATGATTATTATTGCTGACATTACTACCTATGGCTGATTCACCTTTGAAAAATGAGGGCGTGGCCCTGTAATTGTAAGTTATGAACTGTTATTACATAATTTATAATTAATTAGTTATTAATATTGATATCACAGCTATGAACGTGTACATGTAGTCCTGGCATCACTGTAAAATGTGTTTGATTAAACTAGTGGCTGACCATGGATTAATTGGAGGTATGACCTCCATACTAACATTATATATTATAATTGTAATCCATATAATCCCAAAAATTAACAACACAATAGTTACTGTACATAGAATCTGTACATGTACATGTGGCATAGTATAACAACAACCACTGTTATATTACTGACAACTACAGTGCATACATTAAAAGAAAATGATTTCGTTACAGTATTAAGTGACAATTTTATTTGATAAATACAGTACTAGCAAGAAAGCCTGTGTATATCCTAATAAATTTAACAAAGTAACAGTCACTTCCCAATAATAATAATAGTAGTGTGAATAAGAGAAGGCAATGAATTTCCTCTAATAGAATAAATGGGAACATAATGTTAACACTTTACATTTCAACTTGCATTTGTAAAAAGAGGTGCAATACAATGTGAAAATTGCAATTCATTTATTATATAGAAGTCTACTCATTAGAGTCCTCCATTCACCAATGAATTGTCCAATGTATAGCACATTTGTTTCTATACTCTTTGGCCCTACTTGTTGAGAAGCACAGAGAATATGTCAGAGTGTCCTACAGTTGAAATGAGAATGGTATAATGCTTTTCTAGTGTCTATTGAAGATTTGAAAAAACTCTATAACTAGAATGGTAAAGCTAACCCACCATCATTTATACTATTACGCATACAGATTTATAATGATGATGGAGTAACACAAGCATCAGTTTGCTATAGCTCTTCTTCCCTCATTGTGAAAGGAGAAAAGCCTTTATTGTCAAAGAGAGATTGTGTTATATGACTATATCACAACATTAATTTCTTTAAAGACCTGTGTATTATATAGTTTAGTTTAGAGATAGTTTTGAAGAGTACTTTGCTTCATTATATAGCTGTAAAATTAATAAATTTTATTCACTTTTGTTCAGGTTATTAAGTTAAAATGTTTTACTATCTTAGCTTGTCATAATGGTAGTCATCAATAATAATAAACTTCATTATAGGACATTATTCTATTGACATTTAAAGAGATTTATCTCAGAAGAAAGAAAATTTGAGTAGCAAAAGATCAAAAAAATATGGGTTTAGATTAGTCTCGCGTAGTCAGCCCCTCCCCCCTGCGGGTAGGAAGGGTCTGGTGTTCGTTCAGAGAACTACCGGAAGTTGGTAGCCCGGTAAGTTGGTCTAAGTGGATGAGGTTAATCACCTACTCGAAATTTGCTGATTCAGCATGACGACTTAGCAAGCACGTAGCTTCGTTGGTTGCCATTCATCACACAGTTCATGAAATTACAGCTCGGTATATATATATATATGATATTATAAGCAAAGATTAGCTGGTTAACGCATCATCACAGTGATTTAGCACATAGCTTCGTTGGTTGCCATCTCGTCATGCTGAATCAACAAATTTCGAGTAGGTGTTTTATCTCATCTACTTAGACCCACTTACCGGCAACCAACTTCCGCTAGTTCTCTGAACGAACACTATATGCACAGTCTACCAGACACTTCCTACCCGAAGGGGGGAGGGGCTGGCTACGCGAGACTAGGTTTAGATTTAATGATGAAAGAACACAAATGACGATAGAGGTTGATTTTGAATAGAAAAATCCATCAGGAATGTAAATATTCCCATTAATAAAGTTATGAGTAAGAAGTAATTCTGTAATTGGAGAGAAAAACAAAATTAAAGGACTGTACATAGTCTTAGATAGGGTATAATTTTCTTACTTTGTTGTTATCTGACAACACAAAAATACAAAAATAATCAATATAAGGATTAAGTTAAATACAATTTGAAGAGTACAGATTAAGAAATGCTATGATAAAAATAACAATAACCAAGCAGTTTCTTGGCCTTTGAACAAGTTCAGTTAATATAAATAGACCTGAAGGTGTTGAAGACTATAGATATTTAAACAAGGATATTAATTCAATATAACTTTTCATAGCAACAATAGTTTTAAAAATAATTTTTGTATATTACAAGTAACCATTTTACTTACTATTATATTATAACCAAAGCTACTCCATGAGCTAATAAATACAAACTACATTTATTCAGCTTTTTTATTCCTGTTAATCCTAGCAGTAGCAGGTGTGTCCTGATCAGTTTCATTTTTGTTTCTGAACAGCTGGTTTGTATTATGTATTTCCTTCCTAATGTTTGGGAATGAAGTATCATGAGCAGATGTATTTTCAAAGGAACTCTCAAATTCAGACTTAACTAATTGAGTTCAAAATTTGCCGCTGTCTATAGTACTTGAAATATTTTGTGCTTTTAATATTATAGAAGTGTAGATTATATTACACCAAAAAATGTGATTACATGCAATGACTAATAATTAATAATTGAAAGTTCTTAATTTAGTGTTTTGCAGCAATAAATGGCATACAAGAACTAATTTAATAGCTATATATAATTAAGTTCTAAACAACTTTTTATGGTTTGGTAGTAAGTCCTAAGTATTCACGTATTTCATTAGCTTTTTTCTTGTTATTCACAATGGGACCTTCAACAGCAGAGATCACCGTCTCCCAAGCAATAAGATTCTGGTCACCACTAGTTATCCAGATATTAACCACTTTACAAAGTTTAACAGTTAGCAAGTCATGGCTTGCATCTAAGCCCTTCAAATCATTTTCACAAACCCGAAGAGCTGAACCAATAACTCGCCAATAACTATTGATATCAGCTAATTGACTAATGAGGTCATGCTCATAAGGTTTCTCCTTTAAGATATTAGAAGCACCTGGAAAATAGAAAAATAATAAAAATAAGTATGCCTATTAAAACTCTAACAATAAAACATTAATGTAACTACAAACTGGACTATGACTGACATACCTGGACATACTAACAGAATGCAGGGCACCTTTGTTATATCAATAGTAAGAACAGTTTGAACCCCAAACTTTAATGAAAGGAATATATTGTTCAAATAATTGTGTCATAATTAACAAAAAGCAAGATCTTGTGGTAAAGCTCAAAGAATTGTTACCAAACCAATAATGCTATTATGATTTTAAATTATGACACTTCCATTACCTATAATTTTGACAATTCTCATAACATTTTGTATAAATCAGAACACATATACTGGAAAAGTCTTTAATCCATTTAAAGATGCTATTTTCCTTCAAAAAATTTGGTCTGAAAAATTAAATAGTGAACACAAAGAAAAAATACTACTAGGCAGAAAAGTAAACTTGCTACCTATATAGGAGGAGATTTGGTTACACTAAAAGTGGAATAATAGCAATAAATTTAAAAAAATAAACTTACTTTTAACATCTGCAAACCATGCTTGTTGGCCTGGTGTCAATTGACTTGTTAGCTTTTCACCCCGGCCACAACAAGTAACATATTCTTCATTTTTGTCGACACGACAATAGTGGTGAAGTTCGTCTGAAGAGCAGAAACAACAAAATATGTATTGAGGAATTGATTGTTCAAGTTTCTCATCAATCAAGCTTACAATAGTGTTACGTACACGATTACGTCTATCTCTAGGGCCAGAGTAGTGAATCTCAATAGAGTGAATGGAATCAATTAAAAGTAGATTTCCTGGTTCATCTATACAAGCTAAAGTTAGAGCATTTCGATATTGTTGAAATTTAGGTTTAATAGTTTGTTCAATTTTAAACTTAATACATGATTCAAGTGGTCTACAGTCAGGCTGCAGAAGTTGAACAACCAATGTACAAAATAAACCTCGAGGAAGTGGTTTCATATCCCATGTCAAAATGAGAGAGTCTCTATCACTCAATAAGTCAGAAGTAGGGAGAACTGTTGGCACAAAATATCGACCTGGCTCTGGAAGAGCAGCAATGATATGCAAATGTGTCATTAGTTTCAAGAAATCATTTGCAGTAAATATTTCAGAAAAACCTTTTGAAAGTTGTTGAGTTAGTAAGCGTTCTTCAAAAATACCTTCTGTTTTTAGTAACTTGTGTTGTACATAGTCAATGAATATATTGTTTTCTTCTAGGTGATTAAAAACATCAGCAAATGATATAGAAATCAAATCAGACAGTATATTGAAGAGGGGTTGTGGATGAAGAAAAACCACATTGTTGAGGATATCAGGGAAAAAAAGGAAAATGGTCAAGTTGTGATAGTATTTTAATGCAGCCTTAACTTCATCAGGGTTCATTGATAGATTTTTACCAATACTTTTACATTCGTCTAAGCTCACTACTTTTGTTTCAGAGGTCTGTTCAAGTTTGTCAAGATCCAGTTGAAACAAAAACCATCGAGCAGGAATTTCTGCTTCTATAAAAGACTGGCATATTCTACCACGTAATCTATTAGCCATTTGTGTTTCTTTCTTATCTCTACCCATTGTGTTTATTGGAAAAATTACTTCAGAATCTTCTTCTTTTACTATATAAGGAACCACTGTGTCACTGAATTGACGATCAACAATTGGCCAAAGCACTTTATTCATTTCTTGGAGAGAATTAACAGGATTGTCCAGCTTATCGTAGAATGTCCCTAGCACTATTGATTGAGGTTTCTTATGAGAAGGTCTACTAATGATTTTATCAAATGTAACAGGCTTAGTTTGTGCCACTAATATAAGAGACGATTCAATTAGCTGTAAGTTACTAATTCTGTGTTTAACAGGCACACCAATTGGCTTTCCTTGAACACAGTATTTGAACTCTGGATAGTCACTTAGTTTTTCAGTAAGCTTGTGTGTGATAATATTGACAGAATTGTATCGTAACAACACAGGGGCAATGTCTAGAAAGGCAGCCTGACCACCAGTATCAACAGCGTAGATCCAATGTACTCGATAAAGCTCATCGGAGTCATCATTTTCAATTGCTATAGCTTCAAGCATATCTGGAGGTGGAAGAATTTTATTGTCAAATTCTAAAGGAATTTCAGCAGTACGTACACCATTTCTTATTCCTTGAGCTATCAGAATTCTTAGCGCATTAGAGTCAATCTTTTTCCAACATGTACACTGAGGGCTTGTTTCAGGACCAGCCATAAAAATAGAAGCCTTTACACTCTTTTGTTCTAGCTCTTCACATTCATTAGAGGTTACATCTACAGTCGCTACTTCTGAGTCTTCAGATGCATCAGAGGTTTCCACAATCCTAATTTCTGGTGTCGCTATAATTGGAGTACTGTTGTGTTGTTCAAGCGGAGGTTGATTAACCAATAACCTCAATAATGATGATTTACCTGTTCCTGGAGGGCCAGAGAGGGTAAGTTTAGTCCATTTAACAGTGACATAGCCCTCCTTCATTGCTTGGAGCAGTAACTTATCAACATCTACATTGAAAAGAATCAATAAATATCAACACTTTGATCATTTCAAACGTTAAACTGCATGCTAAGTTATGTGAATATAATGCCAATAACTTTGGATTGCTATCCTACGAATTATATAGTCAGTATGATTTAAAGAGTGTGCTGTAGTAGCAGTGATTTGACTTGACAATGGTTTCTCTGCCTGATTATCCTGACAAAGCAATAAACCTATGTAATATAACGAAACCTCATGCTCATTGTGACAATTCATTGCTAGTTTTTTTGCTAATTGAGTACTGACTTATTATTTGACATATTTGACAATTACAAAATATGTCTAACAAGACTGTAATTGAAAAACTATTCTATATTTGTTCTGGAAGATACTGACATTCAGTGAAAGACTGATAAGGGTTATAAAGATTGTATAATTAGCAGGAATATCTCTGGAAGAATATAGCTATAGAATGGTCAGAATATAGGCATGAGGAGAAGCAAGCTATATACATAGTGTGAAGCTACCAGCAGGGTCAGCCATATTCACCATTATAGTGCTTGGGATTAAGGTTAATGAAATTTTTGTTTGCTCTATTTTCTACAGCTTAAAGATGTGGTTTAAATTCATTTGAGGCTATCAATTATCCCATACAACAACAAAATTAAAAAAAGTGAGTGGACACATAGTTCAAAATAATTATTACTACTAGTTATTGTATAGCCAAAGAGCATGCAAACTGTGTAAACATTGATTCATATGCAAAAATTTACCTTTTGATAGGAAATCATATATACTTTCAGCTAGAGATCTATTATTTATCAATGGTCCCTCAATAACAGAAATTATAGTTTTCCAGGTAATGAGATGTGATTCAGAAGTCTCCATCCACATTTGTAATACTTTTGAAAGTTTAATTTCATTGGACATACTACTGCTTTGCAATGATTCTAAATCATAAGAAACAACATCGAGCCCTAAACCAAGTATATACCATCGAGATGTAATTGGAGATAATAGCACCATCAGGTCACTCAGTGTTGGAGCTAATTTTAAAATACCAGGAATAACTGAAATATGAACAAAACAAAAGAATCAACAATATCAATTATCTAAATATATGTATCTATTGTATACAATTAATAAAAAAGCAGCTTAAAATTTGAAAGTGAATGCGGGGATGACAATGCCCAATAAGTACTATAAAAGGCAGGTATAATACATTGTACTTTAACAATCCCTTAAAAGTAGCCTAGTAATTATAAGAAAATACGGACTTATATCTACAATGTCTATGTTCACTATCTTGTTTTGCTACTTTTGGTATAGACATCCATACTTCCAATTTATATTCTAAAATGCTTTAATTATTTGTTTACCTTCTATATTTGTAAGAATGTTTGATGGCAGGTAGGTGTTTAAATAGATATGTATACATGCAAAGCAATAATCAGTTGCTTAAATGTAACTGAATTACTTTTCAATATAATCTTTTTATTTAGCCATAAAAGATGTGGCATAAACAATTCTGAAGTAGAGTTGTGACATTATTATTAAGTTCAGTTTATACAAACTCAACTATTACTAATGTTAACATTAATGATCTGTGAACATTTGAGTGAAATAATATTTAGTTATCCTAAAATAAATTTGATTTGTTAAATTAATACTTTAGATATTTGCACATGAAGCATGTATCTACTCTTGTACTTATCACATTAGAGCTAATATATCAATTTAGTTGTTACAACAAAGACCCGTAAATTGAATGTGAGATAGTTGAATCGAGATTCATAAAAAGCAATCATCATTCTTTTTGCTTTAGTAATTCTTATATGCATGATATGCCAAAATACTTTCTTGGAAGAGTATCTAAGTAACTACTAGGGATACTTTGAAAACAATTCATATAAATGGACTATGAATCTTATTATGAAAAATATAATTATATATAGATACCACAGTGAGATTCATAGTCCAAACATTTTAAATTTGAGTGTTGGTTCTATATAAAGCATGTAGCAGGTTAAGATTTAATAGTATATAAACTCTGTAAACATTAATATGTCATTTTAACAACAAATTTGTACCAGACGTGGATGGAGATACAGTTTTGTTGTTAATATCATATTAATTTTGATAGTGAAGCCTCATAGCAAGTTAATATTTAAAATTATTGTACCTAACAGATTAGACAGCTAACAGCTAATTCCTTATTCATATTCAGCAAAGTGGCAGGTTATTAACTTATTATGGACCTAATGATAAGCTTCATCAGTTCAATCATTATTGATCTTTTCAACATCTTTTATCAAATAGCATTGCCTCACATCACATATATACTGCTTCAAGAGCAGAGTTTTTAGCTGCTTAAAAGGATTTTTTAGTCATTATAAACTCATATGGAATAGATATTGAGTGACAAGGAGGATCTCATAAGTGCACAAGGTGTTCCTTGGCCTGCAAAATTTTATAAGCTATACAAATCCTATATGCATGCACTTGTCCCCAGCTAGGCCTTTCCTCTCTATGAAAAAGGATGGTAATACCGGACTATTATAAACCTATTAACTTGAGAGTTCAAAATGTGTATTACCAAATGACCACATGGAATAGTAATCCAGTATTACACAATAATTATCATTGGTGTGCAATTTATAGCAATTGAGAATCACATATAACACTAAATATTAAGATTTAGATAGTAGTTACCCGTTCTAGGTCCAGGGTTCAGTTCCACATCACCAGATAAAATAAGAAGAAATGACAGAAACACAACGATAGATAAGACCATATTACGACCATGATAACACCCACCAGAACTTCTTAAATGAAGTGACTCCTTTCTTCCTTTAGAACAGTCAGTTTCCTTGTTATATGACATCTGATGAAAACACCATAGCCCAATACTGGCTCTCCATTGACAAATGCCTATCATATTGTCAAAAAATATACTTGAGATGAGCAACTTGATAATAAAGACGTTGCCTTTATAAGCCAATCCTACTTTTACACGTGATAGGAATCCATGGCAACATAATCAAAAATTTGTGCGCTAATAAGCAGTATGAATATCGTTAACAATATTTTAATAGGGAAAATCATGCTATATATAATATAATAACTCTTGTTTTGGAAGATACTATATACTAACTTCACAGTGAAACTCTGACTAAAGCTACAAGGTTTGCATAACTCGATTAGCATGCTATATAAATATGTGACCTGATTTGTAACAAGGGACCACTTCCAGATCTGACAAAACATTTGTGACTTGATTTGTGAAAAGCACCACTGTTCAAACACTTTGAAATTTGTATATATACAGTTGCTGTATATGTACAACTATTCATGGTAACAATATGTATACAAAACCGTTTTTGATGTTTTAAACAGTGGTCTCTTTTCACAATCAGGTCACAAATGCTTTGACAGAAGTGATCACTTATTGCAAATCATGTCACATATAGGCAGAGAAGTAACCAATATAGAAAGCATTTGTCAACCATTGTCAGTCACATCCATAATTGCAGAGCTCGTAGTTAAGGTTAATCGTAGATATTATTGGTGAATCATAAAAATTATTATTGCATACACTGTAGCAGTCACCTTGATCTCTAGCTTATAGTATTGAATTTGAAATTTCTTCTTACCATCACATGCAGTGAGTATACAATAACTGATAATAGTAGCAAATTGGCTCATTAGGGTGTGGTCGTGATACATACATAGCATGTGATTACCAGTGCTCAAGCATGCTATATTGCTTATACGAATTACTAGACTACCTCCTTGTTTACTAACTATGTGTAAACATTGCAACTACATAGTGAAATACTTTATGCAACCAGTATCTTATTAGACAAGTGTATTCTCATTTAGAAGTTTAGTCAATATAAAGCACACTTTCATACTTTTGATTGTTAAACTGCATTTCAAACTCTCTTTAACCATTATATATGGCTAACAACAAAAACCAAAAGTGTGGATTATTTTGATAAAGTTTTATCCACTTGTTTATATTACCTAATATTATACACACAGTAATTAATTAGTACTCAATTGAAATGTTATAGGCAATATTGCCTGTTTCCTAAAATTGTGTATAAACCTTTCTGTTTTGCTAAGGCACCAATAGGAGATCCAAAATGTACATAGAATGTACAATTGAAGACAACAAGAAAGTAAACTAGTGGTTTAACATATTTGTAACTCTAACATAGAAAATGAGAAGTTAAGATTAGGACCATAGTTAAATTAAGTCTGACGTCAAGCCTCTTACATGTTTGGAAGAAGCTTAATTTATGCAAGCTAAATTTAATGGCTATGGCTTCTGTATAGGTTGAACTGAATTACATTTCTTGTATTCTATCGGCTACTATCACTTCAGTGGTTGCCAGAAAAGAGAAAAACAACCATCACATATTTAAAATTGAAGTAAAATGGTCTGGAGGTGATCCTACTGTGTGGTATCGTGACTATAAAGACTTCTTTCACTTCCAAATGTCGACTACTGGATGATTTTTCTGAAAAAGCAGAAGCTGTAAATGGACATAGAAGAATAACACCCTATTTACCTGGTAAAAGATTTTTCTTCACAGTAAAAAGATATTAACTTTACAATAACTATCACAACTTGATCAATATGGATGAGAATTAGATTTGCCAGAAAAGATTACTTGCAGTGATTTAGTCTTGAAATTCTTTAAGAATAACAGGAAGGGTGTTTCATGAAATATTCAGAAGCAACCTCACATTAAGGTGACAAATTATGTATATGTTTATTTACATAATGTATTTACATCTGTATAGTGCCAGCTAAAGAACATTATGATGTATTATCAAGTAGAATTCAATTAAGTACAGTAAAGTGAGGTCAGTACAGTCCTTAAATCTTTATCTTAATTCAAAATCCAGCAATGAAACTGCTGTTAAATTTACAAACAAGCATAATGAATGTAATGAAAGTTTTTTGTTCACAGCCAATATACTCCAATAATTTTAATGGTATTAGAAATATCAGATATTGAAAGTGTAGACGATAGAATAGAAAGTCAAGAAGTAGACGAGAGACTATAATTATTTTAATCTCAGACACAATTTCTAATAATAATTTCGATCAAGAATGCACAGGCATCCCTGACTCAAACAATTTATCTGACTATCATAATGACATTAGTATACCAGACTGTCACAATGCAACTAGTATACCAGACCAGTATGATGACTATGTCAATGTACCTGATTTTAATGACTGTATTGAGATACCAGATAATAACAGTATAGGTATACAGAAATTTGACATATTAAGTATTTATAATATTAACGTATGAATAATGAATGTCTTCAATAATATATGGTTTAAATGTTTCTAACTTTTAATCAGCACTGTAAAAATTACAAGTACATGTATATACTTATATACATGAGCTGATATTGCAGACTAACCCGGTTAGTACCATATTCGTGTATTTTCACTAAATGTCTTTATAACTTAAAACATCTTCACATTGTTAACTTATAACATCTCCACATTATCCAACACCTGGTGAGTGTATAATCAATACTCACCAAGTGTTGTACAAAGTGAAGCCATCATAAATAAAGATACGTGTAGAGATGTGTTGTATCAATAAGTCAGCAATGTCTCCTATAAAACAGAAAGATATAGATGAAATGTATGTTATATGAGATCATTTCTAAAAGAAGGACATTAGAAAGTTGAATGTGGCCTTTAATATTAATAGACAAGTTGTCATGTTCATTTCGTAGTTTGATAGATGAGAAAACAAAACATAATACTGCACCATATTGTAAAAAAAATTATGTTCAGGCAATGCTGTCTTTAAGCAAAGCAATGACCCTTTTAATGTCATAAGCTATCTGTCTATTAATTGTGACACCAAGTTGCTCGAGACAGATCTCTATAAACAATAAGACAGCAAATTATGTGCCACATCAAACAATTAATTACGTAAAGTGCTAGACTTATTAACAAGTTGACATTTGACACATTGACATTATGAAAGTTAACATCATGGGAGTTGACATTGTGGACTGAAATCACGTACATATAATAGAGTTGAGATCAATTAATTGCGTGTTAAATTGATAATCAGTCTACTGATCTCTAGTCATTACAAACACCTATTAGCTTTGTATAAACAAGAACAAACTTATTAATATAAGAATTATCCAGTATGTTTCTCCATTAATCTTTGTAAAATGATTACAATCTATTGATGACATTGTGAACTTTATTATTACATAATTAATGTTATCAACACTATCACTATACAATTTAATTACAATTATAAAACAGTTAGTACATGTACATGTATGTATGCAACTTAATAAAACAAAAAGGAATAAGACGTTACCAATTTATTAATACTAACAGAAAATGTGAACAATTCATGTGATGAAAACCACCAATATGCATACTATGATGAAAAACAAGGCACATTGTAATTAGTCTCACCTTAATTTGTTGTAAATAAGCACATTAATGGATGCCTTTTCAAGGTAAACACACTTTATTTTGTCCCATGAAAAGTAATGATTAATGTTTTGTATCAGCATGATTGCTACTAACCAATTATAAAACAATAAGGGGCAGCCCTGATTGATCTGTATTGTGGTTTCCTGCCCAAAATAGCTGCAATATAATCAATCCACTGGTATGTATAGGTCTAGAATGAACAAAAGAAAACAATTATAGATATATAAATGTTTATTATTGCTGACTTTATTATCTACCGCTGACTCACCTCAATAATGAGGGTGTGGTTGGTATAATTGTAAGTTATGATCTATTATTATATTATTTATTATTAACTAGTTATGAAATTGATATCCTATGAACTCTCAGCTACAAACGTGTATATGTAGTCCTAGTATCACTGTAAAAAAGTGTCTGATAAGCTAGTAGTTGGCCATGGATTAATTGGAGGCAGTTGCTACTTGTCCATCATGAACTCCACACTAACAGCATGTATTATAATAGTAATCCCTACCTTTTAAACCCCAATATAACTACATTAGTCTACATAGTGTTGCTGTACATAGATTCTGTACATGTATAGATGATATAGTATAGCAACAACTACTGTTACATTAATAATAAATTTCCTAACATAAAAAAAATAAAGTGACAGACACAATTTTATTATTTATAACTATGTCACAAACAAGAGAAGGCTGTGGATATCCTAATAGATTTAACAAAGCAACAGCAACAAAGCAAATCAATTCATAATTAAATTGTAAAAAAAGGTGATTATTATTATGCTATGAAAATATTATAACCCAATATTAATTTAATTTAATTATAGAGTCATCCTTTTAATTATTGAGTGTACAATCCTTCAATTGTGTCTGCATACTTCTGTACCACAAAGTATCGTCTAACTTTTTGAGTGGGACCTACAGGCATCAGAAAATGTTGACAAATAATAACACATACAAAAGTTGGCAATATAAGCTTAAAGTATTAAGGATTAATGTACACATATACCTAATTCTCCACCAGGTTCAGAAAAGTCAGCATCCAAGAGAGACCACTTCTTAACCTAATACAGAGAATAAAAATGTACTTGTCATTGATTGAATGTACTAAGGACAATGTAACGACTACTTACAGTAGCAGCATTGGAGATAGCTTTAGCATTAGCACGATCAATACCGTCTTGTATAGCAGTGAACACAGCTTGATCCTGGTTATCAACAATTTCAGATATTTTAGTAGCTGATGACCCTTTAGCTGCTATTAGTCTAGCAGCTTCTGCAGTTAGAACATCAGTAGGTTCATTAGTATCTGGATCCATTTGACACTATTAGAAGAATAATATTAGTAATTTTAATAAGTGAGTATACTGATGTATTATGTGTATTTTAAGATGCATTTAATCTGATGGCAAGGCTATATTTAAGGAATAAGAATTAAAGAGACTCTCTATCAAGAAAGTTAAATACCATAGCTCTCTTAATAACATGTGTTAAAATGATGACTTACTTTAAGTGTCAGTAAACAGGTGAGATAGTTATGGTGATCTCCAACAACCATAACATTACTGAGGAAAGGAACCTCTTGTTTTATATTGTTCTCAATGGGAACTGGAGCTATATTCTCTCCACCACTAGTAATGATCAACTCTGCATATTCAATAAAATATGAAGAATAGTGTTAATCACCAGCAATAATGTATCAAACGTATTAGTAATACCATTTATTATGTCACCAGTAATAATGTATCAAATGTATTAGTAATACCATTTATTATGTAGATATACTGATGCTCTTTGTCTTGCATGCATATAAGCTATGGTAGTTTTAAAACATCTATGCATAACTGTAGATGTCCACATATACTCAATGCTAGAAAATATGTCCACTCTACTTTATATAATGCATTCATTATTCTAACAACATAATTTCAAACCATTATATGTGTTATATAAAACTACACTAAAATTGGCAATATTTTACAATAATACATTATTAAAATGTACCTTTAATACGTCCAGTGATAGTGTAAAAACCATCCTAAAGGAGAAGTAGAGTGAGATACAGTACAGTAATTTATACACATACCTCATCTACAATACCTAAGTCTCCTGAATGTAACCATCCATCTTCATCAAGAGCTTCTGAAGTTTTCTCAGGATTGTTATAGTAACCCATCATGACATGACGTCCACGACAGCATATCTAAAAAATTAAAGTTAGTTGTTACACAACAAAATAGCAGCGATAATCTTTATATTTTATTATATCTCTAATCTACCTATTTATCAATTACCTCTCCCTCTCCCTGTTCATTAGTGTTAGCCAACTTTACTTCTATTCCAATAAATGGGCGACCAACAGTACCTAACTTCCATTCACCAGGTTTGATCAAGTTAGTGGTTATTAAGCCACATGCCTCGCTCATCCCTATATGCAAAAATTTACATGCATACATATAACATATAATATTTACCAAAGAGTTCAAGGAGTGTCATATTGATGGACATAAAGTACTCCAATACTTCTCTGTGTATTGGAGCACCAGCAGTGGCAATTATCTTAGCATCGTTGAGGCCAAGGGCTTCATGAACCTAAATAAATAATTATACATCATTGCTGATTCAAAAGATCATACATAATTGTTTTCAATTTCACTGTAAATCTTTTGGAGATGAAAAAACTAGAGAAATGTCTATCTAATGACAACATATGCTGCAATAAATCTTAATTAATCAGAGTTAGAAGCAAGTTAATAAAAACACAAATAAATGTATTATCTATAGAAAAGAGCTCTCAAAGTCATACCAATTAATAATATATAGCTAGGCTCAAAATTAGTTTTTATGGTTACAATGTCACAATTAGTTGTTCTTCACAATATGTTGTTATTGTATTGCCAATTAAAATATTAGGATTAATTTTATTGGTCACTTTCAATAAAAAGAATGTCACATATAACACTCAAAGCTAATTGGCATACAAGTATGACACTTCAGTTTAAAATGCAATCTTTTTTCTGTATCTTCATTATTCATATAAACAGATCATGTTGTGCTATCTTGTTGCAGTAGTTACCTTTTTGAAGATCAGTATATTAGCAAGAGTCCATCCCCAAGGTACAGAAGCACTATCAAAGATCAACATTACTCATTACAGATAATTCATTTATAATAATTATGTTAAACTAACCCAGTTTGCATGTTCATATTACCACGAAGACCAATATCTTTAGCCCACGAGCCTATCTTGGCTTTGAATCCAGTAGTTGGAGCTAGCTCTTTCATACGTTCCATAAACTTTTCCCATACTCTGTTAAAAGTGGTTCAAAGATAAAACATATTAGTGTAATCAGGAGGCATTAGTACTTATTGTAAAGAGTAAATATCAATAAAATAAAAAGAGATGAGTTATGAAATTAATAAATATTTGTAATTTAGGTGTTCATGATTCTCATTACATTCTAACCTTGGTACACCAAAAAAAAGAGTAGGACGTACTTCGCGTATGGTAACTGCAAGAGAGCCCTAAAGGAAATCATCTATTAATTCTATCAAACCATCCTAAATACCTTCAATGCATCAGGTTGAGCAAAGTGGACAGTCCCTCCAATGTACATGATAATGAATATATCAGCCAGCTACAAATAATGAGATAAAAATTACTTTATAAACTATAAAATGAATGTTATATACTTGTGCTGCAATGTGACTCATTGGAAGATAAGAGACACAACGTTCCACTCCTCGTTCTATATTAGAATAAGTTGCTGTAAAACACTTGCATGCCCATGTAATCTAAAGAACAAAGTAACAATAATTCTATAGACCAAATACATAGATCAACTAAGTCAACTACTGACTATCAACTTACAGCATCATGTGACAACATAACTCCTTTAGGATTACCAACAGTACCAGACTATATAAAACAGAAAGAACTCTTAGATTAAAATGTATATTTACAGATTAAACGAGAGAATTATCGATATATTATACTTACAGTATATATGAGAAGAGTATTGATATAATATACTTACAGTATAAATGAGAGAAGCACAACAACCTGGTTTCTGTTCAGCTATTTTATCTTCCACAACTTGAGTATCAATATTATTACCTAGCTCCATAAACTGCTCCCACTAGAGAACATAAGAGTTTAATTCGCCTTAAATACTCTAGTAAATATCTTTTTATATAATACATAATAGAGAATAAAACACAAATGCATAATTGCAAGATAATATTAGTTGACTCTCAGTATATACCACATTACACTTAAGAAACTATGTATCATTACCTCATACACATCTGGATGTTGCTCAGTGAGCTTTCCTCTATATTGGATAATAGCCTTTAAATTGGGGAGTTGATCTCGTATCTAGAGCAATACAACTCAATCAAAGTATAGTATAATTTTTACAATGAAACTTCAGCAAAAATTAATCAAAATACTTAAGTACATGTTTTTGCTGTTAATATCATTTACAAATATTAAGAAAACTAAATATTTACACAAAAAATTAACTTAACACATTATGTTTAAAATAAGGTATAGATACAGACTTAATGGTTGACAACTTACTTGTAGGATCTTTTCCAATTGTTTCTGGTTTTCCACAACAATAATATCAGCTCTACCATCTTCAGCAATAAATTTACATACATCCGGTCTGTTTGTGGTATAGATACCAAGAACTAGACCCCTATAATTAGGGATAATAGCATTAATTGAAATGAAATATTCATTTCAATTAGGCTCTGCTAGCTCAATCATGGCTGTGAAATATTATATAGATTTATTTAACACAAGTTTTCAATACTACTATATCTAAAGATTGCTAACACATTGCATTACCCAGCAAGGATAGCTCCAAGAGCTGAAATATGCCATTCTGGAGAATTAAAACCCAGAATTGCTACAGAATGGTATGGCTCAAGCTCCAACTTAAGAGAGGAAAAAAGAATGACAATTTATTTAGATAAAACTTTGTTTACCTTCAGAAAACTCTTAGCTGCTGCTACACATTTCTCACAATACTGTGCATATGTAACATGTGTCCATGTTTCTCCTTCTTTATAAGCCATAGCAGTAAGATCAGAATATTGCTGAACACATTGTTTGAACATTTGTCCCACAGTAATTGGTTCATCAGCCTCCAGTCCACTCTCTCCCATCAATATATCAACTGGATCATCAGGTTTGAGGGAAAAGTATTTAGTACGAGGTGGATGGGTTGGAGCAGGAGGTGTGGGCTCACGAGTCTCATCAAGTATAGGAGTAGGAGCTACTGTACATTAAAAGAATTTTAGAAAGTTTAAACAATAATATATAGTATTATGTCCCTTTCTGCAAAGAATTCTGCCTAATTCAGTTTTCATTTTAGTAATAATCTATCAATTTATATCAACCATACTGTCACAGACATTTTATCAATAATCTATTTATTAATTATTCCATCATTCCCTTATTTATCAATTGATTCATCCATTCACCAAAAGATGGCCTAAGCAAAAACTAAGAGACCCAATATATCAAATGATGTCATAAATAGTGCATTTACGAAAGTACACTTTACCTTCCTCTGCGTTTACATTAAGAGAAGGCTGCTCTTCATCAACATTGTCTTTAATTTCAACTAAAAAAAATATATTAATCTATTATAAGTTTTAACAGTTATGTGATATCATAGAAAGTAATAAACTGTAGAATGCTATGTATACAACATTGATACTCAGTTTGAGGTAATTTCAAGTTTATTAGCATTATTTCATATCTTAAGTGTGGCACAGAAAGGCTTCTTACTTTCCTCTTCGTTCTCATCAAGAGAAAATTGTTCTATAACGACATTGTCTTCAGCTAAACAAATAGACAATAATATTTTATATTTATATAGGATGTTTATAGTGACAATAATATAAAGTTTGAAACCTAGTCATATCAATCAATTTATCTATTTATCCATTCATCTATATGAATTCTTTATACATCATTTCTCATGTTCAGTAGTATTATGTAATTTTATTTCTATTTAAACAAAAGGATGAATTATGAATAACAACAATTACACTAATAAAGTCTGTGCAGTTTTAATTTGCATTCCTGTGGTTAGTCACTTATTTAATATAATTCAATTATAGTTACTATATTTCCATTGAACTTTGCATTCTTGTGGCTATAGTATGTAATTGTGTTTGCACATCTCTTGTGTATAGCTGCACAATTGAGCAGAACAACATTACTACACAATATAGCGTGCACAATTGAGCAGAACAACATTACTACACAATATAGTGTGCTAACAACAATAAATAGTTTAGTTGTTACAAGTTAGTTTCAAGGGTTAATATTTTGGAAAAGAATTTAAATGCCAAAAAACTATCACATTTTAATCGAGTGAAATATTATCACAACTTCAACTACAGAGAATGGAATGGTTCTTGAAATTTGAGATGTTATATCTCAAAAATGTCCTATATATTTTATATATTACAAAGCAATATATAGTTGCAATTATAATTATGTGAAATGGTATAAAATGGAATAAATATAGTGAGCCTGATATACAAATTTTCTGTCTGTAATATAATCATATGCTTTTGTAGTGTATAGATAAAAATTTAAATTAATGATGTCAACGAGTCTGTAGAACCATCATTGATAAGTTAATGGCTATAGTATAGTCAAGCCTTCTCTTGGCTACAGGTGACTAGATAACTTTGGCAGCAGAGCAGGCTGGCCTGGGGACATGAAGGCACGTTTACAAAAGTTATACTGAAACTCCTAGGACTTTATAGGCACTGCCTATTCAAGCTTCTGATATAAAAGTGAGTAGATTTCTTCATTTCGATAAGCATCATCAGTAATAGTATCATTACTCAACTAGTCAAATACATTATTTACCTCCTGTAATGTTCTCTTGATCCATAGTATATACAGCTACTAACCAGATTCAGGGGCGAACGACCACATGAAGCCCTACATGGGCGTTAATGAGGTTTTGGCAGTTGTAAATAAAACAATTAAGGAAGGGTAAACACATGTTTTCATAAAACATCAAAAAATTTAGTAGCTTTCAAATCAGTAACTATTAGTTTAGTCTTAATAAAGTGAGTGTTTCTTTAAAGTCAACTAATTTCACTTATTCAGAGTACAATCCTTCAATAGTTGCTGAATATTTTTGAGTCACAAAGAACCGTTTCAACATTTGAGTAGGACCTAAAAAAGAAAATCGGTTAATTCAAATAGCCACATTCAGAACATTAGCAGCCACTATATGGTATTGTACTAAAGTAGAATAACTCCTTTGGTATCAGACTATGACAGAATAATAACCTCAATGCTTATATTGGAAGGTATTCATAAACATACTTACTTAATTCTCCACTAGGTTCAGAGAAGTCAGTATCCAAAAGAGACCACTTCTTAACCTATATGTGAATAGTAATATAATTACAGTATTATTGTAATAGTAATGTATAGTTCATCTTTAAAAATTTATTCAATATTGATGATGTATTATTAATAATACACTACATGGATATTGGAACATTTACTGTAGCTGCATTAGAGATAGCTTTAGCATTAGCACGATCAATACCCTCTTGTATAGCAGTGAACACAGCTTGATCCTGGTTATCAATGATTTGAGTTATCTTAGTAGCTATTGACCCTTTAGCCGCTATCAGTCTAGCAGCTTGAGCTGTTAGATCATCAGTAGGTTCATTAGTATCTGGATCCATTTGACACTAGAGACAGAATAGAGAGATATACAACAATGTTTTGATACATCACTTTTTAAAATATACCATAACTGGAGAAACTAAAAGAAAAGCAAGTATTGTAGCTGAGTGAATTAAATGTAATATGAGGATTAATAGTGTATACATTCAGGGTTGCTCTTTTAATGTTCATTCAATCCAATGACTTACTTTAAGTGTCAGTAAACAGGTGAGGTAGTTACGATGATCTCCAACAACCATAACATTACTGAGGAAAGGAATCTCTTGTTTTATATTGTTCTCAATGGGAACTGGAGCTATATTCTCTCCACCACTAGTAATGATCAACTCTAGTAAGAGTAAAGTAGAAGAAAAAAACATAACATAATATAGTGTGTTAGATATAACTTCAACACCTAGTACCTTTAATACGTCCAGTAATAGTGTAGAAATCATCCTATAATGAAATGAAAAAAAAACAGTTATAGCTACTTTTATAATGATTAACTAATGTTACTAGCTTAATTGAATAATCTTTCATTATACAGAATATATCTGAGTCAACACTCAATAGTACTGGTACAATATATATACCTCATCTACTATAGCTAAGTCTCCAGAATGTAGCCATCCTTCTTCATCAAGAGTTTCTCCAGTTTTCTCAGCATTGTTATAGTAACCCATCATGACATTACGTCCACGATAACATAACTAAAATTAGTATCCATCATATTCATTTAATCATCTAGTTATTTACCTCTCCTTCTCCCTGTTCATCAGGATTATGTATCTTCATTTCCATTCCAACAAATGGTCGACCAATAGTACCTAACTTCCATTTATTGGGCTCAAGTTTGTTAGTAGATACTGGACCACATCCCTCACTCATACCTACATGATACATGTCAAAACAGTGTCCATCCATGTATCTCTTTGTTTATCTAACAATTAAATCAATCTATTCATCTACATCTATCAATCCATCTATCAAACCATCTATCAATCAATTTATCAATCAGACGAGCAAACTTGGGAAAATACTTACCATACACTTCTATAAGTGGCAAATTCAGAGACATAAAGAATTCCAACACTTCATGACGTATTGGAGCAGCAGTGGTAAAAATTAATTTGGCTTCATTAAGACCAAAAGCTTCTCGAACCTAAAGTAATAATCACAAATTGTCTATTTTAATGTATTAATGATACAATAAAATCATTGAATACAATCATAACAAACTTTGGATAGTTGGATACAATTTGTAATCAAATGACTTCAGTCAATAAATCTGAGTGACCTTGATATTATTGAGATGTTCAGATTTCATGTACAGAGTAGATATTTAATAATTGTTACAATTCAAGGTCCACCAATCTATTATATTATAGGTAGCCCATTCTATTATTGTTATTAACAAACATTTTAAGTTATAATACTATTTTCCTATCATAACTGATTTAGTTGAGTTACCTTTTTGAAGACGAGCATGTTTGCAATAGTCCATCCCCAAGGTACAGGAGTACTAACAAACAAGAACAACATTACTTACATGTATCTAATTTACACTATTGAATTGAGTACATATAAAACTAACCCAGTCTGCATGTTCATATTTCCACGAAGACCAATATCTTTAGCCCATAAACCTATCTTGGCTTTAAAACCACTAGTTGGAGCTAGTTCTTTGATACGATCCATAAACTTCTCCCAAACTCTACATAAAGTATTACCAGAAATGTTATTAAGGCATTCAAGCAATAAAGTAACAGTCATAATAATTACATTCATATGTCAGGTTATAAATAAATAAATTAAATTTGATTACAAACCTTGGTACACCAATAAAAAGTGTAGGGCGTACATCTTGTAACGAAGTTAGCAGGGAACCCTAATAAAGTAAAGAAAATAACTCTCTCTCTCTCTCTCTCTCTCTTTCTCTCTCTTGTTCACTTTCAAAGCATCAGGTTGAGCAAAGTATGTAGCTCCTCCACAGGCTATCATCAAATATATATCTAACATCTGGCAATATAGAATTATTACTTCCAATACACAATATATTCAGACTTACTTGACCAGCAATATGACTTAATGGCAAATAAGATATAAGACGGTCCAGTCCTCGTTGTATAGTGGTAAATGTTGCCAGAATACTCTTACAAGTCCAAGTAATCTAAAAAAGAGAATGTATCTATTATTGTTATTTCAAGGCACACTGATTGATCAATCAACAAGAATCTAACATATATATATAAACTTACAGCATCATGAGATAACATAATTCCTTTAGGACTACCAACAGTACCAGACTATAGAAAACACAGAAAGAATGCTTATATTTGAATAGGGGTATTGATATAAGATACTTACAGTATAAATGAGAGAGGTATTGATATAATATACTTACAGTATAAATGAGAGAGGTATTGATATAATATACTTACAGTATAAATGAGAGAAGCACAACAACCTGGTTTCTGTTCAGCTATTTTATCTTCCACAACTTGAGTATCAATACTATTACCTAGCTCCATAAACTGCTCCCACTAGAGAACATAATACATTATAATTGTTATAATATTGTTTTATTTTCTTGGTATGACAATAAACTATTCTTTAATGTTAATAATATGACAAAACAATCTTAGCCTGGCATGTTTACCAGAACAATGTTGGAAGAACAAACAAATTGATATTCTTTGTACATTAGATTTGGTATAATGTGAATAAGTTACCTCGTACACATTAGGGTGTTGTTCAGTAAGCTTTCCTTTGTATTGGACAATAGCCTTTAAATTAGGTAGTTGATCTTGTATCTAGACTCAATAAAATTATAATAGTAGTCAAAACTCAGAAATAGAGAGACATTACTAGCATAATTAAAAATATATATTAGGGAGTTTAGTAGTAATATCTTGTTGAGTGCTTTACAAGATATACCAGTACTATTTATAGTGCTAGTAATATAAGATGTACCAGTACTATTATAGTGCTAGTAATACATGTACTGACGTACAATACTATAATTCACAAAAAATCATTTCTGGCTTATATATTTTATTAAATTGATTATACAATTATTCCACATTAATTAGGAAAATGGTCTCTAAAATAAAGTTTGTACTATCTTCAGATGTAGATAACTTAATAGTTGATGACTTACTTGTAGGATCTTCTCCAATTGTTTCTGGTTTTCCACAACAATAATATCAGCTTTACCATCTTCAGCAATAAACTTACATACTTCAGGTCTGTTTGTGGCATAGATACCAAGAACTAGACCCCTGCAATATTAACAATAAGAAATCAATATCAAAAAATATGATCAATACAAAAACTCCCCTTCATTAAGACTAATAAGTCAATCACTAGATAAAATAGTATATATGTATAAGTAATGTTTAGAAAGATGACATTACACTGAGGAATATATGATGACAACTGTAACTATTAATTTATAATCTTAGCTAATATTCACACTAAGTTTGTTACAAAACATGTATATCTATATACTATGTTATCTTATTGCATACAACACAATGAATAAAAACTAGTAATATAGAAACAATCAATAAATTTAAGTAGTTTCTATACAACAGTGGGTACAACTAATTAAGCATTAAAGATTTACACTAGTTTGTTTCGCTACAATGTAGGATTCTGTAATCTCTCTATATCTTCTGACAACGTTTAAAATTATTTATCAAGAGTTCTATTGGGACATTAGCACAGTAAGTTCATTATAGGACAATCATGATTAAATGTACTGAAATGTAACAAGCTTCTATATCAATACTATTTTGTTTATTGTATACATACCCAGCAAAAATTGCTCCCAAGGCAGAAATGAACCATTCTGGTGAATTAAATCCAATAATGGCTACAGAGTGGTATGGTTCAAGCTCCAACTAGTAAAGGAAAGAAGAGAGTACATGAACCAGTTAGAACCACTCTATAAAACATTAACAAACCTTCAGAAAACTCTTAGCTGCTGCTACACACTTTTCATAATACTGTGCATATGTAACATGTGTCCATGTTTCTCCTTCTTTATAAGCCATAGCAGTAAGATCAGAATATTGCTGAACACATTGTTTGAACATTTCTCCCACAGTAATTGGTTTATCAGCCTCAAGTCCATTCTCTCCCATCAATATATCAACTGGATCATCAGGTTTGATGGAAAAGTATTTAGTACGAGGTGGACGGGTTGGAGCAGGAGGTGTGGGCTCATGATTCTCATCAAGTATAGGAGTAGGAGCTACTGTACATTAAAAGAATTTAAAAATTTTAAACTTTTTATATATAGTATTATGTCCCTTTCTGTGAATATATTGTCTTATTTAGTTCTTCCTTTTAATTGACAATGTCAACAAACCTCACTAACATAGAAAAATTTGGATGCTGAAATATTGTAACAATATTAGTGGTCCATATATGCAATAGGTTATTGTTATAGAGTTATCTGGTTAATAGATTAAACTCATATAGTACCATTATATCATTAAACATACAGCATGTGGTAACTAAATAGTGTAGTTACCTCTTTAAAGAATTCCAGTACTTACCAATGGTCTCTAGTAAACCTCCTAAAGTTACACAATCAAAATTTCAGCAACATCAGCTGTGCCTCCAAACATTACAAATGATGAATGTTATTAAAATAGGCACATCTCACACAGGACAAAACATATTAAACTGTTTGAAACACTTTTTGAGGTGTTGATTGTGATGGGCTTTTCATATTTTGTCATGTGCTCTAGAAATGCTCAAACATCAACTATTTAATTATTTATTAATGAAATTATTATTTTTCGATTTTAATGAGGTAACAACTACTCTCATTCCTTTATCAATCATAAATAAATAAGACCAAAAAAATTAATGATATCATAAATAGTGCACTAATTTACATTAGGAGAAGGCTGCTCTTTATCAACATTGTCTTTAATTTTACCTGTACCAAAAATATATAATACTATTAAAGTTCTATGAGTTATGTCATATAATAGGTGGAGTCTCAAAACCTGACATTTGCTAGGGGAATAAACATATGGAGAAACTCCTATAAATTTTGATGCACAATGCAGGAATTTAACTGTTCCAATTAGATTGCCCATGTCACATGACAATAGCCTCAGAAATGTTATTTACAAGCATGAGTATAAATATGTGATTAGCAAAGGAGAAGAGACATGAGAAAGCTTACATACACCTTGCTATCAATGAATCAGTGAAGAAATCGTGTGATAGCAAGCTCAAAGATGAGCAAGATGAGGGTGTTAGGCAACTTTTACTAGAAAAATATGTCTTCTATGGAATTTGGAAAATCCTTATGCTATTATTGTCTTACTGTTCTATCAAGGAACAGTAATGATGCAGAAAAAAACACAACATTCAGTTCTTGACACTTTAATTTAAGCCTATTACACCATGCTGCTTTAATTATATTCATAGGTTATCACATGATAGAAACCTAACAAAAGCTTCAATTGGCGGCCGGCCAGTGTCTCCATTGCTAGGGATTTTACCCTAGATCTGGGAAAATGTTTACTCATTTAGGGCCTAGGGTAGGATTTTTTAAAAGGGTGGAAATCTAGGGATTTTTTCTCAAATATATATGATTTTGAACATTGATTCACAATAAGTCAATAATGTAAAAATAACCATGTCTGGTTCATGTAGACATGATGTAGTTTACTTTGTATAGCTGTGAGCCTGTCACGCATGTATACATATTGTAGTTTTTCTTAAGTGATGTTAACCCAACGGTAACTGTGACTGATGACAATCTTGGGAAATGTAAAAATAGTTTACGATTAGCTGATTTGAATTGGGTGTGTTTTATGGATGTGGTCAAAAATAATTTGAAATATGGGATATTCTTGGGAATTTTGACATAGGGTCAGGGATTTTTGGGGTAAATTTGGTATAAAATCTGGGGAATTATTTAGGGATTTTCTGGCATAGGGTCAGGGATTTTTTGTGTAAACTTTTGTGCGGTTTAGGGAATTTCTAATTAATGTCCCTGGAGACACTATCAATTGCATTCCTTTTGGTGTCAGAAATTTAAGAGTTTCTCCCTACATGAAAGTAGCTTTATATAGTAGTACATTGATTGACATTAGATAAGGATCAATAGCTAAACAGAGACAAAAACATTTTATATTTGTGACCTGATTTGACATTAGCGACCACTTCTGTCAAAACATTTAAGATGATATATGAAAAAGGACCACTGTTAAAACACCTCAAAAAACAGTTTTGTATACATGCAGTTAACACGAATAGTTGTGCCTGTATAAGCAAAAGTTCTCCTTTTTCATAAATCATGTCACAAGTGTTTTGTCAGGAGTGGTCCCTTACTGAAAATCACAGTCATATTTATATACGATGTTTAAAGTGACAATAATACAAATTTGAAACCTTGATCAATTATGGGAGAATATATAGCAGGTTGGTCCAGGGAACATGAAGATATATGAACAAGTTATATTGCAATTCTAAGACTTAGGCACTGACCATTCAAGCTTACTAAGTAGCTCGACATAACATCCATAAGTAGTAATACCTTTACTCAACTAGTTAAATACATTATTTACCTTCTGTAAGTAACTTTGGGTCATTTTCATCCATGACATACACAGTTACTAACAAGATTTAGGGGCAAGCGACCACATGAAGCGCTACATGGGCGTTAACGAGGTTTTGGCAGTTGTCAATAAACAATTAATTGTGCGTAATTATACAATTTTATAAAAGCTCAAAAAATTTAGTAGCTTTCAAATCAATACTATTATCTTAATCTTAATAAACTGAGTGTTTCTTTAAAGTCAACTAATTTCACTTATTCAGAATACAATCCTTCAATAGTTGCCGAATATTTTTGAGTCACAAAGAACCGTTTCAACTTTTGAGTAGGACCTAAAAAAGAAAATCAGTTGATTCAAATAGCCACATTCAGAACATTAGCAGCCACTATATGGTATTGTACTAAAGTAGAATAACTCCTTTGGTATCAGACTATGACAGAATAATAACCTCAATGCTTATATTGGAAGGTGTTCCTAAACCTACTTACCTAATTCTCCACTAGGTTCAGAGAAGTCAGTATCCAAAAGAGACCACTTCTTAACCTATATGTGAATAGTAATATAATTACAGTATTATTGTAATAGTAATGTATAGTTCATCTTTAAAAATTTATTCAATATTGATGATGTATTATTAATAATACACTATATGAATATTGGAACATTTACTGTAGCTGCATTAGAGATAGCTTTAGCATTAGCACGATCAATACCCTCTTGTATAGCAGTGAATACAGCTGGATCCTGGTTATCAATGATTTGAGATATCTTAGTAGCTATTGACCCTTTAGCCGCTATCAGTCTAGCAGCTTGAGCTGTTAGATCATCAGTAGGTTCATTAGTATCTGGATCCATTTGACACTAGAGACAGAATAGAGAGATATACAATAATAACAATGTTTTGATACATCACTTTTTAAAATATACCATAACTGGAGAAACTAAAAGAAAAGCAAGTATTGTGCTGAGTGAATTAAGTGTAATATGAGAAGTTATAGTGTATACATTCAGGGTTGCTCTTTTAATGTTCATTCAATCCAATGACTTACTTTAAGTGTCAGTAAACAGGTGAGGTAGTTACGATGATCTCCAACAACCATAACATTACTGAGGAAAGGGACCTCTTGTTTTATATTGTTCTCAATGGGAACTGGAGCTATATTCTCTCCACCACTAGTAATGATCAACTCTAGTAAGCATAACATAATATAGTGTGTTAGATATAACTTCAACACCTAGTACCTTTAATACGTCCAGTAATAGTGTAGAAATCATCCTATAATGAAATGAAAAAACAGTTATAGCTACTTTTATAATGATTAACTAATGTTACTAGCTTAATTGAATAATCTTTCATTATACAGAATATATCTGAGTCAATACTCAATAGTACTGGTACAATATATATACCTCATCTACTATAGCTAAGTCTCCAGAATGTAACCATCCTTCTTCATCAAGAGTTTCTCCAGTTTTCTCAGCATTGTTATAGTAACCCATCATGACATTACGTCCACGATAACATAACTAAAATTAGTATCCATCATATTTATTTAATCATCTAGTTATTTACCTCTCCTTCTCCCTGTTCATCAGGATTATGTATCTTCATTTCTACTCCAACAAATGGACGACCAATAGTACCTAACTTCCAATTATTGGGCTCAAGTTTGTTAGTAGATACTGGACCACATCCCTCACTCATACCTACATGATGCATGTCAAAACAGTGTCCATTTATGTATCTCTTTGTTTATCTAACAATTAAATCAATCTATTCATCTACATCTATCAATCCATCTATCAAACCATCTATCAATCAATTTATCAATCAGACGAGCAAACTTCAGAAAATACTTACCATACACTTCTATAAGAGGCAAATTCAGAGACATAAAGAATTCCAACACTTCATGACATATTGGAGCAGCAGTGGTAAAAATTAATTTGGCTTCATTAAGACCAAAAGCTTCTCGAACCTAAAGTAATAATCACAAATTGTCTATTTTAATGCATTAATGATACAATAAAATCATTGAATACAATCATAACAAACTTTGGATAGTTGGATACAATTTGTAATCAAATGACTTCAGTCAATAAATCTGAGTGACGTTGATATTATTGAGATGTTCAGATTTCATGTACAAAGTAGATATTCAATAACTATTACAATTCAAGGTCCACCAATCTATTATATTATAGATAGGCCATTCTATCATTGTTATTAACAAACAATATAAGTTATAATATTATTTTCCTATCATACTTGATTTAGTTGGGTTACCTTTTTGAAGACAACCATGTTTGCAATAGTCCATCCCCAAGGTACAGGAGTACTAACAAACAAGATCAATATTACTTACATGTATCTAATTTACACTATTGAATTGATGAGTAGATATAAAACTAACCCAGTCTGCATGTTCATATTACCACGAAGACCAATATCTTTAGCCCATGAACCTATCTTGGCTTTAAAACCACTAGTTGGAGCTAGTTCTTTGATACGATCCATAAACTTCTCCCAAACTCTACATAAAGTATTACCAGAAATGTTATTAAGGCATTCAAGCAATAAAGTAACAGTCATAATAATTACATTCATATGTCAGGTTATAAATAAATAAATTAAATTTGATTACAAACCTTGGTACACCAATGAAAAGTGTAGGGCGTACATCTTGTAACGAAGTTAGCAGGGAACCCTAATAAAGTAAAGAAAATAACTCTCTCTCTCTCTCTCTCTCTCTCTTTCTCTCTCTTGTTCACTTTCAAAGCATCAGGTTGAGCAAAGTATGTAGCTCCTCCACAGGCTATCATCAAATACATATCTAACATCTGGCAATATAGAATTATTACTTCCAATACACAATATATTCAGACTTACTTGACCAGCAATATGACTTAATGGCAAATAAGATATAAGACGGTCCAGTCCTCGTTGTATAGTGGTAAATGTCGCCAGAATACTCTTACAAGTCCAAGTAATCTAAAAAAGAGAATGTATCTATTACTGTTATTTCAAGGCACACTGATATATCAGTCAACAAGAATCTAACATATTATAAACTTACAGCATCATGAGATAACATAACTCCTTTAGGACTACCAACAGTACCAGACTATAGAAAACACAGAAAGAATGCTTATATTTGAATAGGGGTATTGATATAATATTCTTACAGTATAAATGAGAGAAGCACAACAACCTGGTTTCTGTTCAGCTATTTTATCTTCCACAACTTGAGTATCAATACTATTACCTAGTTCCATAAACTGGTCCCACTAGAGAACATAATACATTATAATTGTTATAATATTGTTTTATTATTCTTAATATGACAATAAACTATTCTTTAATGTTAATAATATGACAAAAATATCTTAGCCCAGCATGTTTACCAGAACAATGTTGGAAGAACAAAGAAATTGATATTCTTTGTACATTAGATTTGGTATACTGTCAATAAGTTACCTCGTACACATTAGGGTGTTGTTCAGTAAGCTTTCCTTTGTATTGGACAATAGCCTTTAAATAGTTATAGGTAGTTGATCTTGTATCTAGACTCGATAAAATTATAATAGTAGTCAAAACTCAGAAAAATAGAGATACATTACTAGTATAATTAAAAATTTATATTAGGGAGTTTAGTAGTAATATCTTGTTCAGTGCTTTACAAGATATACCAGTACTATTTATAGTGCTAGTAATATAAGATGTACCAGTACTATTATAGTGCTAGTAATATAAGATGTACTAGTACTATTATAGTGCTAGTAATACATGTGCTGACATACAATACTATAATTCACAAAAAATCATTTCTGGCTTATATATTTTATTAAATTGATTATACAATTATTCCACATTAATTAGGAAAATGGTCTCTAAAATAAAGTTTGTACTAACTTCAGATGTAGACAACTTAATAGTTGATGACTTACTTGAAGGATTTTCTCCAATTGTTTCTGGTTTTCCACAACAATAATATCAGCTCTACCATCTTCAGCAATAAACTTACATACTTCAGGTCTGTTTGTGGCATAGATACCAAGAACTAGACCCCTATAATATTAACAACAATAAAATAATATCAAAAATATGATCAATACAAATACTCCCCATCATTAAGACTAATAAGTCAATCACTAGGTAAATAATATATATTTATAAGTAATGTTTAGAAAGATGACATTACACTGAGGAATATATGATCACAACCACAACTATTAATTTATAATCTTAGCTAATATTCACACTAAGTTTGTTATAAAACATGTATATCTATATACTATGTTATCTTATTGGATACAACACAATGAATAAAAACTAGTAATATAGAAACAATCAATAAATTTAAATAGTTTCTCTACAACAGTGGGTACAACTAATTAAGCATTAAAGATTTACACTAGTTTGTTTCACTACATTGTAGGATTCTGTAATCTCTCTATATCTTCTGACAACTTTTAAAATTATTTATCAAGAGTTCTATTGGGACATTAGCACAGTAAGTTGATTATGGGACAATCATGATTAAATGTACTGAATGTAACAAGTTTCTATATCAACATTATTTTGTTCATTGTATACATACCCAGCAAAAATTGCTCCCAAGGCAGAAATGAACCATTCTGGTGAATTAAATCCAATAATGGCTACAGAGTGGTATGGTTCAAGCTCCAACTAGTAAAGGAAAGAAGAGAGTACATGAACCAGTTAGAACCACTCTATAAAACATTAACAAACCTTCAGAAAACTCTTAGCTGCTGCTACACACTTTTCATAATACTGTGCATATGTAACATGTGTCCATGTTTCTCCTTCTTTATAAGCTATAGCAGTAAGATCAGAATATTGCTGAACACATTGTTTGAACATTTGTCCCACAGTAATTGGTTCATCAGCCTCCAGTCCATTCTCTCCCATCAATATATCAACTGGATCATCAGGTTTAAGGGAAAAGTATTTAGTACGAGGTGGATGAGTTGGAGCAGGAGGTGTGGGCTCACGAGTCTCATCAAGTATAGGAGTAGGACCTACTGTACATTAAAAGAATTTAAAAAGTTTAAACATTTTATATATAGTATTATGTCCCTTTCTGTGAATATATTCTGTCTTATTTAGTTCTTCCTTTTAATTGACAATATCAACAAACCTCACTAACATAGAAACATTTGGATGCTGAAATATTGTAACAATAATATTAGTGGTCCATATATGCAATAGGTTATTGTTATAGAGTTGTCTGGTTAATAGATTAAACTCATATAGTACCATTATATCATTAAACATACAGCATGTGGTAACTAAATAGTGTAGTTATCTCTTGAAAGGAATTCCAGTACTTACCAATGGTCTCTAGTAAACCTCCTAAAGTTACACAGTCAAAATTTCAGCAACATCAGCCGTGCCTCCAAACATTACAAATGATGAATGTTATTAAAATAGGCACATCTCCCACAGGAGAAAACATATTAAACTGTTTGAAACACTTTTTGAGGTGTTGATTGTGATGGGCTTTTCATATTTTGTCATGTGCTCTAGAAATGCTCAAACATCAGCTGTTTAATTATTTATTTATGAAATTATTATTTTTTGATTTTAATGAGGTAACAACTACTCTCATTCCTTTATCAATTATAAATAAATAAGACCAAAAATATTAAATGATATCATAAATAGTGCACTAATGAAATTACACTTTACCTTCTTCTGTGTTTACATTAGGAGAAGGCTGCTTTTCATCAACATTGTCTTTAATTTCACCTGTACCAAAAATATATAATACTATTATAAGTTCTATGAGTTATGTCATATCATAGGTGGAGTCTCAGAACCTAACATTTGCTAGGGGAATAAACATATGGAGAAACTCCTATATATAACTTTGACGCACAAGGCAGGAATTTAACTGTTCCAATTAGATTGCCCATGTCACATGACAATAGCCTCAGAAATGTTATTTACAAACATGAGTATAAATATGTGATTAGCAAAGGAGAAGAGACATGAAAAAGCTTACATACACCTTGCTATCAATGAATCAGTGAAGAAATCGTGTGATAGCAAGCTCAAAGATGAGCAAGATGAGGCTGTTAGGCAACTTGTACTAGAAAAAGATGTCTTCTATGGAATTTGGAAAATCCTTATGCTATTATTGTCTTACTGTTCTATCAAGGAACAGTAATGATGCAGAAAAACACACAATAATTCAGTTCTTGGCACTTTAATTTAAGCATATTACAGCAGGCTGCTTTAATTATACTCATAGGTTATTATCACATGATAGAAACCTAACAAAAGCTTCAATTGCATTCCTTTTGGTGTCAGAAATTTAAGAGTTTCTCCCTACATGAAAGTAGCTTTATATAGTAGTACATTGATTGACATTAGATAAGGATCAATAGCTAAACAGAGACAAAAACATTTTATATTTGTGACCTGATTTGACATTAGGGACCACTTCTGTCAAAACATTTAAGATGATATATAAAAAAGGACTACTGTTAAACACCTCAAAAAACAGTTTAGTATACATGCAGTTACCATGAATAGTTGTGCCTGTATAAGCAACTGTATGTTCACAACACTGTTGTTTGAGATATTTCAACAGTTCTCCTTTTTCATAAATCATGTCACAAATGTTTTGTCAGAAATGGTCCCTTACCGAAAATCACAGTCATATTTATATACGATGTTTAAAGTGACAATAATACAATTTTGAAACCTAGATCAATTATGGGAGAATATATAGCAGGTTGGTCCAGGGAACATGAAGATATATGAACAAGTTATATTGAAATTCTAAGACTTAGGCACTGACCATTACTAAGTAGTAGTATCATTACTCAACTAGTTAAATACATTATTTACCTTCTGTAGGTAACGTTGGGTCTTTTTCATCCATGATATACAGAGCTACTGACCAGATTCAGGGCTGACCACATCAAATTAATAAATTTTTGACAGTTGTCAATAAACAATTAATTGTGTGTAAATATACAATTATAAAGATCAAAAAATTTAGTAGCTTTCAAATCAATACTATTATTATTTCAATCTTAACAAAGTGAGTGTTTCTTTAAAGTCAACTAATTTCACTTATTCAGAGTACAATCCTTCAATAGTTTCCGAATATTTTTGAGCCACAAAGAATCGTTTCAACTTTTGAGTAGGACCTAAAAAGAAAATTGGTTAATTCTAATAGCCACATTCAGAACATCTACATGGTATTGTACTAAAGTAGAATAACTCCTTTGGTATCAGACTATGACAGAATAATAACCTCAATGCTTAGATTAGAAGAGATTAGAAGTAGCTAGAACGCCTGGGTACGAGGCTAAGATTGGAAGGTATTCCTAAACCTACTTACCTAATTCTCCACTAGGTTCAGAGAAGTCAGTATCCAAAAGAGACCACTTCTTAACCTATATGTGAATAGTAATATAATTACAGTATTATTGTAATAGTAATGTATAGTTCATCTTTAAAAATTGTTGTTATATTGATGATGTATTATTGATAATATATAGTATATGGATATTGGAACATTTACTGTAGCTGCATTAGAGATAGCTTTAGCATTAGCACGATCAATGCCTTCTTGTATAGCAGTGAACACAGCTGGATCCCGGTTATCAACGATTTGAGATATCTTAGTAGCTGATGACCCTTTAGCTGCTATCAGTCTAGCAGCTTGGGCAGTTAGATCATCAGTAGGTTCATTAGTATCTAGATCCACTACACACTAGAGACAGAATAGAGAGATATGCAGTAATATACAATAATAATATACAATAACTGAGAATCTAAAAGAAAAATAATTTTAAATAATGTAACTGAGTGAATTCAAGTGTAGTATGAGGATTAATAATGTATACATACATGTTGCTCTTTTAACGTTCATTCAATCCAATGACTTACTTTAAGTGTCAGTAAACAGGTGAGGTAGTTACGATGATCTCCAACAACCATAACATTACTGAGGAAAGGAATCTCTAGTTTTATATTGTTCTCAATGGGAACTGGAGCTATATTCTCTCCACCACTAGTAATGATCAACTCTAGTAAGCATAACATAATATAGTGTGTTAGATATAACTTCAACACCCAGTACCTTTAATACGTCCAGTAATAGTGTAGAAATCATCCTATAATGAAATGAAAAAACAGTTATAGCTACTTTTATAATGTTTAACTAATGTTACTAGCTTAATTGAATAATCTTTCATTATACAGAATATATCTGAGTCAATACTCAATAGTACTGGTACAATATATATACCTCATCTACTATAGCTAAGTCTCCAGAATGTAGCCATCCTTCTTCATCAAGAGTTTCTCCAGTTTTCTCAGCATTGTTATAGTAACCCATCATGACATTACGTCCACGATAACATAACTAAAATTAGTATCCATCATATTCATTTAATCATTTAGTTATTTACCTCTCCTTCTCCCTGTTCATCAGGATTATGTATCTTCATTTCCATTCCAACAAATGGACGACCAACAGTGCCTAACTTCCAATTATTGGGTTCAAGCTTGTTAGTAGACACTGGACCACACGCCTCACTCATACCTATATCATAAATGCAAAAACCATGTACATATTCAATATAATAATACCTATCAATCTAACTATCTATATATTTATCAATCATTAATAAATCCATCTATCTATATTTACTTCTGTCTGTCTGTCTGTCGGTCTGTCTGTCTGTCTGTCTGTCTGTCTGTCAGTCTGTCTGTCGGTCTGTCTGTCTGTCTGTCTATCTATCTATCAATCTATCTATCTATCTATCTATCTATCTATCTATCTATCTATCTATCTATCTATCTATCTATCTATCTATCTATCTATCTATCCTTAAGCAGATTGATAATAAATAGTATTTATAATTTACGTGTGATTTTAAACAATCATTAGAATCTGACAGACATAAAAACTCACCAAACAATTCTAAAAGCGTCAAATTCAAAGACATATAGAATTCTAAGATTTCACGACGTATTGGAGCAGCAGTGGTAGCAATTATTTTGGCTTCATTAAGACCAAAAGTTTCTCGAACCTAAAGTAATAATCACAAATTGTCTATTTTAATGCATTAATGATACAGTAAAATCATTGAATAACTCATAACAAATATTAAAATTATGGGATACACTTTGTAATAACTTCAGTCAAAAAATCTGAGTGACCTTGATATTTTAAAGAAATTTATATATATTATACATTGTAAGTAATTTTGTAATTGTTACAATTCAAGGTCCACCAATCTATTATATTATAGATAGCCCATTCTATTATTGTTATTAACAAACATTATAAGTTATAATACTATTTTCCTATCATAACTGATTTAGTTGAGTTACCTTTTTGAAGACAAGCATGTTTGCAATAGTCCATCCCCAAGGTACAGGAGTCCTAACAAACAAGAACAATATTACTTACATGTATCTAATTTACACTATTGAATTGAGGAGTAGATATAAAACTAACCCAGTCTGCATGTTCATATTTCCACGAAGACCAATATCTTTAGCCCATGAACCTATCTTGGCTTTAAAACCACTAGTTGGAGCTAGTTCTTTGATACGATCCATAAACTTCTCCCAAACTCTACATTAAGTATTACCAGAAATGTTATTAAGGCATTCCAACATAAAGTAACAGTCATAATAATTACATTTATATGTCAGGTTATAAATAAATAAATTAAATTACAACCTTGGTACACCAGGAAAGAGTGTAGGGCGTACTTCTTGTAACGAAGTTAGCAGAGAACCCTAATAAAGTAAAGAAAGTAGAATCTCACACACACACACACACACACACACACACACACACACACACACACACCTTCAAAGCATCAGGTTGAGCAAAGTATGTAGTTCCTCCACAGGCCATCATAACAAAAATATCTAAAAACTGACAAGACATAAATTATTACTTCCAATACACACTGTATTCAGGTATACCTGTGCAGCAATATGACTTAATGGCAAATAAGATACAACACGCTCCGTTCCTCCTCGTTCTATAACAGTGTATGTTGCCAGAAAACTCTTACAAGTCCAAGTAATCTAAAAAAAAGGATGTATTCATTATTGTTATATCAAGACACACTGATCAGTCAACAAGAATCTAACATAATTATATATAAAAAAAACTTACATTATCATGAGATAACATAACTCCTTTAGGATTACCAACAGTACCAGACTATAGACAATATAAAATTAAACTTACAATAAAGATAAGTATCCATATATAATATATTTACAGTATAAGTGAGAGGGGTATTGATATAATATACTTACAGTATAAGTGAGAGAGGTATTGATATAATATACTTACAGTATAAATGAGAGAAGCACAACAACCTGGTTTCTGTTCAGCTATTTTATCTTCCACAACTTGAGTATCAATACTATTACCTAGCTCCATAAATTGGTCCCACTAGAGAACATTCATTATACATTATAATCATTATGATATTGTTTTATTATTCTTGATATGACAATAAACTATTCTCTAATGTTAATAATATGACAAAACAATCTTAGCCTGGCATGTTTACCAGAACATTGTTGGAAGAACAAAGAAATTGACATTCTTTGTACATTAGATTTCGCATGTGAATAAATTTTGTTGGTTGATTCAATCTTATAAATAGTTGATATTTGTATTAGTACTAATGCTAAAAGGTGGGTAGTTACCTCATACACATCAGGGTGTTGTTCAGTGAGTTTTCCTTTGTATTGGACAATAGCCTTTAAATTGGGGAGTTGATCTCGTACCTACACTCAATAGAATTATAATAGTAGTCAAAACTCAGAAATAGAGATACATTACTACTACAATTAAGAATTGATATTAGGGAGTTTAGTAGCAATATCTTGTTGAGTGCTTTACAAGATATACCAGTACTATTATAGAGCTAGTAGTATAAGATATACCAGTAATATTATAGAGCTAGTAATATAAGATATATCAGTAATATTATAGAGCTAGTAATATAAGATGTACTAGTACTGTTATAGTGCTAGTAATACATGTACTGAGCTACAATACTATAATTCACAAACAAGAATATAAAAAATAAAATAAAATCTTAAGATTATTTTGATAGTATTGCTATTGCTGTAAGGGACTGGATTATTGCTAATATTAAAGACCGGATAGGATCAAAGATGTACACAGAAACTTCAATCAGTCATGCCCAATTCAAAGTGCTTATAGTAAAAGTAAAGATATTCATTGGTTGCTATGTGTGTTGGCAGTTACCATATGTGAGCTAATTTTATTGGTCACTTTCAAAAGTAGCATACAACAATATAATATAATGAAAAAAAAGTAGTCATACAATTATAGTTAACAAGTGGTCTAAATTAACCTTAGGAACACCTGGTGCATGTCAGACAGTAAAAATCACTTTTGTAATTACAGCTCAAAAAAACTATAACTTGAATGTTATGATACATAATATATATAATGCTTGTGTACTTTATTAAACAGATTAAACAATTATTCCAACATTAATTAGGAAAATAGTCTCTAAAATATAGTTTGTACTATCTTCAGATGTAGATAACTTAATGGTTGATGACTTACTTGTAGGATCTTTTCCAATTGTTTCTGGTTTTCCACAACAATAATATCAGCTCTACCATCTTCAGCAATAAACTTACATATTTCAGGACTGTTTGTGGCATAGATACCGAGAATTAGACCCCTGTAATATTAACAACAATAAAATAATATCAAAAATATAATCAATACAAAAGCTCCCTACCTTAAGACTAATAAGCTAATTACTAGGTAAAAAATATATATTTATAAGTAATGTTTAGAAAGATGACATTACACTGAGGAATATATGATCACAACCACAACTATTAATTTATAATCTTAGCTAATGTTCACACTAAGTTTGTTACAAAACATGTATATCTATATACTATGTTATCTTATTGCATACAACACAATGAATAAAAACTAGTAATATAGAAACAATCAATAAATTTAAGTAGTTTCTATACAACAGTGGGTACAACTAATTAAGCATTAAAGATTTACACTAGTTTGTTTCACTACATTGTAGGATTCTGTAATCTCTCTATATCTTCTGACAACTTTTCAAATTATTTATCAAGAGTTCTATTGGGACATTAGTACAGTAAGTTGATTATAGGACAATCATGATTAAATGTACTGAAATGTAACAAGCTTCTATATCAACACTAGTTTGTTCATTGTATACATACCCAGCAAAAATTGCTCCCAAGGCAGAAATGAACCATTCTGGTGAATTAAATCCAATAATGGCTACAGAGTGGTATGGTTCAAGCTCCAACTAGTAAAGGAAAGGAGACAGTACATGAACCAGTTAGAACCACTTTATAAAACATTAACAAACCTTCAGAAAGCTCTTAGCTGCTGCTACACACTTTTCATAATACTGTGCATATGTAACACGTGTCCATGTTTCTCCTTCTTTATAAGCCATAGCAGTAAGATCAGAATATTGCTGAACACAATGCTTGAACATTTCTCCCACAGTAATTGGTTTATCAGCCTCCAGTCCATTCTCTCCCATCAATATATCAACTGGATCATCAGGTTTGAGGGAAAAGTATTTAGTACGAGGTGGACGGGTTGGAGCAGGAGGTGTGGGCTCATTAGTCTCAGGTGTTGCAGCTAAAAACGATTATATTCATAAATTTTGATACAAATCACACATTTTATTAACTACAGTTTCGTCAGGAGAACCAAATACTGAATTTAAACTATCACAATGTATTAAACTATTAATATTAACTAACCTTCTTGTTCAAGACCACCTTGCTCTTTAGCAGGTTCTTCTTTAGTTTCAATTTCTAATTAAAATATAAATAATTATTGCAAAAAATACAAGTTATTTTTTGATGATTTTTCTTTTGTCACTTCAGGAGCTATAAATTCAAAACATCAATTCAGTATTGGCTAACGATATGACTATTATTAAATATGTCAACCTAATTTTGAAAAAGAATAAATAGGCTTGTATATATATTAAATGGTTCATATACCAAATTTAGTATCAATAGAGACAAACATTGGATCAAAGTTTTGATAACATTCTTAGCAAAATGATTCATGGTACAAATGCAATCACAAATGTTTATTTAAACTTTTACTACATTAGGTGTAGATAGGTCACTAATGAATGTCATTAATAAAATCATAGCACATTCTAAGACATAATTATAATGTATAACATAACTTAACTGACCTGTCGTTACATCAACAACTGGAGGAGATTCCTCAATTGGTGGAACAACAGTGGTATCTTCAGTAACAGGAGTATCTTCAGTAGGAGGAACTATGGTAAGAAAACCCCAAAGATTGCTATATGATAAGACTATCAGTTACACTGTACAGTATTTATCAAATAGAGGCATAGCCTCTATTTTCATTAGCAGATTTTTGGACCAGGGTGTAAATAGGGGAGGCCTTTATTCCAACAACCCTTATACTAAAACCTCTCACAGTAATAAGCTTGAAAGAAGCAAAGAAAAACTTGAGCTTGAATATTTTAATGCATAAAGAACAGGAACAATACTAGTACACAAAGCTAGATATAGGAAGGGCGTGGTCAGCAGACATCAATTTGAGACCATTTACTATTTGGAATAGATTACTCAGGCCTCAATTTGACACTAGGCCTCTTTACATGGAGGAGGTCTTTATTTGAGGAAATACAGTATATACTGTCATACGATATTAGCTTTAAGTTTATTTTGACATAAGACAAACCTTGAGCATGCATTTTACATGTCAAAGATCATAGTCAGTTATACTTCCATGCCAAGCTTTAATTTAACTTATGCACAAAGGTCAATAAGAAACATAAACCTATAACCTTAATATCACATAATAGGTAATCAATTAATTTTATTAGAGCAGTCTTAATAGAGCCTTAATACAGAACTTTTGAGACGTTTGACTATTATTGTGTTTATTCTATTTAAATGAAAACTAAAAAACTGTAACTTCTTTTGAAGCATACACTTATGTAGCCTTTAGTAACATACAAACACTGCTAAGGATTCTCAGATTCCAAAGGGGGGTAGGGTCATGTAGTCAGTTCAAGCTATATGATTGATCATTATCGGTAATATCAACAAGTTGTCCATGCACAAAGGTTAATCATACAATACTTTTACCTTCCTCTTCTTTCTCAGAAGGTGGCTGCTCATCTGCAACAGTATTATCTTCAGAAGGAGATGGCTGTTCCTCAGTGACAGTATTATCTTCAGGAGGAGTTGGCTGTTTCTCAGTGACAGCATTGTCTTCAGGAGGAGTTGGCTGTTCTTCAGTGACAGCATTGTCTTCAGTAGTTTCAACTAAACAAGAGATATTGCATATGTATATGTACTTGTAAAAGAACAAGCTTAACAAAACATGGATGACCTTGTATCCACAATTTGGTTTGCTACAAATTGATAATGTAAACTCTCTCAAACCACAAAAATAAAAATCCATTAAATCAAAAAAACATGTTCCCACTATAACAGAGTACTAAGGTAATCAAATGTATAAATTCTGATAACTTTAATAACGAGACATCAAATTATGAACATTTACTTTTCTCTTGTTCTACGACAACTTCATTGGTTTCACCTAAAAACAAAGATATATAGTACTCACTATGTAACAAAGAAAAGTATATAATTAGCCCTTAAAGATTAATTATATCATCACTATACTTAAGTTTATTTTACTGATGATATCAAACAAAATTGCTAAATGTGTACAGGACATTGTTCTTTGGAGGTGAACTTTTATTATAAGGAGTACATTGTCAATATAACAAGGGACCATTGTTTCTATATTCCATTAAAACTTTTATGTCACTTTAATAAAGCTTCTAAATTTTATATAAAAACATAATTTCATCATGTCCTTCATATAATAGGGATAGTACTGGAGGACCCTTCAATTATGATATTATAAATAAGTCATGATTAAGTCATTATCTTGTCATCAACACAAGATAAATTATAATCAATGATAACATTACCCCTAACACTACTAGACAATGTAACATGACACAAAGAGCCCACTTTATACACCTCAAATTAATACAGAGGAAAGCATTCATATCTAATGTTATTCATTGTTATAAGAACAATGCTATACTATGTTGTTGTAAAAAGTAAGAGTAACATTCCTTACTTATCAAATATTTACACAGTAAGATAAGGATCTCGTTATATGTTGATGTAACAATAATCATATGTTTAAAAATAAATACATTTAGCTTACAATGAGATGTGGGTTTTAAGCATATCTATGGCATTAAATACTTACTAGGAAAATTTATGAGTCTATCATAATGGAAAACTTTGCAAGTTTTAAAATGCTTATCAAATGCTTTGGACCATTGTTCTAATAAATATTCTAATAAATGTCCCATCATTGCAACGATAATTTCCTGCAATGGAGATTACTTTTAAAACATTATTCTCACGAGAGTCTAAACTATGTTAGACTTTAAACTCCATATTACAACTGAGTCAATAAATAATAGGAGCTTGCAAAAATAACAGAAGCAATTTTAAAGGTTGCAAACCTGTATGTATCTTAATACCAAGGAAGAATAATATTTAACAAGGTAGGAATACCAATTAACACGAATCCATTATTTGAGATTGGGTGGAGAATGTCAAAAAACATTTCAAAAAATTGATAGACACACACAGTTAATACACAAAATATTCTGTTCAATACTTACATATACATGTGAGTTAATGCATTATAGCGCGCTTTATTGCAAGTACTCTTTGTTAGTGCTATAATTATCATTTCTTTGTCCGATGTACGCTTAATTAGGGCTATTTACCTTCTGTTGGTATTATTTGGTCCTCGTTCTCCATGATATAATCGTTTGCACACAGTAGCAGTAGGAAAGATTCTACAACCTCGTCAAGCACTAGCAGTGACCTCTGAGCTAAAGTCACGTGGGCTCACACGTGCTCGTAAAAATGTAATTATTAAAATCATGATTAAAAATTTAGTGGGTAGCTAAATAACAGTACGAAAATAAACCCATTTATAAAAATAATATACAGCTATACTATAGAATAAGATAATATCGACAAAGACAGTAATCTCAACATTCCAACAGATTTAACAAATGACTACATTCAGCTGAATGTAATGCTTTAGCAAACTCCGCTACAGTGGCAAAGTGCTGCATTTTCTCTTGCCAATAAATTATCATTTGATAAGAGGCTTCTCTGTTATTACCAATTCCACTTTTATCAATACAGTCCTGAATATCACGCTGTGTAAATCCTAATTTGCCAGCCACTTTTTGCCAGTGGGGGGCTAGCTCTGTAGGAAGACGTGAGATAGTAGCACGAGAGAGAGGTACATGTTGAGTACATAGACGTTGGTAGTGATCCTTTTGTTCTGGTTGCATTGGTACTTTTCTTGATGGAGTAAAATTAACTAAAGAAAGAAGTAAATAAACAGTGTCCTGGAAACAGACAAAATGTAGGTTCTATTATTACTAGAAAGTGGTGTTTAGAATTTATTGAACCATGATTCAAATACATGTAATTAACATTACTAATATTAGTAAACATTTCATTATTAACATTACATAACATTACATAACATTACACAGTGAGTGATGTCATTGACTGTAAACAGTAATAGCTTAGATCACTAATTTAATTTATTACATTTTCTCTAGTTAGCCAAGAGATATTTAATAAGTGTCACTTTTACAACTTGTTAAACTCTACTGACATAGTAACACTTGTGAAAACACAATATATACACAAACTGAGAAATAGTTTAGCAAAACTGAGTCTAGTAAAACAGTTTAGCAAAAACAGGTCTAATAAAGGTGACTACATAAATGAAGCTTAAAAGAACTGCTCAATCTGTATGGAATTGGCAATGGTAAAATGCTTCTTTCTAAAAAAATTGGCATGGATTCCATGTTTGAACATGATTACCATAATATAAGTGGTCATGTGATATTTATGTGCATTTTGAAGCTTCAAGAAAAAAGATTGTATACTACAATATCTTACATGGACTGTTTCTTTTTGGTAGAGCAATAACACATGTTGGTTGGGCCATTTCTATTGACTTTTGATTAGTAAGATAGGCATATAAATCATACATGTCACCCACAGTACAATCAAATGGTTCCTTTATGACGTAAGTTGATGCTGAAGATAACGTCGTCGGAATGAGACCTCTATCAAGTGTGCGGTTTAAAAACACAGGAATGAAACATGTACCCTCGGGCTTTTTAACATTGATAAGGTTATATAAAAAATCTTTTGTTAGTAAGATCTCATCTTTGCTGTCTGGGACATCATTCTCCATGTAAAACTTTAAAGAGGGAGATATAATTAATAAAACGACATCAGAGTCATTGATTTGTTGTTCGTAATGTTGTAATAAATTGGGTATTTGTTGACCTTCCCAATATCGATCATAAGCTACTGGTACTCCATTGCCCTGCAAACTATCGGCAAATCTCTTAACAGTATCTACATGCCCTTTTATCTTAGCTTGTTGTCGACTTAAGTGTTCAGCTTTCTCTTGAAGAACGAGTTGAAATAAGCCGGGATCTGCCATTAACTGTTGCTGAGAATAAGGAGGTATGTATTGTTCATAGGGATCTGGATTGTGAGCATAGGCCAAGAAGACCTTTTTTATCCGTCCAAATCGACGATGAATTGGAGAATTAGGTTCTAACTTGCCTTTTGCTGCGTGGGCCATTGTAACTGAGTACGATGAGTAGTAACCTTATCGATAGTCAGTACTGATCTTTGACTTAGCAAGTTCACAAAGGGTTAAGTTATATAGTCCCGCCTACTTTGCCGCCAAATTCCCGCTAAATTGGGTTTAAATCTTCAGAATACCCTTACTCATGAAGAAAATTGAACACCAATAATCCCGCTAGCTATAAATGAGGCCCCCTTCATTTTTAACGAAGATTATATTTATTCTAGTTTCTATTACGGCTACCAAGTCCTGGCTGCTTTGTATCACTGTCTTTTCAGTATATTGGTGTACCGTGCTGACTGGAATCAATCATAATAGAACTAAAGGTATGTATCATTTAGCCAATCAATTCAAATAATGATAACTCCCTACCCAGTATTAAATAGAAAGATGTGTAAAGTGATATAACAGTACTGACTGAATAGTCAGAGGTCTATATCGTGTGTTATCATGAGCTGAACTCTGCTTCTCATATGGTCAGCTTTTGGTTAATTAAAAACTAGGTGTGGTGAATTTTATGCACATTGAAATTTCAATGCTCTTGATTTGATGTTTTGCTCTTAAGTCATCTAATAAAGTTGACTGTTTCATATCTCTCTTTATAGACAATAGACATGAATTCATTAATGATATATTAAGTTTACAAGAATTTCTTCAAATACTACATTTACTATACCTAACTATTACATTTGTGAATTCTATCGCCAAAGAATACTCAAGTATAAATAAATGATTTTGTGATTCTGCACCAGACCTGTCATCGATTACAATGCATGCCATTTACTTGTCAAATAAATAACTAGATAGTATTAAAACTTTATTATTATATAAACATATTCATTGTTATTCTACTATATTGTCACACTAACATGTATGTCATTTAGTGTCGGCATTTCAAAATGAACTTTATTCATGGCTTGGACATTCACATGAACTACCACCTTAGATGACCTTTATTGCTGACTAGCAGGGTGGGGCTGGTCTTTTTATATGCAAATAAGAATTGCTGTGGATAGTTTCAATAGCATTGACTGTTCGATATTATAAAGGATACCCTCTTCAACCATGGCACTTTCTATACTATGGCTTATACTGATTTATACTGGATTAATCTGTGATGCTCAAAGTAAGTCCTTAATGAATAATCATAATGTAAGTATGAGGTATGCAACATATGTTTAAATCTCTTAAGAATAGTCTTATCATTTATTATCATCCTTTATACAGTCAGGATGTTTGTTCTGATATGATGTTTTTCTTTTATACACTAATATTGTAGACTATAAATGCATTTTACTCTTCTAGTAATTTTTAGACAGTGCTAGACTCAATAACTTTTAAACTAATTGTTACTTTTGATTATTTTATTTATAGAGATCTCTTGGACCTGGCCTCGTTATGGTAGCATAGCTGGAGGTACTACTGTCACTATTTATGGCTCTGGTTTCACTACTGATGCTTATAATCATGCTAACTTAGTGTTCTTTGGAACTATACCCTGTGATGTAAATTGGTAAGTATAAATGTTTATTTAACACTCATCCATCCAGTATTTTGTCCCTCACTTTATTTTCTATGGTCCATCTGTCAATGTAACTATAGATACATGTACATGTATATATCTAAATGAGTGATGTGCATGTATTTATGGTTATGGACCTATGGATGGACAAATAGATGGATACTTGGTTGCTATGTAAATTGATGTATGGATTAGATGGATGGGTCATATCTGATATATTATATCTTATATTGTAATATTTAGGTACACTGCTTCTTCAACTAAATTGGAATGTGTTACTCGACCATATCCAGGAGCATATGAAACCTTCACGCCTCTTGCTTTACAAGCTCTTCTCATTACTAATGGAGTCTATTATAAATCAACATCAAGTCATGCTAGATTTAGATATCATTGGAACTTTACTCCTCAGGTATAAGACATTAAAGATAATGATTGTTATGTTGACCTGTATTACAAATATTGCTTCTTCTACATGTTACTGGTTACCATTATCATGTTACTATTTTAAGAGTTAGGGTATAACAATGACTTAATTTATGAATGATTTTACATGAAAAACCCACCAAATAATGAATTTCACATATTTCTTTATTTATGTTGCTTATTTTTTCTATTTATATTATAGATACGCATAGTAGATCCACCAGCTGCTCCTGTTAATTCTCTTATTGCAATTAGTGGATATCGTTTCTATTCTGATTTCTATAATAATTATGAACGACTGTTTGTGGGTGAACAAATTTGTGACCCCTGGAATTATGAGGCTAATGGGTTTTATCCTGGACAGTGGCATAACAGTCTCTATAAGATTACTTGCAAAGTATTAGAGCAGATACCAGGAGCATGGAATGCTACAGCTATAATTAAACATGATCGTGGTACTACATGGAATCATAGCAGTGTAATGATGTTAGGATATGATGGAAAGCTGTCCATGTATGAACTGTTTCCTGGTAAGAATGTCTATATAAGTAATAAATATTAAAATATGAAAATGAATTTCCTTTTAAGTAGAACAAACAATATTCATAGTCCTGTTAATGTCATAATTATAGTTACATTTAAAGGTATTATCATCAATAAGTAAAGTCAATTATTTAGTACAATATGTATATTATAAGAAATGTAGCTGAATCATCTAATAATACAGTCATGTATATCCCACGTATAAAATTATTCAAAGACGTTTAGCTTATTTTAGTCAATATTATCCAATTGAAAATACCTCTAAGACATTCTAAGCTTTCATTATAAAATGTTGCTGTATTTAGTTCAACTTTAGAAGGAAATGCACATTTAAAACTACAACTAATTACTTATATTCTTTATCATACATTTTTCACCCTAGATATTCATTTAGTCACTCCTGCTATTGGTAGTATTAATGGTGGTACATTACTGACCATCAAAGGGGCAGGATTTGGATTTCAGACTTCTCTTGTCTCTGTGGATATAGATGGACTTCCTTGTCAAATCATACAACACACTCCTAATGAGATACAATGCTGGACATCTCCACCTTCACTGGATTCAAATGCTATAGCTAATTCTACACAAGATTATCCTCATGTTTTAGATGGATACCGTTTTAAAGGTACACTAAATGAGAAAACTACAGTATTGACCTTATGCAGATCATATAATGTATAGTGATTTATATAAATGTAGTCATCATATACGTTCATGATGTGTAAAGGACAAGGACAAGTACATATAGATATATTACAAATGAAAGGTAATAGGATTACTTTTACTCTATATTGTTATTTAGGTGGTCGTGGTGTCACATTTCATCAATTTACTAGTTTTTATGGTGGACTAGATGCACTATATGATCTGAGCAAATTTCCTGATAATCCTGATCTGTTTGGACAGTTTCCATCATTTAGTCCAAAAAGTGCTTTCGAGTATGTAATAGTTATACAATACATTATATATACCTATTGTTCCTAATGCTTTATTAACTTCATCCTTTTCTGACTCTATGTCTGTATACTTATAGTTTTCATTTAATAGACTATTTAGTAACTAATATTGAAAAAATCTTTATTTGCTTTATCTAGTGGTGATAGATATGGTGCTCGTTACATGGCCTATTTCACTCCAGTACAGTCTGGATTGCATACATTCTTTATTAGAGCTGATAGTTGGGCTTATCTCTACATGTCCAATGGAAGCAATATCTCAGAAATACAACTGTAAGAATATCTACTCTCTATTTGTATGGTTTATGTATTATTGGGTGCATGTCTTATGATATTGATAATATAGTTTGACACAGTTTCCTTTGATAATGTCATACATTAAGGACCGATTGATCTACAGTAATTCTATATTAATAACTATATTGAGTTAATCAGGTATAAATACAGTCATTTTGAAATAGTTTGTTTAGACCTTTTTATAAATAGATGGTTAGTAGATGCCTGTTTTTTTTATTATAATGATGTCTTGAATATCACATATTTTCATCTTGTTCTCCAGTATTGCTAGTTGTCCATCACATGTTGGTTGGAATGGACATACTATTGACTATTCATCACGTCGATCTAACACTATGAACCTCACAGCAGGAGATCAATACTTACTAGTTGGAGATATGGTAGAGGCATATGGAGCAGACTTCTTAAGAGTAAGTTGATGTCAATTCCTTAACTTAGTTACTTAGTTACATAGAAGTCTTTTAAGTTTAAAGCATGTGTTACCCATTTGGTTTAATTAGTGAATAACTCAATATCTCAATAGAAGAACACACATACATTATGAACATTTTATTATATTAATAGGTTGGTGTTCTAATGCATGAGACTCAGTTCTATTATAATGAGACTGTCCAGTCTGCAAGAGAAAGACAGGAGATACTGATCCATACTAATGGGCACTATGATATTCAAAGTATCACTGGACAACTGAATACTTCTCAAATAGACTCCACGAATCCACCAGTCTTTGTACTGCAATGGGGAAATAGATCACGTACCATTTCTGTCTCTGAACTCCAAAGTAGCAACAGTAAGTTACATTTAAAGATATATCTTAATTTTATTCATAATCATACCCGTATAAACATAATGATTCAACATTGCATAGTACAATTTATGACGCCATAAGCATCTTTTGTGTTAGTTTCATAATTTATTTGGTACTGCGTTACTGCTCAAGCTGTAGATTGCGCATCACATACGTGGACAACAAAAGTCATGTTAATTGCTTTTCAGATATTTTCAATGCTCTCTTCTCCTTTATAATATACTTTTACTTGTAGCCAACAAAAGGCTCTTCTCTTTTAATGTATATTTTTGTTTGCAGGTGATGAAAAAATTATTAAACTTATAAGGCTACTAAAAATGTATGACCAAAATATTGTTCGTCTTAGTTTACTTAATTAGTCCTTAATAACTTGAAAACTTTTAGTTTTAAAATATATTGTGGTCTTAGCGTATTCTTACACTGACATAAACGAATAAGTTGTTTCCTTTTCCAGTATTAGAAATTATTAGGATTTAGTTTGTGATGTGCACAATGTCTGTGGGAAGATTTATACAACACCTCGCAATAGCTATTACAAGATTACTGTACTAAGTTCCTTTAGAATCACATGATAATGTATGAATATAATTAACAAAGTACAGACTAATAAAGATGAATTTTATCTTAGTAAATTAACAATCATTGTTGCTGACTTCATTTGTTCATGGCTTCAGTCAAGCAACCACTTCTTGGTGCTAATGAGCTATCTATTAATAATGGTGAAAGAAGGTGGTGTCCAAGACTGCTTAGATGTGCTAAAACATATCGGAAAGAGTTGCAAGCACGTGCCCTAAATCTGCCATCAATTCTCCTTCTCATCTATACTGTGCCTCTGCCAGTATTTCCTATAATGGTGTATGATATTGCCAATGACATGGCAAGACCTCGTAAGGAACATTTATGTACACATCAGTACTCAGACAGTGAAGCCACGGCTTACAATCCAGTCTACATTCTGCAGCATGTGTTGTATTTGTTTTATCCATTAGTAGGATGGATAGCAGATACAAAGATTGGTCGTGGAAGAGCTGTTTTTATTGGTTTATGGCTTGGATGGACTGGAACATTGTTACAAAGTTTAAGTAGCTGTTTACAGTATAGTTCATGTGGTGTTAAGGCTTCAGTTGGTATATATGGTCTATCACCATTAGCACTGGTTTGCCTAGTAATATCTGTGAACTTGTTCTATGTTATTTTACTAGCATATGGTATGGATCAGCTAATAGGAGCTCCAAGCATCAAAGTTCGGACATTTATATATTGGTTTGTCTGGGTTATGTTTTTGGGTGGAAACATACCATCATATGTTGGTTTTTTACCTGTTACAAAATACCACACTGGGATGCTTAGTATGAGCACAATAGCATTTGGTTTATTCACTCTCTCCTTGTGTCTTCATTTTAAATTTTATGATAGATTTGATAACATGGCTATTAGCAATCCTTACAAAATGGTCTACGATGTTGTTAAATTTACCATTCGCAACAAATATCCTAAGAATTGAAGTGCCCTGACATACTGGGAGAATGAGGTACCAAAATGAATAGATTTTGCTAAGGACAAATATGGAGGACCATATTCACATGAAGATGTTGAGAGTGTGAAGACATTTTTTCGGATTTTAGCTGTTCTGGGTGCTTTGTCTTTATTTTTAATTTCATTAGATCCTTTTGTTACTGGTATAACAGATTTGGTAAAGCAGTTTAAAGGTGGTAACAATGGGAATGTTGAGTTTGTTACATGGTTTATTGGTGATAGTACTATTTTAATAGCTGTGCCCATACTTCAATTCATTATCCTTCCACTTTTTCCAAAATTAGAGTATTTTCTTATTAATTCATTAAAAGGACTTGGTCTGGCTATGATATGCTTAATTTTGTCAATATTATCTGTATTCTTGATAGACTTAATTGGTCGATTAATGACAGCTGGACCTCATATCAATTGTTTCTTAACATTGACAGCTCAAGACCCAATAATAAATATTTCCTACTGGGTCTTATTAATACCCTCTATATTAGCTGGTGCTGCAGATGCATTGTCATACTTGTGCTCTTATGAGTTTTTATGCAGTCAAGCACCATTTGGTATGCATGGAATGTTGATAGGACTATTTTTGTTTTTACGAACCATTTGTCTTAATATCAGCTCAGGAATTACTCTAGCATTTCATCATGGACGGGCTATCAATGGACCTTCAGTACTGTCATGTACGACATGGTTTACACTCCTTTTTGGACTAATAGCTGTTATTGGTTTTATCATGTACATTTTAGTAGCTCGTTGGTATGTCTTGAGGGTTCACAATGATGACTTAAACCTTCGTACAATCATTGAAAACCACTTTGAGCAACGGATAATGCAAGAGGAAGAATTTATTAATGCTAGAGATGCTTACAATGACATCGTTATCATTAACAGCAATAATACATGATTAGTTATTAGTAGGTTCTTATTACTGTTATATTGTAATCTTCTCTATACTTTTGACATAATAACATATTATAGACAAAGTGTTTCATGAATACAGCATTGTCTATATATGTAGAGGCTTCTCTAAATTTATTGGAAGTGAATCCCTCGTGTGGTTTTACAGTTTCTTTGTTAACTTCTACAAATTATCAGTATTTCATAAATTATGTTAAACTAACAATAAGACTACAAGCATCATTCTCTCTTCTCTCAATTTTGCTAGTCATAATTTGATCATATTAAGAGATTAGTAAATATTGTCAGACACCAATCAGCCATTCCCACTTTAATAAATAAAAGCCAAACTACTTCAGATAGAGTATGTTATGATTGATGTGATAACCTTTGTGTTTCATTCTTGTATATTATCTCTAGGAGAAATGTGTTTACTGAAATTTTACTACTTATAAATATTTAATTATTAATTTATTTATGATATCTGTACTTCCTTATAAATCCCTTATAAGGTCTTAGTGTGGCTATGGTATTCTTTATTCTCTCAATATTCTTTGTATTCTTGATAAACTTGATTGGTCGATTAATGACACTTGGATATGATCGTTATCACATTGGTTGTTTCTTAACATGGACATCAGGAAAACATATAGTTAATATATCATACTGGATGATATTGTTACCATCTATATTGGCTGGTGCTGCAGATGCATTGTCATTTTTGTGTATTTTTGAATTTTTATGCAGTCAAGCTCTATTTGGTATGCATGGAATAATAATAGGACTATTTTGGTTTTTAAGAGCTATTTGTATTGATATTAGTTCTGCAATCACTCAAGGATTTCAATATGGACATGTTATCAATGGACCATCAGTACTTTCTTGTACAACATGGTTTACAGTTCTGTTTAGACTAATAGCCATTATTGATTTAATAGTGTATGTTTTAGTAGCTCGTTGGTATATGTTGAGAGTAAGAAATGATGACTTAAATCTCCGTACAGCCATTGAGGAACATTTTGAACAGCAGATAATACGAGAGGAAGAATTTAGAAAAAACAGAGATGCTTATGATGACAGTGTTTTTATTGAAAGCAATGCATAAGATTTAAATGTTTTTGAAGCTCTTAAATGCAGTTTGTGTACTAGTTTTAAATTTAATTAGTATATGAAAATAATGAGTTTTAAAAAATATTGAACTGTACGAAATTGTATAAATATATGCTCAATTTTATAGAATAATCTGACTGCATAGGTAATAGTTTGTTTTAAATGCTTTATCAGCACATTAATCTTCTATGATATTATTATACATTAAATATTCTCATAATTTTAGTTGATTTTCAATAGCGACTCTTTGTTGTGTATAATACTACTTTCCATTATGCTTGAGATGCCAATAATTTATGTACAAGATTAGATATATGCTGACTTAATGTCATTGGTCATTAGGGTACGCTAATACTTACAAAGAAGTCTTATTATTGCCATATCTATTGGTAATATGGCAGAAGTATTGTAATTGTTATGTGTATTTGATTTTATCTGGTCAAGCTCCATTTGTAAATACATGAATTGTTAAATTCCGTAGTAATTAGTTATCAAAACACTATATCTATAATATGTATTAATACTTTCAAGGTTAGTTAACTTGTTTGAGTTTGTTAAACTATCTGCCGTTTTGTCAACTGTATAGCAATATTACTGACTTCAATCATTCGTGGCTTCAGAGAGATCACCACTTTTTAGAACGTCAATGACTACTGAGCTCTCTGTTAATGGTACCAAAATGGAGTGGAATACAAGGCTGTTTAAATATGCTAAAAACTACTATAAAGAAGTAAAAGGACATGCTTTGAATCTGCCATCAATTCTTCTTCTTATCTATACTGTGCCTGTGCTAATTTGTGAAGCCAATTTGTATAATATTGTCAATGACATGACAGTATCACCTGATGATCATTTGTACTACCCTGTAAGGGAAACAACCAGCTTCAGTGTACAAAAAATTGTGCTAAGTGTACTGTTCTCGCTTTGCCCATTAGCAGGATGGGTAGCAGACACAAAAATTGGTCATGGTATGGCAATTTACATTGGCCTATGGTTGGGATGGATTGGGGCGTTGTTGCAAAGTTTAAGTAGCTGTTTTCAGTATAGTTCATATGGAATTATGGCTTCAGTTGGTAGATATGGCTTATCATCTTTGGCACTGGTTTGTCTAATAATATCTATGGACTTATTTTTTGCAACTGTACTGGTATATGGTATGAATCAGCTAATGGAGGCTCCTACCAATAAAGTTCGGGCTTTCATTTATTGGTATGTCTGGATTCTGACAGTTGCAGAAAGCACAATGTTTTGTATTGATTCTTTACCTATTATCAATAACCGCACTAGAATGCTAATTTTTAGCACTGTATCGTTCACTTTGTTCACTCTCTCATTATGTCTCCATTTTAAATTTCATAATATATTTGATAATATGGGTATTAGAAGTCCTTACAAAATGGTGTACAATGTTGTTAAATATGCCATTCACAACAAATATCCTAGGAATCGAAGTGCCCTGACGTACTGGGAGAATGAAGTGCCAAAAAGAATTGATTTCGCTAAACACCAGTATGGAGGACCATATTCACATGAAGATGTTGAGAATGTGAAGACATTTTTTCGTATTTTATCAGTTATGGTTGCACTTTCTTTGTCTTTAATCTGTTTAGATCCTTTCTTAATTGGCATATCCAATTTGATGAAGCAGTTTAAAGATGGTGACAATAGCAATACTGAGCTTACCATATGGCTTATTGGTTATGGTACTGTTCTAATATCTGTTCCAGTACTTCAATTTATTATCCTTCCACTCTTCCCTAAATTGGAGTTTTTTCTCATTAATCCTTTAAAAGGAATTGGTCTGGCAATGGTATTCTCTATAATGTCAATATTTTCTGTATTTGTGATAGACTTGATTGGTAGATTAACACATGATCAAAACCACATTGGCTGTTTCTTAAAATGGTCATCAGGGGATCCCACAATAAATATTTCTTTTTGGATTTTATTATTGCCATCTATATTGACTTTTACAGCATATACATTGTCATTCTTATGCATCTTTGAGTTTTTATGCAGCCAAGTACCATTTGGTATGCATGGAATGTTCATAGGATTGTTTTGGTTCCTAAATTTCTTCTTCAATACTATTGGATATACAGTTATCCTAATATTTCAATACAGACATGTAAATGGACCTTCAGTTCTTTCTTGTACAACATGGCTTACACTATTATTTGGACTGATAGCCATTATTGGTTTAATAGTTTATATTAAAATAGCTCGCTGGTATACATTGAGGGTGAGAGATGAGAGCTTAAATCTTCGTGCAGCTGTAGAAGACCATATTGAGCGGCAGATAATACAGGAGGAGGAATACTTACAAATCAGAGATAATAATGATGACAGTAATATTATTGATAACATTGAAGCATGAGTTATTATTCTAAAATTCTTTCAAATGCTATTAACATAGTTATCAATAATATTGTCTGTTTGGAATAGTGGTTATACACACAACTGTCTTCTTTATACTTTTTTTGTTATCTCTCTGTCTGTAACAATTTATAAATGCACTAACTGTTTCCTATTGTATCCTGTCTACCTTGTATTTATATTAAGATTTTATAAAAAGTGACTTTTTAATCTTGTATTCACACAAATGAGATAGTAAATTACTTATATTCCTAGATAATCATGCATATTAAAAACATTCCATTGATCTATACCTTTTTTCATGGAGATTACAAAATTGATCTTGATTTCCATGTGGCTACATGGCTCATATTGTTAAGATAAATTGGCTATTTCAACCAATTCATGGTCACTTAGGTTAAAGGGATGCCTACAAAATACACAAAAATATATTAACAACATGTACTGTTTCCATTCCAAATTATTATGGAATTGCACAGTTCATTTATTTCAACAAATGACTTCTCACAAATGGTATGTGTGTTATATAAACTACATATAATGACATCCTCATACTCAGGCTCAGTATCCACTATTACAATTGTTTTGTCAAAAGCTAATGAGACATTAACAGAACAACTACAACTGTAATGATTCTACAGAGCATGTTCACACTTTGTTCTTTTTGGCAGATTATATCATGTTAAGCTATGTTTACAACAATAAGAATGTTCTATAAGGTTTTAAATTTAGAATGTATTATATGTTTTGGCTTCTTTTGCTGGATATCAAGGGCAAACGAAAGTTTGTAGCTCTTTTCAACTGGTATGTTAGTATCATCACTTAATGATTGTATTAGTACATATCAAAGATTTATTTATATAAACTCTAAAAGAGTATATGTCCTTTCCATGTTTTTGACACTATAGTAATTATGTATTCATTATGTTTTATGAACACATAAAACTAAGAACTCCTGTTTATTTAGCTGTCATCACAGCATTTACAAAATTATAACGTTATCAAAATACTATGGTCAGCTATGAATATAAAGCCAATTAAATATCACAACTTGAGATAAAGCGTACTTTGATTGATGTAACAAGCTTTGGGATTGTGGCTCTTGTCATTACATATATTATCTATATGAGAATATATTTATAGATATTTTACTAGTTATTAAATAATGTTTATCAATTTATTATTTATGATCACAAGATGGTATGAATATAATTACTTAATACACCCTCATTTTACTATCTGTTATAAAAGGGGTGTTTTATTCTCTCTTTGATGGCTTCAGTCAGAACACCACTTCTTGAGACACCAGTGCCTGCTGTCTTCTCTGTTAAAGATACTGACAAGAGGTTATGTCTATGGTTGTTTAGTTATACTAAGAACTATTGGAATGAACTAAAGGCACATGCCTTAAATCTGCCATCAATCCTTCTACTTATCTATACTATACCTATGATTATGTGTGATGTAGTGGTGTATAACATTGCCAATGACATTACGGTACTTCCACAAAATCATTCATTTATGCATCGCTACTCTGATAGTAAAGCCATTGCTAATAGTGCTTTTTTTATTGAGCAAAATATACCATATCTGTTTGTTCCATTAGCTGGATGGGTAGCAGATACAAAAATTGGTCGTGATAAGGCTATTTACATTGGCCTATGGCTTGGATGGATTGGAGCATTGTTGCAAAGTTTAAGTAGCTGTTTTCAGTATAGCTCATGTGAGACTGTGGCTTCAGTTGGTAGATATGGCTTATCGTCTTCGGCACTGGTTTGTCTAATAATATCTGTGGACTTACTTTGTGCAACTGTACTGGTATATGGTATGGATCAACTAATGGATGCTCCAAGTATCAAAGTTCGTGCTTTCATTTATTGGTATGTCTTGGTTATTTTTTTAGGAGGAAACATATCATCATATCTCACCTTTTTGCCTATTACAGAATATCACACTGGAATACTAAGTATTAGTGCAATAGCATTTGGTTTATTCACTCTCTCCTTGTGTCTTCATTATAAATTTCATGATAGATTTAATAACATGGTTATTAGTAATCCTTACAAGATGGTGTACAATGTTGTTAAATTTACCATTCGCAACAAATATCCTAGGAACCGAAGTGCCCTTACATACTGGGAGAATGAGGTACCAAAAAGAATAGATTTTGCTAAAAACAAATATGGAGGACCATATTCACATGAAGATGTTGAGAATGTCAAGACATTTTTTCGTATTTTAGCGGTTTTGGCTGCTTTGTTTTTATTTCTTATGTCTTCAGATCCTTTTATTACTGGTATAACACATTTTGTTAAACAGTTTAAAGATGGAGAAAACAACAATGTTCAGTTTGCTGTGTGGTGTATTGGTGATAGCACTATTTTGTTAGTTGTGCCATTACTGCAGTTCATTATCCTTCCTTTATTCCCAAAGTTAGAATATTTCCTTATTAATCCATTAAAAGGTGTTGGTGTGGCTATAATATGCTTAATTTTGTCAATATTTTCCATATTCATTATAGACTTGATCCCACGGCTGATGACACATGGGCATAATCAAAGTCACATTGACTGTTTCTTAACATGGTCACCAGGGGACCCTACAGTGAACATTTCCTACTGGCTCTTATTAATACCCTCAATATTGGCTGGTGCAGCAGATGCTTTGTCATTCTTGTGTATTTTTGAATTTTTATGCAGTCAAGCTCCATTTGGTATGCATGGAATGTTAATAGGACTATTTTGGTTTTTACGAGCTATTTGTATTGATATTAGTTCTGGAATTACCCTAGCATTTCAATATGGATATATCAATGGACCTTCAGTACTTTCTTGTACAACATGGTTTACAGTTCTGTTTGGACTAATAGCCATTATTGGTTTAATAGTGTATGTTTTAGTAGCTCGTTGGTATATGTTGAGAGTAAGAGATGATGACTTAAATCTTCGTACAGCCATTGAAGAACATATTGAACAGCAGATAATACGAGAGGAGGAATTCTTACAAACCAGAGATGCTTATGATATTATTATTAATAGTTTTGAGGAATAAGCTATTGAGATATATACTTTTTCTTAGTTATAACAATATTACTATGCACATAAATATAATTAATAGCATGTTGTGTGAATAATAGTTATGTTGTAAATAGACTATGAAGAAGATAACATGTAAAATTTACATTTTTGTTTATTACTTTAATTAAACATGTTTATAATACAATTACTAAAATACTAGAACTATTGGATATCAATACATATACAACAAGATTATAATTATAAGAAATTGTCCCAAGACTACTTTGGTAGTACTATTGCTGCAGTAAAAAACTTTATTTTTCCAAGTATGAACATTGTAAATTAGGAAAGCTGTTCATTGGTTCTAATTCACATCAATGGCAATTAACTCACTTCTCAGCTTCAAAAATAGCATGCAACAATATAATAAAATATCAATAGGTATATAGCACATGACCCAAAACAATCTACAGAAAGTACAAAAATAATATGTAAAATGTCAGTTGCATTAAACCGCCAACCATTTCTTTATATTTGTAATATAACTATATTTAATATGCCTAAAATATAGATGTGTCACTTATTCATAGCTAATTCTATTTATGTATGTTTTGGTAGTACAACTATAAATTGCATGGAATGTTCAAAGGATTGTTTTGGTTCTTAAATTTCTTCTTCAATACTATTGGATCTACAATTATTCTAATATTTCAATACAGACATATAAATGGACCTTCGGTTCTTTCTTGTACAACATGGTTGACACGATTACTTGGACTGATAGTGATTATTTGTTTAATAGTTTATATTAAAATAGCTCACTGGTATACATTAGGGGTAAGAGATGAGAGCTTAAATTTTTGTGCAGCTGTGGAAGACCATATTGAGAGGCAGATAATACAGGAGGAGGAATATTTACAAATCAGAGATAAGTATGATGACAGTAATATTGTTGATAACATTGAAGCATGAGTTGTTATTCTAAAATTCTTTCAAATGCTATTAACATAGTTATCAATAATATTGTCTGCTAGGAATAGTGGTTATACACACAATTGTCTTCTTTACACTTTTTTGTTATCTCTCTGTCTGTAACGATTTATAAATCCAATAACTGTTTCCTGTTGTATCCTGTCTACCTTGTATTTATATTAAGATTTTACAAAAAGTCACTTTTAATCTTGTATTCACACTAATGAGATAGTAAATTACTTATATTCCCAGATAATCATGCATATTAAAACATTCTATTGATCTATACCTTCTTTATCATAGAGATTACATGTTATCAAAATGATCTTGATTTCCATGTGGCTACATGGCTTATATTGTTAAGATAAATTGGCTATTTCAACCAATTCATGGTCACTTAGGTTACAGGGATGCCTAAAAAATACACAAAAATATATTAACAACACGTACTGTTTCCATTCGAAATTATTATGGAATTGCACAGTTCATTTATTTCAACAAATGACTTCTCAATAATGATAATGTGTGTTACATAAACTACATATATATTATATGTAGTTTATGTAACACACATACAATATGTGTTATAACATATAATATGTTATAGGACATATTATATGTTTTGGCTTCTTTTGGTGGATTGTCATGGGTAAAAGAAAGTTTGTAGTTCTTTTCAACTGGTTTTTATGTTAGTATCATCAACTTTATGATTGTATTAGTACATATCAAAGATTTATTTATATAAACTCTAAAAGAGTGTATGTCCTTTCCATGTTTTTGACACTATAGTAATTATGTATTCATTATGTTTTATGAACACATAAAACTAAGAACTCCTGTTTATGTAGCTGTCATCACAGCATTTACAAAATCATAACATTATCAAAAGACTATAGTCATCTTTGAATATAAAGTCAATTAAATATCACTACTTGAGATAAAGGGTACTTTAATTGATGTAATAACTTTGAGATTGTGGCTCTTGTCCTTATATATATTATCTATATGAGAATATGTTTATAGATATTTTACTAGTTTCAGATAATATAATTTACTATGATTCATAAGGACAATTATTATTGAATGATCTTTATCAATTAAAACTAAAATCATTTAATCACATGATGTTATGAATATAATTAACTTTACTTAATAAACGCAGGTCATCCTACTTTCACTAACTGTTATAAAAGAGTGTTTTCTTCATTCGTTCATGGCTTCAGTCAGAACACCACTTCTTGAGACACCTGTGCCTGCTGACTTCTCTATTAATGATACAGACAGGAGGTTATGTCCATGGTTGATTAAATATATTAAGAACTATTGGAATGAACTAAAGGCACGTGCCTTAAATCTGCCATCAATCCTTCTACTTATCTATACTGTGACTGTGCCTATGTGTAATTTTGTGGCGTACAACATTGCCAATGACATTACGGTAGTTTCAGGGAATCATTCATGTATGTATCCCTACCCTGAAGAAGAAAAAATTGCTAAAAGTGTTGTTTTTATTGTGCAAAATGTGCTGTCTCTGTTTATTCCATTAGCTGGATGGATAGCAGATACAAAAATTGGTCGTGATAAGGCTATTTATATTGGCCTATGGCTTGGATGGATTGGGACATTGTTGCAAAGTTCAAGTAGCTGTTTTCAATACAACTCATGTGGGACTTTGGCTTCAGTTGGTAAATATGGTTTATCATCTTTGGCACTGGTTTGTATAATAATATCTGTGGACTTATTTTATGCAACTGTACTGGTATATGGTATGGATCAACTAATGGATGCTCCAAGCATTAAAGTTCGTGCTTTCATTTATTGGTATGTCTTGGTTATTTTTTTAGGAGGAAACATTCCATCATATGTCAGCTTTTTGCCTGTTGCAAAATACCACACTGGAATGCTAAGTATTAGTTCAATAGCATTTGGTTTATTCACTCTCTCCTTGTGTCTTCATTTTAAATTTCATGATAGATTTAATAACATGGTTATTAGCAATCCTTACAAGATGGTCTACAATGTTGTTAAATATACAATTGGCAATAAATATCCTAAAAATCGAAGTGCTTTGACATACTGGGGAAATGAAGTACCTAAAAGAATTGATTTCGCTAAAAACAAGTATGGAGGACCCTATTCACATGAAGATGTTGAGAATGTCAAGACATTTTTTCGTATTTTAGCAGTTTTGGCTGCTTTGTCTTTATTTCTTATGTCTTCAGATCCTTTTATTACTGGTATAACACATTTTGTTAAACAGTTTAAAGATGGAGAAAACAACAATGCTCAGTTTGCTGTGTGGTGTATTGGTGATAGCACTATTTTGTTAGTTGTGCCATTACTGGAGTTTGTTGTCCTTCCTTTCTTCCCAAAATTAGAATATTTCCTCATTAATCCATTAAAAGGTGTTGGTGTGGCTATGATATGCTTAATTTTGTCAATATTTTCCATATTCACTATAGACTATATCCCACCACTGATGACACTTGGGCATAATCAGAGTCACATTGACTGTTTCTTAACATGGTCACCAGGGGACCCTACAGTGAATATTTCCTACTGGTTCTTATTAATACCCTCAATATTGGCTGGTGCAGCAGATGCTTTGTCATTCTTGTGTATTTTTGAATTTTTATGCAGTCAAGCTCCGTTTTGTATGCATGGAATGTTAATTGGACTATTTTGGTTTTTACGAGGTATTTGTATCGATATCAGCTTCGGAATTACCCAAGCATTTCAATATGGACATGTTATCAATAGATCTTCAGTACTTTCTTGCACAACATGGTTTACACTTCTGTTTGGACTAATAGTTATTATTGGTTTAATAGTGTATGTTTTAGTAGCTCGTTGGTATGTGTTGAGAGTAAGAAATGATGACTTAAATCTTCGTACAGCCATTGAGGAACATATTGAACAGCAGATAATACGAGAGGAGGAATTCTTACAAACCAGAGATGCTATTGATGTTATTGTTGATAGTTTTGAAGCATAGGCTATTGAGATGTGTAATTTTATTAGTTGTAACAATATTACTATGCACATAAATATAAGTAATAGCATGTTTTGTGAATAATAGTTATGTTGTAAATAGACTATAAGAAAATAACGGGTACAATTTACATTTTTGTTTATTACTTTAATTAAACATGTTTATAATATAGTTAGAAAATACTAGAACTATTGGATATCATTCATACATATACAACAAAATTATAATTATAAGAAATTGTCCCGAGACTACTTTGGTAGTACTATTGCTGCAGTAAAAGACTATTTTTCCAAGTATGAACACTGTAAATTGGGAAAGATATTCATTGGTTCCATTAACATCAATGGCAGTTAACTCAAAAGTAGGATACAACAATAATTATAATAAAATATTAATAGGTAAACATATCGTTTGACCAAAAACAATCTACAAAAAGTATTATAATATGTAAAGTGTCAATTGCAATAAACACGCAACTATATCCTTTATATTTGTAATATAACTATATTTACTATGGCTAACATATAGATGTGTTACTTATTCATAGCTAATTCTATTTCTGTATGCTTTGGTAGTACTACTATAAGTTTTAACAATTATAACACAAGTTTGTGATCCAGTAACTTACCTAGTATTTGATATCCTCTAGATACTTTGCCATCAAATGTAATTGGTCTTTTTGAAGGAGTGTGCAAGTTTGAACCAGACTTTGGAGTTTATGAGTATGCTGTATACACATTTGAGGATGGTTCACAAGACTGGAAGGCATGGAACTCACAAACAGTCATACCTAAAGTTTCAAAAGATGAAGTATTTTGCGGCTATCAATCTCTATATGTGAGTAATATTGAACAGAAGAGCAACTTTCATAGTATAGAGTTGTTATCATGCATATAGTATGACACACTTTGATTATAATATAGTTTTGAATACATACAATGTATTTACTTTTACTTCTGCATAGCTTCCAGATGGTAAAGCTCTAGCTTTTGACTTTCAGTCAACAACAAAAGGGTGAGTATTATGTCCTTATGTCTGTTAGTATATTTTACCATTAAAGTGATCTAATAGTATAATAATTTATATACAGTAATATTTTATTGTAAGCTACTATACAAGTATAATGTATGTGGAGCATGTGTACAATTAACTACAATATTAATAATCATACTACTGTTTATTTAATGCAAATTAATTGATAACATTCCTATTAGATTTAAGACTGCTGATGTCCCTTATCTCTGTATGGCATATAAGATACCTCCTAGTCTACCAGTTAGTGTGGCTATTAATGTTAAGGACTATGGGTGGAAAACTGTTATTATGACATCTGGTGGTAATGGGTTTTCCTGGGAGAATGCTTTAAACTCAGATGAAATCATTGACGATGACACGTGAGTAAGATTAGTAGTTAAATAGATGGATGGACAGATGTGGATTGGAAGTATTGACAGATATATAGATAGATGAATTATGAATTGATTAATAATTATGATTTATATAAGACTCAATTTTATATTATTTATTTATTTTACAGTTGGAGATTTGGGTGTACCAACATACATAATCTTCTAGAAATCAATATACCAGATGCTAAGAACAACATCTTTACAATTGTAGGCTTTGGTTTTAACTCTCCTACTGATGATATGGAGCAAGGTCTCTACATTGATCATGTCTCATTTCTCTCTGAGAAAAGACAAATCATCTCAGATAAGGTTAGTTGTTAATAATAACATGTTTTAGTTGTATTTCTTAATACAATACATTTAGTGTATTTACAATGTAATACACAGAATTTACAGAGCATACTAAATTAACTGACAAGACAAATCACTGATGTCATTATTATTTTTATAAATCAATTATTTGACAACGCCATAACACTTTTAATTCAAATACAAGATTGTTGTTATTTTGAGTTCTGTTATTTCGTAGTATTTAGCTCCAGCTCGACCAAATGGTATTGCCCTCTATCAGTTACTTAACATTACTACTAGCAGTATCATTAATGATACTTTCTCCTTCAATGCTACACTGGAAATAATACCTACTAACTGTGAACATCAAATACCAATGATTGAATTCTATCCTGTTAATGCATCGACACCAGGTAAGTAAATAAAACACCGTTATTCTATCAGATTACTTGTGCAATGAAGTTATGCCTTTTAATTTTCACCTATATAGTTATTATTATTTCATAATACATTAATTTACTATACACATGTTAAAATAATGAAATCATCAATTTTACATTTCTGTTGATATTTTTAGGTATTATAAATTATACTGTGGAGCGATTACAACTAGCTAGTGCTCCAGCTGAAGGAACAATTGTCATTGATTTCAATGGACACTCTTCAAGTGAAATTCCCATCAATGCAAATACTCAAGAGGTAATTGCTCAATGTTTTTAAGGATAATTTCTCTCATTTTTATAGTTGCTATAATAATGATATTAGACATTTTTGTTTCATCATTTAGTTTGAATTTGCTATTGAAAGTATTCATGGAGTTAACGACATTAGATTATCTCATTACACATTACCACATGATAAACTACACCAATTTTGTCCTGGTAGTAGACTATTAATAGAATTCCAACGTAATCCTGGTGATCTACCAATGATGACTATCAATAGTAGTAATGCCACTGGAGATGGACTAAAAATCACCGTTAAAGAGGTCATTATTATGCATACATATAAATAGTACATGTACATGTACAATGTATAACAATATTAATTATTTTATTAATCTTCTCTAGTCTGGTACAGGTGGTCTTTTTCTTTACCCAATACCTGGTTACATGTTACAGACTGTAGAAAAGACACCTCAAGTTAGTCAATTAGAGAACATCATATCTGATAACTAGAGTATGACCTAAGTATGCTCTATTGAAACATAAACTATGATATAAAGCTTTTATTTGTAGGGATTTAACTAGCATCCATTGTAGATAAAATATTTATGTTATAATTAGAATCCGTTATCACTCTTTCATTGTTAAGGGCATTAAGCCTATTTTAGATTTTCCATAAAATAAAATTTATAGTCTGATTTTGATTTGCATATTGTCTTACAGGTTCATGTTACAATCAATAGTCAAAGAGCTGCTTGTGGAGGAGGTCTTGAGCTTTATCAAACAACATCAACTTACCCAAATTCTTGTGGTTTTACATTCAGTCCAACAGCCACACCTGCCATTACCTCTATCTCACAAACCAATGCTACTGCTGGTGACAGTATTACCATATATGGCATTGGCTTTAGTACCAATACAACAAAGAACTTTGTCTTGTTTGGTGACATTGAATGTGATGTGACATTCAGTAACTCTACCACAATTACATGTACTTTAGGAACAGGACAAGCTGGTATTAAAGCCACATGGGTCCATGTTGTTAACAAAGGTGTGGCAGATTCAGATAACATCACTTTACTGTACACTGTGTCAGTGTTAACTGTTGAACCTACTACATCAGGACTTGGTGGTGGAATAGAAGTGACAATATCAGGCAATGGATTCGCTACTGACAGTACTAACAATAACCATATTGGCTATACCTATAATGAATATAAGACTGGTATAGCTACTACATGTAACTCGTGGAAGTCAAGAGTGCTATTTGCGTCTAAAGAGGGTATTATCACTAAAATTAACTCTACCTTGATAAAATGTATAGCACCTGCTACTACTATACCAGGAACTATTGATGTTATTGTTATAATGTACTGTGCTGATGATGGCATTACTGAGGAATACAATGGAACTTTGACTGGAGGTTATAACTATGATAATGCATTGACTCCGACTATTACCTCAATTATACCAACATCTGGCTCTGGTCAAGGAGGTACTACAGTTACTATTGAAGGTACTGAGTTCTCTACCGATACTACTGTAATGGTAAGACATGGCATATGTACTTCTGAAGAATATCTATAACAAAAAAGCACTTACATTTATGTTTTTGCATTCATTATGACTATTGATCTCTTTCATGCAAATACTTTCTGCCACTATAAGTCTCATTTTAAACTAAAGTACTTTTACTAATAATTATATGTGTGTGTATGTGTATCTCTCTGTGTGTAGAAATGCACATACTTTGATAGCTATATTGTCTTTTATAATGATTACACACTTATAGATTGGAGGATCTCCTTGTTCTATTTATGGTGTTATTACTCCAACATCACTATCTTGTACTACATCACCTCATGCTACTGCTAATGTTCCAGTAAATGTCTTTGTGAAGGGAAATGGGCTAGCAACTGGGACAGTGGACTTCTCCTATATACTCAATGTAACCTCAATATCAAGTTGTTCTGGGTAAGAATGATTATTACAGACTGTTTTCATACTGTTTGATAGTTACCTCTAAAATCCAATCTAATAATATTGAATATTAACTGTTTACCTTGCCTAGCTTTTAATGAAAGCAATTGATAGTATGTATGTTCCCATTCAGATTTGATTCTTAGATTATATATATTTTCTTTCATCTACATGTAGATCACTTTTTGGTGGCCACACTATTTCTATTACTGGTGAAGGTTTTGGTACTGAAATAGACATTGTATCAGTTAGTATGGGAGAAGTACCTTGTTTTGTTCATTTTGTCAATGATACTGAGATCCTCTGTACCACAACTAGTGTTGCTACCTCTCACTACATCACCAATAATGCGTATGTAAAATATTACAATGGCAATGTCTCTATTTATTGTTTATGGTAAAATGTACTGAATGATTCCTTTTTTAATTATGTGGCAACGTATTATTTAATAATGTTTAATAATGTTCTACAATATTTATAACTGAGATTTCATGAAGTTATGGAAAATAGGAGATTGAATAACCCTTAATCTGTCAGTAATCAAAAAATAATCTTTTCCATTCTTGTTGTGTTACATAAAAGTAAAATATAGAATGCACCTAGCTGTTTTGTAAGATGCAAATATCTCTATTCAAGCCTGTATAGTCACATAATTATCATGATTGTTATGATTAAAAGGATATCCTCATTCCAGCACTCACTAATAAAATGTTTTTATGTACCTCTCTACTTTAAAGAGTACAGATTAATATTATAGAACTACTATTTGTACACTTTAGTTACAATCCTGACTATGGCCTGGGTTATCAATGGGAACCTGCTGATTTGACTATAATGGCTGGAGAATCTGTTGTTTGGTCTTGGACAGGGTCACCGTTCACTTCAGTCAAACGATTAGTGCTGGTAATAATGATAATTCTGTCAAATTAATTATTCTATCCTAAAGAATGTTTATTACTTAAGATTGTGGTGATGTTACAATTTTTGCTATGTTTGTTACAATAATTAATAAAGGCTACAACCCAGATTTGTGATTTAAAGTATGGAATAGCAATGAGGCAAAATTAATAATTAGAGGTGTGGTCTACTATGTAAATCTCACCAGCCAAGTGTCATTACTCCAGCACTTTTATTTGTAGGTGGACAGTCCCTTGTCTAATGAGTACAATGGATATGGTTTTGTCTCAGAGTCTCATATCACTGGCCAATTCTCTCATACTTTTACACAACCTGGTATCTACTACTATATTATGGAAGGGTATGGACACATTGGTAAGTAATCCAGTACAATCAGGCTTAAAGATATACAATCCCTAGTAACAATACTATATTATAATGTGGTTGTGTAAGATGCTTATACTATAGCAATTTTTCTTCATATTAGCTTGAGATCTAGTCCAGACTTTTGACAATATAATGACTGATTTCATTGACGTTTTCAGTGTGATTATCTTAACAGAAATATGATGATGTAGAGTGAAAACTAAATATTACAGTCTGATTTGTATTATACAATGAGTAATACTTAAGCACATTCATATCAAGCATAATATAATTTACAATATTATCTTGCATAGGTTTTCGCGGCAGTGTCAATGTGACTTCACTTGCATCAATTTCATCTAGCTTGTCTGTTACAATCAACTCAATACCAGTCGCCTATTCATCTAGTATATGTGGGCAAACACTAGCAGCTGGTGACCAACCTCTATATATCTTCTCAGCAGATGATACTCCATATATAACATCAATATCACCTGAAACTGTTCAGCAAGGTGATAAAATCATTATTAATGTCACTGGTGTGGCTAATAGCTCTGACAACATCTTGTTATTGAATGGTAAACCATGTGTGTCCTCCACATTATCATCAGACTTTAAAATAAAACCAGATCTGATAGTAGCACCAATATCTCTTACCTATATCACCACATCTATTGAATGTGGTTTACCTGACCTTTCACCTGGTGGATATCGTATTCTTTTACACAGTCCTGGTAAAGGATGGGCATATGGGGCCATCAATGACTCCACTATCACTGTAGTTTATGCCATCATATCTGCTCCTACAGTTACATCTGGGTCTTTACGTGGAGGGCACTTACTCTCTATTCCAGTGCACGGTTTACATTCTAACATGATTGGTCATACTACTGTTACTATTGGTAATACACCCTGTCCAGTACAATTGATTAAAGAACCTGATCCCTACCTGCTTTCTACTAACATTATGTGTTTTACTCTTCCTGGTATAGATGATGGATATTCTTCATTAGTTAAGGACATTGCTTTAGCATACTGGAGTTTGCAGTATGATTTCTATTCAATCAATGCAATGTACCTCGGTTCTGAAAATGTTGGTAGTTTTTCCAGTCGAGGTCATGTTGGGAAGAGTACTCCAGCCAATGTAGCTGGTACAGTATTAACAAGCCAGCTAGGTATATCTGGTAATGATATAACAGATCAATCTGCATTTTTTGCAGCATCATATATTGAAATATCAAGCTTCCCAGAATATTCAAAGCTATCATCATTCAGTTTCGACTTTTGGCTGAATTCCTCAGCAGCAGCTAACCAATATGTAATATTAGCTTCATCTTACAATACTGTTGAAGAAGACATGACAAAAGGTTTTGTTTTAATGATCAATCCTTGTAACCAGGTAGAACTATGGCTTGCTCATGGTGAACATTTGTCATCAATTACTCCTAATGCAAATGACTGTTCTATCATTGATGATGCTTCAAATTGTTCTTCGTTGTGTGATGGCCGTCTTGTGTATTATGGTAATTCTTCACTACAGTATGACTTACCTAGTGGAGTCTGGAATAAGGTGACAAGCTCAGTATTAAATACAGACACAGACTGGATGCATATTGGGTTTGGTTTTGAAGCTACAAATTCAAATGATATAGTCACAGGTAGCAAGTTTAATTGTATATTGGATAATGAAGCTCAAAAATGTAATGGGCAACAAACACTGTTTGTTAATGGGATCAAATATACAACAGCCACAACTTATTACCACTCTAATACTTCAAGTATTATTGTTGGTGGTACTACTATCCTACCTACGGGAATTAATCCAAATTCTATTGATGACTCATCTCTTCTTTATCCTTATTATGGTAGTATAGATGAACTATGTCTATATGATCACATGTTATCTGATACAGACATGCAGATGCACTACTACTATGGGTCCAATGAAGAACAACCTATCTGGATTAATACTGAATATAATGATGGTGTTGGTCATGGAATTGTACCAAATCTAACTTTTTCCAATTTGGATTTAGTTTTCAACAATATTGGGACTACTATTGAATGGAATGCTGTTAATAATGGACAATATAGTGTTGCTGAGAAAACAGGCTTTCAATTTCAGTGGACAGGGTGAGCAAAATATTGCTTATTATCTTTTAAATGGCATTGTACATGTAATTTCTTATATATGCTTCATGTTTCCTAAGTTTTCTTAATTCTTTAATATTATATTCTTCTTTGTTTGTCTAGTGTTCATGGCTTATGGCAGGTTACATCTTCTACTTATGACTCATGTGTGAAAACAGATACAATAATCAAAGATTGGTCTTCAGGACAAGATGGTGGGACTGTACATGTCTGGTTAGAATCAGGAGCTACTTACTACTTTATTGATCCTGTTGGAAATAACTGTCTGGATGGAATTAAAACTAAGGTATGAAACTTGGCTGTTCTGCTAAATCTTAAGTTTAGTAATGAAAACAAAAATATTTGAATGCAGCTTTATATATACATCTACATGTTAATGGTTCTATACAACTTAGATAAATACTACTCACACAATGATATTTATCATTCTTTGTACACACTAGATTACTATTGGTCACTATGTGGTCATTAACTGGCAGTTAGGAAATCATGCAGACATTATGTTGACTGAAGGTGATGGTCTCTTATTTCAATGGAATGGACCTATACCACATAATGTTATTGAAATGACTTCTAAAGAATCGATCACTGACCAATGTCTCTTTGTGGGTTCTACTTCACAACAGTTGGGAAAGGTATGATGTGATAACACTATTGGAAATTGAGTTGTTGAGTAATTTCAGTTTACCATAAGCTGCTATTATATGCTTGTCTATGAGTAATTTATGTGTATGTTTTCATAGTCATCTCTTCAATACACTTACTGATCTATCTTACTTTAGGTGGCAAAGGAATGGTTATCTACTCCAACTACAACTGGTAATGTAGTAGTATCAGGATTGTCTGTAGGGGAACATTACTTTGTATGTAGTGTGGGTACTCATTGTCAACATGGCATGAGATTTACTGTCACTGTTCAACCCAATAACAACAATACTAAGATTAATCCTAGTACACAGGTATTCATGCCATCAGTTAATCCTATTTTTATATTCTTTAATACACAATGACTTTTATACTTTTATATTGTATAGGCTACTTCAGACTACACAATACCCTGGTATATTCAAAGCTATGAACCACTTACTATTGTAAAAGGAGATACACTAACATTTACATGGGCAGGTTTTCATTCATTACATCAGGTACATCAACATACTATTGTTTTAGCATTGATTTAAGCTGATATATATGCACTAATGCAATCTATCATTGCTTTAATATTCACAATAATTTTAATACACAATGAGCTCGTTTTACCATTATTCCATGCAATGTAGGTGTCAGAGAGTATATTTTCTTCTTGTGATGTATCTGCTATCCCTCTGTATGTCTGGGGTGAACCTAGTGTTGATAACGCAGTCACATTAAAGGACTTGTCACCAGGTGTATACTACTTTATATGCTCCATAGCTGGCCACTGTGATAGTGGCATGAAAATTAAGGTATTATGACACTGATATGTTTGATGGCAAGATTAGTAAATGGACAGATAAATGAACAAATAGATCAACATGACAGATAAATAAATGAATGGGGGATTGAGATGGATTACAAACATAAGGACAAATGGATGGATAAAACAGATGGACTAATGACAAATAAATGTTATATTATACACAAAGCACTTTTTTATATTATTTACAGAATAAACAATTTCTGTTAATATAGGTTACAATACTACCTAATGATGGTATACCAGTATTACACTCTCCAATAACAGCTAAATGTTCCATTAACTCCACTTATTGCTCATATTCCTATTCTATTAATAAAACACCACAATTATTGAGTATTGAGGTAAACATTGTGTGCATAATAATTTCAATGATCCACTGAATCATACTATATAATGCCCATTAATGTACATAGTATTTTATGTTACTTTTTTCATTATAGCCTACACAATATCATGCTGGAGGAAACCTAAGAGTTCGTCTATCCAATTACAATTTAAGTTTAGATGTAGATGGTACAGTCAATAACACTACAATATGGATAGGGACTTCACTCTGTACTAATATCACTGTCTTCAATATCACAGCAGACTACACTGAACTCAAATGCATTATACCAAATGAAGAATCAGGCTATTATCCTGTAGATGTCCAGTTCTCTATTATAGGATATGCATCAGTGTCTCCTACTCCTTTATCATATGGTCCAATACGTAATGCTAGTTTACCACTAAATCATCTTTCACCTTATCCTGTATTTTTTGTGGCCTCACAAATATTGTCAATTATACCCTCATCTGGAAGCTTGGCTGGTGGTACATTTGTTACAATATTTGGGTCTGGGTTCTCACATATCACTGAAAATATTCAAGTTTTACTTGGAAATATTGTCTGTGATGTTGTAACTGCATCAAGGACTGAAATATCTTGTATTTCAGGTCCTTCATCAGGTTCAGGTGATGTTTCTCTAGATGTTAAAGTAAATGGCTATTCTTTTAGTGCCAACATTAGCTTCACGTACAGTGCTGCTGACACACCTGAAATTACTTCCATAACTGGAGGGGTTGACATCAGTAGTGGAGCAGAAATTACTATTGAGGGATCTAATTTTGACAACAATTCCGCTAATCTTAAAATTCAATTTCTTTCAGAAGCTGAATCATTTGATCATCAAGCTGGCACCAAAGAAGACTGCGCCATTACAATTTCATCACCCAATAGCATTACTTGTACAACTCCCATTAAAAGTGCTGGAACATATCGAACTGTAATACGTGTCACTAATAAAGGGTTGTCACAGGAAACATCGAATGGTGCCTCTCAAGTCAACTATGTTTTAAAGATTACAGGGTTTTCCCCTGAATATAGTAGCCATGGTGGAGGAATAACTCTTAATGTCACCGGAGGAGGGTTTCCAACAGGGTCTGAAAACATTGATGGATTTATTATCAAAGTTTGTGAAGCAGACTGTGATATTATTATAGTTAATTCAGCTACTGAAGCACTGTGCAGACTCGGTAATAGCAACAATGATGCTCCTCTTAGCAACAACTTGACTTGTCCTGTATCTGTTATTTATGGAGGAATTAAAGTGTCATCAACTAACAACTTCACTTTTTTATCCTCGTTGACTCCTCAAACAATGTCTATGTCACCACTTCTTGGCGGTACTGGAGGTGGGACTGTTGTTACAATACATGGAAGTGGCTTTTTACCTCCTGGTAAAACTGGAGGGATTGATCTGGTGTCGAGTGACATCATTGTTACCATAGATACAGCAATTTGTGAATGGTACAATAGGACATCTGCACCTAATGACACTACTATTATCTGTAGAACTAGTGAACATCGTACCACTATTTCTGCTAAAGTCACTATCTTTATTCAAGACAAAGGCTACGCTGTTGCTAATACAAGTATTTATTACGACTACATTGATTACTGGTCTAGCAAATATACATGGGGAGGTCTGGAACCTCCTATGGAAGGTGACTCTGTACACATTCAAACTGGTCAGATAGTGTTCTTAGATATCAATACCCCAGTACTGAATTTAATACTCATTGAAGGCTCACTTATTTTTGAAGACAAACAAGATCTTCACTTGCAGGCAAAGTATTTATTTATCAATAACGGACGACTACAGATTGGCACTGAGAAGAGCCCCTTTAATCATAAAGCAATTATTACACTTCATGGTAATGTTAGGGATCCAGAAATACCCATATATGGTGCTAAGGTATTGGGTGTCCGTCAAGGGGAGTTGGATTTACATGGCAGATCACGTAATGTTACATGGACTAGATTGGCTGAGACTGCAATAAAAAATACTACAATGCTAATATTACAAGTAAGAAGCTATAGTAATAACAGCAGTAGCAAGTTTATGTTATATTATGAAAATATCTATGCATAGAGCTATAGGAGTTATTTTGTTATACACTATTTTGATACAAGACAATACAAGAAGCAATAACTCTATTATTATGGTTTAATTTCCTTATAGGAACCTGTGGATTGGATACCAGGAGATAACATTGTCATTGCACCAACTGGCAAAGATGGAAATGAAACAGAGGTAATGACGTATGACCTATCCATGTATAAATATTAATTAAATGTCCCATGTTTAATGTGCTATGGGTTAATGCTTTGATAACCATACTTTAATAAAATTTGTTTGAAGTTATTTTAATAGTATAATAACTGTTTGATTTTTTCTATAGACTAATACAGTAGAAAGTGTGTCCAGTGATGGTTATACCATTATTTTAGCCACTCCTTTAAGCCACACCCACTATGGTGTGACTGAGACATTTGAGAATGGACATTTTATTGATATCAGGTATACTTTATATTGGATTCGTAAAGGATTAAAATATTAGAAACTGTAATACTTATTGTAATAATGTACCATGCCCATATCTTGGCCTTGGTTAAAGACTTCAAGATTATCATTAAGACAGCACTTGTCATTGATGATAATCACATTTTATTGTTAGACAATCAGGTCTAGTCGGAACCATTAACTTAATGCCATTGCATACATGGGTACTTTAAAATCATTTGTTTTTTTATATAGAGCTGAGGTGGGCCTTCTCACACATAATGTAGTCATTCAAGGTTCATTACAAGATAGTAATCCATTTGAAGGTCAAGGTGCTGATCAATATGGAGCTCAAATTTTTATACATCGAGCTGGGCCTCATCCAACACCAATCAGGTACTTCAAGCATAATGCATATAGTTTAGTATTGTGACCACAACATTACTTTTAGATATACATTGTATGTCATGCTTGCTTAGTAAATTGTAGTCGTTAACTCACTATAAATATCATTACTTTTCTTTGTACTACTTAACCATATTCTTTTTCATAGGATCCTAATTTTTATTTATTTTATTAATTATAGTAGTTATTAATTAATATATTTTTTAATCCTAGAATTGAACATACTGAAGTAAGGTTTGCTGGACAAGCCTTTCGTTTAGGACGTTATGCTGTACATTTCCATTTAAGTGGTAATATGAATGGTTCCTATATTCGTCACTGTGCTATCCATCACTCTAATAACCGTGCTCTCACTGCTCATGGAGTGCATAATATTTTAGTTGAAGGCAATGTTGCCTATGACATCAAAGGACATGCCTTTTTTGTGGTAAGATATTGATTATCATAGGATTGAAAAGCTGTAATTTAATAAAAGAAGTCTTTAAGATTATTGAGATATACAAATTGATAAAACATACTGAATGTCTAGTTTGCAAATATGATTATGCATGTATAAAGAGTTTTCAACTATTTGTGTTTCCATTAACAGGAAGATGGTATTGAGACTAATAATATGTATCTCAATAATTTTGGTGTCTATATTCGTGGCTCATCCTCTCTACTTAACACTGATCAGATACCAGCAGTATTTTGGATCACTAATCCTCAGAATGCTTTCATTGGAAATGCTGCAGCTGCTTCAAGAGCATATGGATTTTGGTAAGCTTAAATCACGGAAATACTTAATTTATGCATTGTACATATGCACAACAAAACATTGTCAATTTTCTCAATGACTAATACTAAAAATTATAATCAAACCAAACAATATAGTAATCAATCTAATATCATCTAAGAACTCAACAGTAATATGGGTCACCATTTGTGTCAAAATTGAATTACTTTTATTGCTTATTATTTGTTAAATAAATTGTGATTTACTAAACAATGCATGCAATTAATAAATAAATAAAAAGTAAATCAAAAGTTATTTAATAAATAATGACTTATTTAATATATCATGATAAATATTCAATTTTAACACAAACTGCCCCCCCCCCCCGTACCGCAACAGCTATGAATTAATATGAACAGACTCCTTAACAAATCACAAATGACTGGAGTTAACAAGATTATTTTGATCAATAGTATATTATTTACAAGATAGTCAATCAACTTCAACTTGCTATTAATGTCTGCTTTAATTTCTTTAAAAATATCTCTCCTTGAACTGAAGTGATACTATGATGGAACGTATATTAACATTTAAAATTTCTCTAGGTATGACTTAGATGATAAACCCTCTGGTCCGTCATTCACATATTCTGTTTGTCCCAACAAGATGCCATTTGGAATATTTAGTAATAATGTTGCCCACACATGTAATGAGTTTGGATTACGAATATGGGAGACCTATATTCCATACGTAAGTCATTTATTGTGTCACAATTACCTCAAATTAAAACATAAAATTTTCAATGTTTTGTGCTACTTTCATCTCTACTTCTTTTCCTGCAACATAACTTGCCCATTTTTAGAGGAAGTATACATGTATATACTAAAGTACCTCCCACTATATGTTTCAATATGAATAAATATTTTGTGGGTAGAAATACTATGAATATCATCCCTGACTATGCTCCCACAAGAGGTTACATAGATGTGATCTATATAAAATCTGTTTAACTATTAATATAATACTAATGGCAGTTCTATGTATATCACAACTTTTTTGTAATTTTTGAAAGGGAGTGTCTCCCTATCACCACTAATTTTTAAAATTTAATTAAAAATATTGTGTCAGAAAGTGTATGTCAATATAATACATGGATAATTTTAAAGATATATGGAACATTGTGGGGTTGAGGACGTATTCAAAGGATCAGGACAGATACGTTTCTAATTAACAACATTGAGGTTATAACTGGTACATAAACATCATGTATATTACAATATTCACTTACAATTAGATAAACTAAACCCAATACTGAGTTTTTATAATTCTGTGTGATATATCTACATAGTTTCACAAATGGAAAGACATGAAAGTCTAACCACAATTTATCTATGCCATAGTTTGCTAAAATGTGTATAGAAGTATATGTGACATTGTATTGCTTTCATCACTACTAGTGTTTCTCAAAAAATTATCTTGTAGTATTAGATATGGACTACTCTATATTTATTCATTGATATGTCACTAGCTTTTACCATTTCATTTAACATGATTATGAATTTGTTGAGGTTTCTAGTCTGTTGTCCCACTAGAGGTAAAGTGGGGACGATTTACATAAATTCTGCTTACCTGCCTCAGTAGGATAGAAATGTTGTTAGAATTAGACAACTATTATTGTTTTAGAATAACCTATTGAATGGGAGTGTCTCCCTATTGTCACTAATTCATCAAACCATAGAATAAAATTGTATTGTGAGGTGTAAGGGCATAGTCACAGTTCAGGTGAGACATTGCTTTAAATTAATTATTGATTGGGATTAACTTTTTATTGAGGACACGATTACTAATTTGTGAAATATGATGCTTATCTTTTAAGCATGATAAACACTTACATAATGGAATAGAAAAACAGCCCCTATATTGAAATACAATAATTTTGTGTGATATCTCTACATAGTTCCACAAGTGAAAGAGAGTCATTCTCCTATAGTTATAAATGTAGCCATAACTACCTCCTTGAAGAAAGTATAGAAATATATTCAGGTAATTTTTCTTGTGTTAATAATACATTCAATAGTTTGTCTCTTAAATGTTTGTTCAAATTTGTAGCAGCAGCTTAGCAGGTGATTCACAATGTAATTTTAGTGAATATAGACTTCTTTAAAAAATCAGACTTATACTTCATACTTTTACAATAATTATTATTATTGTATTGTCTTTTGTGATTACCAAATCATGAATTTCCTTATTGGTTAGTCAGTTATAATCCCACAGGAGGTTGAGTGACTGATAGGTACATAAGAACAGTTTCTAATACTTTTGTTCACTGCCTCAATTAAGACAGGCATTACATTTGAATGTCCAAATTTTTGAAAGGGAGTTACTCCCTACCAGTATATATTCATTGTAATTGTCTATCTGACCAGAAGTGTATGTCCAAGATATGTGTACCACTTCTTGTAGTCACTTGTTTGGTCAGTTATTTTGTAAAAGGGAGTGTCTCCCTATCACCACTATTTTAACAAGTATCCATTTAATATAATACAACCATAATAATCTGTGTGTATGTAACTTCATGTGTGTAGTACCATGGTCTCTTCTAGTTGTGTAGTACTATGTACATAGTTCAAGACGTGAGAGTCTTTTCTGGTCACAATTATAACCACAATCCATCTATGCTATACTTTCCTAAAATGTTTATGGAAAAATATGTGACATTATGTTACTTTCGTCACTACTACTTCTGTTTCTCAAATAATTATCTGGAAATATGACATATAGACTCTATACATATACATTGATATGTCACTATCTTTACTATTTCATTTAACATGAATATGAATTTGTTGTGGCTCCTCCCACTAGTGGTAAAGTGGGCATATGATCTACATAAATTCTGCTTACCTGCTTCAGTAAGATAGAAATGTTGTTAGAGTCAAACAACCACTTATTAGAATAAACATTTGAATTGGAAGTGGCTCCCTATTTTTACTAATTCATCAAATTGTAGAATGAAATTGTATTGTGAGATGTAAGGGCACAGTCACAGGTCAGGACAGACATTGCTTTCAACTAGTTATTGGTTTCAATCAACTTCCTATTGAGATCATAACTAATACTTTGTGAAATATGATGCCTCCTTTTTAAACATGATTCAACAACTAGAACAATGGAAACACCAACCCCTATATTGAATACAAAAATTTTTTGTGATGTATCTACATAGATCCACAAGTGGAAAAACAAGAGAATCAATCTCCTGTAGTTTCAAATGTAACCATAGCTATCTCCCTTAAGAAAGTGTAGAAATGCATTAAAGTAATCTTTCTGTATTCCCAAGTCATGAATTCACTTAAGGCTAACCAGTTTTCATCCCACAAGAGGTTGAATGACTGAAATATACATAAGAACAATTTCTAACTCTTTTGTATGCTCCTTGTTTATGGCTGTTTCACATCTGAAAATTTTTGAAGGGGTTAGTTCCCTAACACTATTTGTTTTACTATATGCATATGGATTACTTAGTAAGGCTTTGTAAATGTGGAAGAACGTTTACAAGTCAAGATAGAAGGTACAGTTGTCGAGAAAGATTAATTCTCTGTTCAGGACATGTAGACAAGTATGATGTTAATCATGTAAACATGATTACAACAGTATAACTACAGGGTTTTCACTTGAAGTAACCAACCTTTTTATTGCCTTTTTATTGATTTCAGTAATTTTGTGTGATGTATCTACATAGCTCATTGATATATTATCTAGCATGATTGTGTATTGCAACATTAACAGATATGTTTCTAACTAACATTATGTTTCAAATGAGGTCCTAACTTGTACATAGACATCATGTAAACACATATATAACAGTATCCACATACATTCGGATAAACTAAATCCAATTTTGATTTTTTTATAAATTTGTGTGATATATGTACATACTTCAAGACATGAGAGTCTCTTCTATATAGTTGCAATTATCTTCTCTACCATACTTTGCTAAAATGTGTATAGAAAATTATGCGACATTATGTTCCTTTCGTCACTACTTCTGTTTTTCAAATAATTATCTGGAAATATGACATATGGACTCTATACATATACATTGATATGCCACTATCTTTAACATTTTATATAACATGAATGTGAATTTGTTGTGACTCCTCCCACTAGTGGTAAAGTGGGCATGATTTGCAAAAATTCTGCTCACCTTCTTCACTGTAGAATGAAATTGTATTGTGAGGTGTAAGGGCATAGTCACAGGTCAGAGCAGACATTGCCTTCAATTAGTTATTGGTTTCAAACAACTTCTTATTAATGTCATAACTAATACTTTATGAAATATGATGCTTACTTTTTAAACATGATTCAACAACTAGAACAATGGAAACACCAACCTCTATAGTGAATACAAATTTTTTCAAGAGAATCAGTCTCCTGTAGTTTCAAATGTAACCATATCTATCTCCCTGAAGAAAGTGTAGAAATGTATTAAGGTGGCGGTATGGTGGAAGTTAGAAGCCAATTACTTTTATTATAATGATATTTATACTATATTCATGATATTCCTAACACACTCGTTAACACATATTTGTGGTTGGTTTGCATTCTAAGCCATATCTAAGTATGCCTGAAGGAAGGATAAAGAATGGGTGTGGTTCCAAGATAATGAATACCTCTTCACATTCTAGTGGTTTCGTATTTAAAGTTAATGAGCAAGTACAAACTGTTGTACTAAGGTACATTTATCTCAGCTCTAATACTACGTACAGGTAATAAATCTTGAACAACCTTACCCAACATGTGCACGAGTAATCCTATGAAGCCAATTTTTAAAAATGGCGTTCGGTTTTCCGAAGACTCTCAAAGATTTGACTCTGATTAGTGTATCTTAGAAAGTATAGCAGTAATTAAAAAAAAGCTTTTATAGGATTATAGATCTCATATAACTGTAATAGCAAGGTAAGTTTCTAATGTCTATATACCTATAAGAAGTTTTTAGAAAAATGTACCTTTGTTCTGTATACTGTTACTCCAGTAACTCTTGATGGATACATGCAATTGTTTTAAATTTTTTATCGAAGTTAAAGACCATTGATATAATGTAGTAGTCAAAGGATGGTATTAAAACAAGAAAAGATATAGAAATTATATAGTAAAAAAGTTAAGCTATGAATATCGTTAACGCCACCGTGCCACCACTTCAAGGTAATTATTCTGTAATCCCAAGTCATGAATTCACTTAATGGCTAACCACTTTCATCCCACAAGTGGTTGAGTGACTGAAATATACATAAGAACAATTTTTAGTTTCTTCCATGCACCTTGTTTAGAAGTTCTTTTTACTTCTGAAAATTTTTGAATGGGGTAATCCCCTAATACTATTTGTTAAACTTGCTCTCTATGTTATGACATGTACATTACTTGATAAGGCTTTGTAAATATGGAAGAACAATTACAAGTTGGGATAGAGATTATAGTTGTTGAGAAAAATCAATTCTCTGTTCAGGACATGTAGACAAGTATGATGTTAATCATGTAAACATGATTACAACAGTGACTACATAGATTTCACTTGAAGTAGCCAACCTTTTTATTGCCTTTTTATTGAATTAAATAATTTTGTGTGATATATCTACATAGCTCAATGATATATTATGTAACATGATTGTGGGTTGCAACATTAAGCCTTAATTAGTCATTAATTCCTATTATTAAACAAGATGATGTTATTTTAATTATTAACTGGATATGAATAATCACTTAAAAGATATTTTTGTACACTTTTACTGAAAGAATATCTCTTGTAGCATACAAATATAGCAACAACCATCTCGTAAATGAGATAGACATGAAACAAGATAGATCGCAAATACTATATGTAGATATATTCATCACAATAAAGCTAGACTTGTTTTTTTTTAATTTCTCTAGAATTACCAGCAGCTTAATTGGTAATATGTAATTACATGCTAATGTGATATTATGGGCTCAAACATAAAGCACAAGTTTACTTTATAATTATTACAATATTATATTGTCTTAATATTGAGGTTACCAAATAATGAATTTTTTTTATTTATAATCAGATAATAGTCCCACAAGAGATTAACTAAATGAAGGGATATAAATTCATAAAGCTAGACAGGTATAACTGTTGATCATCTAATTTTTGAAAGGGAGAAAAGTCCTTACCTCCCGACTAAACAAGCTTGTGATGTCTATATGTACTACACGAAATCTATGCAATCATGCATCTTAATAAATAAGATGTGTAATTGTGTTATGTGGTAATTACATGAGGATAATTAGTGATGAGTATTACTATAAAATGACTAATTATGATTACTGATTAATGTTCCAAATGTTGGACTAATTTTAACTAGGTTTGTCTGAAATAATCTGTAATGCATTTAATATTACCGCACAATTGACTAAAGTGAGTTTTAATAATATTCTCATCAACTGAAGTATATTATGATTAAGCCATATGATGTAACTGTACATGCTCAAAATAATAGGTGTTAATACATACAAATAAAAAATTAGTTTTGGTAGTAATCAATGCCATGCAAGTATTGAGTATAACTAATACTGTAGGTAATATCACATATGACTAAATAACTAACTATGAATGAGATAATCACAGGTTGGGGCAAAGATTGCTTCTTAATTTTTGAGTGAGATTAATTCTCTATAGCCCAATATATAAAGATGTAACCACTCAGCTTTCCTATGAGTAGAATAATATATACTTGTAATGGAAAGATAGGATAATTATAAATGTAGCCACAGCCATCTCCTAAAGAAAAATAGACATATGATAAGATACATATGAAATACTTTATTCCTGTGTAAATATATATTCAAAAACAGTAATGTTGGAGTTATTCTTTTTTTCAAATTTACATGGATTTTACAGTGTTTGGTGGGTAATTGTGTAATTACATGCTAATATTTTATTAATTATATATATTGAATACAATAATAATATTAATATATATTGAATACAATAATTTTGTGTGGTTCATCTACATAGTTCCACAGGTAAAAGAGAGTCATTCTCTTGTAGTTGTAAATATAGCCATAACTATTTTCTTGAAGAAAATGTAGAAATGTATTCAGGTAATTGTTTATGTCAATAATACATTCAATGGTTTATCTCTTAAATGTTTGTTCAAATTTTAAACACCAGCTTAGCAGGTGATTCACAATGTAATTTTAGTGAATATAGACCTCTTTAAGAATGAGACATATACTTCATAATTTTATAGTAATTATTATTATTTTTTTAGAGGAAGTATACATGTATATACTGAAGTACCTCCCACTTATATTTCAATATGAATGAATTTGTTGTGGATAGAACTGCTATGAATATCATCCCTGACTATGCTCCCACAAGAGGTTACATAGATGTGATCTATATAAAATCTGTTTACGGGTTGTTTTAGTAGTTTTCTGTACTTGTCAGGAGTATTTTCACAAATATTTATAATTTTTGAAAGGGAGTGTCTCCCTATCACCACTAGTTTATAGAATGTAATTAAAAATGTTGTGTCAGGAAATGTATGTTAATGTAATACATGAGGAGTACAGAACTTTGTGTGTGTGTGTGAGTTGTAGGGCATATTCAAATATCAGGACAGACATGTTTCTAATTAACAACATTGAGGTCATAACTGGTACATAAACATCATGTTTACATGTATATAACATTATCCACATACAATTAACTAAACTAAACCCAATATTGATTTTTTATAATTCTATGTGATATATCTACATAGTTTCACAAATGGAAAGACACGAGAGTCTAACCACAATTATATGCCATACTTTGCTAAAATGTGTATAGAATTATAATGTGACATTGTATTGCTTTTATCAGTACTTGTGTTTCTAAAAACATATCTGGTAGTATTACAATGGACCATATATTTATTTATTGATATGTCACTATCTTATACCATTTCATTTAACATGATTATGAATTTGTTAAAGTTTCTAGTCTTTTATACCTCTAAAGGTGAAGTGGGCATGATCTACATAAATTCTGTTTACTTGCCTCAGTAGGATAGAAACGTTGTTAGAATATTTTATTGTTTAGAATAACCTTTTTGAATGGGAGTGTCTCCCTATTGTCGCTAATTCATCAAACCATAGAATAAAATTGTATTGTGAGGTGTAAGGGCATAGTCACATCTCAGGAGAGACATTGCATTCAATTAATTATTGATTGGGATTAACTCTTTATTGAGGACATGATTACTTATTTGTAAAATATGATGCTTATCTTTTAAGCATGATAAACACTTACATAATGGAATAGAAAAAGCAACCCCTATATTAAAATACAATAATTTTGTGTGATGCATCTACATAGTTCCACAAGTGAAAGAGAGTCATTATCCTGTAGTTACAAAACTATCTCCTTGAAGAAAATGTAGAAATGTTTTAAGGTAATTTATCTTGTGTTAATAATCCATTAAATAGTTTGTCTCTTAAATGTTTGTTCAAATTTGTAACAGCAGCTTAGCAGGTGATTCACAATGTAATTTTAGTGAATATAGACTTCTTTGAAAGAATGAGACATGTATTTCATAGTTTTACAATAATTATTATTATTGTACTGTCTGTTGTGATTACCAAGTCATGAATTTCCTTATTGGTTAATCAATTATAATCCCACAGAAGATTGAGTGACTGATAGGTACATAAGAACAGTTTCTAATGTTGTTGCTCACTGCTTCTATTAAGACTGGTACTACTGTTGATTGTCCAAATTTTTGAAAGGGAGTTACTCTATACCAGTACTCTCTACCAGTATGTATTCATTGTAATTTGCCTATGCTACTGAAGTATATATCTAAGATATGTTTAACACTCCTGTAGTCATTTTTTGGTCAGTTATTTTTTGAAAGGAAGTGTCTCCCCATCACCACTATTTCAAGAAGTACTCATTCAATGTAATGCAATCATAATAATGTATGTATATAACTTCATGTGTGTAGTGTAAAGGGTATAGTCACAGGATCAGGACAGGTATGTTTCTTTAACATTATGTTTCTAATGAGGTCATAACTTGTACATAGGCATCATGTAAACACATATATAACAGTATTCACATACATTCGGATAAACTAAATCCAATATTGATTTTTTTTATAATTCTGTGTGATATATGTACATATTTCAAGACGTGAGAGTCTCTTCTATATAGCTGCAATTCTAACCACAATCCATCCATGCCATACTTTGCTAAAATGTGTATGGAAAAATATACGACATTATGTTGCTTTCGGCACTACTTCTGTTTCTCAAATAATTATCTAGAAATATGACATTTGGACTTTATATGTATACATTGATATGCCACTATCTTTAACATTTCATTTAATATGAATATGAATTTGTTGTGGCTCCTCCCACTAGTGGTAAAGTGGGCATATGATCTACATAGATTCTGCTTACCTGCTTCAGTATGATAGAAATGTTGTTAGAGTTAGACAACCACTTATTAGAATAAACATTTGAATTGGGAGTCCCTCCCTATTTTCACTAATTCATCAAACTGTGGAATGAAATTGTATTGTGAGGTGTAAGGGCATAGTCACAGGTCAGGACAGACATTGCCTTCAATTAGTTATTGGTTTCAATCAACTTCCAATTAAGGTCATAACTAATACTTTATGAAATATGATGCTTCCTTTTTAAACATGATTCAACAACTAGAACAATGGAAGCACCAACCCCTATATTGAATACAATAATTCTTGTGATGTATCTACATAGATCCACAAGTGGAAAGACAAGAGAATCAGTCTCCTGTGGTTTCAAATAGCTATCTCCCTGAAGTAAATGTAGAAATCCATTAAGGTAATTTTTCTGTAATCCCAAGTCATGAATTCACTTAATGGCTAACCAGCGTTCATCCCACAAGAGGTTGAGTGACTGGAATATACATAAGAACAATTTTGAATTTTATCCGTGCACCTTGTTCAAAGTAAAATCTCTTTTTACTTCTGAAAATTTTTGAATGGGGTAGTCCCCTAACACTATTTGTTAAACTTACTGTCTAATTGTCTATGTTACTACATGTGGATTACTTGATAAGGTTTTGTAAATGTGAAAGAACATTTACAAGTCAGGATAGAAAGAGATTACACTTATTGAGAAAGATTAATTCTCTGTTCAGGACTGTAGACAAGTATGATGTCAATCATGTAAACATGATTATAACAGTAACTACATGGATTGACTTGAAGTAGCCAACATTTTTATTGAATTAAATAATTTTATGTGATGTATCTACATAGCTCAATGATATATTATCTAGCATGATTGTGTGTTGCAACATTAAGCCTTAATTAGTCATTAATTCCCTATTATTAAACGAGATGATGTTGTAATTATTAACTGGGTATGAACAATTACTTAAAATATACTACTGAAAGAATATCTCTTGTAGCATATAAATGTAGCAACAACCATCTCCTAAATGAGATAGACATGAAACAAGATAGACCGCAAATACTTTATTACTATGTAGATATATTCATAACAACAAAGCTAGAGTTACATATATATTTTTAAATTTCTCTAGAATTTAACAGCAGCTTAATGGGTAATATGTAATTACACGCTAATGTGATATGATTATGGGCTCAAAACAAAAACACTAGTGTACTTTATAATTATTACAATATTACATTGTCCTAATATTGAGGTTACCAAATAATGAATTCTTTTTATTTATAATCAGATAATAGTCCCAAAAAAGATTAACTAAATGAAAGCATATAAATTCAAAAGCTAGACAGGTGTAACTGATGATCATCTAACAAGATTGTGAAGAAATCTATGCAAATAAGATATGTAATTGTGTTAAGGGGTAATTACATAAGGATATATAATAGTGATGGGTATTGCTATAAAAATTTAAAAATTTAACTAATTACGATTACTATTTAAGGTACCAAAAATGCTTTAGTCAATTACTGACCGGTAATTTTATTAAAATTGGAAACTGTCTTGGCTCACAATGTTGGACTAATATTAACTAGGTTTGTCTGAAATATTCTGTTGTGCATTTGATATTAATGCATCATCGACTGAAGTAGTTTGTAATAATATTCTCATCAATTGAAGTATATTATGATTAAGCCATATGATGTAACTTGGCATCCACAAAATAATTGTTGTTAATACTCATAATTAAAAATCTTTTTTGTTATAATCAATGCCACACAAGAATTGAGTATAACTAAGACTGTTAGGTAATATCTATACCGGGATTTATTAGCGACGATAAAATTTGGCGGAATTATAAAATTTTATAATTGGCGAGATTAAATTTGACGAATTTAGCACATGTCTTGTTACCACACCCACTTTAGCCACCTAGCAACAATGTTTCGCGTGTACAAATAAAAATTGTGGGCATGGCGACTATGTGAAAAATTTTGACGGTTATTTATTTGGCGATTTTTTGAAATTCGCCAATTCGCCAAATTTTATCGGTCACCAATAAATCCCAGTATACGGTATCACATATCACTAAATAACTTAATTTGAGTGAGACAGTCATAGATCAGAGCAAAGATTGCTTCTTATTTTTTGATTGAGATTAATTCTCTATAGTAGACACAAATGATACATAGTTAAAATCTATAACCTACATATAAACATCTAACCACTCAGCTTTCCCAGGAATAGAATAATGTGTAATGAAAAGATAGGAGAATTATAAATGTAGTCACAACCATCTTTTAAAGAAAAATAGACATGTGATAAGATAAATACTTTATTTCCATATAAATATATTCCAAAGCAACAATGTTGAAGTTAATGTTTTTTTCAAATTTACATTGATTTTTGGAGTGTTTGGTGGGTGATCACGTAATTACATGCCAATATTTTATTAATTTTTGCTCCATAAAAGTACACATGTACTTTATAATTAATAAAATATTAATGTCAGTCCAAAGTCATGAATCCATTTCATACTAATCAGTTGTTAGTCCCACAAGAGGTTGACTAACTGAAGGTATATAAGTACAAACTTTAAGCATTGGTAGTTGACACTCCTATATTAATTGAGATAGAAACGATCAGAATTTTTGAAAGGGAGTAATTCCCTATGACCTTTGTACCCAAAAGAAAACATCAACTGAAGTGTCCTTATTATACACCTTTTGTATATAATAGAACCTCCTAATAAGTGATCCTGTATCCTTTGGAGATGCATCTATACCTCACGGCGAAACCATGGTTTAGAGATATTATATTTATATCTTTTCAGAATTATGTAAGGCCATGGCTACAAAGGCAATTCACACATGTTTTTCAATTTTAAAATGGTTCATAGACATCATTTGGTTTCATGTAAAGCACATTAAAGTGTATACTTGAATCCATAATATCAGCCCTGACCAAACATCTAATTTTGTCTAAAATAAAACAGGACTAGACATTAGCAAACATAAATATGGTGGACCATTCTCAGAAGAGCAAGTTGAGGTTATTAAGCCAGTAGTGCTGTTGATTCTTATTTGGTATGCTTAGGAGGTTTGACCATAACTTAGCAAATAGACTTCCTATCTCCATTCAAATTGAGTCTTCTTATATGGTTATATGGTTCTATTAATAGTAATTGAACGCCTTTAGACTTTTTGGATGTTCTGTTTGTCATTACTTTAACTATATTGTATTTGTTTATTTTACTAATGAATTTCTTAGTTTAGATTATTAATATTGTGATCTTTAATAAAGGTGGTTTTCTTTTATAAATAGATAGCTAGTTAGCTACATTACCAGTAACACTAACAAACACTAATGTAAGCAACAATGTTATGAGATTACAATATTAATATTAAAATTAATATTTAAAAATGTTTAAGAATAATGTAAAGGCAAGCTTGGCTTCTATTATTTTTCAATAAATAGGTTGTTTTAAACGATTTATTGACATCAGTTGGTTTCATCCATGCCTGCAAAACACATTAAAGTGTATATTTAAATCTATAGTAATATCCCTGACCCAGCTGTTATATTGTCTAAAATAAACCAAAATTATTAATTAGTTCTAATATAAACAGTCAATTCCATAAGACATTAGTAATCAAAACAGTAATATGTTTACTTTGTATGTCATGTTCCAAATGAAAAGACTGTTTATTTAAATATATTATGTAACAAGGGTAGTTAATATAAGCAGCAATGTTTTAATAGTATAGTTAATTGCAATCTACAATATGGTCTACTCTCCATTGATCAATAGTAATAATCTAACAAAAAAATGGTTTAAAAGATTTTGTCTTCGACTACCTATTATAAAGTCAAAAGGAGCCACTCTTGTTCTAGTGTGGAACATTTTGATGAGTACCTATGAAGTCTTCTTGTTTCGTGTTGCTCTACTGTTCCTCTCAGTATTCACATCACCTTCATCCTCAAATCTATTGTTAAGACTCTACATTGTTATATACTCAGTTGTTTTCTTAACATATCCTCTTGGTGGTCTTATAGCTGATGTATACTATGGAAGATATCGTAGTATTTCTGGTGGAATAGATTTGGCCCTTTGCTCTTACATACTGGTTAGTATTGGCTGCATACTATGGTATGTTAATGAAATTAGTTCAAAAGTTGTAATATATTTTGGATTACTAGTATATTTAATAGGCTCAGCTGGATTTGCATCTAATATTATCCCATTCAATATTGACCAACTTATTGGTGCTTCTGCTGATACACTTAGTACTGTTATCTACTGGCAAACATTTGGATATGGATTATCCCTTACATGTTTATTTGCTATAGAAGCATGTATCCAGTCAAGAGCAGCATTAGCAATCACATGTATAGTTATTACCGGTTGTGCTATTGGTGCAATTGTTGTTACACATTACATATTTAAACACTGGCTGGATGCTACTCCTCTGATTACCAATCCAGTCAAATTGATTTTCAAAGTACTCAACTATGCAAGAAAAAACAAGTATCCAAGGAATCGTAGTGCCTTGACCTACTGGGAGAAGGACATCCCTTCACGAATAGATTTGGGTAAAGAGAAATATGGAGGACCTTTCTCAGAGGAGCAGGTAGAGGATGTGAAGACAGTATTACGCTTGATTCCTATGTTGGTATGTTTAGCAGGTATGATCTTATCTTTGGACATAACACTTTACTATTCAATTGAAATTGAGTCTTCTGACAGCCATCTTAAAAACCTCACTTTCATTTTACATTATGGTGGTTTAATACCAATTATTGGAACAGTTCTTATTTTGTTTTATTGGTTTCTGATCTATCCATGTTTTTACAAATACATTCCTAGTATGTTGTTTGGAATTAGACTTGGCTTGGTACTTGTTTCAGCATCCACTTTGTCTTTTTTGATAATATGGTATTTTGAAGACAGATTTAATTCTTGCACATTAAATGGCATATCCGGTAGCTTGAGAGATAATTACTGGATCCTTATACCAGTTCTACTTCACAGTTTTGGTTTTGTCATAATTGCTATATTATCTAAGGAATTTATTATAGCACAATCTCCTATGAATATGAGAGGATTTATGATGGGACTATGGTTTGCTACCTTTGGTGCTTGTCTCTTACTGAACATTTTTTTCTACATTCCATTTGTATACCTTAAATCAGCTCCTCTTGGATGTGATTTCTACTATTTTCTTGCTAAGAGTATTGTTGTCATATTTGTACTAGTTATATTTCTAGTGTTAGCTAAATGTTACAAACTACGTATAAGAGAGAATATTGTCAACATACATGAAATAGCTGAAGATCATTATGAGAGATATATACAGCTGGATGAATTATATATGAATGAACAGGACAGCTTATATGGTTCTACTAATAGTAATTAAATGTCTTTGGATTTTTTAGATATTTGTTTTGTCATTGCTTTAACTATATAGTATTTGTTTATGTTACTAATAATTTTTTTAGTTTAGATCATTAATATTATGATCTTTGGTAGGTGTGGTTTTCTTTTATAAATAGTTAGCTATTTAGATAACTATGTCATTACTAGTAACACTAATGAATACTGATGTCAGCTATATACATTACTATTAACCTTTATTGTAGTCTTTGCTGTATTTAGAAGGCAAAGTCAAGAATAGTCAATATTCATTAGTGACGTTATTTTCTATTATTATATCACTGATATATAAGTTGTTTTAACCATCGTCATTATATCTGGCTACATGTATAACGTGTGTGTTTGTGCGAGTTTAGTTATATACATAGGCAGCGCTGCCTCCTGCCCGATTAGGTACATTTGTTAACACTAGTGGTAGATGCATCATTTGATAATAAAATGCAATTTCTAACTCTTGAGTAACTAAGTAATCTTATCTTAGTGCTATGTTTTTATTAAAAAGAAATGCTATTAATTTAAATCTATTATAAAACTGAAACAATTAATATAAACACAAATATTATGATACTATATTGAATTGCAATCAACAATATTCGTCTCCTCTTCATTGATCAGTAGTAATAAACCGGTAACAAAATTGTTTAAAAAAGATTTTCTATTCAACTGCCTATTATAAAGTCAAAATGAGCCACTCTTGTTCTAGTGTGGAGCATGTTGATTTGTATTTATGTAATCTTCTTGTTTCTGTTGCTTTTCTATTCCTTTCAGTGTTCACAGTACCTTCATCCACCTTAGTAATATCAAAAGTCACCAATGATTTCTCCATTATTTACCTGTCATATCAAATTGGTGGTCTTATATCTGTTATTACTATGAAAGATATTCTTTTATTTTTGGTGGTATATATATATGGTAGTTTGCTCTTGCTTACTGGTTGTTATTGGCTTCATACTATGTATGTTAATAAAGTTAGTTTGATTGTTGTACTATTTGTTGGATTAGTAGTCTATGGAATAAATTAATTTTAGCTGTTTTTTTATCCATATTATTCCATTCAATAATGACCAACTTATTAGTGTTTTTGGTGAAGGTCTTAGTACTGTTATCTATTGGCATGTATTTAGATATAGAATCTTTTTTATTTACCTTTTCATGGAAGTGTTAATCCAGTCAAAGGCAGCATTAGCAATGACACATGTACTTATTGGTGGTTGTGCTATTTCTACAATTGTTGTTGCAATTGCATATTTAAACAATGGCTTGATACTACTCCTCTGATTACCAATCCTATCAAGCTGATTTTCAAAGTATGTAAGAAGAACAAATATTCAATGAATCATAATGCCTTGATGTACTGTGAGGAAGACTATCCTTCATGACTAGACATGGGCAAACAAAATATGGTTTTATGGTTTGTAATACCTCCCTGGTTAGTCTTTGATAGGTTTTCCCTAAACATGAGGCAACATCACTCATTAAATAGCTCAACAAGTTCTAGTTGTACGTTGTTATACCAAAAACATCCAATGTTCTGATCCACTGTACAACGCAAAATTGACACTTATTAAATATATTATTGTGTCAAGTATAGAATATCAAGATCTTTGTGTCTTAGAACATCACGTGCCCATATTCTTCTATAATAACATGCTCTCTTATTTATTTTTATTCTATACCTAGCTAAATTTTGCTTGCCATTGCTGGAGCATTTGTTTGTGTTATTAATAAATCACTAAGTTTATCTCATCCAACTTGTGATTTTTAGTAAATGTGATCTTATTTTGTAAACAGATAGCTATTTACCTAAATAGCTTATGTACATTAACACTGATATCTGCTGCATATATTATCAATTATATTTATATTTGCTTTGTTTTAAAGACAAGGTCAATAATAGACAAATTTGAATAGTAACTTTACATCTATTTTTATACCCCTTTAACACTGATGGGCCAGACTATGATCAGTATAACTGGCTACTTTGACTGTGTGTGTGTTTAAATTGACTATAATATCTGATTGGTTGACCTAAGTAAAATTCTAAATAGTAATATAATTCAAACTACCATTGAACTGATCTTAAAATTAATTTTTAACCATGTTTAAGATTAATATAATGGCAGCTTGGCTTTTAAATCAATAGCGTGTTGTAATCAATTTTATACACATCATTTGATTGCACACATTCCTACAAAATACATTGAAGTGTGTAGTTGAATCCATAGTAACAAAACCCTAACCCAACGTAGTCTTAGTTTGTCTGTTCTAATATAAACAGTCAATTCTATAAGACACTGGCAATCAAAACAATACTATGTTTACTTTTTATGTCATGTTTTTATTCCAAAGGAAAGTCTATTTGTTTAAATATGTTATGTAACTACAGCAATTAATATAAACAACAATGTTATCATAGGATATTTAATTGCAACCAACAAAATGGTTTCTTTCGAATTGAACAGTGGTAATAAACAAAAAAAGAAATGCTTTATAGGATTTTGTCATCGACTACCTATTATAAAGTCAAAAGGAGCTACTCTTGTTCTGGTGTGGAGCTTGTTGCTGGATATCTATGAAGTCTTCTTGTTTTGTGTTGCTCTACTGTTCCTCTCATTATTCACAACACCACCCATAATTCTAATAATAAAAGTCGTCAATGTTATCTATTCAGTTATCTTCTTAATATATCCAGTTGGTGGTCTTATAGCTGATGTATACTGTGGAAGATATTGTATTATTTCTGGTGGAATATATCTGGCTCTTTGTTCTTACATACTGGTTAGTATTGGCTGCATACTATGGTATGTTAATGAAATTAGTTCAAAAGTTGTAATATATTTAGGATTACTAGTATATATAATAAGCTCAGCTGGGTTTCGATCTAATATTATCCCATTCAATATTGACCAACTTATTGGTGCTTCTGCTGATACACTTAGTACTGTTATCTACTGGCATGCATTTGGATATGGATTAGGTTTTACAAGCTTATTTTTTATAGGAGCATGGATCCAGTCAAAAACAGCATTAGCAATCACATGTATAGTTATTACCGGTTCTGCTATTGGTACAATTGTTGTTACACATTACATATTTAAACACTGGCTGGATGCTACTCCTCTGATTACCAATCCAGTCAAATTGATTTTCAAAGTACTCAACTATGCAAGAAAGAACAAGTGTCCAAGGAATCGTAGTGCCTTGACCTACTGGGAGGAGGACTTCCCTTCACGAATAGATTTGGGTAAAGAGAAATATGGAGGACCTTTCTCAGAGGAGCAGGTAGAGGATGTGAAGACAGTACTACGCTTGATTCCTATGTTGGTATGTTTAGCAGGTATGATCTTATCTTTGGATATAACACTTAACTATTCAATTGAAATTGAGTCTTCTTATAGCTACTTTAAAAGATTGAATTTCATTTTGCTATATGGTGGTTTAATACCTATTATTGGAACAATTCTTGTTTTGTTTTATCAGTTTCTGATCTATCCATGTTTTTACAAATACATTCCCAGTATGCTGTTTAGAATTAGACTTGGCTTGGTACTTGTTTCAGCATCCACTTTGTCTTTTTTGATAATTATTATAATATGGTATTTTGAAGACAGGTTTGATTCTTGCACATTAAATGGCATATCCAGTAGCTTGAGAAGTAATTACTGGATCCTTATACCAGTTCTACTTCACAGTTTTGGTTTTGTCTTAATTTATATATCTTCAATGGAATTTATTATAGCGCAATCTCCTATGAATGTGAGAGGATTTATGATTGGACTATGGTTTACTACCTATGGTGCTTGTCTCTTACTGAACAATTTCTTCTATGTTCCATTTGTATACCTTAAATCAGCTCCTCTTGGATGTGATTTCTACTATTTTCTTGCTAAGAGTATTGTTGTCATATTTGTACTAGTTATATTTCTAGTGTTAGCTAAACGTTACAAACTACGTATAAGAGAGAATATTGTCAACATACATGAAATAGCTGCAGATCATTATGAGAGATATATACAGCAGGATGAATTATATATGAATGAACAGGACAGCTTATATGGTTCTACTAATAATAATTAAATGTCTTTGGATTTTCTTTTAATAGCATCAGTTGTTTAAATAACTATTTTGTTAGTAATTTGCTTTCAGTTGTATTTGTTTGTGTTACTTACAAATTTCTTAGTTTATAACATCAAAGTTGTTATCTTTGAAAAATGTGGTCTTCTTTTGTAAATGGACAGCTATTAGCTAACTATGTTATTTACATTACCAGTAACACTAATTAACACTGATGTCAGCTGTATACATTGCTATTAACTTTTATAACAATCTTTGTTGTATTTTGAAGACAACGTTAAGAATAGTCAATCTTGATTAGTAACTTTGTTTTCAATTGTTATATCACTTATGTATAAGTGGGTTAAACTATCATTATTATAGCTGGCTACCTGTGCATTATGTGTGTTTAGTTATATACATAAATATTGTTATGACCTATCTGTTTATATACCTTTGTTATTGCAATTGACATATGGATAATTTATAATAATGTACCATTTCTAATTGTTTGGGGTAACTAAGTAATCTTATCTTAATTGAATGCTTTTATTTCGAAGAATATGCCATTAATTTTAGTCTATTATATAACTAGTTTAATTAATATAAGCAGCAACATTATGATTTTTAATTGCAATCAACATATATGGCCTCCTTTCCATTGATCAGTGGTACTATTATACTTGTCATGTATATGTCATCAATAGAATTCATTATATTACAGTCTCCTATGAATATGAGAGGGTTTATGATTGGAGTGTGGTTTACTACCTATGGGCTTTTGATTTATTCAACAATTTCTTCAACGTTCAATTTACGTGCCTGCCTTGGATGATATTTCTACTATTTACTGGCTAAGAGTATATTTATTATCACTATAATAGATGTATTTCTAGTGTTATCTTAATATTACAAGTTATGTGTTAGGGAAAATACCACTTCCCACTACATTTAGTTGACATACAAATCAAAACATAGAAACTAACTTTAGTAGTTTTGTCTGTTTATTTAATTAGCTTTAGTCAACTTGTGTGTGTGTACACCATTTTCATTGTATAGTTTTATTCCTAGACCTACTAGCAGGTCTTGGAACAAGATTATGCTAGTATGTATTGCCCAGTTACTAGTTTGTGTATATAAAACTAATAGAATGTCACATTTATTCTGTTTTGGGTTTTTAGGTTGATGGATGTGGGAGGACTGAACTGGCCAATGCAACAATGTATAATTTCACTTCATTTGCTAATGGAATTCATGGATTAGAGTTCTCTATCATTGGTAACATTAGACTTGTGGGTTTTAAAGTGGCTGATAACAGAGACAATGGAATTGAAATACAGGAGACTCTTGGAAACTGGAAAGGAGCAATCATACAGGTATGCGTGTGAGTCTGTGAGAATGATTGCATTTTACATATATATCTAAATACTTTATTTATTATATAGTTCATGTTTGGACTTTACTAAATCTCCCTCTTTCTCTCTCTCTCTCTCTCTCTCTCTCTCTCTCTCTCTCCTCTCTCTCTCTCTCTCTCTCTCTTCTCTCTCTCTCTCTCCTCTCTCTCTCTCTCTCTCTCTCTCTCTCTCTCTCTCTCTCTCTCTCTCTCTCTCTCTCTCTCTCTCTCTCTCTCTCTCTCTCTTCTCTCTCTCTCTCTCTCCTCTTCTCTCTCTCTCTCTCACTCTCTCTCTCTCTCTCTCTCTCTCTCTCCCTCCCTCCCTCCCTCCCCTCCCTCCCTCCCTCTCCTCGCTCTCCTCTCTCTCTCTCTCTCTCTCTCGACTCTCTCTCTCTCTCTCTCTCCTCTCTCTCTCTCTCTCTCTCTCTCTCTCTCTCTCTCTCTCTCTCTCTCTCTCTCTCTCTCTCTCTCTCTCTCTCTCTCTCTCTCTCTCTCTCTCTCCTCTCTACAGGACTCTTTGGTTATTTCTCATACATCTGTTAATACTGGCTTACCTGGTACAGGAGGTATCAAGACACCTAATACACCTGGTCTAACTGTATCTAATGTCACTTTCGTTAACTTTAATGTCCCTGGTACTGCTTGTTTAAGAGCTTGTTCACATTGTAAAGTATTACAAGGTGGATTTCAGGTTAGACACTTCACTATTAACAACACTAGTTGATTCTTCCTATTAAATGTTAGCATTAGTTATTAAATAGAGGGTGCCTCTCTGATTAGAATGACCAATTAATTCTTATAGTGGACATTGTCCACTTAAAACTTTTTTGTTCATTTTAAGTCTCTAGTTGTTTTTAAGTTGCATTTGATTACCTGCTTATAAGCCTATATCAAATGTTGGAAATGATATTAGCTTATTTGTTGTTTGATAAACTATAGGTATGGTTTTCTAAGCTCTCGTTTCTTGGAAATTCATCTCATCACAAGACATTTCTCCAATGGGAACATGAGGTAAGGTCTATACTGCATTCACTGTATTATTGATACCTGCATTACACCTGTGTACTTGTATTGTACATTACTAATGTATCAGATCATATAATATAAGGTATTATACTGTAATATATTGCATGCACTAATATATCAGCTACAAATCCATCCAACTTCTTGGCTGTATGCTTGACATGTTTTAATTTGTCTATGTATTAACATGTCAAATAGTGTTTGTCATTAACATACTTCGTTCATACAGGTTCTTTTTAGAGATCTTGATGGTACACTTAGTGGTAATATAGATGGGTGGGTCACTCCTAACAGTGGACTCCACCCACCAGACTATTGTACTAAATCTGTGGCTGAATTCAGTGTTAATCCTAATGTTCCTGGGACTGTATGTACGGGTGATGTCTACCTCCTCAGAATGGCATGGAACAATGCTCAACCATTAGTAAGTAAATAATATTATATATACAAACACGGAGCAATATACATGTAATATTCTATCCTTCACTCTGTATTGCTTCTAGTAGCATAAGTGAGGCATTAATATTGTTATACGCATATTATGCTGATTAAGATTTAACATTTGATTGTACCTTAGATACTTAATAGCATAGTTATATTACCTAGTCCTAAGACACATTGGTCATACAACCACATGTTGAAGAATGCCACAATAACACAGTTACATTTTAATGGGTATGTGACCAATATAGTGTGTACATGAATATAGTACATGACCAATCTATGTATCTTTAGATTGTCCTACAATAGGCAATATAATTATATTCTATAAATTAGATTACATGTTCATTACTTTAAATGTTTGTAGCTATAACTGATAGCTATTCGTTAATTATGAACACTATCAATGTGCATTATTATCCACCATATATTCAGATGCTTTATTTAACTCTATATCTACATATTAACACACATTATAGATCACATTACAAGGTAGACCAGTTAATGTTACTAACATATTTGGTACAAGTATTGTACCTTGGAGACATTATCGTCTCACTCACACGGATGGATACATGTTCACTTTCCCCTCTACATATCATCATTCCCTTATATGGCAACTACCAGTAACACATATAGTAGATACAATGTCCTATACTGCTGGTATATATTCAATGAGAGAGGAGGATTACGTCACATTGAGTCATCAGTTTGTTCAATTACCTGACCACGTTAGTGTAGGTGGTAACCATTATCCTACTGAAGATGGTGAACTACCTGATAAAGAGGACTCCACTTTGTAAGTTATCACTACATGTATGTGTAACAGTAACTGTAGTTGAATAAAATTAATGCATAATCTTCAATACAGAAAGAAAAATGATCATTGTTGATATGCTGATTATTACTATATACTATAACATCATTTTGATGACTCAACCCTAAGATTTCAACCAAATTTAATATTAATTATATTATATTATATACCAGTAATGTAGTAACTATTAAACATTTATGTAAGATAATGACATATTAATATGTTGAGATCACTTTACAATAATACTACTAACAGATAATTATTTTTAAGTAACTCTTTCTGTTTTTGTCTAGCTCATGGTCTATTGATAATACTACAGACACAGTAACATATCTCATTAATGGTATTAACAAAACTGAACTACTCTTCAACCAGTTATGGAGTTATACATATGAAGCATGTCCACTAACTGGCTGTCCACAACCTGTTGATCCTGACAGTGGTCCACTTGAAGACAAGTAGGATATAATAGATTGTGAATGGAAAGAATTTAAGTAGAGAGGTTTTAATCTTTACATTACTTCATTACTGAAACTTTATACTACTGGCCATAAACCTTTTTACACTAACTTTATGATTTAACTATAGCTATACAGGAAATATGCTAGTATCAACCTTGCAGTCACATCACAGCTGTGAGATAACAATAAACGGTCTATGTATACTTTCAAAGTTATTGTATCAAAATCGGTTATCATTATTATCAATAAAATTTGAGTATGTATCATATAAAAGCATCAATCACTAATGATACAGGATACTTCTAGTTTCTATGTCAGTACTGACTGCCTCTTAGATGACAAAGCATATATGTGATAACGTTTCTACTTAACAATCTTTTATTTCTCTCTAGTCAAAGACGTTGGAGTAATCCAGATTCCTGGCTTACTGGGCAATTACCACAGGAGAAAGATGATGTAACTATAGCATCTTCATGGCGTATGTTACTGGATATAACTCCACCTCCTTTGAATAGAGTATTTATATTTGGAGAACTTGAGTTTGAAGATGAACGTGACTACAACTTTACTGCTAACCTGGTAAAAAAAACATCATAGTATTTGTCTCTAATGATGGTGTTCCCAAACAATTGATAATGTAGTTTTATTTAAAAAAACAGAGTTGCTTTGGTAATTTTTTACATTATCTGCTTGTTTGTTTTAGATTTTAATAAATGGTACTAATGCTCATTTAATTATTGGATCATCTGACACTCCTTTTACACATAAAGTCCTTATTACTCTCACTGGAGTACGTAATGATCCTATGTTCCCACTAGCCAGTAATATGATACTAGGGAATAAAGCCATTGGAATATTTGGAAATGTAAGTACATGAATAGATGGACAGATGGATGGATAACTAAACGGATGGACTGATAGATTGCTGTGCAAACAGTCATATGGACATCAGATAGCTGAACAGCAGACTTAGTTGACAATATAAATAGACTGATGAAAAAATGGAAAGATTGATTGATTATTATCAGTAATTATCATGTTTGGATATCATTATGCACTATTATTTTACTTTAGGCTACTATATATGGTCAACCACATACTCATGCATGGTCTCGTCTCAGCACTACAGCTACCAAAGGCTCAACCTCAATAACTCTCCAAGGCACCATATATCCAGACTGGAATATTGGTGATGACATCATCATTGCATCATCAAGTTATGAACCATCAGAAGCTGAAATACGTACCATAACAAACTATGATGATAATACAGGTCATATAGAGTTTGAAGAACCTCTATTGTATGATCATAATGTACATCAACTGTTATCAAATGACCAGATAACTGAGTGGACTAACTTAGATTCTACCAATACATGGTGGGGTGGAGATATTACTAGTCTAACCATTTCTCCCGAGGTTGGTCTATTAACTCATAACATTGTTATACAAGGTGGTGATGATTCATCAGAACCACTAGAACAATACCATCATGGTTGTCGTATCCTGATTGGTCAATACTGGACTTCACTAGGATTTGTATACTCAGGGCATATTAATATGGATTCTGTAGAGATACGTCATTGTGGTCAAGGTGGTTATTACTCACCACGAGATCCTCATTACTCCATAGCATTTAAAAACAGTCTAGACACTTCTGAAGGCAGTGAAATCACACACTGTTCAATACATCATGGCTACAACACTGCTATTGGTGTCCATACATCCAATGGTATTCGTATTTCTAACAATGTAATCCATCGAACTACAGGCTCTTCTATTAGAGTGGGTGGAGCTGATAATAGCATTATCAATAACTTAGCTATGATGACATCTACAGTTCAGCCTAATAAACCTCTTGATAATCATGCCATTGATTTCCCTGCTACATATGACATTGATTATGGTAATACTGTCAGAGATAATGCAGCTGCTGGAAGTACTAGGATTGCTTATCGTTATACTGGGGATACTTGTCATGAAGGAAGAGTACCTAAAATAGGAAATGAGGTAAAGTTTATGAAACATTTCTCCTTCTAATGTAATATTACCATATAATAATAATACTGTGTGTTTATAATGTATTGCACATACAACAGTTAGTAAAATTGTTTTAAATATACACTATTTATTATCCATTATTGCTCTAGTCTATGTTCTGGAACAATACAGCTCATACTGGCCTCATTGCTTTAGTAATACTAGGTCTACCATCAGACTGTGCCTCTGTGGGTGGTCTAATTGCTATCAACCACTGGGACTATACTGTCTTCTCCTCTTCAGCTAGTAGTGTAGCTGTAACACATATGAAATTAGCTATTGGTAAAGTCGGACTTAATCTTAATATCTTTGGACCAAATCCAGTATCTCATCTCATTGGTCGTAAATCTGTTAGTATAACTAACACTTTAATAGTTGGATCTTTGCCAAATGAAACTTGTCAGACTGGTTCGCCAAGTTTTGTGATACCTGGTGTGTCTTTCTTATCTGTTGATCCCAAATTAGGTGTGATGATGTCATCATTTAATAAGAAGAGGAGTAAAATGGATGGTACTGGAAAATGGCATTTGAGTAAGTATAGAATGGACATACAGTAGTAATAAATGGACACAATCATTTTGTACACTTATATTCAGTTGATACATAATGTATGAGCAGTCATGAATGGAATTTGGGCATTTAATAGACACATAGAATGCTTCTGTAGATATATAATAAATGTATAATATTAGAAGTATGATTTTATTAATATATGATTAATTACAATGAACAAATATATATCTAAAAATAATATCATCTATTCTTTTACAGTGAAAAGCTATCCTACAATTGATGGAGAAGTAACAGGTACTAACATGACATTTGTTGAGTTCAATATACCCAACAATTGTGGACATAAATCATATCTTATTGGTAATAATCCACTTAGTCCCGATGCTGTACACCCACTTCAATTAAGAAATGTCCATAAATTATCAGTTTCAAATGACAGTCTAGTGTTCTACTATGATCCTGATCCAGATTGGATAGTACAAGAGGTAAGAACAACTGAAGTAATTATATACCTCTAGGCCTTAGATAATATGTGCCACATAGGTCTTGGCTTTGGTAACATTAAGTAACCGCATACAGATAGAGGCAGTATATAGCATAGTGTCTGATCTACCAATCATCCTATGATTGACATACATACTCATGACTAATACTGAATAGTAAATTACCTTATTTATTAAGAGGTTATGTCCTGTTGTCTAGGACTGTGTTGATATGGATTGTGATGGTCCTAAACATGCTCTTATTAGAGATATGGATGGGTCTTTTGGTAATACAGCACCTATTGTAGGCTCTATTATCCCTTTTGCTGAGTTAAGGTAAGGATATGGCATGAACAGATAATGAGTGAATGTATATATATTATTGTTACATCTTTTTTATTGTCTTTTTTAGATTTACTAATTATAGTGCTCGTACTCCAGTGACATGGCTAGATTATGCTGGAGGGACTGGAGGTGTGGCTTCATCTGATGATGTTATTGATAATGAAGGAATCTACAGAGGAAAACCAGTGTAAGTATTGTGACAATGAATGTTCCCATCTTCACTTGTAAATATGATTGTATAATGAAATTCTCTCTCTCTCTCTCTCTCTCTCTCTCTCTCTCTCTCTCTCTCTCTCTCTCTCTCTCTCTCTCTCTCTCTCTCTCTCTCTCTCTCTCTCTCTCTCTCTCTCTCTCTCTCTCTCTCTCTCTCTCTCTCTCTCTCTCTCTCTCTAAATTACCTAAATTACCTTATTTATCTCTCAGTGATAATTGTACTTGGATGGCTAACTGGAATGCTTATCATTGTCAAGGAATTCAACATCGTATGTTAGTTATTGAGAGTATGGATGGAGATAGTGAGATAAGACGACTATCTCCTGTGGCACTAGTAGGAGAGACTACGTGGCAATATACTGACCTTCTCAATGGACCAATGGACCATGGTAAGAAAACAATACAATTATGATAATGATTTGTGGTTTGCAAAGGAATTCATTGTTTATCAAACCCACAATAGCTTAATGTACAGCACAGTATATAATGTTTAGGTTTTAATAACATGGTACTTAGTCTTGACCATTATTGATGAAGATGAACCAAATTTTTGAAGGGGCTATATGCCCTATAGTAGGAAACATGATTTGTATTTATGCAAGAGGAGTATGCAGAAATCCTCATACCTTATCCTAGTACTAAGACAGTTTTACTAAGGCGTTTAGCATAGGAGAAAAATACATAATATTTCACTGTTACAAATGATGGATGATACTAGTAATTTTGTGTTCAATGTGGTGCCAAGTAGTTTCGGTATCAGTAATGAATACTGGATTAGTACTGCATTGCAAATGTGTATAACACTACATGGTCACGATGCTATTAATTAATAAATCTATAATGAACTTTTATCAGTTAAATATCAATTAAAATGGATGTAGTATCATCCACACATTTGGGTGTGGCAATGCTAGTATTAATTCCATAGTAGTGCTCAAAATCAGAATATTAAAATGTGGTATCTAATATTCAAATATTTTGGTATTGTATCACTCATCATTACATATAACATTGAATACTACATTGCTGTTCTGGAGTTTCCATGCTATCATTATAATGTAGAATTATATCTTTTGTATTGTATTGTGATATTATTATGCAAGATTCAGAACATCTATGAATATCAATTTTATAACCAGACCCACAATAGGTCAACTCACTAGCAAGCTATATAAGACTACATTCTTCTTTCCATTAAATAGCTGCTTCCATAGAGAAATAATTTAAGTATTTAAAATTTTTGAAGGGGATTAAATTCCCAAAACAGATGCATCAAAAATAGTAATAGAAAGTTATCCAATGTGTAAGTACTGTAATGCTCATGAAGTATTCAACAAACTTGTATTTTGTGTGATATAATGTAAATAATTGTAAAACAAGAATTCATGCATGCATCTTACTCGTGTGTCTTAAAATACATGAAAAACAATAAACAATTTTGACTTAATATTAATTACACATATGACTTATGAATGGACATGATTAAGGATGTGTACATGGGTGGATTTAGCGTGTTTCTGCACTTTCTGACATGTTAATTAACTAGCACTACTGTAAAAGAATGCCCTTCCAATACTAGAACAAACAGAACTCAGGCAGAGACATTACCTATAAATAGCAAGAATTTGGTTACATGATTTTCTAAAAAGAAGTTGTGTCTTTATTTTAATGCCACCTGAATGTCTTGTCTTATGATATGTGATTTACAAGAGGCCAACCTACCATCTAAAAATAACAATATGTAATGATGCATAATAGGCTAATTTAGTAATAAGCTATAAAGTACCTGACTTGACATCTGTACTTTGTTTCTAAGCTATTGCAAAGTGATAAACACCACAGTCTTAAGATTTTTGACTACTACCAGTCACCTCTATTATATTAATGATTTATTTTTTAAAGGGATTTAATTCCCAAAATAAATGCAATATGATAAATGCAATATACCATTTGTATACAATACTCTTAGTACTGTAATTTGGATTAATTTCACAGTTGTTTCATTTTCACAAAGTTCACAATTTGTGAAGATTATTATGTGTAAATGTTTAATTTACACATTTATAACATAGAAGACTCATAGCTTTTTTTTTCAAAAATAAACTCTGTATGAATTAAAATGTGATAATTTTTATGTATGAAATAAAGCCAGTCTATGGCATATCAGTTACAATTGATCTTCCCTAGGTTGGTGTACTTATTACACATGTCTCAAGAGACTATCCACCTTCTTTACTATTGTTGCTATGAATACTGACTATCATATATGGATGACAGGTACCTTGCCTGGTAATATGAGATTCCACCTCCTCAATTCTGATGATAATGATGCTTTATTACTCCATATTTGGTATAAAAATCCTCAAAGAAAGGATGTGTACAAAGTAAGACTTAATGTACTTATAAAAAATCATCTTTGTTTCTCTAGTTTTTTTGTGCATTCCAGTATTTATGTAATGATGTTATTTTTATTATAGAATGGCATATATATTGAGCCATTGAACACTCACTACTATGATAATGGAGCTGTGACACAATTAGATGGGTCTAACTACTCACCACAACTAACTGATCATAGTGGTACTAACTACTATGAGAGAGAAACTCAATTCCTACACATAGTAAGTATTGAACTCAAAAGGTATTAAAGTCTTTTGTGATAATACTTGTATTAATGATTGAAGTTGTGTTACGTGGCACAAATAAGTACAAGGTTACATGTTAGTTAAAAAAGGAGGCTAACTGAATCAAAAATAGTGTGATTTTTATTGTAATGTGCAACATGATATTGATATTTTCAAAGTGGAAGTTGCAACAAAGTAGCTAATACATTCTTCATAGTCTAAAAAATAAATCATCTAGATAATTGTTTCTTTTTACTTTCACCGTTCTTTGTGATTTTACTCTATTAATATAGACTCATACACATATTATGCTAGTCTATTTGATATATACATGTGGTTAGTAATATCATCATATTATTCATGTAGACATTGAGAGGTTCAGATCCAGTTGAAATACGTACTCCACCAGTTGTTCAAGTGTCACTTGATGTGACTGTCAGTTTGGATGACTTCTTTCTCTACAATCTTATCAATAATTTAGCTTATGTCCTCAAAATTAACCCATCTCATATCAGAGTAGTAAAGATCATTGCTGAAGACAGTGCTAGAAGACGTCGTAATTTATTATCTACTAATGTAACTAACAGTGTAACATTAGAGTTTGGTGATCCACCTCAAATGAATGTATCTGTACCTGAGATACCACCTGTTCAAGATGAATGGATGAACGGCAATGGAGAGAGTGACACTGTAGAAAAAGATGTAAGGACATTGTAATTATGATCTATAGTAGTAATATATAATATCATATGTTGTCTTACCTGATATTACTGTAGAAAAAAGACTCTGGTTATGTTCCAAGTCCTAACCAATATAATGAGGACACACCAGCTACTGAGGAACAGTTTGCTATTGAATATAATAACAGTGTTATTGATTATGAACAGAAAGTTGAAGTACGTTAGTCACATGTACTATTAATATCACTACATTATGTGTTCCAATTTGCTTTGTGAAAATGATATGGAATAAAACAATGAGGTTAAGGTTACTAGAATCTAGAATCACATAATTAACTTATGTATTACATATTAACACTGTTAATCTCTACTTAAAACAAGCATCTTGTGTTGAACTAAGACATATTGACTTTTTATAAGTATTGTGTTTCTCGTGTCTTGTAGGAATTCCAAGCTGCAGTCAAGGCTACAGAGGAAGTTAACATGTTGGGTAATACTGTAGTGGATTTAGTTCAAACTGGTAGTCCTGGCATAAAGAATGCCTCTATAGTTGGTCTGACTATCATACCAGCTAGTCTTCCCTCTCAACCTAGTTTACCAGTAATACCACCACAGTTTGAGAATATTACAGATAATAGTAATGTCACATTAGCTAGTGTGACAAAACCACTGGAACCAGTAAATGGTATCAAAAGAGGGAAACAGAATGAGATCAAGTTCGCTATACCAAGTGAACTAGTTGTTAGTATGGAACCTCATATCCAGGTATACTCATATGTTTAAATACAATATAGTTTATTTAAATAACTGTACACTTAAAGATTATCACAATATATGAATCACCAATATTGCTTTTCTCCTTTCTTTCTCTATAGACTGGTCATTTAGTTCATGTTGCTGTGTCTATGTTAGATAATGTTGGAGACCCAGTACTAAATCTAGGTTTACTAACTCCTTGGACTTGTACTGCTAGTTTAGTGACCTCTAGTAGTGATAGGTAATGGACAGCCAGACAAATAGACAGAAGGATGGATGGATGGTAGGATGAATGAATGAAGTTGGATGTATCAACTGATGAATGAAGACAGATTTTGTGGAAAGACAGATAGAAGTGGACTGATAAATGGATTGACGGATAAACCTATAAGACTAAAGGATTAAATTGGTGAAAGAATATATATTTATTTTTGTTATAGTATTCCTCAACTTGAAGGTCAAGTTACAGTTACTTTTATCAATGGTACTGCTGAGTTCACTCGTATGAGAGTAGATCGTCCAGCCAGTGGACTTCAACTATTATTCATCACTACACCAGGCAGTTATAGAGCTCATACATCAGTACTGTTCACTGTCATAGACCCTCCTTCAGACACAACCAGACAAGAGGTCATTTTCATATTAGAAGGAGATACCTCAGTGCTAACTAACTTAAGTGTAGACACTGTAAGAGATGCTATACAAACAGCACTAAGTCTCCAACTAGATATTGATATATCAAGAATACAAGATATCACATATAATATAACGGTAAGTACCAGTTATTATGAAGTTATTAATTTTCTATTATGTAGGTCGGTATCTATTATTTTATTTGTTTATTCATCAATCCACTTTACATGTAGTGTTTAATTTTAGGGACAATGATTTTTTTACATTTTATACCTTTTTATTCTATTCATTTAGAGTTCTACAGAGGTTCAACTCAATGTTACTATATTACAACGTATGTCTACTGATCCACCTAATGTTCCTACACTCAATGAAACACTCACAACATTAGAAACATTAATTAATGATGGAAATTTTACTGTAAGTATCAATTTGATTTGTTACATGTAGTAAATAACATTATAATTTAATTTTAGATCGCCATTGGAGGTACACTTTTCACAGCTGTACCAGGAACAGTTCAAGTATTCACTCCTCCACCTACTATATCTACTCCCTCTCTCAGTAATCCTCTTATGGTGATATTAGCCGTGGGTATAGTGACTTCTAGTTTGATTATAGTTATCTTAAGTGTGGCCTGTATATGTTATTGTAATGATCTGTATAAGAAAAGACAAAAGAGAAAAGAGGCTGATAACAATGTACCAACTAGAGTAAGTATATTCCATTTATATCTAAACTAACCTATTTTGTTCATTTCCCTTCTAGGTGAATTATCAAGGAGAAAGTTCTGATACAGATAGTTTGTTATCATTTAGACTTGCTCCAATACCTCGACCACGTCTCTCACAGTCACATGATGCCACACCCTCTCATCCCAATATGCCAAGGTGCTAATATTACTTATTACAAAACTTGGCTAATATTTTTTATTACCTAAATATGTACTATATTATTTGATATATTGTTGTTAACAATATATCTAAGGATTTGTTATGTACAATACATCTTCATATTATAGCTATTAATGCTAATTACTTTATGTCGTATAGTGATATTGATGAACAGACTCATGAGACCAGTTTAGGTATCAGACCTAGTGACACCAGTATAGATGAGGTAAGCTATACTCTAGTATGTGTACATGTATTATATTAAGACAATAATATTGTAATAACTAGTTAGGTACACAAGTAATACAAATTACTTATCTTCTTTCATTAGGATTTTACAGATTCATTTCCCCAATTACCACGTATTGTACTACCTCAACGCCCACCACCAATTAATCCATTCTCTGGACTACCAGCTGGTATACAACGAGGACAAGTACGTACACTATCCAGCATACCAAAGTAAGCCTATATAGTTACATGTTAGTATATATAGTTATTGGAAGAGAATTATTGTTATTTATTATATTTCATAGTCAACCACAGACAGCCTGGGAAGAGTTTTAAACTATACCATTAAAAGTAGTTGTGTATATTGTGTATGTAACAGTATTAAGTAACAGTAATGTTTATAACTTTTGTTAATTTCATGTAGCTGGCTACACATTACTTTTGTGCGATTATAAACACTTTATTTTATATAATTGATGCTGTGCAGTATTATAATAGTATGTCATGTCACTTCACTTCTATTTTGTGGTGTCTAGCACTGTGCATGCAATGTTTACAATGATAACAGTTATACAAATTATTTGATATTAAAATTTGAATAAAATTTACATTTAAAATGTTAATTTTTTTGATGAGAGCATCGAAATTATTTTATTTTTTCATCACATATGTAGACAACTAGGTAATTGATAGTCAAATTAAAATTCCTTAATTGAAAAATTTAAATTATAAATTAACTTCATCAACAACTATTGTGTATGTGAATACAATTTGAAAAGGTGGAATGAAAGGTTTTGTAGCAAAAAGAGAACAAATAACACAATGGAAATTAGTTACTATTAGTGACAAAGTAAAACAATAGTAAAAGAAAAACAAATGAATAACAATATATTTTAACGTTTACTACAGTAGTCAAAAAAGAGATGTCAAACATTAGAATGATGTATCTTTAAATTGGTGTACATAACTTAACACAGAATGGAGTCTTAAATTTGGTATCTTCATCACTTTCAGTTATATCGAGACCAACTTTAACTTTATCCTTTTTTGTTACTCGCACCGAAGGTGACCACGTCTCACCATCTCTTTTAGTGTAAAAAGATTCTCCTGCCTTTACTTCCACAGGATCCAACTCTTTTTTCCTGATATCTGTTTTATTGGATTTTTTCTTAGATTTTGTTATTTGTATAAACGCTTCTTTAAACTGGGTCTTCAATCTCTCACTTCTTAGTCGTACATGACCTATTGGAACAGCACCTTTTCTTTTAGCAAGTACACGCGCCCACTCACTACTGCATCTACCACTACCACGACTACGGCTATCATCATTACCTCCATGGGCACTAGCGAATTTCTTTCTTCTCTTGATAGCACTTCCTCTTCCTCCAAATTTATTCCTTCCATACTCTGTTCTATAACTTCTTCCACTTAGATCAGCAACATATTGTCTTCTAGCAGTAGTTAAATTAATCTTACTAGATGAAACCAAGGGAACGTATCCTTGCTCAATCTTGGGGGCAATTAGAACTCCACCATAGCACAATTTATAACTAGATATTTCTTCTGTTACCAAAAGAGCAGCTGGTACCCACTTACAGCTGTTTTCTGTTTTTGAATAATGAGCATTTCTCTTTAAATTTTGAATTTCAGCTTTGAATGAACGCAGTTCCTTGCAATGTTTTTCATATAAAATATTGCGAACCTCTGTTAATGTTGGTTTCCTTTGATGAGCATCAACAATATAATTTAGAAGAGAAGTCTTGTAATATCTATCTCTGAGCCAATCATCTACATGATCTTGAAGAGTATGGCGATTAAGATTACCATTAGGATGACCAGTAATTATGGCATCAGTGACTTGAGAAGCAATCACTGATCTTAACTCTCTCTGATCAAGTAGATACAAATTACTACCAAACTGTGTGATGATATTATCCAAAAATGAATCAATAGTTTGTCTGATATTAGCTTGAAATTGCTGTTGCATACGGCCTAGAAGTTCAGATGGAACTTTGATGTTCTCCTTTTTTGCACCTTCTTGTAGTGAATGGAGTACTACATTATTGATGAATATAGGAATCATTGATAGTTTAACTAGCTCTTGTAGACGAAGAAACATAGGGAAGTATTGGCCAATGTAATGATAATGGTCTGTTAAATCCTTTGCAAAGCAAGCTTCAGGACTGGTGTGATCGTGAGGATTATCAGTGTCATGTAATTCTCCATCAGTGCCTGGCTTCAAAGGATGAGATCGAATGGACATCTTTGGAGATGAGATTCTAAATTCAATTTTAGAACTATCCTCATTGATTGAATATGTAAGTTTGTCTGCCTGTATCCAGAAGCGATTTATGTTGTTCAGAGTGTTACCACGTTCAGCGACAGGTTTAAGAATTTTTTGAAGATCTTTAGGTAAATTCTGGAGTAAACCTTTGTAGCAAGGTCTTTGAGAAAATGGAGGATAAGCTGACACTTCACTACCCACACTGAATGACTTCAGCAAATAATCTGTTTCAAAAAGTGTATACAAAAGATCAGTATTATCAATGGTTTCTGGTTGAAAATGCCATTGTTGAAAAGGATGATACTGCTTGTTTGGATCAGGCGGATCAAGACTAAAGAACAGAGGCAGGCACTCATCAGAACCAAGTGAGAGGAACATGTCCACATCCTGTAGTGAAAGAAGGCCTACATTGTGACGATCTGCATACTGAACCAGAAGCTCAATATCCCAAGTGCTCTTGTCGATAGACAGTCCTACTATTTTAGCATATTCAAGATTCATTCCAAGCTTGGGCTGTTGTATCAACCAACCTTCACTGTCACGTGGGCTAAGATTGTTGCTCATTTTCTCTGTAACAAGGTTTAAAGACCAGTGACTTGCAGTTAACATTTCCTCCATCATTTGAAGTTTAAATGATTGTTTGTCATCCAAATCACACAGGTGCCTCAAATGATTTTCGTAAATATGATAAAGCAGTTCAGGTTTGGTAACTGGCCAGAAAATGTTAGCACTTTTCAGTGACAAGAGAAATTCACTATGAAAACGTCCTGAAAAAATGTTCAAAAGAACTGCTTCACTTATATTTACTGTATTGGGTGTTAAGAAAGGATGAAGTCGAACATTATAAGCAAAGGTTGACAAAGTATTATGAAGAAAGTCAACATCTTTTTCTGTCATAAAGTATGAAGCAAAATTGGCAGCATGTAAGCCAATGGCCAGACTAACCCTAGACACATAAAGGGTTAATCCTGAATGAAGCATCATGTGAGAAATCACACTAGCTATTGTTAGACAATGAAATGTCACTGTTTTGTATGCATAACATTCAGAATTGGACATTGAACTATTTCTTCTCATTGCCTTTAGAAACCAACCACATGCTGTGAGGTAGCATACAGCTAGCTCTGCTGGATGGTTACATGCTGTCACATAATCAATGCATGCTAGTCCAGCTTCAAACTCTGTCCATTGACATGATTTGACATTTTTGTCAATGGAATCTTCATACCTTCTGATCCCACTAAGTTTCAAGCCATCAACAGTAAGATTAGGCCACAAAGTAGAATATGGTGGCTCCAACTGGTCAAGAGTAGGCAATAGAGGCAAATTATCTTGTTGAATATACTTTTTTAAATCTTTGGTAGCTAAAGTATCAACTAGGCTTTGTAGAAATTCAAGGTGACCTGTACAAACATAGTTTTTGGGTCCCAACTCTACAATAATATCTAATGCTGCTGCAGTAAGCACACAATTACTTGGGTCTCCCCAAACAGATGACACTATACATGAAACACCTTCACTTATGGCACCCTTTTGGATTTTAAGGATACCTTTAAAAAAGGCAAAAGCACTTTGGTCAGATGAAAGCATCATTTTTTCAAAAACTTTCTTGTTTGAGAGGAAATGTTCAAGTGCCTTTTCTACATAATCCACCTCTTTGTTTAAAACATAAAGAAGATCATTATCTCTCTCAGCAGTAATCAATTTTATCATCTTGCTAATCTTTCTCTCGCCCCAAGCTGACTCAAATTCTGCTAATGTTTTTGATATTAAGTTATTGTACTCAACTTCTTTTTCATCAAGCATAGCAAAAATTTTAGATTCCATCTCTGCCTTTATCAAAGGCAGGGATGGTATATCTAGACTTTCATCAAGCTCTTCTTGTATACAACGGGCCAGTAAAAAGGCTTCTTTCGCAGCTAGTAAAAAACTCCATTTATCAAACCAAACTATAGCTTCAAAATCATGCATGCATTTTAATGCTGATGCAGCTAAAAGGTATCCTTTGAAAACTTCTTTCTGTTGAATGCTCTTAATAATAGTGGGTACTAAAACCATTGCAATATGTGGCATTCCACAGGCAACAAATTCTTTTCCAAATTTAAGAAATGGTTCCTTGCTCTCAGGATTAGTGCAAACAGCCATAGCAAAACATCCTATAACTTTTGGTACAAGCTTTGAGCCACTTTCCAGTAGAAATTGACATCCTAAATTAATCCATTCGTTCATGTCTTGGTTTAAAGTTTGACTTTTGCACTGCTGACATACATTTTGAGGACTCATCAAACCAACACGAGGCAAACGTAATTGATATTGACTTTTGTTTACTTTACATAAACAACAAACTGGTTTAAAGCTAAATTTTTTTTTTAGAGTTGGATCAATTGGAGAAACATGAATTTTAGGAACAAATGGATCTAACATTGCAAGTGCATTTGCTTGAAATAATTTCTCTGGGGGTAAAGTATTGTCAAAAAGATTAAGTAGGTAACGAAGCTTCTCAATGCCAATGTGAGAAAAATCAATAATTGGAACTTCTGCTCCAACAGGAATAACATCTGCCATGTTTGGATTCTTAACAGTTTGTGCATATTTAACAATATCAAATAAAACATCTTCTAAACGAAAGGTTACATGTTCATGACTTACCATTATGTCATGCACCTCATCCATGTTACTCAATATCTCTGTCAAAATGGAGTGTTTATGAATAGATGTACTCTGAGTGCAGGTTTCCAAGTCATGACTAGGTATAAAGTCTTTAAATTTTTGCCGATAAAATTCAGTAATTCTAGCATTCAATGTGGTAGAGAAATTTTTTATCACACTCAAATATTTAGGATTACTCCGTAAGCTACTCTCATATAGCTGGCGAACCTCCAGTGATGCTATGCAACCATGACCAAGAGCAGCCAAGGGTTTCTGACTTATTGAAGTCTCGTCACAATCCATAGATTCATCATATCGCTCTCGCTCAACAGGATCACGCAGTACTTGATAAGCTTTATTAAAAAGCTTCATTAATTCTTCCGTGTTCCTATCATAGTTTTTGTCAGGATGGTATTGACGAGCTTTTTGTAAAAATGCTGAGCGAATTTCTTCTCCTGTTGAAGTGAATGGAACTTCTAACAAGTCATAATAGTTGATGTGCTCTTCTTTGTCAGGATCAATTCCACCAGTTGCCATAACAAACCTATAAATGTAAAAATTGTTATAATCTAACATTAATACCAAGCATTTAACAATCATTGGACTATAATATGTTATATATATATATATATATATATATATATATATATATATATATATATATATATATATATATTAGGGCTGCAACAGATGCTGTATTCATCCGGATATTTTTGTTGTTGCACCATCCAGATAGTAAATCTAGTAAACTGTACAACAATTTCAAGGAGCAGCTGCTTGGAGAGCTACAATTACTGATATTTCATTCACTAACAATTTGTGGACAAGTTGAATGACAAAATCATATACAACACTGACTGTCCATTGGATAAATGAGAAGTAGAAACTTCAAAGAAAAGTACTATTTACAAAAGAGATGTCTGAGCGACACACAGGAGAAAACATAGCCATCTCTCTCAGGCAGGCATGTGTTGAATAGGGTATTTTTGAGGGATACATTGTAGCACTTGTACATGACAATGCAAGTAACATGACAGTACCATCAAGAGAACTTGGTTGGGAAAGTGTACCTTGTGTCAGTCATATTTTATAGCTTGCTGTAAACAAAGGCTCAGCCAAAATAGCCAAGTTACAGCTGTATGTAGGAAATTGGTAGGCCATTTTAAACATAACTCTGTGGCTATGACAGCATTGAAGGAAAAGTAGGAGCAGTTCCATTTAGATAAACATCATCTTATCCAGGATGTACCCACCCAGTGGAACAGTACCTATTTCATGTTTGAGAGGCTCCAAGAACAGCGTTGGGGTGTTTACGCCATTCTACATGATGAGAAAGCTTTGGAAGCCAAATATAGGTGCCTGAATCCTACAATGGAGCAATGGATGCTTTTGGGAGATACGACTAAAGTTGTAAAACCTCTCCAGGTTGCTACAACTGCACTCTGTTAAGCTGAAGTAGTATCTGTTTCATTTGTCTGTCTAGTAATTAATAGTTTGCATACAAAACACTTATTACAGAGTAAAGAAGATTCAGCAGTAGTTAGACAATTTAAAAAAAACTGCTAGAGACAATTTGCAGCATTGCTTCACACATGATGATATTGGTATAGCTGATAAATTGCCAATTTTAGCTGCTGCTTTAGATCCAAGGTGTCTTCACCTCTATTTACCTGACAGTCAGACAACACTCAATTGCCATTGCAGTTCTAAAAGAGAAATGCAAAGAAATTTTCCAGAAGAAAGCAGACACTCACATAGAAGAGAACAATGAAGCTAGTGATCAAACTGATCATGAGCCACCATCAAAGAAGAAAGAAGAGACAACACTTTCATTTCTACTAGGGAAAGATGAAAATCATAATGAAGACTACTGGTGAAGAGGAAGTTGATAGATATCTGTCGGAGAAAGCACTGAGTTCAACTTCAAATGTTAATGTATTGGAATGGTGGAAGAGACACTCTGACTGTTATCCTTCATTAGCTTGCCTTGCTAAGCATACGTAATGTGTGCCTGCAATCTCAGTACCTGCTGAATGGGTTTTCTCGACAGCAGGGCTCACTATTACTCACCAACAGTGCAGCTTAAGCCCTGATAATGGTGACATGCTGATATATTTACAAAATACTTCCCTAGGTAATGTATTTGACCATTTTCTCTTTTGTTTTTTTTAATAATACATGTTAACATTGACTTAACAATAACTTCTCCAAATTCCAGACATAAACACTTAACTATGTAAACAATGGGTGGATATCAGGATATACCACCATTTACTTAACTAGATATTCAGTTAGTGAAAACATGTATCCATCTGTTGCAGCACTAATACACACATATATATATATATATATATATATAAACTGTACAAATAGATTGGGTGATTTAACTAATCTACATTCATTTTCATTGCATATTATAAATAATAAAATAGTGAAATACTAAGAAGTCTAATAAACACCACTCTCTTCTTATTACTTATATATTAAAGAAAAGACTGATTAGTTGATTGTCAGGGTTGTGAGGTTCTGGGTGTGTCATTAGACAATAGCCCGACCTTGTCCTGTTTACACAATGTAGTCTATCTACTTCTTATGTGTGCATTACATTCACAAGTAAGTATAGGACATATGTTTCTTTTGTTAACAAGGAAATCTATTGTTTAGTTCTGTATATACCAGCCTATATGCTAGCAAGCCTATAGTGCTTTAAAATAACTGAAGCACTTAGTGTGGTGTATTTTTTAGTTATTTAGCAACTTTTAAAGGTTATTACCACTCTGTGAATGCAATGCAACCTGAATTCTCAACAACAAAAATATATGTATAATATAAAATTATATATATATATATATATATATATATACCAAAGTATCTAGGTCTGTTGTATGAAGAGTGCTCGATATCATTTAGACAGAGAGGGTTAGACAAGAATTGAGGGACAGAAGAACAGATCTCTGCTTAGTTGCTATTATTCTGAGTTTCACCGACAGCGTAACATCATATGGTTCAATCCACCATTCAGCAAAAACGTATCAACGAACATAGGCCAAAAATTCCTAAGGTTGATCTCCAACCACTTCCCGAAAAAATCAAGACTGCAGAAAATATTCAATAAATACACTGTTAAGGTCAGCTACAGCTGCATGCCAAAGCTAGCTGACATCATCAAAGCACACAACAATGAGGTATTGAAAGACAATAGCAGCACGTCCCCATAAAAACCCTGCAATTGCCGAAAAAAAGACCTCTGCCCATTAAACGGCGAATGTCAGTCCAACATCATCTACAACGCAGAGGTCGAAAACATGAGCAGGAATGAAACTAAGGTGTACATTGGCCTAACAGAGCACCCCTTCAAGCAGAGATACTCTAACCACATGCAATCAATCAGGCACAAGAAATATGGAAACAGCACCGAACTATCAAAATATGTTTGACAATTAAAGAAAGCAGGCAAGGAATTCAAGAATGTAGGTTTATATGGAATTGATGACAGGTTTTATCAGTTCCATCATTATTGACAGGTCTATAAGTATTATAAACCTGCCAACCAGATAATTTAAATGACTATCACTCAACACTATGTGCTATATAATGGAGGGTAATGACGGGTTAGTATGAATCTCATGATAGGTTATGTCAGATATATCACAGTTCATCAATTTATATGTGTTACATAAGCCTGCCAACTCAGGACTTTGTGAAAAAAATATCACCCAAGGATGATATCTTTTATAAATTCACTCATTGAAACTTTTATGTATCACATATACACCTCTGAACAATATGGCTGTGCATATACTTTAATATGAAATTATCGTAGTTAGGCTTCCAAGATTTAGATTCTATCGTCTAGGGTATAGTGTAAGTTCATATTGAAGTATGGCCCAGGGCTGTAGACACAGATATACAAGTATACTATCCATACCTTTAATATTGTATCTGTGACTCAGGAGACAGTACCGAACTTGTGACAACTTAATCTGATGATTTAATCTGGACTTTAATTTAGTGTAACCAAAAGTAATGGCGTCTCTCTCTAGATCAGATGTCTCAGTTGGTGAAACCACAATATAATAATATTCAGTTATCAAAAAGGTGTGGTGAATTATCATAGTTAGTAAGAAAATAATAGAGTAAGTCATTATCTACAATTATGATAGAACTGACCTTAATCATTGTTGAGTTAATATTACAAAGATCCAATATACATTCACTCTGTCCTTCATTTTATATTTTTACCAGTAATATATTATTGTTACAAAATATTATTATCTGTACTATTTTACATTGATTTGGCTATATATCACAGTCATCCATTGCAGGTGCAGTATTATTCATACAATAGTTTACTTCATCTACACATACTCACACTCTTTAAATCTATTCAGTAACTTCGTTCATTCATTGTTAGGTAAGTTTACTTTAAATGTTCACTAGCCAAAACATTTCGTTAAAAGAAGGAGCTAAAATTTTGTATTTTTCTGGCAGAAAGTAACGAACAAACTATTAAACCTTCCTTTGTTATCACTGTTTATTCGCCCTTTTTCTTACCGTACTCATTTCTATTTCTGTTTATGAGATCAGAAATCCCTTGTATGATTCAAGTTGTGTGTAAGTAATAGTTTCAACAGAACACATGTTGTAATAACAGTTTATATTAAAAGGTGTACATATCAAATGACTATGAAGAAGATCTTGTCATGACAAGAACAGTGAAATATCACCTGTTGAAGATGAATAGATGAATGGCAATGGAGAAAGTGATACAGTAGATAAAGATGTAAGTACATTCTGATTATGATCTATAGTGGTAACATATAATATCATAAGCTGTCTTACTTGATATTACTGTAGAAAGAAGGTTCTGGTTATGTTCCCAGTCCTAACTAATATAATAAGGACACACTAGCTACTGAGGAACAGTTTGCTATTGAATATAATAACAGTGTTATTGATTATGAATAGAAAGTTGAAGTAAATTAGTCACATGTACTATTAATATCACTACATTATGTGCTCCAATTTGTTCCAAAATATATGGAATAAAAGAATGAGCTTAAAGTTACTAAAATCTAGAATCACATATCTAATGTATGTATTGCATATTAATACTGTTGATCATTACTTTAAAACAAGCATCTTGTATTGAACTAAGGCATATTGACTCTTTTTTAGTATTATGCTTCTCTTGTCTTGTAGGAATTCCAAGTTGCAGTCAGTGCTACAGAGGAAGTTAACATGATGGGTAATACAGTAATGGAGTTAGTTTAAACTGGTAGTCCTGAAATAAAAAAATGCCTCTATAGTTGATCTGACTGTAATATCAGCTAGTCTTCCCTCTCAACCTAGTTTACCAGTCATACCACCACAGTTTAAGAACATTATATATAATAGTAATGTCATGTTAGCTAGTGTGACAAACCGAATGAGGTCAGATTTGTTATACCAAGTGAATTGGTTGTCAGTATGGAACCTCATATCCAGGAATACTCATATGTTTAAATAAAATGTAGATTATTTAAATAACTCCACACTTAAAGATTATCACAATATATGAATCACCAATATTGCTGTTCTCCTTTCTTTCTTTATAGACTGCTCATCTAGTTTATGTTGCTGTGTCTATGTTAGATGATGTTGGAGAACCAGTACTAAATCTAGGTTTACTAACTCCTTGGACTTGTACTGCTAGTTTAGTGACCTCTAGCAGTGATAAGTAATGGACAGACAGAGAAACACACAGAAGGATGAATGAATGATGGTGGATGAATGAATGAAGTTAAATGAATCAACTGATGAATGAAAATTATGCGGAAAGACAGATAGAAGTGGACTGATAAATGGATTGACGGATAGACCTATAAGACCAAAGGATTAAATTGTTGAAAGAATAGATATTTATTTTTATTATAGTATTCCTCAACTTGAAGGTCAAATTAGATTTACTTTTATCAATAGTACTTCTGAGCTCACTCATATGAGAGTAGATCGTCCAATCAGTGGACTTCCAACTATTATTCATCACTAGATTCACTACACAAGGCACTTATAAAGCTCATACATCACTACACTGTCATAGATCCTTCTTCAGACATAACCAGACAAGAGGTTGTTTTCATATTAGAAGGAGATCCCTCAGTCCTAACTTACTTAGGTGTAGACATTATAGGGACACAGTAAGAGATGCTATACAAACAGCACTAGGTCTACTACTAGATATTGATATATCAAGAATACAAGATATCACATATAATATAATGGTAAGTACCAGTTATTATGAAGTTATTAATACTCTATTATGTGGATATCTATAATTTTACTTGTTTATTCATCAATCCACTTTACATTGTAGTGTTTTTGAACAATGAATTTTTTTACAATATTTATACATGTTTATTTTATTCATTTAGAGTTCTACAGAGGTTCAAGTCAATGTTACTATATTACAACGTATGTATACTAATCCACCTAATGTTCCTACACTCAATGAAACACTCACAACATTAGAAACATTAATTAATGTTGGAAACTTTACTGTAAGTATCAATATTGATTTATTACATGTAGTAAATAACATTATATTTTAATTTTAGGTCACCATTGGAGGTACACTTTTCACAGCTGTACCAGGAACAGTTCAAGTATTCACTCCTCCACCTACTATATCTACTCCCTCTCTCAGTAATCCTCTTATGGTGATATTAGCCGTGGGTCTAATGACTTCTAGTTTGATTATAGTTATCTTAAGTGTGGCCTGTATATGTTATTGTAATGATCTGCATAAGAAAAGGCAAAAGAAAAAAAGAGGCAGATAACAATGCGCCAACTAGAGTGAGTATACTCCATTTATATCTAAACTATCCTATTTTATTCATATCTTTTCTAGGCAAATTATCAAGGAGAGTGTTCTGATACTGATAGTTTGTTATCATTTAGACTTGGACAAATAGTGATATTAACAATATACCTAAGAATTTGTTTTATACAATACAACTGGATATTGTAGTTGTTAAGCTAATTACTTTATGTTTTATAGTGATATTGACGAGACTCATGAGACCAGTTGAGGTACCAGATCTAGTGACACCAGTATAGATGAGGCAAGCTATACTCTAGTATGTGTACATGTATTTTATTAAGACAGTAATATTGTAGTAACTAGTTAGGTACACTAGTAATACAAATTACATGTCTTTTATCATTAGGATTTTACAGATTCGTTTTCCCAATTACTGTGTATTGTTACTAACCACTTAAAGACTACCTCAATAACAGCACCAATTAATTTGTTCCCTGAATAAAATTTGCATTGAAATATTTTTATTTTTATGAAAACATCAAATTATTAGATTGAAAATCTTTTCATCAAAAATATAGAGAGATAGGTAAAAACTATATTTGAACATCAAATTAAAGTTCCTTAATTAAGAGAAGATTAATTTCAAAATCAACTATCATACATATGTGTGTGTGTGAATACAGTTTTAAAAGGTGGAATGAAAGGTTTGTAGCAAAAAAGGACAAATAATGCAATGGAATCTAAAACTATATTAATGATAATGTTTAAAAAATGGTAAAACAAAAACAAATGAATAACAATACATTTTAATATATTTTAGTATAGTAGTCAAAAAAGAGACTTTGAAAGTTAGAATGATATATCTTAAAATTGGTGTACATAACTTAGCACTGAACGAAGAATCTTAAATTTTGTAACTTCATCACATTCAATAATGCTGAGACCTGCACCTTTAATTTTACCCTCTTTTGTTGCTCGCACCCACAGTGACCATGTCTTACCATCTCCTTTATTGTAATAGGACTCTCCTGCCTTTACTGCTGCTGAATGCAATTCTTTTGCTCTGATATCTGTTATATGAGATGGTCTTGCAGAATTTGTGATGTGTATAAAAGCATTTTTAAACTGGCTCTTTAGTCTCTCATTTTTGGGTTGTACATGACCTATTCGATTGACACCTTTTCTTTTAGCAAATACATGTGCCCACTCATGATCTAATTCACCATCACCACCACCACCACCACCGCCACCACCACCACCACCACCACCACCACCACCACCACCACCACCACCAACACCACCACCACCACCACCACCACCACAGCTACCACTATCACCACCACTACGTCTGCCACGGCCATCACCATGTCTTCTAGCAGTAGTTAAATTGATCTTACTAGATGAAACCAAGGGAACGTTTCCTTGCTCAATCTTGGGAGCAATTAGAACTCCACCATAGCACAATTTAGAACAAGATATTTCTTCAGTTAACAAAAGAGCAGCTGGTACCCATTTACAGCTGTTTCCTGTTTTTGAATAATGTGCTTTTCTTTTTAAATGTTGAATTTCAGCTTTGAATGAACGCAATTTCTGGCAATTTTGGTCATATATAATATTGCAAACTTCTGTTAATGTTGGCTGCCCTCGATGAGCATCAACAATATAATTTAGAAGAGAAGTCTTGTAATATCTATTTCTGAGCCAATTGTCTACATGATTTTGAAGAGTATGGCGATTAAGACTACCATTAGAATGACCATTAATTATGGCATCAGTAACTTGAGAAGCAATCTCTGTTCTTACTTCTCTCTGTTCAAGTAAATACAAATTACTACCAATCTGTGTGATGACATTATCCAAGGATGAATCAATAGTTTGCCTGATATTATCTTGAACTTGCTGTTGCATACGATCAAGTAATTCAGAAGGAACTTTGATGTTCTCCTTTTTTGCACCTTCTTGTAGTGAATGGAGTAGACTATCGATGAATCTAGGAATCAATGATAGTTTAACTAGCTCTTGTAGACGAAGAAACATAGGAAAGTGTTGGCCAATGTAATCATAATGGTCTGTTAAATCCTTTGCAAAGCAAGCTTCAGGGCTCTTGTGATCGTGAGGATTATCAGTGTCATGTAATTCTCCATCAGTGCCTGGCATCAAAGGGTGACATCGAATGGACATCTTTGGAGATGAAATTCTAAACTCAATTTTAGAACTATCCTCATTGATTGAATATGTAAGTTTGTCTGCCTGTATCCAGAAGCGATTTATGTTGTTCAGAGTGTTACCACGTTCGGCTACAGGTTTAAGAATGTTTTGAAGATCTTTAGGTAAATTCTGGAATAAACCTTTGTAGCAAGGTCGTTGAGAAAATGGAGGATAAGCTGACACTTCACTACCCACACTGAATGACTTCAGCAAATAATCTGTTTCAAAAAGTGTATACAAAAGATCAGTATTATCAATGGTTTCAGGATGAAAACGCCATTGTTGAAAAGGATGATACTGCTTGTTTGGATCAGGTGGATCAAGACTAAAGAACAAAGGTAGACATTTGTCAGAATCAAGTGAGAGAATTGTGTCAACATCATTTATTGAAAGAAGGCCTACATTGTGACGATCTGCACACTGAACCAGAAGCTCAATATGCCAAGTGCTCTTATCAATAGACAGCCCTACTATTTTAGCATATTCAAGATTCATTCCAAGCTTGGGCTGTTGTATCAACCAACCTTCACTGTCACGTGGGCTAAGATTGTTGCTCATTTTCTCTGTAACAAGGTTCAGAGAACAGTGACTTGCAGTTAACATTTCCTCCATCATTTGAAGTTTAAATGCTTGTTTGTCATCTAAATCACACAGGTGCCTCAAATGATTTTCGTAAATATGATAAAGCAGTTCAGGTTTGCTAACTGGCCAGAAAATGTTAGCACTTTTCAGTGACAAGAGAAATTCACTATGAAAACGTCCCGAAAAAATGTTCAAAAGAACTGCTTCACTTATATTTACTGTGTTGGGCATTAAGAAAGGATGAAGTCGAACATTATAAGCAAAGGTTGACAAAGTATTACGAAGAAAGTCAACATCTTTTTCTGTCATAAAGTATGAAGCAAAATTGGCAGCATGTAAGCCAATGGCCAGACTAACCCTAGACACATAAAGGGTTAATCCTGAATGGAGCATCATGTGAGAAATCACACTAGCTATTGTCAGACAATGAAATATCACTGTTTTGTATGCATAACATTCAGAATTGGACATTGAACTATTTCTTCTCATTGCCTTTAGAAACCAACCACATGCTGTGAGGTAGCATACAGCTAGCTCTGCTGGATGGTTACATGCTGTCACATAATCAATGCATGCTAGTCCAGCTTCAAACTCTGTCCACTGACATGATTTAACGTTTTTGCCAATGGAATCTTCATACTTTCTGATCCCATTAAGTTTCAAGCCATCAACTGTCAGATTAGGCCACAAGGTAGAATATGGTGGCTCCAACTGGTCAAGTGTGGGCAATAGAGGCAGATTATCTTGTTGAATATACTTTTTGAAATCTTTGGTAGCTAAAATATCAATTAGGTTTTGTAGATATTCAAGATGACTTGCACAACCATAGTTTTCTGGCAACAACTCAACAATAATATTTAATGCTGCTACAGTGAGTACACGATTACTTGGGTCTCTCCAAACAGACAACACTAGACAAGACAAACCTTCATTTACAGCACCCTTCTGGATTTTGAGGACACCTTTAAGAAAGAAAAGAGCACTTTGGTCACGTGTAAGCATCTCTTTTTGATAGACTTCCTTTGTTATGATAAAATGCTCCAGCGCTTTTTCTACATAATCCACCTCTTTGTTTAAAACATAAAGAAGATCATTATCTCTCTCAGCAGTAATCAATTTTATCATCTTGCTAATCTTTCTCTCGTCCCAAGCTAACACAAATTCTGCTAATGTTTTTGATATTAAGTTATTGTACTCAACTTCTTTTTCATCAAGCATAGCAAAAATTTTAGATTCTATCTCTGCCTTAATCAAAGGCAGGGATGGTATATCTAGACTTTCATCAAGCTCTTCTTGTATACAATGAGCCAGTAAAAAGGCTTCTTTCGCAGCTAGTAAAAAACTCCATTTATCAAACCAACCTATAGTTTCAAAATCACACATGCATTTTAATGCTGATGCAGCTAAAAGGTATCCTTTGAAAACTTCTTTCTGTTGAATGCTCTTAATAATAGTGGGTACTAAAACCATAGCAATATGTGGCATTCCACAAGCAACAAATTCCTTTCCAAATTTAAGAAAAGGCTCATTGCTCTCAGGATTAGTGCAAACAGCCATAGCAAAACATCCTACAACTTTTGGTATAAACTTTGAACCACTTTCCAGTAGAAATTGACATCCTAAATTAATCCATTCATTCATGTCTTGAGTTAAAGCTTGACTTTTGCAGTGCTGACATACATTTTGAGGACTCATCAAACCAAAACGAGGCAAACGTAATTGACATTGACTTTTGTTTACTTTACATAAGCAACAAACTTGATTAAAACTACGTTTTGTCCTTATAGTTGCATCAATTGGAGAAACGTGAACTTTAGGAATGAATGGATCTAATGCTGCAAGCACATTTGCTTCAAATAATTTCTCTGGGGGTAAAGTATTATTAAAAAGGTGAAGTAGGTAACGAAGCTGCTCAATGCCAACGTGAGAAAAATCAATAATTGGAACTTCTGTTCCAACAGGAATAACATCTGCCATGTTTGGATTCTTAACAGTTTGCGCAAATTTAACAATATCAAATAAAACACTTTCTACATGAAAGGTTGCATCTTCATGGCTTACCATTATGTCTTGCACCTTATCTATTTCTTTTAAAATCTCTGTCAAAGTGGAGCGTTTATGAAAAGATGTGTTTTGAGTGCAAGTTTCAATGTCATGATTAGGAAAAAAGTCTTTAAATTTTTGCTGACTAAATTCAGTAATGCTAACATTCAATTTGGTAGAGAAAACTTTTACCACATTCAAATATTTTGGATTAGTCTGTAAGCTACTCTCATATAGCTGGCGAACCTCTAGTGATGCTATGTTGCCATGACCAAGAGCAGCTAAGGGTTTCTGACTTCCTGAAGTCTCATCACAATCCAAACGTTCATCATATCGTTCTCGCTCAACAGGATCACGCAGTACTTGATAAGCTTTATTAAACAGCTTCATTAATTCTTCTGTGTTCCTATCATAGTTTTTGTCAGGGTGGTATTGACGAGCTTTTTGTAAAAATGCTGAGCGAATTTCTTCTCCTGTTGAAGTGAATGAAACTTCTAACAAGTCATAATAGTTGATGTGCTCTTCTTTGTCAGGATCAATTCCACCAGTTGCCATAACAAACCTATAAATGTAAAAATTGTTAATAACATAACACTTTACACTTAAATATCATTGCATTATAATAAGTGATAAACTTGTATATGTCACTACATTTTGTTTATATTTTGTACTATTGTAAAGCAACAAATCAGACAGTGAGTAATTTACACAATTCTAGAGTCCATTATAGTAATCCACCTATATAAACTACAAAGTATTTGTTAAAAAAACTATTTTTACAGCATTCTAGTAATACTACTCCAGTGACCCAGTCCACATGAGTCTAATACTTTAAGCTCTCTGAAACACTCAAAACTGGACTGCACTTTTGTAATGATGAAACTATGACAACCAAGACTTTATTAAGTAATTCCATAAAGCGAAAGCAAATTTGGCTCACCATCTTTTTTTGAGATAAATAAGGAGAATTTGAATTTTTTTACCACATTCTCACTTAAACATAGCTTTGTACGTCATTTATTAATCTACATGATATGTCCATTCCATAGTAATTGTAATCAAATGAAACAGTGCTAGTATAATTGTAAGTTGCTAATGTAATTTTAGGGATGCATGCACTTGCTCCACAAATAACTAAGAATTAGTTAAAGCAACCAATACACATTTTAACAATTATCAGCACAATTACAGCACTAAATAATTTAGGACAAGAAACATTTTGCCTACACTGTTAGCCTATAATGCTTTAAAATACCTGAAGCACTTAGTGTGATGTATTTTTAATTCTTTAACAATTCTTAAAAGGATATTAGTTCTCTCTGTGAATGCCATGTAAACTGTATGCTCAACAAATATAATATTATAAAGGAACCAAGTCAATATCAAACAAGGAAAAATTATACACATAATATATAATTATATAGATAGATATCATGATGAGACTCATAGCCCATATATTTTGAGTCAGACTGTCGATTCAATATAATGCATGAGTATAAGTATAGTAGGTAAGTATAGAACCGGACAGCTTAAATAGCTAGTTCCTTCCTCATAAACAGTAAAGCAACAGGCCTATACAGACCTGATGAGAACCTTTATCAGTTTTGTCATTATAGATTTGTCTATAAGTCTTATGGACCTGCTAATCAGAAAATTTAAAAGACTATTGCTTGATAGCCATATTCAATATTATGGAGTGGTAGTTGCAGGTTAGTATGAATCTCATGATAAGTTATATCAGATATATTTATATGTGCTATGTAAACCTGCCAACTCAAGATCTGAAAAGATATCATCCTCAGAGCTATGGTCTTCAGGTAATTTCTTACACAGATTTCCATATACATAGAGAGATATAGATATGGTTGTACATGGCTAGAATCAGTCAGACAAAAGCCATACTTTAATACAAAATTAATACAGTTAGATTCCAAGGTTTAGGTTCTAGTGCCTAGGGTATAGTGGCAATTTTAAATGAAAGTATTGGCCAGGGCTGTTGACACAGATATATAAGTATACTATCAATACCTCAATATTATATCTATGACTCAGGAGACAGTACCAAAGTTGTGACGACTAAATCTGATGATTTAATCTGGACTTTTAGTGCAACCAAAGGTATTAGTGACTCTCTCTAGATGAATCCTTTGCTGACACAGGAACTAATAAACTTCAGTTATCAAAAAAGGTGTGGTAGATTATTAAGAGAACAATGGAGTGTCTACTATTATGATAGAACTGATCTTAATCATTAGTGAGTTCATATTACAAAAAGATTCAATATATATGCACATGATAACATATACTCTGTCCTTCATTTATATTGTTTCTAGTAATTTATTATTGTTCCAAAATATCTATTACCTGCCCTCCAGTTACATTAATTTGGCTATTGTTCACAGTCATTCAACACTATCTAAGTGCAATATAATCTTCATACAATATTTTATTTCATATCCACACACACACACACTCACATACATGCATGTACACTCTATATCTATTCAGTAACTTAGTTCATTTGTTGTTTGGTATTTATTTCTTGAAGTGCTTACTAACCAAATGTCTTATTGAAAAAAAGAGCTATTATTTTGTCTTCTTCTTAATTGAAAAGGTATAAAACAAACTATTCCACCTCCTTTGTTATCATTGTTTATTCACCCTTTATCTTACCCTACTCATTTCTATTTATCTTTATGACATCAAAAAACCTATATGATTCAATTTGCATGTAAGTACTAATTTCAACAGAGCACATATTGCAATAACAGTTTGCATTTAAGGGTGTACATAATCATTTGACCTTGAAGAGAGTCTTTTTTGTGACACAATAGCAAACCAATCAAGGTTATATCCAATAAGGGCTTTGTTTGTTGTACTTATTACTTAATAAAACAATACAGATCATGGGTTTTGCTGGCAGGTTGATTTCAACCTAGTTCCTTTTTCAGAGTTGAGCCAGTGCACTTTATAATTGATTAAACATATAGAAATGATCCATAATAGAATGAATGCATCTATTGAATAAACGGATCATATTAACTAAGGTTCCAATACCAGTATAGTCTGAACTTTTTCTGATCATGTACATAGTCTAATAAAATTGACTTCACTTGGGCTGTCCTTTGCATTAGAATAATATAGATTGCATGTTAGTTAAAAACAGTGATGATAATTTTACTGAAACATCTGCAACATATTTAAAATCTTATTACAATGATTTTATAGTATTGATATCAATACAAGTTTAAATAAGTTGATTCAATTGATAGAGTATATTTGATACAGTATCAGTTTAAAAAAATAATAGATATATATAAGAAAATTTGTATTCCAAATATTGAATTCAACTTTTGAGTGTCCCTCATATCTATTCCACTAAGCTATGTTAAAATTCTATGGACTATTAATAATGTAACAACATGATGCCAAGGTTTAGTTCAAATAATCAGCACTTACTATATGTATTGTCAGTTAAATAATCATAATAAAACAAACAGCTTCCACTCCTTGACCATTTCAAATTACCATGTGTCACTATAAATAGCAACTACATCCTAATTATTTCTATTATGACTAGCTGACAGGTACTGATTATGAGTAAAACTTTATCAATAAGGTTTTCTTACATAATTAAATCACCTTAATAAAATGCATTCTAAAAACAATGACAGCAAAATACAAATAGGGGTGGTCATTTAAGGGCTAAGTTATCAAAAAGGCAAAAAAGATTTATAGTTGTTAACATTAATATTAACTAAAATAGCAGCAACACACAAAAAATGTAGCGTGTTGTTTAATTTTTTTAAAAAGTCAGCATAACTTGGATGAAGAGGAGGTTTTAGTATTTTACCTCCTCATAAGTTTCCTCCATATCTTCATATTCAGGCTCTCCATGAGCTGTATTTAAAGACTTACGAGCTGGATTATCTAAAGCAGCTTGTATATCAGAAGGAGCTTCACAATTACCTACATTAAAGCCTTGCTGTCCATGTGCTTGTACAATAGGATTTTGAGCAGGAAGGGTTGCAAAAGTGTTGGTGCAGTTGTTATGTTTGGTTAATTGCTTTCATTCATCTTGAAAGTGTTAAATCGCATGGGTTTCATATGGATATGGAGGAGCCAATGGTTGTGGTGAGTTGAATAAGCAAGGAAAATTGTTCTGTGTAAGAAAACAATTCCACTCTTTGGCTATTTCAATATTCATTATAGTTATTTTTAATAAGAGTAGCTGACAAGTAACTGATCATGAATGAAACATTTATTAATAAGGTTCATTTACTTATATTACTTACAATCACCTTAGTAAAAAAATATTCTAAAAACCTTGATAATTGCAATGACAACAAAAACATTATATAAGTAATCAAAAAAATAGATTTATAGTTATTAACAATATGGACAAAGATAGTAAAAAAACCAAACAATGTAGCATGTTTTTCACTTTTTAAAATGATCAGCTTAACTCGAAGGAGGAGAAATCTTCATTATTTTACCTCATCATAGAGGTCCTCCATATTTTCATAATCAGATTCTTCATGAGCAGCACCTAAAAATCCATAAGCTGGATTATCAACTGTAATTTCTGCATCAGTAGGATTTTCCCAATTTCCTATATTAGAGCTTTGCTGTCTACATGACTGTACAATTGGGTTATGAGCAGAAAAGGTTGCAAAAGAGCTCAGTGCAGCAGATGTGTTAGGTTGTCTGCCTTGATTTGGCTTCTGTGTGTTAACTGCTTGTTGTTGTATTGGATGATGACCTGCTTGATGTTTATAAGGATCCAGTTGTTGCTGTTGAGAAGCAGCCAAGTGTAGATTAGGTACTGCAATTTGTGGTTCATGTGGTCCAACTTTATTACAACTTTCATTGTAGGGTGGCAGAGGTCTACAATTGGTTACTGGGTAATGCTCTGGTTGTGTTACATAAACAGAATTTTGGCTGTGTCTTTGTGGTATACTATTGAAGGTGGCATCTGGACATTTTGGAAGTGGTCTAGATGAACATTTTACAGTCATTTTTTGAGTAGTTTCAAGAGATCCAATTGTCTGTAATTCAAATTGTTGGGTTTTGCAATTGTTTTTTCTGTTGTGTTTTTTTCTAATAGCAACAACAGTTATACAGCAAACAAAAGCCACAATGATTAGTATCAAAATAGAACCGATTATACCACCAGCTAGTCCAGCTATGTTTGATGCTAGAAAACAATAAGTAATCATAATATGATAAAGAGTTATAGCATTGCTATGGTAAAGAATCTAAACAATATATATATATATATATAGCACTTATAGTTTATTCTGTAGCAATGACTTACAGGCAGTAGTAGGAGGAACAGAAGTAAAATTAGAGCAGGTAGTCCTTAATGTTGATACTGATGACAAACTTCTTGGATTACCTACAAACATAATTAGAACATGTAATATATATAGTTATGCCATGTCATCAGGTTGTGTCCTTATCTCATAAAAATATATGCAAATAATACTATTTTAACAAAAAGTTTCTTAGACATCTTCTTTAACTAAATCTTGAACTATTGTAAGATACATTCATAATATTTTTACTTAAAGTAATACCATAAGTTTGATTATTTTTATTGGGAAGAGATGACTAGTTTTAACAACATGTGTATTTACAACTTACTACATTGAATTGTGACATCTTCAGAATGGTTACATCCTTGATAAGAATTAGTAGGACAACTCTGACATGAACCCAAGCAAAATAAACTACTACTACAAGCTAAGTTACTCATCCAAATATGTTGAGATGAACTACCAGACCTATAACAAATATAGTATACTTCCAGTATAGTCTATTATACTAAACATACAAAGGAAGATGATTATAACTTGTATAGTTTGAATATCCCAGTTGTTTACAGATAACTAGTGCATCATTAGAATCAAATCCATCATCGCATATTGTTCCCCACTGTCCATTACAATAGACCTCAACACGTCCTTCATTAGAATAATTTCCTCCCTGAAGACGTATCATACCAGGGAAAGGGTTACTGTTCCAGATCCTTGTAGAATCTAAATCACAATACATGTAGATGTTATACTATAACAATAATATTAAACTCACAGCAGGACACAGTAGCATCATAAGAGTTAGTATTAGTACATCCACTATCAATAATAGTAGAGTAGGAACACTGTAGGATAGTGAGATAGTCGTTGTTAGGACAGTTGACATCATCCAGTACCATTGGGTTGTAGTCATTGCCATAACTGAAATATTACAAATAAATATTACTTTCAAAAAAACAAATTTAAAAAATAACCTCACTAATCCAGCTCTAGAGTAACTTGATGCTCCAGTATATCCCAATTGATAACAGATGACATCAGCTTCATATTGATTGTAGTAGGTATCATGACAGATATTACCCCATTGTCCATTGATATAGATCTGTACTATACCAGAGTAATAACTCGATAAACTATATCCATAACGAAAAAGACGTGTAGTACCAAAACCAATATTGCTAGAAGTAGCTACATAAACATAATAATAAAAAATTATGTTGCTAATCAGCTAACTAAATTGAAAAAGTCAACTACTTGAGATTAGATATTTTAAGATAAATTTCTTAACCACCCAACATAATAATAATTATATAACTTACCAATTAATCCAGAACAAGTAGTTTTTGAATTAGAAGGCTTTGAATATAAATTGTTGTAAACTAAAGAATATAATAATGATAAAGTGTAAACCTAAGTAATTAGTTCAATTAAGAAATTAATATAACAACTTACTACATGTGACAGTAACATCTTCAGAGTGGTTACAACTAGTTAATGAAATTGATGGACAGGAATTTCTAGTACTATAACATGTGTCAGAGGAAGAACTTGACATGTTTGTATGCCAAATTGGTTGATTGGAATTACCAGACCTAAACAATAGCCTAATAAATTTGATTGTTGTGTACAACAATAGAATATAATGATATAAGTGGAGATATAAACATGATAATAAACAATTATAAGACCGACTGGAAAACAAAAAAAATAATTTAATTCAAACAAATAAACAATTTTATACTTAAGCAATTACTCTAGATAATTACATTGATTTATATTACTTACAGACTTAAGTGATTATATCTGTGGTAATAATTATATCCCAGTTGTTTACAGATAGTTTGAGCATCAATAGAACTAAATCCATCATCACATATTGTTCCCCATTGTCCATTACAATAGACCTCAACACGTCCTTCATTAGAATAATTTCCTCCTTCAAGACGTATCATACCAGAGAAAGGATTACTGTTCCAGTTTCTAGTAGTATCTGCAAAAAATGTAACGAGTGCTTAGGAAATATTTATACACTTACAGCAGTACACTGTAGCATCATAAGCATTAGTATTAGTACATCCACTATCAATGTATGTAGAGAATGAACACTGAAATATAGTAAGGTAATTGCTACTAGCACAGTTGAGGTCATCCATTGTCATAAACAGACTATCAGTGCCATAACTACTTAGAGATATTAAAAAATTCACTTATGAGTGTGATTACAAGTTCTAACTTCACTAATCCAGCTCTAGAGTAACTTGATGCTCCAGTATATCCCAATTGATGACAGATGACATTAGCTTCATTAAAATTGTAGTAGTAATCATCACAGATATTACCCCAACCATTATTGTAATAGACCCTCACAATACCATAGTAATAGGATGATGAGGTATACCCATTACGAGATAAAATCATAGCACCATGTTGAGCACCATAAGCTAAATCATAAAAGATTATCATATTCTAATTGCTAATTGAAAGGACAATCATATATAGTCAATACACATGTATAACAATCTTATAACATTGACCTAATACAATAATATAATTACTTACAAATTAATCCAGAACAAGTAGTCTTTGAATTAGAAGGCTTTGAATATAAATTGTTGTACACTATAGAATACAATAATTTTAATCAGTAAACCTAAGTAGTTAGATCATTTAAGAAATTAATATAACAACTTACTACATGTGACAGTAATATCCTCAGAGTGATTACAACTAGTTATTGAAGTTGATTGACAGGAATTTCTAGTAAGAAAACATGTGTCAGAGGAAGAACTTGACATGTTTGAGTGCCAAATTGGTTGATTGGAATTACCAGACCTAAACAATAGTCAAATAATTTTGATTGTTGTGTACAACAATAGAATATAATGATATAAGTGGAGATATAAACATGATAATAAACAATTATAGGACTAACTGGAAAACAAAAAAAAATTTCATTCAAACAAATAAACAGTTTCATACTTAAACAATTACTCTAGATAGTTACTTTGATTTATAGTACTTACAGACTTAAGTGATTATATCTGTGGTAATAATTATATCCCAGTTGTTTACAGATAGTTTGAGCATCAGTAGAACTAAACCCATCATCACATATTGTTCCCCACTGTCCATTACAATAGACCTCAACACGTCCTTCATTAGAATAATTTCCTCCTTGAAGACGTATCATACCAAAGTAAGGATTACTGTTCCAGATCCTAGTCGCATCTATGAACAATGTAACAAGTGCTAAGGAAATGTTTATACACTTACAGCAATACACAGTAGCATCATAAGAGTTAGTATTAGTACATCCACTATCAATGTCTGTAGAGAATGAACACTGAAATATAGTAAGGTAGTTGCTACTAGCACAGTTGAGGTCATCCATCGTCATGAAGAGACTATCAGTGCCATAACTACATGGAGATATTTAAAACTTCACTTATGAGTGTGATTACAAGTTCTAACTTCACTAATCCAGCTCTAGAGTATCTTGATGCTCCAGTGTATCCCAATTGATGACAGATGACATTAGCTTCATTATAATTGTAGTAGTAATCATCACATATATTACCCCATCCATTATTGTAATAAACTCTCACAATACCATAGTAATAGGATGATGAGGTATACCCATTACGAGATAAAATTATAGCACTATTTTGAGCACCATAAGCTAAATCATGAAAGATTATCATACTGTTATTCTTGATTGAATGGACTATCATATATAGTCAATACACATGTTTAACAATCTTATAACATTGACCTAATACAATAATATAATTACTTACAAATTAATTTAGAACAAGTAGTTTTTGAATTGGAAGACTTTGAATATGAACTGTTGTAGACTAAAAAATATAATAATGATAATGTGTAAACCTAAGTAATTAGTTCCATTAAGAAATTAATATAACAACTTACTACATGTGACAGTAACATCCTCAGAGTGGTTACAACTAGTTATTGAAGTTGATGGACAGGAATTTCTAGTAAGAAAACATGTGTCAGAGGAAGAACTTGACATGTATGTATGCCAAATTGGTTGACTAGAATTACCAGACCTATAAAAAAGTCACATAAATTTGTTTGTTGTGTACAACAATAGAATAAAATGATGTAAGTGAACATATAAACATGATCCAAAATGATCATAGGACTGACTGGAAAACAAAGAAAAAAATTAATTCAAGCAAATACACAGTTTTATAGTAAAAAATAATTACTCAAAATAATAATTAGCTTGATCTATAGTACTCACAGACTTAAGTGATTATATCTGTGGTAATAATTATATCCCAGTTGTTTACAGATAGTTTGAGCATCAGTTGAACTAAATCCATTATCACATATTGTTCCCCATTGTCCATTACAATAGACTTCAACACGTCCTTCATTAGAATAATTTCCTTCTTCAAGACGTATCATACCAGAGAAAGGATTACTGTTCCAGATCCTAGAGTTATCTTTGAAAGATGTAACAATTGCTAAGGAAATTTTTATACACTTACAGCAGTAGACAGTAGCATCATAAGAGTTAGTATTAGTACATCCACTATCAATGTCTGTAGAAAATGAACACTGAAATATAGTAAGGTAGTTGCTACTAGCACAGTTGAGGTCATCTACTTTCATAGAAAGAGTGTCAGTGCCATAACTAAAACAGAGATATTTAAAACTTCACTTATGAGTATGATTACAAGTTCTAACTTCACTAATCCAGCTCTAGAGTAACTAGAGGCTCCAATATATCCCAATTGATGACAGATGACATTAGCTTCATTAAAATTGTAGTAGTGATCATCACAGATATTACCCCATCCATTATTATAATAGACCCTCACAATACCATAGTAATAGGATGATGAGATATACCCATTTTGAAACAAACCTATTGCTCCATTTGTTAAAGCTATAGTATAATAAAATATTAAATTTGTCCTTCCGCTGTAATTTTTAATAATTTACTTTACCCTAACTACATTGTATAACTGGAATAACACTAAAAGTACAGACATGAGTGTGTTTATGCTCTTAGTCCTGAAGAGAAACAAGAGCTATACCTTTTTAACATAGCATATATATTCTTTGAACTCTGTGCATTTCCTAGTTTCATTAACCAGTATTCTCACATAAACATTGTTACTATTGATATATATAGACATGTAATTCTATTTTATATATATGTATAATAATTATATATAAATATGCTAAAATCTCAATTCATATATAAACCAGATAAAAGCATATAGCTTTGTTACAATAGTGATAGTTTATGATAAATGATGTGGTTAATGTAATTATGAATGTGAATATCATGAGTAGAGAATGATATGGCTTAAAATAACAACAATATAATTATGATTTCATTTTGCTATTAATAGTATGTATAAACTCACTTATTTTTTGATCAAAAAATATCTCTTTTTATTACATTGTTAATAATAAAGTCTTTTATATCAGTTAATGTACAACTGGTTATTAAACTGATTTATTATAATAATATGATTAAGATCACAAAGATAAAAATCGTACTATAGAAAGTGTTATATAGTATTTATATAAACAAACAGATGGAAATGTTTTAACAGCTTTGTAATCTCACTCAATGCAGCTGTGTGATTAGATAACAATGCATTAACAAAACAATACTATATCTTACTACAAATCAATCTGAATTAAAAGAATAACATGATGGTAGCATGATCCTAATACCATAGGGGGAGCCATATCTACAATTTTAATATACAATATGTACAATAGTAATAGTTTATGGTAAAAGATGTGGTTAATGTAACTATAGAAATGAATATTATGAGTAGAAAATGATATGACTTAAAACCACAAGTATACTTAGATATCTACAAACAAGTTGAATTAATATTTAAAGTAAATATATAATTGGCTGTCAGTATTATAAGACAGCAATAAGTTTATTTCTACTGTCTTAATTCAAATTAGTAGAGATGCTACTATTCAGATTGAATATGCAATAACAGCTGAAAACAAAGGATATATAAACATATTACATTGTCTACATCATCTGGCCTCAAAAGGTATATAGTCTAATATGTGACAATGATTATTTACTAACTTATCACTAAACTAAAAGTATTTATGCTGTCACTACTAAGACAGTAAGCTGAAAGATTTGTACACTTACCACATGTAGAGTAAACAGAATAACTCAATAGAATTGCAACAAGGAAGAAAACAGAGAGCTGCTTCTCTTCAGGCATCACTGCTACTATATAAGAGACTATGCTGTAGTATGACGTCACATAGGAGGGAGTCTTAACATTTACTAATAAATATTTATCAAGTGTAATCGATAAGACATTTTTCGTGTCAGTGCCAGGCGCTCTTGCATGATAATTCTGTAATTGTTGAGCAAGAAGTCAAGATATTTTTAAAGACTGTTGCAGTTACGGATATATTTGTGATACACACATTGTGATGCTTTCAAATAACAGATTAAATTGACTAATAAATCTATATAAGTGCCTACTTGCCATCATCGAGTTATTCGGAGCTAGTAAGATTTGCCATAACGTTAGTAAGAGATGGCAAAGTGGAGAGTCCAAATTGTTGTTTCTAATTCTTTTTTTCTTGTCATTTTATCTCATGCAATACATAAATACTTTTATTACTTATTAATTATTCATTAACTAATACAAATTTTAAAATGGTGGTAAGTAGTACGTCACAAAAATAGAGAAATGGTAAGTAATGGTTAAATATATTATGATAGTAAGATTTTAGTTAATGCATGAAAACGTTAAGTTTCTGAATTACCTATATGTTAGTGTGTAGTATTCAGACAGTTATTTCCAAATCTATTTTAAGTTCTTTATTCTGTCTTTTTTATTGATCTTAAGGCCCTTCTGCATACTGGGTGGCTTTGCTCCTGTAGATAATACTTTTAATCTGTTATTATGCCACACCTCAAAATAATTGTTAGTCTATGGCTGATCAGTGTTATAGTTATAAACATTCCACTCAAACTTAGCAAGTTAATAGTCTATACTTACTGCCTATGCTGGCAGTAAGTATAGACTATTATTTTAGGGATATTCACCAACTATCTAATCACTTAAATATCAATGATATAGTGTTCTTATGTGTGCCTGTGCTATTATGTAGGGATGATCCAATTACCATTCCTAAGACTTTCTTTATTGCTTTGTATCAAAAAAGTCTGTAAATTCACTAGTCACTTCGATTCTAGTTTATTTCACATGTTTATAGTATATCCATGTTTTTATAACTATATTCCAAATATGCTGAAAAGAATTATTCTAAGACTAACATTTTCTTCATTCAATAGTTTTATTATTATATTTGCCTGCAATAACTATCTCAACACAAGATCTTACAAATTTATTATAATACCACAAGTTATCTTTGGAATTTCTTATGTTTTGATTGTTCCAATATTTTGGAGTTCACAATAACTCAGTCACCACATGAAATGAGAGGGTTTATGATTGGACTGTGGTATGCATCATTTGGGCTAGGTGATATTATCATCATCAATGGAAAGTATCCATTTAACTGTGAAGGTGACAATACTTGTCAGAATATTTACCAAGTCTGTAACTGTTCTTATCATACCCATAGTACTGGTATATCCGATACTAGCTAAACATTACAGGTTTCAAGTAAGAGAGAATGAAGTCATATAATAATTGATACAGTATTGATGTCAATACAAGTTAAAAATTAGTTGATTCAGTTGACATGTTATTTGATACAGTAACAATTAAAAATAGCATAATAGATATAAGAAAAATTACAATTGCAAATATTGAAGTCAATTTTTGAGTGTCCCTCATATCTATTCCACTAAGCTATGTTATAACTCTATGGACTGTTAATAATGTAACAACATGGTCTCTAAGATTTAAAGTTGAAATAATCAACACTCACCATATCTATGATTAGTTGAATAAGTATGTAAAATTGCTAAGAGAAAGAAAATAGACAGCTTCCACTCTTCAACCATTTCAAATTACTACATTGTTACTATAAATAGCAAAGCATCATAATTATTTTTAATATTGAGTAGCTGACTGGGTAACTGATCAAGAGTAAAACCTTTAAAATGAAGTTAACTTACATAACTTAAATCACCTTAATAAAATGGGTTCTAAAAACTGACAGCAAACACAAAATAAGCGTATCAAAGGATATAATAATCAAAAAACAAAGAAGGATATATGTTGTTAACATTAATATAAACTAAAATAGCAGCAATGATCAAATAATGTAGCATTTTTTCACTTATTAAAAAGACAGCGTAAATTGAAGGATCAGAAGTCTTCAGTATTTTATCTCCTCATAGTGTTCTTCCATATCTTCATAATCAGGCTCTCCATGAGCAGCATCTAAACATTCACAAGCTGGATTATCTAAAGTAGCTTGTACATCAGAAGGAGCTTCCCAAATGCCTTCATTAGAACCTTGTTGTCTAGATGCCTGTACAATAGGATTTTGAGTGCAAAGAGTTGCAAAAGAGGTCAGTGTAGCAGATGTGTTTGGTTGTCTGTCTTGATTTGTCTCAAAAGTGTTAAATGCTTGAGTTTGATATGGATATGGTGGAACTGATGGTTGTGATGAGTTCAAAGATGGTGGTTGCTGTACCAGATGATGACCTGCTTGCTGTTGATAAGGAACTGGTGGTTGCTGTGGATAAGGAGCCAAGTATGGACAAGGTACAACAGCTGGTGCTTCGTGTGGTCCAGTTGTATTACTATTCTCATTGTAGGGTAATGGAGGTTGATCAATGTCTATGGTGTTATTAGGAGGTTGTCTAGGTGGATCTGCTTGATTTGTTCTTTGAGTCATTTCAGGAGATCTAATTGTCTGTAACTCAACTTGTTGGGTGTTGCAACTTCTAACATTTTGTAATTTGCCTTTTTTTCCAAGAGCAACAACAGTTATACAGCAAACAAAAGCCACAATAATTAGTACCAAAACAGAACTAATTGTACCACCAACTGGTCCAGCTATGTTTGATGCTAGAAAAAAAGTAATCATATAGGATTGATCTGTTAAAGAATCTAATCAATTATTTATTATTATTATTTACTAATGTCATATATCATAGTTAGCATTAACTTACAGGCAGTCATAGGAAGAGCTGAAGTAACATTAGAACACGTAGTCGTTAATGTTGTTACTGATGACAAACTACTTGGATTACCTACAAATTTAATGTGATCTCATTAGAACATGAAATATGTACAGCTATGATATGTTATCAGGGTGAGTCGTTATTCCATAACAATACATGTGGATACTATTTTAACTAAAAAGTTCCTAGACATATTCTTTAGCTAAACCATGAATTAATGTAAGAGGCATTCATAATATCTTTACTTAAATTAATATTATAATTTAAGTTACTTTTATTGGGAAGATTTGAGTAGTTTTAAGAACATTGTTACCAACTTACTACATTGAATTGTGACATCTTCAGAATGACTACATCCTTGATAAGAATTAGTAGGACAATTCTGACATGAACCCAAACAGGAAAAACTACTACTACAAGTTAAGTTACTCATCCAAATATGTTGAGATGAACTACCAGACCTATAACAAATATAGTATACATCCAGTATAGTCTATTGTACTAAACATACAAAGGAAGATGATTATAACTTGTATAACTAGAATATCCCAGTTGTTTACAGAGAACAAGTGCATCATTAGAATAAAATCCATCATCACATATTGTTCCCCATAATCCATTACAATAGACCTCCACACGTCCTTCATTAGAATAATTTCCTCCCTGAAGACGTATCATACCAGGGAAAGGATTACGGTTCCAGATCCTTGTAGAATCTAAATTGCAATAAATGTAGATAATAATAATGATATTAAAACTTACAGCAGGACACAGTAGCATCATAAGAGTTAGTGTTAATACATCCACTATCAATGATAGTAGAATAGGAACACTGTAGGATAGTGAGGTAGTCATTGTTAGGACAGTTGACATCATCCAGTAACATTGGGCTGTAGTCAGTGCCATAACTGATATAGTAACAAATACTTATATCTTAAAGAGAATTTTCAACAAACTAACCTCGCTAATCCAGCTCTAGAGTAACTTGATGCTCCAGTATATCCCAACTGATGACAAATAACATCAGCTTCATATTGATTGTAGTAGGTATCATCACAGATATTACCCCATTGTCCATTGATATAGATCTGTACTATACCACCATAATAAGAGGATAAGGTGTATCCATTACGATAAAGACGTATAGTACCAGAACCAATATTGGTAGCAAAAGCTACATAAACACAATATTAAAACAATGATATTGCTTATGAGTTAACTAAATCTAAAGACAATTACTTGAGATTTAAGATTATAAGACAAATTTTGATGTAATAATATATTACTTACAAATTAATCCAGAACAAGTAGTCTTTGAATTGTTAGGGTTTAAATATGCACTGTTGTAAACTAAAGAATATAATAATGATAATGAGTAAACCTAAGTAATTAGATCACTTATCAAATTAATAAAACAACTTACTACATGTAACAGTAATATCTTCATAGTGGTTACAACTAGTTATTGAAGTTGATGGACAGGAATTTCTAGTACCATAACATGTATCAGAGAAAGAACTAGACATGTATGTACTCCAAATTGGTTGACTGGAATTACCAGACCTAAATAATAGTCAAATAACTTTGGTTGTTGTATACAAGAATAGACTAAAACGATAAATTTAAATATTACTTTTTAAAATAGCAAAAATGGAAAAGTATGGAATTGACAAAAGGCAATCCATATATGTGTTATATATGTTGGAAATGTAGTATGTTGTTTGTTGTTGTATACAACAATACGAATATAATGATTCAAGTGGACAAGCAAAAATAACACATGGTCTACAGCAATTATAGGACTGACTAGCAAAAAAACAATTTAATTGAAGCAAATAAACAGTTTTATGCTTAAAAACTACTGTAGATATATACTTTAAGTTATAGTACTTACAGACGTAAGTGATCATATCTATGATAATAATTATATCCCAGTTGTTTACAGATAGTTTGAGCATCAGTAGAACTAAATCCGTTATTACATATTCTTCCCCACTGTCCATTACAATAGACCTCAACACGTCCTTCATTGGTATAATTTCCTCCCTGAAGACGTATCATACCAGAGAAAGGATTGCTGTTCCAGATCCTAGTTACATCTATAACAAATGTAACAAGTGCTTAGGAAGTATTTACACACTCACAGCAGTAGACAGTAGCATCGTAAGAGTTAGTATTAGTACATCCACTATCAATGTATGTATCAAAAGAACACTGAAAAATAGTGAGATAGTTGCTACTATCACAGTTGAGGTCATCCATCTTCATAGATAGATAATCAGTGCCATAACTAGACAGAGATAATGTAGAAAATGATTATTATATAATTCTAACCTCACTAATCCGGCTCTATTGTAACTAGAGGGACCAGTATATCCCAATTGATGACAGATCACATTAGATTCAGTAGAACTGTGGTAGGAATCATAACAGATATTACCCCATCCATTATTGTAATAGACCCTCACAATACCAAAGTTATAGGATGTTGAGGTATACCCATTACGAAATAAAATAATAGCACCATTTTGAGCAACATTAGCTAAATGACAAAAGATTATCATACACTAATTGCTAACATAATGAATTATCACTATATATAGTCAATACACATGTTTAACAAGCTTAAAACATTGACCTAACACAATAATATAGTTATTTACAAATTAATCCAGAACAAGTAGTCTTTGAATTAGTAGACTTTGAATATGAACCACTATAAACTAAAGAAGAGAGTAAAGATCATCAGTAAACCTTAGTAAAAAAATTAAATAACAAAATAACAACAACTTACTACAAGTGATAGTAATATCTTCATAGTGGTTACAACTAGTTATTGAAGTTGATGGACAGGAATTTCTAGTACCATAACATATGTCAGAAGAATTACTTGATATATTTGCACTCCAAATTGGTTGATTGGAAGAACCTGGCCTGTGTTAATTATAAATAACGATACATATTCTTAATACATGCATACAAGTTTTATGTTTTAAAATCATTACAACAAAAATTAAGCATATGTGTAATTGGTTTCTTACAGGCTGAGGTGACTGTAATTATAGTAATAATTATATCCCAGTTGTTGACAAATTGTTTGAGCATCAATAGAACTAAATCCATTATCACATATTGTTCCCCACTGTCCATTACAATAGACTTCCACACGTCCTTCATTAGAATAATTTCCTCCCTGAAGACGTATCATACCAGAGAAAGGATTACTGTTCCAGATCCTAGTCCTATCTATAACAAGTGTTACAATTGAAAGGAAATATTTATACACTCACAACAGTAGACAGTAGCATCATAAGAATCAGTATAAGTACATTTTTCATTTCTGTATGTAGAGAATGTACACTGAAATATAGTAAGGTAATTGATACTATCACAGTGGAGGTAACGCAACTTCATATACAGAATGTCAGTGCCATAACTAAACAGAGATATTTTAAAACCTGACTACATTAATAATTTAAAAAATAACCTCACTAATCCAGCTCTAGAGTAACTTGACGCTCCAGTATATCCCAATTGATGACAGATAACATTAGCTTCAGTAGTACTGTAGTGGGAACCATAACAGATATTACCCCATTCATTATTGTAATAGACCCTCACAATACCATAGTAATAGGATGATGATGCATTCCCATTACGAGATAGAATAATAGCACCATTTTGTGCAAAATCATCTAAATGGTAAAAGATTATCATACTCTAATTGCTAACTGAAAGAAATAACACATATAGTCAATGCATATGTTAAACAATATTATAACATTGACACAATAATAATAACTTACAAATTAATCCAGAACAAGTAGTCTTTGAATTAGAAGACTTTGAATATGAACTATTGTAGACTACATAATAATAATAAGCTTAAGTGATTACATTATTTAATAAAATAATACAAAAACCTACTACATGTCACAGTAACATCTTTATAGCGACTCCACCTTGTTATTGAAGTTGATGGGCAAGAATTTCTAGTACCATAACATGTGTCAGAGGAAGTACTATATATAGTTTGTCTCCAAATTGGTTGATTGTAAGAACTTGGCCTGTATTAATTATGAATAATGTAGCATATTCTTAATGCTTGGAAACCAAATTAAACAAAAACATGCAAGATTTATATTTTTAAATGACTACAAACATTTAGTATATATATAATTTGTTTCTTACAGGCTGAGGTGATTGATTTTATAGTAATTGTTATATCCCAGTTGTTTACAAATAGTTTGAACAACAGTAGAACTAAATCCATTATCATATATTGTTCCCCACTGTCCATTACAATAGACTTCAACACGTCCTTCATTAGAATAATTTCCTCCCTGAAGACGTATCATACCAGGGAAAGGATTATTATTCCAGATCCTAGTAGTATCTATAACAAATGTAAAAATGCTAAAGAAATATTAATACACTTACAGCAGTACACAGTAGCATCATAAGAGTTGGTATATCCACATCCACTAGCAGTAGTAAATGAACACTGAAATATAGTAAGATAATTGCTACTAACACAGTTAAGGTCACTCATTTTCGTAGGCAGATTATCAATACCATAACTAAACAGAGGTATTTAGAACCTGATTGAATATATAATTAGAAATTCTAACCTCACTGATTTAGCTCTGGAGTAACTAGATGCTCCAGTATATCCCAATTGATGACATATAACATTAGCTTCAGTAGAACTGTAATAGGTATTGTCACAAATATTACCCCATCCATTATTGTAATAGACCCTCACAATACCATAGTAATAGGATAATGAGGTATACCCATTCCGATATAATATTATAGCACCATTTTGAGCAAAATCAGCTAAATAATAAAAAGAATATTATACTATATTTTATATAGTGAATATATAAAAATAGTAGCATCATTTTTAGCATTAACATACTCTAAATGCTAACTGAAAGGTTGCAATATAGAGACAATACTTATGTTTAACTAGCTTATAACATTGATTTAAAAATATGTTACTTACAAATTACTCCAGAACAAGTAGTCTTTGAATTAGAAAGCTTTGAACGTGAACCGCTTTGAACTAAAGAAAACAATAATGATAATGAATAACCCTAAGCAATAACATTATTTAACAAATTAATATAAAAACTTACTACATGTGACAGTAATATCTTCAGAGTGATTGCAGCTTGTTAATGAAGTTGTTGGACAGGAATTACTAGATCCATAACATGTGTCAGAGTCAGAACTAGACAAAAAAGCATTCCAAATTGGTTGACTGGAAGTACCAGATCTGAAATGATGCAAATAATAAAACATCTATTCGGTCATTAATAATATTACTCACAAATAATTGAGGCGACCATAATAATAGTAACTGTCATATCCCAGTTGTTTACAAATAGAGTGAATATTGTAATAATAAAGTCTATTATAACATATTGTCCCCCACTGTCCATTACAGTAGACTTCAACACGTCCTTGATTAGGATAACTACTTCCCTGAAGACGTATCATACCAGGGAATGGATTACTATTCCAGATCCTAGTCATATCTAATACAAAACAATAAGTATCAAGTAAATGTCTATAAACTCACAGCAGTACACAGTAGCATCATAATAGTTAGTATTATTACATCCACTATCAATGTATGTAGAGAAAGAACACTGAAATATAGTCAAATAGCTATTATTGCCACAATCAAGGTCATTCATTGTTGTAGCTAAACTATCAGTGCCATAGCTAGATAGAAAAATGAAATTATTGTTAAAACTAGTTAGATCTAACCTCACTAATCCAGCTCTTGAGTAACTTGATGCTCCAGTATATCTCAATTGATGACAAATGACATCAGCTTCATGTTGATTGTAGTACATATCATCACAGATATTACCCCATTCATTATTGTAATAGACCCTCACAATACCATAGTAATAAGATGATGAAGTATACCCATTACGATATAGAATAATAGCACCATTTCTAGCAATATCATCTAGATGAAAACAGATCAACATTCTCTTACCGCAAATAAAGGATCTAGTTACAATGTATTAGTCAATATAATATATTACTATTGTCTATGCACTTGTCAATAAATTATTAGCTCAAACAATTTCATAATTTCAAGAAATCTATTATGATTTAAAAAAGTTGCAATGAAGAAAATTGTAGTTTGTTATATAATTGATGTCATATATAATATAGTCATAACTATGTCATGATAACTTACAAATTAATCCTAAACAAGTAGTCTTTGTGTTAGAAGATTTGGAGTTTGAAGTGCTGTAAGCTAAAGGAAATATTTTAGGTAATAATTACATATTTATTGAGTTTATGTTTTTTTAAAAAAAAATTATAGTACAAGTACTGACCTTAAAAGAACTCAAAAACAATAAGTCAAAATTATACAGGCCTCCAAATTATTTATAAAAGTTATTATATTAATTTTATTGTAAAGAAGTAATAACACATTATAATAATACAAATTAGTAGTCAGTTGATACTAGAACTTACTACATTCTATAGTAACATCTTCAGAGTGAGAACAGCTAGTCACTGGATTCAATGGACAGGAATTACTATTACCATAACATTTGTCAGATAAAAAACTAGACATCTCTGTACTCCAAATTAATTGACTAGAATTTCTAGATCTGAAATGAAACAAAAACTTAAATATTTACCTGGCCATTGATAATAACACTCACAAATAATTGAGGTGATTATAATTATAGTAACTGTTATATCCCAGTTGTTTACAAATAGTTCGAGCATCAATAGAACTAAATCCATTGTTACATATTGTTCCCCACTGTTCATTACAATAGACTTCAACTCGTCCTTCATTTGGATAACTACCACCTTGAAGACGTATCATACCAGGGAAAGGGTTACTATTCCAGATCCTAGTGGCATCTATCACAAAAATCATTAGTATTAAGAAGATATTTGTACTCACAGCAGTACACAGTAGCATCATAAGAGTTAGTATTGTTACATCCACTATCAATGACAGTAGAAAAAAAACACTGAAAGATAGTCAGGTAGCTACTATTGCCACAGTTGAGGTCATTTATTGTCATAGAGAGACTGTCATTGCCATAACTAGAAAGAAACTTTTAACTGACTATCGTTAAACTTAGCTATATTTAACCTCACTAATCCAGCTCTAGAGTAACTAGAGGCTCCAGTATATCCCAATTGATGACAGATGACATTAGCTTCAGTAGAACTGTAGTAGTAATCATCACAGATATTACCCCATTCATTATTGTAATAAACCCTCACAATACCATAGTAATAGGATGATGAGGTATACCCATTACGAGATAAAATAATAGCACCATTTTGAGCAATGTCATCTAGATGAAAATAGATCAACAATTTCTAACTACAAGCTAAAGTAACTAATTACAATATTTTAGTCAATATACATATTACTATTGTTTGTAAAACTACGCTTCTGATATAATTGATGTCATATATAATATAGTCATAATTATGTCATGATAACTTACAAATTAATCCCAAACAAGTAGACTGTGTATTAGAAGGCTTGTAGATAGAAGTGCTGTAAGCTAAAGGAAATATTATGCATGTATTGACATATTTATTGAAATTCGTCATGTTAAAACATAAGCAATAATTATACTAGTCAGTCTAAGAATATATTAAGGAAACAAACACTAAGATGAGTCTACAATTGATAATAGTATATGTTAAAATTGAATGCATGTTATAAATGGATCTAGTGATTGTATAGGTCTTCATGATATATGAGCAAACAATAGTATCAAGATTATAGAACCTCCAAATTTATTTATAACAATTATATTAATTTTATTTTAAAGAGGCAAAACACTTCTTTTCATCTTTACATTCTTATAATACAAATTAAGAGTTAGTTCATAAAATCACTTACTACATTCTATAGTAACATCTTTAGAATGAGAACAGTTGGTCACTGAAGTCAGTGGACAGGAATTTCTAGTACCATAACATGAATCAAAGGATGTACTATACATGTTTGTCCTCCAAATAGGTTGACTCGAACTACCAGATCTATTATAGTGATATGATAACTTGTAATTATTATAATCATACTTAATATTATTATACATTGATGTCTGAATAGTTATTACTTCTTTACACTTACAGGCTAAGGTGGTTGTAATTATAATAATTGTTATATCCCAGTTGTTTACAGATAGTTTGAGCATCAGCAGAACTAAATCCATTATTACATATTGTTCCCCACTGTCCATTACAATAGACCTCAACACGTCCTTCATTTGGAAAACTACCTCCCTGAAGACGTATCATACCGGGGAAAGGATTACTGTTCCAGATCCTAGTGGTATCTGTGACAGACATTATAACTGTATGTTAAACATTAAACTCACAGCAATACACAATAGCATCATAATTGTTAGTATTAGTACATCCACTATCAATGATAGTAGAGAATGAACACTGAAATATAGTGAGGTAGCTACTACTATCACAGTCGAGGTCATTCATTTTCATAGACAGGGTGTCAGTGCCATATCTAAACAGATAAACAAAGATATTTAAAGCCTGACTACATGTATAATTATAAGATCTAACCGCACAAATTGGCCTCTAGAGTAACTAGAGGCTCCAGTATATCCCAATTGATGACAGATGACATTAGCTTCTGTAGAACTGTAGTAGAAATCATCACAGATATTACCCCATCCATTGTAATAGACCCTCACAATACCATAGTAATAAGATGATGTGGCAATTCCATTACGAAATAGAGTAATAGCACCATTTCTTGGAGTAGCTAGATAGAAGTAGATCAATATATTCAAACTACATACTAATAGAAGTAAATACAAAGTCATTATTGTTATACATATTATCAGTACAAACTAAGTGAATGAATGTTATTTAAACAAAGAAAAATATTTACACCATCTTAGCCTTCAATATACATATTGAACAAAATTTTGTAGCTTGTAAAATTTTAACTAAAATTTCATTTAATTAAGAAATTAGTAAAGCAAAATAAAGGGCATAAAAATTAGATTGAAAAGGTATGGTTCTCAACAAATTGATGAAGCCAAGCTGAACATTATAATATTTCAAGAGATAATTAATGTAAGGATTGCAATCTTGTTAGTGAGGTAGAGTCACTATTGATAACAAATAATTTAGTAATATGTTTGAAGTCATAAATATAAGTATAATTAGATAGGACTTACGAATTAGTCCAGAACAGGTAGTCTTTGTATTAGATGATTTGGAATAAGAGGTGCTGTAAGCTAAAGGAAATGAGATCCTTTTTATTAATACATTGTAAACATCATCATAAGAATATTTTAAAGAAAGCAGCAAATGCTGTGATGTGGCTGAAATTTATTACATGATGGTACATATGTATATATTACGAAAGTGGTACCTAACGCGCAAACAAATCATGAATGAATGCTTGCATGTGAAGCTTTGCTACGTCGCCATATTGAACAGGAAGTTATTAAAATTCAATACTTGACATGCTTAATACCCTTCATCTTTACCAAATTACATGGACTTCCTTTTCAAGATAGATATGTAGCAACCATTTATACACAAGCGTTGGTTCAAAATTAGTTTACGCATTAAGTACCATTAGGAGTTAGTTGATACTATAACTTACTACATTCCACAGTAGCAACTGTAGACCTGTAACAATAACTGACTGAACTTGTTGAACAGAAATTACTAGTTCCATAACATTTGTCAGAGTCAGAACTATACATGTATCTTCTCCAAATTAGCAGACTGGAAGTACTAGATCTGCTATAGTGATACAATAACCTCTTTAATACTGATATATCATTTACAAACCACAACTGTTTAATGCATTAATTAATATCTTTATAATTCATGGTTTTTACACTTACAGTCTGGAGGAATCATTATAATAATTATATCCCAGTTGTTTACAAATTGTTTGAGCATTAGTAGAATCAAATCCATTATCACATATTGTTCCCCACTGTCCATTACAGTAGACCTCCACACGTCCTTCATTCGGATACTTACCTTCCTGAAGACGTATCATACCAGAGAAAGGATTAATGTTCCAGATCCTAGTGGTATCTATAAAAATGTAATAAGTGCTAAGAGATATTTATTCACTCACAGCAGTAGACAGTAGCATCATAAGAGTTAGTATTAATACATCCACTATCAATGTATGTATCAAAAGAACATTGAAATATAGTAAGGTAGTTGCTACTATCGCAGTTGAGATCATCCATCTTCATAGACAGAGTGTCAGTGCCATAACTAAACAGCGATATTTAAATCTGAATTGTGAGTATGATTATAAACTCTAACCTCACTAATCCAGCTCTAGAGTAACTTGATGCTCCAGTATATCCCAATTGATGACAAATGACATTAGCTTCAGTAGAATTGTAGTAGTAATCATCACAAATATTACCCCATCCATTGTAATAGATCCTCACAATACCATAGTAATAGGATGATGTTGAAAACCCGTAGCGAGACAGCCTTACTGCACCATTTGTCAAAGCTGCAACATAATAAAATCATTAAATTTATCTTCCATTAGATTCTTATAGTTCACTTAATCTCAACTTTAACTATATTGTTTACTTAGTGAATAACTACAATAGTGCTTAGAGAGAGGTAAATATGAGTATATTTGTGCTATTAGTGTGGAAAGACAAAGATAACTCTACTAGTCTTTTTAACATTGTGCAGCAGTCATTGAATACTGTCTGTGCATTTTAACTTTATTGACCAGTGTTTGTATATAAGCATTTTTTTCTATTACATAAAGTAATTATATATTTTGTTTAATGAAGCAGTTTAAAGTATTTACTTTGTTACAATAGTAATAGTTTGTAGTAAAAGGTGCGAGTAATTTAATTATGGATAAGAATATTATGAATACAACATAGCATGATTTAAAAGCACAACAATATTCATTTTGCTAGTATTAATTATAAGCTAAAAATCAATTAATTTTTGATCCATAAACATCTTCTATCATGCATATAAAATTTACAAATTGATCATTAATAAACAAAGCTCTTTATATTATTGTTCAACTGTTCGTTATACTTATTTATTATAATAATATGACTAAACATCATAAAGATTGATGGGGTACTATAGAAAATGATATATAGTAATTGAGTAAACCAACAAATGGAAAGGTTTTGTATAACTTGTATTATCATAGGATTGTGCAGCAATATAATGTAACCCAATTTCTTAAATTTTATAATTATGTAATTGTGTCGTTACCAACATAAATCCTAGACAGCATAATTCATTAGCTGTTATTGGTTTTAAGTGGTAATGGTTTTAAAAATGATAGATATCTTTGACTATCCATAATCTCTATACATATATTATAAAAACTGATTGGTTGATTTAACCAGTTACCATTATATATTTATATTTATCACAATTATTTTTGATGCTAATAAGTAAACATAATATCGTTTTGTTTCCATGTGATTGACTGTATATATAGTTAATGGTTAAAATTAATAATAATTTGCTTATCATCTTAGAAAAATTAGATTCTTGACTGTGCAAAGCTGTTACTTATGAGTTCATATATATATATATATATATATATATATATATATATACATATATATATACACACTTCAATGTATTTTGTAGAAATATTTGAAATATTTAATCAAACATTTTTATTTTTAAAAGTAAAATAATCTGAAGTGCCTTCATATTAACTTTGAAATAAATTTGAAATCTTATTTAAGATTAATATGATGCCAATTTGGATTATATCATTGTTGTCATTTTCATGCCTTTCATTGGCATCGTTTAGTTGCATGGATTCTTACAAAATATATTGAAAAGTATATATGAATTCATAGTAACAACCCTGGTCCAACTAGTATCTTAAATTAGTTATAAAATCATTATTATTTAATCATTATTAAATCTTACCATCTTACATGTGTAGTTACTTAATGCAAATTGTTATGTGATATCCTAATGGAAATTTATGTTGTAATGATTGACAGAATAGTATTATGAATAATTGCTACAATATGGTTTTTGTTGAACCATCTCAGTATACCCAGGATGTAATATCTTATTAATATCAGGATGTAATATCTTGTTAATACAGTGTTGGTCACATAATACCATGCTTATATTAAAAGATCGTTATTCTAACAGAAGTCCCTCCTGCTTTAAAAATATCACAATAAATTAGACATTAATTTAAGGGACCTTGTTAAACAAACTGTAAATAAAGGTAGATCTTATCCTGTGAATATAACATACTCAGGTAGCTACAAGCAAGTTAAATTAATATACAAATTAAGTGTAGAATTAGCTGTCAGTATTATAAGACAGAAATAAGTTTATTTGTACTGTTTTAATTCTAATCATGTAGGGTTGCTCTGTTAAGATTGAATGAACATATGAGGATAGTTTAGATTTTACCACTGTTGTCATTTTCATGTTATCCATGGGCTTCATTTAGTTGCATGTATTATTACAAAACATGTGTATATATGAATCCAAAATAACAACTCTTGTCCAACTAGCTCTTATTTATCTTAGAAGCAAAATAAATTATTATTACCTCTAACCATTAGCTACATAAACAGTCAATCCCACACTACATTAGTAATCATAACATTGTGCTGCTTACTTTTTTAAATAAAATAAGTTTAAGGAGTTAACATTTTGTTGATTTGTTCCATATACCATTAGGTATTGTTTTTAAATATCCACTATAAGCAAATTGTTCAAAAAAGAGTCTTTTGGGGCTATATCAGAGTACATTATGAAGATCAATGTGATGAAATGCAACAGGCACATGCAATTGCATAAACAAATAGATGAAATTGTTTTAACTGCTTTAAAATCTTAATCAATGCAGGGTGTGATTAGATAACAATACATTAACAGACAGTACTATAAAATTATGTGTATAATACTGGTCAATAGTATAAGGGAGAGATAGGTTCATTTTCACTGTCTTAATCCTAATCAAATAAGATTATTACTGTTCTGATGGAATGTGTATTAACAACTGAAACTAAACATATCTATCTAAACATGCTAAATTGTCTACATCACATGACCTCAAAATATATATAGTATAGTAAATGACAATGATGTATATTACTTAAAGTTATTAACTGAGTTATTAACATACATAGCTATTAGTATAAGATCATGGTTTTAATATTATTAAGTAGTGTCTAAATGAGCCAAATTAGAGCAGTAAATGGTATATTATATATTTTCTGTATATATGGTCATGTATGTGGCCCTTCTGGTTTGTATGTATGTATGTATTCATGTATCTGTATATACTTTAATATATTTGTATGAATACTTGAAAATGTTTAAACAAGCCTATTTGTTTTAAAGTAAAAGAATATAAAGTGCCATCATATTGATGTTAATAAAAGTTTAACTTATTTAATATTAATGTGAGGACAGTTTGGATTTTATCACTGTTGTCATTTTCATGTCATCTATGGGCTTCATTTGGTTGCATGCATTCTTACAAAGCATGCGTATATATGAATCCAAAGTAACAACTCTTGTCCAACTAGCTTTTATTTGTCTAAGTAGCAAAACAAATCATTATTACCTCTAACCATTAGCTACATAAACAGTCAATCCCACACTACATTAGTAATCATAACATTATGCTGCTTACATTTTTAAATAAAATAAGTTTAAGGAGTTAACATTTTGTTGATTTTGTTCCATATACCATTAGGTATTGTTTTTATTAGAGTACATTATGAAGATCAATGTGATGAAATGCAGCAGTCACAAGCAATTACATAAACAAATAGATGAAAATGTTTTAACTGGTTTACAACCTTAATCAATGCAGCGTGTGATTAGATAACAATACATTAACAGACAATACTATAAAATTATGTGTATAATACTGGTCAGTAGTATAAGGGAGAAATAGGTTCATTTGCACCGTCTTAATCCTAATCAAATGAGATTACTGTTCTGAAGAAATGTGCGTTAACAGATGAAAACTAAACATATCTAAATATGTTACATTGTCTACATCACATGATCTCAAAATATTTATAGTCTAGTAAATGACAATGATGTATATTACTTAAAGTTATTAACTGAGTTATTAACATACATAGATATTAGTACAAGAACATGGTTTTAATATTATTAAGTAGTGTCTAAATGAGCCAAATTAGAGCAGTGAATGGTATATTATATATTTTCTGTATATATGGTCACGTATATGGCCCTTCTCATTTACAAAATCCTTAATATACAAAACACTGTGAAAAATGATTCAATAGTTGTTTTTGGGTTTAAACTGGTAATGGGTGTAAAAGTATTTGATAGTTTTGTTATCTATCATCATAGAATTGTACAGCAATATAATTATTAGGTAAGTTGTATAAAAATGGATCTTTTTGGGCTATACTAGAGTAAATTATGTAGAACAATACAATGAATGCAGCAGGCATACTCTAAACTACAAAACTGATACAATAAAGAACTACATTATTGTAATCATGTAACTGTTAGGTTACCAACATAGTTCCCAGACAGTGTGATTTAATAGTCTTTTTGACTTTAAATTGCATTGTAATGGCTTTAAGGATGCTTGATATTTTTAGCTAACTATCATCATATAATTGTGCAGCAATATATTGGAATCCACTACTAGGTAGGTTGTGTAAAAGTGGATCTTTTGAGCTACATTAGAGTATATTATGTAGAACATTGCAATAAAATGCAGTAGGCACACTCTAAACTACAAATTTGATATATATGTCACAACTTACAACTCACAAAAATATGTATAAATATGTACTGCTTTGTCAGCAATATGGATTCAAACTCATGCATTCCCCCAATACTTTCATAGTATTTAACTATCTATCTATCTATCTATCTATCTATATATATATATATATAGTAAGAAAATGGTTAAATGACTTGATAGAATATTATTATTATTATTACTATTATTATTATTATTATTAGAATAAAACAAAAAGTGAAATTTATAATTAGAGACTTACATAAAAAACTTACCAACTTGTCATTTAGCTAATAGTATTTATGCTGTCACTAATGAGACAACAAGTCAGAAGATTTGCACACTTACCATATGAAGAGTAAACGGAATAACTCAATAGAATTGCAAGAAGGAAGAAAGCAGAGAGCTGCTTCTCTTCAGCCATCACTGCTTCTAAGCAAAACTGCGAGACTGTGCTGTAGCATGACGTCATATACAAAGTATAGAGTCTTAACATTTAGTTATGAATATTTACCAATATAGCTCATAAGAAATTTCTCTTGTCAGTGCCGGAAGTTCTTGAATGGTAACTCTAATTCTTGAACAAGAAGTCAGGATATTAGTAAAGACGTTTGCAGCTATGTATATTTATGGTACACACACAATGATATTTTTAAATAACAGTTAAAATTGAGTTATAGACCTACTTAAAACACCTAAACGCAAATACTATTTATTATTCAATGATTGTAAACACTAATTTAAAAATGGTGGTAAGTTTTCTATATCACAAAATAGAGAAAAGGTAAGTATTAGTAAGTATTATAATATATTATAATAGTAAGAGAAATAGTTATTTTCTAATTGCCTATATACTAGTGTGTGTATCCATACCAGATACTTATTCAGACAGTAGTTTTTGCAAATCTATTCTTAAGTTCTTTAATCTTTCTGTCTTTTTATTGACCTTAAGGTCATTCTGAGTGGTATTAGTCCTGTTGATAACTCTGTAGAGATAATTTTGTTGATGTTTGTTTTCTTTGGTTTTCTGACAACACCTATTAATCTGTTATGCCACATGACTAAATATTTGTTAGTCTATGGCACATATGACTTATAGTTAAAGACGTTCTACTCAGTGTTAGGTTGATGTCCAACAAACCTGACATATTTAAGTTCCAAGGTATTATCTTGATATTGTACTTGCAATCCTATTGTTTGTATTTTATGTACATAATGCCTTGACATGATAGTAGCACCTCTGAATTATGTATTTGGAAAGTTTACTGCATTGTTTGCTTGATGGCTAGTTCAAAATCAGTAAGGACAGTTTGAGGGTTTAAAGTTAGTTATAGTGCACCAGACTTCTGTCTTATTAGATTCATAACCCTCTCACATGTACTTTGTTTATTTGGAAGGAAGGCATAGAACAACACTTAAAGCATGCATGAAAAATATTTGGTAAAACAATCTATAGGGCAAGTTTGAAATGTGCTATCTACCTTTGTTTTGGCACTGTTCTTCCAAGTACGTTGTGCTCTGGTTCATTACTGGAAAAGGGACTGTAGCTGCTTCAATAACTTGGAGATGAGAATTCTCCTATCTAGGATCCTTATTTACAGCTGTAATATTATTAGTATCACCTTATTAATAATTGTTATTAAAACATAGTTTTCTTCAATTTACATTGTTTAAATAAGAGTGGAAACATGTACCAAAAACATTTTAAAGAATGAGAAAAGAAATAGGGATGATAATGACAAAATAAAAAAAGTACAAGAATACACTAATCCACGCTAAATCCGTACATAACTAGCTGTGTGATTGAAATATTGAAGTACCGATAGGTACAACTTGAAAATTAAATATTACTATTGCAATTTTCAGTGGCATGCATCTGGATTGAATAAAAGCTCATAAATCAACTATTACCAAATGGCTACTTATGTACTAATTTTGTACAGATTAGTGTATTCATCCCTATCTTGTTTCTTTTTGACATTGCATCTCTTCCTTGCATCTTCACTCATTTTTACAATGTTTTTTTTAATACTTGCATAATTATAATTATGAAATGGATAAACATGTTGTCTTAACCAACATATTGGATTTTTATCACATGTTTGTGATTTTCATGTAGTAATTTCAAGCTGTAGTTCATATGTTGTTAATATGTTGAGTGTGACAGTATTAGAGTTAGTTCAAATTGGTATTCCTGACTATGATATCAGCTATAGTCTTCCTTCTCAACCAAGTGCACCATAATATCACCATTAATAGTAATGTCACATTAACTAGTTGGTGCAACATAACCACTATTACCAGTAACTTCTATCAAGAGGGCATGATAAAAGGGAAAAGCACTAATCACCCATATGTTAATTAGATAATTCAAAGATACCAGATATACTGATATATTTATTAACTGAATGTGTACTATAATATAATCTGAGATATTGCTATTAGCAATATACCTAAGAGTGTATTATATACAATACATATTTGGATATTGTAGCTATTGAAGGTTAATAGTTTAAGTCCAATAGTGATATTGATGTAGAGTCTCATGAGACCAGTATGAGTACCAGACCTAGTGACACCAGTATAGATGAGGTGAGTTATCTAGTATGTGTACATGTATTATATTAAGACAATAATATTGTTGTAATGAGTTATGTATGCAGATAATACATATTAATCTTCTTTCATTAGGATTTTACAGATTCATTTCTCCAATTACCACATGTTGTTATAAACCATTTAAGACAACCTCCACGCCCACCACCAATTAATCCATTCTTTAGACAGCCAGCTTGTATACAGTGGGGACAAGTACTTACACTATCCAATATACCAAAGTAATCCTATATACATATATATTAGTATATGTAGTTATTGTAACAAAAACATAGTCGTGTATGTAATGTTTGTAACAGTATTAAGTTTCTATAACTTTTATTAATTTCATGTAGCTTGCTGCACATTACTTTTTTGTAACTTAGAATAATTTATTTTATAAAATTGATACTGTGCAGTGTTTATAATAGTATATTATATATCCAATGAAGATAGAATCTATGTTGCTGCAGTCAATACAATAAATGCATATACTTACATATCATGTTATACTTCTATTTTGTAGTGCAATCTTTAATCTAATTCTATGTTAACAATGATAGCAGTTATACAACCTTTTGCTATTAAAATTTAAATAAAATTTGCATTGTAAGATTTTATTTTTTGATAGAAACATGAAAATAACTTTATTGGAATATTTTCATCACAAATGTGGGTGGCGAGGTAAAAACTACATTTAGTATTTAAGGGGTGTGTCCAGGGCACAAGATGCCGGGTATAGTCAAAATGAAAATGGCCTTAGTACAGTCAGTAGACTTATCTTGTTTATCAGCATGACTTTATAAGCTCAGTTCTCCTACACACTATTTAACACCACGTGTTCATTATAAACCAACAAAAAACCATGGCAACAAGTGGTTCATACCAAACAAAATTAAAGGTTAGCAACTTAGTTTTTTATCAAAAATACATAAAAAATGATGGTTAAGTTGATATAGAGTATCAACAGAGCCCTCCATCAGCATTTCTAAAAGATTTTGAGGAGCTCGTAAAGAAGTATCTAGACATAAAAGTTGAACAAATATTGAAGAACATGACCGAAATTTCTTCATACAATAATACAAATGATCCTTTGTGCTCTTTCCTAAGCATCCATAATCACAATGAAGACATGGTCATATGAACTAACCTTTATCGGCTAATTCTGGAAAACAAGTTAGTCCTGCTTTCTTTACTGCTCCACAAGCAATTAGTTTCATAACAGTAGCAATGTTTTTAGTACCTGAGGAATGTTGAAAGTGTATGGCCTTGTAAAGCATATCTCACCATGCGATGTATCAAAAGAGTTGACTATTATGTTGAGGTCATCAATGATAAATCTCTTCACAGAAGAACAATTATCATGAGCTACTTCAACCACATTCAGACCTAAAGAATAATAATTGAATTGTTTGCTGTTATAAGTTGAAGTACCTTTTTAATAACTTGGGGAACAACAATTTTTGTAGCTTACAATTCTCTTGTTTGGGTTAAAGCATGCTCCTTTCTTGACAGAGTCACACAGCCAACGATCTTATGAGTACTATACCAACATATCATAAAGCTATAGCAGCAATGCTTAATATTACCTTCCTGAAAGACAAGGTACAGTTGTGTGGTAAGTGTTAGCTGTTGAGTCATGTCGTGCATCAGTTATGACCCACTGTAACCAACTTGTGAGAGTTGTCAAAACATTATATCAATAATACCTCTCCATTTGCTGCACCAGTAAAAATACCTATAATGTCTTAAATATTGCCAGTTATTCCTTGTCATTAGATATTACCTGAATATTTCAACATTGGCTTAACAATATCCCTTTGAGGTCCACCACTACTTTCATTGACTGTATCATTGCCGCCATCATCACCCACACCCGCCATGTCCAATAACAATCCAAGAATCTCACGATTGTCGAGTGGTCGTGACTCCTATGATGACATAACTGACTTCACTAATTCTAGTTGTCGAAGAAAGTTCTTTTTGTCACCCTCACTTGAGAGATTCAGGTCCATTTGGTAGCGAATTCCATGTCTCACACACTTCTTCTTGGGAGGACAAGTCTCACAACAAGCAATTAGGGGAAGGATGTTATCATATTTTGGTATACTAGAAGAGGGCGTGGGGCCACACATCAACAAATTTTTAATAATTAATATTCGCGCCAGCATGAAAACTTGTGAAATTACTGGAAAATCATTTATGAGACATTCTTATAGATTTCCCACAATGCAAGGTGTGTTATCTCACATCTTTAAAATGACCATAACATGGAGATAGGCAACCAGACACATTCATTTGAAAATTCACAAAATTCAATGGATGGAAAGTACAAGAGGAGAAAACATCTAAATCATACTACATACAGAATTTGTCAGCTAAATTGTACGGTAGTACTAAGTACTGGTATCTCTACAGTAATACATCTGGAACAGGATGCTTTAGAGGTGATGGTAAATGACGAACAAAAAATCAAGGGTCTTGCAAAACTGGAAAATCATCCATCACTCACATGAAAGTTATGCAGGACATAGCAACAGGTCAGGTTGTCATTGAATATCATCCAACAAATAACAGTCACTCTGTTGAATGTGCCCATCTTCCAGTTCCAACAGACATTAAGCACAAAGTAGCAGCTAAATTACATGATGGGGGTATCCGTAGACAAAATCCTAGATGATATAAGTGAAAAAAATGACAAATGATACAATAGGTCGTGAACAGTTACTGTCACAACAAGATATTCATAACATTCAATGTCATCTCAACTTAGATAGCATTACCAAAAATGCAAATAACCTTATAAGTACTTCTGCTGGGGTGGAGGATATGAGAGCAATGCCATATAACCCTGTGCTCATATTTAAACAGCAACACTTAGCTAATGACGATTTCCTATTTGCATTGCAAACAGAATTTCAAAAAGATGTAATGAAGCAATATGGTGATAAGTGTATTGTAATGGACGCTAGTCATTGCACTACGCAGTATGATTTTCAGCTCATATCTATCTTTATTATTGATGATCATGGTGCTGGCCTACATGTAGCACGGGCCATTAGTAACAGAGGAGATACCAGCTTGTTAGTACAGTTCTTAAAGGCTGTACATGCACGTATAGGAGATTTTAAACCCTGTTATTTTATGTCAGATTGCGCAGAGCAATATTTCAAAGCTTGGTTCAAATAACAGTTTAAATTGACTTATAAATCTATATAAGCGCCTACTTGCCATCATCGAGTTATTCACAGCTAGTAAGACTTGCCATAACGTTAGTAAGTGTTGGCAAAGTGGAGAGTCCAAATTGTTGTTTCTAATTCTTTTTTTCTTATGAATTTTATCTAACCCAATACAAAATGCTTTTATTACTTATTAATTATTCATTATATTAATACTAATTTGAAAATGGTGGTAAGTGGTATATCACAAAAATAGAGAAATGGTAAGTAATGGTTAAATATATTATGATAGTAAGATTTTAGTTAATGAATGAAAACGTTAGGTTTCTGAATTACCTATATGTTAGTGTGCATAGCCATACCAGATACACATTCAGACAGTTATTTGCAAATCTATTTTTTTAAGTTCTTCAGTCTTTCTGTCTTTTTTTATTGATCTTAAGGTTCTTCTGCATACTGGGTGACTTTGCTCCTGTAGATAACAGTTTTTAATCTGTTATTATCCCACACCTCAAAATAATTGTTAGTCTATGACCGATCAGTGTTATAGTTATAAACGTTCCACTCAAATTTAGGTTGGTGTCCAACTAACCAGACATATCTAAGTCCCAATATATCATCTTGTTGTACTTACAATCCTATTGTTTGTATTTTATCTTTATATAATGGCATGAGATCATAGTAGCACCACTGAAATTGTGTATTTTGAAATGTTGCTACACTGCTTGCATTATGCCTAGCTCAAAATTAGTTTGAGGGTTTAAATTTAGTTATAGTGCATCAGCCTTCTGTTTAATTAGATTCATAGCCCTCTCATATTTTTTTGTTTATTTACATTACTTACAATCAGTTTAATAAAATACTTAGCCTTGAAAATCACAATGAGTGCAAAAACAATTAAGTCATACAAAACCAACTAAACAAAAACACTGATCTAGAATTACTAAAATTAATATATGAAAACAAGATAGCAACAACAATTTTGATGTAGTGTTTTTCAATTTATAAAAAGGTCGTTGTAGCTTGGAGGAGGAGGAGTCCTCAGTGTTTGTACCTCAGCTGATGTGTTCAGTTGTCTGCCTTGATTCATCTCAAGAGTGTTAAATGCATGAATTTCATATGGATACGGTGGAGCTGTTGGTTGTGGTGTGTTTGAAGATGGTGGTTGTTGTGCTGGATGACGACCTGCTTGATTGAGGTGTGGATAAGGACCCAGGTACGGATAACGCACAGCAGCTGGTGCTTCATGTGGTCCAATTGTATTACTAAATTCATTATAGGGTGGTAGAGGTCTATGAATTGCTTCCGGGTAATATGCTGATTCTGTTTCATAACCAGGGTATTGGTTCTGTCTTTGTGGTATAGTATTCAAGGTAGTATTAGGAAGTGGTCTAGACAGACCTGTTTGAGTCATACTTTCAGGAGATCTAACAGTCTGTAATTCAATTTGTTCGGTGTTGCGACTTCTACCATTTTGTGTCTTGACTTTTTTTCCAATAGCAACAACTGTTATACAGCAAACAAAAGCCACAATAATTAGTACCAAAATAGAACCGATTGTACCACCAACTGCTCCAGCAATGTTTGATGCTAGAAAACAATAAGTTTTTGTAATTATGCTATAGAGTTATAGCATTGCTCTGGTAAGGATATAATCAATACATTTAGTTATTTACTAATGTAGCAATAACTTACAGGCACTTGTAGGAGGAGCAGAAGTAATATTCCGACACGTAGTCCTTAATGTTGATACTGATGACAAACTACTTGGATTACCTACAGATTTAATGTGACCTTATTAGAACACAAAATATGTACAGTTATGTTATAATATATTTACTTAAGGTATTACTATAATTTTGATTTCTTTTATTGGGGATAGTTGACTAGTTTTAACAACATGTGTATTACCAACTTACTACATTGAATTGTGATATCTTCAGAATGGCTACATCCTTGATAAGAATTAGTAGGACAATTCTGACATGAACCCAAACAAGAAACACTACTACAAGCTAAGTTACTCATCCAAATATGTTGAGACGAACTACCAGACCTATAACAAATATAGTATACTTTCAGTATAGTCTATTGTACTAAACATACAAAGGAAGATGATTATAACTTGTATAGTTTGAATATCCCAGTTGTTTACAGAGAACAAGTGCATCATTAGAATCAAATCCATCATCACATATTGTTCCCCACTGTCCATTACAATAGACCTCCACACGTCCTTCGTTAGAATAATTTCCTCCCTGAAGACGAATCATACCAGAGAAAGGATTACTGTTCCAGATCCTTGTAGAATCTAAATCACGATATATGTAGATGTTATACTATAGTAGTATTGAAACTCACAGCAAGACACAGTAGCATCATAGGAGTTAGTGTTAGTACATCCACTATCAATGATAGTAGAATAAGAACATTGTAGTATAGTGAGATAGTCATTGTTAGGACAGTTGACATCATCCAGTATCATTGGACTGTAGTCCGTGCCATAACTGAAATATTAACAAAAAATTATTTATGTCTAAAAAGAAACTTTTAAAGGAATTAACCTCACTAATCCAGCTCTAGAGTAACTTGAGGCTCCAGTATATCCCAATTGATGACAGATGATATCAGCTTCATATTGACTGTAGTAGGTATCATCACAGATATTACCCCATTGTCCATTGATATAGATCTGTACTATACCAGAGTAATAAGAGGATGAGGTGGATCCATCACGATAAAAATGTGTAGTACCAAAAGCAATGTAGCTAGAAGAAGCTAAATATAATAAAACAATAATGTAACTAAAATTCAATTTAAGTGCTTGAGATTATAGATTTTAAAAAATTTATTAATCATATAAAATAATAATAATCATGTCACTTACAAATTAATCCAGAACAAGTAGTCTTTGAATTATATGTCTTTGAATATGAACTGCTGTAAACTAAAGAATACAATAATGATAATGAGTAAACCTAAGTAATTATTTCATTTAACAAAAATAATATAACAACTTACTACATGTAATAGTAATATCTTCATTGTGGTTACAACTAGTTATTGAAGTTGATGGACAGGAATTTCTAGTACCATAACATGTGTCAGAGGAAGAACTAGACATGTATGTACTCCAAATTGGTTGACTAGAAGTACCAGACCTAAAAATATTAAAGAACATCATAAGTTGTTAGAGATACTATTGTAACAGTCATATTGTAAATACATTACAACTTGTTGAACAATTAAAAATTACCCTTTAATGGTTTTGAAGATAGTAAAAAGTAGAGAAACTACAGAATGCTAAAAGGCAAGCCAGCCTTGGAACTAACTAATGAGAACCACAATGGCAGTGCTCACAATAATGTCAAAGCGAAATTAATGATTGTTGTATGTGTTGGCAGTGAAGTGTGTGCTACAGCTTCATATTGTTGTAATTATTTTGATTTATAGTACTTACAGACTTAAGTGATCATATCTGTGGTAATAATTATATCCCAGTTGTTTACAAATAGTTTGAGCATCAGTTGAACTAAATCCATTATCACATATTGTTCCCCATTGTCCATTACAATAGACTTCAACACGTCCTTCATTAGAATAATTTCCTCCTTGAAGACGTATCATACCAGCGAAAGGATTACTGTTCCAGATCCTAGTAGTATCTGTAAAAAAAGTAACAATTGTTAAGAAAACATTTAAACACTCACAGCAGTACACAGTAGCATCATAAGAGTTAGTATTAGTACATCCACTATCAATGATAGTAGAGAATGAACACTGAAATATAGTAAGGTAGTTGCTACTAGCACAGTTGAGATCGTCCATCTTCATAGACAGACTGTCAGTGCCATAACTAAAACAGAGACATTTAAAACTTGATTTACATATATGATTGTAAGTTCTAACTTTACTAATCCAGCTCTAGAGTAACTTGATGCTCCAGTATATCCCAATTGATGACAGATGACATTAGCTTCAGTAGAACTGTAGTAGACATCATCACAGATATTACCCCATCCATTATTGTAATAGACCCTCACGATACCATAGTAATAGGATGATGAGGTATACCCATTACGAGATAGAATAATAGCACCATTTTGAGCAACTTTAGCTAAATGATAAAAGATTACCATATTCAAATTACTAATTGAAAGGAATACCTTATATATTCAATACATATGATAAAATTGAGCTAACACAACCATAATATTACTTACAAATTAATCCAGAACAAGTAGTCTTTGAATTAGAAGGTTTTGAATATGAACTGCTGTAAACTAAAGAATACAATAATTATAATTAGTAAATCGAAGTAATTATTTCATTTAACAAAAATAATATAACAACTTACTACATGTGATAGTAATATCTTCATAGTGGTTACAACTAGTTATTGAAGTTGATGGACAGGAATTTCTAGTACCATAACATGTGTCAGAGGAAGAACTAGACATGTATGTACTCCAAATTGGTTGACTAGAAGTACCAGACCTAAAAATATTAAAGAACATCATGAGTTGTTAGAGATACTATTGTAACAGTCATATTGTAAATACATTACGACTTGTTGAACAATTAAAAATTACCCTTTAATGGTTTTGAAGATAGTAAAAAGTAGAGAAACTACAGAATGCTAAAAGGCAAGCCAGCCTTGGAACTAACTAATGAGAACCATAATGGCAGTGCTCACAATAATGTCAAAGCGAAATTAATGATTGTTGTATGTGTTGGCAGTGAAGTGTGTGCTACAGCTTCATATTGTTGTAATTATTTTGATTTATAGTACTTACAGACTTAAGTGATCATATCTGTGGTAATAATTATATCCCAGTTGTTTACAAATAGTTTGAGCATCAGTTGAACTAAATCCATTATCACATATTGTTCCCCACTGTCCATTACAATAGACTTCAACACGTCCTTCATTAGAATAATTTCCTCCTTGAAGACGTATCATACCAGAGAAAGGATTACTGTTCCAGATCCTAGTAGTATCTGTAAAAAAAGTAACAAGTGTTAAGAAAACATTTAAACACTCACAGCAGTACACAGTAGCATCATAAGAGTTAGTATTAGTACATCCACTATCAATGATAGTAGAGAATGAACACTGAAATATAGTAAGGTAGTTGCTACTAGCACAGTTGAGATCGTCCATCTTCATAGACAGACTGTCAGTGCCATAACTAAAACAGAGACATTTAAAACTTGATTTACATATATGATTGTAAGTTCTAACTTTACTAATCCAGCTCTAGAGTAACTTGATGCTCCAGTATATCCCAATTGATGACAGATGACATTAGCTTCAGTAGAACTGTAGTAGACATCATCACAGATATTACCCCATCCATTATTGTAATAGACCCTCACAATACCATAGTAATAGGATGATGAGGTATACCCATTACGAGATAGAATAATAGCACCATTTTGAGCAACTTTAGCTAAATGATAAAAGATTACCATATTCAAATTACTAATTGAAAGGAATACCTTATATATTCAATACATATGATAAAATTGAGCTAACACAACCATAATATTACTTACAAATTAATCCAGAACAAGTAGTCTTTGAATTAGAAGGTTTTGAATATGAACTGCTGTAAACTAAAGAATACAATAATTATAATTAGTAAATCGAAGTAATTATTTCATTTAACAAAAATAATATAACAACTTACTACATGTGATAGTAATATCTTCATAGTGGTTACAACTAGTTATTGAAGTTGATGGACAGGAATTTCTAGTACCATAACATGTGTCAGAGGAAGAACTAGACATGTATGTACTCCAAATTGGTTGACTAGAAGTACCAGACCTAAAAATATTAAAGAACATCATGAATTGTTAGAGATACTATTGTAACAGTCATATTGTAAATACATTACGACTTGTTGAACAATTAAAAATTACCCTTTAATGGTTTTGAAGATAGTAAAAAGTAGAGAAACTACAGAATGCTAAAAGGCAAGCCAGCCTTGGAACTAACTAATGAGAACCATAATGGCAGTGCTCACAATAATGTCAAAGCGAAATTAATGATTGTTGTATGTGTTGGCAGTGAAGTGTGTGCTTAATGCTTCATATTGTTGTTATTATTTTGATTTATAGTACTTACAGACTTAAGTGACCATATCTGTGGTAATAATTATATCCCAGTTGTTTACAAATAGTTTGAGCATCTGTAGAACCAAATCCATCATCACATATTGTTCCCCATTGTCCATTACAATAGACCTCAATACGTCCTTCATTAGAATAATTTCCTCCTTGAAGACGTATCATACCAGAGAAAGGATTACTGTTCCAGATCCTAGTGGTATCTGCACCAATAATGATAAATATTAAGGAAATACTTATACACTTACAGCAGTAGACAGTAGCATCATAAGAGTTAGTATTAGTACATCCACTATCAATGATAGTAGAGAATGAACACTGAAATATAGTAAGGTAGTTGCTACTAGCACAGTTGAGATCATCCATCTTCATAAACAGAGTGTCAGTGCCATAACTAGATAGAAATAATGTAGAGCATGATAATTAGGTAATTCTAACCTTACTAATCCAGCTCTAGAGTAAGCTGATGCTCCAGTATATCCTAATTGATGACAGATGACATTAGCTTCAGTAGAACTGTAGTAGTAATCATCGCAGATATTACCCCATCCATTATTGTAATAGACCCTCACAATACCATAGTAATAGGATGTAGAGGTATACCCATTACGAGATAGAATAATAGCACCATTTTGAGCAACTTTCGCTAAATGATAAAATATTATCATACTCTAATCATACTCTAACTGAAAAGATCATCATATACTTCTTAACAATTTTATAACATTGACCTAACACAATAATATAATTACTTACAAATTAATCCAGAACAAGTAGTCTTTGAATTAGAAGGTTTTGAATATGAACTGCTATAAACTAAAGAATAAAGTAATGATAATTAGCAAACCCTAATTTATTAGATTATTTCCAAAAAATGAACTTACTACACGTGACAGTAATATCTTCATTGTGGTTACAATTACTTATTGAAGTTGATGGACAGGAATTTCTAGTACCATAACATGTGTCAGAGGAAGAACTAGACATGTATGTACTCCAAATTGATTGACTGGAAGTACCATATCTGAAATGATGTAAACATTGAAACATCTATTTGCCCATCAATAACATTACTAACAAATAATTGAGGTGATCATAATTATAATAATGGTTATATCCCAGTTGTTTACAAATAGTCCGAGCATCAGTAGAGCCAAATCCATTATCACATATTGTTCCCCATTGTCCATTACAATAGACCTCAACACGTCCTTGATTAGGATAACTACCTCCCTGAAGACGTATCATACCAGAGAATGGGCTACTGTTCCAGATCCTAGTTGTATCTGTGACAAACACAACAAATGCTAAGAACAATATTGATACACTTACAGCAGTACACAGTAGCATCATAAGAGTTAGTATTAGTACATCCACTATCAATGATAGTAGAGAAAGAACACTGAAATATAGTCAGGTAGCTACTACTGCCACAGTTGAGGTCATCCATCTTCATCAATAGACTATCTGTCCCATAGCTAGACATAAAAATGAAACTATGGTCAAAACAATTTAATTCTAACCTCACTAATCCAGCTCTAGAGTAACTAGAGGCTCCAGTATATCCCAATTGATGACAAATGACATTAGCTTCAGTAGAACTGTAGTAGTAATCATCACAGATGTTACCCCATCCATTATTGTAATAGACCCTCACAATACCATAGTAATAGGATGATGAAGTATACCCATTAAGATATAGAACAATAGCACCATTTCTAGCAATATCATCTAGATGAAAACAGACAAACATTCTCTAGCTACCAACTAAAAGACCAATTACAATGCTTTAGCCGACATACATACATTTACTATAGTCTGTACAAACTAATGGATGAAATATTCAAGTAAAGCTTGAAACAAATTTGTAAATCTGTTAGACCTTGAAGAAGGCACAATTAAGAAAACCATGTACCTTGTAAAATAGTTGAAGTCACATATAATACACCTATAATTATGTCTTAACAACTTACAAATTAATCCTAAACAAGTAATCTTTGTATTAGAAGGTTTGGAATAAGAAGTGCTGTAAGCTAAAGGAAATATTTTACATATAATGATATACATATTGAGTTTTATCTGTTAAAACAAAAACATTATTACACAATAATTAGTCTAAGAATATATTTTGAATGATGTTAAAGTAGTAAAAGTTGTGATGTGTCTACAATTGATGATAGCATACAGATTGAAATTAAATACTTGTTATAAATATATCACAGTAATTGTACTGATGTTAAACACTTCAGTATAGAATAAAGTTGTATTTGAACAGGCCCTTAAACCTTTTATAAATAAATTATTAATTTTATGTTAATGAGGTAATAACAACTCTTTCCACTATTAAATACTATATAATAATACAAATTGATAGACATTTGATACTTACTACATTCAACAGTAACATCTTCAGAGTGGGAACAACTAGTCACTGAAGTTGATGGACAGGAATTTCTAGTACCATAACATGTGTCAGAGGAAGTACTGTACATGTATGTACGCCAAATTGGTTGACTGGAACTACCAGAACTATTATAGTGATATAATAACCTGTAACCTTAAATATATATAATTTATAATTATACTTAATAGTATTATGGACTAAGGTCTGATTAATTATTATTACTTTTTAGTATCTTTATACTTACAGACTGAGGTGATCATATCTATAGTAACTGTTATATCCCAGTTGTTTACAAATAGTTCGAGCATCAGTAGAACCAAATCCATCATCACATATTGTTCCCCATTGTCCATTACAATAGACTTCAACACGTCCTTGATTAGGATAACTACCTCCCTGAAGACGTATCATACCAGGGAAAAGGTTACTATTCCAGATTCTAGTTGTATCTATAACAAATGTAAGAATCGCAAAGGTAATATTTATACACTTACAGCAGTACACAGTAGCATCATAAGAGTTAGTATTAGTACATCCACTATCAATGTATGTAGAAAACGAACACTGAAATATACTAAGATAGTTGCTACTAGCACAGTTGAGATCATCCATCTTCATAGACAGAGTGTCAGTACCATAACTAAAACAGAGACATTTAAAACTTGATTTACAAATATGTGATTAAAAGTTATAACCTCACTAATCCAGCTCTAGAGTAACTTGATGCTCCAGTATATCCCAATTGATGACAGATGACATGAGCTTCATTAAGATTGTAGTAGTAATCATCACAAATATTACCCCATCCATTATTGTAATAGACCCTCACAATACCATAGTAATAGGATGATGAGGTATACCCATTACGAGACAACCTTATGGCTCCATTTGTTAAACCTATATGGTATAATAGAAATAATTTCATCTTCTGTAGGGATTTTAATATTTACTCTACCTTTACCACATTGTTTACCTAGTGAATAACAAGAATAGTGCTTAAAGATAAACACGAGTATACTTAGTATAGGAAGCCTATAAAAGTTGTAGTAGTCTTTTAATGAACATAGCATAGTCTTTGAACATTGTTTATGGATTTCATAGTTTCAGTGTAAACACAAAATTAAAACATTGACACCATTGATGTTACACATGCCTTTCTATTATACAATTTAATAATATTATATTTTATAAATTTCAATTTACAGAGCAGATAAAGGTATATAGTTTTGTTATGATAGTAATAGTCTGTGGTAAAACATGTGGTTAATGTAATTATAAATATTATAATCTTACTCAATGTAGCTACGTGATTAGATAAGAATACATTAATAAAACAATACTACATTATATTTATCTGAAATTCAATGATAATGATGGTAATTTGATACTATTGCTCATGGGGCGAGTCACATTTATAATTTTATAAATAATATGTATCATTACTTAAAAAGCTACAATACAATATTAAATTTGCTTTGTCATATCGTAAGGGAAATTTCTGTTAGTAATGAGCTATAGTACAGTATGCTTTGATGTGGTTTTTGTTGAATGTATTCAGTGTACCCAGGATGTAAAGTGTTAATTATGTAGAGTTGATCATATTATAACATACTTATACTAAAAGATCATCATCCTAACAGAAATCTCCCTAATTAGTAAATGACTTAGCAATTTACTATAGCCTTTATGTATATCACATATAAAATTAGATATTAATTATGGATCATTGTTAAACTTAGTAAAAATAAAGGTAATTCATATCTGTGAATAGAGTATACTTAGATAGCTATAAACAAGTTAAATTAATATTCAAGTTAAGTGTATAATTGGTCGTCAGTATTATAAGAAGGCAATAAGTTTATATCAATTACCTGTCTTCATTCTAATTGAATAGGGTTGTTATTGTTCAGATGGAATGTGCATTACTAGCAAAGAACTAAACATAAGATGTTATGTTATCTATATCACATGACGTCAAAGCATGAATAGTCTAGCCAAGTGACAATGATGTATATTACTTAGTAAAGTCATTAACAAAATCATTAGCAAACATGGCTTTTAAAAGAAAGAACATCGTTTTAACATTATTGGGTCAAGCTTGAGCAAGGTCAAAGTAAAGCAGTTAATATAATATATTTACCATTGAAGGCTATAGCCCATCCAGGTTTCAAGGTCCTTAATATAAAAGACTTTTACCTATTTGCGCAAATATTGGGACAAATTCTTTTAATAAGCTATCATTTCAGTAACTACGTTACAAATTTTTCAGACAGCATTATTCAATAGTGTCTTTAGTTTCATATAAAATGGCTTTAAAAGTGTTTGATATCTTTGACTATGTAGCTATCATCATTGGATAGTGTAGCAATATAATGCAATCTACTATTAGACCAGTTATGTAAAAAGGATCTGTTTGGGCTACATTAGAGTATATATTTCTTCCTAACAAAGTGATGCAGTATCCACATTGTAAACTACAAAAGTGAGATATATTACACTCACAAAAAATTGACATATCTATATACATATATACGGCTTACACTGCAACGTGCATGTGTATATAAACAGTAGGAAATGCCTATATATATATAACTTGATAGAATAGTAAAATGGTATTATTAAAGAAAAAGGGAAAATTATACCTATACATACAAGTCAGCCATTGAAAGCCAACTAACTTGTCACCAAGCTAACGGTAGTTTTGCTGTCACTACCGAAGCAGCAAGCTGTATGAGATGATTACCTTGAAATATATATATATACACTTACCATATGTAGAGTAAACCGAATAACTCAATAGAATAGTAAGGAGGAAAAAAACAGAGAGCTGTTGCTCTTCGACCATCACTGCTACTAAGCGACTGTAGTATGATGTCATACAGGAAAAATTATTAACATTATAGTTATGAATAATTTACCAAATGTAGTTGATAAGAGATTTTTTTGTGTCAGTGGCACTTGAACGTCTTGCATGGTAACTCTTTAATTCTTGAGCAAGAACTCAAGATATTAATAAGGACTTTTGCAGCTATGTATATATTCATGATACATGCATCATAATGCTACAGTTTACATTGACTTATATAGGACTACATACACTGTAAAAATTGATTTGTCGATTTAACAAATATATTGTTATACAGGTTACATGTAGAAAAATTAGTGTAATGTAAAAGTAAACGTAACACTGTTTTTACTACTAATGCACTACAGCTGCATAAACAGTAATACGTTAGTAATAAAAACTGTTATATTTACTTTCACATCATATTAAGTTTATTACATGTAACCTATATAACAATATATTAGTTTAATCAACAAATCAATTTTTACAGTGTATATATAAGCATCTACTTGCCATCATCAAGTTTTTCACAGCTAGTAAGACTTGCCATAATGTTAAAAATGTTGTTTATGTGGATAACTGGGAATTAGTAAATAGCCAAACTGTTCTTTTTAATTCTTTTTTCTTATCTTATACTAAATATTAACGTCACTAATCATTATTCATTGACTATTCATTATGTAAATACTAATTTGAAAATGGAGGTAAATATTATATCACAAAAATAGAGAAAAGTAAATATTGGATAAATATATTATAATAGTAAGAGTATAGTTAATGCATGGAAAAGTTAAGTTTCTAAATTACCTATACGTTAGTGTGCATACCCATACCAGATACATATGTGACCCGATTTGCAATAAGGAACCACTTCTGTAAAACATTTGTGACATGATTTATGAAAAATACCACTGTTAAAACATCTCAAAAACAGTTTTGTATACATACAGTTGTTATATATACATAACCCTTCATGATAACTGCATAGATGTATACAAGACTGTTTTTTGAGATGTTTTAACAGTAATCCTTTTTCATAAATCACATCACAAATGTTTTGGTAGGAGTGGTCCCTTATTACAAATCAGGTCACATATACAGACAGTTATTTGCAAATCTATTTTAAGTTCTTTAATCTTTCTGTCTTTCTTATTGACCTTAAGATCATTCTGATTGGTTTTGCTCCTGTTGATAACTCTGGAGATATTTCCATTGATATTTATTCTCTTTGGTTTTCTGACAATACTTTTAGGGTGCTTCTTTGTGTAACTAGACTGATGATGTAACAACATGTCCTATGATGACATCACTATGTGTTATAGAGTTAATAATCCTAGGTTTGGTTTAGAGTTTATGTGATGTCATCAATATGATGACATCACTATGTGTTTTTCATTATGATGTCATCATAGTCAAGTTACACCAAGAACCACCCACTTTTTAATATATTATGCCCACCCCTCTATGTATTTGTTAGTCTATGGCACATGAGTTATCAATGTTCCACTCAGTCTTAGGTAGGTGTCAAACAATCCAGATATATTTAAGTCCCAAGGTATCATCTTGATACTATACTTACAATCTTATGGTTTGTATTTATGTATATAATGGTTTGATATCATAGTAGCACCCATGAAATTGTGTATTTGAAAAATTTGCATTATGGCTAGCTCAAAAAGAGTAACGAATATTTGAGAGTTTAAAGTTAGTTATAGTGCATTAAATCTTCTATCTATATAGCTATGTTCACAGCCCTCTCATGAATATTAAGTTAATTTGGAAGGAATGCATAAAGGGTACTGCTTATCATACTTGAAGCATGTGTAATAAATATTTCATGAAACAATCTAGGGCAAAATTGAATGTACCATCTACATAAATTGTGTCTGACTCATATAATAACTCAATGTTCTTGTCTGTTTCAAAATAATCATTTTTTCATCTTCATCCTTACCAATAAAGAAAAGCCACATTCCCCATGGGTACAATTAGCGATATTCTTTGTTTTAGCAATATTCTTTGTAGTATTTTATGTTCTGGTTCATTACGGGAAAAGGTACTGTAGCTGCTGCAATAACATGGAGATGCTGTCCTGTCAAGGATCCTTATTTGCAGCTGGAATATTATTAGTATCGTTTTATTAATAATTATATTAAAACTGAGTATTCTTCAATTGATAATGTTCAAAAAAAAGAGGGGAGTCTAATCTAATGCAATTAAAATTTGTATTTTAATAACCATGCAATTAAAATAAATGAAGTACTGTTAGCTAGAACTTGAATGTTACATATCACTAAATTCAAGTGTCAGTGGTATGTGTCTGTATTGAATAAAAGCTCATAAGTTGACTGATACCAATTAGCTATCCATGTACATGTTTTGTATGGATTAGTGCATTCATCCCTACTTTGTTTCTTTTTCCTATCCCTCTATCTTCTCTCGTTTTTACAATATTTTTCATTACTTGCATGATTATAATTATAATTTTAAAATAGATAAGCATGTTGTCTTAACTACAACATAAGACTTTTATACATATATTTCAATTTTTATGTAGTAATATCAAGCTGCAGTTCTTATATTGTTAATATGTTGAGTGTGACTGTAGCAGAGTTAGTTCAAACTGGAATTCCTTCTCAACCTAGTGTACCATAATACCACCATTAATAGTAATGAAACTTGTGTTCTATCACTGGTATTCCCTAACCATAACCAGTATTCCCTCTAACTGGTATCAAGAACACATGATGAGGGAAGGAGCAATAATAACCCACAAATGTGATAATTCAAAGGCACCAGATATACTTATATTTATTACTTAAATGTGCACTATATAATCTGAGTTATTGCTATTAACAGTACAGCTTAAGGGTTACTATCTACAATACAACTGGATATTGTAGCTATTAAAGGTTAATACTTTATGTCCTATAGCAGAGGGTAGGAATGAAGTTTAATTTTGGGGGGGGGAGGGGGGCTGAGCTTATATATAGTTGCGTTACATTATTAATCATCAAAAATGACCAAAAAATTAATTCGTCTCATTAAAGGAAACAAACTCTAGCTATTTCTAATAAGTTTATGTTATCAGTACAGTCCTTATGTTTAAGTAACACCATGACATGGTTTAGTCATTTTTGTGTCATAGTACTTTGTAGGTAATTTTTTAGGTTATTGTGTACATAGTCTTGAGTGCAAACCAGGGGGGACTTAGCCTCCTGATTTTGAACTTGGGGAGGCTTCAGCCCCTCTCTGCCCCCTCTTTCCTACCCCTTTGTCCTGTAGTGATATTGATGTAGAGACTTATGAGACCAGTATGAGTACCAGACCTAGTGACACCAGTATAGATGAGGTGAGTTATACTCTAGCATGTGTACATGTATTATATAAAGACAATAATATTGTAGTAACTAGTTAGGTACACAAAGAAAACAAATTATTTCTCTTCTTTCATTAGGATTTTACAGATTCATTTTTCCAATTACCACATATTTTTACTAACCACTTAAGACTTCCTCAACACTATGTAATTGTTAGAGCCCTACACGAGGTATTTAGTTGCTCAGTAACCTTTGAATTCAAAATAATGCCCTCGCCTGCGGCTCGGGTATTATTTGGAATTCTCGGGTTACTAAACAACTAAATAACCGACGCGTAGGGCTCTAGGTGACTTAGTTAAGAGACGCAATAACATCGCGTTATCATAGTATTTTATATAGTAACCTTCGTACAGGTTACTAATAAATATAAAAACCGGAGGCTGGCCAATCAAATTGCAGTATTTGCGTCTGGTATAAACTAATTAATCTATTCTCTGGACTACTATCTGTTTCATATCAAGACATGTATAAGCCTGTAATGTTATTATTACATATCTAAAAACTAATGAAACCATACATGTCATATTCATAGTTCATTATAAGATTCCTATTAATATTTCAAGCATGGAATAGTGCTGGTAATACTGGAAATGCGCATTAACTTAGTAATACATCATCAATGATATTAGTTATAGCAAATAAGTTTTGTAGAGTTTCAATTGATACAGTATTAATGTCAATATACCCAGTTAAAACATTAATATAAGAAAATAAGTTAATATAAGAAAATTAAAATTGTTGAAGTTCAAGTTGATTTTGAGTGTCCCTATATGTATACATGTGTGTGCATATAATTATATACATAGGTATATGTATATATGTATGTATACATTGTATAATATATACAACATATAGTCACACTATAGTCTAACTATAGACTATTAATAGTGTAATGATATGTTCTTCAAGATTTAGGGTTCAAGTAATAAACATTTACAATATATATATGATACAAACTTGTTAGACATTAAAAAGCAGACAACTTCCACACTTTTACTATTTTCAAATAACTCTAAAGCTCTTGAAATTGTAGTGAACAGTACAACCACATTGTTACTATAAATGGCAAATTACTTCATGATTATTTTTAGTAGAAGTAACTGACAGATAACCGAGGAAATCGTTTATTAATGAGATTTATTTACATTATTTACAAATCTATTAATAAAATACTTTGTAAACACCATGAAAACTACAATGATAGCAAAAAATTAAGTAACAAAAAAAACAAATAAATTTATAATTATTTAAAATAGCATATGTAATAAAATAGTATGCATGTACAACAATTTTGATGTAGTATTTGTTTTTCACTTTTAAAAAAGTCAATGTAACTTCGAGGAAATGAAAGCCAAAATAATTAGCACCAAAATAGAATTGATTGTACCACCAACTGGTGGAGCTATGTTTGATGCTAGAAAAAAATAAGTAATCATAACTATGATATAGAGTTATAACATTGCTCTAAAAAGGATCTAATCAATACATATAGTCGCTACTGTCATATATCATACTCTACATTTTAGCATTGACTTACGGGCATAAGTAACACCATAACATGTAGTCCTTAATGTTGATACTGATGACAAACTCCTTGTATTACCTATAAATGTAATGTGACCTCATTAGAACATGAAATATGTACACTTAATTATGTTATGTTATGTTATCTGGGTTTGTTCTTTATCCTATAACATTACACATAGAATTTTTAAAGGTATAAATTTCTTAAACATGTTCTTTAGCTAAACCATGAAGTATTAATAAAATAATACTATAATTTGATTACTTTTAATTAGAAAAAGTTAAAAATTTTGACTAGTTTTAACAACATGTTTATTTCCAACTTACTACATTGAATTGTGACATCTTCAGAATGACTACATCCTTGATAAGTATTAGTAAGACAACTCTGACATGAACCCAAACAGGAAAAACTACTACTACAAGCTAAGTTACTCATCCAAATATTTTGAGATGAACTACCAGACCTATAACAAATATAGTATACTTCCAATATAGTCTATTATACTAAAACATACAAAGGAAGATGATTATAACTTGTATAGCTGGAATATCCCAGTTGTTTACAGAGAACAAGTGCATCATTAGAATCAAATCCATTATCACATATTGTTCCCCATTGTCCATTACAATAGACCTCCACACGTCCCTCATTAGAATAATTTCCTCCCTGAAGACGAATCATACCAGAGAAAGGATTACTGTTCCAGATCCTTGTAGAATCTAAATTTACAACAAATGTGGATGGCTATAATAATACTATTACAACTCACAGCAGGACACAGTAACATCATAAGAGTTAGTGTTAATACATCCACTATCAATGGATGTAGAGTAGGAACATTGTAGGATAGTGAGGTAGTCATTGTTAGGACAGTTGACATCATCCAGTACCATTGGGCTGTAGTCAGTGCCATAACTGAAATATTAACAAATATATACTTGTCCCAAAAAACAAATTAAAAAAAAGAACCTCAATAGTCCAGCTCTAGAGAACGTTGAGGCTCCATTATATCCCAACTGATGACAGATGACATCAGCTTCATCTTGACTGTAGTAGTTATCATCACAGATATTACCCCATTGTCCATTGATATAGATCTGTACTATACCATAGTAATAGGAGGATAAGGTATATCCATTACGATAAAGACGTGTAGTACCAGAACTGATATGTTTAGAAGCTAAATTGACAAAATAACATACTAATGCTTTTGGTTAATGAGCCACATAATTCAAGTGCTTAAATTTAAAATATATTTCTTAACCATCTAAAACAATAATATATTACTTACAAATTAATCCAGAACAAGTAGTCTTTGAATTGGAAGGCTTTAAATGTGAATTGCTGTGAACTAAAAAATTTAATAATAATGAGTTGCCTAACTAATTAGGTTAAAATTATGCAATTTATTTAATGTAGCAACTTACTACATGTGATAGTAACATCCTCAGAGTGAGAACAACTAGTTATTGAAGCTGATGGACAGGAATTTTTACTACCATAACATGTGTCAGAGGAAGAACTAGACATGTATGTACTCCAAATTGGTTCACTGGAAGTACCCGGCCTGAATGAATCAGATATAATGTAACATATTCTTTTCTATTCCTTACAGACTGAGGTGATCATAATTATAGTAATAATTATATCCCAGTTGTTTACAAATAGTTTGAGCATCAGTAGAACTAAATCCATTATCACATATTGTTCCCCATTCTCCATTACAATAGACCTCAATACGTCCTTCATTAGAATAATTTCCTCCCTGAAGACGTATCATACCAGAAAAAGGATTACTGTTCCAGATTCTAGTGGTGTCTGTAAATAATGTAACAAGTGCTAAGGAAATATTCATATACTCTTACAGCAGTACACAGTAGCATCATAAGAGTTAGTATTAGTACATCCACTATCAATGTTTGTAGAGAATGAACACTGAAATATAGTAAGGTAGTTGCTACCAGCACAGTTGAGATCATCCATTTTCATAGACAAAGTGTCAGTACCATAACTAAATACAGATATATAAAACCTGACTTACAAATATGATTATAAGTTCTAACCTCACTAATCCAGCTCTAGAGTAACTAGAGGCTCCAGTATATCCCAATTGATGACAGATGACATCAGCTTCAGGAGAATTGTAGTAGTAATCATCACAGATATTACCCCATCCATTATTGTAATAGACTCTCACAATACCATAGTAATAAGATGATGAGGTATATCCATTAAGATATAAAATTATAGCACCATTTTGTGCAACATTTGCTAAATGATAAAAGATTATAATATACTAGTTGTTGACTGAAAAGATTATCATATATAAATTATAAACAATACACATACTGAACAAGCTTATAACATTGATATATCACAATAATATAATAACTTACAAATTAATCCAGAACAAGTAGTCTTTGAATTAGAAGATTTTGAATGTGAACTGCTATAAACTAAAGAATTCAATAATGATAATGAGTAAACCTAAGAATTAGATCATTTGTTACTTTGTGCAATTAATTTTGTTGAATATAACAACTTACTACATGTGACAGTAACATCCTCAGAGTGGGTACAACTAGTTAATGAAGTTGATGGACAGGAATTTCTACTACCATAACATGTGTCAGAGGAAGTGCTAGACATGTATGTACTCCAAATTGGTTGACTAGAATTACCAGATCTAAATAATAATTAAATGACTATGTTGTTAGATATGTTATTGTGTCAATCACATTGTAAAAAACAGATTATTTGCAAACATTTAAAATATATCCTTTAATACTCTGATAATAGTATAGTGAAGAAAGTGGAGTATGCTAAAATGAAAGCCAGCCTTGAAACTTAACTAGTGATAACTGTTATGGAAGGGCTCACAGTAACTAATGATTGCTGAATATTTTAGCAGTATATTGTGTGGTTAATGCTTCAAATTTTTATGTGCAATAATAGAACAAAATGATACAAGTGGACATGAAAACATAGAACATAATCCAACAATTATAGGACAGACAAGGAATAACAATTTGATTGAAGCAAATAAAACGTTTCATATCTAAACAATTTTCTAGATAGTTATTTTCACTTATAGTACTTACAGACTTAAGTGATTATATCTGTGGTAATAATTATATCCCAGTTGTTTACAGATAGTTTGAGCATCAGTAGAACTAAATCCATTATCACATATTGTTCCCCACTGTCCATTACAGTAGACCTCAAGGCGTCCTTCGTTAAAATAATTTCCACCCTGAAGACGAATCATACCAGAGAAAGGATTACTGTTCCAGATCCTAGTGGTATCTGTAACAGAAACAATAAATATTAGTAAAAATTTATACACTTACAGCAGTACACAGTAGCATCATAAAAGTTATTATTAGCACATCCACTATCAATGTGTGTAGAGAATGAACACTGAAATATAGTGAGGTAATTGCTACTAGCACAGTTGAGGTCATCCATCTTCATAGACAGAGTGTCAGTGCCATAACTATAAACAGAGATGTTTAAAACCTGACTACATGTATAATAATATGTTCTAACTTCACTAATTCAGCTCTAGAGTAACTAGAGGCTCCAGTATATCCCAATTGATGACAGATGACATTAGCTTCAGTAGAACTATAGTAGACATCATTACAGATATTACCCCATCCATTATTGTAATAGACCCTCACAATACCAAAGTAATAAGATGATGAGGTATATCCATTAAGATATAAAATTATAGCACCATTTTGAGCAACATTTGCTAAATGATAAAAGATTATGATATACTAGTTGTTGACTGAAAAGATTATCATATATAAATTATAGACAATGCACATACTGAACAAGCTTATAACATTGATATATCACAATAATATAATAACTTACAAATTAATCCAGAACAAGTAGTCTTTGAATTAGAAAGCTTTGAATATGAACTGCTGTAAACTAAAGAAATCAATAATGATAATGAGTAAACCTAAGAATTAGATCATTTGTTATTTTGTGCAATTGATTTTTTAAATATAAGAACTTACTACACGTGACAGTAACATCCTCAGAGTGGTTACAACTAGTTATTGAAGTTGATGGACAGGAATTTCTACTACCATAACATGTGTCAGAGGAAGAACTAGACATGTGTGTACTCCAAACTGGTTGACTGGGATTACCAGACCTAAAAATTTTCAAATAACTTTAGATAAAGCTAGAAACTCAACTAGTGATAACTGTTATGTCAGGGCTCACAGTAAGTAATGATTGTGAATGTTTTAGCAGTGTAGCATGTGGTTAATGCTTCAACGTTTTGTATACAATAATAAAACAAAAATGATACAAGTGGATATAAATACATAAAACATAATCTAACAATTATAGGACTGTCAATGACAGTTTCATACTTAAACAATTTTTTAGATAGTTATTTTCATTTATAGTACTTACAGACTTAAATGATCATATCTATGATAATAATTATATCCCAGTTGTTTACAGATAGTTTGAGCATCAGTAGAATTAAATCCATTATCACATATTGTTCCCCACTGTCCATTACAATAGACCTCAACTCGTCCTTCGTTAGAATAATTTCCTCCCTGAAGACGTATCATACCAGAGAAAGGATTACTGTTCCAGATCCTAGTGGTATCTGTAATAAAAATGATAACTATTAGTAAATATTGATACACTTACAGCAATACACAGTAGCATCATAAGAGTTAATATTAGCACATTCACTATCAATATATGTAGAGAATGAACACTGAAATATAGTAAGGTAATTGCTACTAGCACAGTTGAGATCATCCATCTTCATAGGAAGAGTGTCAGTGCCATAACTAAACAGAGATATTAAAAATCTGACTACATGTATGATTACAAGTTCTAACCTCACTAATCCAGCTTTAGAGTAACTTGATGCTCCAGTATATCCCAAATGATGACAGATGACATTAGCTTCAGTAGAATTGTAGTAGTAATCATCACAGATATTACCCCATCCATTATTGTAATAGACCCTCACAATACCATAGTAATAGGATGATGAGACATACCCATTACGATATAAAATTATAGGACCATTTTGAACAACATCAGCTAAATAATAAAAGGTTATCATACATTAAATGCTAACTGAAAGGATTATCATATATAGTTAATACACATGGTCAAATAGCTTAAAACAGTTGACCTAATACAACAATATATTACTTACAAATTAATCCAGAACAAGTAGTCTTTGAATTAGAAGGCTTTGAATATGAACTGCTGTAAACTAAAGAATACAATAATGATAATGAATAAACCTAAGTAATTAAATCATTTATCATATTGTGCAATTAACGTTAATGTAAAAACTCACTACATGTGACAGTATTATCTTCATAGTGGTCACAACTAGTTATTGAAGTTGATGGACAGGAATTTCTAGTGCCATAACATGTGTCAGAGTAAGTACTATACATATATGTACTCCAAATTGGTTGACTGGAACTACCTTTTCTATTATAGTGATAAAATAAGCTGTATGATACTTAATAAAATTATACATTAATGTCTGACTAATTATTAAATTTACAGACTGAGGTGATCGTAATTATAGAAACTGTTATATCCCAGTTGTTTACAGATAGTCAGAGCATCTGTAGTATTAAAACCATCATCACACATTGTTCCCCATTGTCCATTACAATAGACCTCAACACGTCCTTCGTTAGAATAATTTCCTCCCTGAAGACGTATCATACCAGAGAAAGGATTACTGTTCCAGATCCTAGTGGTATCTGTAATAAAAATGATAACTATTAGTAAATATTGATACACTTACAGCAATACACAGTAGTATCATAAGAGTTAATATTAGCACATTCACTATCAATATATGTAGAGAATGAACACTGAAATATAGTAAGGTAATTGCTACTAGCACAGTTGAGATCATCCATCTTCATAGTCAGAGTGTCAGTGCCATAACTAAACAGAGATTTGTAAAACCTGACTACACGTATAATTTGAAATCTAACCTCACTAATCCAGCTCTAGAGTAACTTGATGCTCCAGTATATCCCAATTGATGACAAATGACGTTAGCTTCAGTAGAACTGTGATAGGAACAGATATTACCCCATCCATTGTAATAGACCCTCACAATACCATAGTAATAGGATGATGAGACATACCCATTACGATATAGAATAATGGCACCATTTTTAGCAGAATCAGCTAAATGATAAAATTTTTAGCAATGTCATCTACATGAAAATAGCTCGGCATTCTTTAACTGACAACTAAAGGAACTCATTACAATACTTGAGGCAATATACATATTACTATTGTCTGTACAAACTAGTAGGATAAATTATTCAATCTATGCTGAAAACAATTTTATAACTTAAAGATGAATATCTGTTATGCCTCAAAGAAAAATGTGGGTTGTAATAATTGAAATCAAATATAATATAGTCATAACTAACTCTTAATAATTATCTTTAGATGCCACTTACAAATTAGTCCAGAACAAGTAGTCTTTGTATTAGTTGATTGGGAATAAGAGGTGATATAAGCTAAAGGAAATATTTTACATATAGCAAAGCAATTAATGAAATTCTTTTTTATTATTACAAAAAAAGTATATTGTAGCAATCACCCTAGAAAGATAGAAAATGCTGTGGTGTGGCTTCAATTCCACATGATGATGGCATATAGCTTAAATAGAAATTCTTGTTCTAAATAGATCATGCTAATTGTATAAATAAAAAAGCTCTTAACGTCTGATTGAAAATATAATCATTGCATAGAATACAGTATTTGATTACTCGTTAACTTTATTTATGTTAGTCTACTAAAACTTTAAATAAAGCTAAAAATCACAATACCTACCAAATATAAAATAAAAATATCATTTTCATACCAAACTTTAGTACTAAAATTTATTCCAACACCAAAACAACAATGATTTGGAATTAATGCAACTAGTAGTTACCATTGTTGTTTCAGAACAATAAATTTTAAATATTGCCATTTTGATTTTTAAAGAGTTGATACCATTACCATTTTTACATTTGTTACAGGTCCAGTTTCCAAGTTATTTACAAAATTTTAATGAGGTAATAATGCTGTTCCTCATTATAATAATACAAATTAAGAGTTAGTTGATGCTATCACTTACTACATTCCACAGTAACATCTTCATAGTGGGAACAACTACTGACTGAACTTGATGGACAGGAATTACTAGTACCATAACATTTGTCAGAGGAAGAACTAGACATGTATGTACTCCAAATAGGTTGACTGGAACTACCAGGTCTATTATAGTGATATAATAATCTGTTTCATCCTAATTTATCATTTATTTATAAATCACAACTGTTTTATGCTTTAATGTAGTAAGAAAGTGTAGTAACTTAGTGTCTGCAAAATTACTATATAGTTCTTACACTTACAGACTGAGGTGATCATAATTATAGTAATAGTTATATCCCAATTGTTTACAAATAGTCCAAGCTTCAGTATAACCAAATCCATCATCACATATTGTTCCCCACTGTCCATTACAATAGACTTCAACACGACCCTGATTAGAATAATTACCTCCTTGAAGACGTATCATACCAGAGAATGGGCTATTGTTCCAGATTCTAGTGCTATCTGTACAAAATGTAACAATTATTTTTAAAAATATTTGAACACTTACAGCAGTAAACAGTAGCATCATAAGAGTTAGTATTAGTACATCCACTATCAATGTATGTAGAAAACGAACACTGAAATATAGTAAGGTAGTTGCTACTAGCACATATGAGATCATCCATTTTCATAGACAGAGTGTCATTGCCATAACTAAATAGAGATATTTAAAAACTGACTTACAAATATGATTATAAATTGTAACCTCACTAATCCAGCTCTAGAGTGAAAAGATGCTCCAGTATATCCCAATTGATGACAGATGACATTAGCTTCAGTAGAACTGTAGTAGGAATCATAACAGATATTACCCCATCCATTGTAATAGATCCTTACAGTACCATAATAATAGGATGATGAGGCATATCCATAACGAGACAGCCTTATGGCACCATTTGTTAAAGCTGCAATATTATATAAAAAATCCATTAAATTTGATCTTCAATATGGGTTTTTATAGTGTACTCTATCATTGCTTTCCTAGTGAAAAGCTATAATATAGTGCTTTGAGATAAACATTAGTATGTTTATACTCTTAATGTGTGAAGACAATCAAGAACTCTACTAGTCTTTTAAACATAATATAGCAATCATTGAATATTGTTTGTGTATTGCCTCATTGACCAATCAATATTAACACATAGATACGGATATATATTGGATATGTCACTCTATTATATATATATAAATTTCAATTCATACAACAGATAAAAGTATATAGTTTAGTTACAATAGTAATAGCTTATGGTAAAAGGCATAGTTAATGTAATTGTGGATTTGTTATAACAATATGACTAAGATCACAAAGATTGAAGCGTACAATAGAAAATGTTAGTATAGGTTATACACTAAAGTCGAAGTAAATGTATGATTTACACACCACTGACTGCAAGCTAGATTTCTATAAACACGTAGCTAGCGAGACCAACTAATCATGACTTCATTTCAATTGCTATATTAGATAGATATGCTGCGTCTGCTGCTTTGGATGCGTCAAGATCTGCTTATTAGCTATAGCTAACAAAGAAATGCTTACCATTTTAGATGCAGTAGAAGAATTAGACTTTCTTATTTACGCTTTTGTTTACGATACACGACAAGAATATTCTGCTAGAGTGTATCACCTTCGTTAGTCTTTCATGTTCAGTCGAGAGTGGTATCTGGGTAACAATAATTCTAAAGAGAGGATTACTCTCCTAAATCAACGATGCTGTTTAAGTTCATAGAAAAGCTTTTACTTTGTATTGGACTTTATCAACGGGAAAATTTGACTACTGAAATAGACTATAACAAACATTGCAGTGAAATTCAGGTCAGCAATAAATCGTTCATCAATATCAAAATATAAGCAACTCAAGACTGTTAGTATATGAAAGAGTCTATAATTTGTTCTTATTTTAAATGAAATGATGAAACTCAGTAGCTACACTTTAAATACAAAAATGATAAATATCACAAATCGCAAGAGAGTTATAAATATATATATATTGCATAGTTTGCAAAACGTGTTTTTCTTTTCAAACAGTAGGAAAATGCCAACATAATTTGATAGGATACTACAATAGATATTATTAAAAGAAAAAGGAAAATTTACAAGTGTACATACGTGCCATTATAAGATCATGCAAATATCTTGTTGATCACTAAGCTAACAGTAGTTATGCTGTCACTACCAGTAAGCTGTATGAGGTGATTACAGGGAAAATATACTTACCATATGTAGAGTGAACTGAATAACTCAAGAGAATTATAAGAAGAAAGAAAACAGATATGTGCTCTTCAGCCATCGCGGTCGTTGTATAGGATAGATGTTTCAATTACGGCAGTCAATGTATTTTGGGCATCGCTGATTAACGTCATACAGGAAGTAGTATTAGTGTCTATTAATGTCTAGTTATGAAAGAGAATTTGAATATTGATCAAAAATTGTTTTAAACAGACAACTGGTTTAAATATATTATAGAGATCTTAATAAAGTAGTAGAGATCTTTCATAAGTTCAAATTTGTAAACTGGATGTACGTTAGTCTGATTATTATGGGTGAGGTTGGGCTACTAAAGAAATTAAAAAATTGTTACAGACTTATAGTTACCATGGAGCTAACCTGTCAGTATTGGAGTGCTTTTTAAAGTTGGCAACGGTCTTGTATTATAATTCTGTATTTATTGAGAAGAATTTAATTTTGTCCATTTATTTGGTAGTTCATATACTTTATGTCTAATGATCCATACACATTAGCTAAAATAAATATTTTATTAATGTAAATGTTTCGACCTCTGTGAAGAGTCCTTCAGTGAGTACAGCAACAACTTAGCATAATTGTGTTATCTAAATTAATTGAGAATGTAAATAAATATAATATAAAAAAAACAAAAACAAATAGACTAGAGATATTTCTTCACTTTATCTGGATGGTAGTCATATATTACAGTTTATACTACAAAACATTTTTTTCTTATTTGTCACTTGTAAAACTTTGGTGATGTGCTTTATCCACATACCTCAACTTAGCAATATGCTTTATACATTGCAACTACACTGAAAAAGGATTATATCATTTTAACTGAGATCTTCATTACCACAGTTTCATCAATATGATCTAACCCATTCTAAGTTGCTACAAGGCCAAAACTAGTGTAACTTAATATGCATAAACCCAACAAGTTGTATCTACAATGACATTGCTTTTACACTCACTTTGTTGTAGTAATTGAATCATGGTTTCAATTGAAGCTATAAGCAGATACTACTTATATATCCAGTTAGTTAAGTTGAAATAATATTTATCTCATGCTCATAATTAAAATTGTTTGACATGAACTACAAAAGAGTACTTTTTGGCTTCTAATTGACTTATACATATTGGTAACTTAATTCCTATTGTAACAAAACTACATACTTTTATCTGCTGTATTAATCAAATTCCTTCATATAGAATATATGTCTAATATATATCAATAGTATCAATCTTTATATTTGATACTGGTCAATGGAACTTGACTGGGATATAATCATCATCGTAGATATCATCACTTAAGTCTGTAAGTACTATAAATTAAAGTAACTATATCTATAATAATTGTAATTATTGTTTATGCATGAAACTGTTTATTTACTTCAATGAAATTGTTTTGTCTTTACACTTAAAGATAACTTTATTTAATGTCATCACATATAAGATGAATATATTATACTATTATACATATAACTGTATTCACATGCCAACATTAGAATGATAAGTTGTTTATATCAATGTAGTAGTTATGTCTTAAACTTGATTTGCATTTCCCTGATAATCAGATGTCAGTGATCTATTTGGCAACTAATGATGCACATCCTTAGTAGTAAAAGTTAACTGTAAAACTGTCAACAAAATGTTAATTAAGTTGTGAACTGATACATGCTATTAGTTTCACACTTTGCTAATTGTAAAGGATATTAAATCAGGTTTAAACCCTTACTACGCTATAACCACACTATATATAATAATGCACTATCATGTTACACTATTTTAATCTAACATATTGTTAAAAAACTGTCAAAAAGTTAATAAAGTTGTAAATGATACTGCACCATTATTTTCACACTATGCTAATTGCAGAGGATATTCAATCAGGTTTAAACTCTTACAACATCAAATACTTTAATCACAATAAATATAGTACATGCAATTGCATTATACTATTTTAAGTAACATCATGGGTTTATGAAGAAAGACACAATGTGTTGTGTAGTGCTTTAAGAGAGTCTAGTTTTAGGAGAGTTTCTTTTAATATATATAAAACATCAACATGGTCCACTGGCTAACTGAGCACGCACATATACATAAAACATAAGATACCATATTCCCTTACACTAAATACAAACTGACACAACAATGACAATATTAATACTTACAAAAAGAAAAGAACACAAGTTATGAGTCCATTAACAAACAGGGAGGTTTTCTATAGTAGGATAATGAGGAGTAGCATCTCTTTGGTTAATCCAGATGACTCTTGTCCTTTAGAACAACATCCTGTTGTATACGAGGTTCAATTTGAGGTTTCGGTTCACCCTTCCTCCTTCCCAAATGATCAATATGACATTTCCACACCATACCATTAAGTAGTTCAATCATGTAGGACAAGGGACCTACTTTCTCTTTCACTGTACCCTTTATCCACTTGGGACCTTGTTGAAAATTTTTAACAAGGACATTACTTCCGAGCTGAAGCTCCCTAAGCTTAGTTCGACCATCGTAATTATTTTTCTGCTTGGCTTGATTTTGAGCCATTACCTTACTAACATCCAGTTTCATTATTGTAAAGTCTTGTTTAAGAAATAACTCAGAGGGGGCACATCAGTGGTGCTATGTGGAGCAGATGAGTCTTTGAGGGTATTACTCATGGAAGAAGACTCTGTAGCTACTAATATAGCTGTGGGGACGTCATCTACTAACGCAAACATGTGTAGATCTTCCATACTACCTGTACCACCAGGAGAAAGAGTAATCAAATTTGTTTGGCCTTTTTGTACACGCGATCTTTGGTGGTGGTTACGAGCTCCTCTACACGCTACAACAATGTGGTCTTTTTACCACAATTATGACACACCCACTCTTTACAATGACATTTACTAGGTGTGTGACCTATTTTACCACATCTGTAACAAGCTGGAAGATTAGGTGTTGAGAGCTTATTTAAATCAGCTAAGGGACAGACTTCAATCTGGGTCATTTCACTGGCCTTCTTCTCTCCCATTTCATTGCCTTGAGCTGTTTGCACAGCCTTCTCAAATGTTAGGTCTTACTAGAATAGAGTAGTGTGTTGCTGAGTTTGGTAATCACCTAGTCCACATACAAACCGGTCGCGAAGTGCCTCTGACAAGTGACCCTCAAACTTGCATGTGCTGGCCAACTTCTAGTTCTGCTACTGACTGTGAGGATTGTTGTTTACAGTTATGCAACTTAAATCTTTCCGTTTCAATTTTTATGTAGTAATTTCAACCTGTAGTTCATATGTTGTTAAATATGTTTGTGTGACAGTAGCAGAGTTAGTTCAAACTGTTATTCCTGACTGTCATATTAGCTATAGTCTTCCTTAATACTTAGCACCATAATATTATTATTAATAGTAATGTTATGTTAACTATATAGTGTGACATAACCAGTATTTCCTCTAACTGGTATCAAGAACACATGATGAGGGAAGGAGCACTAATCACTCATATATAAATGTGATAATTGGAAGACACCATGCAGATATATTTATTACCTAAATGTGTACTATATAATTAGAGTTATTGCTATTAACAATATAACTAAAGTGTTAGTATATGCAATATAACTGGATATTGTAGCTATTTAAGCAAATTACTTTATGTCCTATAGTGATATTGATGTATAGACTTATGAGACCAGTTTAGGTACCAGACCTAGTGACATCAGTATGGATGAGGTGAGTTATACTCTAATATGGGTATATGTATTATATTAAGACATTAATATTGTTGTAACTAGTTACACAGATAATACATATTAATCTTCTTTCATTAAGATTTTACAGATTCATTTCCCCAATTACCACGTGCTGTTACGAACAACTCAATACTACCTCAACGCCCACCACCAATTAATTCATTTTCTAAATATCAAGACGTGCATAAGCTGTCATATAATAAAACCTATATCTATATATCTAAAACCTAAGGAAACGGTACATGTCATAGTTGGTTGTTAAGTTTTCCATTAATGGTTTAAGCATGGAATAGTCCTGGTATTGCTAGAAATGCACATTAACTCAGTATAATATATCGCTAATGATATTAGTTATAAAAAATAAAGTTGGTAGGGAATCAATTAATATAGTATTGACGTCAATACCATTAGAAACATAGATAAAAGAACATTAGAATTACAAATATTAAAGTTAATTTTTGAGTGCCCAATATGCAGCTATGCTAAAAACATTTAATGTAACTATATAGACTATATAGTCATTAACAGTAATTTATATACATACTATATAAACCCAGCAATAAACAATAAGATTTAGCTTGTTTTTCATGTTTTATAAAGGTCAGCATAACTTGGAGGAGGAGGAGTCTTCAGTGTTTTTACCTTCTCATTGGGTTCCTCCAAAGCAGGTGGTTGTAGTGAGCTTGAAGATGGTGGTTGCTGTGTCAGATCATGACTTGATTGCTGTTGATAAAGAGGTGGTGTTTTTTGTCGATAAGGACCCAGGTATGGATAAGGCACAACAGTTGGTTCTTCATTTGGTCCAATTGTATTACTACTTTCATTGTAGCGTGGTGGAGGTCTATAATTTGTTTCTGAGTAATGTGCTGATTCTGTTTCATAACCAGGATATTGGTTCTGTCTTTGTGGTATAGTATTTAAGGTAGTAGTAGGAATGGGTCTTGATAGATCAGTCTGATTTGTTCTTTGAGTCGTTTCAGGAGATCTAATTGTCTGTAACTCAACTTGTTGGGTATTGTCACTTCTAACATTTTGTCTCTTGTACTTTTTCCCAATAGCAACAAAAGTTATACAGCAAACAAAAGTCACAATGATTAGTACCAAAATAAAACCAACTATACCACCAACTAGTCCAGCTATGTTTGATGCTAGAAAAAAAATATGTAATCATAATATGATACAGAGTTAAAGCATTGCTCTGGTAAAGGAACTAATCAATATATATAGTTATTTACTAATGTCATATATCATAGTTTTTACATTAACATTGACTTACAAGCAATGGTAGGAGGAGCAGGGGTAACACCACGACATGTACTTCTTAATGTTGATACTGATGACAAATTCTTTGCATTACCTACAAATGTAATGTGACTTCATTACAACATGAAATATATACAGTTATCCCATGTTATCAGGGTGTGTCCTTATCCAATAAAATACATGTGGATACTATTTTAACATATTCTTTAACTTTATTTTGACTAAATTTATTAGGAAGAGTTGATTACTTTTAACAACATGTTTATTTCTAACTTACTACATTGAATTGTGACATCTTCAGAATGGTTACATCCTTGATAAGTATTAGTAGGACATCTCTGACATGAACCCAAACAAGAAAAACTACTACTACAAGCTAAGTTACTCATCCAAATATGTTGAGATGAATAACCAGATCTATAACAAATATAGAATACTTTCAGTATAGTCTATTGTACTAAACATACAAAGGAAGATGATTATAACTTGTATAGTTTGAATATCCCAGTTGTTTACAGAGAACAAGTGCTTCATTAGAATCAAATCCATCATTACATATTGTTCCCCACTGTCCATTACAATAGACCTCCACAAGTCCTTCATTAGAATAATTTCCTCCTTGAAGTCGTATCATACCAGGGAAAGGATTACTGTTCCAGATCCTTGTAGAATCTAAATCACAATATATGTAGATGTTCTACTATAGTATTATTGAAACTCACAGCAGGACACAGTAGCATCATAAGAGTTAGTGTTAGTACATCCACTATCAATGATAGTAGAGTAGGAACATTGTAGTATAGTGAGATAGTCTCCGTTAGTACAGTTAACATCATCCAGTACCATTGGGCTATAGTCAGTGCCATAACTAAAATAATAACATATAAATACTGGTTTCAAGACAAATTTTAAGAAGTTAACCTCACTAATCCAGCTCTAGAGTACCTTGAGGCTCCAGTATATCCCAATTGATGACAGATGACATCAGCTTCATAATAACTGTAGTAAGTATCATCACAGATATTACCCCATTGTCCATTAATATAGATCTGTACTATACCAGAGTAATAGGAGGATAAGGTATATCCATTACGATAAAGACGTATAGTACCAAAACCAATATGGCTAGAAGCTACATTAACAAAATAACAAAACATTGATGTTGTTAATAAGCTAATTAAATCTAAATTCAAGCGTCTGAAATTAGACAATTTGAGATATGTTTTTTAACTATCCACCATAATAATAATATAATTACTTACAAATTAATCCAGAACAAGTAGTTTTTGAATTAAAAGACTTTGAATATGAACTGTTGTAAACTAAAGAATACAATAATGATATTTAGTAAATATTAAACCTAAGTAATTATTTCATTTAACAAAAATAACACAAAAACTTACTACATGTGATAGTAATATCTTCATTGTGGGTACAACTAGTTATTGAAGTTGATGGACAGGAATTTCTAGTACCATAACATGTGTCAGGGGGAAAACTAGACATGTGTGTACTCCAAATTGGTTGACTGGAAGTATCAGATCTAAATCATAGATAAATATCTTCAAGTAAATTGTTATTGATGTTATTGTGACAGTAACATTGTAAATATAATTTGTTAAAAATTTTAAAATTATCCTTTAATTGTTTTGAAAATTGTAAAATGCAGAAACTCAAATATTAAATGGTGACCCAGTCTTGAAACTCAATTATAGTGATGGCAGGGGTCACAGTAGTGGCTATGTGAAATTATAATGATTGTTGTATACGTTGGCAGTAAAGTATATGGTTTAAAACATCATATTGTTGTATAAAACAATAGAATAAATTGATACAATAATTACTCTAGATAGTTACTTCGATTAAAAGGACTTACAGACTTAAGTGATCATATCTGTGGTAATAATTATATCCCAGCTGTTTACAGATAGTTTTAGCATCAGTTGAACTAAATCCATTATTACATATTGTTCCCCACTGTCCATTACAGTAGACTTCAACACGTCCTTCATTTGAATAATTTCCTCCTTGAAGACGTATCATACCAGAGAAAGGATTACTGTTCCAGATCCTAGTGGTATCTGTGAAAAATGTAACAAGTGCTAAAGAAACATTTATTTACTCACAGCAATACACAGTAGCATCATAAGAGTTAGTATTAGTACATCCATAACCAATGTATGTAGAGAATGAACACTGAAATATAGTAAGGTAGTAGTTGCTTCTAGCACAGTTGAGCTCATCCATCTTCATAGATAAAGTATCAGTGCCATAACTAGACAGGATGATGTAGATCTTGACTATCAGATAATACTAACCTCACTAATCCAGCTCTAGAGTAACTTGATGCTCCAATATATCCCAATTGATGACAGATAACATTAGCTTCAGTAGAACTGTAGTAGGAATCATCACAGATATTACCCCATCCATTATTGTAATAGACCCTCACAATACCATAGTAATAGGATGATGAGGTATACCCATTACGAAATAAAATTATAGCACCATTTTGAGCAACATTAGCTAAACGATAACAGATTTTCATGCTCTAATTGCTAATTGAAAGAACTATTATACATAGTCAATACATGTGTTTAACAAACTTATAACTTTCAACTAACACAATAAAATAATTACTTACATAATAATCCAGAACAAGTACTTTTTGAATTAGAAGGCTTTGAATATGAACTTCTATAACCTAAAAAATACAAAAATGGTATTGAGCAAGGCCAAGTAATAAAATTACTTCTCAAAATAATATAACAACTTACTACAAGTGATAGTAATATCTTCAGAGTGAGTACAACTAGTTATTGAAGTTGATGGACAGGAATTTCTACTACCATAACATGTGTCATAGGAATAACTAGACATGTATGTACTCCAAATTGGTTGACTGGAAGTACCTGGCCTGAATTAATGACAAATAATGTAGCAGATTCTTAATGAAAGAAAACCAAAGTAAAGAAAACAGAAAATTTACATCATAATTTGATTACAGACATTATGTATAAATCGCTTCTTACAGACTGAGGTGATCATAATTATAGTGATAATTATATCCCAGTTGTTTACAGATAGTTTGAGCATCAGTAGAATCAAATCCATTATCACATATTGTTCCCCACTCTCCATTACAATAAACCTCAATACGTCCTTCATTAGAATAATTTCCTCCCTGAAGACGTATCATACCAGAGAAAGGATTACTGTTCCAGATCCTAGTGGTATCTGCAAAAAATGTAATAAGTACTAAAGAAACATTTATTTACTCACAGCAATACACAGTAGCATCATAAGAGTTAGTATTAGTACATCCACTATCAATGTCTGTAGAGAATGAACACTGAAATATAGTAAGGTAGTTGCTACTAGCACAGTTGAGATCATCCATCTTCATAGATAGAGTGTCAGTGCCATAACTAAATAGAGATATTTAAAGCCTGACCTACAAGTATGATTATAAGTTCTGACCTCACTAATCCAGCTCTAGAGTAAGTAGATGCTCCACTATATCCCAATTGATGACATATGACATTAGCTTCATTAGAATTGTAGGAGTAATCATCACAAATATTACCCCATCCATTGTAATAGATCTTTACAATACCATAGTAATAGGATGATGAGGTATACCCATTACGAGATAAAATTATAGCACCATTTTGAGCAATATCAGCTAAATGATAAATCTTATTATATTCTAATTACTAGCTTGAAAGGATTATCACGTATAGTCAAAAGACATGTTCAACAGTCTAACATAATTACTTACAAATTAATCCAAAACAAGTAGTCTTTGCATTAGAAGACTTTGAATATGAACTACTGTAAACTGTAGAATATAATAATGATAACAAGTAAACCTAATTAATAAAATTACTAGTATAATAACTTACTACAAGTGACAGTAACATCCTCATAGTGGTTACAACTAGTTATTGAAGTTGGTGGACAGGAATTTCTAGTACCATAACATGTGTCAGAGGAAGAACTAGACATGTATGCACTCCAAATTGGTTGACTGGAATTAACGGACCTGATATAAGACAAATACCATAATATTATTTGGCCATTAACAATATTACTCACAAATTGCGATGACCATAACTATAGTAACTGTTATATCCCAGTTGTTTACAAACAGTCTGAGCATCATTAGAATCAAATCCATCATCACATATTGTTCCCCACTGTCCGTTACAATAGACCTCAACATGTCCTTTATTAGTATAACTACCTCCTTGAAGACGTATCATGCCAGGGAAAGGATTACTGTTCCAGATCCTAGTAGTATCTATAACAGACATTATAAATATACATAAAACGTTAAACTAACAGCAGTACACAGTAGCATCATGAGAGTTAGTATTAGTACATCCACTATCAATGTATGTATCAAAAGAACACTGAAATATAGTGAGATAGCTACTGCTGATACAGTTAAGGTCATCAATGTTTATAGATAGACTATCAGTGCCATAACTAGACAGAAAAATAAAAATAAATAAGGTTAAAACTTATTACATCTAACCTCACTAATCCAGCTCTAGAAAAACCTGATGCTCCAGTATATCCCAATTGACGACAGATAACGTCTGCTTCATATTGACTGTAGTCGGTATCATAACAGATATTACCCCATCCATTATTGTAATAGACCCTCACAATACCATAATAATAAGATGAAGACGTATATCCATTACGATATAAAATTATAGCACCATTTCTAGCAATATCATCTAGATGAAAGTAGATCAACATTCTGTAACTACAAACTAAAGGAACTCCTTACAATATTTTAGTCAATATACATATTACTATTGTTTGTACAACTATGTAGCTTGTAATATAATTGATGTCATATATAATATAGTAAGTATACTTACAAATTAATCCTAAACAAGTAGTCTGTTTATTACAAGGTTTGGAGTTAGAAATGTTGTAAGCTAAATGAAATGATATATATACATATACATAACTCGAGGTTTACTAGTTAAAACACAAAAAGGTATAATACACTAGTCAGTACAAAATATTTTAGAAGAAGGTAGAAAAAGTTATGATGTGGATACAATTGATAACAGCATATAGATTGAATTTAAGCATTTGCTATGTATCACAGTAATTGTGCTGATGTTCAAAGTACTTGAGTATTCAATAAACTCAAGATTGAATAGGCCTACAAATTATTTATAAAACTCTATTAAATTATTTTTAAGGAGGCAATTCCATTTACTTCATCTTTAAATATTATAATAATACAAAGTAACAGATAGTTGAAACTATCACTTACTACATGTGATAGTAATATCTTCATAGTGATTACAACTAGTTATTGAAGTTGATGGACAGGAATTTCTAGTACCATAACAAGTGTCAGAGGAAGAACTAGACATGTTTGTACTCCAAATAGGTTGACTAGAACTACCAGATCTATTAGAGAAATACAATAACTTGTAATTCTAAAATAAATTAAAATTAAATAAAATTTATAATTATACTTATATAAGTAATATGCACTAATATGTGATAAATTATTACTTTTTTAATATCTTTACACTTACAGGTTGAGGTGATCAAAACGATAGTAACTGTTATATCCCAGTTGTTTACAGATAGATTCAGCATCAGTAGAACTAAATCCATTATTACATATTGTTCCCCAGTGTCCATTACAATAAACCTCAACACGTCCTTCATTAGAATAATTTCCTCCTTGAAGACGTATCATACCAGAGAAAGGATCACTGTTCCAGATCCTAGTGGTATCTATAACAACTGTAAGAACTGCCAAAGATATATTTATATACTTACAGCAGTAGACAGTAGCATCATAAGAGTTAGTATTAGTACATCCACTATCAATGTATGTAGAAAATGAACACTGAAATATAGTAAGGTAGTTGCTACTAGAACAGTTGAGATCATTCATCTTCATAGATAGAGTGTCAGTGCCATAACTTAACAGAGATATTTAAAACCTGATTTAAATATATACTGATACGTTCTAACCTCACTAATCCAGCTCTAGAGTAACTTGATGCTCCAGTATATCCCAATTGATGACAGATGACATTAGCTTCTGTAGAACTGTAGTAGGAATCATCACAGATATTACCCCATCCATTGTAATAGACCCTCACAATACCATAATAATAAGATGTTGAGGCAATTCCATTTCGAGATAAAATTATAGCACCATTTTGAGCAACATCAGCTAGATAATTAAAAATTATCATACTCTAATTACTAACTGAAAGTATTATCATATATAATCAATACATAATAATCAAAAAGCTTATAAGATTGACCTAATACAACAATATATTACTTACAAATTAATCCAGAACAAGTAGTTTTCGAATTAGAAGACTTTGAATAATAACTGCTGTAGACTAAAGAATACAGTAATGATAATGAGTAAACCTAACTAATTGTTTCATTTGACAAAAATAACACAAAAACTTACTACATGTGATAGTAATATCTTCATTGTGGGTACAACTACTTATTGAAGTTGATGGACAGGAATTTCTAGTACCATAACATGTGTCAGAGGAAGAACTAGACATGTATGTACTCCAAATTGGTTGACTAGAAGCACCATATCTGAAATGATGCAAACATCAAAACATCTATTTGCTTATCGATGATACTACTCACAAATAATTGATGTGATCATAATTATAATAATTGTTATATCCCAGTTGTTTACAGATAGTTTCAGGATCATTAGAACTAAATCCATTATCACATATTGTTCCCCATTGTCCATTACAATAGACCTCAACACGTCCTTCATTTGAATAACTACCTCCTTGAAGACGTATCATACCAGAGAATGGATTACTGTTCCAGATCCTAGTGGTATCTGTCACAAAAATGTTATATATCAATGAAATATTTATATACACTTACAGCAGTACACAGTAGCATCATAAGAGTTAGTATTAGTACATCCACTATCAATGACAGTAGAGAAAGAACACTGAAATATAGTCAGGTAGCTACTATTGCCACAGTTGAGGTCATTTATTTTCATAGATAGACTGTCATTGCCATAACTAGAAAGAAAATAGGAAAACTGACACTAAATCTGGTTAAAAAGTAGCTAAATCTAACCTCACTAATCCAGCTCTGGAGTAACTAGAGGCTCCAGTATATCCCAATTGATGACAGATGACATTAGCTTCAGTAGAATTGTAGTGGTAATCATCACAGATATTACCCCATCCATTATTGTAATAGACCCTCACAATACCATAGTAATAAGATGATGATGTATACCCATTGCGAAATAAAATTATAGCACCATTTCTAGCAACATCAGCTAAATGACAAAATATCATACTCTAATTACTAACTGAAATGGTTATCATATATAGTCAATACACGTGTTTAACAATCTTATAACATTGACCTAATACAATAATATATTACTTACAAATTAATCCAGAACAAGTAGTTTTTAAATTAGAAGGCTTTGAATATGAACTGCTGTAAACTAAAGAATACAATAATGATAATGAGTAAACCTAAGTAATTATTTCATTTAACAAAAATAACACAAAAACTTACTACATGTGATAGTAATATCTTCATTGTGGTTACAACTAGTTATTGACCTTGATGGACAGGAATTTCTAGTACCATAACATGTGTCAGAGGAAGTACTATACATGTATGTACTCCAAATTGGTTGACTAGAAGCACCATATCTGAAATGATGCAAACATCAAAACATCTATTTGCCTATTGATAATATTACTCACAAAGAAGAGAGGTGATCATAATTATAAAAATAATTATATCCCAGTTGTTTACAAATAGTTTGAGCATCATTAGAATAAAATCCATCATCACATATTGTTCCCCACTGTCTATTACAATAGACCTCAACACGTCCTTCATTTGAGTAACTACCTCCCTGAAGACGTATCATACCAGGGAAAGGATTACTGTTCCAGATCCTAGTGGTATCTGTTACAAAATGTTATGTATCAAGGAAATCTTTTTATACTTACAGCAATACACAGTAGCATCATAAGAGTTAGTATTAGTACATCCACTATCAATGACAGTAGAGAAAAAACACTGAAATATAGTCAGGTAGCTACTATTGCCACAGTTGAGGTTATTTATCTTCATAGATAGACTGTCAGTGCCATAACTAGAAAGAAAACAGGAAAACTGACACTAATTCTGGCTAATAAGTAGCTAAATGTAACCTCACTAATCCAGCTCTGGAGTAACTAGAGGCTCCAGTATATCCCAATTGATGACAGATGACGTTAGCTTCAGTAGAACTGTAGTAGTAATCATCACAGATATTACCCCATCCATTATTGTAATAGACCCTTACAATACCATAGTAATAAGACAATGAGGTATACCCATTACGAAATAAAATTATAGCACCATTTCTAGCAACATTAGCTAAATGGCAAAATATCATACTCTTATTCCTGATTGAATGGACTATCATATATAGTCAATATACATATTAAATAATCTGATAACATTGACCTAATACAATAATATAATTACTTACAAATTAATCCAGAACAAGTAGTATTTGAATTAGAAGACTTTGAATGTGAACTGCTGTAAACTAAAGAATGCAATAATGATAATGAGTAAACCTAAGTAATTGTTTCATTTAACAAAAATAACACAAAAACTTACTACATGTGATAGTAATATCTTCATTGTGGTTACAACTAGTTATTGACCTTGATGGACAGGAATTTCTAGTACCATAACATGTGTCAGAGGAAGTACTATACATGTATGTACTCCAAATTGGTTGACTAGAAGCACCATATCTGAAATGATGCAAACATCAAAACATCTATTTGCCTATTGATAATATTACTCACAAAGAAGAGAGGTGATCATAATTATAAAAATAATTATATCCCAGTTGTTTACAAATAGTTTGAGCATCATTAGAATAAAATCCATCATCACATATTGTTCCCCACTGTCTATTACAATAGACCTCAACACGTCCTTCATTTGAGTAACTACCTCCCTGAAGACGTATCATACCAGGGAAAGGATTACTGTTCCAGATCCTAGTGGTATCTGTTACAAAATGTTATGTATCAAGGAAATCTTTTTATACTTACAGCAATACACAGTAGCATCATAAGAGTTAGTATTAGTACATCCACTATCAATGACAGTAGAGAAAAAACACTGAAATATAGTCAGGTAGCTACTATTGCCACAGTTGAGGTTATTTATCTTCATAGATAGACTGTCAGTGCCATAACTAGAAAGAAAGCTGAGACTAAATCTGGTTAAAAAGTAGCTAAATCTAACCTCACTAATCCAGCTCTGGAGTAACTAGAGGCTCCAGTATATCCCAATTGATGACAGATGACATTAGCTTCAGTAGAATTGTAGTGGTAATCATCACAGATATTACCCCATCCATTATTGTAATAGACCCTCACAATACCATAGTAATAAGATGATGATGTATACCCATTGCGAAATAAAATTATAGCACCATTTCTAGCAACGTCAGCTAAACAATAAAAGACAAAATATTCTAATTATTATTAATTATAATTAATTAATTCTATTCTAATGAGTGAAAGGATTACCATGTATTGTACATATTTAACAAACTTGCATCATTGACCTAAAACAATAATATATTACTAATTATAAAAATAAACATACATTCTCTAACTACAAACTATATGACTAAGTGCATGCAAATGTGAGTCACTAGTTATATTACTATTGTTTACACAAATATACTGGATGAAATATTTAAGCAAGGATAATAACAATTTCATTGTTGCAAGTTATCTGTTATGCTTTAAAGAAGGTACAACGAAGAAAACTGTAGTTCGTAATATAATTGATGTCATATATAAAATAGTCATAACTATGTCATGATAACTTACGAATTAATCCTAAACAACTCGTCTCTTTATTAGAAGGTTTGGAGTTTGAAGTGCTATAAGCTAAAGGAAAGATATAGTTACATATATTTTCTGTTGAAACACAAAACATTATTACAGAGTAGTCAGTCTAAAAATTTATTAAGTAGTACTAAATGTTATGATGTGTCTACAATTGAAATGATGTTGCTAGTTATAAATACATCACAGTAATTATATTCATGTTTAAAGAACACATGTAGTCAATACAGATTGAACAGGTCTTAAAATTATTTATAAAAGTTATATTAATTATATTTTAATGAGGTAATAAGACCTCTTTTCATCTTTAAATATATTAATAATACAAAGTAACAGATACTTGATTCTATCACTTACTACATGTGATAGTAATATCTTCATAGTGGTTACAACTAGTTATTGAAGTTGATGGACAGGAATTTCTAGTACCATAACATGTGTCAGAGGAAGAACTAGACATGTATGTACTCCAAATTGGTTGACTGGAAGTACCAGATCTATTATAGTAATACAAAAACCTGTTATCCTGATAAATCATAGTGACGTATCAGGATTATAAATATTTATAATATTATAGGATAATAAATATTTAATATTTAAGAGTGTATGCATTAGTGTCTGAAACATTATTATTTCTTTAAACTTACAGGCTGAGGTGATCATAATTATTATAATTATTATATCCCAGTTGTTTACAGATAGTTTGAGCATCAGTAGAATCAAATCCATCATCACATATTGTTCCCCACTGTCCATTACAATAGACCTCAACACGTCCTTCATTTGGATATCTACCTCCCTTAAGACGTATCATACCAGAGAATGGATTAATGTTCCAGATTCTAGTGGTATCTTAACAAAAATGATAAATATTAAGTAAATATTTTTACTTACAGCAGTACACAGTAGCATCATAAGAGTTATTACATCCACTATCAATGTATGTATTAAAGGAACACTGAAATATAGTAAGGTAATTGCTACTAGAACAGTTGAGATCATCCATCTTCGTAGACAAAAAATCAGTGCCATAACTAAACAGAGATACTTAAAATTGACTTACGGGTGTGATTACAGGTTCTAACCTCACTAATCCAGCTCTAGAGTAACTAGAGGCTCCAGTATATCCCAATTGATGACACACAACATTAGCTTCAGTAGAACTGTAGTAGGAATCATCACAGATATTACCCCATTCATTATTGTAATAAACCCTCACAATACCATAGTAATAAGATGATGAGGTATATCCATTACGATATAAAATTATAGCACCATTTTGAGCAAAATCAGCTAAATGATAAACATTATCATACACTAATTATTAAATGAAGGAATTATCATATATAGTCAATACACATTTTTAATAATCTAATAACATTGAATTAACACAATAACATAATTACTTACAAATTAGTCCAGAACAAGTAGTATTTGTATTAGATGATTTGGAATAAGACATGCTATAAGCTAAAAGAAATATTCTATATATATATCAATATATTTAAAAGATTCTTTTATATTACGATAACAAAATATATTGTAGTTATCATACTAATAATATTTTAAAGTAATGTGGCTGTAATTTATTATGACAATGATATATAGATTGAAACGCTTTTGTAAAAACATTACTGCAATTCATTAAATAAAAATAGTTCTTGGCACTTTGTTGAACAATAGAGTCAAGATTATATAGAATACAGTATTAGATTACTTGTTGACATTACCTATATTCATAGTTATATATTTAGAATTACTACTACTAGTAGTTAACATTGTTGATAGTTACAGAAAAAAGAACAATAAATATTATCATTTGGTATTTCAAAGAACTCATTCTGATAAGCTTTTTTAGATTATACAGGTCCAGGCCTCAAACATACAAAATGTTATTATAATGAGGTAATAACACTTTTCTTCATTTTAATAATTCAAATTAAGAGTTAGTTAATATTATCACTTACTACATTCCACAGTAACATCTTCAGAGTGGGAACAATTAGTGACTGAAGTTGATGGGCAGGAATTTCTAGTACCATAACATGTGTCAGAGGAAGAACTAGACATGTATGTACTCCAAATTGGTTGAATAGAACTACCAGGTCTATTATAGTGATATAATAACCTGTTTAATCCTCATTTATCATTTATAAACCACAATTGTATAATAATATTATACAATTGTGAGAAGACCAAATTGATATATTATATCAATTTGGTCTTCTCACACTTACAAATTGAGGTGATCAATATTATAGTAGCTATTATATCCCAGTTGATTACAAACAGTCTGAGCATCAGTTGAACCAAATCCATTATTACATATTGTCCCCCACTTTCCATTACAATAGACTTCCACACGACCTTGATTAGAATAATTTCCTCCCTGAAGACGTATCATACTAGAGAAAGGATTACTATTCCAGATCCTAGTGGTATCTATCACAAAAATCATTAGAATTAAAAAGATATTTATCCTCACAGCAGTACACAGTAGCATCCAAAGAGTTAATATTTTTACATCTACTATCAATATATGTATCAAAAAAACACTGAAATATAGTGAGGAAGTTGCTACTAGCACAGTTGAGGTCATCAATTTTCATAGAAAAAGTATCTGTGCCATATCTGGAAAATAATAATGTAGAGGTTGATTACTAGATAATTCTAACCTCACTAATCCAGCTCTAGAGTAACTAGAGGCCCCAGTATATCCCAATTGATGACAGATGACATTAGCTTCAGTAGAACCGTAGTAGTAATTATAACAAATATTACCCCATTCATTATTATAATAGACCCTCACAATACCATAGTAATAGGATGATGAGGCATACCCATTACGAGACAGCCTTATAGCTCCATTTGTTAAACCTATATAGTATAAAACATTAAATTTGGTTTTACATAGGGATTTTTATTATTTGCTCTACTCTAACCACATTGTTTACCTAGTGACTAACTAGAATAATACTAAGAGTATAAAGATGAATATGTTTGTACTCTTTGTGTGGAAACACAAACAAGAGTGTACAAGTCTTTTTTGTTAACACAGGATAGTCTTTGAACATTTCTTATGTATTTTATAGTTCCATTGACCAGTATTCACACAAAAACGTTGACACCATTGATATTATACATGTCTTTCTATTATAGAATTGTATATTATTAATGTCTACTTAAATTTTGTTTCATACTGCATATAAAAGTACATAGTTTTGTTACAATAGTTATAGTTTATGGTAAAGTTGTGGTTAATGTAATTATGGATATGAATATTATGAGTAGAACATGATATGTCTGCAAAAGCACAACAATATAATTATAATACTATTTTAATATTAATAATAGACATAAAATCAATTAGTTCTGATCAATACAAATCTCCTGTTATTCCATTGATAAGTAATAAACAAACTCTTTTATATCAGTTTAACATACAACTGGTCATTATACTGATTTATTATAATAATATGAATATCACAAAGATTAAAAGCGTACTAGAGAAAATATTATAATCATAATTGTATATAACAAACAGATGAAAATGTCATAACTGCATTATAATATCACACAAAGTGGCTTTGCAATTAGTTAATAATACATTAACAAAACAATACTACCTTATATTATAAATCAATCTGAAATTCAATAATGATATGATGTTAGCATGATCCTATTCCTCATGGCTCAGTCACATTTATAAACAATTTATATATATGATATATATATATATATATATATATATATATATATATATATGTATATATATATATATATAGTTACTAGCTATAACGCAATATTAAAATTGCTTTGTCATATCCTGTTCTAAAGGAAATTTTTTAGTATTGTATGCTTTGATGTGTTTTTATTTGAATGACCCCAATGCACCCAGGATGTAATCTATTATTTATGTAGAGTATGGCAAATTTATACCTATACGTATAAATCAGTCATTCAATACCAACTAACTTGTCACCAAGTTAACAGTAGTTATAATGTCACAACACAGGCAGCAAGCTGTATGAGGTGATTACGGTGAAAAATATACACGCTTACCATATGTAGAGTAAATCGAATAACTCAATAGAGTAGTAAGGAGGAAGAAAACAGAGAGCTGCTGCTCTTCGGCCATCACTGTTGTCGTCAACAGGAAGTAGTGTTGACAATGCCGGAAGCACAGCATCATACATAAGCAAAATTTCAAGATGGCGTATTTTATTTGTAAAGACGTTATATACTTCGTCTACTCATATGTTATTTTTGGATTATCTACATAGCATTGCTGAAAATAGTTGTTCTTCAACTAAATGGATACTTTGACAAGATAATCAAAAAAGCTTTTCTATATTTCCTAAACACCTCACTAGCGTCTTACTCATTTCAAATCTGAAAGATACTGGCTCTCCTCAGCTATTTTTAAACACTACGGCAAATTCTTCTCCAACCAAAACATTCGCTATCTATAGGTGAAAGGACAGAAGTGATACACCAGTCTCACTTATATATATGAGATATCTTTTCTAGAAGCTTGGTAGATACATTCTCACAATGTCCCATGAGCAGAGATGAGAGATGCTTATCCTCGATTTTCAACACTCTTATCCATACTTCTTAGCAGCCTTCTTTAGTCCTGTTTTTAAATATTTTATTTAGAACTCTCTTAGGGGCTCTGATTTATAATAAAGAAACCTCCATGTTTTGAGATGGATTATCTATAATACCGTGGGAAGGATTTCTAACTCCAACTGGAAAATATATCATAAGATGTCTCTTGATTATCAACATTTCACAGAATAGTATATATTGATACAAAGTTTTTAGGACCATATATATAATATCACCAAGAGCCTTTGCAAATGAAGTCATTTGATGACATTGAAAGTGACAAAGAAAGATATTTGATGAAAGAACCATACTGCTACATCTCTCATAATGGAAGTCAAAATGAGCTATTAGGTAACATACAATATGAAATTATGTTGTCTCATTTTTTGCCAAGCTGATGATAGAATGCACCAAGTGTTGAGTATGGTACCACATTTTCATCTACATTGATGGGACTAAAGAGTTGAGGTAAAGAAATGTTCTGGCCAAAAAATAATACACTTGTTTGTCTACAGAATATTGCACTATATTTAAGAGATGTTTGTAAGGTTTAGGATTGAAGTAATCAACATTTATCATAGTATGATAAATATTGAAAATACTACAATGTTAAAAATTACATTAAGAGCACAAAGCTATTAACCCTATATCATAGTGGAAAGTTAAAATATAACCCCCTTTTTCATGGGAAAGCCATTATTTTTCAGCATCATTAATGTCAACAGTTACATGTACTCCTGTGCAGGATGTATTTATGTAGCAGGCTATCCAAAAACTGGTGGTATAGACTGTTTTATTTTGTACTTGATGTATGTATAGTTAATGCTAATATTGACCAATCCTAAACAAGCAAAAATTGAAGGAAAGACTTTTTGTCTTGAATTGGTCAGAGAGCTTCTTTCATGTTAAAATTCACAAAAGCATCATAAATGTGGACAATCATCTATGGATGTTACATTATCTTTTGCATTCAATGAGCAACACTTTCCAGTGAACCTGTCTAAAACATTATATACAGTGCCAGTTTGCAGTACTAGTGAAGAGTGATGATGTAGTCATATGATTGCAAAGAATTCAATCAAACACAGTCTTTATCACTATGTAACATACCTTGCTTTCATATTCATCATACAAAGCAATAGTGACAAATTTAGTAGTTTTACTAGTTGAACTCATCTCATTGGTCATTATCACTTGGTCAGATATTAAAATTAATAAAATACTACAATTGTTTGTCTAAAGAATTGTGCATTATATTTAAGTAATGCTTGTAAGTTTTAGGATTGAAGTAATGATCATTTATTGTATATATGATCAGTTGAATAAACGTACAGAATTGTTTGACATTTAGAGCAGACAGCTTCTACCCTTTTGCCATTTTGAAATAATACATAAAGCTCTTGAAACTGTAGTGAATATAGTTTAACCACATTGTCACTATGAATAGCAAATTACATCAATTATTTTTTTAAGTAGAAGTAGATGACAGATACTGAGGAAAACCTCTACTAATGAGGTTTATTTACATTACTTACAATCAGTTTAATATAATTCTTTCTAAAAACATCAAAAATTACAATGAGAACAAAACAATTAAGTACTAAAAAACAAAAACAGATCTACAGTTATTAAAAGTAACCTGTATAATAAGGTACCTACAACAATTTTGATGTAATATATGTTTCTTACTTTTTAAAACAGGTCAATGTAACTTGAATGAGGATGAGTTTTAAGTGTTTATCACCTCATAATGTTCCTCCATACTATCACAATCAGATCCTCTATGTGCAGCATCTATAGGTTGATATGGTGGATCATCAAAAGCAGCTTGTACATCAGTAGGAGCTTGGCAATTGTCTACGTTAGAGCCTTGCCTTTTAGATGCCTTTACAATATTTTTATGAGCAGGAAGGGTTGCAAAAGAGGTCAGTGCAGCTGATGTGTTGGGTTGTCTGCCTCGATTTGGCTTCTGTGTGTTGCAAGCCAGTTGGTGTGATGGACGATGACCTTCTTGAGGAGCTGGTTTTTGTAGTTGATAAGGAGTCATGTAAGAATTAGCCACAACATTTAGTGCTTCATTTCGTCCAATTGTATTATTACATTCACTGTAGGATAGTGGAGGTCTACAATTGTTTTCTGGGTAATGTGCTGATTCTGTTTCATTACCAGGGAATTGGTTCTGTATTTGTGGTATTGTATTCAAGGTAGTATTAGGAAGTAGTCTAGACAGTCCTGTTTGATTTTTTCTTTGAATCGTTTCAGGAGAACTAATTGTCTGTAAGTCAACTTGTTGGATGCTATCACTTCTAAGATTTTGTCTTTTTCGTTTTTTGTAAATAGCAACAACAGTTACACCACAAATGAAAGCCACAATAATTAATATAAAAAGAGAACCAATTGTACCACCAACTGGTCCAGCTACGTTTGATGCTAGAAAACAATAAGTAAAGATAACTGATATAGCATTGATCTAGTAAGGGATCTAAACAATAGATATATAGCACTCATAGTTTATACTTTAGCATTGACTTACAGGTGGTAGAAGAAGTAACATTAGAACATGTAGTCCTTAATGTTGATACTGATGACAAATTCCTTAGATTACCTAAAAATATAATGTGACATAATTAGAATGTGAAACATGTACAGTTATCTCATGTTATTAGAGTGTGTCCTTATCTTATTAAAAATTCATGTGAATATTATTTTAACTATAAATATCTTAAGATATATTCTCTAAATAAACCATGAACTAATGTAAGAGGCATTCATAATATCTTTACTTAAAATAGTACCATAATATTGATTACCTTTACTAGAAAGAGTTGACTAGTTTTAACAACATGTGTATTTCCAACTTACTACATTGAATTGTGACATCTTCAGAATGGCTACAGCCTCGATAAGAATTATTAGGACAACTCTGACATGAACCCAAACAGGAAAAACTACTACTACAAGCTAAATTACTCATCCAAATATGTTGAGATGAACTACCAGACCTATAACAAATATAGTATACTTCCAGTATAGTCTATTGTACTAAACATACAAAGGAAGATGATTATAACTTGTATAGTTTGAATATCCCAGTTGTTTACAGATAACAAGTGCATCATTAGAATCAAATCCATCATCACATATTGTACCCCATTGTCCATTACAATAGACCTCCACACGTCCTTCATTAGAATAATTTCTTCCCTGAAGACGTATCATACCAGGGAAAGGATTACTGTTCCAAATCCTTGTAGAATCTAAATCACAATAATAATTGTAGATGTTATACTATAGTTATATTGAAACTCACAGCAGGACACAGTACCATCATAAGAGCTAGTGTTAGTACATCCACTATCAATGATAGTAGAGTAGGAACACTGTAGTATAGTGAGGTAGTCATTGTTAGGACAGTTGACCTCACCCAGTACCATTGGCCTATAGTCAGTGCCATAACTGAAATATTAGCAAATAAATACTTGTTTAAAAAACAAATTTTAAAAACTAACCTCACTAATCCAGCTCTAGAGTAACTTGATGCTCCACTATATCCCAACTGATGACAGATGACATCAGCTTCATATTGACTGTAGTAGGTATCATCACAGATATTACCCCATTGTCCATTGATATAGATCTGTACTATACCAGAGTAATAGGAAGATAAGGTATATCCATTACGATAAAGACGTGTAGTACCAAAAGCAATATGGTTAGAAGCTATATTGACAAAATAACAAAACAATGATGTTGGTATAAAGTGCTTGAATTAAAAAAAAACGAAAATGTTTTAATATTCCAAATAATAGTATAATTACTTACGAATTAATCCAGAACAAGTACTTTTTGAATTAGAAGACTTTGAATATGAACTGCTATAAACTAAAGAATACAATAATTAAAATAAGTAAACCTAGGTAATACATAATTTCTCATAATGTGTAATTAACTTGGTTTGATATAACAATATAACAACTTACTACATGTGACAGTAACATCCTCAGAGTGAATACAACTAATTATTGAAGTTGATGGACAGTAATTTCTTCTACCGTAACATCTGTCATAGTAATAACTAGACATGTGTGTACTCCAAATTGGTTGACTGTAAGTACCAGACCTGAATAATAGACAAATAAATTGTTAGAAATTCTATTCTGACGGTAACATTGTAAATACTTGACCACTTGTTAATCATTTAAAACTTATATAAGGGTATTACGATAGTAAAAATAGAGAAATTACAGAATGCTAAATGGCAAACTAGGACACACAGCGGTGTCTAAGTGAAATTAACTATTGTTGTACGTATTGGCAGTGAAGTATGTAGTTTAATGCATCATGTTGTTGTACATAACAATAGAATAAATGATACAAGTGGTCATATAAATGTAACACATGATCTAAAATTATTATTAGACTGACTGGCAAACAAAGAAAAAATAATTTATTGAAGTAAATAAACTTTTCGTACTCAAACAATTATTGCAGATAATTATTTTGATTTATAGTACTTACAGACTGAGATGATCATAATAATAGTAATAATTATATCCCAGTTGTTTACAAATAGTTCGAGCATCAGTAGAACCAAATCCATCATCACATATTGTTCCCCACTCTCCATTACAATAGACCTCAACACGTCCTTCATTAGGATAACTACCTCCTTGAAGACGCATCATACCAGAGAATGGATTACTGTCCCAGATTCTAGAGGTATCTGTAACAAAAATGTTAAGTATTAAAAAAATATTTATACACTCACAGCAGTACACAGTAGCATCATAAAAGTTTGTATTAGTACATCCACTATCAATGATAGCAGAGAATGAACACTGAAATATAGTAAGGTAGTTGCTATTAGCACAGTTGAGGTCATCCATCTTCATAGACAGAGCGTCAGTGCCATAACTAAACAGAGATATTTAAAACCTGTCTACATATATGATTATAAGTTTTAACCTCACTAATTCAGCTCTAAAATAACTTGATGCTCCAGTATATCCCAATTGATGACAGATGACATTAGCTTCATTAGAATTGTAGTAGGAATCGTCACAGATATTACCCCATCCATTATTGTAATAGACCCTCACGATACCATAGTAATATGATAATGAGGAATACCCATTACGAAATAGAATAATAGAGCCATTTACTGGATTAGCTAGATAGAAATAGATCAATATACTCGAACTACCAACTAATAAAGTAAATATAAATTCATAATCATAATACATATTACTATTATCAGTACAAACTAAGTGGATGAATGTTATTCAAGCAAAGTTAGAAATATGATCACAATCTTAGTCTTCAACATACATATTGAAAAAAATTATGTACTTATTAAAGCTTTAGCTAAAAGTTTAAAGAACTAAGAAGTTAGTAAAATGATAAGTTTTAGGTAAAATTTCAGTGAATAAAGAAATTAGTAAAGCGAAGTAAAGAAGCATAAAAACTTAGATTAATAAGGTATGAGTCTCAACAAGTTGACAGAGCAAAACTTGAAAGATTAAGATTTCAATAAATGATTAATTTAAGCAGTGCAAACGTGTTAGTGAGGTAGAATCACTTTTAACTAAGTTAATAAAGTCATACTTTGTATAATTATTATTAGATGTCACTTACAAATTAGTCCATAACAAGTAGTTTTTGTATTAGATGATTTGGAATAAGAAATGCTGTAAGCTAAAGGAAAAATTTTACATATATCAAAATATTTATAAGAATATTTTTTATTGAGAGAAAATATAATGCAGCAAACATCCTAAGAATATTTAGAAGAAGGTAAGAAATGCTGTGATGTGGTTGCAAATTTCATATTCAGTGAAAGCATGTAGATTAAATTTGAAATGCTTGTTGTAAACACACAAAATAATACAACTGATATTGTTAACGATTTCACATTTGTTACCGGTCCAGTATCCAAATTATTTATAAAATTTATCTTAAGAATGTAATAACACTTCTCTTCATCATATTAAGAGTTATCTGATACCATCACTTACTACATTCCACAGTAACATCTTCAGAGTGGGAACAACCACTGACTGAACTTGATGGACAGGAATTACTAGTACCATAACATGTGTCAGAGGAAGAACTAGACATGTATGTACTCCAAATAGCTTGAGTGGGGGTACCAGATCTATTATAGTGATACAATAACCTACTCAATCCTGATTTATCATTTACAAACAACAACTAATTTACATTAATTAATGTCTATATAATTACTAGTTCTTACACTTACAGACTGAGGTGATTATAATTATTGTAAATGTTATATCCCAGTTGTTTACAAATTGTCTGAGCATCAGTAGAACTAAATCCATTATCACATATTGTTCCCCATTGTCCATTACAATAGACCTCAACACGTCCTTCATTTGGATAACTACCTCCTTGAAGACGTATCATACCAAAGAAAGGATTACTGTTCCAGATCCTAGTGGTGTCTGTGACAAATGTAATAAGTGTAAATAAATAATTATACACTTACAGCAGTACACAGTAGCGTCATAAGAGTTAGTATTAGTACATCCACTATCAATGTATGTAGAGAAAGAACACTGAAATATAGTAAGATAGTTACTACTACCACAATTGAGATTATTGATCTTCATTGACAAAGTGTCAGTGCCATAACTAAACAAATATTTAAAACCTGACTCATGAGTATGATTATAAGTTCTAACCTCACTAATCCAGCTCTAGAGTATCTATAGGCTCCAATATATCCCAATTGATGACAGATCACATTAGCTTCAGGAGAATCGTAGTCGACATCATCACAGATATTACCCCATCCATTATTGTAATAGACCCTCACAATACCATAATAATAGGATGATGAGTCATACCCATTACGTGATAGAATTATGGCACCATTTGTTAAAGCTATAGTATTATAAAGAGATTAAATTTGATTTTTCATAGGGTTTTTATAGTTTAGTCATTCATGAAGTTAACTCTTTAAATCTCAGTTATTGCTTGTTTGATGCTTTCAAGACTATTGCCTTCATTATACAAACAGTCTTGAGTTGCATAAATTTTTATATTGCTGACCTATTTATTGCTAACCTAAATTTCACAATATTTGTTATAATACATTTGCTGATTTTTAAGGAAATACAAAGATAGGGCAGCAATTTTCAGCCTTCATAGCCTCAAAAAGAGGTTTATAAGTTATTTTTGACCTGAAATGGACCAATCTGATTGGTCAATTAAGACAAAACATTGTACAATAATAGTAATTGTGTAAATAAATAGGTGGAAATGATTTAACTACATAATAATCTCACTAAATGCAGGTTTGTCATTAGTTAATAATACATTAGCAAACTACTATATACATTGTACTATAAGTCAATCTGAAATCCAATAATGATATGATGATAATATGATCTTAATGCTCATGGAGTGAGTCACATATTTCATTTTATATACAATATGTATCATTACTTAAAAAGCTACAATGCAATATTAAAATTGGTTTGTTATGTCCTAAGGTAAATTTTTATTAGCAATGACCTTTTATAATTTGTATGCTTTGATGTCTTGTATAAAGTTTTTTTCAACAATCTATTGTACCAATAATATAGTCTGTTATACATGTTATATATGTATCACACTTTGTGAATATATACTTTTAAGGACAATCACAACTGTTAAAATGTCATTTTTATTTTTATGTTAGAATAATTCTCACATCAAATAACTTCTTTAACAGTTATGATTGTCTTAAAAGTACACAGCAAGTACTAGAGTACATTCTTGATATACTGAATTTGTTTAACCAAAACACTACTACACATTACAGCATACTCATACGAAATGGCAAGCAAATAAAATGATATAATCCTAACAGAAATCCCCCCAGCTAGCATTGACCAAGCAATTCACTGTAGACTTTTAGTTATATCACATATGAAATTAGATGTTAGTTTATGGCACATTATTAAACTTAACACAAATTAATATAATTCATATCCTAGCTGGGAATAGAATATACCCAGACAGCTACAAACAAGTTAAATTAAAATACAAATTAAGTTATAATTAACAGCCAGTATTACAAGTTAGCAATAAGTTTATTTGCACTGTTTTAATTCTAATCAAGTAGGGTTACTACTGTTTAGATTGAATCTGCATCAACAGCTGAAAACTAAACATATATATACATGTTACATTGTCTACATCACAATGTAACATGTCTAGATTCTAGTATGTGATAATGACATATGTTACCTAGTAAAGTTATTACTATACGTTGCTCTTAGTACAAGAATATGATTTTAAAATTATTGGGTTGAGTCTTAGTGAACCCAAATTAGAGCAGCCAATGATACATAATATATTTGTTAGTCATGTATTTAGCCTCAATATACTTAATATAAGAACAATGTTCGTTTTGATAAACACCTGGAACAAATTGAGTTATTGAACTATTTGTTTTAACAATTATGATAAATTGTTGACTGAATAGCAATTTTTGGTTTCAAATTGTAGTAATAGTTTTAAGAATGCTTGCTATTTTTCATAATAGGATTGTGTAGCAATATATAACTCAATCCACTATTAGGCCAACTGTAGAGAAAGGATCTGTTTGGAGTGCATTAGATTCTATTATTTGTTCATAAATGAAATGACAAAATTCAGTAGCCACACTCTAAACTACAACAATGATAAATATCACAAGAGTGTTAACAATATATACCGCTTCTCTTCGGCCATCGCTGTTTTATTTTAGCATCATACAGGAAATATGTCTATTAATATATCAACCTAAAACAGTAACCCAACTCAATTGGAAACATCTCGTTGACGTTCGATTCTAAGATACCCTCGTCTATTCACGCTTCGCATTTTAATAACAAGGCAAATAAATCAGAATTGGAATGTCTTCTGTATAACAAAAATTGATATTAATTAGACAACTGATTTTAGTAGATTATACAAAATTTATGAAGGTAGTAGAGATCTATTAAATTCAAATTTGTGTAATCTGTTACTCTGATTATTATGGGCACAGGCTGAGGCATTAAAGAAATGATCATAAGTTTGTACCTTGAAGACATTATTTTCTCACTCATATGGATGGATGGATACATGTTCACTTTCCCCTCTATACAGTATTATTACCTTATATGGCAACTATACCATTACCTGTGACACAGATGCAACATCCTATAATACTGACAATGGAGAATAACAACACTGTTTTTATCTCTCCAGACACATTGTTTTTGGTTAAGACTAATAACAATTACACTATTATCTAAAAATAGACTCTAGTTGTACAGCAGGTTTGTTGTAATGGTAATTAAGTAAGTAGTTATGTGATTAATTACTCATATTGCATTGTCAATATCACATGACCTCAAAATGTAGAGTCTAGTATGTGACAATGACATACAAGAACAAGATTTAAAAATTATTGGGTTGAGTCTGAGTGAGTCCAAATTAGAGCAGTCATTGATACATGATAATAATATATTTGTTAGTCATGTTTTTGGTCCTAATATCCTTAATATAAACAACAATGTTTGTTTTGATAAACATCTGGAACAAATTGAGTTATTAAACTGTTTGTTTTAACAATTATGATAAATTGTTGACTCAATAACTATTTTTGGTTTCAAATTGTAGTAATGGTTTTAAGAATAGTTGATATTTTTATAATAGGATTCTGTAGCAACTCAATCCACTATTAGGCCAACTGTAGAGAAAGGATCTGTTTGGAGAGCATTTGAGTCTATTATTTGTTCATAAATGAAATGACGAAATTCAGTAGCCACACTTTAAACTACAACAATGATTAACAAGAGTGTTGTAAATATATACTGCTTAGTCTGCAAAAATGTGTGTTCTCATTTTAAACAGTAGGAAAATACTAATATAATTTGACAGAGTAGTAGAATAGATATTATTAAAACAAAAAGGGAAATTTTTAAGTATACATACAAGTCATTATAAGATCATGTAAACAGCTTCTTAATTACCATGTTAACAGTAGTTATGCTGTCATTACTGAGGCAACAAGCTGTATGAGGTGATAATAGGAAAATATATAGACTTACCATATGTAGGGTGAATTGAATAATTTAAGAGAATTGCAAGAAGGAAGAAAACAGAGAGCTGCTGCTGTTCGGCCATATCTGCTTTACTTTAGCGTCATACAGGAATTAGTATTAGTGTCTGTTATTAATATCAACCAAAAACAGGAAACCAACTCAATTGGAAACACGTCACTGACGGTCGATTCTAAGAGACGTCGTGGTATTCGCTCTCCACGTTTCATTAACTAAAATAAAAATAAAAAAATAATTAAAATTAGAATGTCCGCCCTGGATTCCGCCAAAAACTGATTTTAATTATACAACTAATTTGAATAGATTATAAAGATCTAAATAATATATAAGGTAGTAGTGATCTTTTGTATTTTCAAATTTATGAATTGTTACTCTGATTATTATGGGCACAGGCTGGGCTACTAAAGAAATTAGTACAAGTATTGTACTTAGAAGACATTATTGTCTTGCTGACATAGATGGATAAAGAAGGTGTTTAGTTAACTACAACTAAAACTGAAGCTATTTTATTTTAATCTAGTCATAATTTAGTTAAAAAACTAACTATTGTGCCAGGTAATAAAAATAAGTATAACTAACTGAAATTTGTATAAGTATGTAAAACTAACTAAATTTTTTGCTGAGAAGGCAAAATTATGTAACTAACTATAATTAACTGTAACTAATTAAACCTGTGCTAGTAAATTGATGCATAAAAAGTTTGAATTATAATAATTAATAATAGAAATGAATAAATAAAGTTTCGGTACAACTAACTAATCCATAGAACCTAATAAAACATGTGTATTTTATATATTATTATAAGATATTGCTATATGATAGTAAATGGTTCTGTAGTATGTTAACTACAATTTAGTTGACTTGTTAATTAGTGTTATTGATACTTATGTATTGGTTGTTTAGTTGTTAATCTTTTAGTGTTCACACCTTTTTGTTAGCACTGATATTCTACTTGTATTTAAGTTACTCTCTTATGTTGTTGTAACAGTTACAAAGTTCTAAAGTTCTAGAGTTCTCCAATTATAAAGTTATAAAAATATACCCACTTTAAGTTGATATCTACGTGAAGTAACAAGATATCACATGTTCCTATCTGTATGTATTTCACAAACTAGAAGTGATCTGTCTTTAACAACATGGTTGTTATTTCCAGCATCAATAACTTATACTTCAATAATTTATACTATATCTATTCATATGTCAGTTCTCAATAATCTATGCAGTATTACTGAAACTCATTGTTCTGTAGATAAATGGACACATTTTTTTTATAAATTGTCTAAGCACCTTGCTAATATACTAGTCATTTAAAATTTTTAAGATACCGATTCTCCTCAGCTCTTTTGAACATTAAGGCATCTAACTGACAGATACTCAGAAAAACCTCTATAAATGAGGTTTATTTACATTACTTATAATCAATTTAATTAAATATTTTCTAAAAACCTTGAAAATTGTAATGAGAGCAAAACAATTAAGTAAAAAAGCCAAAAAAGATCTACAATTATTAAAAGTAATTTATGTAATGAGAGAACAACAACAATTTGTTGTAATGTATGTTTTCACTTTTCAAAAAGGTGAATTTAATTTGAGAGAAATGAAACATTCTCCAACTGCCAACTAAAGGAACCTGTTGCAGCGCTTTAGTCTGTACAAAGTAATCGATAGATTATTCAAGCAGAGCTAAAAATAATTCATTATGTCAAGATACACATCTGTTATGGCTCAAAGAGGTTAAAACAAGAAAATCTAGTTTGTAACATAATTGAATCATATATATGTTAGTCATAATTATGCTGTTATAAATTAAAAATTACTCCTGAACAAGTAGTTAATGTATTAAATGATTTAGAATAAGAATTGCTAAAGGAAATATTACACATGTATTTACATATTAATTGACTATTATCTATTATAATATGACAAAATTATTAAAATAGTCAATCTAAGAATATATTATAGATGATGTTAATATAGGTACTTGTGAACAGATTAAAATTAAATGTATGTTATAAATGCACCAAGTAATTGTACTGATCTTTATAATACTTGAGTAAACAAAAAATAAAGATTAAACAAGTGTCCAAATTATTTAAGAATTTAAACTACTCTCCATTTTTAAAATAAAAATTAAGAATTAGTTGATACTATCACTAACTACATGTGACAATAACATTCTCAGAGTGGGAACAGCTAGTCACTAAAGTTGATGGACAGGAATTTCTTGTACTGAAACATATGCCAGAAAAAGAACTAGACATGTATATACTCCAACTTGGTTGGCTGGAACTACCAGATCTATTATAGTGATACAATTATGTGCCATCATTATAATCATACTTAACAGTATTATCGATTAATGTCTGTATAATTAATACTTCTTATACTTACAGACTGATGTGATCATAATTATAGTAATTGTTATATCCGAGTTGTTTACAGATAGTTCAAGCATCAGTAGAACTAAATCCATTATCACATATTGTTTCCCATTGTCCATTACAGTGACTTCAACATGTACTTCAATAGAATAACTACCTGACCCTCACAATACCATAGTAATAGGATGATGAGTTATACCCATTATGATATAAAATAATAGCACCATTATGAGCAACATTAACTAAATGAAAATAAATCAACAATCTCTAACTACCAACTAATGCAACTAATTACAATGTTTTAAATAATATACAAATTAGTACTGTCTATACAAACTAATGTATGAAATATTCAATCTAAGCTAGAAACAATTTCATAATTTCAAGATATACATTTGTTATACCTCTATTAAGGTACAATAAAGATAACTGTAGCTTGTAATATGGTTTAAGTCATTATTATATAATATACTAATAATTATGTCATTGTACTTACAAATTAGATCAGAACGAGTTGTCTTTATATTATATGATTGGAAATAAAAGTCCTGTAAGCTAAAGGAAATATTTTACATATTATTTACATATTTATTGAGTTTTATCGATTAAAATACATAAAGATTAAAATTAAATATTAGTAATAAATACATCGCAGTAATTATACTGATGTTGAAAGCACTTCAGTAGACAACAAAGTTGTGATTGAATAGACTTCCAAACTATTTATAATATAATATTAATTTTTATGTTAGTAAGGTAATAACAACTGTCTCCATCTTTAAATACTACAATAATACAAATTAATAGTCATTTGATACTTACCACATTCAACAGTAACATCTTCAGAGTGGAAGAAACTAGTCACTGAAGTCAGTGGACAGGAATTGCTAGTACCATAACATGTGAAAATGTAAGAAGCACTAAAGAAATATTTATACACTCACAGCAGTACACAGTAACATCATAAGAGTTAGTTTGGTATAAGAGAGAAGGATCATAGTGGCTAGTATTGGAATTGCTTGTGTTCCAACAAGTTGAGTCACTTTACTAGAATAATCTGACAATATTATGTTGAAATGATTAGGAGGACCCAAACATAGCCTGGAAAGATAAATTATAGCCATGCCTTATGGCAAGAATCTTACCATCAATAAAACAAATGTCAAATCCCCAATCTATAGATTGAACCAGAAAATATATTGACAAAGAAATAGAATTTTTTGTTAATAAAGAAAATGTATCCATTTATTTGACAAGATGAATACGAGTCCATTGATGGTACTCAAGACACAGTTAGGTTTAAAACAATAAAAAAAGCTACCAATGCTACAGCATCTAAACCAAATGGAATGATAACAGTTACTCATTCATGATTATTAGTACATGAATGGTTTGTTCTTAATGTAAAGATAACATTGGTATAATTTGCATTCAGTTTGTTATTCTCAATTTGTACAATAGATAAGTAATCCTGATTATGTCAATTTAATCATGTCCTCTGTTAAGCTATCCTTTAAATCAATAGTAGCTAGTGGTATATTGACACCAATCATAGTCATTGCAGTTGTGATGTTTTTAACAGAGCAATTTTGTCTATCTGATTCAAAAAACAATGAATAAGAAGATCAAATGAGTGGAGTCCATCACAATAACAATTATGTACATGGTCTCTATGATTTAGTGTTCAAGTAATCGACACTTATTATATGTATAAATAGACAAAGAAGCATACAAAATTGTTTGAAGTAAGAAAGCAGATGACTTTCACTCTTTGACAATTTCAGGTAACACATAAATAATTCTTGAAATTGTAGTGATAAGACTAACAACATTGTTACTATAATTAGTGAATTACATCATAATTATTTTAGTAGAAGTAGATGACAGGTACTGAGGAAAACCTCTATTAATGAGGTTAATTTACATTACTTTTACAATCACTTTAATAAAATACTTTCTGAAAACCTTGAAAATTACAATGAGAGCAAAACAATTAACTAATAAAAAACCAAAAATAAATGTACAGTTATTAAAATTAACATATGTAATAAGATAGCAACAATAATTACAATGTAGTGTATGTTTTTCACTTATAAAAAGGTCAATGTAACTTGGAGAGAAGGAATCTTCAATACTTTACATCCTCATTTATAGGCTTCATCTATAATTTCATAATCAGACTGTTCATGACTACCACCTGAAAATTCATAAGCTGGATTATTAAAAGTACCTAGTACATCAGAAGGAGCTTCCCAATTGCCTACATTTGGAGGTCTACAATTGTTTTCTGGGTAATGTGCTGATCCTGTTTCATTACCAGGATATTGGTTCTGTCTTTGTGGTATAGTATTCATGGGAATATTAGGAAGTGGTTTATATAGACCTGTTTGTTTTTTTCTTTGAATCGTTTCAGGAGAACTAATTGTCTGTAAGTCAACTTGTTGGGTGTTGTCACTTCTAAGATTTTGTCTTTTGGGTTTTTTTTTAATACCAATAGCAGTTACACAGCAAATGAAAGCCACAATAATTAATATAAAAACAGAACTAATTGTACCACCAACTGGTCCAGCTATGTTTGATGCTAGAAAACAATAAGTAAAGATAACTATGATATAACATTGATCTAGTAAGGGACCTAAACAATAGATGTTCATACTTTAGCATTGACTTACAGGTGGTAGGAGAACCAGAAGTAACATTAGAACATGTACTCCTTAATGTTGATACTGATGATAAACTCCTTAGATTATCTAAATATTTAATGTGACATAATTAGAATTTGAAATATGTACAGTTATCTCATGTTATTAGAGTTTGTCCTTATCTCATAAAAATGCATGTGAATATTATTTTAACTATAAATATCTTAAGATATATTCTCTTAATAAACCATGAACTAATGTAAGAGGCATTCATAATATCTTTACTTAAAATAGTACCATAATATTGATTACCTTTACTAGAAAGAGTTGACTAGTTTTAACAACATGTGTATTTCCAACTTACTACATTGAATTGTGACATCTTCAGAATGGTTACATCCTTGATAAGAATTAGTAGGACATCTCTGACATGAACCCAAACAGGAAAAACTACTACTACAAGCTAAGTTACTCATCCAAATATGTTGAGATGAAATACCAGACCTATAACAAATATAGTATACTTCCAGTATAGTCTAATGCACTGAACATACAAAGGAAGATGATTATAATTTGTATAGTTTGAATATCCCAGTTGTTTACAGAGAACAAGTGCATCATTAGAATCAAATCCATCATCACATATTGTTCCCCATTGTCCATTACAATAGACCTCCACACGTCCTTCATTAGAATAATTTCCTCCCTGAAGACGTATCATACCAGGGAAAGGGTTACTGTTCCAGATCCTTATAGAATCTAAATCAATATAGATGTAGCTGTTACACTGTAATAATAATATTAAAGCTTACAACAAGACACAGTAGCATCATAAGAGTTAGTATTAGTACATCCACTATCAATGATAGTAGAGTAGGAACATTGTAGGATAGTGAGATAGTCGTTGTTAGGACAATTGAGATCACCCAGTACCATTGGACTGTAGTCATTGCCATAACTGAAATATTACAAATAATTATGTCTATTTCAAGGAACTAACTTAACTAATCCAGCTCTAGAATAACTTGATGCTCCAGTATATCCCAATTGATGACAGATGACATCAGCTTCATATTGACCGTAGTAGGTATCATCACGGATATTACCCCATTGTCCATTGATATAGATCTGTACTATACCATCATCATAAAAGGATAAGGTATATCCATTACGATAAAGACGTATAGTACCAAAACCAATATGGCTAGAAGCTACATTGACAAAATAACAAAACAATGATGTTATTAATAAGCTAACTAATTCAAGTGCTTAAATTCATAATAATAAGAAAATTTCTCAACATTCCAAAACTATAACATAGTTATACTTACAAATTAATCCAGAACAAGTATTCTTTGAATTAGAAAGTTTTGAATATGAACTGCTATAAACTATAAAATACAATAATTATAATAAGTAAACCTAGGTAATTACATAATTTATCATATTGTGTAATTAACTCGGTTTGATATAACAACTTACTACATGTGACAGTAATATCTTCAGAGTGGTTACAACTAGTTATTGAAGTTAAAGGACAAGAATTTCTACTACCATAACATGTGTCAGAGGAAGAACTAGACATGTATGTACTCCAAATTGGTTGACTGGAAGTACCAGACCTAAATAAATGTCCAATAATTTAAGATAAGTTATTAAAGATGCTATTGTCACAATAACATTGTAAATACTTGACTACTTGTCAAACATTTAAAAATTATCATTTAATAGTTTTGAAGATAGTAAAATTGAGAAATTACTGAATGCCAAATTGCAAGCCAGGGCTCACAGAAGTGTCTAAGTCAAATTAATTATTGTTGTATGCGTTGGCAGTAAAGTATGTAATTTAATACTTCATATCGTTGTACATAACTATAGAATAAAATAATACAAGTGGTCATATAAATGTCATCATCTAAACAATTATTAGGACAGACTGGCAAACAGGAATAAAAATTATTAAAGTAAATAGACAGTTTCCTACTTGAACAACTTTTGTCGATACTTATCTTGATTTATAGTACTTACAGACTTAAGTGATCATATCTATGGTAATAATTATATCCCAGTTGTTTACAGATAGTTAGAGCATCATTAGAACTAAATCCATTATCACATATTGTTCCCCATTGTCCATTACAATAGACTTCAACACGTCCTTCATTTGAATTACTACCTCCTTGAAGACGTATCATACCAGAGAAAGGATTACTGTTCCATATTCTAGTGGTATCTATAACAAAAATGATAAGTGTTAAGTAAATACTTATTCACTCACAGCAGTACACAGTAGCATCATAAGAGTTAGTACATGCACTATCAATGTCAGTATCAAAAGAACATTGAAATATAGTGAGGTAGTTGCTACTAGTACAGTTGAGATCATCCAACTTCATAGATAGAATGTCAGTCCCATAACTAAATAGAGATATTTAAAACCTGACTTACAAGTATGATTATAAGTTTTAACCTCATTAATCCAGCTCTAGAGTAACTAGAGGCTCCAGTATATCCCAATTGATGACAGATGACATTAGCTTCATTAGAGCTGTAGTAGTAATCATCACATATATTACCCCATCCATTATTGTAAGAGACCCTCACAATACCATAGTAATAGGATGATGAGGTATACCCATTACGAGATAAAATAATAGCACCATTTGTAGCTAAATGGAAATAGATCAATATACTCAAACTATCAGCTAATAAAAGTAATACAATTTGTAATCATTATATATATTTTTATTATCAATACAAACAAAGTGAATGAGTGTTTTTCAAGCAAAGCTAGAAATATCATCAACATATCAGGCTTTAACATAATTATTAAACATAATTATGTACTTAACTAAAATTTTAGAGAATTAAGAAGTTAGTGAAATAAAGCATGAAAAGTTAGATTAAAAAGGTATGAGTCTCAACAAGTTGACAGAGCCAAACTTGAAAGATTGAGATTTATATGGATGATTAATTTAAGCAGTGCAAGCTTGTTAGTGAGGTAGAATCACTTTTAACTAAGTTAATAAAGTCACTTTTAAAATATTTTATATAATTATTATTATATGTCACTTACGAATTAGTTCAGAACAAGTAGTCATTATATTAGATGATTTGGAATAAGAAGCATTGAAATCTAAAGGGAATATTTACATATATCAAAATATTTATAAGATTTTTATTAAGACAAAAAATATAATGTACAAATCATCAGAATATATAGAAGAAGGTAGTAAATTCTGTGATTTGGTTGCAAATTTCGTGATCAATAAAAGCATGTAGATTGAATTAAAATGCTTGTGTAAACACATCATAATAATAGAACTGATATTGTTAACGATTTAATTTTGTTACTGGTTCAGCTTCTAAGTTATTTTTAAAATATTTGTTAATGATGTAATAATACTTCTTTTCATCATATTAAGAGTTAACTGTTACTATCACTTACTACATTCCACAGTAATATCATCAGAGTGGGAACAACCACTAAGTGAACTTGATGGACAGGAATTACTAGTACCATAACATGTGTCAGAGGAAGAACTAGACATGTATCTACTCCAAATAGGTTGAATGGAACTACCAGATCTATTATAGTGATATAATAACCTACTTAATCCTAATTTATCATTAATAAACCACAGCTAATTTACATTAATTAATATCTATATAATTACTAGTTCTTACACTTACAGACTGATGTGATCATAATTATAGTAACTGTTATATCCCAGTTGTTTACAAATAGTCCAAGCGTCAGTAGAACCAAATCCATCATCACATATTGTTCCCCATTGTCCATTACAATAGACCTCAATACGTCCTTCATTAGAATAATTTCCTTCCTGAAGACGTATCATACCAGGGAAAGGATTTAGGGTCCAGATTCTTTTGGTATCTATAACAAATGTACAAGTGCCAAAGAAATATTTATATACTTACAGCAGGACACAGTAGCATCATAAGAGTTAGTATTGGTACATTCATTATCAATGTAAGTATCAAAAGAACATTGAAATATAGTGAGGTAGTCGCTAACACAGTTGAGGTCATCCATCTTCATAGATAGAGTGTCTGTACCATAACTAAAAGAGATATTTAAAACCTGACTTATGTCATATGATAATAAGTTTTAACCTCACTAATCCAGCTCTATGGTAACTTGATGCTCCAGTATATCCCAATTGATGACAGATCGTATTAGCTTCAGGAAAATCGTAGCTGATATCATCACAAATATTACCCCATCCATTATTGTAATAGACCCTCACAATACCATAGTTATAAGATGATGAGGTATACCCATTACGATATAGACTTATGGCACCATTTGTTAAAGCTATAGTATTATAAAGAGATTAAATTTGATCTTTCCTAGGGATTTTTTTAGTTAACTCAGCATTCAGTTAACTCTTTAAATGTCAGTTATTGCTTGTTTGACACTTTCAGGAGTATTGCCTTTCTTATACAAACTATCTTGAGTTGCTTAAACTTTGATATTACTGACCTATTTATTGCTAACCTAAATTTCACAATATTTGTTATAATACATTTGCTGATTTTTAAGGAAATACAAAGATAGGGCAGCAATTGTCAACCTTCATAGCCTCAAAAAGAGGTTTATAAATTACTTTTGACCTGAAATGGACCAATCTGATTGGTCAATTAAAAGAAAGCACGGTACAATAATAGTAATTGTATGTTATATATGTATCACATTTTGTGAATATATACTTTTAAAGACAATCACAACTGTAAAAATGTCATTATGATTATGTTAGAATAATTCTCACACCAAATAACTTCTTTAACAGTTATGATTGTCTTAAAAGTAAACAGCAAGTACTAGAGTACATCCTTGATGCATTGAATTTTTTTTAAAAAACACTACTGCACATTTAACATACTCATACAAAATGGCAAGCAAATAAAATGATATAATTCTAACAGAAATCTTCCAGTTAGCATTGACTAAACAATTTACTGTAGACTTTTAGTTATATCACATATGAAATTAGATGTTAGTTTATGACACATTATTAAACTTAATACAAATGAATGTAATTCCTATCCTGGGAATAGAATATACTTAGACAGCTACAAACAAGTTAAGTTTGTGACCTGATTTGCGAAAATGGACCACTTTTGTCTATATATTTGTGACTTGATTGTTAACAAAACCACTGTTAAAACATATCAAAAAACAGTTTTGCATGCATATATAATAGTTATGGATATATAGCAACTGCATGTATACAAAACTGAGATGCTTGAGATGTTTTAACAGTGGTTTGTTTACAAAACAGATCACAAATATTTTAAAAGATGTGGACCTTTTTGCAAATCAGGTTAAAAATACAGTTAAGTTATAATTAACAGTCAGTATTACAAGTTAGCAATAAGTTTATTTGCACTGTTTTAATTATAATCAAGTAGGGTTACTACTGTTTAGATTGAATCTGCATCAACAGCTGAAAACTAAACGTATATAAACATGTTGCATTGTCTACATCACAATGTAACATGTCTAATTTCTAGTATGTGATAATGACATATGTTACCTAGTAAAGTTATTACTATACATTGCTTTTAGTACAAGAACATGATTTTAAAATTATTGGATTGAGTCTAAGTGAGCCCAAATTAGAGCAGCCAATGATACATAATATATTTGTTAGTCATGTATTTGGCCTCAATATACTTAATATAAAGAACAATGTTCGTTTTGATAAACACCTGGAACAAATTGAGTTATTAAACTATTTGTTTTAACAATTATGATAAATTGTTGACTCAACAGCTATTTTTGATTTCAAATTGTAGTAATAGTTTTAAGATTGCTTGCTATTTTTATAATAGGATTATGTAGCAATATATAACTCAATCCACTATTAGGCCAACTGTAGAGAAAGGATCTATTTGGAGTGTATTAGAGTCTATTATTTGTTCATAAATGAAATGACGAAATTCAGTAGCCACACTCTAAACTACAACAATGATAAATATCACAAGAGTGTTAACAATATATACAGCTTCTCTTCGGCCATCGCTGTTTTATTTTAGCGACATACAGGAAATATGTCTATTAATAAATCAACCTAGAACATAAACCCAACCCAATTGAAAACATCTCGTTGACATTCGATTCTAAGAGACCCGTCGTCTATTCACGCTTAGCGTTTTAATAACAGGGAAAATAAATCAGAATTGGAATGTCCGACCATGTCTTCTGTATAAAAAATTGATATTAATTAGACAACTGATTTTAGTAGATTATATAAAATTTATGAAGGTAGTAGAGATCTTTTAAATTCAAATTTGTAATCTGTTACTCTGATTATTATGGGCACAGGCTGAGGCATTAAAGAAATTATCATAAGTTTGTACCTTGAAGACATTATTTTCTCACTCATATGGATGGATGGATACATGTTCACTTTCCCCTCTATACAGTATCATTACCTTATATGGCAACTATACCATTACCTGTGACACAGATGCAACATCCTATAATACTGGCAATGGAGAATAACAAAACTGTTTTTATCTCTCCAGACACATTGTTTTTGGTTAAAACTAATAATAATTACACTATTATCTAAAAATAGACTCTAGTTGTACAGCAGGTTTGTTGTAATGGTAATTAAGTAAGTAGTAATGTGATAAATTACTCATATTGCATTGTCAACATCACATGACCTCAAAATGTAGAGTGTAGTATGTGACAATGACATACAAGAAGAAGATTTAAAAATTATTGGGTTGAGTCTGAGTGAGTCCAAATTAGAGCAGTCATTGATACATGATAATAATATATTTGTTAGTCATGTTTTTGGCCCTAATATCCTTAATATAAACAACAATGTTCATTTTGATAAACATCTGGAACAAATTGAGTTATTAAACTGTTTGTTTTAACAATTATGATAAATTGTTGACTCAATAACTATTTTTGGTTTCAAATTGCTGTAGTAATGGTTTTAAGAATAGTTGATATTTTTATAATAGGATTATGTAGCAATATATAACTCAATCCACTATTAGGCCACTGTAGAGAAAGGATCTATTTAGAGAAAGGATCTATTATTTGTTCATAAATGAAATGACGAAACTCAGTAGCCACACTCTAAACTACAACAATGATTAACAAGAGTGTTGTAAATATATACTGCTTAGTCTGCAAAAATGTGTGTTCTCATTTTAAACAGTAGGAAAATACTAATATAATTTGACAGAGTAATAGAATACTATTATTAAAATAAAAAGGGAAATTTTTAAGTATACATACAAGTCATTATAAGATCATGTAAACAGCTTTTTAATTACCATGTTAACAGTAGTTACGCTGTCGTTATTGAGGCAACAAGCTGTATGAGGTGATAATAGGGAAAATATATAGACTTACCATATGTAGGGTGAACTGAATAATTTAAGAGAATTGCAAGAAGGAAGAAAACAGAGAGCTGCTGCTGTTCGGCCATTTCTGCTTTACTCTAGCGTCATACAGGAATTAGTACTAGTGTCTATTATTAATATTAACCAAAAACAGGAAGCCAACTCAATTGAAAATATGTCACCGACGGTCGATTCTAAGAGACGTCGTGGTATTCGCTCTCCACGTTTCATTAACTAAAATAAAAAGAAAAAATAAATTGAAATTAGAATGTCCGCCCTGGATTCCGCCAAAAACTGATTTTAATTATACAACTGATTTGAATAGATTATAAAGATCTAAATAATATATAAGGTAGTAGTGATCTTTTGTATTTTTAAATTTGTAAATTGTTACTCTGATTATTATGGGCACAGGCTGGGCTACTAAAGAAATTAGTACAAGTATTGTACTTTGAAGACATCATTGTCTTGCTGACATAGATGGATAAAAAAGGTGCTTAGTTAACTACAACTAAAACTGAAACCATTTTATTTTAATCTAGTCATAATTTAGTTTAAAAACTAACTATTGTGCCAGCTAATAAAAATAAGTATAACTAACTGAAATTATTATAAGTATGTAAAACTAACTATTTATTTGTTGAGAAGGCAAAATTATGTAACTAACTATAATAAACTTTAACTAATTAAATCTGTGCTAGTAAATTGACGCATACAATCAATATAATAATTGAATTGGTTGATTTATAATAATTAATAATAGAAATGAATAAATAAAGTTTCGGTACAACTAACTAATCTATAGAACCTAATAGAACATATTTGTATTTTATAAATTATTATAAGATATTGCTATATGATAGTAAATGGTTCCTATCTGTATGTATTTCACAAACTAGAAGTGATCAGTCATTAACAACATGGTTGTTATTTCCAGCGTCAATAACTTGTACTTCAATAATTTATACTATATCTATTCATATGTCAGTTCTCAATAATCTATGTAGTATTACTGAAACTCATTGTTTTGCAGATAAATGGATACCTTGACAAGATCATCTGAAAATTGTTTTATAGATTGTCTAAGCACCTTGCTAATATACTAGTCATTTAAAATTTTTAAGATACTGATTCTCCTCAGCTCTTTTTGAACACTAAGGCATCTAACTGACAGGTACTCAGGAAAACCTCTATAAATGAGGTTTATTTACATTACTTATAATCAATTTAATTAAATATTTTCTAAAACCTTGAAAATTGTAATGAGAGCAAAACAATTAAGTAAAAAAGCCAAAAAAGATCTACAATTATTAAAAGTAATTTATGTAATGAGAGAACAACAACAATTTGTTGTAATGTATGTTTTCACTTTTCAAAAAGGTGAATTTAATTTGAGAGAAACGAAACGTTCTCTAACTGCCAACTAAAGGAACTTGTTGCAGCGCTTTAGTCTGTACAAAGTAATAAATAGATTATTCAAGCAGAGCTAAAAATAATTCATTATGTCAAGATACACATCTGTTATGGCTCAAAGAGGTTACAACAAGAAAATCTAGCTTGTAACATAATTGAATCATATATATGTTAGTCATAATTATGCTGTTATAAATTAAAAATTACTCCTGAACAAGTAGTTAATGTATTAAATGATTTAGAATAAGAATTGCTAAAGGAAATATTACACATGTATTTACATATTAATTGACTGTTATCTATTATAATATGACAAAATTATTAAAATAGTCAATCTAGGAATATATTATAGATGATGTTAATATAGGTACTTGTGAACAGATTAAAATTAAATGTATGTTATAAATGCACCAAGTAATTGTACTGATCTTTATAATACTTGAGTAAACAAAAAATAAAGATTAAACAAGTGTCCAAATTATTTAAGAATTTAAACTACTCTCCATTTTTAAAATAAAAATTAAGAATTAGTTGATACTATCACTAACTACATGTGACAATAACATTCTCAGAGTGGGAACAGCTAGTCACTAAAGTTGATGGACAGGAATTTCTTGTACTGAAACATATGCCAGAAAAAGAACTAGACATGTATATACTCCAACTTGGTTGGCTGGAACTACCAGATCTATTATAGTGATACAATTATGTGCCATCATTATAATCATACTTAACAGTATTATCGATTAATGTCTGTATAATTAATACTTCTTATACTTACAGACTGATGTGATCATAATTATAGTAATTGTTATATCCCAGTTGTTTACAGATAGTTTAAGCATCAGTAGAACTAAATCCATTATCACATATTGTTTCCCATTGTCCATTACAGTGACTTCAACATGTACTTCAATAGAATAACTACCTGACCCTCACAATACCATAGTAATAGGATGATGAGTTATACCCATTATGATATAAAATAATAGCACCATTATGAGCAACATTAACTAAATGAAAATAAATCAACAATCTCTAACTACCAACTAATGCAACTAATTACAATGTTTTAAATAATATACAAATTAGTACTGTCTATACAAACTAATGTATGAAATATTCAATCCAAGCTAGAAACAATTTCATAATTTCAAGATATACATTTGTTATACCTCTATTAAGGTACGATAAAGATAACTGTAGCTTGTAATATAGTTTAAGTCATTATTATATAATATACTAATAATTATGTCATTGTACTTACAAATTAGATCAGAACGAGTTGTCTTTATATTATATGATTGGAAATAAAAGTCCTGTAAGCTAAAGGAAATATTTTACATATTATTTACATATTTATTGAGTTTTATCGATTAAAATACATAAAGATTAAAATTAAATATTAGTAATAAATACATCGCAGTAATTATACTGATGTTGAAAGCACTTCAGTAGACAACAAAGTTGTGATTGAATAGACTTCCAAACTATTTATAATATAATATTAATTTTTATGTTAGTAAGGTAATAACAACTGTCTCCATCTTTAAATACTACAATAATACAAATTAATAGTCATTTGATACTTACCACATTCAACAGTAACATCTTCAGAGTGGAAGAAACTAGTCACTGAAGTCAGTGCACAGGAATTGCTAGTACCATAACATGTGAAAATGTAAGAAGCACTAAAGAAATATTTATACACTCACAGCAGTACACAGTAACATCATAAGAGTTAGTTTGGTATAAGAGAGAAGGATCATAGTGGCTAGTATTGGAATTGCTTGTGTTCCAACAAGTTGAACCACTTTACTAGAATAATCTGACAATATTATGTTGAAATGATTAGGAGGACCCAAACATAGCCTGGAAAGATAAATTATGGTCATGCCTTATGACAAGAATCTTACCATCAATAAAACAAATGTCAAATCCCCAATCTATAGATTGAACCAGAAAATATATTGACAAAGAAATAGAATTTTTTGTTAATAAAGAAAATGTATCCATTTATTTGACAAGATGAATACGAGTCCATTGATGGTACTCAAGACACAGTTAGGTTTAAAACAATAAAAAAAACTACCAATGCTACAGCATCTAAACCAAATGGAATGATAACAGTTACTCATTCATGATTATTAGTACATGAATGGTTTGTTCTTAATGTAAAGATAACATTGGTATAATTTGCATTCAGTTTGTTATTCTCAATTTGTACAATAGATAAGTAATCCTGATTATGTCAATTTAATCATGTCCTCTGTTAAGCTATCCTTTAAATCAATAGTAGCTAGTGGTATATTGACACCAATCATAGTCATTGCAGTTGTGATGTTTTTATCAGAGCAATTTTGTCTATCTGATTCAAAAAACAATGAATAAGAAGATCAAATGAGTGGAGTCCATCACAATAACAATTATGTACATGGTCTCTATGATTTAGTGTTCAAGTAACCGACACTTATTATATGTATAAATAGACAAAGAAGCATACAAAATTGTTTGAAGTAAGAAAGCAGATGACTTTCACTCTTTGACAATTTCAGGTAACACATAAATAATTCTTGAAATTGTAGTGATAAGACTAACAACATTGTTACTATAATTAGTGAATTACATCATAATTATTTTAGTAGAAGTAGATGACAGGTACTGAGGAAAACCTCTATTAATGAGGTTAATTTACATTACTTTTACAATCACTTTAATAAAATACTTTCTGAAAACCTTGAAAATTACAATGAGAGCAAAACAATTAACTAATAAAAAACCAAAAATAAATGTACAGTTATTAAAATTAACATATGTAATAAGATAGCAACAATAATTACAATGTAGTGTATGTTTTTCACTTATAAAAAGGTCAATGTAACTTGGAGAGAAGGAATCTTCAATACTTTACATCCTCATTTATAGGCTTCATCTATAATTTCATAATCAGACTGTTCATGACTACCACCTGAAAATTCATAAGCTGGATTATTAAAAGTACCTAGTACATCAGAAGGAGCTTCCCAATTGCCTACATTTGGAGGTCTACAATTGTTTTCTGGGTAATGTGCTGATCCTGTTTCATTACCAGGATATTGGTTCTGTCTTTGTGGTATAGTATTCATGGGAATATTAGGAAGTGGTTTATATAGACCTGTTTGTTTTTTTCTTTGAATCGTTTCAGGAGAACTAATTGTCTGTAAGTCAACTTGTTGGATGCTATCACTTACAAGATTTTGTCTTTTGCGTTTTTTTTTAATACCAATAGCAGTTACACTGCAAATGAAAGCCACAATAATTAATATGAAAAGAGAACCAATTGTACCACCAACTGGTCCAGCTATGTTTGATGCTAGAAAACAATAAATAAAGATAACTATGATATAACATGATCAGGTAAGGGATCTAAACAATAGATGTTTACACTTTAGCATTGACTTACAGGTGGTAGGAGAACCAGAAGTAACATTAGAACATGTAGTCCTTAATGTTGATACTGATGATAAATTCTTTAGATTATCAAAATATTTAATGTGACATAATTAGAATTTGAAATATGTACAGTTATCTTATGTTATTAGAGTTTGTCCTTATCTCATAAAAATGCATGTGAATATTATTTTAACTATAAATATCTTAAGATATATTCTCTTAATAAACCATGAACTAATGTAAGAGGCATTCATAATATCTTTACTTAAAATAATACCATAATTTTGATTACCTTTACTAGAAAGAGTTGACTAGTTATTACAACATGTGTATTTCCAACTTACTACATTGAATTGTGACATCTTCAGAATGGTTACATCCTTGATAAGAATTAGTAGGACAACTCTGACATGAACCCAAACAGGAAAAACTACTACTACAAGCTAAGTTACTCATCCAAATATGTTGAGATGAAATACCAGACCTATAACAAATATAGTATACTTTCAGTATAGTCTAATGCACTGAACATACAAAGGAAGATGATTATAACTTGTATAGTTTGAATATCCCAGTTGTTTACAGAGAACAAGTGCATCATTAGAATCAAATCCATCATCACATATTGTTCCCCACTGTCCATTACAATAGACCTCCACACGTCCTTCATTAGAATAATTTCCTCCTTGAAGACGTATCATACCAGGGAAAGGATTATTGTTCCAGATCCTTGTAGAATCTAAATCAATATAGATGTAGCTGTTACACTGTAATAATAATATTAAAGCTTACAACAGGACACAGTAGCATCATAAGAGTTAGTATTAGTACATCCACTATCAATGGTAGTAGAGTAGGAACATTGTAGGATAGTGAGATAGTCGTTGTTAGGACAATTGACATCATCCAGTACCATTGGACTGTAGTCATTGCCATAACTGAAATATTACAAATAATTATGTCTATTTCAAGGAACTAACTTAACTAATCCAGCTCTAGAATAACTTGATGCTCCAGTATATCCCAATTGATGACAGATGACATCAGCTTCATATTGACCGTAGTAGGTATCATCACAGATATTACCCCATTGTCCATTAATATAGATCTGTACTATACCATCATCATAAAAGGATAAGGTATATCCATTACGATAAAGACGTATAGTACCAAAACCATTATGGCTAGAAGCTACATTGACAAAATAACAAAACAATGATGTTATTAATAAGCTAACTAATTCAAGTGCTTAAATTCATAATAATAAGAAAATTTCTCAACATTCCAAAACTATAACATAGTTATACTTACAAATTAATCCAGAACAAGTATTCTTTGAATTAGAAAGTTTTGAATATGAACTGCTATAAACTATAAAATGCAATAATTATAATAAGTAAACCTAGGTAATTACATAAATTATCACATTGTGTAATTAACTTGGTTTGATATAACAACTTACTACATGTGACAGTAATATCTTCAGAGTGGTTACAACTAGTTATTGAACTTAAAGGACAGGAATTTCTACTACCATAACATGTGTCAGAGGAAGAACTAGACATGTATGTACTCCAAATTGGTTGACTGGAAGTACCAGACCTAAATAAATGTCCAATAACTTAAGATAAGTTGTTAAAGATGCTATTGTCACAATAACATTGTAAATTCTTGACCACTTGTCAAACATTTAAAAATTATCATTTAATAGTTTTGAAGATAGTAAAATTGAGAAATTACTGAATGCTAAATTGCAAGTCCAGGGCTCACAGAAGTGTCTAAGTCAAATTAATTATTGTTGTATGCGTTGGCAGTAAAGTATGTAATTTAATACTTCATATTGTTGTACATAACTATAGAATAAAATAATACAAGTGATCATATAAATGTCATCATCTTAACAATTATTAGGACAGACTGGCAAACAGGAATAAAAATTATTGAAGTAAATAGACAGTTTCGTACTTGAACAATTTTTGTCGATAATTATTTTGATTTATAGTACTTACAGACTTAAGTGATCATATCTATGGTAATAATTATATCCCAGTTGTTTACAGATAGTTTGAGCATCAGTAGAACTAAATCCATTATTACATATTGTTCCCCATTGTCCATTACAATAGACTTCAACACGTCCTTCATTTGAATTACTACCTCCTTGAAGACGTATCATACCAGAGAAAAGATTACTGTTCCATATTCTAGTGGTATCTATAACAAAAATGATAAGTGTTAAGTAAATATTTATACATTTACAGCAGTAGACAGTAGCATCATATGAGTTAGTATTAATACATCCACTATCAATGTCTGTAGAGAATGAACACTGAAATATAGTGAGGTAGTTGCTACTAGTACAGTTGAGGTCATCCATCATCATAGATAGAATGTCAGTCCCATAACTAAATAGAGATATTTAAAACCTGACTTACTAGTATGATTATAAGTTTTAACCTCATTAATCCAGCTCTAGAGTAACTATAGGCTCCAATATATCCCAATTGATGACAGATGACATTAGCTTCATTAGAGCTGTAGTTGTAATCATCACAGATATTACCCCATCCATTATTGTAATAGACCCTCACAATACCATAATAATAAGATGATGAGGTATACCCATTACGAGATAAAATAATAGCACCATTTGTAGCTAGATAGAAATAGATTAATATACTCAAACTATCAGCTAATAAAAGTAATACAATTTGTAATCATTATATATATTATTATTATCAATACAAACAAAGTGAATGAGTGTTTTTCAAGCAAAGCTAGAAATATCATCAACATATCAGGCTTTGACATAATTATTAAACATAATTATGTACTTAACTTAAATTTTAGAGAATTAAGAAGTTAGTGAAATAAAGCATGAAAAGTTAGATTAAAAAGGTATGAGTCTCAACAAGTTGACAGAGCCGAATTTGAAAGATTGAGATTTATATGGATGATTAATTTAAGCAGTGCAAGCTTGTTAGTGAGGTAGAATCACTTTTAACTAAGTTATTAAAGTCATACTTTATATAATTATTATTATATGTCACTTACAAATTAGTTCAGAACAAGTAGTCATTATATTAGATGATTTGGAATAAGAAGCATTGAAATCTAAAGGGAATATTTACATATATCAAAATATTTATAAGATTTTTTTTATTAAGACAAAAAATATAATGTACTAAGCATCAGAATATATAGAAGAAGGTAGTAAATGCTGTGATTTGGTTGCAAATTTCATGATCAATAAAAGCATGTAGATTGAATTAAAATGCTTGTTGTAAACACATCATAATAATAGAATTGATATTGTTAACGATTTCATTTTGTTACTGGTTCAGCATTCCAAGTTATTTTAAAAATTTATGTTAATGATGTAATAATACTTCTTTTCATCATATTAAGAGTTAACTGTTACAATCACTTACTACATTCCACAGTAATATCTTCAGAGTGGGAACAACCACTGACTGAACTTGATGGACAGGAATTACTAGTACCATAACATGTGTCAGAGGAAGAACTAGACATGTATCTACTCCAAATAGGTTGAATGGAACTACCAGATCTATTATAGTGATACAATAACCTACTTAATCCTGATTTATCATTTATAAACCACAGCTAATTTACATTAATTAATATCTATATAATTACTAGTTCTTACACTTACAGACTGAGGTGATTATAATTATAGTAACTGTTATATCCCAGTTGTTTACAAATAGTCCAAGCGTCAGTAGAACCAAATCCATCATCACATATTGTTCCCCATTGTCCATTACAATAGACCTCAACACGTCCTTCATTAGAATAATTTCCTTCCTGAAGACGTATCATACCATGGAAAGGATTTAGGGTCCAGATTCTTTTGGTATCTATAACAAATGTACAAGTGCCAAAGAAATATTTATATACTTACAGCAGGACACAGTAGCATCATAAGAGTTAGTATTGGTACATTCATTATCAATGTAAGTATCAAAAGAACACTGAAATATAGTGAGGTAGTTGCTAACACAGTTGAGATCATCCATCTTCATAGATAGAGTGTCTGTACCGTAACTAAAAGAGATATTTAAAACCTGACTTAGTCATATGATAATAAGTTTTAACCTCACTAATCCAGCTCTAGGGTAACCTGATGCTCCAGTATATCCCAATTGATGACAGATCGTATTAGCTTCAGGAAAATCGTAGCTGATATCGTCACAAATATTACCCCATCCATTATTGTAATAGACCCTCACAATACCATAGTTATACGATGATGAGGTATACCCATTACGATATAGACTTATGGCACCATTTGTTAAAGCTATAGTATTATAAAGAGATTAAATTTGATCTTTCCTAGGGATTTTTTTAGTTTACTCAGCATTCAGTTAACTCTTTAAATCTCAGTTATTGCTTGTTTGATGCTTTCAGGAGTATTGCCTTCCTTATACAAACAGTCTTGAGTTGCTTAAACTTTGGTATTACTGACCTATTTATTGCTAACCTAAATTTCTCAATATTTGTCATAATACATTTGCTGATTTTATAAGAAATACAAAGATAGGGCAGCAATTTTCAGCCTTCATAGCCTCAAAAAGAGGTTTTTAAGTTACTTTTGACCTGAAATGGACCAATCTGATTGGTCAATTAAAAGAAAACGTGGTATAATAATAGTAATTGTATAAATAAATAGATGGAAATGATAACTACATTATAATCTCAGTAAATGCAGGTTTGTCAATAGTTAATAATACGTTAAGGAGCAATACTACATGTACCATATTATTCTTAAGGAGTGAGTGACATAATTCATTTTATATACAATATGTATAATTACTTAAAAAGCTACAATGCAATATTAAAATTGGTTTGTCATGTTTTTAAGATAAATTTCTATCAGTAATTACCTTTTATTATTGTATACTTTAATGTCTTGTATAGTGTTTTTGTTTCAACAATCTCAGTGTACCAATGATGTAATCTGTTATACATGTTATATATGTATCACACTTTGTGAATATATACTTTTAAGGACAATCACAACTATAAAATGTCATATTGATTATGTTAGAATAATTCTCACACCAAAAAAATTCTTTAACAGTTATGATTGTCTTAAAAGTAAACAGCAAAGTACTAGAGTACATCCTTGATGCATTGAATTTGTTTAAAAAAACACTACTGCATATTTAACATACTCATACAAAATGGCAAGCAAATAAAATGATATAATTCTAACAGAAATCTCCCAGCTAGCATTGACTAAGAAATTTACTGTAGACTTTTAGTTATATCACATATGAAATTAGATGTTAGTTTATGGCACATTATTAAACTTAATACAAATGAATATAATTCATAGCCTGGGAATAGAATATACCTAGACAGCTACAAACAAGTTAAGTTTGTGACCTGATTTGCGAAAAGGGACCACTTCTGTCAAAATATTTGTGACTTGATTGTTAACAAAACCACTGTTAAAACATATCAAAAACAGTTTTGCATACATATATAATAGTTATGGATATATAGCAACTGCATGTATACAAAACTGAGATGCTTGAGATGTTTTAACAGCGGTTTGTTTACAAAACAGATCACAAATATTTTAAAAGAAGTGGACCTTTTTGCAAATCAGGTTAAAAATACAGTTAAGTTATAATTAACTGTCAGTATTACAAGGTACCAATAAGTTTATTTGCACTGTTTTAATTATAATCAAGTAGGGTTACTACTGTTTAGATTGAATCTGCATCAACAGCTGAAAACTATACATATATATAAAATGTTACATTGTATACATCACAATGTAACATGTCTAATTGCTAGTATGTGATAATGACATATGTTACCTAGTAAAGTTATTACTATACATTGCTCTTAGTACAAGAACATGATTTTAAAATTATTGGATTGAGTATAAGTGAACCCAAATTAGAGCAGCCACTGATAAATAATATATTTGTTAGTCATGTATTTAGCCTCAATATACTTAATATAAAGAACAATGTTCGTTTTGATAAACACGTGGAACAAATTGAGTTATTGAACTGTTTGTTTCAACAATTATGATAAATTGTTGACTCAATAGTTATTTTTGGTTTCAAATTGCTGTAGTAATGGTTTTAAGATTGCTTGCTATTTTTCATAATAGGATTGTGTAGCAATATATAACTATTAGGTCAGCTGTTTGGAAAGGATCTGTTTGGAGTGCATTAGAGTCTATTATTTGTTCATAAATGAAATGATGAAATTCAGTAGTCACACTCTAAACTAAAATAATGATAAATATCACAAGAGTGTTATAAATATATACTGCTACTCTTCGGCCATCGCTGCTTTATTTAGCGTCATACAGGAAATAGTATTAGTGTCTATTAATAGATCAACCTAAATCAGCAACCCAACTCAATTGGAAACATCTCGTTGACGGTAGATTCTAAGAGACGCATCGTCTATTCTCGCTTCGCGTTTTATTAACATCGAAAATAAATTGAAATTGGAATGTCAAACCACGTCTTCCGTAAAAACTGATATTAATTAGACAACTGATTTTAGTAGATTATACAAAATTTATGAAGGTAGTAGAGATCTTTTATAAATTCAAATATGTAATCTGTTACTTTGATTATTATGGGCGCAGACTGAGGCACTAAAGAAATTATCATAAGTTTGTACCTTGAAGACATTATTTTCTCACTCATATGAATGGATGGATACATGTTCACTTTCCCCTCTATACAGTATTATTACATTATATGGCAACTATACCATTACCAGTAACACATATAATAGATCCAACATCCTATCATACTGGCAATGGAGAATAACAACAGTGTTTTTATCTCTCCATACATGTTGTTATTGGTTAAGACTAATAACAATTACACTATTATCTAAAAATAGACTCTAGTTATACAGCAGGTTTGTTGTAATGGTAATTAAGTAATTAATTATGTGATTAATTACTCATATTACATTGTCGACATCACATGACTTCAAAATGTAAAGAGTCTAGTATGTGACAATGACATACAAGAACATGATTTTAAAATTATTGGGTTGAGTCTGAGTGAGTCCAAATTAGAGCAGTCATTGATACATGATAATTATATTTGTTAGTCGTGTTTTTGGCCCTAATATCCTTAATATAAACAACAATGTTTGGAGTGCATTATTATAGAGTCTATTATTTGTTCAGAAATGAAAAAACGAAATTCAGTAGCCACACCCTAAACTACAACAATGATTTACAAGAGTGTTATAAATATATACTGCTTAGTCTGCAAAAATGTGTGTTTTCATTTTAAACAGTAAGAAAATACTACATAATTTGATAGGATAGTAAAATACGTATTGTTAAAACAAAAAGGGAAATTTTTAAGTATACATACAAGTCATTATAACATCATATAAATATTTTCTTAATCACCATGTTAACAGTAGTTATGCTGTCATTATTGAGGCAATAAGCTGTATGAGGTGATAACAGGGAAAATATATAGACTTACCATATGTAGGGTGAACTGAATAACTTAAGAGAATTGCAAGAAGGAAGAAAACAGAGAGCTGCTGCTCTTCGGCCATCATTGCTGCTTTACTTTAACGACATACTGGAATTAGTATTAGCGTCTGTTATTAATATCAACCAAAACAGGAAGCCAACCCAATTGCAAACATTTGGCTAACGGTCGATTCTAAGAGACGTCATGGTATTTGCGCTCCACGTTTTATTAACTAAAGTATGTGACCTGATTTGCAAAATGGGACCACTTCTTTCAAAATATTTGTGATCTGTTTCGTTAACAAACCACTGTTAAAACATCTCAAACATCTCAGTTTTGTATACATACAATTGGTACGTGTGCAAAACTATTCTATATGTATGCAAAACAGTTTTTTGATATGTTTTAACAGTGGTTTTGTTAACAAATCAGGTCACAAATATTTTGACAGAAATGATCCTTTTCAGGTCACATATAAATGAAAAATAAATTGAAATTAGAATGTCCGCCCTCGGATTCCATAAAAAAACTGATTTTAATTATACAACTGATTTAAATAGATTATAGAAATCTTAATAAAGTAGTAGAGATCCTTCATAAGTTCAAATTTGTAATCTGTTACTCTGATTAGGGGCTCAGGCTGGGCTACTAAGAAATTAGCACAAGCTTTGTACCTTGAAGACATTATTGTCTCACTCACATGGATGGATAAATGTTCATTTTCCCCTCTACACAGCATCATTACCTTATATGGCAACTACCATTACCAGTAATACATATAGTAGATGCAACATTCTATAATACTGGCAATGGAGAATAACAACACTGTTTTTATCTCTCCAGACACATTGTCTTTGGTTAAGACTAATGACATTTACACTATTATCTAAAAATAAACTCTAGTTATACAGCAGGCTTGTTGTAATGGTAATTAAGTAATTAATTACTCATATTACATTGTCAACATCACATGACCTCAAAATGTAAAGAGTCTAGTATGTGACAATGACATACAAGAACATGATATTAAAATTATTGGGTTGAGTCTGAGTGAGTCCAAATCAACAATGATTTACAAGAGTGTTATACATATATACTACTTAGTCTGCAAAAGTGTGTGTTTTCATTTTAAACAGTAGGAAATTATTAATATAATTTGACAGAGTAGTAGAATAGATATTATTAAAACAAAAAGGAAAATTTTTAAGTATACATACAAGTCATTATAAGATCATGTAAACAGCTTTTTAATTACCATGTTAACAGTAGTTATGCTGTCATTACTGAGGTAACAAGCTGTATGAGGTGATAATAGGGAAAATATATAGACTTACCATATGTAGGGTGAACTGAATAATTTAAGAGAATAACAAGAAGGAAGAAAACAGAGAGCTGCTGCTCTTCGGCCATTGCTGCTTTACTTTAACGACCTGATTTGCAAAAAGGGACCACTTCTGTCAAAATATTTGTGACCTGATTTGTTAACAAAACCACTGTTAAAACATATCAATAAACAGTTTTGCATACATATAGAATTGTTATGGATATATAGAAACTGTATGTATACAAAACTGAGATGCTTGAGATGTTTTAACAGTGGTTTGCTTACAAAACAGGTTAAAAATATTTTGAAAAAAGTGGTCCCTTTTTCAAATCAGGTCACTATTATTAATATCAACCAAAAACAGGAAACCAACCTAATTGGAAACATCTCGCTGACGTTCGATTTTAAGAGAAACTAAACTAAATTAAAATTAGAATGTCCGCCCTCGGATTCCGCAAAAAACTGATTTTAATTATACAACTGATTTAAATAGATTATAGAGATCTTAATAAGGTAGTAGTGATCTTTGGTAATTGTCAAGTAACAGTTATTGTAATCATTGTAAATATGATAAAGTAATTGATAACATTCCAATATGAATTTAAACCGTCAGAATTAAATACTAACTAGTTTTTATCCACAATAATTTTTTCTGTCAGTTGTATATTCATGAACTATATTACTGAAAACGTGCTTGCTTACCATTTGACCTAACGGTGGCTTAATTTTTTTGAAATAAAAGTTGACCTCATATTTTATATTTTCATCATCTGTGATATATATGTATAAAGTCATTCCATTTTTTGGAATCACCAAAAAAAAATAGATGCTGCTCTTTAGCCATTGTGTTTGTTGTCTTACAGGAAATAGGCTTGACAAGATGTTTCAGTGCTGGAGGTGAGGAGCAAAAACTCAAGATATATATATATATATATGTATATATGTATACGACATTCATTATCCGGAGAAAGTTATTAAAAATTTTATCTAGAGGTGTTCTTCAGTGGAATGAATAATTTACAGTAAAACACAATTTATATTAAACATAAAAAAACAGAAAAAATGAACTCAAGATAAGCTGCATAACAAAGATAACAACAACATCTAACTTACAATATTAGAGCTAAACTGACATTAATGGATTAATATCTATAATTGTTTCATTGTTTGTGCCTTAGTACTATCCAGAAAGATATTGCTATAAGAATAGTAAGTGATTCTAATCTGCTAATATTCAAAAACTAGAAGATTTGTCATTAACAGCACAGTTGTTATTTCCAGCATTGACAACTTGAATTTATACTTCATCTGCTCATATATCAGTTCTGGATGATCTAAGTGGCATTGTTGAGACTCATTGTTGTCTAGCTAAATGGATACTTCGACAAGATCATAAAACGTTTTTTAAAATGCTTAAACACCTCACTAATATATTAGTCATATCAAATTTGGAAGATACTGATCCTCCTCAGCTCTTTTTAAACACTAAGACAATTCTTTGTCTAACCAAAACATTCACCAACTGGTATATATGTCCTTTTACCTATGGGTACCCATAGGTGAAGAACAGAAGTGATATACTAGTCTTACTTATATATGAGATGTATTATCTAGAAGCTTGGTACATATGTTCTCAGAGTTACACCATGAACAGAGATGAGGAATACTTATCCTCAATATTCAATACTCTCATCCATACTTTTTCACTCCCTTTGTTAGTCCTGTTTTTATATATTTTATTTAGGATTTTCTTAAAAGTATATTTTGTATTTTTATTTCTATATAATTTATTAGTGTACACACTCAAATTAATAAAATAATTATATATAAGTATACATATATATTTTCTTCAAAAACCAATAATCAGAATGAATTCTTTATCAATCTAAATATTTTGTATGCAGAGGTCTTCTTTAGTGGAATAAAAATAAGTACAGTGACAAATGACCACACGACTTATATAAAGGACCCAAAAAATAAAGACCTAATAACATTGCATCACCCTACTGATAGACATGACAAAAAGTGCCTATCTAAATTGCTAAATAAAGAGTACAGGAGCTATCACCTCAAGTTTAGATCGAGCTTTGTATATACACATGTGTACTATATTATATGCATATAATACAAATTTTAATGTCACTCAGATAGACAGTTCAATCACGTCACGAGTGACCAATAAGTAAGTAAAATAAGATTATGTGACATATAATTACAGTATCAGGCCACACAAAATTGACTACACCTACAAGACTACAACCATTGTCCAGAGTATTTTTGCAGGACCAACAGGTATTTTGTTCTATTTTCAATTGTCAAAAACTGTAACACAAAAGGTAATGAGTGATCATGTAAAACAAACAAACAGCCCATGTAAACAGAGTAATCTTAAAGGTAAACAAAGAACTAAAGACAATTTTTAAAATTTTTATCAAAAACGTATCTTATCTGTTTCGTTGTAGGAAAACCACCATGTTTTTAGACTTATTACTTTGTGATGCTTTACCTATGATGCCATGGGATGAATTTCTAACTACATATGTAACACTTGATAGAGTAGTATATGAGAATTCAAACGTTTTATGACCAAATGATTAGTTGAACAAGGATGCAAAATTGTTAACGTTTAAAACCAGAGAACTTCTACTCTTTTGCCATTTCAAACAACACATAAAAAATTTTTGAAACTGTAGTGAATAGTCCAACCATAAATAGCAAATTACATCAAAATTATTTTTAATAGAAGTAGCTGCCAGGCAAGTAGATGTAGCTGGTAGGTAACAAAGGAAAACTTATATTAACGTGATTTATTTACATTACTTGTAGTCAGTTTAATAAAATACTTTCTAAAAACCTTGAAAATTACAATAATAGTGCAAAGCAATAAAGTCATAAAAAACAACAACAGCTTTTAGTTATTAAAATTAACATATGTAATAAGATACTAACACATTTTTTACAATGTATGTTTTTCAATTTTTAAAGAGGTCAGTGTAACTTGGAAGAGGAGTAGTCTTCAGTGGTTTTATTTCATCATAGATTTCCTCTATATTATAATAATCACGCTCACTATGATGAACATCATCTACAACTTCATAAATTGGATTACCAAAAGCAGCTTGTACATAAGAAGGAGCTTGCCAATTGTTAGAGTCTTGCTGCCTAGATTCCTGTACAATTGGATTATGAGCAGGAAGGGTTGAAAAACAGGTCAATGGAGCTGATGTATTGAGTTGTTTGCTTCTATTTAGCTTTTGTCTGTTAATTGCTTGTTGCCGAAGTGGATGATGACCTACTTGATGTTGATGAGGAGCTGTCTTTTGCTGTGGATTAGGTACCTCAATTTGTGCTTCGTGTGGTCCGATTGTATTTCTACTTTCATTGTAGGGTTGTAGAGGTCTACAATTAACTAGTGGGTATAATACTGGTTGTATTATATAATCAGAATATAGGTTTTCTCTTTCTGAAATAGTATTCAAGGTTGTATCAGGAAGTGTTTTAGATGGACCAGTTTGAGTTGTTGTTTCAAGAGATCCAATATTCTGTAATTCAATTTGTTGGGTGTTACTACTTCTAACATTTTGTCTCTTCCGTCTTTTTCCAATAGCAACAAAAGTTATACAGCAAACAATAGACACAATAACTAGTACCAAAATAGAACCAATTGTACCACCTATTAGTACAAATATGTCTGATGCTAGAAAACGATAAGTAAACACAACTATAAATATATGTGGCACCACTTGTGTCAAAACTGGAAAATTATCATGATATATCATAAATCGTACATTATTTAGTAAATCATGACAATGTTCAAATTATGACACAAACAGTTATAGGTTGCCGTTTGTGTCAAAATTGGAAAATTATCATGATATATTAAATAAGTCGTTATTTATTAAATAACTCTTGGTTTATTTAATAAATCATGCATTATTTAGTAATCAAAATTTATTTAATGAATAATGAGCATTAAAAGTAAATCAATTTAGACACAAATGCTGCCCCAAATAAATGGAGGTAGAGCATTGCTCTGGTAAGTGATCTTTCCAATACATATAATTATTTACTAATGTTATATATCATAATTTATACATTAGCATTGACTTACAAGCAGTGGTAGGAAGAACAGAAGTAATGTTGCGACATGTAGTCCTTAATGTTGATACCGATGACAAATGCCTTGGATTACCTACAAATGTAATGTGCCCTCATTAAAACATAACATATGTACAATAATGTTATGTTATGTTATCAATAAAAATACATGCGAATAAGATTTTAAGTATAACTTTCTTAGAAATATTCTCTAACTAAACCATGAACTAATGTAAGAGGCATTCATAATATCTTAACATTATTTTAATTAATTTTATTAGGAAAAAGTGACTACTTTTAATAATATATGTATTTTCAACTTACTACATTGAATTGTGACATCTTTAGAATGACTACATCCTTGATAAGAATTAGTAGGACAACTCTGACATGAACCCAAGCAGGTAAAACTACTACTACAAGCTAAGTTACTCATCCAAATATGTTGAGATGAACTACCAGACCTATAACAAATATAGTATACTTCCAGTATAGTCTATTGTACTAAACATACAAAGGAAGATGATTATAATTTGTATAGTTTGAATATCCCAGTTGTTTACAGATAACAAGTGCATCATTAGAATCAAATCCATCATTACATATTGTTCCCCACTGTCCATTACAATAGACCTCCACATGTCCTTCATTGGAATAATTTCCACCTTGAAGACGTATCATACCAAGGAAAGGATTACTGTTCCAAATCCTTGTAGAATCTAAATCACAATACGTGTAGATGTTATACTATAATAATAGCATTAAACTCACAACAGGACACAGTACCATCATAAGAGTTAGTATTAGTACATCCATTTTCAATGATAGTAGAGTAGGAACACTGTAGGATACTGAGGTAGTCGTTGTTAGGACAGTTGACATCATCCAGTACCATTGGGCTGTAGTCAGTGCCATAACTGAAAAATTAGCAAATAATTACTTAAATATCTTAAAACGTTTTAATGAAACTAACCTCACTAATCCAGCTCTAGAGAAACTTGATGCTCCAGTATATCCCAATTGATGACAGATGACATCAGCTTCATATTGATTGTAGTAGGTATCATCACAGATATTACCCCATTGTCCATTGATATAGATCTGTACTACACCAGAGTAATAAGAAGATAAGGTATACCCATTACGATAAAGACGTGTAGTACCAAAACCAATATGACTAGAAGCTAATTTGAAAAAAATATTAAAACAAATATGTTGTTAATGAGCTAATAAAATCTGAAATCAGTATTTTAAGAAAAATTTATTAAGCATAAAAAGTAATAATAATTACTTTACTTACAAATTATTCCAAAACAGGTAGCATTTGAACTAGAAACCTTTGAATATGAACTGTTATGAACTAAGAGTACAATAATAATATGAGTAAACATAGGTAATTATATCATTTAACAAAATTATAAAAACAACTTACTACATGTGACAGTAATATCTTCATAGTGGGAACAACTAATTATTGAAGTTGATGGACAGGAATTTCTACTACCATAACATGTGTCAGAGGAAGAACTAGACATGTATGTATTCCAAATTGGTTGACTAGAATCACCAGACCTAAATAATAGTCAAACAACTATAATTGTTGTACACAACTATAGGATAATGTCATATAAATGGACATACAAACATGATCCAAAACAATTATAAAACTTAATGGCAAACAAAGAAAAAACAATTTATTGAAGTAAACAAACAATTTAATAACTCATACAATAAATACTGTAGATATATGCTTTGATAAATAGTACTTACAGATTTAAGTGATTATAACTATGGTAATAATTATATCCCAGTTGTTTACAGATAGTTCGAGCATCAGTAGAATCAAATCCATTATTACATATTGTTCCCCACTCTCCATTACAATAGACCTCAACACGTCCTTCATTAGAATAATTTCCTCCTTGAAGACGTATCATACCAGAGAAAGGATTACTGTTCCAGATTCTAGTAGTATCTATAAAAAATGTAACAAGTGTTAATTAAATATTTATACACTTACAGCAGTGGACAGTAGCATCATAAGAGTTAGTATTGGTACATTCACTATCAATGTAAGTATCAAAAGAACATTGAAATATAGTGAGGTAGTTGCTACTAGCACAGTTGAGATCATCCATCTTCATAGATAGTTTGTCAGTGCCATAACTAAACAGAGATATTAAAAACATGTCTTACAAGTATGATTATAAGTTTTAACCTCACTAATCCAGCTCTAGAGTAACTAGAGGCTCCAGTGTATCCCAATTGATGACAGATGACATTAGCGTCAACAGAATTGTAGGAGTAGTCATCACAGATATTACCCCATCCATTATTGTAATAGACTCTCACAATGCCATAGTAATAGGATGATGATGTATACCCATTATGATATAAAACTATGGCACCATTTTGAGCAAAATCAGCTAAATGATAAATGATTATTATACAATAATTGCTAAATTAAACACTTATTATATGTAGTCAATGCACATGCTTAACACTCTTATAAAATTGACGTAATACAATAACATATAATTACTTACAAATTAATCCAGAACATGTAGTTTTTGAATTGAAAGGCTTTGAATATGAACTGTTGTAAACTAAAAAATGTAATAATGATAATGAGTAAACCTAACTAATTATATCCTTTGAAAAATTTGCAAATTGCTTGAAAGAACAACTTACCACATGTGACAGTAACATCCTCAGAGTGGGTACAACTAGTTAATGAAGTTGATGGACAAGAATTTCTACTACCATAACATGTGTCAGAGGAAGAACTAGACATGTATGTACTCCAAATTGGTTGACTGGAACTAACAGACCTAAATAATGGCAAATAATGTAACACATTCTGATAACCAAATTAATCAAAACACGAGACATTTTATAGCTTAAAATGACTTCATATATTAGTTATATGTATTTTGCTTCTTACATGACAAGGTGATCATAATTATAATAATAATTATATCCCAATTGTTTACAGATAGTTTGAGCATCAGTAGAACCAAATCCATTATTACATATTGTTCCCCACTGTCCATTACAAAAGACCTCAACACGTCCTTCATTAGAATAATTTCCTCCTTGAAGACGTATCATACCAGAGAAAGGATTACTGTTCCAGATCCTAGAAATATCTGTAACAAATGTAACAAGTGATAAGTAACTATTTATATACTCACAGCAGTACACAGTAGCATCATAAAAGTTAGTATTAGTACATCCACTATCAATGTAAGTATCAAAAGAACATTGAAATATAGTGAGGTAGTTGCTACTAGCACAGTTGAGATCATCCATCTTCATAGATAGTTTGTCAGTCCCATAACTAAATAGAGATATTTAAAACCTGACTTACAAGTATGATTATGAGTTTTAACCTCACTAATCCAGCTCTAGAATAATTGAAGGCTCCAGTGTATCCCAATTGATGACAAATGACATTAGCTCCAGCAGAATTGTAGGAGTAGTCATCACAGATATTACCCCATCCATTATTGTAATAGACCCTCACAATACCATAGTAATACGATGATGAGGTATTCCCATTACGAGACAAAATTATAGCACCATTTTCAGCAGCAAAATTAGCTAAATGATAAAAGTTTATCTATCATACACTAATTTTTAAAGGAATGGATTATCATAAGTAGTCAATACACATGTTTAACAATCTGATAACATTGACCTAATACAATAATATAATTACTTACAAATTAATAAAGAACAAGTAGTCTTTGAATTAGAAGACTTTGAATATGAACTGTTGTAAACTAAAGAATAAAATAATGATAATTAGTAAATATAAACAACTGATCATTCAATCGAATTAAGCAAATTGCTTGATATAAGAACTTACTACATGTGATAGTAACATCCTCAGAGTGGGTACAACTAGTTAATGAACTTGATGGACAGGAATTTCTACTACCATAACATGTGTCAGAGGAAGAACTAGACATGTATGCATTCCAAATTGGTTGACTTGAATCACCAGACCTAAATAACAGTCGAATAACTATAATTGTTGTACACAACTATAGGATAATGTCATATAAGTGGACATATAAACATGATCCAAAATAATTATGGGGCGAATGATAAACAAAGAAAAAAGAATCTGATTAAAGTAAACAAACATTTTTCAAAACTTAAACAATAATGTACTTTGATTAATAGTACTTACAGACTTAAATGATCATAACTATGATAATAATTATATCCCAGTTGTTTACAGATAGTTTGAGCATCAGTAGAACTAAATCCATTATCACATATTGTTCCCCATTGTCCATTACAATAGACTTCCACACGTCCTTCATTTGAATAATTTCCTCCTTGAAGACGTATCATACCAAAGAAAGGATTACTGTTCCAGATTCTAGCGGTATCTATAAAAAAATGTAACAAGTGCTAAATAAATATTTATACACTTACAGCAGTACACAGTAGCATCATAAGAGTTAGTGTTGGTACATTCACTATCAATGGAAGTATCAAAAGAACATTGAAATATAGTAAGGTAGTTGCTACTAGCACAGTTGAGATCATCCATCTTCATAGATAGTTTGTCAGTCCCATAACTAAATAGAGATATTTAAAACCTGACTTACAAGTATGATTATGAGTTTTAACCTCACTAATCCAGCTCTAGAATAATTGAAGGCTCCAGTGTATCCCAATTGATGACAAATGACATTAGCTCCAGCAGAATTGTAGTAGTAATCATCACAGATATTACCCCATCCATTATTGTAATACACCCTCACAATACCATAGTAATACGATGATGAGGTATTCCCATTACGAGACAAAATTATAGCACCATTTTCAGCAGCAAAATTAGCTAAATGATAAACGTTTATCTATCATACACTAATTTTTAAATGAATGGATTATCATAAGTAGTCAATACACATGCTTAACAATCTGATAACATTGACCTAATACAATAATATCATAACTTACAAATTAATCCAGAACAAGCAGTCTTTGAATTAGAAGACTTTGAATATGAACTGTTGTAAACTAAAGAATAAAATAATGATAATTAGTAAACCTAAACAACTGATCATTCAATCAATTGAGCAAATTGCTTGATATAACAACTTACTACATGTGACAGTAACATCCTCTGAATGAGTACAACTAGTTAATGAACTTGATGGACAGGAATTTCTACTACCATAACATGTGTTAGAGAAAGAACTAGACATGTATGCATTCCAAATTGGTTGACTGGAATTACCAGACCTAAATAATAGTCAAATATCTATAATTGTTGTACACAACTATAGGATAATGTCATATAAGTGGACATATAAATATGATCCAAAATAATTATGGGATTAAATGACAAACAAAGTAAAAACAATTTGATTAAAGTAAACAAACAGTTTCAAAACTTAAACAATAAAGTACTTTGATTAATAGTACTTACAGACTTAAATGATCATAATTACGATAATAATTATATCCCAGTTGTTTACAGATAGTTTGAGCATCAGTAGAACTAAATCCATTATCACATATTGTTCCCCATTGTCCATTACAATAGACTTCAACACGTCCTTCATTAGAATAATTTCCTCCTTGAAGACGTATCATACCAGAGAAAGGATTACTGTTCCAGATTCTAGTGGTATCTATAAAAAAATGTAACAAGTGCTAATTAAATATTCATACACTTACAGCAGTACACAGTAGCATCATAAGAGTTAGTATTGGTACATTCACTATCAATGTAAGTATCAAAAGAACATTGAAATATAGTGAGGTAGTTGCTACTAGCACAGTTGAGATCATCCATCTTCATAGATAGTTTGTCAGTGCCATAACTAAACAGAGATATTTAAAACATGACTTACAAGTATGATTATGAGTTTTAACCTCACTAATCCAGCTCTAGAGTAACTAGAGGCTCCAGTATATCCCAATTGATGACAGATGACATTAGCTTCAGTAGAATTATAGTAGTAATCATCACAGATATTACCCCATCCATTATTATAATAGACCCTCACAATACCATAGTAATACGATGATGAGGTATTCCCATTACGAGATAAAATTATAGCACCATTTTGACCAGCAACATTAGCTAATGATAAAAGATTATCTATCATACACTAATTTCTAAAGGAGTTCATTATCATAAGTAGTCAATGCATATGTTTAAAAATCTTATAACATTGACCAAATACAATAATATTATTACTTACAAATTAATCCAGAACAAGTAGTCTTTGAATTAGTAGACTTTGAATATGAACTGTTGTAAACTAAAGAATACAATAATGATAATTAGTAAACCTAAACAACTGATCATTCAATCAATTGAGCAAATTGCTTGATATAACAACTTACTACAAGTGATGGTAACATCCTCTGAATGGGTACAACTAGTTAATGAAGTTGATGGACAGGAATTTCTACTACCATAACATGTGTCCGAGGAAGAACTAGACATGTATGTACTCCAAATTGGTTGACTGGAATTACCAGACCTAAATAATAGTCAAATATCTATAATTGTTGTACACAACTATAGGATAATGTCATATAAGTGGACATATAAACATGATCCAAATTAATTATGAGATTAAATGACAAACAAAGTAAAAACAATTTGATTGAAGTAAAGAAACAGTTTCAAAACTTAAACAATAAAATATTTTCATTAATAAAACTTACAGACTTAAATGATCATAACTATGATAATAATTATATCCCAGTTGTTTACAGATAGTTTGAGCATCAGTAGAACTAAATCCATTATCACATATTGTTCCCCATTGTCCATTACAATAGACTTCCACACGTCCTTCATTAGAATAATTTCCTCCTTGAAGACGTATCATACCAGAGAAAGGATTACTGTTCCAGATTCTAGTGGTATCTATAAAAAATGTATAAAATACTAATTAAATATTTATACACTCACAGCAGTACACAGTAGCATCATAAGAGTTAGTATTGGTACATCCACTATCAATGTATGTCGAGAATGAACACTGAAATATAGTGAGGTAGTTGCTACTAGCACAGTTGAGATCATCCATCTTCATAGACAGAGTGTCAGTCCCATAACTAAACAGAGATATTTAAAACATGATTTAAAAGTATTATAATAAGTTTTAACCTCACTAATCCAGCTCTAGAGTAACTAGAGGCTCCAGTATATCCCAATTGATGACAGATGACATTACCTTCAGCAGAATTATAGTAGTAATCATCACAGATATTACCCCATCCATTATTGTAATAGACCCTCACAATACCATAGTAATAGGATGATGAACTATACCCATTACGAGATAAAATTATAGCACCATTTTGACCAGCAACATTAGCTAAATGATAAAAGTTTATCTATCATACACTAATTTCTAAAGGAATGGATTATCATAAGTAGTCAATGCACATGTTTAACAATCTGATAACATTGACCTAATACAATAATATTATTACTTACAAATTAATCCAGAACAAGTAGTCTTTGAATTAGTAGACTTTGAATATGAACTGTTGTAAACTAAAGAATACAATAATGATAATTAGTAAACCTAAAGAACTGATCATTCAATCAATTGAGCAAATTGCTTGATATAACAACTTACTACAAGTCACAGTAACATCCTCTGAATGGGTACAACTAGTTAATGAACTTGATGGACAGGAATTTCTACTACCATAACATGTGTCAGAGGAAGAACTAGACATGTATGCATTCCAAATTGGCTGACTGGAATTACCAGACCTAAATAATAGTCAAATATCTATAATTGTTGTACATAACTATACGATAAAGTCATATAGGTGGACATATAACATGATCCAAAACAATTATGAGGCTGAATGATAAACAAAGAAAAACAATTTGATTAAAGTAAACAAACAGTTTCAAAACTTAAACAATAAGGTATTTCATTAATAAAACTTACAGACTTAAATGATCATAACTATGATAATAATTATATCCCAGTTGTTTACAGATAGTTTGAGCATCAGTAGAACTAAATCCATTATCACATATTGTTCCCCATTGTCCATTACAATAGACTTCCACACGTCCTTCATTAGAATAATTTCCTCCTTGAAGACGTATCATACCAGAGAAAGGATTACTGTTCCAGATTCTAGTGGTATCTTTAAAAAAATGTAACAAGTGCTAAATAAATATTTATACACTCACAGCAGTACACAGTAGCATCTTTAGAGTTAGTATTGGTACATCCACTATCTATGTATGTCGAAAATGAGCACTGAAATATAGTGAGGTAGTTGCTACTAGCACAGTTGAGATCATCCATCTTCATAGATAGAATGTCAGTTCCACAACTAAATAGAGATATATAAAGCATGATTTATAAGTATTATAATAAGTTTTAACCTCATTAATCCAGCTCTAGAGTAACTAGAGGCTCCAGTATATCCCAATTGATGACAGATGACATTAGCTTCAGAAGAATTATAGTAGTAATCATCACAGATATTACCCCATCCATTATTGTAATAAACCCTCACAATACCATAGTAATAGGATGGTGAGGTATACCCATTACAAAATAAAATTATAGCACCATTTTGACCAGCAACATTAGCTAATGATAAAAGATTATCTATCATACACTAATTTCTAAAGGAGTTCATTATCATAGGTAGTCAATGCATATGTTTAAAAATCTTACAACATTGACCTAATACAATAATATAATTACTTACAAATTAATCCAGAACAAGTAGTCTTTGAATTAGTAGATTTTGAATATGAACTGTTGTAAACTAAAGAATACAATAATGATAATTAGTAAACCTAAGCAACTGATCATTCAATCAATTGAGCAAATTGCTTGATATAACAACTTACTACAAGTCACAGTAACATCCTCTGAATGGGTACAACTAGTTAATGAAGTTGATGGACAGGAATTTCTACTACCATAACATGTGTCCAAGGAAGCACTAGACATGTATGTACTCCAAATTGGTTGACTGGAATTACCAGACCTAAATAATAGTCGAATATCTATAATTGTTGTACACAACTATAGGATAATGTATTATAAGTGGACATATAAATATGATCCAAAGTAATTATGGGATTAAATGACAAACAAAGTAAAAACAATTTTAATGAAGTAAACACACAGTTTCAAAACTTAAACAATAAAATATTTTCATTAATAAAACTTACAGACTTAAATGATCATAACTATGATAATAATTAAATCCCAGTTGTTTACAGATAGTTTGAGCATCAGTAGAACTAAATCCATTATCACATATTGTTCCCCATTGTCCATTACAATAGACTTCCACACGTCCTTCATTAGAATAATTTCCTCCTTGAAGACGTATCATACCAGAGAAAGGATTACTGTTCCAGATTCTAGTGGTATCTATAAAAAATGTATAAAATACTAATTAAATATTTATACACTCACAGCAGTATATAGTAGCATCATAAGAGTTAGTATTGGTACATCCACTATCTATGTATGTCGAGAATGAACATTGAAATATAGTGAGGTAGTTGCTACTAGCACAGTTGAGATCATCCATCTTCATAGACAGAGTGTCAGTCCCATAACTAAACAGAGATATTTAAAACATGACCTAAAAGTATTATAATAAGTTTTAACCTCACTAATCCAGCTCTAGAATAACTAGAGGCTCCAGTATATCCCAATTGATGACAGATGACATTAGCTTCAGCAGAATTATAGTAGTAATCATCACAGATATTACCCCATCCATTATTGTAATAGACCCTCACAATACCATAGTAATAGGATGATGAACTATACCCATTACGAGATAAAATTATAGCACCATTTTGACCAGCAACATTAGCTAAATGATAAAAGTTTATCTATCATACACTAATTTCTAAAGGAATGGATTATCATAAGTAGTCAATACATATGTTTAACAATCTTATAACATTGACCAAATACAATAATATTATTACTTACAAATTAATCCAGAACAAGTAGTCTTTAAATTAGAAGACTTTGAATATGAACTATTGTAAACTAAAGAATACAATAATGATAATTAGTAAACCTAAACAACTGATCATTCAATCAATTGAGCAAATTGCTTGATATAACAACTTACTACAAGTCACAGTAACATCCTCTGAATGGGTACAACTAGTTAATGAAGTTGATGGACAGGAATTTCTACTGCCATAACATGTGTCCGAGGAAGAACTAGACATGTATGTACTCCAAATTGGTTGACTGGAATTACCAGACCTAAATAATAGTCAAATATCTATAATTGTTGTACACAACTATAGGATAATGTCATATAAGTGGACATATAAATATGATCCAAAGTAATTATGGGATTAAATGACAAACAAAGTAAAAACAATTTTAATGAAGTAAAGAAACAGTTTCAAAACTTAAACAATAAAATATTTTCATTAATAAAACTTACAGACTTAAATGATCATAACTATGATAATAATTATATCCCAGTTGTTTACAGATAGTTTGAGCATCAGTAGAACTAAATCCATTATCACATATTGTTCCCCATTGTCCATTACAATAGACTTCCACACGTCCTTCATTAGAATAATTTCCTCCTTGAAGACGTATCATACCAGAGAAAGGATTACTGTTCCAGATTCTAGTGGTATCTATAAAAAATGTATAAAATACTAATTAAATATTTATACACTCACAGCAGTATATAGTAGCATCATAAGAGTTAGTATTGGTACATCCACTATCTATGTATGTCGAGAATGAACACTGAAATATAGTGAGGTAGTTGCTACTAGCACAGTTGAGATCATCCATCTTCATAGACAGAGTGTCAGTCCCATAACTAAACAGAGATATTTAAAACATGACCTAAAAGTATTATAATAAGTTTTAACCTCACTAATCCAGCTCTAGAATAACTAGAGGCTCCAGTATATCCCAATTGATGACAGATGACATTAGCTTCAGCAGAATTATAGTAGTAATCATCACAGATATTACCCCATCCATTATTGTAATAGACCCTCACAATACCATAGTAATAGGATGATGAACTATACCCATTACGAGATAAAATTATAGCACCATTTTGACCAGCAACATTAGCTAAATGATAAAAGTTTATCTATCATACACTAATTTCTAAAGGAATGGATTATCATAAGTAGTCAATACATATGTTTAACAATCTGATAACATTGACCTAATACAATAATATAATTACTTACAAATTAATCCAGAACAAGTAGTTTTTAAATTAGAAGACTTTGAATATGAACTGTTGTAAACTAAAGAATACAATAATGATAATTAGTAAACCTAAGCAACTGATCATTCAATCAATTGAGCAAATTGCTTGATATAACAACTTACTACAAGTCACAGTAACATCCTCTGAATGGGTACAACTAGTTAATGAAGTTGATGGACAGGAATTTCTACTACCATAACATGTGTCCGAGGAAGAACTAGACATGTATGTACTCCAAATTGGTTGACTGGAATTACCAGACCTAAATAATAGTCGAATATCTATAATTGTTGTACACAACTATAGGATAATGTCATATAAGTGGACATATAAATATGATCCAAAGTAATTATGGGATTAAATGACAAACAAAGTAAAAACAATTTGATTGAAGTAAAGAAACAGTTTCAAAACTTAAACAATAAAATATTTTCATTAATAAAACTTACAGACTTAAATGATCATAACTATGATAATAATTATATCCCAGTTGTTTACAGATAGTTTGAGCATCAGTAGAACTAAATCCATTATCACATATTGTTCCCCATTGTCCATTACAATAGACTTCCACACGTCCTTCATTAGAATAATTTCCTCCTTGAAGACGTATCATACCAGAGAAAGGATTACTGTTCCAGATTCTAGTGGTATCTATAAAAAATGTATAAAATACTAATTAAATATTTATACACTCACAGCAGTATATAGTAGCATCATAAGAGTTAGTATTGGTACATCCACTATCTATGTATGTCGAGAATGAACACTGAAATATAGTGAGGTAGTTGCTACTAGCACAGTTGAGATCATCCATCTTCATAGACAGAGTGTCAGTCCCATAACTAAACAGAGATATTTAAAACATGACCTAAAAGTATTATAATAAGTTTTAACCTCACTAATCCAGCTCTAGAATAACTAGAGGCTCCAGTATATCCCAATTGATGACAGATGACATTAGCTTCAGCAGAATTATAGTAGTAATCATCACAGATATTACCCCATCCATTATTGTAATAGACCCTCACAATACCATAGTAATAGGATGATGAACTATACCCATTACGAGATAAAATTATAGCACCAATTTGACCAGCAACATTAGCTAAATGATAAAAGTTTATCTATCATACACTAATTTCTAAAGGAATGGATTATCATAAGTAGTCAATACATATGTTTAACAATCTGATAACATTGACCTAATACAATAATATAATTACTTACAAATTAATCCAGAACAAGTAGTTTTTAAATTAGAAGACTTTGAATATGAACTGTTGTAAACTAAAGAATACAATAATGATAATTAGTAAACCTAAGCAACTGATCATTCAATCAATTGAGCAAATTGCTTGATATAACAACTTACTACAAGTCACAGTAACATCCTCTGAATGGGTACAACTAGTTAATGAACTTGATGGACAGGAATTTCTACTACCATAACATGTGTCCGAGGCAGAACTAGACATGTATGTACTCCAAATTGGTTGACTGGAATTACCAGACCTAAATAATAGTCGAATATCTATAATTGTTGTACACAACTATAGGATAATGTCATATAAGTGGACATATAAATATGATCCAAAGTAATTATGGGATTAAATGACAAACAAAGTAAAAACAATTTGATTGAAGTAAAGAAACAGTTTCAAAACTTAAACAATAAAATATTTTCATTAATAAAACTTACAGACTTAAATGATCATAACTATGATAATAATTATATCCCAGTTGTTTACAGATAGTTTGAGCATCAGTAGAACTAAATCCATTATCACATATTGTTCCCCATTGTCCATTACAATAGACTTCCACACGTCCTTCATTAGAATAATTTCTTCCTTGAAGACGTATCATACCAGAGAAAGGATTACTGTTCCAGATTCTAGTGGTATCTATAAAAAATGTATAAAATACTAATTAAATATTTATACACTCACAGCAGTATATAGTAGCATCATAAGAGTTAGTATTGGTACATCCACTATCTATGTATGTCGAGAATGAACACTGAAATATAGTGAGGTAGTTGCTACTAGCACAGTTGAGATCATCCATCTTCATAGACAGAGTGTCAGTCCCATAACTAAACAGAGATATTTAAAACATGACCTAAAAGTATTATAATAAGTTTTAACCTCACTAATCCAGCTCTAGAATAACTAGAGGCTCCAGTATATCCCAATTGATGACAGATGACATTAGCTTCAGCAGAATTATAGTAGTAATCATCACAGATATTACCCCATCCATTATTGTAATAGACCCTCACAATACCATAGTAATAGGATGATGAACTATACCCATTACGAGATAAAATTATAGCACCAATTTGACCAGCAACATTAGCTAAATGATAAAAGTTTATCTATCATACACTAATTTGTAAAGGAATGGATTATCATAAGTAGTCAATACATATGCTTAATAAATTTGATAACATTGACCTAATACAATAATATAATTACTTACAAATTAATCCAGAACAAGTAGTCTTTAAATTAGAAGACTTTGAATATGAACTGTTGTAAACTAAAGAATACAATAATGATAATTAGTAAACCTAAGCAACTGATCATTCAATCAATTGAGCAAATTGCTTGATATAACAACTTACTACAAGTCACAGTAACATCCTCTGAATGGGTACAACCAGTTAATGAAGTTGATGGACAGGAATTTCTACTACCATAACATGTGTCCGAGGAAGCACTAGACATGTATGTACTCCAAATTGGTTGACTGGAATTACCAGACCTAAATAATAGTCGAATATCTATAATTGTTGTACAAACTATAGGATAATGTCATATAAGTGGACATATAAATATGATCCAAAGTAATTATGGGATTAAATGACAAACAAAGTAAAAACAATTTGATTAAAGTAAACAAACAGTTTTAAAACTTAAACAATAAAATATTTTCATTAATAAAACTTACAGACTTAAATGATCATAACTATGATAATAATTATATCCCAGTTGTTTACAGATAGTTTGAGCATCAGTAGAACTAAATCCATTATCACATATTGTTCCCCATTGTCTATTACAATAGACTTCCACATGTCCTTCATTAGAATAATTTCCTCCTTGAAGACGTATCATACCAGAGAAAGGATTACTGTTCCAGATTCTAGTGGTATCTATAAAAAATGTATAAAATACTAATTAAATATTTATACACTCACAGCAGTACACAGTAGCATCATAAGAGTTAGTATTGGTACATCCACTATCAATGTATGTCGAGAATGAACACTGAAATATAGTGAGGTAGTTGCTACTAGCACAGTTGAGATCATCCATCTTCATAGACAGAGTGTCAGTCCCATAACTAAACAGAGATATTTAAAACATGATTTAAAAGTATTATAATAAGTTTTAACCTCACTAATCCAGCTCTAGAATAACTAGAGGCTCCAGTATATCCCAATTGATGACAGATGACATTACCTTCAGCAGAATTATAGTAGTAATCATCACAGATATTACCCCATCCATTATTGTAATAGACCCTCACAATACCATAGTAATAGGTTGATGAACTATACCCATTACGAGATAAAATTATAGCACCATTTTGACCAGCAACATTAGCTAAATGATAAAAGATTATCTATCATACACTAATTTCTAAAGGAATGGATTATCATAAGTAGTCAATACATATGCTTAATAATCTGATAACATTGACCTAATACAATAATATAATTACTTACAAATTAATCCAGAACAAGTAGTTTTTAAATTAGAAGACTTTGAATATGAACTGTTGTAAACTAAAGAATACAATAATGATAATTAGTAAACCTAAGCAACTAATCATTCAATCAATTGAGCAAATTGCTTGATATAACAACTTACTACAAGTCACAGTAACATCCTCTGAATGGGTACAACTAGTTAATGAACTTGATGGACAGGAATTTCTACTACCATAACATGTGTCCGAGGAAGAACTAGACATGTATGTACTCCAAATTGGTTGACTGGAATTACCAGACCTAAATAATAGTTGAATATCTATAATTGTTGTACACAACTTGGGATAAAGTCATATAAGTGGACATATAACATGATCCAAAACAATTATGAGGCTGAATGATAAACAAAGAAAAAACAATTTGATTAAAGTAAACAAACAGTTTCAAAACTTAAACAATAAGGTATTTTCATTAATAAAACTTACAGACTTAAATGATCATAACTATGATAATAATTATATCCCAGTTGTTTACAGATAGTTTGAGCATCAGTAGAACTAAATCCATTATCACATATTGTTCCCCATTGTCCATTACAATAGACTTCAACACGTCCTTCATTAGAATAATTTCCTCCTTGAAGACGTATCATGCCAGAGAAAGGATTACTGTTCCAGATTCTAGTGGTATCTTTAAAAAAATGTAACAAGTGCTAAATAAATATTTATACACTCACAGCAGTACACAGTAGCATCATAAGAGTTAGTATTGGTACATCCACTATCTATGTATGTTGAGAATGAGCACTGAAATATAGTGAGGTAGTTGCTACTAGCACAGTTGAGATCATCCATCTTCATAGATAGAGTGTCAGTTCCACAACTAAATAGAGATATATAAAGCATGATTTATAAGTATTATAATAAGTTTTAACCTCATTAATCCAGCTCTAGAGTAACTAGAGGCTCCAGTATATCCCAATTGATGACAGATGACATTAGCTTCAGTAGAATTATAGTAGTAATCATCACAGATATTACCCCATCCATTATTGTAATAAACCCTCACAATACCATAGTAATAGGATGATGAGGTATACCCATTACAAAATAAACTTATAGCACCATTTTGACCAGCAACATTAGCTAATGATAAAAGATTATCTATCATACACTAATTTCTAAAGGAGTTCATTATCATAGGTAGTCAATGCATATGTTTAAAAATCTTACAACATTGACCTAATACAATAATATAATTACTTACAAATTAATCCAGAACAAGTAGTCTTTGAATTAGTAGATTTTGAATATGAACTGTTGTAAACTAAAGAATACAATAATGATAATTAGTAAACCTAAGCAACTGATCATTCAATCAATTGAGCAAATTGCTTGATATAACAACTTACTACAAGTCACAGTAACATCCTCTGAATGGGTACAACTAGTTAATGAAGTTGATGGACAGGAATTTCTACTACCATAACATGTGTCCGAGGAAGCACTAGACATGTATGTACTCCAAATTGGTTGACTGGAATTACCAGACCTAAAAAATAGTCAAATATCTATAATTGTTGTACACAACTATAGGATAATGTCATATAAGTGGACATATAAATATGATCCAAAGTAATTATGGGATTAAATGACAAACAAAGTAAAAACAATTTGATTGAAGTAAAGAAACAGTTTCAAAACTTAAACAATAAAGTATTTTCATTAATAAAACTTACAGACTTAAATGATCATAACTATGATAATAATTATATCCCAGTTGTTTACAGATAGTTTGAGCATCAGTAGAACTAAATCCATTATCACATATTGTTCCCCACTGTCCATTACAATAGACTTCCACACGTCCTTCATTAGAATAATTTCCTCCTTGAAGACGTATCATACCAGAGAAAGGATTACTGTTCCAGATTCTAGTGGTATCTATAAAAAATGTATAAAATACTAATTAAATATTTATACACTCACAGCAGTACACAGTAGCATCTTTAGAGTTAGTATTAGTACATCCACTATCAATGTATGTCGAGAATGAACACTGAAATATAGTGAGGTAGTTGCTACTAGCACAGTTGAGATCATCCATCTTCATAGACAGAGTGTCAGTTCCATAACTAAACAGAGATATTTAAAACATGACCTAAAAGTATTATAATAAGTTTTAACCTCACTAATCCAGCTCTAGAATAATTAGAGGCTCCAGTATATCCCAATTGATGACAGATGACATTAGCTTCAGCAGAATTATAGTAGTAATCATCACAGATATTACCCCATCCATTATTGTAATAGACCCTCACAATACCATAGTAATAGGATGATGAGCTATACCCATTACGAGATAAAATAATAGCACCATTTCTTGGAGTAGCTAGATAGAAATAAATCAATACACTCAAACTATTAACTAATCAAAGTAAATACATATTCATAATCATTATACATATTACTATAATTAGTACAAATAAGTGAATGAATGATTTTTAAGCAAAGCTAAAATATAAATCTATCTCAGACTTCAATATATTGTTTGATGACTCAGCATTTCTCTTCAATCAAAGGGAAAAAAAGCTTTGTCGTTTACTGGTTACTTTGCACTCTGATTGACATGTCTGTGAAGCTGTAATTGAGTAAGTAATAGTATTATTCAATTGCCTAGCAAGATTAAGTGCTAGAGTCGTGTTGAAAGTTTCTCTGAGCCTTTACATGACGCTTTAAAACGATTCAATATTTCATATACAAAATTTATTGTAACTCGAAAATGTTCTTTGAAAACCTCTCGTAGTACAAATATAAATCAATATATTATCTATTACTAGCAGTTTTTTCAGTACTTTGACTCGTTTCCTGAATGCGTTACTTCGGTCCAAGTCCATGTACAATCTTGAAAACACTTTTCAGAACTTTTCTAACGATTGCTTCGACAAACGACCTTCTGTCTTGCTGATCCGTATTCCTCTAAGATTCGCTACAACATACTAAAAAACCTCCACATTAATTTTTTTTACTTTTCGAGAAACGGCACCTTGACCTCTGCAGCCTGAAAATTCTTTTGGGAGTTTTAAACTTTCGTTTTCTTTGACGATGTTATTATAATACTACTATTGTAAAGTCCACACATTTTACTATTCTTTGCTAAACATTGGTATCTGCTAACGTTTCGCTTGCCAAGTTATAGCAGTTCAAAAATAATCCCTGGTAACAGTCAGCGCAGACACACACACACACACACTAACAGACTAAAGTACCCTCGCTTTGCGCCCACGCGCAGCGAGGTTAACAACTATGTATAATTGAAATTATAAATTATAATTATTACTACATGTCACTTACAAATTAGTCCGGAACAAGTAGTCTTTGCATTAGATAATTTTGAATAAGAGGTGCTGTAAGCTAAAGGGATATGAGATCCTTTTTTATTAATATATTGCAATTATCATGATGTGGTATGAAATTTATCAAAATGATAGTATACAGATTGAATTGAAATGTTTGATGTAAATATATCACAGTAATTGTATAGATAATATAGCACTTGGCATTTTGTTTAACAATAAAGTCTAGTTTTCAGAGAACACAGTATTAGATTACTGATTGCCTTTAGGCTATTAAAACTATATTAAAAGCTATTACATTAGAATTAATATTACTAGTAGTTACTATTGTTGATAGTTATAAAAGAATTATCATAGAACAGTAAATGTTAAAACATCATCATTTAAGATTTCAAATTAAAAGTTAATTGATATTATTATCACTTACTACATTCCACAGTAACATCTTCTGAGTGGGAACAACCACTGACTGTACTGGATGGACAGGAATTACTAGTACCATAACATGTGTCAGAGGAAGAACTAGACATGTATCTACTCCAAATAGGTTGACTGGAACTACCAGATCTATTATAGTGATATAATAATCTGTTTCATCCTAATTTATCTTGTATTTATAACCACAACAGTTTTATGCATTAATTAATGTATGTATAATTACTAGTTCTTATACTTACAGACTGAGGTGATCATAATTATAGTAATTGTTATATCCCAGTTGTTTACAAATAGTTCGAGCATCAGTAGAACCAAATCCATCATCACATATTGTCCCCCATTTTCCATTACAATAGACTTCAACACGACCTTGATTACAATAATTACCGCCTTGAAGACGTATCATACCAGAGAATGGGCTACTGTTCCAGATCCTAGTGGTATCTGTCACAAAGACAATAATTGCTAAGAACAATATTGATAGACTTACAGCAGTATACAGTAGCATCATAAGAGTTAGTATTAGTACATCCACTATCAATGTATGTAGAGAATGAACACTGAAAAATAGTAAGGTAATTGCTACTAGCACAGTTGAGATCATCCATCTTCATAGATAAAGTGTCAGTCCCATAACTAAACAAGGTTATTTAAAACCTGACTTACAAGTATGACTATAAGTTTTAACCTCACTAATCCAGCTCTAGAGTAACTAGAGGCTCCAGTATATCCCAATTGATGACAAATGACATTAGCTTCAGCAGATTTATAGTAATAGTCATCACAGATATTACCCCATCCATTATTGTAATAGACCCTCACAATACCATAGTAATAGGATGATGAACTATACCCATTACGAGATAAAATTATAGCACCAATTTGACCAGCAACATTAGCTAAATGATAAAAGTTTATCTATCATACACTAATTTCTAAAGGAATGGATTATCATAAGTAGTCAATACATATGTTTAACAATCTGATAACATTGACCTAATACAATAATATAATTACTTACAAATTAATCCAGAACAAGTAGTTTTTAAATTAGAAGACTTTGAATATGAACTGTTGTAAACTAAAGAATACAATAATGATAATTAGTAAACCTAAGCAACTGATCATTCAATCAATTGAGCAAATTGCTTGATATAACAACTTACTACAAGTCACAGTAACATCCTCTGAATGGGTACAACTAGTTAATGAAGTTGATGGACAGGAATTTCTACTACCATAACATGTGTCCGAGGAAGAACTAGACATGTATGTACTCCAAATTGGTTGACTGGAATTACCAGACCTAAATAATAGTCGAATATCTATAATTGTTGTACACAACTATAGGATAATGTCATATAAGTGGACATATAAATATGATCCAAAGTAATTATGGGATTAAATGACAAACAAAGTAAAAACAATTTGATTGAAGTAAAGAAACAGTTTCAAAACTTAAACAATAAAATATTTTCATTAATAAAACTTACAGACTTAAATGATCATAACTATGATAATAATTATATCCCAGTTGTTTACAGATAGTTTGAGCATCAGTAGAACTAAATCCATTATCACATATTGTTCCCCATTGTCCATTACAATAGACTTCCACACGTCCTTCATTAGAATAATTTCTTCCTTGAAGACGTATCATACCAGAGAAAGGATTACTGTTCCAGATTCTAGTGGTATCTATAAAAAATGTATAAAATACTAATTAAATATTTATACACTCACAGCAGTATATAGTAGCATCATAAGAGTTAGTATTGGTACATCCACTATCTATGTATGTCGAGAATGAACACTGAAATATAGTGAGGTAGTTGCTACTAGCACAGTTGAGATCATCCATCTTCATAGACAGAGTGTCAGTCCCATAACTAAACAGAGATATTTAAAACATGACCTAAAAGTATTATAATAAGTTTTAACCTCACTAATCCAGCTCTAGAATAACTAGAGGCTCCAGTATATCCCAATTGATGACAGATGACATTAGCTTCAGCAGAATTATAGTAGTAATCATCACAGATATTACCCCATCCATTATTGTAATAGACCCTCACAATACCATAGTAATAGGATGATGAACTATACCCATTACGAGATAAAATTATAGCACCAATTTGACCAGCAACATTAGCTAAATGATAAAAGTTTATCTATCATACACTAATTTCTAAAGGAATGGATTATCATAAGTAGTCAATACATATGCTTAATAATCTGATAACATTGACCTAATACAATAATATAATTACTTACAAATTAATCCAGAACAAGTAGTCTTTAAATTAGAAGACTTTGAATATGAACTGTTGTAAACTAAAGAATACAATAATGATAATTAGTAAACCTAAGCAACTGATCATTCAATCAATTGAGCAAATTGCTTGATATAACAACTTACTACAAGTCACAGTAACATCCTCTGAATGGGTACAACTAGTTAATGAAGTTGATGGACAGGAATTTCTACTACCATAACATGTGTCCGAGGAAGCACTAGACATGTATGTACTCCAAATTGGTTGACTGGAATTACCAGACCTAAATAATAGTCGAATATCTATAATTGTTGTACACAACTATAGGATAATGTCATATAAGTGGACATATAAATATGATCCAAAGTAATTATGGGATTAAATGACAAACAAAGTAAAAACAATTTGATTAAAGTAAACAAACAGTTTTAAAACTTAAACAATAAAATATTTTCATTAATAAAACTTACAGACTTAAATGATCATAACTATGATAATAATTATATCCCAGTTGTTTACAGATAGTTTGAGCATCAGTAGAACTAAATCCATTATCACATATTGTTCCCCATTGTCTATTACAATAGACTTCCACATGTCCTTCATTAGAATAATTTCCTCCTTGAAGACGTATCATACCAGAGAAAGGATTACTGTTCCAGATTCTAGTGGTATCTATAAAAAATGTATAAAATACTAATTAAATATTTATACACTCACAGCAGTACACAGTAGCATCATAAGAGTTAGTATTGGTACATCCACTATCAATGTATGTCGAGAATGAACACTGAAATATAGTGAGGTAGTTGCTACTAGCACAGTTGAGATCATCCATCTTCATAGACAGAGTGTCAGTCCCATAACTAAACAGAGATATTTAAAACATGATTTAAAAGTATTATAATAAGTTTTAACCTCACTAATCCAGCTCTAGAATAACTAGAGGCTCCAGTATATCCCAATTGATGACAGATGACATTACCTTCAGCAGAATTATAGTAGTAATCATCACAGATATTACCCCATCCATTATTGTAATAGACCCTCACAATACCATAGTAATAGGTTGATGAACTATACCCATTACGAGATAAAATTATAGCACCATTTTGACCAGCAACATTAGCTAAATGATAAAAGATTATCTATCATACACTAATTTCTAAAGGAATGGATTATCATAAGTAGTCAATACATATGCTTAATAATCTGATAACATTGACCTAATACAATAATATAATTACTTACAAATTAATCCAGAACAAGTAGTTTTTAAATTAGAAGACTTTGAATATGAACTGTTGTAAACTAAAGAATACAATAATGATAATTAGTAAACCTAAGCAACTAATCATTCAATCAATTGAGCAAATTGCTTGATATAACAACTTACTACAAGTCACAGTAACATCCTCTGAATGGGTACAACTAGTTAATGAACTTGATGGACAGGAATTTCTACTACCATAACATGTGTCCGAGGAAGAACTAGACATGTATGTACTCCAAATTGGTTGACTGGAATTACCAGACCTAAATAATAGTTGAATATCTATAATTGTTGTACACAACTTGGGATAAAGTCATATAAGTGGACATATAACATGATCCAAAACAATTATGAGGCTGAATGATAAACAAAGAAAAAACAATTTGATTAAAGTAAACAAACAGTTTCAAAACTTAAACAATAAGGTATTTTCATTAATAAAACTTACAGACTTAAATGATCATAACTATGATAATAATTATATCCCAGTTGTTTACAGATAGTTTGAGCATCAGTAGAACTAAATCCATTATCACATATTGTTCCCCATTGTCCATTACAATAGACTTCAACACGTCCTTCATTAGAATAATTTCCTCCTTGAAGACGTATCATGCCAGAGAAAGGATTACTGTTCCAGATTCTAGTGGTATCTTTAAAAAAATGTAACAAGTGCTAAATAAATATTTATACACTCACAGCAGTACACAGTAGCATCATAAGAGTTAGTATTGGTACATCCACTATCTATGTATGTTGAGAATGAGCACTGAAATATAGTGAGGTAGTTGCTACTAGCACAGTTGAGATCATCCATCTTCATAGATAGAGTGTCAGTTCCACAACTAAATAGAGATATATAAAGCATGATTTATAAGTATTATAATAAGTTTTAACCTCATTAATCCAGCTCTAGAGTAACTAGAGGCTCCAGTATATCCCAATTGATGACAGATGACATTAGCTTCAGTAGAATTATAGTAGTAATCATCACAGATATTACCCCATCCATTATTGTAATAAACCCTCACAATACCATAGTAATAGGATGATGAGGTATACCCATTACAAAATAAACTTATAGCACCATTTTGACCAGCAACATTAGCTAATGATAAAAGATTATCTATCATACACTAATTTCTAAAGGAGTTCATTATCATAGGTAGTCAATGCATATGTTTAAAAATCTTACAACATTGACCTAATACAATAATATAATTACTTACAAATTAATCCAGAACAAGTAGTCTTTGAATTAGTAGATTTTGAATATGAACTGTTGTAAACTAAAGAATACAATAATGATAATTAGTAAACCTAAGCAACTGATCATTCAATCAATTGAGCAAATTGCTTGATATAACAACTTACTACAAGTCACAGTAACATCCTCTGAATGGGTACAACTAGTTAATGAAGTTGATGGACAGGAATTTCTACTACCATAACATGTGTCCGAGGAAGCACTAGACATGTATGTACTCCAAATTGGTTGACTGGAATTACCAGACCTAAAAAATAGTCAAATATCTATAATTGTTGTACACAACTATAGGATAATGTCATATAAGTGGACATATAAATATGATCCAAAGTAATTATGGGATTAAATGACAAACAAAGTAAAAACAATTTGATTGAAGTAAAGAAACAGTTTCAAAACTTAAACAATAAAGTATTTTCATTAATAAAACTTACAGACTTAAATGATCATAACTATGATAATAATTATATCCCAGTTGTTTACAGATAGTTTGAGCATCAGTAGAACTAAATCCATTATCACATATTGTTCCCCACTGTCCATTACAATAGACTTCCACACGTCCTTCATTAGAATAATTTCCTCCTTGAAGACGTATCATACCAGAGAAAGGATTACTGTTCCAGATTCTAGTGGTATCTATAAAAAATGTATAAAATACTAATTAAATATTTATACACTCACAGCAGTACACAGTAGCATCATAAGAGTTAGTATTAGTACATCCACTATCAATGTATGTCGAGAATGAACACTGAAATATAGTGAGGTAGTTGCTACTAGCACAGTTGAGATCATCCATCTTCATAGACAGAGTGTCAGTTCCATAACTAAACAGAGATATTTAAAACATGACCTAAAAGTATTATAATAAGTTTTAACCTCACTAATCCAGCTCTAGAATAATTAGAGGCTCCAGTATATCCCAATTGATGACAGATGACATTAGCTTCAGCAGAATTATAGTAGTAATCATCACAGATATTACCCCATCCATTATTGTAATAGACCCTCACAATACCATAGTAATAGGATGATGAGCTATACCCATTACGAGATAAAATAATAGCACCATTTCTTGGAGTAGCTAGATAGAAATAAATCAATACACTCAAACTATTAACTAATCAAAGTAAATACATATTCATAATCATTATACATATTACTATAATTAGTACAAATAAGTGAATGAATGATTTTTAAGCAAAGCTAAAATATAAATCTATCTCAGACTTCAATATATTGTTTGATGACTCAGCATTTCTCTTCAATCAAAGGGAAAAAAAGCTTTGTCGTTTACTGGTTACTTTGCACTCTGATTGACATGTCTGTGAAGCTGTAATTGAGTAAGTAATAGTATTATTCAATTGCCTAGCAAGATTAAGTGCTAGAGTCGTGTTGAAAGTTTCTCTGAGCCTTTACATGACGCTTTAAAACGATTCAATATTTCATATACAAAATTTATTGTAACTCGAAAATGTTCTTTGAAAACCTCTCGTAGTACAAATATAAATCAATATATTATCTATTACTAGCAGTTTTTTCAGTACTTTGACTCGTTTCCTGAATGCGTTACTTCGGTCCAAGTCCATGTACAATCTTGAAAACACTTTTCAGAACTTTTCTAACGATTGCTTCGACAAACGACCTTCTGTCTTGCTGATCCGTATTCCTCTAAGATTCGCTACAACATACTAAAAAACCTCCACATTAATTTTTTTTACTTTTCGAGAAACGGCACCTTGACCTCTGCAGCCTGAAAATTCTTTTGGGAGTTTTAAACTTTCGTTTTCTTTGACGATGTTATTATAATACTACTATTGTAAAGTCCACACATTTTACTATTCTTTGCTAAACATTGGTATCTGCTAACGTTTCGCTTGCCAAGTTATAGCAGTTCAAAAATAATCCCTGGTAACAGTCAGCGCAGACACACACACACACACACTAACAGACTAAAGTACCCTCGCTTTGCGCCCACGCGCAGCGAGGTTAACAACTATGTATAATTGAAATTATAAATTATAATTATTACTACATGTCACTTACAAATTAGTCCGGAACAAGTAGTCTTTGCATTAGATAATTTTGAATAAGAGGTGCTGTAAGCTAAAGGGATATGAGATCCTTTTTTATTAATATATTGCAATTATCATGATGTGGTATGAAATTTATCAAAATGATAGTATACAGATTGAATTGAAATGTTTGATGTAAATATATCACAGTAATTGTATAGATAATATAGCACTTGGCATTTTGTTTAACAATAAAGTCTAGTTTTCAGAGAACACAGTATTAGATTACTGATTGCCTTTAGGCTATTAAAACTATATTAAAAGCTATTACATTAGAATTAATATTACTAGTAGTTACTATTGTTGATAGTTATAAAAGAATTATCATAGAACAGTAAATGTTAAAACATCATCATTTAAGATTTCAAATTAAAAGTTAATTGATATTATTATCACTTACTACATTCCACAGTAACATCTTCTGAGTGGAAACAACCACTGACTGTACTGGATGGACAGGAATTACTAGTACCATAACATGTGTCAGAGGAAGAACTAGACATGTATCTACTCCAAATAGGTTGACTGGAACTACCAGATCTATTATAGTGATATAATAATCTGTTTCATCCTAATTTATCTTGTATTTATAACCACAACAGTTTTATGCATTAATTAATGTATGTATAATTACTAGTTCTTATACTTACAGACTGAGGTGATCATAATTATAGTAATTGTTATATCCCAGTTGTTTACAAATAGTTCGAGCATCAGTAGAACCAAATCCATCATCACATATTGTCCCCCATTTTCCATTACAATAGACTTCAACACGACCTTGATTACAATAATTACCGCCTTGAAGACGTATCATACCAGAGAATGGGCTACTGTTCCAGATCCTAGTGGTATCTGTCACAAAGACAATAATTGCTAAGAACAATATTGATAGACTTACAGCAGTATACAGTAGCATCATAAGAGTTAGTATTAGTACATCCACTATCAATGTATGTAGAGAATGAACACTGAAAAATAGTAAGGTAATTGCTACTAGCACAGTTGAGATCATCCATCTTCATAGATAAAGTGTCAGTCCCATAACTAAACAAGGTTATTTAAAACCTGACTTACAAGTATGACTATAAGTTTTAACCTCACTAATCCAGCTCTAGAGTAACTAGAGGCTCCAGTATATCCCAATTGATGACAAATGACATTAGCTTCAGCAGATTTATAGTAATAGTCATCACAGATATTACCCCATCCATTATTGTAAGAGACCCTCACAATACCATAATAATAAGACGATGAGACATACCCATTACGAGATAAAATAATAGCACCTTTTGTAGCTAAATAGAAATAGATCAATATACTTTCAACTCTCAACTAATTAAAGTGAATACATATTCAAAATCATTATAAATATTACTATAATTAGTACAAACAAGTGAATGAATGTTTTTCAAGCAAAGTTAGAAATATTATTACAATCTCAAACTTCAATTTACATATTGAACAAAATTATTTAGCTTATTAAAGCTTTAGCTAAAATTTTAGTGAATGAAGAAATTAGTGAAGTGAAGTAAAGTAGTATATAACTTTAGATTGTAAAGCTCAGCTTTTAAACAAATCAATGGAACCAAGCTAAATGTTGTAAAGATAGCATGGATTTTCAGTAGATGATCAATGTAAGCAGTGCACATTTGTTAGTTAGTTAGAGTTGTTATAGATAACAACTAACTTTATAATATAATTAAAATCCTAAATTATAATTATTATTAGATTTCACTTACAAATTAGTCCAGAACAAGTAGTGTTTGTATTAGATGATTTGGAATAAGAGGTGTTGTAAGCTAAATGAAATGAGATCCTTTTTTATTAATATATTGTAAACATCATCATAAGAATATTTTAAAGAGGGTAGCAAAGGCTGTGATGTGGATGAAATTTATCGCAATAATAATATACAGATTGAATATCACAGTATTGTATAGATAATATAGGTCTTGGCATTTTGTTAAATATTGAAGTCAAGTTTGCATAGAATATAGTATTAGATTACTCAATAAGTCATATTAGGCTAATAAAACTATATTTACAGTTATGTCTTTAGAATTTATACTACTAGTAGTTACCATTGTTGATAGTTACAGAAGAATTACTAAGGAACAATAAATATTAAGACATTATCATTAAGTATTTCAAAGAACTCATTGTGATGATCTTTTTATATTTTTTTACAGGTCTGCGCCTCAAATTAATATCAGAATGTTATGTCAATGAGGAAATAACAAATCTCTTTGTCATAATAATACAAATCAAGAGTTAATTGATATTATCACTTACTACATTCCACAGTAACATCTTCTGAGTGGGAACAACCACTGACTGAGCTTGATGGACAGGAATTTCTAGTACCATAACATGTGCCAGAGGAAGAACTAGACATGTATCTACTCCAAATAGGTTGACTGGAACTACCAGATCTATTATAGTGATACAATAACCTGTTTAATCCAAACTTGTCATTCATAAACCTCAGCTGTTTTATGCATTAATTAATCTGTAAAATTACTAGTTCTTATACTTACAGACTGAGGTGATCATAATTATAGTAATTGTTATATCCCAGTTGTTTACAAATAGTTCGAGCATCAGTAGAACCAAATCCATCATCACATATTGTCCCCCATTGTCCATTACAATAGACTTCAACACGACCTTGATTACAATAACTACCACCTTGAAGACGTATCATACCAGAGAATGGGCTACTGTTCCAGATCCTAGTGGAATCTGTGACAAACACAATAATTGCTAAGAGCAATATTGATACACTTACAGCAGTACACAGTAGCATCATAAGCGTTAGTATTAGTGCATCCACTATCAATGTATGTAGAGAATGAACACTGAAAAATAGTAAGGTAATTGCTACTAGCACAGTTGAGATCATCCATCTTCATAGATAAAGTGTCAGTCCCATAACTAAACAAGGTTATTTAAAACCTGACTTACAAGTATGATTATAAGTTCTCACCTCACTAATCCAGCTCTAGAGTAACTAGAAGCCCCAGTATATCCCAATTGATGACAGATGACATTAGCTTCAGAAGAATTATAGTAGTAATCATCACAGATATTACCCCATCCATTATTGTAATAGACCCTCACAATACCATAGTAATAAGATGCTGAGGCATATCCATTACGAGATAAAATAATAGCACCATTTTGAGCAAAATCAGCTAAATGATAAAATATTATCATACACTAATTACTAAACGAAACAATTATCATGTCACTTACAAATTAGTCCAGAACAAGTAGTGTTTGTATTAGATGATTTGGAATAAGAGGTGCTGTAAGCTAAATGAAATGAGATTCCTTTTTTATTCATATATTGTAAACATCATTATAAGAATATTTTAAAGAGGGTACCACATGCTGTAATGTGGATGAAATTTATCACAATGATGATATACAGATTGAATTGAAATGTTTGATGTAAATATATCACAGTAATTGTATAGTTAATATAGCTCTTGGCATTTTGTTAAATAATGAAGTCAAGTTTGCATAGAATACAATATTAGATTACTTGATAACTCATATTTGGCTAATAAAACTATATTTACAGTTATGTCTTTAGAATTTATACTACTAGTAGTTACCATTGTTGATAGTTACAGAAGAATTATTAAAAAACAATAAATATTAAGACATTGTCATTTGCTATTTCAAAGAAATCGTTATGATTATTTTTTTCATATTTGATTACAGGTCTGGGCCTCAAAATTAATATCAAAATGTTATGTCAATGAGGAAATAACACTTCTCGTTGTCATAATTATACAAATTAAGAGTTAACTGATATTATCACTTACTACATTCCACAGTAACATCTTCTGAGTGGGAACAACCACTGACTGAACTTGATGGACAGGAATTTCTAGTACCATAACATGTATCAGAGGAAGAACTAGACATGTATCTACTCCAAATAGGTTGACTGGAACTACCAGATCTATTATAGTGATACAATAACCTCTTTAATCCAAATTTGTCATTCATAAACCTCAGCTGTTTTACGCATCAATTAATGTATGTATAATTACTAGTTCTTATACTTACAGACTGAGGTGATCATAATTATAGTAATTGTTATATCCCAGTTGTTTACAAATAGTTCGAGCATCAGTAGAACCAAATCCATCATCACATATTGTCCCCCATTTTCCATTACAATAGACTTCAACACGACCTTGATTACAATAACTACCGCCTTGAAGACGTATCATACCAGAGAATGGGCTACTGTTCCAGATCCTAGTGGTATCTGTCACAAACACAACAATTGCTAAGAACAATATTGATACACTTACAGCAGTACACAGTAGCATCATAAGAGTTAGTATTAGTGCATCCACTATCAATGTATGTAGAGAATGAACACTGAAAAATAGTAAGGTAATTGCTACTAGCACAGTTGAGATCATCCATCTTCATAGATAAAGTGTCAGTCCCATAACTAAACAAGGTTATTTAAAACCTGACTTACAAGTATGATTATAAGTTCTCACCTCACTAATCCAGCTCTAGAGTAACTAGAAGCCCCAGTATATCCCAATTGATGACAGATGACATTAGCTTCAGCAGAATTATAGTAGTAATCATCACAGATATTACCCCATCCATTATTGTAATAGACCCTCACAATACCATAGTAATAAGATGATGAGGCATACCCATTACGAGATAAAATAATAGCACCATTTTGAGCAAAATCAGCTAAATGATAAAATATTATCATACACTAATTACTAAATGAAACAATTATCATGTCACTTACAAATTAGTCCAGAACAAGTAGTGTTTGTATTAGATGATTTGGAATAAGAGGTGCTGTAAGCTAAATGAAATGAGATTCCTTTTTTATTCATATATTGTAAACATCATTATAAGAATATTTTAAAGAGGGTAGTACATGCTGTAATGTGGATGAAATTTATCACAATGATCATATACAGATTGAATTGAAATGTTTGATGTAAATATATCACAGTAATTGTATAGTTAATATAGCTCTTTGCATTTTGTAAAATAATGAAGTCAAGTTTGCATAGAATACAATATTAGATTACTTGATAACTCATATTTGGCTAATAAAATTATATTTACAGTTATGTCTTTAGAATTTATACTACTAGTAGTTACCATTGTTGATAGTTACAGAAGAATTATTAAAAAACAATAAATTTTAAGACATTGTCATTTAGTATTTCAAAGAACTTATCCTCATAATTTTTATATTTTATTACAGGTCTGGGCCTCAAAATTAATTTCAAAATATTATGTCAATAAGGAAATAACACTTCTCGTAGTCATAATTATACAAATTAAGAGTTAATTGATATTATCACTTACTACATTCCACAGTAACATCTTCTGAGTGGGAACAACCACTGACTGAACTTGATGGACAGGAATTTCTAGTACCATAACATGTATCAGAGGAAGAACTAGACATGTATCTACTCCAAATAGGTTGACTGGAACTACCAGATCTATTATAGTGATACAATAACCTCTTTAATCCAAATTTGTCATTCATAAACCTCAGCTGTTTTATGCATCAATTAATGTATGTATAATTACTAGTTCTTATACTTACAGACTGAGGTGATCATAATTATAGTAATTGTTATATCCCAGTTGTTTACAAATAGTTCGAGCATCAGTAGAACCAAATCCATCATCACATATTGTCCCCCATTTTCCATTACAATAGACTTCAACACGACCTTGATTACAATAACTACCGCCTTGAAGACGTATCATACCAGAGAATGGGCTACTGTTCCAGATCCTAGTGGTATCTGTCACAAACACAACAATTGCTAAGAACAATATTGATACACTTACAGCAGTACACAGTAGCATCATAAGAGTTAGTATTAGTACATCCACTATCAATGTATGTAGAAAATGAACACTGAAAAATAGTAAGATAGTTGCTACTAGCACAGTTGAGATCATCCATCTTCATAGACAGAGTGTCAGTGCCATAACTAAATGAAATATTTAAAACCTGACTTACATGTATGACTATAAGTTCTAACCTCACTAATCCAGCTCTAGAGTAACTAGAGGCCCCAGTATATCCCAATTGATGACAAATGACATTAGCTTCAGCAGAATTATAGTAGTAATCATCACATATATTACCCCATCCATTATTGTAAGAAACTCTCACAATACCATAATAATAAGATGATGAGGCATACCCATTACGAGATAAAATAATAGCACCTTTTGTAGCTAAATAGAAATAGATCAATATACTTTTCTCTACCAACTAATTAAAGTAAATACATATTCAAAATCATTATAAATATTATTATAATTAGTACAAACAAGTGAATGAATGGTTTTCAAGCAAATTTAGGAATATTATTACAATCTCAGACTTCAAGAAACATGTTGAACAAAATTATCTAGCTTATTAAAGCTTTAGTTAAAGTTTTGGTGAATTAAGAAATAAGTAAAGTGAAGTAAAGTAATATATATAAATGTTTTTGTAATGCTCAGCTTCTAAACAAATCAATGGAACCAAGCTAAATGTTTTGAAGATAGTATTGGCTTTCAGTAGATGATTAATATAATCAGTGTAATCTTGTTAGTGAGGCAAAGTTGCTATTAATAAAATCTAAGTTTATAATATAATTGAAATTATAAATTATAATTATTATTAGATGTCACTTACAAATTAGTCCAGAACAAGTAGTGTTTGTATTAGATGATTTGGAATAAGAGGTGCTGTAAGCTAAATGAAATGAGATTTTTTTTATTAATATATTGCAATTATCATATTAAATATACTTTAAAGAAAGTATCAAATGCTGTGAAGTGGATGAAATTTATCGCAATGATGGTATACAGATTGAATTAAAATGTTTGATGTAAATATATCACAGTAATTGTATAGACAGTATAGCTCTTGGCATTTTGTTAATAAATAAACACAAGTTTGCATAGAATACAGTATTAAATTAGTTTTTAACCTTTAGGCTACTGATACTATGTCAACAATTATGTCTTTAGAATTTATACTACTAGTAGTTACCATTGTTGATAGTTACAGAAGAATTATTAAAGAACAGAATTTTTAAAACATTATAATTTGATATTTAAAGGGACTCACTGTGATAACCTTTTTATATTTATTACAGGTCTGGGGCCTCAAAAATTAATTACAAAAAGTTATGTCATTGAGAAAATAACACTTTTTAATCATAATTATACAAATTAATAGTTAATTAATTATCACTTACTACATTCCACAGTAACATCTTCTGAGTGGGAACAACCACTGACTGAACTTGACGGACAGGAATTACTACTACCATAACATGTGTCAGAGGAAGAACTAGACATGTATCTACCCCAAATAGGTTGACTGGAACTACCAGATCTATTACAGTGATACAAATACCTGTTTAATCCAAATTTGTCATTCATAAACCACAGCAGTTTTATGTATCAATTAATGTATGTATAATTACTAGTTCATATACTTACAGACTAAGGTGATCATAATTATAGTAATTGTTATATCCCAGTTGTTTACAAATAGTTCGAGCATCGGTAGAACCAAATCCATCATCACATATTGTCCCCCATTTTCCATTACAATAGACTTCAACACGACCTTGATTACAATAACTACCGCCTTGAAGACGTATCATACCAGAGAATGGACTACTGTTCCAGATCCTAGTGGTATCTGTCACAAACACAACAATTGCTAAGAACAATATTGACACACTTACAGCAGTACACAGTAGCATCATAAGAGTTAGTATTAGTACATCCACTATCAATGTATGTAGAGAATGTGCACTGAAAAATAGTAAGGTAGTTGTTACTAGCACAGTTGAGATCATCCATCTTCATAGACAGAGTGTCAGTGCCATAACTAAATGAAATATATATTTAAAACCTGACTTACATGTATGACTATAAGTTCTAACCTCACTAATCCAGCTCTAGAGTAACTAGAGGCTCCAATATATCCTAATTGATGACAGATGACATTAGCTTCAGCAGAATTGTAGTAGTAATCATCACAGATATTACCCCATCCATTATTGTAATAGACCCTCACAATACCATAATAATGAGATGATAAGGCATACCCATTACGAGATAAAATAATAGCACCTATTGTAGCTAAATAGAAATAGATCAATATACTTTCGACTCTCAACTAATTAAAGTAAATACATATTCAAAATCATTATAAATATTATTATAATTAGTACAAACAAGTGAATAAATGTTTTTCAAGCAACGTTAGAAATATTATTACAATCTCAGACTTCAATATACATATTGAACAAAATTATCTAGCTTATTAAAGCTTTAGTTAAAAATTTAGTGAATTAAGAAATTAGAAAAATGAAGTCAAGGAGCATATAAATTAACATTTAAAAAGCTCAGCTTCTAAACAAATCAATGGAACCAAGCTAAATGTTTTGAAGATAGTATTGGCTTTCAATAGATGATTAATATAATCAGTGTAATCTTGTTAGTGATGCAGAGTTGCTATTAATAAAAACTAAGTTTATAATATAATTGAAATCATAAATTATAATTATTATTAGATGTCACTTACAAATTAGTCCAGAACAAGTAGTCTTTGTATTAGATGATTTGGAATAAGATGTGCTATAAGCTAAAAGAAATGAGATCCTTTTTTATTAATATATTGCAATTATTATATTTAATATACTTTAAAGAAGGTAGCAAATGTTGTGATGTGGATGAGATTTATCACAATGATGGTATACAGATTGAATTGAAATGTTTGATGTAAATATATCACAGAAATTGTATAAATAATAAAGCTCTTGGCATTTTGTTAATAAATAAACACATGTTTCGATAGAATATAGTATTAGATTACTTGATAACTCATATTTGGCTAATAAAATTATATTTACAGTTATGTCTTTAGAATTTATACTACTAGTAGTTACCATTGTTGATAGTTACAGAAGAATTACTAAAAAACAATAAATTTTAAGACATTATCATTTGCTATTTCAAAGAAATCGTTATGATTATTTTTTTCATATTTGATTACAGGTCTGGGCCTCAAAATTAATATCAAAATGTTATGTCAATGAGGAAATAACAATTCTCTTTGTCATAATTATACAAATTAAGAGTTAACTGATATTATCACTTACTACATTCCACAGTAACATCTTCTGAGTGGGAACAACCACTGACTGAACTTGATGGACAGGAATTTCTAGTACCATAACATGTGTCAGAGGAAGAACTAGACATGTATCTACTCCAAATAGGTTGACTGGAACTACCAGATCTATTATAGTGATACAAATACTTGTTTAATCCAAATTTGTCATTCATAAACCACAGCAGTTTTATGTACCAATTAATTTATGTATAATTACTAGTTCTTATACTTACAGACTGAGGTGATCATAATTATAGTAATTGTTATATCCCAGTTGTTTACAAATAGTTCGAGCATCAGTAGAACCAAATCCATCATCACATATTGTCCCCCATTTTCCATTACAATAGACTTCAACACGACCTTGATTACAATAACTACCGCCTTGAAGACGTATCATACCAGAGAATGGACTACTGTTCCAGATCCTAGTGGTATCTGTCACAAACACAACAATTGCTAAGAACAATATTGATACACTTACAGCAGTACACAGTAGCATCATAAGAGTTAGTATTAGTACATCCACTATCAATGTATGTAGAGAATGTGCACTGAAAAATAGTAAGATAGTTGCTACTAGCACAGTTGAGATCGTCCATCTTCATAGACAGAGTGTCAGTGCCATAACTAAATGAAATATTTAAACCTGACTTACATGTATGACTATAAGTTCTAACCTCACTAATCCAGCTCTAGAGTAACTAGAGGCCCCAGTATATCCTAATTGATGACAAATGACATTAGCTTCAGAAGAATTATAGTAGTAATCATCACATATATTACCCCATCCATTATTGTAAGAGACCCTCACAATACCATAATAATAAGATGATGAGGCATACCCATTACGAGATAAAATAATAGCACCTTTTGTAGCTAAATAAAAATAAATCAATATACTTTCGACTCTCAACTAATTAAAGTAAATACATATTCAAAATCATTATAAATATTATTATAATTAGTACAAACAAGTGAATAAATGCTTTTCAAGCAACGTTAGAAATATTATTACAATCTCAGACTTCAATATATTTATTGAACAAAATTATCTAGCTTATTTAAAGCTCTAGTTAAAGTTTTGGTGAATTAAGAAATTAGTAAAGTGAAGTAAAGTAATATATAAATTTTCATTGTAATGCTCAGCTTCTAAACAAATCAATGGAATCAAGCTAAATGTTTTGATGATAGTTTGTGCTTTCAGTAGATGATTAATATAATCATTGTAATCTTGTTAGTGATGCAGAGTTGCTATTAATAAAAACTAAGTTTATAATATAATTGAAATCATAAATTATAATGTTTATTAGATGTCACTTACAAATTAGTCCAGAACAAGTAGTCTTTGTATTAGATGATCTGGAATAAGAGGTGCTATAAGCTAAATGAAATGAGATTATTTTTTTATTAATATATTGCAATTATCATATTAAATATACTTTAAAAAAGTAGCAAATGCTGTGATGTGGATGAAATTTATCGCAATGATGGTATACAGATTGAATTAAAATGTTTGATGTAAATATATCACAGTAATTGTATAGATAGTATAGCTCTTGGCATTTTGTTAAATAATAAACACAAGTTTGCATTGAATATAGTATTAGATTAGTTTTTAACCTTTAGGCTACTAAAACTATGTCAACAATTATGTCTTTAGAATTAATACTACTAGTAGTTACCATTGTTGATAGTTACAGAAGAATTATTAAAGAACAGAATTTTTAAAACATTATAATTTGATATTTCAAAGAACTTATTGTGATGATCTTTTTATATTTATTACAGGTCTGGGCCTCAAAATTAATTACAAAATGTTATGTCATTGAGAAAATAACACTTCTTTATCATAATTATACAAACTAAGAGTTAATTAATTATCACTTACTACATTCCACAGTAACATCTTCTGAGTGGAAACAACCACTGACTGAACTTGATGGACAGGAATTACTACTACCATAACATGTGTCAGAGGAAGAACTAGACATATATCTACTCCAAATAGGTTGACTGGAACTACCAGATCTATTATAGTGATACAAATACTTGTTTAATCCAAATTTGTCATTCATAAACCTCAGCTGTTTTATGTACCAATTAATGTCTTCATAATTACTAGTTCTTATACTTACAGACTGAGGTGATCATAATTATAGTAATTGTTATATCCCAGTTGTTTACAAATAGTTCGAGCATCGGTAGAACCAAATCCATCATCACATATTGTCCCCCATTTTCCATTACAATAGACTTCAACACGACCTTGATTACAATAACTACCGCCTTGAAGACGTATCATACCAGAGAATGGACTACTGTTCCAGATCCTAGTGGTATCTGTCACAAACACAACAATTGCTAAGAACAATATTGACACACTTACAGCAATACACAGTAGCATCATAAAGGTTAGTATTAGTACATCCACTATCAATGTATGTAGAGAATGTGCACTGAAAAATAGTAAGGTAGTTGCTACTAGCACAGTTGAGATCATCCATCTTCATAGACAGAGTGTCAGTGCCATAACTAAATGAAATATTTAAAACCTGACTTACATGTATGATTATAAGTTCTAACCTCACTAATCCAGCTCTAGAGTAACTAGAGGCCCCAGTATATCCTAATTGATGACAGATGACATTAGCTTCAGGAGAATTATAGTAGTAATCATCACAGATATTACCCCATCCATTATTGTAATAGACCCTCACAATACCATAATAATAAGATGATGAGGCATACCCATTACGAGATAAAATAATAGCACCTATTGTAGCTAAATAGAAATAGATCAATATACTTTCGACTCTCAACTAATTAAAGTAAATACATATTCAAAATCATTATAAATATTATTATAATTAGTACAAACAAGTGAGTGAATGTTTTTCAAGCAACGTTAGAAATATTATTACAATCTCAGACTTCAATATACATATTGAACAAAATTATCTAGCTTATTAAAGCTTTAGTTAAAATTTTAGTGAATTAAGAAATTAGAAAAATGAAGTCAAGGAGCATATAAATTTACATTTGAAAAGCTCAGCTTCTAAACAAATCAATGGAACCAAGCTAAATGTTTTGAAGATAGTATTGGCTTTCAATAGATGATTAATATAATCAGTGTAATCTTGTTAGTGATGCAGAGTTGCTATTAATAAAAACTAAGTTTATAATATAATTGAAATCATAAATTATAATTATTATTAGATGTCACTTACAAATTAGTCCAGAACAAGTAGTCTTTGTATTAGATGATTTGGAATAAGATGTGCTATAAGCTAAAAGAAATGAGATCCTTTTTTATTAATATATTGCAATTATTATATTTAATATACTTTAAAGAAGGTAGCAAATGCTGTAATGTGGATGAAATTTATCACAATGATGGTATACAGATTGAATTGAAATGTTTAATGTAAAAATATCACAGTAATTGTAAAGATAATTTAGCTCTTGGCATTTTGCTAAATAATGAAGTCAAGTTTGCATAGAATATAGTTTTAGATTACTTGATAACTCATATTAGGCTAACAAAACTATGTCAACAAATATGTCTTTAGAATTAATACTACTAGTAGTTACCATTGTTGATAGTTACAGAGGAATTACTAAAGAACAATAAATATAAGACATTATCATTAAGTATTTCAAAGAACTCATTGTGATGATTTTTTCATATATGATTACAGGTCTGGGCCTCAAAATTAATTACAAAATGTTATGTCAATGAGGAAATAACAAATCTCTTTGTCATAATTATACAAATTAAAAGTTAATTGATATTATCACTTACTACATTCCACAGTAACATCTTCTGAGTGGGAACAACCACTGACTGAACTTGATGGACAGGAATTTCTAGTACCATAACATGTGTCAGAGGAAGAACTAGACATGTATCTACTCCAAATAGGTTGACTGGAACTACCAGATCTATTATAGTGATACAAATAAATGTTAAATCCAAATTTGTCATTCATAGACCTCAGCTGTTTTATGCATCAATTAATGTATGTATAATTACTAGTTCTTATACTTACAGACTGAGGTGATCATAATTATAGTAATTGTTATATCCCAGTTGTTTACAAATAGTTCGAGCATCAGTAGAACCAAATCCATCATCACATATTGTCCCCCATTTTCCATTACAATAGACTTCAACACGACCTTGATTACAATAACTACCGCCTTGAAGACGTATCATACCAGAGAATGGGCTACTGTTCCAGATCCTAGTGGTATCTGTCACAAACACAACAATTGCTAAGAACAATATTGATACACTTACAGCAGTACACAGTAGCATCATAAGAGTTAGTATTAGTACATCCACTATCAATGTATGTAGAGAATGTGCACTGAAAAATAGTAAGGTAGTTGCTACTAGCACAGTTGAGATCATCCATCTTCATAGACAGAGTGTCAGTGCCATAACTAAATGAAATATTTAAAACCTGACTTACATGTATGACTATAAGTTCTAACCTCACTAATCCAGCTCTAGAGTAACTAGAGGCTCCAGTATATCCCAATTGATGACAAATGACATTAGCTTCAGCAGAATTATAGTAGTAATCATCACAGATATTACCCCATCCATTATTGTAAGAGACCCTCACAATACCATAATAATAAGATGATGAGGCATACCCATTACGAGATAAAATAATAGCACCTATTGTAGCTAAATAGAAATAGATCAATATACTTTCGACTCTCAACTAATTAAAGTAAATACATATTCAAAATCATTATAAATATTATTATAATTAGTACAAACAAGTGAATGAATGGTTTTCAAGCAAAGTTAGGAATATTATTACAATCTCAGACTTCAAGAAACATATTGAACAAAATTATCTAGCTTATTAAAGCTTTAGTTAAAATTTTAGTGAATTAAGAAATTAGTAAAGTGAAGTAAAGGAATATATAAATTTTCATTGTAATGCTCAGCTTCTAAACAAATCAATGGAACCAAGCTAAATGTTTTTAAGATAGTATTGGCTTTCAGTAGATGATTAATATAATCAGTGTAATCTTGTTAGTGAGGCAGAGTTGCTATTAATAAAAACTAAGTTTATAATATAATTGAAATCATAAATTATAATTATTATTAGATGTCACTTACAAATTAGTCCAGAACAAGTAGTCTTTGTATTAGATGATTTGGAATAAGAGGTGCTATAAGCTAAATGAAATGAGATCCTTTTTAATAATATATTGCAATTATCATATTAAATATACTTTAAAGAAGGTAGCAAATGTTGTGATGTGGATGAGATTTATCACAATGACGGTATACAGATGGAATTGAAATGTTTGATGTAAATATATCACAGTAATTGCATAGATAATATATCTATTGGCATTTTGTTAATAAATAAACACAAGTTTCCATAGAATACAATATTAGATTAGTTTTTAACCTTTAGGCTACTAAAACTATGTCAACAATTATGTCTTTAGAATTAATACTACTAGTAGTTACCATTGTGATAGTTACAGAAGAATTATTAAAGAACAGAAATTTTAAAACATTATAATTAGATATTTCAAAGGACTCACTGTGATAACCTTTTTAAATTTATTACAGGTCTGTGGCCTCAACATTTGATTACGAAATGTTATGTCATTGAGAAAATAACACTTCTTTATCATAATTACACAAATTAATAGTTAATTGATTATCACTTACTACATTCCACAGTAACATCTTCTGAGTGGGAACAACCACTGACTTTACTTGATGGACAGGAATTACTACTACCATAACATGTGTCAGAGGAAGAACTAGACATGTATCTACTCCAAATAGGTTGACTGGAACTACCAGATCTATTATAGTGATACAAATACCTGTTGAATCCAAATTTGTCATTCATAAACCTCAGCTGTTTTATGCATCAATTAATGTATGTATAATTACTAGTTCTTATACTTACAGACTGAGGTGATCATAATTATAGTAATTGTTATATCCCAGTTGTTTACAAATAGTTCGAGCATCAGTAGAACCAAATCCATCATCACATATTGTCCCCCATTTTCCATTACAATAGACTTCAACACGACCTTGATTACAATAACTACCGCCTTGAAGACGTATCATACCAGAGAATGGACTACTGTTCCAGATCCTAGTGGTATCTGTCACAAACACAACAATTGCTAAGAACAATATTGACACACTTACAGCAGTACACAGTAGCATCATAAGAGTTAGTATTAGTACATCCACTATCAATGTATGTAGAGAATGTGCACTGAAAAATAGTAAGGTAGTTGCTACTAGCACAGTTGAGATCATCCATCTTCATAGACAGAGTGTCAGTGCCATAACTAAATGAAATATTTAAAACCTGACTTACATGTATGACTATAAGTTCTAACCTCACTAATCCAGCTCTAGAGTAACTAGAGGCCCCAGTATATCCCAATTGATGACAAATGACATTAGCTTCAGGAGAATTGTAGTAGAAATCATCACATATATTACCCCATCCATTATTGTAAGAGACCCTCACAATACCATAATAATAAGATGATGAGGCATACCCATTACGAGATAAAATAATAGCACCTTTTGTAGCTAAATAGAAATAGATCAATATACTTATCTCTATCAACTAATTAAAGTAAATACACATTCATAATCATTATAAATTTTATTATAATTAGTACAAACAAGTGAATGAATGGTTTTCAAGCAAATGTAGGAATATTATTACAATCTCAGACTTCAATATACATGTTGAACAAAATTATCTAGCTTATTAAAGCATTAGTTAAAATTTTAGTGAATTAAGAAATTAGAAAAGTGAAGTAAAGTAGCATATAAATTTGCATTGAAAAGCTCAGCTTCAAAACAAATCAATGGAACCAAGCTAAATGTTTTAAAGATAGTATTGATTTTCAGTAGATGATTAATATAATCAGTGTAATCTTGTTAGTGAGGTAGAGTTGTTATTAATAAAAACTATGTTTATAATATAATTGAAATTATAAATCATAATTAGTATTAGATGTCACTTACAAATTAGTCCAGAACAAGTAGTGTTTGTATTAGATGATTTGGAATAAGAGGTGCTGTAAGCTAAATGAAATGAGATCACTTTTTTATTAATATATTGCAATTATCATATTAAATATACTTTAAAGAAGGTAGCAAATGTTGTGATGTGGATGAAATTTATCACAATGATGGTATACAGATTGAATGAATTGTTTGATGTAAATATATTACAGTAATTGTATAGATAATAAAGCTCGGGGCATTTTGTTAAAAAATAAACACAAGTTTGCATAGAATACAATATTAGATTAGTTTTTAACCTTTAGGCTACTAAAACTATGTCAACAATTATGTCTTTAGAATTAATACTACTAGTAGTTATCATTGTTGATAGTTACAGAAGAATTACTAACAACAATAAATATTAAGACATTATCGTTTGCTATTTCAAAGAACTCATTGTGATGATCTTTTTATATTTTATTACAGGTCAGGAGCCTCAAAATATAATTACAAAATGTTATATCATTGAGAAAATAACACTTCTCTTTATCATAATTATACAGATTAAGAGTTAATTGATTATCACTTACTACATTCCACAGTAACATCTTCTGAGTGGGAACAACCACTGACTGAACTTGATGGACAGGAGTTTCTAGTACCATAACATGTGTCAGAGGATGAACTAGACATGTATCTACTCCAAATAGGTTGACTGGAACTACCAGATCTATTATAGTGATACAAATACCTGTTTAATCCAAATTTGTCATTCATAAACCTCAGCTGTTTTATGCATCAATTAATGTATGTATAATTACTAGTTCTTATACTTACAGACTGAGGTGATCATAATTATAGTAATTGTTATATCCCAGTTGTTTACAAATAGTTCGAGCATCAGTAGAACCAAATCCATCATCACATATTGTCCCCCATTTTCCATTACAATAGACTTCAACACGACCTTGATTACAATAACTACCGCCTTGAAGACGTATCATACCAGAGAATGGACTACTGTTCCAGATCCTAGTGGTATCTGTCACAAACACAACAATTGCTAAGAACAATATTGATACACTTACAGCAGTATACAGTAGCATCATAAGAGTTAGTATTAGTACATCCACTATCAATGTATGTAGAGAATGTGCACTGAAAAATAGTAAGGTAGTTGCTACTAGCACAGTTGAGATCATCCATTTTCATAGACAGAGTGTCAGTCCCATAACTAAACAGAGATATTTAAAACCTGACTTACATGTATGACTATAAGTTCTAACCTCACTAATCCAGCTCTAGAGTAACTAGAAGCCCCAGTATATCCCAATTGATGACAGATGACATTAGCTTCAGCAGAATTGTAGTAGTAGTCATCACAGATATTACCCCATCCATTACCGTAATAGATTCTCACAATACCATAGTAATAGGATGTTGAGGTATACCCATTACGATACAACCTCATGGCTCCATTTGTTAAAGCTATAATTTAACAAAAAAAATAAATTTGATATTCCATAGGGATTTTATAGTTTACCCTATTGTGTTCACCAAGTGAATGATTATAATAGTGCTTAAAATAAACACAAATATGTTTGTACATTTAGGGTGGAAAGACAAACAAGAACTGTACTTTAAATAACATATTATAGCAGTTTTTGAACACTGTTTATGCAGTCATAGCTTAATTGACCAATATTCACACAAAATCTGGTATAATCAGTTTGTTGAAGCAAAAACACAACTACACATTAAAGTAACTCACACAAAAAGGTCATTATTCGAATGGTTAGAACAGTTTAAAGTACATCAGTTTTCAGAAACACAAACACACACAAAGCAAGTACTTTAACCCTCACTCATGCAGCGAGTTGGGGGATTGATTAGACATATAATTAATGAGTAATGTTTAGGTTTGCATTAATAAATTTAATTTATATCCTGTGAATAGAGTATACTTAGATAGCTACAAACAAGTTAAATTAAAATAGAAATTAAAAATATAATTATCTGTCAGTATTATCAGACAGAAAAAATTTATTCTCACTGTCTTAATTCTAATGAAATTCTAATGTAGGGTTACTACTGTTCAGATTAAATGTGCAGAAAATTAAACCTATTAAGGTGCTACATTGTCTACATCACATGAACACAAAATGTAAATAGTCTAATTAGTGGCAATGATGTATATTACTTAGTAAAGTCTTTACAAAGTCATTAATATGGCTATTGGTACAATTATATGGTTTTAATATTATGTGCCTGAATGAGACCAAATTAGAGCAGTTAATGATATATAATATATTTACTTTGTAACTGGTTACATTTTCACTCTCTCTAGTTACAAAATTATTAATATAGATACTAATGTCCCATTTGATAAACAGTGAGATAATTCATTAAGTAAACAGTTGGTTTCATGTTTAAAAGAACTACAGTATTTTAATTATGCATATAGTTGTATTGTTACCAACATAATTATCAAAGAGCATAATTCAACAGCTGTTATTGGCTAATGTCTTTAAAAGTGCTTGTTATCTTTGACTATCTATAATCTCTATATACGTATATTATAAAAACTAATTGGTTGATTTAACCCATTATCATTATATACTTATTTTTATCACAATTATTTTTGATGCTGATAAGTAAACATAATATTATTTTCTTTACATGTGATTGACTGTTTATAGAGCTAATGGTTACAATTAATAATGATATGTTTTTTGGCTTAGACAAAATGATACGTTGGACCACGCAGGTCTGTATTGATAAGTTTATATATATATATATATATATATATATATATTATATGCTTTAATGTATTTTGTAGGGATACATAAAAAAATTTAAACAAGCTTATATATTTTAAAAGTAAAATAATTTAAAGTGTTATCATATTAGCCTTAAAAATTTTTTAATCTTGTTTAACATTAATATCATGACAGTTTGGATTGTAGCACTACATTTATGGACATCATTTAGTTCCATGCATTTTTACAAAATATATTTGTATATATGAATTCATAGTTCAAGCCTGGTCCAGCTAGCTCTTATTTGTCTAAGTATAAAAATAAATCATTATTACCTCTAACCATTAGTTACATAAACAGTCAATCCCACACTACATTAGTAATCATAACATTATGCTGCTTACATTTTTAAATAAATAAATTAAAAAGTTGAAAGTTCATTGATTTAGTCACGTTTTTAAATATCCACTATTAAGTTGTAAAAAGGATCTTTTGGCTATATTAGAGTACATTATGTATAACAATGCAACAAAATACAGTAGGCACATAAGAGAGTATAAACAACTAGATGGAATTGTTTTAACTGCTTTATAATGTAGATGTGTGATTAGATAACAATACACTCACAAAACACTCTTATATGTTATTATAAATCAAAATAAATTCCAATAATTATATGATGTTAGCATGATACCATTACTCATTGAGTGAGTCACATCTATAATTATATATATATGATATGAATAATTAGTTAAACAGCTACAATCCAATATTAAAATCATGTAATGGAAATTTCTATTAGTAAGTGGCTTTGTTGAACAAACTCAGTACACTCAGTAAGTAATCTGTTATATTGTAATCCAAAATTATTATAATAAAGGTAAATCATATCCTGTGATTAGAGTATACTTAGACAGCTATAAACAACTTTTATTAAAATACAATTAAGTGTATAATTAACTGTCAGTATTACAAGGTAGCAATAACTTTATTTGCACTATCCTATTGCTAATCAAGTAGGGTTACTACTGATTAGAATGAATGTGCATTAACAGCTGAAAATTAAACATATATAAACATTGCCTAAATTACATGATCTCAAAACGTATAATTATAGTCTAGTAAATGACAGTGACTTATATATTACTTAGCAAAGTCATTAATATATGTTGCTCTTAGTACAAGAACAAGTTTTTAACATTATTATGCTAATTATGAGTGATCCTAAATTAGAGCACTCGTTGATACATGATATGTACTGTACAGCAGTCCAGTTTGGGTTACATTAGAGTCTATTATTTCTTCTTAAATTAAATGACCAAATGCAGTAACCACACCCTAAGTTACAAAAGTGATATATATCACAACTTGCAAGAGTGTTATAAATATATATTGCTTAGTCTGCAAAATATGTAGTTTCATTTAAAAAGTAGGAAAATACCAATATAATTTGACAAAGTAGTAGAAAGGATATTATTAAAGCTAAGAGGGAAATTTATAAGTATACATACAATTCTATTATAAGATCATGTAAACAACTTGTCGATCACTTAGCTAACAGTAGTTATACTGTCACAAGCTGTATGAAGTGATTACGGGGACAAGATTTAAACTTACCATATGTAGAGTGAACTGAATAACTCAAGAGAATTGCAAGAAGGAAGAAAACAGAGAGCTGCTGCTCTTTGGCCATCGTTGCTTTACTATAACGTCAGAAAGGCAGTAGTATTGGTATCTATTAATATCAACCAACAACAGGAACTCAACCCAATTGGAAACATCATGATGACGCTCAATTATAATAGACGTCTAATTACTTCCGCTCCGGGTTTTATTAACTAAACAAGATGGAAAATAGATTAGAATTGGAATGTCGGCTTCCGTAAAAAAACTGATTTTATATTAGAACTGATTATGGTAGATTATTGAGACCTTAATAAGGTAGTAGAGATCTTTTGTAATTTCAAATATGTAAATTGTTATTCTGATTGTTATGGGTACAGGCTGGGCTACTAAAGAAATTACTGTAAGTATTGTACCTTGAAGACATTATTGTCTTGCTCACATAAGTGGATAATAAATGTAAGTATATAAAACTAACTAAATTATCTGCTAAGAGAGCACAACTATGTAACTAACTATGAATAACTGTAACTAATTAAACCTCTGTTAGTAAATTGATGCATACAAAGCATGATTCAACAGTTGTTATTGGCTGATGTGTTATTATCTTTGACTATCTATAATCTATATACATATATTGTAAAAACTGATTGGTTGATTTAACCAATTATCATTATATACTTATATTTATCACAATTATTTTTGATGCTAATAAGTAAACATAATATCGTTTTGTTTCCATGTGATTGACTGTTTATAGAGCTAATGGTTACAATTAATAATGATATGTTTTAGACAAAATAATATGTTGGACCATGTATGCCTGTTATTGATAAGTTTATATATATATATATATATATATATATATATAATGTATATATATAATAATAATATTTAATAATAGAAATGAAAAAATAAAATTTCTGTACAACTAACTAATCCATTGAACCTAATAAAACATGTGTATTATATATACATAATATCTATTGCAACATGTATGATACTTTTAGAAATCAGATTGCATGCTAATTTTAATGTTTAGACAGTTGCACAAAACTAGTTATTGTTCAAAGCTTACTTTCTGTAATGTATTCATTTTTATATTATTTTCATTCCATTAATTTCTTCATCTATTAGCAGAAAGGACATTGCCAAAATTAATTGCATGATATTTTTATTGCGTTGAAAAGTTTTCTGTTGAATATTAACCTAGTTTCCTGAAAAAGGAAGGTTTATGATTCATTATTGGGAAACCTCCATGTTATGAGACTTGTTTCCTTGTGATGTATTACCTATTATGCCATAGATTTCTAATTCCAACTGGCATGTAGATCATAAAATGCTACTTGATTATCAACATTTGACAGAGTATTAGATGATTCAAACTTTTAGGACCCTAGATATGATCAGTTAAATAAACATGTAAAATTGGTAGATGTTAATAGCAGAATAGTCCAACCACATTGTTACTATAAATAGCAATTACATCATAATTATTTTTTGTAGAAGTAGATGATAGTAACTCAGGAAATCCCCTATAAATAAAGTTTACATTACTTGCAGTCAACTAATAAAATACTTTCTAAAAACCTTGAAAATTACAATGAGAACAAAAAGCAATTAAGTAAAAAAACCAAAACAACTCTTTGGTTATTAAAATTAGCATATGTAATGAGATAGTAACAATCTTTTTGACAATATATGTTTTTCACTTTTTAAAGAGATCAGTGTAATTTGGAGGAGGAGGAGTCTTCAGTGGTTTTATTTCCTCATAGTGCACTTCCATATTATAATAATCAGACTCTTCGTGAGCATCATCTAAGAATTCACAAGCTGGACTATTAAAAGTAGCTTGTACATTAGAAGGAGCTTGCCAATTGGCCATATTACAGCCTTGCTGTTTAGATTCCTGTACAATGAGATTATGAGCAGTAAACGTTGCAAAAGAGGCCAGTGTAGCTGATGTGTTGGGTTGTCTGCCTTGATTTGTTTTCTGTTTGTTAACCGCTGGTTGCTTTAATGGATGATGACCTGGTTGCTGTTGATAAGGAGCTGGTTGTTGCTGTTGATAAGGAGCCAAGTGTGGACTAGGCACTGGAAATTGTGCTTCATGTAATCCAACATTATTACTACTTTCATTGTATGGTAGTAGAGGTCTACGATTGGGTACAGGGAAATGAACTGGTTGTGTTACATAAACAAAATTTTGGTTCTGTCTTTGTGGTATAGTATTCAAGGTAGTATTAGGAACTTTAGGAAGTGGTCTAGATGGACCTGTTTGATTTATGGTTTCAGTAGTTTCAACAGATCCAATATTCTGTAATTCAAATTGTTGGGTGTTACTACTAACATTTTGTCTCTTTCGTCTTTTTCCAATAGCAACAACAGTTATACAGCAAACAATAAACACAATAATTAGTACCAAAATTGAACCAATTGTACCACCAACTGGTAGAAATATGTTTGATGCTAGAAAACAATCGGTAATTATAATTAAGATAAAGAGTTATAAAATTGCTCTGATAAAGGATCTGATCAAAATATGTATAGCACTCATAGTTTATACATTAGCATTGACTTACAGGCAGTGGTAGGAAGAACAGAAGTAATATTGTGACATGTAGTCATTAATGTTGATACTGATGACAAAATATTTGGATTACCTAAAATGTAATGCGACCTCATCAGAACATGAAATATGTACAGTTATTTGAAGTTATCCTTATGTGTCCTTATTCCATAAAAATAAATGTGAATACAATTTAAACTATAAAAATATTAGACATATTCTTTAATTAAACCTTGAACTAATGTAAGAGTTATTCAAAAATATCTTTACTTAAGGTAATACTATTATATTTTTACTTTTACTAGGAAGAATTGACAAATTTTAATAACGTGTATTTCCAACTTACTACATTGAATTGTAACATCTTCAGAATGACTACATCCTTGATAAGAATTAGTAGGACAACTCTGACATGAACCCAAACAGGAAAAACTATTACTACAAGCTAAGTTATTCATCCAAATATGTTGAGATGAACTACCAGACCTATAACAAATATAGTATACTTCCAGTATAGTCTATTGTACTAAACATACAAAGGAAGATGATTATAACTGGTATAGTTTGAATAACCCAGTTGTTTACAGAGAACAAGTGCATCATTAGAATCAAATTCATCATCACATATAGTTCCCCACTGTCCATTACAATAGACCTCCACACGTCCTTCATTGGAATAATTTCCACCTTGAAGACGTATCATACCAGGAAAAGGATTACTGTTCCATATCCTTGTAGAATCTAAATTTATAATAAATGTAGATGTTATACTATAATAATATTATTAAAACTCACAGCAGGACACAGTAGCATCATAAGAGTTAGTGTTATTACATCCACTATCAATGATAGTAGAGTAGGAACACTGTAGTATAGTGAGATAGACATTGTTAGGACAGTTGACATCATCCAGTACCATTGGACTGTAGTCATTGCCATAACTGAAATATTACAAGTAAATATTTGTCTCAAAAAGCAAATTAAAAAAATAACCTCACTAATCCAGCTCTAGAGTAACTTGATGCTCCAATATATCCCAACTGATGACAGATGACATCAGCTTCATATTGATTGTAGTAGTTATCATCACAGATATTACCCCATTGTCCATTAATATAGATCTGTACTATACCATAGTAATAGGAAGATAAGGTATATCCATTACGATAAAGACTTGTAGTACCAAAACTGATATGGCTAGAAGCTAAATTGACAAAATAACAAAATAATGATTTTGTTAATAAGTTAACTAAGTTCAAGTGCTTGAATTCAAGACAAATTTCTTAACCAACTAAAACAATAATATACTACTTACAAATTAATCCAGAACAAGTTTTCTTTAAATTAGAAGGCTTTGAATATGAACTGTTGTATGCTAAAGAACATAACAAGTTAGCATAACTAATTAGGTTTATAAATTATGCAATTTTTTGATAAATAGCAACTTACTACATGTGACAGTAATATCCTCAAAGTGAGAACAACCAGTAACTGAATTTAATGGACAGGAATTACTAGTACCATAACATGTGTCAGAGGAAGAACTAGAAATGTATTTACTCCAAATTGGTTGACTGGAAGTACCTGGCCTGAATGAATAACAAATAATTTATATAATTCAATGCATGATAAACAAAACATAAAATATTTATATATATATATATATATTATACTTTTCTATTCCTTACAGATCAAGGTTATTATAATTATAGTCATAATTATATCCCAGTTGTTTACAGATAGTTTGAGCATCAGTAGAACCAAACCCATTATCACATATTGTTCCCCACTGTCCATTACAATAGACCTCAACACGTCCTTCATTTGAATAATTTCCTCCTTGAAGACGTATCATACCAGAGAAAGGATTACTGTTCCAGATCCTAGTGGTGTCTGTAAAAAATGTAACAAGTGCTAAAGAAAAAATTATACACTTACAGCAGTAGACAGTAGCATCATAAGAGTTAGTATTAGTACATCCACTATCAATGATAGTAGAGAATGAACACTGAAATAGAGTGAGATAGTTGCTACTAACGCAGTTGAGATCATCCATTTTCATAGACAGAGTGTCAGTACCATAACTAAACAGAGATATTTAAAACCTGACTACAGGTATAATTGAAATTCCAACCTCACTAATCCAGCTCTAGAGTAACTAGAAGCTCCAGTATATCCCAATTGATGACAGATGACATTAGCTTCAGTAGAATTGTAGTAGTAGTCATCACAGATATTACCCCAACCATTATTGTAATAGACCCTCACAATACCATAGTAATAAGATAATGAGCCAATTCCATTACGAGATAGAATTATAGCACCATTTTTTGCAACATCAGCTAAATTATAAAGATTATTACACAATAAATTCTAACTGAAAGTATTTTCATATATAATCAATACATAATAATCAAAAAGCTTATAAGATTGACCTAATACAAAAATACATTACTTACAAATTAATCCAGAACAAGTAGTTTTTGAATTAGAAGGCTTTGAATATGAACTGCTGTAGACTAAAGAATACAATAATGATAATGAGTTAACCTAACTTATTAGATCATTTATCATTTTGTGCAATTAATTTTGTTCAATATAAAAACTTACTACATGTGACAGTAATATCTTCATAGTGGTTACAACTAGTTATTGAAGTTGATGGACAGGAATTTCTAGTACCATAACATGTGTCAGAGGTATAACTAGACATATATGTACTCCAAATTGGTTGACTAGAAATACCAGACCTAAATAATAGTTGAATAACTTCAGATAAATTGTTAGAGATGCTATTACGACAGTCACATTGAAAATACTTGACCAATTGTTAAACATTTAAAAGTTATTCATTAATTGTTTTGAAGATAGTAAGACAGTAGAAGGCTAAATGGTAAGCCAGTCTTGAAACTCAATTAATGAAAAACATTATGCCAGGGCTCACAGCAGTGGTCAATTGACATTAATGATTATTGTATGTTTTGGGAGTGAAGTATGTGGTTAATGCTTCATATTGTTGTATCCAACAATAGAATAAAATGATATAAGTGGACATACAAACATAACACATGCTCCAACTTAATCAAAGAACTGACTATCAAACAAAGAAAAACAATTTCATTGAAGTAAATAAACAGTTTCATTCTAAACAATTATTGTAGATAGTTACTTTGACTAAAAGACTTACAGACTTAAGTGATCATATCTGTGGTAATAATTATATCCCAGTTGTTTACAAATAGTTTGAGCATCTGTAGAACCAAATCCATCATCACATATTGTCCCCCACTGTCCATTACAATAGACCTCAACACGTCCTTGATTAGGATAACTACCTCCCTGAAGACGTATCATACCAAAGAAAGGATTACTGTTCCAGATCCTAGTGGTATCTGTAATAAAAATAATAAGTATTAAATAAAATTAATATTTATACACTTACAGCAGTACACAGTAGCATCATAAGAGTTAGTATTAATACATCCACTATCAATGTATGTAGAAAAAGAACACTGAAATATAGTAAGGTAGTTGCTACTAGCACAGTTGAGATCATCCATCTTCATAGACAGAGTGTCAGTGCCATAACTACAAAGAGATATTAAAACCTGACTACATGTATGATTATAAGCTCTAACCTCACTAATCCAGCTCTAGAGTAACTTGATGCTCCAGTATATCCCAATTGATGACAGATGACATTAGCTTCAGGAGAATTGTAGTAGTAATCATCACATATATTACCCCACCCATTGTAATAGACCCTTACAATACCATAGTAATAAGATGGTGAGGCAATCCCATTACGAGATAGAATAATAGCACCATTTTGAGCAGCATCAGCTAAATGATAAAAGATTATCATACTTTAATTGTTGAAAAGGTTATCATAGTCAATATACATATTGAATAATCTTATAACATTGACCTAATACAATAATATAATTACTTACAAATTAATCCAGAACATGTAGTTTTTGAATTAGAAGGCTTTAAATATGAACTGCTGTAGACTAAAGAATAAATAATGATAATGAGTAAACGTAGTAATTAGATAATTTATTATTTGTGCAAATAATTTTGTTTAGTATAACAACTTACTACATGTAACAGTAATATCTTCATAGTGGTTACAACTAGTTATTGAAGTTGGTGGACAGGAATTTCTAGTACCATAACATGTGTCAGAAGAAGAACTAAGCATGTATGTACTCCAAATTGGTTGACTAGAATTACCAGACCTAAATAAGAGTTAAATGATTTTAGATAAGTTGTTAGAGATGCTATTGTGTCAATCACATTTTAAAAACCAGATCATTTGTAAACATTTAAAATTTATTCTTTAATAGTTTTGAAAATAGTAAATGAAGAAACTGTAGTATATTAAACTGAACACCAGTCTCGAAACTCAATTAGTATAACAGTTATGGAAGAGCTAACAGTAATTAATGATTGTTGAATGTTCCAGAAGTGTAGTGTGTGGTTAATGCTTCAAATATTTGTGTACAACTATAGAACAAATGATTCAAGTGGACATAAAAAGGTAAAACATAATCCAAAAGCAATTATAGGACTGACAAGTGAAAACAATTTGATTGAAGTAAACAAACAGTTCATATTTAAAGAATTTTTATAGATTATTTTTATTAATAATACTTACAGACTTAAATGATCATATCTATGGTAATAATTATATCCCAGTTGTTTACAAATAGTTTGAGCATCTGTAGAACCAAATCCATCATCACATATTGTCCCCCACTGTCCATTACAATAGACCTCAACACGTCCTTGATTAGGATAACTACCTCCTTGAAGACGTATCATACCAGAGAATGGGCTACTGTTCCAGATCCTAGTGGTGTCTGTAACAAAATTGATAATTATTAAGTAAATATTGATACACTTACAGCAGTACACAGTAGCATCATAAGAGTTAGTATTAATACATCCACTATCAATGTATGTAGAAAAAGAACACTGAAATATAGTAAGGTAGTTGCTACTAGCACAGTTGAGATCATCCATCTTCATAGACAGAGTGTCAGTGCCATAACTACAAAAAGATATTAAAACCTGACTACATGTATGATTATAAGCTCTAACCTCACTAATCCAGCTCTAGAGTAACTAGAGGCTCCAGTATATCCCAACTGATGACAGATGACATTACCTTCAGTAGAACTGTAGTAGTAATCATCACAGATATTACCCCATCCATTGTAATAGACTCTCACAATACCATAGTAATAAGATGGTGAGGCTATCCCATTACGAGATAGAATAATAGCACCATTTTGAGCGCCATTAGCTAAACAATAAAAGATTATGCAAACTGAAAGGATTATTATATATAGACAATACACTTTTTTAAAATCTTGTAACTTAATACATTAATATAATTACTTACAAATTAATCCAGAACAAGTAGTATTTGAATTAGTAGGCTTTGAATATAAACTGCTGTAAACTAAAGAATACAATAATAATAATGATTACACCTAACTAATTAGGTTAATAAAATGAAATTTTTTTAATAAATAGAAACAATGATAATGATAATGAGTGGACATAAGTAATTAGATTGTTAACAAATTAATATAACAACTTACTACATGTGATAGTAACATCTTCATAGTGGTAACAAGTATATATTGAATTTGATGGACAGGAATTTCTAGTGCCATAACATGTGTCAGAGGAAGTACTATACATATATGTACTCCAAATTGGTTGACTGGAAGTACCATATCTGAAATGATGCAATCATTTTAACACCTATTTGGCCATCAATATTATTACTCACAAATAATTGAGGTGATCATAATTATAGTAACTGTTATATCCCAATTGTTTACAAATAGTCCGAGCATCAGTAGAACCAAATCCATCATCACATATTGTTCCCCACTGTCCATTACAATAGACTTCCACACGACCTTGATTAGAATAACTACCTCCTTGAAGACGTATCATACCAGAGAATGGACTACTGTCCCAAATTCTAGTGCTATCTGTAACAAAAATGATAAGTATTAAATAAATATTTATACTCTTACAGCAGTACACAGTAGCATCATAAGAGTTAGTATTAATACATCCACTATCAATGTATGTAGAGAATGAACACTGAAATATAGTAAGGTAGTTGCTACTAGCACAGTTGAGGTCATCCATCTTCATAGACAGAGTGTCAGTGCCATAACTAAATAGAGATATTTTAAACCTGACTTATAAATATGATTATAAATTTTAACCTCACAAGTCCAGCTCTAGAGTAACTAGAAGCTCCAGTATATCCCAATTGATGACAGATGACATTAGCTTCAGCAGAATTGTAGTAGTAGTCATCACAGATATTACCCCATCCATTATTATAATAGACCCTCACAATACCATAGTAATAGGATGATGAGGTATACCCATTACGAAATAAAATAATAGCACCATTTCTAGCAATGTCATCTAGATGAAAATAGATCAACATTCTTTAACCGCAAACTAAAAGAGCTCATAGTCAACATACATATTACTATTGTCTGTATAAAGTAATAAATGAATTTTTCAATCAAAGCTAAACACCACATCATAATTGCAAGTTAAGCACCTATTATGCTAAAACCATAGCTCTTAATATAATTAAAATTATATATAATACGGTCATGACTATGTCATCATAACTTACAAATTAGTCCAGAACAAGTAGTTTTTGTATTAGATGATTTGGAATAAGAGGTGCTGTAAGCTAACAGAAATATAATACATGTATTTATATAATTATTAAGCTTAATCTATTAAAGTGTAAAAAATAATTAAAATAGTCAGTTTAAAAATATATTTTAGATAATGTTAATGTACTAAATGTTATGATCTGTCTATAATTGTAAATAGATTAAAATTTAATGTTTGTTATAAATGCACCAAATTATTATACTCATTGCACTTAAGTAAGATATAAAGGCAAGATTGATCAGGCCTCCAATATATTTAAAAAAGAATTTATTTCAATAAAATAATAACACTTCTTATCATTTTAAGACATTACAATAACACAATTAATAGAAATCAAGTGTTAGTTGATACTATTACTTACTACATGTGACAGTAACATCTTCATAGTGGAAACAGTTAGTCACTGAATTTGATGGACAGGAATTTTTAGTACCATAACATGTGTCAGTGGAAGAACTTGACAGGTATGTACTCCAAATAGGTTGATTGGAACTACCAGATCTATTATAGAGATATAGTAGTAATCTGTAACTATTATAATCATACTTAACATATTATACATAACATGTGACTAATTATTACTTCTCACACTTACAGACTGAGGTGATCATAATTATAGTAATTGTTATATCCCAGTTGTTTACAAATAGTTCGAGCATCAGTAGAACCAAATCCATCATCACATATTGTCCCCCATTGTCCATTACAATAGACTTCAACACGACCTTGATTAGAATAACTACCTCCTTGAAGACGTATCATACCAGAGAATGGATTACTGTTCCAGATCCTAGTGGTATCTGCAATAAAGTAATAAGTATTAAATAAAATTAATATTTATACACTTACAGCAGTACACAGTAGCATCATAAGAGTTAGTATTAGTACATCCACTATCAATGTATGTAGAGAATGAACACTGAAATATAGTAAGGTAGTTGCTACTAGCACAATTGAGGTCGTCCATCTTCATAGACAGAGTGTCAGTGCCATAACTAAATAGAGATATTTAAAACCTGGCTACAAGTATGATTATATGTTCTAACCTCACTAGTCCAGCTCTAGAGTAACTAGAGGCTCCAGTATATCCCAATTGATGACATATGACATTAGCTTCAGTAGAACTGTAGTGGTAATCATCACAGATATTACCCCATCCATTATTGTAAGAAACCCTCACAATACCATAGTAATAGGATGATGAGGCATACCCATTACGAGATAAAATAATAGCACCATTTGTAGCTAGATAGTAAGTATTAGATTAATATACTCTAACTCTAAACTAATTAAATTAAACTTAAGTTCATAACATCTTTATATATATATATATTACTATTATTATACATATTAAAAATCATTATGCATATTACTATAATTGGTATAACAATGAATGTTTTTGAAACAAAGTTAGAATTATTTACACAATTTTAATCTTCAATATATATACTTAACATAATTATGTTGCTTGTAAAACCCTTATCTGCAATTTTAGGGAATTAAGAAATTATTAAAATGAAGTAAAGGAAATAAAAAGTTAGATTGAAAAGCTATGATTCTCAGTAAGTTGACTGAACTAAGACTGAACACTATAATAGATAGCTTGAGATTTCTGCAGATAACTAATGTAAGCCATAGATGATTGTTAGTAAGTTAGAGTCACTATTAATAACAACTAAATTAATAAAGTAATCTTAATAATTATTATTAGATGTCACTTACAAATTAGTCCAGAACAAGTGGTCTTTGTATTAGATGATTTGGAATATGAGGTGCTGTAAGCTAAAGAAATATTTCACATGATTTCTCTTTTATTATAATAACAAAGGTAGCAAATGTTGTAATTTATCACAATGATGGCATATAGATTAAATTGAAATTCTTGTTCTAAATGTATCATAGTAATTGTATAGATAAAAAAGGTCTTGACATCATGTTGAACAATATAATCATAATTACACAGAATGAAGTATTAAATTACTTGCTACATCATCTATCTTAGGCTACTAAAATTTAAGTAAAGCTAAAAAATGACAGTACCCACCAAAATTAAAACTAAAAGAAACTACACTTCCATACTAAAACTTAATACTAAATTTATTCCAATCCAAAACAATACCAATTTAAAGTAACATCTTTGGAATTAATACAACCAGTAGTTACGATTGTTGTTCAAGAAAAATAAATCTTAAAATACTGTCATTTGTTATTTCAAAGAGTTGATATTTGTAACCCTTTTAACAATTTGCTACAAGTCCAGCTTCCAAGCTATTTACAAAGTTTATCTTAATAAAGTAATTAATAACACTGTTCATTATAATAATACAAATTAAGACTTAATGATATTATCACTTACTACATTCCACAGTAATATCTTCAGAGTGGGAACAACCACTGACTGAACTTGATGGACAGGAATTACTACTACCATAACATTTGTCAGAGGAAGAACTAGACATGTATCTTTTCCAAATAGGTTGAGTGGAAGTACCAGGTCTATTATAGTAATACAGTAGTCTGTTTAATCCTAATATATCATTTATTTACAAACCACAACTGTTTTATGCATTAATATTAATATCTGTATAATTAATAGTTCTTATACTTACAGACTGAGGTGATCATAATTATAGTAATTGTTATATCCCAGTTGTTTACAAATAGTTCGAGCATCAGTAGAACCAAATCCATCATCACATATTGTTCCCCACTGTCCATTACAATAGACCTCAACACGTCCTTGATTAGGATAACTACCTCCCTGAAGACGTATCATACCAGAGAATGGATTACTGTTCCAAATCCTAGTGGCATCTGTAAGAAATACAACAATTGGTAAGAACAAAATTGATACACTTACAGCAGTACACAGTAGCATCATAAGAGTTGGTATTAGTACATCCACTATCAATGATAGTAGAGAAGGAACACTGAAATATAGTAATGTAGTTGCTACTAGCACAGTTGAGATCATCCATCTTCATAGACAGAGTGTCAGTGCCATAACTAAACAGAGTTATTTAAAATCTGACTATAAGTATGATTATTAGTTCTAACCTCACCAATCCAGCTCTAGAGTAACTTGATGCTCCAGTATATTTCAATTGATGACAGATGACATTAGCTTCAGTAGAACTGTAGTAGTAATCATTACAGATATTACCCCATCCATTATAATAGACTCTCACAATACCATAGTAATAGGATGATGAGGTATATCCATTACGTGATAAAATAATAGTACCTGTTGTAGCTAGATAGAAATACATCAATATACTTTCAACTGTCAATTAATTCAACTAAATACATATTTAAATCATTATAAATATTATTATAATTAGTACAAACAAAATGTTTTTCGAACAAAGCTAGAAATGTTATCACAATCTCTGACTTCAATATACATATTGAACAAAATTATTTATCTTATAATTTTAGTGAATTAAGAAATTGGTAAAGTGAAGTAAACTATCATATAACTTTAGATTGTAATGCTCAGCTTCTAAACAAATCAATGGAACAAAGCTAAATGTTGTGAAGATAGCATGAGTTTTCAGTAGACGATTAATGTAAGCAGTTCAATCTTGTTTCAGAGGTAGAGTTGCTATTAATAACAACTAAGTTTATAATATAATTGAAATCATAAATTATAATTATTATTAGACTTACAAATTAGTCCAGAACAAGTAGTCTTTGTATTAGATGATTTGGAATAAGAGGTGCTGTAAGCTAAAGTAAATGAAATCCTTTTTTATTAATACATTGTAAACATCATCATAAGAATATTTTAAAGAGGGTAGTAAATGCTGTGATGTGGATGAAATTTATCACAATGATGGTATACAGATTGAATTGAAATGTTTGATGTAAATATATCACAGCAATTGTATAGATAATATAGCTCTTTACAGTTTGTTAAATAATAAAGTCTAGTTTGCATTGAATATAGTATTAGATTACTCGTTACTTGTTGTTGATAGTTAAAAAAGAATTATTAAAGAATACTAAATGTTAAAATATTGTCATTTGATATTTCAAAAGACTTTGATAAGCTTATTATATTTATTACAGGTCTGGGCCTCAAAAATAAATTACAAAATGTTATGTCAATGAGAAAATAACACTTCTTTTCATCATAATAATACAAATTAAGAGTTAATTGATACTATCACTTACTACATTCCACAGTAACATCTTCTGAGTGGGAACAACTACTGACTGAACTTGATGGACAGGAATTACTACTACCATAACATGTGTCAGAGGAAGAACTAGACATGTATGTATTCCAAATTGGTTGACTGGAACTACCAGATCTATTATAGTGATACGATTATCTGTTTAATCCAAATTTGTCATTCATAAACCACAGCTGTTTTATGCATCAATTAATGTATGTATAATTACTAGTTCTTATGCTTACAGACTGAGGTGATCATAATTATAGTAATTGTTATATCCCAGTTGTTTACAAATAGTTCGAGCATCAATAGAACCAAATCCATCATCACATATTGTACCCCACTGTCCATTACAATAGACTTCAACACGACCTTCATTAGGATAACTACCTCCTTGAAGACGTATCATACCAGAGAATGGGCTACTGTTCCAAATCCTAGTGGCATCTGTAAGAAATACAACAATTGGTAAGAACAAAATTGATACACTTACAGCAGTACACAGTAGCATCATAAGAGTTAGTATTAGTACATCCACTATCAATGATAGTAGAGAAGGAACACTGAAATATAGTAATGTAGTTGCTACTAGCACAGTTGAGATCATCCATCTTCATAGACAGAGTGTCAGTGCCATAACTAAACGGAATATTTAGAACCAGACTTACATTTATGATTATAAGTTCTAACCTCACTAATCCAGCTCTAGAGTAACTAGAGGCTCCAGTATATCCCAATTGATGACAGATGACGTTAGCTTCAGGAGAATTGTAGTAGTAATCATCACAGATATTACCCCATCCATTATTGTAATAGACCCTCACAATACCATAGTAATAAGATGATGAGGTATACCCATTACGATACAACCTCATGGCTCCATTTGTTAAAGCTATAATTTAACAAAAATATTTAATTTGATCTTCATAGGGATTTTATGGTTTACCCTACCATTGTTTACAAAATGAATAATTACAGTAGTGCTTAAAAATAAACACGAGTATGTTTGTAGTCTTAGGATGGAAAGACTAACAAGAACTGTACTAGTGTTTTTAATAAAATATCATAGCAGTTTTTGAACACTGTTTATGCAGCCATAGTTTTATTGACTAATATTCATACAAAAATCTGCTTTAATCAGTTCATTAAAAAAAACAACTACACATCAAAGTATACTCACACAAAAAGGTCATCATTTGAATAGTTAGAACAAAAGTATTTTGACCCTCACCCATGCAGTGAGTAGGGAGGATTGATTAGACATATAATTAATGAGTAATGTTTAGGTTTACATTAATAAAGTTAATTTATTTCCTGTGAATAAAGTATACTTAGATAGCTACAAACAAGTTAAATTAAAATACCATAATTGTGTTGTTGTGTATTCAAATCATATTATAATTTACTGGTTCTATTCCAGATCCATAAATACATTAACCACGCCTTTACAATAATCTATGACTAGTGTACAAAACTATATACTTTTATCTGCTGTATGAATTGAAATTTAATTAGATACATATCAATACTTCATATAATAGACTGATATATTCTTATAATATCAATAAAATCAATCTTTGAATATTGTTTGACCAAATTCACGCATAAAGATTGATATTATTGATATTATTAGAATATGTCATTCTATTATATGAAGTATTGATATGTATCAAATAAATTTCGATTCATACAGCAGATATATAGTTTTGTACACTAGTCATAGTTTATGGTAAGAGGTGTTGTTAATGTATTTATGGATCTGGAATAGAACCAGTAAATTAAGATATGATTTGAATACACAACAACATAATTATGGTATATTTTGCTTTTAATAATATGCATAAACACAATGTCTTTTTGATCAGTACATTATCTCCTGCAAAGCAAATAAACGTTTCAAATTGATAGTTAATAAACAAATGTTTTATGCCAGTTTAATATGCAACTGTTCATTATACTAATTTACTATAGTAATATGACTAAGATCATAAAGATTAAAAGTGTATTATAGAAAATGTTAGTATAGGTTGTACACTGAAGTCGAGGTAAATATATGATTATACACCGATGGTAGCAGGTCTGATTTGTATAAATACGTAGCTAATGAGATCGACTGACTTGTATCATATTGACCAACGAGATTGCTTCATTTTCAATTACTATATTCTGCTGCTTTGGATACGTGTGCGTCAAGATCTTCTTATAAGATTTAACTAAGAAAGGACATTAACCATTTACATGCAGTAGAAGAAATGGACTTTCTTATTTACGCTCTGTTTACACGGCAAGAATATGAAATGGACTTTCTTATTTACGCTCTGTTTACACGGCAAGAATATTCTGTTAAAGTGTAACACCTTCGTTAGGCTCACTCTCAACCTAAGTGTTCAGTCTAGCGTCATATATCGATTAGCTAAATTGGTTTATGAACAATAGTTATTATTTCTAAACAGAGGATTATTCTCTAAAATCAATGATGGTGTTTAAAATTCAAGGAAAATTTTTTACTTAGTATCAAACTATATCACGCTGAAAAATTGACTAATAAAATTATCTTCCGAGGGCAGACCCTTTGCTAAGATTAAAACAACTCGAAGCTACCACTGAATTTGTCACCAACCCACTCAGCATTCATCATGTTAACTCTTTTAGTTTCATTCTTTGCTCTTTTCCTGCTCAGAGAGGCATTATTTTAGAAATAAAACAGTTTTGAGCTACATAAACTTTGATTTATATTGCTAATCTATTTATTACTAACCTAAATTTCATAATGTTTTTATAATAAATTTACTGATTTATAAAAAAAATCGAAAAACAAGTCAGTAAATTTCAGCCCAATTAATTGCCATAACCTTGGAAATCATAGCCTCAAAGTAGGAGTATATCTTATTTATTGAGCTAAAATGGAGTAATCTGAATAGTTAATTAAGGGAAAGCATGAAACAATAATAGTAAATATGTAAACAAATAGATGGGACTCATTTAACTACATTATAATAATCTTAATAATGCATTAACATAACAATACTATGTTATAGTATTAATCCATCTGAAACCCAATAATGATGGTAATATGATTTGAGACCTTTTTATTATTGTATACTTTGATGTCTTCTCTAGTTGTTTTGCTTTAAAAATCTCAATATACCAAGAATGTAATCTGTTATTTATGTATCACAATTTGTGTATGTGTAGTTTTATGGACAATCATAACTGTTAAAAAGTCATTTGTTTATTTGAAAATAGTTCTTACGCCGAATAACTTCTTTAACAGTTATGATTGTCTTAAAACTATACAACAAGTACTAGTAAACATCCTTGCTATACAGACTGTGTTCAACCAAAACACTTTTACACATCAAAGCCTGCTCATACAAAAACATTCCCTTAGCTACTAGTTAGCAAATGACTAAGCAATTTACAATATTATTTGCATATATCACATATAAAATTAGATATTTGTTTATGGCGCATTGTCAATGTAAAAAAATTAAAAGTAAATCATATCCTGTGAATGAAGAATAGGTTAAATTTAAATACAATTTAAGTGTATAATTAACTATCAGTATTATAATGTAGCAATATGTTAATTTGTAATCTCTTAAATTTAATTAAGTAAGAATACTATTAACAGCTGAAAAGTAAACTCAATGTGTTACTTTGCCTACATCACATGACCTCAAAATCTAGACAGTCTAGTAATGAGATATATTATTTAGTAAAGATACTTGCTCTTAATGCAAAAAGATAGTTTAAACAATGTTGGGTCTAGTGTGAGTGAGCCCAAATTAGACCAGTCAATGTTACATAATATATTGATTGCCATAACCTTGGAAATTATAGCCTCAAAAGTGGAGTATATCTTATTTATTGAGCTAAAATGGACCAATCTGAAGAGTTGATTAACATAACAATACTATTATGCTGAAAATCAATGTGAAAGCCAATAATGATGGTAATATGATTTTATTACTCATAGGGTGAGTCAATTTTCTAATTTATATATGATATGTATAAAAACTACAATACAATATTAAAATTGTTTTGTCATGTCCTAAGAAAACTTTCTACTAGTAATGACCTTTCATTATTGTATCCTTTGATGTCTTGTATAGTGGTATTGATTCAAATTCTCAATGTATCAATGATGTAATCTGTTATTTATATATCACAATTCATGTATATGTAGTTGTATGGACAATCATAACTGTTAAAAGTTATTTGTTATGTGAAAATAGTTCTTTAACAGTTATGATTGTCTTAAAAATACACAACAAGTACTAGTAAACATCCTTCCTATACAGACTGATAAACACCTGGAACAAATTGAGTTACTATATTGTTGGTTTCAGTAATTACAATAAGTATTAACTGAATACTATTTTTGCTTTCAAACTATAGTAATGACTTTAATAAAGCTTGCTATCTTTCATCACAGATTGTGTGCAGCAGTATAACTCAATTCACTATTAAGCCAGCTGTGTAAAATGGATCTGTCTGGGTTATATTAGAGTCTATTATTTATTGTTAAATGATGAAATGCAATAGCCACACTCTATATTACCTCAATTTACCTAAAAAAGATGCTAGTTGTACAACAGGGATGTTGTAATGGTAATTGAGTAATTAATTGTATAATTAATATTAATTAAATTTTTTTTAGCAATAATGATATGTGGTATGGTTATTGTCACCAGCCCACTAAGAATTCATTGTGTTAATTCTTTAAATCTCATTATTACTCTTTTCCTGCTCTCAGAGGCATTATTTTAGATATACAAACAGCCTTCAGTTGCAAAAACTTTGATTTATTGTTGATCTATTTATTACTAACCTAGATTTCACAGTTTTTTAATAAATTTACTGATTTATAGAAAACAGAAAAACAAGGCAGCAAATATCAGCTAAGTTGATTGCCATAATCTTGGAATTCATAGCCTCAAAAAGATAGGTGCATATGTTATTTATTAAAATGGAGTAATCTGAATAGTTGGTTAAGGTAAATCATGATACAATAATAATAAATGTGTAAACAAATAGATGGAACTCATTTAACTACATTATAATCTCACTAAATGCATGTTTGTCATTAGTTAATAATGCATTAACATAACAATACTACATTATACTATAAATCAATCTGAAATCCCAAAAAAATGGTAATACAATTTTATTGTTCGTGGGGTGAGTCACATTAATATTTATGTAGTTTTATGAACAATCATAACTGTTAAAAGTTATTTGTTTATGTGAAAATAGTTGTTATGCCAAATAACTTCTTTAACGGTTATGATTGTCCTAAAAATACACAGCAAGTACTAATAAACATCCTTGCTATACAGACTGTGTTCAAACAAAAACACTCCTACACATTATAACATGCTCACACAAAAACATCATCATTCTAACAGACGTCCTACTAGCTAGCAATGACTAAGCAATTTATAGTATTCTTTATATATATATATATATATATATATATATCACATATAAAATTAGATATTAGTTTATGGCACATTGTGAAACTTAAAAAATAAAGGTAAATCATATCTTGTGAATAAAGACTACTTAGTTACGAACAAGTTAAATTAAATTTATAAGTATTATAAGGTAGCAATAAGTTAATTTGCACTCTCTTAATTTAAATTAAGTAGGAATACTACTGTTCTGATAGAATGTACATTAACAGCTGAATGCTAAACTCAATGTGTTACATTGTCTACAACACATGATCTCAAAATGTAGACAGTTTAGTAATAGACAATGAGATATATTATTTAGTAAAGATACTTGCTTTTAATACAAGAATTTATTGTTTATTTGGTGAGTCACAATAATGTATATGTAGTTTTATGGACAATCATAACTGTTAAAAGTTATTTATTTATGTTAAAATGGTTCTTACACCAGTAATGATGGTAATACAATTTTATTGTTCATGGGTGAGTCACATAAATAATTTTATTATGATATGTATAATTACTTAAAAGTCTACAATAGAACATTAAAATTATTTGTCATGTCCTAAAAAAATATTCTATTAATAATGACCTTTCATTATTGTATGCTTTGATGCCCTCTCAATGATGTAATCTGTTATTTCTATATCACAATTCATGTATGTGTAGTTGTATGGACAATCATAACTGTTAAAAGTTATTTGTTTATGCGAAAATAGTTTTTACGCAAAATAACTTCTTTAACAGTTATGATTGTCCTAAAACTACACAACAAGTACTAGTAAACATCCTTGCTATACAGACTGTGTTCAAGTAAAAACACTCCTATACATCAAAGCATGCTCACACAAAAACATCATCATTCTAATAGACGTCCCTTAGCTAGCAATGACGAAGCAATTTACAATATCCTTTACATATATCACATATAAAATTATAGATATTAGTTTATGACACATTGTCAAACTTTAAACAATAAAGGTAATTCATATCTTGTAAATAAAGACTACTTAGTTACGAGCAAGTTAAATTAAAATACAATTAAGTGTATAATTAACTATCGGTATTATAAGGTAGCATGGATTACTATGGAATTTAGAATTTATGTGAATTACTCATTGTATAATTTGTTGCTTTGTAAAAGTACAACATACCAACAAAATACACATTGAATAATTGACAATATTCTCAAAATTTCATAGTAATTCATCCATGTATATAAAGTAAAAAAATGACATATTAAATTGTGGACTCAATGCTATTTTTGCTTTCAAACTGTACAGTAATGACTTTAATAATGTTTGTTATCTTTCATCAAAGATTGTGCAGCAGTATAACTCAATCCACTATTAAGACAGCTGTGTAATATGGATCTGTCTGAGTTACGTTAGAGTCTATTATTTATTGCTAAAGGATGAAATGCAGTAGCCAGACTCTAAACTACATTAGTAATAAATATCTCAGTCAAAAGTGTTATAAATATACTGCTTAGTCTGCAAAATGTGTATTTTAATTTTAAACTGTTGGAAAATGCCAATATAATTTGATTAAGTAGTAGAATGTATACTATTAAAACAAAAAGGGAAATCAGTATACATACAATTCAATATAACATTATATAAACAGCTTGTAGATCACTAAGCTAACAGTAGTTGTATATGCTGTCACTATTGAGGTAGCAAGTTGTATGAGATAATTACACGGAAATTATATACACTTACCATATGTAGAGTAAACTGAATTACTCAAGAGAATTGTAAAAAGGAAGAAAACAGAGAGCTGCTGCTCTTCGGCCATCGCTCCAGTACTTTAACGACATAAAGGAAATAGTCGTAGTGTCTATTAATTATCAACGAACGACAGGAACCCAACCCAATTGGAAACATTTCGCTGACGCTAGATTCTAAGGAGACAGTTCGTGATATTTCCGCTATGCGTTTTATTAATTAAAATAAAATTGGAATGCCCGCCCTTGGCTTCCGTAAAATGATTTTAATTATACAACTGATTTTAGTAGAATATAAAAAGTTTATTTAAAATAATAAAGATCTTTCATAAGTTCAAATTTGTAAACTGTAACTCAGATTATTATGGACTCAGTCTGGGCTACTAAAGAAATTAGCTTAAGTGTTGTTCCTTGAGAACATTATTGTCTCACTTACATGGCTAGATGCATGTTCACTTTCCCCTCTACACATCATCATTATCATATATGGCAACTACCACTACTAGTAACACAAAGAGTAGATGCAATGTCCTATAATCACACATTATGTATATGTAGTTTTATGGACAATTATAACTGTTAAAAGTTATTTGTTTATGTAAAAATAGTTCTTACGCAAAATAACTTCTTTAACAGTTATGATTGTCTTAAAACTACACAACAAGTACTAATAAACATCCTTGCTGTACAGACTTTGTACACTCCTACACATTATAACATGCTCACACAAAATCATCATCATTCTAACAGACGTCCCCCTAGCTAGCAATGACTAAGCAATTTACAATATCCTTTATATATATCACATATAAAATTAGTTATTAGTTTATGGCACATTGTCAAACTTAAAAAAATAAAGGTAAATCATATCTTGTGAATAAAGACTACTTATGAAAGGACATTTCAGACTTCATATTTGTCCAGACAACCAATACTAAAAATCAATAAACAAAACCAAGATATATATAAAATTAAATGCTATGGACTCCTTAGATGTACTTTGATTGCTTGTTGTATTGTATCTATAACTTGGTTTTGTTTATTGATTTTTCGTATTGGTTGTCCAGACAAATATAAAGTCTGAAATGTCCATTCACATCTATTACCCTTTTGCTTAAGACTTTTCAACAAAGACTACTTAGTTACGAACAAGTTAAATTAAAATACAAATTAAGTGTATAATTAACTATCAGTATTATAAGATAGCAATTAGTTAATTTGCACTCTCTTAATTTAAATCAAGTAGGAATATTACTGTTCTGATTGAATGTACATTAACAGCTGAAAGCTAAACTCAATGTGTTACATTGTGTACATCACATGATATCAAAATGTAGTCAGTCTAATAATGGTAATGAGGTATATTATTTAGTAAAGATATTTACTTATAATACAAGAATGTAGTTTAAATGATGTTGGATCTAGTCTGAATGAACCCAAATTAGAGTAGTGAATGTGACATAATATGTCTGCTACTCGTGTTTCAGCCCTAATATCCTTAATATAAAGAACAATGTCCATTCTGATAAACACCTGGAACAAATTGAGTTACTATTCTTGGTTTCAGTAATTATAATAAATTGTGGACTCAATAGCTATTTTTGTTGTCAAACTGTAGTAATGACTTCATAATGCTTGCTATCTTTCATCTGTTATATTAAACAGAAAAAAACAATAGCAATCAAATTGAGATCATTTGCATGACTAACATTACAGCAAAATATAACTTGCAACAAAAGAGGAGACGTTAATGGATCGTTATTTATAGTTGCTTTGTTGTTCATCTCTTAGTACTATCTAGAAAAATATCGCTATATGATAGTAAGTGGTTCTTATCTGTATGTATTTTACAAACTATAAGACAAATTGTCATTAACAACATGGTTGTTATTTCCAGCATCAACATCTTGAATCTATACTTCATCTGCTGATATGTCAGTTCTGGATAATCTATGTAGTATTACTGAAATTCATTGTTCTGCAGCTAAATGGTACCTTGATAAGATCATTAAAAACTCTAATTAAATTGTCTAAGCACCTCACCAATGTACTAGTCATTTCAAATTTGGAAGACACTGATTTTCAACACTAAGTCATCTAACCAAAATATTCACTAACTGGTACATGATGTTTACTTTTCACGTATGGGTGGGTACCCATAAAGAAGCACAGAATTGATATACTAGTCTGACTTATATAAAATGCATTATCTAGAATTTTGGCGCATATGCTCTCACAGTTGTCCAATGAACAGAGATAAGGGATATCTATCTTCAATATTGAACACTCTCATCCATACTTCTTCACCAATCTTTGTTAGTCCATTATATATATATATATATATATATATATATATATATATATATATATATATATATCACCAGATTTGCAAAAAGGGACCACTTCTGTCAATATTCATGACCTGATTTGTGAAAAAAACATAAATAGCAACTGTATGTATACAAAACTGTTTTTATATGTTTTAACAATTGATTTTTTCACAAATCAGGTCGCAAACGTTTTGACACAAGTGATCCCTTTTTGTAAATCAGGTATCTCACACACACATACATATATATATTTAGAATTTACTTAACAATATTTGAATTTATTTCTATGTATTTTATTCCTATATATACTCAAAATAATAGTAATAGTAGTATATATATATATTTATGTTGTCAATAGTGGTTTGTCTTAGATTACTTTTATAAAGGGACCAGAAGACCATTATCATCAGCAAAAGTTTTTGTTTAGGCAACTAATTTAATTTTGCTTCTACAAATTAGTCCTAAAAACGCATTTTGCCATGATATCTCTATTGTCCCTTTTGCTAATCATGAATTGAGATATTTGAATCGAGATGTTCTGACTTTAAGTTTAAATAAAAGTAGTCCATTTTTTGCACTTAGTCTATGTTGGATCAGTTGAATAAGCATGTAAAAAGAACAGACAGCTTCCACTCTTTTATCATTTAAAAATAAAACATAAAAAAGCTTTTGAAACTGTAGTGAATAGTCCAACTACATTGATCCTATAAATAGCCAATTACATCATAAATACTTTTAGTGGAAATAGCTGATAGGTAACTGAGGAAATCCTCTATTAATGAGTTTGCTTACATTACTTGCAGTCAGTTAATAAAATACTTTCTAAAAACCTTGAAAATTACAATGGAGAAAAAAGCAATTAAGCAGTAGAAAATAAAATAGCTGTTTAGTTAATAAAAAAACTTAACATATGTAATGAGATAGTAACAATGTTTTTCACAAAGTAAGTTTTTCACTTTTTAAAGAGATCATTGTAACTTGGAGGGGGAGAAGTCGTTATTGGTTCCTCTATATTATGATAATCAGACTCTCCAAGATCATTATTTAAAAATTCACAAGCTGGATTAACAAAACTAGCTTGTACATTAGAATAAGCTGGGGAATTGCCTACATTAGAGCCTTGCTGTGTAGATTCCTGTACATTGGCATTAGCAGGAAGGGTTGCAAAAGAGGTCAATGTAGCTGATGTGTTACGTTGTCTGCCTCGTTTTGGTTTCTGTGTGTTAACTGCTGGTTTCTGTAATGGATGCTGACCTGCTTGTTGTTGATAAGGACCCAAGTGTCGATTAGGCACTGGAATTGGTGCTTCATGTGATCCAATGTTATTATTACTTTCATTGTGTGGTGGTACACGCCTATGATTGGGTGCTCTGCAATGTTCGGGTTGTGTTTGAGTCATTGGTTCTGTAATTTCTATAGATCCAATTGTCTCTAACTCCATTTGTTGGGTGTTGTAAATTCTAGCTTTTTGTCTTTTGTATTTTTTTCCAAGAGCAACAACAGTTATACAGCAAACAATAGACACAATAATTAGTACCAAAATAGAACCAATTGTACCACCAACTGGTACAATTATGTTTGATACTAGATAACAATAAGTAACTATAACAATGATATAGAGTTAGAGCATTGTTCTGATAAGGGGTCTATATCAATATATATAATCATTTACTAATCTCATATATCATAGTTCATACTTTAGCATGGACTTACATGCAGTGGAAGTAATATTGCGACATGTAGTCCTTAATGTTGATACTGATGACAAACTCCTTGGATTACCTATAAATATAATGTGACCTCATTAGAACATGAAATATGTACAGTTATCTTAAGTTTATCAGGGTGTGTCCTTATTCACATAAAATGTGGGTACTATTTAACATACTTATTTGATATGTTCTCATTTTCATAACAATAAACATGGATATTATTTTAACTATAAATTTCTAAGACATTCTATAAATAAACTATTAAATATTGTCAAAGGTATTCCAAATATCTTATTTAAGGTAATACTATAATTTTGTTCACATTTACTAAGAAAAATCGGCAAGTTTTAATAACATGTTTATTACCAACTTACTACATTGAATTGTGACATCTTCAGAATGACTACATCCTTGATAAGAATTAGTAGGACAACTCTGACATGAACCCAAACAGGAAAAACTACTACTACAAGCTAAGTTACTCATCCAAATATGTTGAGATGAACTACCAGACCTATATAGCAAATATAGTATATATATTTACAGTATAGTCTATTGTACTAAACATACAAAGGAAGATGATTATAACTTGTAAAACTGGAATATCCCAGTTGTTTACAGATAACAAGTGCATCATTAGAATCAAATCCATCATTACATATTGTTCCCCACTGTCCATTACAATAGACCTCCACACGTCCTTCATTAGAATAATTTCCTCCCTGAAGACGTATCATACCAGGGAAAGGATTATTGTTCCAGATCCTTGTAGAATCTATATCACAATACATGTAGATATTATGTAATAATGGTAATATTAAAACTCACAGCAGGACACAGTAGCGTCATAAAAGTTGGTGTTAGTACATCCACTATCAATGATAGTAGAGTAGGAACACTGTAGGATAGTGAGATAGTCATTGTTAGGACAGTTGACATCATCCAGTACCATTGGGCTATAGTCAATGCCATAACTGAAATATTAACAAATAATAATTACTTATGTCTTATAAGAAAATTTTAAGAAATTAACCTCACTAATCCAGTTCTAGAGTAACTTGAGGCTCCACTATATCCCAACTGATGACAGATGACATCAGCTTCATATTGGTTGTAGTAGGTATCATGACAGATATTACCCCATTGTCCATTGATATAGATCTGTACTATACCATCATAATAAGAGAATAAGGTATATCCATTACGATAAAGACGTATAGTACCAAAAGCAATATAGGTGGAAGCTACATTGACAAGATAACAAAAAAAATAATGTAGCAAATGAGCTAGCTAAATTCAAGTACTTAAACTTAAGCTAATAAATCATATTTCTTAACCATCTAAAACAATAACAAATTTCTTACAAATTATTCCAGAACAAGTAGTTTTAGAATTAGAAGGTTTTGAATAGGAATTGCTGTAAACTAAAGAATATAATAATAACGAGTTGCACAACTAATTAGGTTAATAAATTATATGGCACTTACTGCATGTGACAGTAACATCTTCAGAGTGGGAACAACTAGTAACTGAGGTTAATGGACAGGAATTTCTAGTACCATAACATGTGTCAGAGGAAGAACTAGACATGTACGTACTCCAAATTGGTTGATTAGAAGTACCTGGCCTGAATGAATGACAAATAATGTAACATATTTTAACAAAAATATAAAAGATTTATCTATTATAATCATTCAAAATACTAAGTTTTATATCTTTTCTGTTCCTTACAAGTTCAGGTGATCATAATTATTGAAATAATTATATCCCAGTTGTTTACAGATAGTTTGAGCATCAGTAGAACTAAAACTATTATCGCATATTGTTCCCCACTGTCCATTACAATAGACTTCAACACGTCCTTCATTAGAATAATTTCCTCCCTGAAGACGTATCATACCAGAGAATGGACTACTGTTCCAGATCCTAGTGGTATCTGTAAAAATTGTAAAACAAGCTAAGGAAATATTTATACACTTACAGCAGTACACAGTAGCATCATAAGAGTTAGTATTAGTACATCCACTATCAATGTATGTAGAGAATGAACACTGAAATATAGTAAGGTAGTTGCTACTTGTACAATGGAGGTTATTAATCTTTATAGACAGAGTGTCATTACCGTAACTAAACAGAGGTATTTAAAATTTGACTACATCTATAATTCAATTTCTAACCTCACTAATCCAGCTCTAGAGTAACTTAAGGCTCCAGTATATCCCAATTGATGACAAATGACACTAGCTTCAGTAGAATTGTAGTAGTAATCATCACAGATATTACCCCATCCATTATTGTAATAGACCCTCACAATACCATAGTAATAGGATGTTGAGGTATACCCATTACGAGATAAAATTATAGCACCATTTTGAGCAGCATCAGCTAAATAATAAAAGATTATCATATTCAAATTATTGATTGAAGAGGTTATCATATATAGTCAATACCCATATTGAACAATCTTATAACATTGACCTAATACAATAATATAATTACTTACAAATTAATCCAGAACAAGTAGTCTTTGAATTAGAAGGCTTTGAATATGAACTGCTGTAGACTAAAGAATACAGTAATGATAATGAGTTAACCTAACTTATTAGATCATTCAAAATTTTGTGCAATTAACTTTGTTCAATATAAAAACTTACTACATGTGATAGTAATATCTTCATAGTGGTTACAACTAGTTATTGAAGTTGATGGACAGGAATTTCTAGTACCATAACATGTGTCAGAGGAAGAACTAGACATGTATGTACTCCAAATTGGTTGGGTGGAATTACCAAACCTAAATAATAGTTAAATGATTTTAGATAAGATATTAGAGATGCTATTGTGTCAATCACATTGTAAAAACCAGATCATTTGTAAGCATTTAAATTTATCCTTTAATAGTTTTGAAGATAGTAAATGTATAAACTGTAGTATAATAAACTGAACACCAGTCTTGGATCTAAACTAGTAATAACTGTTATTTAAGGGCTCACAGTAATTAATGATTGTTAAATGTTTAAGCAGTGTAGTGTGTGGTTAATGCTTCAAATATTTGTTTACAACTATAGAACAAATGATACAACTGGACATAAAACATAAAATAAAAAATTCAAAACAATTAAAGGACTGACAAGGGAAAATAATATGATTTAAGTAAATAAACAGTTCATAGTTAAAAATTTTTTATAGATTATTTTCATTTATAGTACTTACAGACTTAAGTGATCGTATTTATGGTAATAATTATATCCCAGTTGTTTACAGATAGTTTGAGCATCATTAGAACTAAATCCATTATCACATATTGTTCCCCACTGTCCATTACAATAGACCTCAACACGTCCTTCATTTGAATAATTTCCTCCCTGAAGACGTATCATACCAGAGAAAGGATTACTGTTCCAGATCCTAGTGGTATCTGCAGCAAAAATGATAAGTATTAGTAAATATTTATACACGTACAGCAGTAGACAGTAGCATCATAAGAGTTAGTATCAGTACATCCACTATCAATGTATGTAGAGAATGAACACTGAAATATAGTAAGGTAGTTGCTACTAGAACAGTTGAGATCATCCATCTTCATAGACAAAGTGTCAGTACCATAACTAAATAGAGATATATAAAACCTGATTTACAAATATGATTATAAGTTCTAACCTCACTAATCCAGCTCTAGAGTAAGATGATGCTCCAGTATATCCCAATTGATGACAAATGACATTAGCTTCATTAGAATTATAGTAGTAGTCATCACAGATATTACCCCATCCATTATTGTAATAGACCCTTACAATACCATAGTAATACGATGTAGAGGTATACCCATTACGAGATAAAATTATAGCACCATTTTGAGCAGCATCAGCTAAATGATAAAAGATTATCATACTTTAATTGTTGACTGAAAAGGTTATCATAGTCAATATACATATTGAATAATCTTATAACATTGACCTAATACAATAATGTAATTACTTACAAATTAATCCAGACATGTAGTTTTTGAATTAGAAGGCTTTAAATATGAACTGCTGTAGACTAAAGAATACAATAGTGATAATGAGTAAACGTAAGTAATTAGATCATTTATTATTTTGTGCAAATAATTTTGTTTAATATAACAACTTACTACATGTAACAGTAATATCTTCATAGTGGTTACAATTAGTTATTGAAGTTGATGGACAGGAATTTCTAGTACCATAACATGTGTCAGAGGAAGAACTAAGCATGTATGTACTCCAAATTGGTTGACTAGAATTACCAGACCTAAAAAATAGTTAAATAATTTTAGATAAGTTGTTAGAGATGCTATTGTGTCAATCACATTTTAAAAACCAGATCATTTGTAAACATTTAAAATTTATCCTTTAATAGCTTTGAAAATAGTAAATGAAGAAACTGTAGTATACTAAACTGAACACCAGTCTCGAAACTCAATTAGTACAACAGTTATGGAAGAGCTAACAGTAATTAATGATTGTTGAATGTTCCAGCAGTGTAGTATGTAGTTAATGCTTCAAATATTTGTGTACAACTATAGAACAAATGATACAAGTGGACATAAAAACATATTTCCAAACATTTATAGGACTGACAAGTGAAAACAATTTGATTGAAGTAAATAAACATTTCATACTTAAAGAATTTTTATAGATTATTTTCATTAATAATACTTACAGACTTAAATGATCATATCTATGGTAATAATTATATCCCAGTTGTTTACAGATAGTTTGAGCATCATTAGAACTAAACCCATCATCACATATTGTTCCCCACTGTCCATTACAATAGACCTCAACACGTCCTTCATTTGAATAATTTCCTCCCTGAAGACGTATCATACCAGAGAAAGGATTACTGTTCCAGATCCTAGTGGTGTCTGTAACAAAAATGATAATTATTAAGTAAATATTGATACACTTACAGCAGTACACAGTAGCATCATAAGAGTTAGTATTAGTACATCCACTATCAATGTATGTAGAGAACGAACACTGAAATATAGTAAGGTAGTTGCTACTAGCACAGTTCAGGTCATCCATTTTCATAGACAAAGTGTCAATACCATAACTAAATAGAGATATATAAAACCTGATTTACAAATATGATTGTAAGTTCTAACCTCACTAATCCAGCTCTAGAGTAACTAGAAGCTCCAGTATATCCCAATTGATGACAAATGACATTAGCTTCAGCAGAATTGTAGTAGTAGTCATCACAGATATTACCCCAACCATTATTGTAATAGACCCTCACAATACCATAGTAATACAATGTAGAGGTATACCCATTACGAGATAAAATTATAGCACCATTTTGAGCAGCATCAGCTAAATATAAAGGTTATCATACTTTAATTGTTGAAAAGGTTATTATAGTCAATATACATATTGAATAATCTTATAACATTGACCTAATACAATAATATAATTACTTACAAATTAATCCAGAACATGTAGTTTTTGAATTAGAAGGCTTTGAATATGAACTGCTGTAGACTAAAGAAATCAATAATGATAATGAGTAAACGTAAGCAATTAGATCATTTATTATTTTGTGCAAATAATTTTGTTTAATATAACAACTTACTACATGTAACAGTAATATCTTCATAGTGGTTACAATTAGTTATTGAAGTTGATGGACAGGAATTTCTAGTACCATAACATGTGTCAGAAGAAGAACTAAGCATGTATGTACTCCAAATTGGTTGACTAGAATTACCAGACCTAAATAATAGTTAAATAGATTTGATAAGTTGTTAGAGATTCTATTGTGTCAATCACATTTTAAAAACCAGATCATTTGTAAACATTTAAAATTTATCCTTTAATAGCTTTGAAAATAGTAAATGAAGAAACTGTAGTATACTAAACTGAACACCAGTCTCAAAACTCAATTAGTACAACAGTTATGGAAGAGCTATCAGTAATTAATGATTATTGAATGTTCCAGCAGTGTAGTGTGTGGTTAATGTTTCAATTGTTTGTGTACAACTATAGAACAAATGATACAACTGGACATAAAAAGGTAAAACATAATCCAAAAGCAATTATAGGACTGACAAGTGAAAACAATTTGATTGAAGTAAACAAACAGTTCATATTTAAAGAATTTTTATAGATTATTTTCATTAATAATACTTACAGACTTAAATGATCATATCTATGGTAATAATTATATCCCAGTTGTTTACAAATAGTTTGAGCATCTGTAGAACCAAATCCATCATCACATATTGTCCCCCACTGTCCATTACAATAGACTTCAACACGTCCTTCATTTGAATAATTTCCTCCCTGAAGACGTATCATACCAGAGAAAGGATTACTGTTCCAGATCCTAGTGGTATCTGTAACAAAAATGATAATTATTAAGTAAATATTGATACACTTACAGCAGTACACAGTAGCATCATAAGAGTTAGTATTAATACATCCACTATCAATGTATGTAGAAAAAGAACACTGAAATATAGTAAGGTAGTTGCTACTAGCACAGTTGAGATCATCCATCTTCATAGACAGAGTGTCAGTGCCATAACTATAAGGAGATATTAAAACCTGACTACGTGTATGATTATAAGCTCTAACCTCACTAATCCAGCTCTAGAGTAACTTGATGCTCCAGTATATCCCAACTGATGACAGATGACATTAGCTTCAGGAGAATTGTAGTAGTAATCATCACATATATTACCCCATCCATTGTAATAGACTCTCACAATACCATAGTAATAAGATGGTGAGGCTATCCCATTACGAGATAGAATAATAGCACCATTTTGAGCACCATTTGCTAAATGATAAAAGATTATGCAAACTGAAAGGATTATCATATATAGACAATACATTTGTTTAACAATCTTGTAACTTAATACATTAATATAATTACTTACAAATTAATCCAGAACAAGTAGTGTTTAAATTAGAAGGCTTTGAATATAAACTGGTGTAAACTAAAGAATACAATAATTATAATGATTACACTTAAGTAATTAAGTTAATAAAATGAAATTTATTTAATAAATAGAAACAATGATGATGATAATGAGTAAACATAAGTAATTAGATTGTTAACAAATTAATATAACAACTTACTACATGTGATAGTAACATCTTCATAGTGGTAACAAGTATATATTGAATTTGATGGACAGGAATTTTTAGTGCCATAACATGTGTCAGAGGAAGTACTATACATATATGTACTCCAAATTGGTTGACTGGAAGTACCATATCTGAAATGATGCAATCATTTTAACACCTATTTGGCCATCAATTATTACTCACAAATAATTTAGGTGATCATAATTATAGTAATTGTTATATCCCAGTTGTTTACAAATAGTCCGAGCATCAGTAGAACCAAATCCATCATCACATATTGTCCCCCATTGTCCATTACAATAGACTTCCACACGACCTTGATTAGAATAACTACCTCCTTGAAGACGTATCATACCAGAGAATGGACTACTGTCCCAAATTCTAGTGCTATCTGTAACAAAAATGATAAGTATTAAAATGATAAGTAGTAGTCATCACAGATATTACCCCAACCATTATTGTAATAGACCCTCACAATACCATAGTAATAGGATGATGAGGTATATCCATTACGAAATAAAATAATAGCACCATTTCTAGCAATGTCATCTAGATGAAAATAGATCAACATTCTTTAACCGCAAACTAAAAGAGCTCATAGTCAATATACATATTACTATTGTCTGTATGAAGTAATAAATGAATTATTCAAACAAAGCTAAAAACCACATCATAATCTCAAGTTAAGCACCTATTATCCCTCAAAGAATTTTCAATAAAGAAAACCGTAGCTTGTAATTAAAATTATATATAATATGGTCATGACTATGTCATCATAACTTACAAATTAGTCCAGAACAAGTAGTTTTTGTATTAGATGATTTTGAATAAGAGGTGCTGTAAGCTAACGGAAATGTAATACATGTATTTATATAATTATTAAGCTTAATCTATTAAAGTGTAAAAAATAATTAAATAGTCAGTTTAAAAATATATTTTAGATAATGTTTATGTAGTAAATGTTATGATCTGTCTATAATTGTAAATAGATTAAAATTGAATGTTTGTTATAAATGCACCAAATTATTATACTCATTGCACTTAAGTAAGATATAAAGGCAAGATTGAACAGGCCTCCAATATATTTAAAAAAGAATTTATTTCAATAAGATAATAACACTTCTTACCATTTTAAAACATTACAATAACACAATTAATAGAAATCAAGTGTTAGTTGATACTATTACTTACTACATGTGACAGTAACATCTTCATAGTGGAAACAGTTAGTCACTGAATTTGATGGACAGGAATTTTTAGTACCATAACATGTGTCAGTGGAAGAACTTGACATGTATGTACTCCAAATTGGTTGACTGGAACTACCAGATCTATTATAGAGATATAGTAGTAACTTGTAACCATTATAATCATACTTAACATATTATACATAACATGTGACTAATTATTACTTCTCACACTTACAGACTGAGGTGATCATAATTATAGTAATTGTTATATCCCAGTTGTTTACAAATAGTTCGAGCATCAGTAGAACCAAACCCATCATCACATATTGTTCCCCATTGTCCATTACAATAGACTTCAACACGACCTTGATTAGAATAACTACCTCCTTGAAGACGTATCATACCAGAGAATGGATTATTGTTCCAGATCCTAGTGGTATCTGTAATAAAAATAATAAGTATTAAATAAAATTAATATTTATATACTTACAACAGTACACAGTAGCATCATAAGAGTTAGTATTAGTACATCCACTATCAATGTATGTAGAGAATGAACACTGAAATATAGTAAGGTAGTTGCTACTAACACAGTTGAGGTCGTCCATCTTCATAGACAGAGTGTCAGTGCCATAACTAAATAGAGATATTTATAACCTGGCTACAAGTATGATTATACATTCTAACCTCACTAGTCCAGCTCTAGAGTAACTAGAGGCTCCAGTATATCCCAATTGATGACATATGACATTAGCTTCAGTAGAACTGTAGAGGTAATCATCACAGATATTACCCCATCCATTATTGTAAGAAACCCTCACAATACCATAGTAATAGGATGATGAGGCATACCCATTACGAGATAAAATAATAGCACCATTTGTAGCTAGATAGTAAGTATTAGATTAATATACTCTAACTCTAAACTAATTAAATTAAACTTAAGTTCATAACATTTTTAAATATATATATATATTACTATTATTATACATATTAATAATCATTATACATATTACTATAATTGGTATAACAATGAATGTTTTTGAAACAAAGCTAGAACTATTTACACAATTTTAATCTTCAATATATATACTTAACATAATTATGTTGCTTGTAAAACCCTTATCTGCAATTTCAGTGAATTAAGAAATTATTAAAATAAAGTAAAGGACCATAAAAAGTTAGATTGGAAAGCTATGACTCTCAGTAAGTTGACTGAGCTAAGACTGAACACTATAAATAGATAGTTTGAAATTTCTGCAGATAACTAATGTAAGCCGTAGAAGCCTGTTTGCAAGTTAGAGTCACTATTACTAACAGCCAAATTAATAAAGTAATCTTAATAATTATTATTAGATGTCACTTACAAATTAGTCCAGAACAAGTAGTCTTTGTATTAGATGATTTGAAATAAAAGGTGCTGTAAGCTAAAGAAACATTTCACATGATTTTAATGAGATTCTCTTTTATTATGATAAAAAAGGTAGCTAATGTTGTAATTTAATGATGGCTTATAGATTAAATTGAAATTCTTGTTCTAAATGTATCACAGTAATTGTATAGATAAAAAGTTTTTGACATCATGTTGAACAATATAATCATAATTACACAGAATGAGGTATTAAATTACTTGCTACATCATCTATCTTAGGCTACTAAAATTTAAGTAAAGCTAAAAAATGACAGTACCCACCAAAATTAAAACTAAAAGAAACTACACTTCTATACCAAAACTTAATACTAAATTTATTCCAATCCAAAACAATACCAATTTAAAGTAACATCTTTGGAATTAATACAACCGGTAGTTATGATTGTTGTTCAAGAAAAATAAATCTTAAAATACTGTCATTTGTTTTTTCAAAGAGTTGATATTTGTAACCCTTTTAACCTTTTTGCTACAGGTCCAGCTTCCAAGCTATTTATAAAGTTTATCTTAATAAAGTAATTAATAACACTGTTCATTATAATAATACAAATTAAGACTTAAATGATACTATCACTTACTACATTCCACAGTAACATCTTCAGAGTGAGAACAACCACTGACTGAACTTGATGGACAGGAATTACTACTACCATAACATTTGTCAGAGGAAGAACTAGACATGTATCTTTTCCAAATAGGTTGAGTGGAAGTACCAGGTCTATTATAGTAAAATAGTAGTCTGTTTAATCCTAATATATCATTTATTTATAAACCACGACTGTTTTATGCATTAATATTAATGTATGTATAATTACTGGTTCTTACACTTACAGACTGAGGTGATCATAACTATAGTAACTGTTATATCCCAATTGTTTACAAATAGTTCAAGCATCAGTAGAACCAAATCCATCATCACATATTGTTCCCCACTGTCCATTACAATAGACTTCAACACGTCCTTGATTAGGATAACTACCTCCCTGAAGACGTATCATACCTGAGAATGGATTACTGTTCCAGATCCTAGTGGTATCTGTGATAAACAAAACAATTGCTAAGAAAAATATTTATACACTTACAGCAGTACACAGTAGCATCATAAGAGTTGGTATTAGTACATCCACTATCAATGTATGTAGAGAATGAACACTGAAATATAGTGAGGTAGTTGCTACTAACACAGTTGAGGTCATCCATTTTCATAGACAGAGTGTCGGTGCCATAACTAAATTAGTGTTATAAAAGTAATGGATTTGTAGTTTGGTATTGTTAGTGTTATTGTTATTGTAAAGCATTTGTAATAATTATTGTTTTAGTTATTAATTGTTCACAAAAACACCAAAAAATTTAGTTTTAGTTATAGTAATTGGTTTTTAATTATTGTTATTATATATCAATAAACCAAAAAAGATAATAAATTTACTGCATGCTAAATAATATGCAAGTAATTCTTGTTATTTTTGATTAATACTTCTCTTTCAAGTTTATTGCCACTTAACTGATTTTAATCTTTTACCAATACATGCATTTCCACCAACTTTTGCCAATTTTAGTTTTTGTTATTAATTGTAAATCAATGGCTGGTTAATTTTAGTTATAGTTTGTTATTGTTAACAATAATGATTTGGCTATTACAAAAATAGCTTTAGTTATGGTTATTGTTAAACAATTACAACACTAATATAAATAGAGATATTTAAAACCTGATTGCATGTACGATTATAAATTCTAACCTCACTAATCCAGCTCTAGAGTAACTAGATGCTCCAGTATATCCCAATTGATGACAGATGACATTAGCTTCAGTAGAACTGTAATAGTAATCATCACAGATATTACCCCATCCATTATTGTAATAGATTCTCACAATACCATAGTAATAGGATGACGATGTATATCCATTACGATACAGCCTTACGGCACCATTTGTTAATGCTATAGTAATATAAAAACATTAAATTTGATCTTTCATAGGATATTTATAGTTTACTCTATCATTGTTTACCAAGTGATTAACTACAATAATTCTTAGAGATAAACGTGAGTATGTTTATACTCTTATTGTGGAAAGACAAACAAGTGCTGTACTAGTCTTTTCAACAAAACACAGCAAGCATTGAATACTACTGCATTGCCTAATTTCATTGACTAATATTCACACATAGATACAGATATATATTAGATATGTCACTCTTTTATATAAAATATAGATACATACATAGATACATACATACCTACATACGTATGTCATACATATGTACATACATACATACATACATACATAGATACATACATACATATGTACATACATACATACATACACACATGCACACACACGCACACACACACACACACACACGCACACACACACACACACACACACATACACACACACACACACACACACACACACAGTTAAATTTCAATTCATACAGCAGATATATAGTTTAGCTATAATAGTAATAGTTTGTGGTAAAATGCATGATTAATGTATTTATGGATTTATTACAATAATATGACTAAGAGCACAAAGATTGAAGCGTACAATAAAAAATGTTAGTATAGGTTATACACTAAAGTTGAAGTAATGTATGATTTACATACCACTGGCTACAGACTAAATTTTTATAAACATGTAGCTAATGTGACCAACTGATCATGACTCCATTTCAAATGGTATATTAGATATGCTACGTCTGCATGAAGACCTGCTTATTACCTAGAGATACCATTTTACTCACAGTAGAAGAATTGACTTTCTTATTTATGCTTTTGTTTACTATACATGATAAGAATATTCTACTAGAGTGTAACACCTTTTTTAGTCTCATTCTCTACCTTGATATTCAGTTGAGCATCATGGCTGGGTAACAATAGTTTTAAGCAGAAGATTACTCTTCAAAATCAATGGTAGTTTTTAAGTTCATAGAAAAGCTATTGGACTTATCAACAGGAACATTTGACTACTCAAGTAGACTATAACAAACATTGTGAAGTTTAGGTGAGAAATAATTTGGTCATCAATATCAAAATTTAAGCAACTCAAGACTGTTAGTATATGAAAGACAATACTGCTAAAAATGTGAAATAAGTAAAGAATGAGATTTAAAGAATAAACGTGATGAAGGTTGAACATACTGGTGGCAAATTCAGTGGTAGTGCGCAAGGTTTTTTTCTAAGTAAAGGAGTTATAAAAACAGAAAGATGAGGAAGCAATTTCAGTCAAATTAATTGCTATAACACTGGAAATCATAGTCTTGGGAAAGAGTGCATAAGAACTTATACACCTCCTGGAGTTATTTACTGAGCTAAAATAGAGGAATCTAATTTGCTGAATTAAGGCAAACGTGGCATAATAATAATTACTGTATAAACAAAAGATGGAAACAATTTGAACTATTTTATAATCTCACTTAATGAAGCTTTGTCTAGTTAATAATATGTTAAACGATACTAGATTACACTATAAATCAATCTGAAATCCAATAATAATATGATGGTAATGTGATGTTATTGCTCATGGGGTGAGTCACATATTTATTATTTTATATATGATATGTATAACTACTGCTACAATGGTATAATAAAACTGTTTTTTATGTCTTAAGGGAATTGTCTGTTAGTATGATGATAGTAACATGATCTTATTGTTCATGGGGTGAGTTACAATTATTACTGTATATATGATATGTATAATTACTTAAAAAGCTACAATACAATATTAAAACTGTTTTTTATGTCCTAAGGGAATTATTTGTTAGCATTGAGATAGTAATATGATCTTATTGCTGATGGGGTGAGTCACATTTATCATTTTATATATGATATGTATAATTACTTAAAAAGCTACAATGAATATTTAAACTGTTTTTCAGTCCTAAGGGAATGGTAATATGATCTTATTGCTCATGTGGTGAGTCACATTTATTAATTTATATATGATATGTATACATTGCTTACAGTGACTACAATAAATTGTGGACTGGTTCACACATTCTTGTGACGAAAGATAACAAGCATTATTAAACCAATTACTATAGCTTGAGATCAATAATATCTATTGGGTACCCAATATAATAACATTATTGGGATGAGTCTGAGTGAGCCCAAATCAGAGTAGTCGGTGATACAAATATGGATTGTGTAGCAATATAACTCAATCCACTATTAGACCAGTTGTGTAAAAAGGATCTATTTGGGTTATATTAGAGTTTATTATTTGTTCTTAAATGAAATGATGACATTCAGTAGCCACACCCTAAACTACAAAAGTGATATGTATCACAACTCATAAGAGTGTTATAAATATATACTGCTTAGTCTGCAAAATGTGTTTTCATTTTAAACAGTAGGAAAATGCTAATATATTTTTATAGATTAATAAAATAGATATTATTAAAACAAAAATTGAAATTTATAAGTATATATACATACAATTCATTATAAGATCATGCAAACATCTTGATGATCACTAAGCTAATAGTAGTTATGCTATCTATCACTACCAGCAAGCTGTATGAGGTGATTATGGGGAAAATATTATACACTTACCATATGTAGAGTGAAATGAATAACTCAATAACAAGAGAATTGTAAGAAGGAAGAAAATAGAGAAATGTTGCTCTTCAACCATCGCGGTCGTCGTACAGGATAGTTTCGTACAGGAAGTACTCTTGACAAGACGTTTGAATTACCGCAGTCAATGTATTTTGAGCAACAGTTCAAGATAGTAATTAATAAATATTACTGCCCTTCCGCCATTGCCGATGTACTTTAACGTCATACAGGAAGTTGTATTAGTGTTGTCTAATTATAAAAGAAAATTTAAATATTGATCAAAAACTGATTTTAATTAAACAACTAGTTTAAATATATTATAGAGATCTTAATAGAGTAGTTGAGATCTTTCATAAGCTCAAATTTGTAAACTGCATGTTAGCCTGATTATTATGGGTTCACTTACAAGTCATTTTTGACGTTAATGAACCTCTTGTATCATATTTCAATTTGGTGCATTGATCACATAGGTTCATAAAGGCTTATGAGTGATAAATAAGTAACAAAAAAACAATTTATGATATAAGATGTAATATGTGAACTTGTAAAATTAATAATGAGAGAAATAATTATGTTTATTGTAAACTATTGACTAGTATCCAGATAAAATGAACAAATATCACTAGTCTATTTATTTCTGTTTTTTATATTATATGTATTTACACCAACTCACTAATATTAAGAGAATTATTTCAGTCTATATCTACATATGCACACACATTATAAGTCACATTACAAGACATACCAGTTAATGCTACTAACATGTTTGGTGCAAGTATTGTACCTTGGAGACATTATCACGTTACTCACATGAATGAATACATGTTCACTTTCCCCTCTACATATCATCATTCCCTTATATGGCAACTACCATTACCAGTAACAAATTTACCTTGATATCTCTATTGTCCCTATTGCTGAGTTGATGTAAAGGATGAGTGTTCATCTTGCCTTGAGTTTAATAATATATATTACAATTATTTGTCTAGAATAGTACATTATGTTTAAGTGATGTTTGTAAATACTACTAATGACTCCTTAACAATATCTTCAAAAAAGAAAATATATATATCATATTGCATTGGTATGTACATCATGAAAGGATTAGTCATACTAAGGACAAGAAATTATATTGGTGTTTAATTATATTACTGGTATAAACAATTACTCAACACCCACCATTAATTAATCTTTTTCTAGGCTACAATCTTGTTGTAATCATAGATCACGTCGACCCATTGGGACTTGAAATTAAACGTATTATTCTCATTGTCAGCAATATAATGTTACAAGCCCAAATGCATTGTGGCACATTGATGGATATCACAAACTTATAAGGTGGCAGTTAATAATACATGGAGCTATATGTGGATTTAGCTGACTAAGGAAACTGTAAATATTATAAGGTTCCCATTAATATTTTAAGCACGTAATAGTGTTGGTAATTTTAGAAATACATCTCTTCTCAGTAATATGTTACCAATAATATTAGTCATAGAAGTAAGTTTAGTATTCAAATAATACAGTATTACTGTCAATACAGCTGGTTAAAATACAGACTTATATAATATATATATATCTATGCACATATCAATATATGTATATATGTATATGTGTATGTCATATGCATGTATGTATTAACTATATAGACTATATAGACTATTAATACTGTACAAACATAGTCTCTAAGATTAGAGTTTAAGTTATCAAGACTGATCACAGTAGGATCAGTTGAGTAAACATATAAAATTGTTAGATGTAAAAAATCCAGTTAGCATCCACTCTTTGCTATTTCAAATAACATATATAAAGTTCTTGAAATGAAAAACTTCTTTACTGTAGTAAATAATCCAATCATGATGTTACTATGAAAAATAGATTACATCATAATTACATTTAGTAGAAGTAGCTGACAAATGAATAACTGAGAAAAACACTTCTTTTAATAAAAATTGTTTGCATTACTTATAATCAGTTGTTAAAAAAATTTTAAACACCCTGAAAATTACAATGAGAGCAAAACAAAAAGCAACTGATCTAATGATATAAAAATTAATGTATGTAATAAGATAGCACCAACAATTTTAATGTAGTATGTGATTTTCACTTTTTTCAAAAGGTCAGTGTAACTTAGAAGACATGAAAGCCACAATAAGAAGCACCAAAATAGAACCAATCATACCACCAGCTAGTCCAACTATATTCGATGCTAGATAGAAAGCAATAATTACTTATAGCATTGCTCTGAATAAGGATCTAATCAATATATTCATAGCTATTTAATAATATCATAATATTATATCATAGTTTATACTTTAGCATTGACTTACAGCTAGAATTATAAGGAGTGGGAGTAACACCATGACACGTAGTCCTTAATGTTGATACTGATGATAAGCTCTTTGGATTACCTACAAATATAATGTACATGAAATATGTACAGTTATGTTATCATGGTTTGCCCTTTCCCATAAAAACAAATGTGGATACTTTTTAAGCATAAATGTCTTAGACATATTCATTAAAAGAACCATGAACTAATATAAGAGGCATTCATAATATCTTTACTTATAGTAATACCATATTATTGATTATTTTTATTGGATAAGTTGACTTATTTTAACAACATTGATAATCCCAACTTACTACATTGAATTGTGACATCTTCAGAATGGTTACATCCTTGATAAGAATTAGTAGGACAACTCTGACATGAACCCAAACAGGAAAAACTACTACTACAAGCTAAGTTACTCATCCAAATATGTTGAGATGAATTACCAGACCTATAACAAATATAGTATACTTTCAGTATAGTCTATTGTACTAAACATACAAAGGAAGATGATTATAACTTGTATAGTTTGAATATCCCAAATGCTTACAGAGAAGAAAGTGCATCATTATAATCAAATCTATCATTACATATTTTTTTATTCCCCACTGTCCATTACAATAGACCTCCACATGTCTTTCATTACAATAATTTCCTTTCTAGACATATCATACCAGGGAAAGAATTACTGTTCCAGATCCTTGTAGAATCTAAATTAAAATACATGCAGATGTTAGTTATACTAGAATAGTATATATACATTCACACCAAGACACGATATCATCAAGACTAGTGTTAGTACATCCACTATCAATGATAATAGAGTAGGAACATTGTAGGATACAGTGAGATAGTTGTTATTATTACAGTTGACATCATCCAGTACTACTGGGATTAGTCAGTGCTATAATTGAAATATCAACAAAAAATTGCATATGTTTTAAACCTAAATTGTAAAGAAACTAACTCCTCTAATCCACTTCTAGAGTAACCTGGTGCTCCAGTATATCCCAACTGATGACAGATGACATTAGCTTCAGCAGAATTGTAGTAGTACTCATCACAGATATTACCCCATTGTCCATTGATATAAATCTGTACTATACCAGAGTAATAAGAGGATGAGGTGTATCTATTACAATAAGGACATGTAGTACAAAAACTGATATGGATAGAAGAAGCTACATTGACAAAATAACAAAAAAATGATGTTACGAATAATCTAACTAAACCTAAATTATACTACTGGAGATTAGAAATTATAAGAAAAAATTGTTAACCATCTAGTGTAATAATATTTATTATTACCAATTAATTCAGAACAAGTAGTCTTTAAATTAGAAGGCTATGAATATGAACTGCTATAAACTTGACAAAGTAATTAGATTATTTAACAAAATGTACAATTAATTATGTTTAATATAACAACTTACTATATGTGATAGTAATATCTTTATAGTGGTTACAACTAGTTATTGAAGTTGATGGACAGGAATTTCTAGTACCGTAACATGTGTCAGAGGAAGAACTAGAAATGTATGTACTCCGAATTGGTTGACTGGAAATACCAAACCTAAATAATAGATAAATAACTTCAGATATTATATTGTGATAATGTGTTTAAATTCTTGATTATTTGAAAAACATTTGAAATCAAAAAAATTAAATTAAAAAATTAAAATAAAAGTTAATAGTATCCCAAATTAATGCAGAACAAGTAGTCTTTGAGTTAGAAGCCTTTGAATATAAGCTGCTATAAACTAAAGAATATCATAATGATAATGAGTAAACCTAACTAATTAGGTTAATGAGTAAACCTAAGTAATTAGGTTAATAAATCATACAATTTATTAAATAAATAGAAACATAATAATGATAATGAGTAATACAAGTAGATTATTTTTGAAAATAATACAACAAATTACTACATGTGACGGTAATATCCTCAATAAATAGGTAACTGAAATAAGACGGTATGATATACATTAAGACAGAACTGACCACACCCACTAGACTACCATTTTCCAGTTGATTTTCTGCTGGATCTACAGGTATTTGTTCCTGAATTAATTATAAACATACTAAACCTATAGGTAAACAAAGATTGATTTCTAACTCCAACTGGCATGTAGATCATAAGATGCCTCTTCACTATCACCATTTTATAGAGTAGCATATATATATATATATATATATAATATATATGTTTTTAGGACCATACGTATAATATCACCAAGAATTTTTGCAAAATCATTTAATGACAATGAAAATGAGAAAGAAAGAGATATGATGAAAGAAGCCTACTGCTACATTTCTCAAAAGATACATATCAAAATGTAAAATGAAAGGCACTAAAGTGCCGAACCTCGCTGTAGTTTCTAAGTTATTTATAAATTCTATGCCAGCTTAGGCCCAGCTATGATGTTGTTATTGCAAGAAAATTTATTAACATTCCAGAAGGTGTGGTTATAAAATGGTAATTTTTGTCATTCTGTATATGCTCATTAATTGTTGCTTGATTTCTAGCTTTGCCATGTTTGTGAAGCAGTAACTGAGTAAGTGATAGTATCATTCAATTGCCAAGCAAGATTAAGTGCTAATTTCGTAATGAAAATTTTCTCGGAGTCTTTACATAACCGTTTAAAATGTATCAATATTTCATATACAAAATTTATTGTAACTTGAAGATGAAACGTTCTTTGGAAACGTCCCGTAGTACAAATATAAATCGACATATTATCTATTAGTAGCAGTCTTTTCAGTGCTTGGAGACGTTTCCTGAATGCGTTACTTCACTCCAAGTCCACAAACATTTTTCAGAACTTTTCTAACGATTACTTCGACCAACGACCTTCTGTCTTGCTGATCCATATTCTTCTGAGATTGTTTACAATATACTAAAAAATCTCCACGTTAAGTTTTTTTACTTTTCGAGAAACGGCACTTGACCTCTGCAGCCTGAAAATTCTTTTGCGACTTTTAAACTTCTGTTTTCCTTGACGATGTTCTTGATACTACTGTTGTAAAGTCCATATGTTTTTCTATTCGTTGCTAAACGTTGGTAGCTGCTAATGCTTCGGTTGCCAAGTTATAGCAGTTCAAAAAAACAACCCTGGTAACAGACACACACACACACACACACACACACACACACAAACAGACTACAGTACCCTCGCTATGCGCCCACGCACAGCGAGGTTAAAAATGAGTTTTAAGGTAACATACACTATGAAATTACGTTGTCTCATTTTTTTTCCCAAGTTGATGACAGAATGCACCAAATGTTCAGATCGTTACCACATTATTGTCTGCATTGATGCAACTGAAGGAACTATTTGGATGAGAAGAACAGTACAATTGCATTTTTACTGAGTTAACTGAATGGATCTGTTCAATTTGCCATTAACTGTTTTGGCTAGGACCCATTTTTGTTGCCAATAATGGGTCTGGCTTAAGACTAATGTTAGCAAGGAATGAGAGGACCATTATTATCGGCCAGTTTTTCTATGGATGATCACTTTAATTTTTGCTGCCATAAATAGTTCTAGAACTATTTTTGCCATGATATCTATATTGTTCCTATTGTTGAGTTGATGCAAAGGATGACTGTTCATCGGGTCTTGAGTTTAATTAAAAATAGCGCATTATATTTAAGTGATGTTTGTGAATAGTACTAACGACAAAAAAATGTTCAAAAATATAAATATATGCATAACATTCCATTTTTATGAAAGCATTACTATTATGCAAAAAGCACATTAAATATAATGGTATTTAATTATTTTACCTTAACACCCACCACCAATTAATCTATTCTCTGGACTACTATCTCCTTTCATATCCTATAATATGCTCGTTCAATAGTATCACAAATTAATGCAGAACAAGTAGTCTTTGAGTTAGAAGCCTTTGAATATAAGCTGCTATAAACTAAAGAATATCATAATGATAATGAGTAAACCTAACTAATTAGGCTAATGAGTAAACCTAAGTAATTAGGTTAATGAGTAAACCTAAGTAATTAGGTTAATAAATCATACAATTTATTAAATAAATAGAAACATAATAATGATAATGAGTAATACAAGTAGATTATTTTTGAAAATAATACAACAACTTACTACATGTGACAGTAATATCCTCAATAAATAGGTAACTGAAATAAGACGGTATGATATACATTAAGACAGAACTGACCACACCCACTAGACTACCATTTTCCAGTTGATTTTCTGCTGGATCTACAGGTATTTGTTCCTGAATTAATTATAAACATACTAAACATATAGGTAAACAAAGATTGATTTCTAACTCTAACTGGCATGTAGATCATAAGATGCCTCTTCACTATCAGCATTTTATAGAGTAGCATATATATATATATATAATATATATGTTTTTAGGACCATACGTATAATATCACCAAGAATTTTTGCAAAATCATTTAATGACAATGAAAATGAGAAAGAAAGAGATATGATGAAAGAAGCCTACTGCTACATTTCTCAAAAGACATATATCAAAATGTAAAAAAATGAGTTTTAAGGTAACATACACTATGAAGTTACGTTGTCTCATTTTTTTTCCCAAGTTGATGACAGAATGCACCAAATGTTCAGAACGTTACCACATTATTGTCTGCATTGATGCAACTAAAGGAACTATTTGGATGAGAAGAACAGTACAATTGCATTTTTACTGAGTTAACTGAATGGATCTGTTCAATTTGCCATTAACTGTTTTGGCTAGGACCCATTTTTGTTGCCAATAATGGGTCTGGCTTAAGACTAATGTTAGCAAGGAATGAGAGGACCATTATTATCGGCCAGTTTTTCTATGGATGATCACTTTAATTTTTGCTGCCATAAATAGTTCTAGAACTATTTTTGCCATGATATCTATATTGTTCCTATTGTTGAGTTGATGCAAAGGATGACTGTTCATCTGGTCTTGAGTTTAATTAAAAATACTACAATTGTTTGTCTAAAAAATAGCGCATTATATTTAAGTGATGTTTGTGAATAGTACTAACGACAAGAAAATGTTCAAAAATATAAATATATGCATAACATTCCATTTTTATGAAAGCATTACTATTATGCAAAAAGCACATTAAATATAATGGTATTTAATTATTTTACCTTAACACCCACCACCAATTAATCTATTCTCTGGACTACTATCTCCTTTCATATCCTATAATATGCTCGTTCAATATCTAAAAACTGTAAATATTATAGTTCATTAATATTTCAAGCATGGAATAGTGCTGACATTGCTGGTAATGCATGTTCTCTCAGTAATACATGTATGTATGTATGTATGTATGTATGTATCCATGTATGTATGTATGTATGTATATATGTATTCATTGTATATAATATATACAACATACAGTCACAAGCCACACTATATATAGTATAAGTATAGACTATTAAAATGTAAAACATGGTCTGCAAGAGTTAGGGTTTATGTAATCAATAATTATAATATGTATGATCAGTAGAATAAACATACAAACTTGTTTCACATGAAAATCAGACAGCTTCCACTCTCTTGCTATTTTCAAATAGCACATAAAAAAGACTCTTGAAGAGCTGTAGTGAATAGTCCAACCATACTGTTACTATAAATAGCACAATTCTTCATAAGTAGCTGACTAACTAAGGAAATCGTCTATTAATAAGGTTTATTTACATTACTTAAAATAAAAAACCTTGAAAAATACAATTAGAGCAAAAACAATTAAGTCATAACAATAAAACATCACTTACAATCTGTTTAATAAAATACTTTCCAAAAACCTAGAAAACTACATTGGGCAAAACAATTAAGTAACAAAAAAACTAAAAATAGATCTATAGTTATTAAAAGTTCTGTATGTAATAAGATAGCAAAGACAGTATTGATGTGTATGTTTTTCATTTTTTTAACAAAGTCAATGTAACTTGGTAGAAATGAAGGCCAAAATAGTTAGCACCAACATAGAACTGATCGTACCACCAACTGGTCCAGCTATGTTTGATGCTAGAAAACAATAATTAACCATAACTATGATATAGAGTTATAGCATTGTTCTGATAAATAATATAATCAATACACATAGTCACTACTGACATATATCATACTTTACATTTTAGCATTGACTTACGGGCATTGGTAAGAGGAGCAGGAGTAAGACCATAACATGTAGTCCTTAATGTTGATACTGAAGACAAACTCCTTGTATTACCTACAAATGTAATGTGACCTCATTAGAACATGAATATGTACAGTTATGTGAAGTTATCATGGTGTTTCGTTTATCCTATAACAATATACATACACTATCAAAATTGATTGTTTGATTTAACCAATATATCCTTATACAGGTCGCATTTAATAAAATAATTATGATGCAAAATAGTAAACATAGCTCTGTTTTGATTACTAATGGACCTTTAGAGTGTCTATTAGTAATAAAAACAGAGTTATGTTCACTATTTTGCATCATAATTATTTTATTAAATGCAACCTGTATAAGGATATATCGGTTAAATCATTTTTACAGTGTAGATATTTTTATTGGTATAAATTTCTTAGATATTCTTTAACTAAACCATGAACTAATATAGTAATACTATAATTTTGATTAATTTTAATTTGAAAAAGTTAACTAATTTTACAAATTGGACTATTTTTGACAACATGTTTATTTCCAACTTACTACATTGAATTGTAACATCTTTAGAATGACTACATCCTTGATAAGAATTATTAGGACAAGTCTGACATGAACCCAAACAGGAAAAACTACTACTACAAGCTAAGTTACTCATCCAAATATGTTGAGATGAACTACCAGACCTATAACAAATATAGTATACTTCCAGTATAGTCTATTGTACTAAACATACAAAGGAAGATGATTATAACTTGTATAGTTTGAATATCCCAGTTGTTTACAGAGAACAAGTGCATCATTAGAATCAAATCCATTATCACATATTGTTCCCCACTGTCCATTACAATAGACCTCCACACGTCCTTCATTAGAATAATTTCCTCCCTGAAGACGTATCATACCAGGGAAAGGATTATTGTTCCAGATTCTTTCAGTATCTAAATCACAATACATGTAGGTGTTATACTATAATAATACTATTAAAACTCACAGCAGGACACAGTAGCATCATAAGAGTTAGTGTTAGTACATCCACTATCAATGATAGTAGAGTAGGAACACTGTAGGATAGTGAGATAGTCATTGTTATGACAGTTGACATCATCCAGTACCATTGGGTTGTTGTCAGTGCCATAACTGAAATATTAACAAATAAGTCCTTAAGTCTAATAGAACATTTTAAAGGAATTAACCTCTGTAATCCAGCTCTAGAGTAACTTAAGGCTCCAATATATCCCAACTGATGACAGATTACATCAGCTTCATATTGATTATAGTAGGTATCATCACAGATATTACCCCATTGTCCATTGATATAGATCTGTACTATACCAGAGTAATAAGATGATAAGGTATATCCATTACGATAAAGACGTGTAGTACCAAAACCAATATGGCTAGAAGAAGCTATATTAAAAATTAATAATACAATGATATTATTAATGAGTTAACTGAATCTAAAGTCAGCTACTTGAGATTAAAGATAATAACACAAGTTTTTAGCCATTCAATGTAATTATATATTACTTACAAATTAATCCAGAACAAGTAGTCTTTATATTATTAGGCTTGGAATATGAACTGCTGTAAACTAAAGAATAAAATTATAATAATGAATAAACCTAAGTAATTAAATCATTTTCATATATATTGTGCAATTAACTTGGATTAATATAACAATATAACAACTTACTACATGTGACAGTAATATCTTCATAGTGGTTACAATTAGTTATTGAAGTTGATGGACAGGAATTTCTAGTACCATAACATGTGTCAGAGGAAGAACTAGACATGAATTTACTCCAAATTGGTTGACTGGAAGTACCAGACCTAAAAATTGACAAAAAAGATACATCTTTAGAAATGCTTTTGTGACAGTCACATTATCAATACTTGTAAATAAACAGGCTCATACTTAAACAATAATTACTGTTGGTAATTACTTTGATTTATAGTACTTACAGACTTAAGTGATCATATCTATGGTAATAATTATATCCCAGTTGTTTACAGATAGTTTGAGCATCAGTAGAACTAAATCCATCATCACATATTGTTCCCCACTGTCCATTACAATAGACTTCAACACGTCCTTCATTTGGATAACTACCTCCCTGAAGACGTATCATACCAGAGAAAGGATTATTGTTCCAGATCCTAGTGGTGTCTACAACAAATGTAAGAATTTACTGAGAAAATATTTATACACTTACAGCAGTAGACAGTAGCATCATAAGAGTTAGTATTAGTACATCCACTATCAATGATAGTAGAGAATGAACACTGAAATATAGTAAGGTAGTTGCTACTAGCACAGTTTAGGTCATCCATCTTCATAGATAGAGTGTCAGTGCCATAACTAAACAGAGATATTTAAAACCTGACTTACAAGTATGATTATAAGTTTTAACCTCACTAATCCAGCTCTAGAGTAACTTGATGCTCCAGTATATCCCAATTGATGACAGATGACATTAGCTTCAGTAGAACTGTAGTAGTAATCATCACAGATATTACCCCATCCATTATTATAATAGACCCTTACAATACCATAGTAATAGGATAATGAGGTATACCCATTACGAGATAAAATTATAGCACCATTTTGAACATCATTAGCTAAATGATAAAAGATTATCATACTCTAATTGCTAACTGAAACGATTATAATACATAGTCGATACAAACGTTTAGATATCTTTTAAAAATTGACCTAATACAATAATATAATTACTTACAAATTAATCCAGAACAAGTAGTCTTTGAATTAGATGGCTTTGAATAGAAACTGCTGTAAGCTAAAGAATACAATAATGGTAAGATATAAACCTAAGTAATTCGATAATTTATCATATTCTGTAATTAACTTGGTTTAATATAACAAAATAACGACTTACTACATGTGACAGTAATATCTTCATAGTGGTTACAACTAGTTATTGAAGTTGATGGACAGGAATTTCTACTACCATAACATGTGTCAGAGGAAGAACTAAGCATGTATGTACTCCAAATTGGTTGACTGGAAGTACCAGATCTAAGTCAAATAACTTCAGATAAATTGTTAGAGATGCTATTGTGACAGTCACATTATAAATAATTGACCACTTGTAAATCATATAAAATTTTCATATCATTTAATGGATTTAAAAGCTGAGAAACTACAAAATGTAAAACAAGTCAGATTTGAAACTTAAAAAAAGTTGATCATTATGGCAGTGCTCACAAGTAAGTCTTAAGTGAAATCAACATTTGTTGCTTGTGTTGGGAGTGAAGTATATAGTTTAATGCTTAATATTTTTACATACAATAATAAAATAAAATGTTAAATATAACATATGATTCAATACAATAATTATTATAGAACTAACAGGCAAGCAAAGGAAAAAAGTATTATTGAAGTAAATAAACAGTTTCACACTTAAACAATAATTACTCTAGATAGTTACTTGGCTTTATAGTACTTACAGACTTAAGTGATCATATCTATGGTAATAATTATATCCCAGTTGTTTACAGATAGTTTGAGCATCAGTAGAACTAAATCCATCATCACATATTGTTCCCCATTGTCCATTACAATAGACTTCAACACGTCCTTCATTAGAATAATTTCCTCCCTGAAGACGTATCATACCAGAGAAAGGATTACTGTTCCAGATCCTAGTGGTGTCTATAACAAATGTAGCACTTTAATAAGGAAATATTTTAACACTTACAGCAGTACACAGTAGCATCATAAGAGTTAGTATTAGTACATCCACTATCAATGATAGTAGAGAATAAACACTGAAATATAGTAAGATAGTTGCTACTAGCACAGTTGAGATCATCCATCTTCATTGATAGAGTGTCAGTGCCATAACTAAACAGAGATAATTAAAACCTGACACATGTATAATTACAAGTTCTTACCTCACTAATCCAGCTCTAGAGTAACTTGATGCTCCAGTATATCCCAATTGATGACAGATGACATTAGCTTCAGCAGAATTGTAGTAGTAATCATCACAGATATTACCCCATCCATTGTAATAGACCCTCACAATACCATAGTAATAAGATGATGAGGTATACCCATTACGAGATAAAATTATAGCACCATTTTGAACATCATTAGCTAAATGATAAAAGATTATCATACTGTAATTTCTTTCTGAAAAGATTATGATACATAGTATATATAAATATTTTGCCATTTTTTTAAAAATTGACCTAATACAATAATATAATTGCTTACAAATTAATCCAGAACAAGTAGTTTTTGAATTAGATGGCTTTGAATAGAGACTGCTGTAAGCTAAAGAATAAAATAATGGTAGGAGTTAACCTAACTAATGAGTTTAATATTTTATGTAATTTTTTAATAGCTAGAAACAATGAATAAACATAAGTAAATAAATTGTTAACAATAAATATAAAAACTTACTACATGTGATAGTAACATCTTCATAGTGGTAACAAGTATTTATTGAATTTGATGGACATGAATTTCTAGTACCATAACATGTGTCAGAGGAAGTACTATACATAAATGTACTCCAAATTGGTTGACTGGAAGTACCATATCTGAAATGACGCAAACATTTTAACATCTATTTGGCCATCAATAATATTACTCACATATATTTGAGGTGATCATAATTATAGTAACTGTTATATCCCAATTGTTTACAAATAGTCCAAGCATCAGTAGAACCAAATCCATCATCACATATTGTTCCCCACTGTCCATTACAATAGACTTCCACACGACCTTCATTAGAATAATTTCCTCCCTGAAGACGTATCATACCAGAGAAAGGATTACTGTTCCAGATTCTAGTGACATCTATAACAGATATTATAACTGTTTTTATAACATTAAACTTACAGCAGTAGACAGTAGCATCATAAGAGTTAGTATTAGTACATCCACTATCAATGTATGTAGAGAATGAACACTGAAATATAGTAAGGTAGTTGCTACTAACACAGTTGAGATCATCCAGCTTCATAGATAGAGTGTCAGTTCCATAACTAACAGAGATATTTAAAACCTCACTACATGTATGAATATAAGTTCTAACCTAACTAATCCAGCTCGAGAATAACTTGATGCTCCAGTATATCCCAATTGATGACAGATGACATTAGCTTCATTAAAATTGTAGTAGTAATCATCACAGATATTACCCCATCCATTATTATAATAGACCCTCACAATACCATAGTAATAGGATGATGAGCTATACCCATTACGAGATAAAATAATAGCACCATTTCTTGGAGTAGCTAGATAGAAATATATCAATAACTATCAAGTAATAGAAAAAATACATATTAATAATCATTATACATATTACTTATATCAGTACAAACTAAGTGAATGAATATTATTTAAGCAAAGCTAGAAATATAATCACAATCTTAGATTATATATATATATATATATTGAACAAATTTATGGAGTTTGTTAAAGCTTTAGCTAAATTTCAGTGAATTAAGAATTAGTAAATTGAAGTAAAGGAGCATAATGTTAGGTTAAAAAGCTATGATTCTATTGATAGAGCAATGCTGAACACTATAAGATGGCTTGAGATTTACATAGATGATTAATGTAAGGATGCAAGCTTGAAGTAAGCAAGAGTCACTATAAGTAACAACTAAGTTAATAAAGTCATACTTCATAATTATCATTAGATGTCACTTACAGATTAGTCCAGAACAGGTAGTCTTTGTATTAGATGATTTGGAATAAGAGGTGCTGTATGCTAAAGGAAACATTATACATATATCAAAATAAATTTATAAGATTCTTTTTATTAAGATAAAAAATATTTAACAGCAATAATCCTAAGAGTATTTCAAAGAAGATAGCAAAGGCTGTGATATGTTATCTTAATGAGGTAATAACACTCCAGTCACTCCTCTTCATCATAACAATACAAGTTAAGAGCTAACTGATACAATCACTTACTACATTCCACAGTAACATCTTCAGAGTGGGAACAACCACTGACTGAACTTGATGGACAGGAATTACTAGTACCATAACATGTGTCAGAGGAAGAACTAGACATGTATCTTTTCCAAATAGGTTGAGTGGAAGTACCAGATCTATTATAGTAATACAATAACCTGTTTAGTCCTGATACATATTATTTATAAACCACAATTGTTTAATGCATTAATTAATGATAGAATTACTAATTCTTACACTTACAGGGTGAGATGATCATATTTATAGTAATTATTATATCCCAGTTGTTTACAAATAGTCCGAGCATCAGTGGAACCAAATCCATCATCACATATTGTCCCCCACTGACCATTACAATAGACTTCAACACGTCCTTGATTAGAATAACTACCTCCTTGAAGACGTATCATACCAGAGAATGGATAACTGTTCCAGATCCTAATGAAATCTGTGACAAACATAACAAGTACTTAGGAAATATTTATACACTTACAGCAGTACACAGTAGCATCATAAGAGTTAGTATTAATACATCCACTATCAATGTATGTAGAGAATGAACACTGAAATATAGTAAGGTAAATGCTACTAGCACAGTTGAGATCATCCATCTTCATAGACAAAGTGTCAGTGCCATAACTAAACAAAGATATTTTAACCAGACTGCATACATAGTTATAATTCTAACCTCACTAATCCAGCTCTAGAGTAAATAGAGACTCCAATATATCCCAATTGACGACATATGACATTAGCTTCGAAAAGACTGTAGTAGTAATCATCACAGATATTACCCCATCCATTATTGTAATAGACCCTCACAATACCATAATAATAGGATGATGATGTATACCCATTACGTGACAGTCTTATGGCTCCATTTGTTAAAGCTACAGTATTATAAAGGCATTTAAATTTGATCTTTCATAAGGATTTTTATAGTTTACTCTATCATTGTTTACCTAGTGAATGCCCACAACATAACATAGCAATTTTTATTAGATAATACATTCTATTATATAAAATATTGGCGTATAAATCACATACTTATCTTAATCTATGTGTATAAACTCTATTAACATAGCATGCTTTCAATATTTGTGATCTTATTCTTATTATTATATTAAATCAGTATAATGAACAGTTGTACAATTAAACTGATATAAAAGTTTGTTTAGTTACTATCAATTTGAAATGTTCATTTGCTTTACAGGAAATAATGTATTGATCAAAAAGTAATTGAGTTTATGCATATTGTTAATAGCAAAATGATATTATAATTATGTTGTTGTACTTTTTAAGTCGTATCATGTCTTACTTATACTATTCCAGATCTATAACCACAAATTTTACTACAGACTATTATTATTGTGACAAAAGTATATATCTATGCATTGCAAAGTAAAATTTATATACCAATGGCAGCAGGCCAGATTTATATAAATACGTACCTAATGAGGCCGACTGACTTGTACCATGTTAACCAATCAGATCATTTTATTTTAATTGCAGTGTAAGATATGCTGCATCTGCTGCTTTAGATGCATGTACATCAAGATCTCCTTAGTAGCTTTAAATATAAAAGGAACGCTTATTATTTTACTCGCAGTACATAAAATGGACTTCATATTTACACCTTTATTTACTATTCACACTCTGTGTAATACTTTCATTAGTCCCACTCTCTACCTTGATGTTAATTGATCATCATACCGATGAGCAAACTTGGCTTAATAACATTAGTTATTACTTCTAAACAGAGGATTATTCCCCAAAATCAACGATGATGTTTAAGATCGTGGAAACGTTTTTACTTATTATTGGTGTAAAGGCATGTCTAAAGCCCTTGCCTCAACAGTTATGTAAACACTTTGTAACTGATAATTATAAAATATGTAATTAGTACATTGAACAGGAACTTGCAACCCTGTCAGAACTTTCTAGAATACTGTATTTACCTATTTAAGCAGTTGTTATTTTGTACATTGAGTTGTCAAACTATTATTCTATCTTGAGTTGTTGGCTCTAAAGTCAAGCCTAGTTTGTTACATTTGGTGGCAGCGGTAGGATACCTTGAACAGTCGTAGAGGAAACCCACGGAGAGTTCATCACGCTACACGTGTCAGATAGGATTCTATATCCAACACTGAAGATAGTAGGAGAGGTCAACTGAGATACTCATTAAGAGACATACCTTGCCAGGACTACTACAGGCAAGTTCAAGGACTGTCTACCTCAAGGAGATCTACTATCAACAAAGAGCGAACCGCATCCAAGATAGAACAGCAAACAGCAACTTCAACAGAAGTCACAAAATTTCAGCAGGAGCAGCAGCATTGATAGGAGGAGAGTCAGTGACAACAAAAAAAAACGATGTCAATGGGAAAAAGAATTGAGACAACAGCAGTACAAGGAGCACCAGGAGAAGATTCGAATAATGCACAAGCAGCATATGGAACAGATGGAGGCAATGAAGGTACCAATCAAGGAACGGGAAAAAAGCAGTGCTCATCTTAAGATAACATCTTATCAAGAAAAGGAGGATATTCAAGATTTTCTAAAAGTCTTTGAAGGAATCGTGGGAATTCAGAAGGTGAAGGAGACTGAATTGGTGCTATGTCTTACCCCATTACTCAATGGCAAAGCAAGGACTGTTTACACAAATCTTGGACCCACTACAGGCTCTAATGGAGAAAAAAAGCTATTTTGGAACATTAAAACATTAATTCAGAAAGATGCTGACGACAATTTCCAGCACTTGCCCAGGATGAAAGATGAAGAACCAGCTGAATTGATAGCCAAGGGGATGAAACTAATGAAGAGATGGTTTCCATCTGAGGAAGGAGTGGACAGAATTCTGGATAAGATTGCTGTGGATCAGTTTGTCAATGGGTTACCCCAGGAGCTAAGAATCTTCATGGTATCAAGTTAACCATAGACACTAGCTAAGGCGGCTGAACTGGTAGAGGCATTCAATTCAGTAAACAGCTGACCTACGACTGAAAACAGCAAGAAACCCAGGTATCATCACACACCTAGGACTACACTTATTAAGGATTCACCTCACCAATGGAGGAGAAACGGAGGGTCTACTCAAGCTTTGAGGGAGAAGAAGCCATTATCTGATATGGTTTGTTTTAAGTATACCAAGAAGGACAATTGGCCAAGAATTGCACGGAGAAGACTCTATGTTACAAGAAAAGAGCGAAAAGACCAGATTCTTTGGAGAGGGTAGAGGCCAATGGGCAATCATTTTAGAGGATACACATTGACAGTGGAAGATCACAGACAGTACTTGACAGGAATGTGATGTCAGAGGAAGAAATAGGAGAGGAATCTATCACTGTTGCTTTTGGAAATAAAGCTTTCGGTGAATACCCACTAGCAACCATAAGGGCGAGAATTGATGGTGAAGAATATGATGTGAAAGCAGCAGTAGTCCAGGACTTAGCAGAAGACGTACTTTTTGTGAGAGATATACCATAAATGGTGAAGGATCTACCACAGAAGGAGCGGTTGGAGTTGCTACATCAGTTGTCAAAAGACAATGAGATCCAGGTGGAGGAGGATTGGACAGCATTTATAGTCATAATGTGAGCTAAGAAGATGTTGTTGACTCAAGCACATAAAGACAACAAAATGCAGAGGGAAGGCACAGAGGTAGGATGAGATGCAGCAGAAGGACAATTCAGAGGAAGAGAAGACATTAGAAAAGGAAGATGTTGACGAAGAGACCAATGGACGGGTAGAAATTGCAACAGAATTTCCATTTGAGGAAGACATATTTGAACAGTTGAATAAGTCAAGGATTCATAAAATCAGAACAGAAAGGAGAGATATAACCTACGAAGGAACAAGAGAGCAAGATATTATTATTAACACAATCCAGCTGAAAATGGGACAGGAGAAGGATCCTGAAATTCAGAGATGGATACAACAAGAGGATCTAACTCGACTTAGATGGATGGAAGGGCTGGTTTACTGATTATGGACCCCTAGAGACTCGTGAGGAACTACCTATGAAGTCAAAGAGCAAATGGGCTTCACCACTTGTCATTGTTGCAAAAAAAGAACAGAAGAGTACTGCTTTGTGTGGACTACCGTAAGCTAAACAAGATTACCAAATTTGATGCATACCCTATGCCCCGGTCAAGGAGTTATTGAACAAGACTGGAAATGCTGATTTTATCACAACATTAGACTTTGTTAAAGGGTATTGGCAGGTACCCATGCACCCTGAACACTGACAGAAGATAGCCTTTCAATAACCCACGAGGATTTTATCAATTTGTGACAATGCCTGATATGACTGTTATATACAGTAATAATTGGGAGGATCATCTCAGACACCTGAATGGGTTTTCAAATGACTAAAGACGCAGGCTTAACAGTGAAACTGAAAAACTGTAGTTTTGCTACAGAGGATTGTACTTACATTGGGTACAGGATTGAAAAGAAGTGGTTAGACTGGAAGAGAGTAAAGTACAAGTTGTGGCAGAAATGTCTCGAACGAACACCAAGAAAGGAATGAGGACTTTCCTTGGGATGACTGGATACTATAGATGGTTTGATAAAGATTATGCTACAATTGCAGAACCACTAACTGAACTGACAAAGAAGAACCTACTGGGGCAAGTGGAATGAAATGATAGGATCAAATTAGCTTTTAAAAAATTGAAACAAACGTTGGTATTAACACCACTAATGAGGAACCCTGATTTTACTCGGACTTTCATTCTTCAAACAGATGCTTCAGGAGTTGGAGTAAGAGCTGTTTTGAGCCAAAGGGAAGAACAAGATCAACCAATAGCCTATTTTATCTAGAAACTTTTGCCTAGAGAGAGGTCTTATTCAACTATTGAGAAGGAGTGTTTAGCCATTATACTTGCCATCAAACACTTTGAGTCTACTTTTTATGACGCCCTTTCATTATTTAGACTGATCGTCAAGCTTTGATGTGGTTACACCAGTTTTGAGAGAAGAATGCCACATTGACGAGCTTGAGTTTACAATTACAATGAAGTTTGCAAGGTCCACTCAACATTCATGAAATTAATTCTTTAAATCTTAGTTATTGCCGGTTTCTCGCTTTCAGGAGTATTGTCTTCCATATACAAGCAATCATGAGTTGTGTAAAATACAAATTTTCATATTGGTGTTTGTGTTGTATGTTTGTCATTAAAAATTACTAATTTGTAAAGTTAAGGCAATACCGTAGTTCCCTGAGCAAGCGCCCACCTCTGTGTAAACACCCACCCCCTTATTTTTGTCCTTAAAGGAAAATGTCAATCCCCCGTGCAAGTGCCCACCCCATCTCATTCTTTTAGATTTGTGGTTATTGTGGTAATGTGTTGAGTAAAGAGAAATAAGTTAGGCTAGCAATTTTCTAGGTTTAGACATTATAGGTAATTACAGTCAAATTGATTGCTATAACCTAAAAAAACTATAACCTAAAAAACATAGCCTTAGAGAGGTGTATAAGTTATTTAATTACCTGAAATGGAGCAATTTGAAAGGATAGTACAAAAATAAAAATTGTATAAATAAATAAGATGTAATGATGTAACTGCATGTTTTATAATCTCACTAAATGCAGGTTTGCTATTAGTTAATAATACATAAACAAAACAATACTGCATTATACTATAAATCAATCTTAAATTCAATAATAATAATTATGATGGTGATTTGATTTGCATGGTGATATGTGTAACTACTTTAAAAGCTACAATGCAATATTAATACTGTTTTGTCATGTCCTAAGGAAATGTTTTTCAATAACATGATGGTAATATGATCTTAATGCTCATAGGGTGTGTCCCATTTATAATTTATCTATGAAATCTATATGTTGGTTTAAAAGCTACAATGCAATATTAATACTGTTTTGTCATGTCCTAAGGAAATGTTTATCAATAACATGATGGTAATATGATCTTAATGCTCATGGAATGTGTCTCATTTATAATTTATATATGAAATGTATATGTTGGTTTAAAAGCTACAATGAAATGTTAAAACTGCTTTGTCATATCCTAAGGAAAATGCCTGTTAGTAAAATGATTTAAAGCTCATGGGGTATGCCACATTTATAATTTTATATATATATATGTATAATTATATATATATATTCATATGTTGGTTTCAGTAACTACAATAAATTATGGACTTAATAGCTATTTTTGGTTATAAACTGTAGTAATGGCTTTAATAATTTTGGCTTTAATAATTTGCTATTTTCATTACAGGATTTTGTAGTGATATAACTCAATCCTCTATTAGACTGGCTATATAAAAAAGGATATGTTTGGATTCCATTAGCATTGTTCATAAATGGATTGATAAAATTCAGTAGCCGCATTCTAAACTACTTCAATGATAAATATCACAACTTGCAAAAATAATATAAATATATACTGCTTAGTCTGCAAAAATGTGTGCTTTCATTTAAAACAATAGGAAAATTCTAATACAATTTGACAGAGTAGTGGAATGAATATTCTTAAAACAAAAAGGGAAAATTTATAAGTGTACATACAAGTCGCCATAAGATCTTGTAAATAGCTTGTTCAACACTAAACTAACTGTAGTTATATTGTCATTACTGAGACAGCAGGTTGAATGAGGTAATTACAGGGAAAATATAGACACTTACCATGTGTAGAGTGAACTGAATAACCCAAGAGAATTATAAGAAGGAAGAAAACAGAGAACTTTTGCTCTTCAGCCATCACTGTTGTCGTCTTCGTACAGAAGCAGTCTCGACAATACCGGAAGTTTGTATTATAGATAAGCCAGAATTCAAGATGGCGCATTTTATTTGTTAAGACTTATATGTTTCGTCTACTCATACGTCAGTTTTGGATGATGTATGTAGCATTGCTCGAACCCATTGCTCTGTAACTAATTAGATACCTTGACAAGGTCATCAGAAAAATGTTTTTTTTTAAATTGCCTAAGTACCTCACTAATGTTCTAGTCATTCCAAATCTGAAAGATACTGATTCTTCTCAGCTCTTTTGAACACTAAGATAATTCTTCGTCTAACCAAAATATCCATTAGCTAGTATATAACTTCTGTCCTTTTGTAGCAATGAAATTATATACCAGTCTCACTTATATATGAGGAGATATATTATACGTACATACGTTCTCAGAGTTGCCCCATGAACAGAGTTGCGAGATACTTATCCTCAATTTTCAACACTAATTCATACTTCTTCATTAACCTTTGCTATTTCTTTTTATAAATATTTTAGATTTTTGTTTACAATATTTGAATTTTTTTCTATTTCTATATACACTCAAATTGATAAAAATGGTTATGTTTAAGTATAGGAGGGTGAAGTTGGGGGGGGAGGGGGCTAGAGCCCCCAATATTTAGAAAGAGGGGGCACACCCCCCAAAGTTTTATTGCTTGCTACTTACCCCATAAAAAAATTCTAAGTTAATCTTATTGGTGTTGATGAAACTGTCAAACGTTTTGACATATGTGCAGGCCACAATGACAGAAAAATGGCTTAACAATTGTTTGCTCCTTCATGTACACAAATGCATAACTATATAATGATCGTGATCTTGTTGAAATAGCTAAGAAATTTGTCATGGTAAATGACGAACAAAGGAAATACTTTGGTACATTTTAAATTAATGTTCGTATTACTGATTGTGATTATATCAAACATAGTTTCTGCATTATGGTACATTCGTGTCTGCATATTCATCACATAGTTATGGTGTGAGCCCCCCCCAAAATATAAGTGCCTCATCCACCTATGATAAGTATAAATATAGCATATATAGCTACGTAGCTTTCCTTTCAATAATTATTGTTGAAAAGTCTTTGACAATGTGGTAATAGATACAAAAAGACATTTCAGATTTTATATTTGACTGAACAATCAATACTAAAATCAATAAACTAAATATAGCTATATATACAATACAATAATCAATCAAAATATATCTAAGTAGTCCATAGCAACAGCCAATTTGAACAATTATTTAAAGGAAAGCCACATACCTATATATGGATAAGCCTGGCTACCTCTGGTTACCATTGAGGTGCTGTCATGGTTAATTTTAACAGTGGGATGCTCTATGTTACTAGCTAACTAGAGGGTGAATAATAACCTAAGACTTCATGTGTGTCTACCGTGTCTACTGATTAAATCTCCAGTTAGAATATAGAAAAAATCTTGTTCACTTCAACCATTTATGATCTGTCAAGGACTCTATTCCAGCTAACTCATTGCCTGTTGTTATGGACTCCTTAGATGTATTTTGATTGGTTCTTGTATTCTATATATAGCTTGGTTTTGTTTATTGATTCAATATTGGTTGTCCAGACAAATATAAAGTCTGAAATGTCCTTTCATATCAATTACCCCTCTGCCTAAGACTTAAACAAAATAAATATATGTTATTTTAACACAAAAAGCTGTGCTCTGGATCCACTATAGTTTACAATGTGTTTCCATACACTGTGTTCAATATCAATGTGGATACGTAGTACTGTCTTCATGGAAAATGAAAATATTTGAATCATATATTATTCAATAGGTGGTAATATACCAAGATAAAATTCTTTTTATTCTACAATTACTTTAAAAAGTCCAGTTTATCATAACTTAAGTATGAATTGATCACTAATTGAGCAGGCAATGCCATATAATGTCTCATTGAGTACTTCATTATGTCAGAAGTTGTATTCTGACTTAACTTTAAACTGTATATAATAGATAAATGAATAAATGAATGGATTGACAGCAGATAAAATGGACAAATAAATGAATGAATTACTCAATGTCTATTAAAATTGACATATACTAACAAGTGCTAATAGACACATAGATAGATGAAGTAGATAAAAGGATTACAGTACTTTTGTAAACTGTATATATCTTAAAAGAACTAGTACTTTCTTCATTAGTATCAGTAGTATCACTACTATATTGTGACTTCCTGTAAAATAAAACACTTATAATGGATTGATGATGAAGAGAATAATAATATAACATTTATGATATGTAGATAGTGTAATTAAACTTGATGACTTGGCTTATTAATTAATTTCTAATAACATTCATTAGGTGACAATGTAGCTAATTGTAATGATTATTGTTAATAATTACACTACTACTACTACTACTATTAACATTTCATAATTAATATTAAGCGAAAATGGTCAAATTTGATATTAATGTCAAAAATAGAGTAGTTATGGATTAGGCAAACTAGGTTATTATCATACTAATTAAGGATTAAAGTAGTGGATAGATGGACTAACAAAGAATGAATTTGATTAATCAGTAGCTTAGCTAAGTACGAATTATTATTGTTAATGCTGTTGTTAATTCATCAACATTAGAATTATTATGTGTTAACTCCTTTATTAAGTGATGATAATAATTATGCCAAAGTATGTTACACCTAATACTTAAAATACTGTAAGTGTAGCAGTGGAAAACAAATTTACTAATTACACTTTAAATGCAGATAGAAGCAAATATTTATTAATTGTACTAACACAAGAACATTATTACATATCAGTAACCAAATGCTACACTCAATACTGTCAATAAAAAAAAGGAATAAATAACAACAGATCAAAACAAAACAATTATGAAATGAGTAAAACCACACTCTATATGAAATGGCCTGACTAAAATATGTTTGCTCAGTGAATTGGAATCTTTTGAGTCATATTATATCTATATAATACTAGTAAAAACTGTATAAAAGACACCAAATCTGGTGTGAGAGAGAGACAGAGAAAGATAGAGATGCAGAGAGAGAAAAAAGAAAGAGACATGACATAATATACAACAAAACTGGGGATTACCAAATATGGCAGTGTTTACATGGATGTATTAGTAAGACACTCTCATAATGTAATAATCACTACATTTATATAATTATATTATATTTACTACATCAATTGAATATTGACAAACTATAAAAATATATTTTCCTCTATTATTAACATATTGTGTTGTAATTGCTAAAATGATTTTACTAAAATTAACTAATTATGTATGCTAGGTATGAATACATATTACAATCATCACAACAGCTGATTAGTGAGTTAAATTTTGATAATAAACAAACCAACACTATGAACAGTATGGATGGTGTATCCTCCTTCATAGATTAGAGTATATGATGTTTACATCTAAATAAATTGAGTCTGTTTTTATATATACAATATAGAAATCAACTGAAGTTAATGTAAGGCTAAAATAATACATTATTATATACTAGTGTATATGTGAGAGGGAATGTACCTATGTCACAACTTTACTTTGTCTATTATCATAACTACACTCATAGCAGCTATGACAGGACATTTAACAAAACTGTAGCAAAACAATCAATGACTGATGCATGCAGTGTCAGATTTCTAATGATTAACTGATTATACACTGTTTTTCCAATAAAAATACAAAGGTATTATATCATGCGATTTGAAGAATTAAAATAACTTGCTTGCTTCAAAAAAATTATGATCTGTCAAGGACTCAATTCCAGCTAACTCATTGGCTGTTGTTATGGACTCCTTAGATGTATTTTGATTGGTTCTTGTATTCTATATATAGCTTGGTTTTGTTTATTGATTCAATATTGGTTGTCCAGACAAATATAAAGTCTGAAATGTCCTTTCATATCGATTACCCCTCTACCTAAGACTTAAACAAAATAAATGTATGTTATTTTAACACAAAAAGCTGTGCTCTGGATCCACTATAGTTCACAATATGTTTCCATACACTGTGTTCAATATCAATCTGGATACGTAGTACTGTCTTCATGGAAAATGAAAATATTTGAATCATATTATATTCAAAAGGTGGTAATATACCAAGATAAAATTATTTTTGTTCTACAATTACTTTAAAAAGTCCAGTTTATCATAACTTAAGTATGAATTGATCACTAATTGAGCAGGCAATGCCATATAATGTCTCATTGAGTACTTCATTATGTCAGAAGTTGTATCCTGACTTAACTTTAAACTGTATATAATAGATAAATGAATAAATGAATGGATTGACAGCAGATAAAATGGACAAATAGATGAATGAATTATTCAATGTCTATAAAAATTGACATATACTAACAAGTGCTAATAGACACATAGATAGATGAAGTAGATAAAAGGATTACAGTACTTTTGTAAACTGTATATATCTTAAAAGAACTAGTACTTTCTTAATTAGTATCAGTAGTATCACTAGTACATTGTGACTTCTTGTAAAATAAAACACTTATAATGGATTGATGATGAAGAGAATAATAATATAACATTTATGATATGTAGATAGTGTAATCAAACTTGATGACTTGGCTTATTAATTAATTTCTAATAACATTCATTAGGTGACAATGTAGCTAATTGTAATGATTATTGTTAATAATTACACTACTACTACTACTACTATTAACATTTTATAATTAATATTAAGTGAAAATGGGTAAATTTGCTATTAGCATCAAAAATAGAGTAGTTATAAATGGATTAGGCAAACTAGGTTATTATCATACTAATTAAGGATTAAAGTAGTGGATAGATGGACTAACAAAGAATGAATTTGATTAATCAGTAGCTTAGCTAAGTACGAATTATTATTGTTAATGCTTTTGTCAATTCATCAACATTAAAGCTATTATGTGTTAACTCCTTTATTAAGTGATGATAATAATTATGCCAAAGTATGTTACACCTAATACTTAAAGTACAGTAATTGAAGCAGTGGAAATCAAATTTACTAATTACACTTTAAATGCAGATAGAAGCAAATATTTATTAATTGTGCTAACACAAGAACATTATTACAGATCAGTAACCAAATGTTACACTCAATACTGTCAATAGAAAAAAGAAATAAATAACGACAGAACAAAACAAAACAATTATTGAGAAATGAGTAAAACCACACTCTATATAAATGGCCTGACTAAATATGTTTGCTCAGTGAATTGGAATCTTTTGAGTCATATTATATCTATATAATACTAGTAACAACTGTATAAAAGACACCAAATCTGGTGTGAGAGAGAGACAGAGAAAGGTAGAGATGCAGAGAGAGAAAAAAGAAAGAGACATGACATAATATACAACAAAACTGGGGATTACCAAATATGGCAGTGTTTACATAGATGTATTAGTAAGACCTCTCATAATGTAATAATCACTACATCTATATAATTATATTATATTTGCATCAATTGAATATTGACAAACTATAAAAGTATATTTTTCTCTATTATTAACATATTGTGTTGTAATTGCTAAAATGATTTTACTAAAATTAACCAATTATGTATGCTAGGTATGAATACATATTACAATCATCACAACAGCTGATTAGTGAGTTAAATTTTGATAATAAACAAATCAACACTATGAACAGTATCGATAGTGTATCCTCCTTCATAGATTAGAGTATATGATGTTTACATCTAAATAAATTGAGTCTGTTTTTATATATACAATATAGAAATCAACTGAAGTTAATGTAAGGCTAAAATAATACATTATTATATACTAGTTTATATGTGAGAGAGAATGTACCCATGTCACAACATTACTTTGTCTATTATCATAACTACACTCATAGCAGCTATGACAGGACATTTATCAAAACTGTAGCAAAACAATCAATGACTGATGCATGCAGTGTCAGATTAACTGATTTTACACTGATTTTCCAATAAAAATACAAAGGTATTGTATCATGCAATTTGAAGAATTATAATAACTTGCTTGCTTCAAAAAAATTATGATCTGTCAAGGACTCTATTCCAGCTAACTCATTGGCTGTTGTTATGGACTCCTTATATGTATTTTGATTGGTTGTTGTATTCTATATATAGCTTGGTTTTGTTTATTGATTTTTAGTATTGGTTGTCCAGACAAATATAAAGTCTGAAATGTCCTTTCATATCAATTACCCCTCTGCCCAAAACTTCAACAAAATAAATGTATGTAATTTTAGCACAAAAAGCTGTGCTCTGGATCCACTATAGATCACAATTTGTTTTTATACACTGTGTTCAATAACAATGTGGATACGTAGTACTGTCTTCATGGAAAATGAAAATATTTGAATCATATTATATTCAAAAAGTTGGTAATATACCAAGATAAAATTCTTTTTATTCTATAATTTCTTTAAAAAGACCAGTTTATCATAACTTAAGTATGAATTGATCACTAATTGAGCAGGCAATGCCATATAATGTCTCATTGAGTACTTCATTATATCAGAAGTTGTATCCTGACTTACATTTAAACTGGATATAATAGATAAATGAATAAATGAATGGATTGACAGCAGATAAAATGGACAAATAAATGAATGAATTACTCAATGTCTATAAAAATTGACATATACTAACAAGTGCTAATAGACACATAGATAGATGAAGTAGATAAAAGGATTACAGTACTTTTGTAAACTGTATATATCTTAAAAGAACTAGTACTTTCTTCATTAGTATCAGTAGTATCACTACTATATTGTGACTTCCTGTAAAATAAAACACTTATAATGGATTGATGATGAAGAGAATAATAATATAACATTTATGATATGTAGATAGTGTAATTAAACTTGATGACTTGGCTTGATAATTAAGTTCTAATAACATTCATTAGGTGACAACGTAGTTAATGTATTGATTATTGTTAATAATTACACTACTACTACTATTAGCATTTCATAATTAATATTAAGTGAAAATGGTCAAATTTGCTATTAGCATCAAAAATAGAGTAGTTATAAATGGATTAGGCAAACTAGGTTATTATCATACTAATTAAGGATTAAAGTAGTGGATAGATGGACTAATAAAGAATGAATTTGATTAATCAATAGCTTAGCTAAGTACGAATTATTATTGTTAATTGTTTTGTCAATTCATCAACATTAAAGCTATTATGTGTTAACTCCTTTATTAAGTGATGATAATAATTATGCCAAAGTATGTTACACCTAATACTTAAAGTACAGTAATTGAAGCAGTGGAAATCAAATTTACTAATTACACTTTAAATGCAGATAGAAGCAAATATTTATTAATTGTGCTAACACAAGAACATTATTACAGATCAGTAACCAAATGCTACACTCAATACTGTCAATAGAAAAAGAAATAAATAACAACAGAACAAAACAAAACAATTATTGAGAAATAAGTAAAACCACACTCTATATGAAATGACCTGACTAAATATGTTTGCTCAGTGAATTGGAATCTTTTGAGTCATATTATATTTATATAATACTAGTAACAACTGTATAAAAGACACCAAATCTGGTGTGAGAGAGAGACGGAGAAAGATAGAGATGCAGAGAGAAAAAAAGAGAGAGAAATGACATAATATATAGCAAAACTGGGGATTACCAAATATGGCAGTGTTTACATGGATGTATTAGTAAGACACTCTCATAATGTAATAATCACTACATCTATATAATTATATTATATTTACTACATCAATTGAATATTGACAAACTATAAAAATGATCTTTCCTCTATTATTAACATATTGTGTTGTAATTGCTAAAATATTTTACTAAAATTAACCAATTATGTATGCTAGGTATGCATACATATTATAATCATCACAACAACTGATTAGTGAGTTAAATTATGATAATAAACAAATCAACACTATGAACAGTATGGATAGTGTATCCTCCTTCATAGATTAGAGTATATGATGTTTACATCTAAATAAATTGAGTCTGTTTTTTTATATACAATATAGAAATCAACTGAAGTTAATGTAAGACTAAAATGATACATTAATACATTATTATATACTAGTGTATATGTGAGAGGGAGTGTACACATGTCACAACATTACTTTGTCTATTATCATAACTACACTCATAGCAGCTATGACAGGACATTTAACAAAACTGTAGCAAAACAATCAATGACTGATGTATGAAGTGTCAGATTTCTAATGATTAACTGATTTTACACTGATTTTCCAATAAATATACAAAGGTATTGTATCATGCAATTTGAAGAATTATAATAACACTAGTGTGATCAAGGATCTCAAATCTACGGTTATTGTGAATTCAAAGAAATCAGTACAAGATTGTTTCTTCACTTTAATTTAGTTTAAAATAAAGAAAAATACATAAGACAGGAAATTAGACATATTTAGAAAATTGATAGTGGTCCACATCAAATACAGTAGCATATTAAATGAAAATAGCAAAAATGTAAAAGTAATAATAATAATCAATTCATGTATCATTTATGGATGTGTTTAACAATCAGGATGTCCTCTTTATTATATAAGGCTACAAACCTATGTAACAATATAACAATGCTACGTTAATGTAATCGATGATGACAAAATACTACCAAATATGGTAAAGTTTATATTAATTAGATCAACATAGAAAATCAAGTACATAAAATTGAGAGGTTTTACAAGATTATGAAATGCAAATTGTAGCATAGCTTGATTCTGATAGCAACCTTCATTCATATTAATAATTAAAGATCCGTTAAGTCAAACTGTTTAATCTTGTGTTTACACACATCCTATGTATTGATACAAATTAATTAAGAAAAGGATGAGTTTGAATGTCCCAGCCCACACAATTGTTAAAATACAAAATAGTTCTCATCATAGAAATGTTTTTCAGTGTTTCTTGATTTCATTGACACTCTGTGATTAGATCATTTGTATTTCCACTGACGTAACAATATGTTAATATTTTTACAAACACTAGTACTCAAAAAAGCCATTGATAGTCCTCTTAATTAGGACTGTGTTATGATGAAAACAGTACTGTTGCATCATAGTTCTAATTTAACTTTCACCCCTGTTGTATATTATATGTATTATATGTAGTCAGGTACTGTTATATAGTATAATAGAAAACTCTAGTGTTAACAACTGTAAATTATTGAGGGAATATTTTGTATTTGTTATTATAAATATTGATTCCATCCTTAGTAGTAATGCAAAACTCACCATCCTACAAATATGAGGAACCATGTACTGATGTATGTATTGTTAACTGATATATCAGACAATGGTTTAATATGTCAAATCAGAAAATTAAATCCTTTTCAAATGATCCATCTGTCATTTAAGTATAACTACAGAATGATATGTATATTATATAAACGTGTTACAGCTATAAAAACACCAGTTTATACTATCAGTTCATTGTACATGATTATGTGTAGTACTGATTTCTTGTTAGAGCTTTGATTCTCTAAGAATAATAATACTTGAAAGAATTAATGTCACATCGATACATATGTCCTTTATAATGAATTATACTGATACTATACAGTAGAAGTATATGATAACAGGTTAATGAGATGAATTTTATTTATGGAGATCTAGTTAAGTTCAAGAATATCATAAAAGATTCTGTGGCTTTAAAGTAAAAATTACTGATGCCATTTAAGTTAAATTGTACCTTTTAAATCACTATATTGTTAAGGAGTCTTACACCTAAAGCAAAAATGTGGGCACAATTATATTATAGAGCGTAATAATTGTGGTGCTTTACTTTATAGGTTTGTTTGATTAACAATCTCAATCAACGTTATTTTTATTATCATTGTTTATCAAAACATATACATGCAGATGTGTTAAACAGGAGTCGTGTATTATTTTAACAATCAGATGTGTAATTTAGTCGATTCAACACACTTGTTAAAAGAATAACATGCTTTGGTGTGTGTGAAACTACACACTCTTTTCGTGTGTAGACTGTAACAATTATTCATTTCATTTTCTGATGGGCCAACTGGTATGTTTTATTTTCAGTTAAAAGGATAGCAAACCTAAAGGTACACAAGAGCTAAAGACAAATGTTAAAATTTTCTTTTAATGGAAGGGATACCTGATTCATTGTGTTTGTAGTAACATTTTCATCATAATCCATAATGAGTTAATAGTACATAAATAACTAACAATTGATTGTATTCTAAGATAGTTTTGGTTTGAGGGATAAGTATTTTCATATTGAGAGTATAGTTATGCTATGACAATAGTACATTATAACATTACTTGTTATATATTGCTAGCATTGATGATGTGACTAACTCCACAACCACTTTGATGATAACTTTAGCTTTGATTACTAATATAATTTATTATGGGATAAATAGTCTACATAAACGGTCAGTTTGATGGTACATTAAATTAGTAATGAAAACAGTATGATGGCCTCACTATATATGTTGTATATGTATAGTGAGATACAAAAGTTACCATCTATTTTCACATGATAGTTCAATGAGACCACTATGATCTGTCTGACAGATGGTCTCATCAAATTATCTTGAGTGATCAAAATCCACATTATTATCCAGTAACCTATACTCTATCGTGCACACTACACTATATAAATTAATCATAATAGATCAGTACATACAGATAATGTACTTCATAAATTTAGACAGTTACCATGACAACAACGTCAAGACTACAGTGGTCATACTCTCTGTAGTCAGTTAATAAAAGTGAGTGAGAGTAAACTTAAAGCTTTGCTAATACCTAGCTAAATAATTGTTGATAGTAATTGCATTTATGCTGTTAGAAGTATGAGACTAAATACTACTGCTGATGAGATCAGTAAGTGAACTATTCTTATGAATAATACTGTGATAGCCAATGTATTATAATGATAAAATGTTGCTGTTGTTATAATAATAACAATTCATATTTTGTATTGGTGTTTACTCTAATCGATATATTACTGTGACAGATGTGAACATTACAATACTTGTTACAGTTCTGAAATTAGTTACCTGCTCTACGTATCTATTGTCACAACTTATAAAGACTTGAATTATTTTTAGCTCTATTATTCTTCTGCTTCAAAGGTGTGTGTGGCATTATGATTAAAAAATAACGTTCCTTTTAGCAACTACTAACAGGAATAGCTACTTCATCTTTATTATAATTTTAATATAAACTGTTGGTATTTAATTGTAAGTTGTGCATTAAGCTATGAATATGAATAATATGAATAATAGTAAATAGATACATATAGGTACTGGTATTCATTACATTCTGTGTATGCTAAGAGTGTGCACTCTGACTCTGCACAATAAGCAATATGATGTGTAATAAACAGTAAGCTTATTATAATATACACTGTAAATAACAGTATGACGTTCAATATATTCAAATTTTAAATTCCATCAATCATGTTACTCATTAGTTATGTAGTTGTGAATAGGATACCAAAAAGATCTACAATGTACATGTGCAAATAATCATTTCCTGATATTAATTAATTAGTTGTCTAGACTAATTGCTCTAATTGTTTATAACACTGTCAATTATGCATCCATAAAATAGATTCTATATAATTAAATTTAATTCATTCCAGATTTGGCTATATACTAGATAGATAATGTATGCTGGTACATTGACTGTATACAGGTTACATCTGATAGTGTTTCATAGTAAGTACTTGCATATAACTTCATTTAGTTTGTCACGAGTCTCTCTACATACACATTTGTAATCATCTCATATATTTTCCAAAACTCAGTAAATGTACTCAACAAACGGCTGATATACAGTGCCACATATGGAGTCAGATTTATCTAATCAACATATCACTCTTAGCAATATATACGTGGTGATAATTGACCACATTTTGATGTGTGAAAATATTAATTTTCAGGTATGATCTGCATTACAAATACAATGCCTACCAGTGTTACTACTGTAGAACATACCACTAGTAATTATTATAATACTATCAATATAATTGCCTGAGTTGCAACAATATTAATAATGTTTGATAATTCTTTCTTTTAGAAGTGAACCAAATATTGTACAAACACTCTCAAAGTATTTTGCAACTCGCTCTTCCTACTAAGGTTGTTCAAACCTTATACACAGAGAGATCATTTCTAAGCAGATCTCTAATGAGCGGGAAGATTCAGAAGGTGTCATAACTTATCATCAATTGACAGTATTACATACATCAATGCCTGAGAATCCAAACCAATTAAGAAACTTTACTGTTTTAGAACAATCCAAAGACACAGTATGTGTAGCAAATGATATATTGAAAGAATACAGTAAGTATTGATACAATATAATTAATACAACTATACATTCACATAGACGAAGCTTTTTCTCATTTATTGCAAGTTGGTTATCAACACTCTGAAGATGAACTTTCTCATGTCTCTATACCTGAGAATCAACCTGGTATGTGTGTGTAGTTGTATACTGATACATAAAGTCAAACATGAATGGCAGTACTGAAAGTATAACTAACTAACTAACATTTTGAGTTAGTGTAATTTGAGTGTGACTAATAAACATTAAATGAAACATAATAATCTTTATTTTGTTACAGAGCTCCATCTAGCACTTACATATTAGTACAATTTTGATCTGATTAAGACAAAATTTGGAGAGCTTTTTGATATGGTGTCACCACTTATAGAGTCTACTGTCTTTGATTCACTGAAGAAATTCAAAACGTATATCAGGAGATGTTTTTTGGAGCTTAAATCTCAACTGAGCCAGGCTAATTCATTTGATGATATTATGGAGTTAGTGGAAGAAAAATGTACCATAATCAATATTGCCTGCTTGGAAGCTATCGTTGATCATTATAAAATTGAAGAAGCTAAAGCTCATATCACAGCTTACAAAACGGAAATTGATAAATTCTGTGAGGGTGTCAATTTTAGTGTGTGTGAAAAGATACGATAGTAATTCACTGATTTTATTTTTTGAAGGTGTGTCAATTCCAATCAATCAGACAAGTAAGGGATTCAAAACAGGTAAGGTATTGTAATATAGGCAAATGTACATACACATTGTAAAACAAGCGTATACTGTACTTTTTGTTTTTAAAAGTGATAGAAGTTACATGTACATGTACATGTACATCAACAATTGTGGTACGTACATGTATATATATATGACATATATACATGTAGATGGTTGTTTGAACTTACTTGTTACATATTATAAGGGGTTAAGAGGGAAAGAGCATGTGGTCAGTGCACTGGCTGTCTCAAGAATGATTGTGGAGATAAGCTCAAGTTTGGTGGTCCTGGATGGAAGAAGAAAAGATGCATAAGACGGAACTGTACAAAGTTGACAGCATCAGGTACATGTATAGCCCAGATAATAAGTACACAATGTACATACTCTTATGTTATACATTTCCTATGTGGTCAATTTCACAGATAACCTTCAACACTGATGAGAGCTGCAATACCCAACTATGCAAAATGTTTAATTAACTTATTTATAGACCTTTGAAATCATGTGAAATTTGTGTAATTCATAATAATATGTCGTTATCCTACCTTATTTTGTTTTGAGAGTAAATAATGTTTCTGAAAGCATTCTTACTGTAATATTTTCAACTGTCTATTGATTGACACTGCTTTTTTATGTATATATCTATATTATACATAGCCAAAATCTCACGTTAATTAACACTGAACATTGACTTTATTCAGACCATTACGATCAGTAACTCAAAGCAACAATAACAGGCTGGCATCACTTATAGGTTAATGTGTATTCAACTGAAGAATGTTTTTAAGGTTGTATAGTGTTATTAATAATAATTAATTAATAATAATTAATTTTACATGCTAATAACAGCTATGATCACGTGAGTGCACCTCAGATGTTGTGAATATAGTGAACCCGTATAACGGTATACATTTACGACAGCAACCATAATTGCATGGCGTCACATTCCTTAGCTAGGACACAAAAGTCAACTTGCGTGTGTACGTAGGTCGGAAGACGAGTTTACACAGGCTAAAATGGCATTAAAGCTTGGTAAGTGTATGAAATTTAATTTACATAAACATACATAAAAGTTGATTTTACCTTTTTTCAGATGTAAGTGTCCTATTAGAAGCCCTGAATAGGAGCTCATTTCAGACAGCAAAATGGTTTGACCTTGGTCTTAAACTAGGCCTACGTAAAAATACACTGGAGAATATCGAAGCTGATCATAGTCGAGATGGCGTTCAGCGATGTCTATGTGAATGCCTACAAAAGTGGTTAGATAGAGCAGATGAAGTAGACAAATGTGGCGGACCAACTTTTGACACATTGGTTTGTGCTGTCAGAAGTATGGGACAAAATACTACTGCTGATGGGATCAGTAAGTAAACAATTCTTATACAGTGATAGCCCTTGTATCATAATTATAAAATGTTCTTGTTATAATAAGAACAATTCATTTTGTTGAATTGGCATTTACTATAATCTATATATTGTGGCAGAAGTACATGTTACAATATGTGATTTGTTACACTTCTGATTATCAGATATCTCCTCTGTATATCTACTGCCATAGCTTATAAAGACTTTAATTATTTTAGCTCAATTATTCTTCTGTTTTAAAGGTGTGTGTGTGGCATTGTGATTAAAGATGTTACTTTTAGCAGCTACTAGTAGGAATAGCTACTAATAGTAAGTAGATCCCATACTGTATATGCCATGAGTGTACACTCTAACTTTGCACAATAAGCAATATGATGTGTAATAAATAGTAAGGTCATTATTATATTATACACTGCAAATAGTATTATGACGTTTCAACATATCCAATTTTAAATTCTATCAATCATACTCATTTTAGTATCCCTTGAACTTTGAAATATAATATTCATGAGTTTTGTTTAGTATGTACATTGGTACATTTTGTTTGAGAAACAGTTGTTGCTATTATTATTGAGTTGCGAACTTTACATGGTGTCAGGAGTGGGATATGATGGCCACATACCAAATCCCAGCCCCAGAGCCATTCGACTTCTCCAACACAGATGACTGGCCTAAATGAATCAGAAGATTTGAAAGATTTTGACAATCATCCGAACTTAGCAGAAAGTCAGAAGAGAACCAAATTAGCACTTTAATATATTCCATGGGAGACGTGGCAGTTGATATTTATCAATCTTCTTTTCGTTTAACTAATGAGGGAGAGCGCAGTTACAAAGTGGTAAACAAATGTTTGACAACTACTTAATGAAGAAGAAAAACGTAATCTACAAGAGAGCCAAATTCAACATGAGATGACAAGAAGAAGGCGAACCAGTGGATGCATTTATAACTGCTTTGTATAACTTTGAATTGAAATGTGATTCCAGAACATTGAATGGTGAATTGATTAGAGACAGAATTGTTGTGGGGATAAGGAACCAATCCCTGTCTGACACTGGAGAAGGCAGCCAGAATGGCTAGAGAGAGGAAAGCTATAAAGAAGCAGCAACCACAGCTAAGAGAAGGAAACAAGAAAGAAGTTGAGGTCATAAGAAGAAATCATCTCAGAGACAATACAAGTGCTTTTCAAAACAGATCAAAGAGAATATCTACAAGAAACAGGTCTGCCAGTGGGTTGGTTAAGAGCAGTAAGCCCGCCTAACAGTCACAATAAAGAGAAACATTTCACAGTTGGTACAAGGTGTGGAAAAAACGATCCCACTGGAAGAGAATTCTGCCCAGCCAATAAGTTGAAGGTTTATGGATGCTTTGAAGCAACCTTAGAGAAAGGAAAGGATGAAGTGTATGAAACTGTATATGTTGTAGAAGGTTTGCAAACACCCTTGGCTGAATAAAAAACAGGTCTGCCTATGGGTTGGTTAACAGCAGTAAACCTGCCCAACAGTCATGATAAAGAGAAACAGTTTGTACAAGGTGTGGAAAGAACCGTCCCATTGGAAGAGAATCCTGCCCAGCTAGACTATCCACATGCTTTAAATGTGCTAAGACAGGACACTTGTTTGTGTAGGAGTACTGTTGATAATATTGAAACTAGGACAAGAAGTGACTCAGAGAACTCTAATAGTGACAGTGACTGGAAGTTTTTGGGAGTTGTTACAGGAGTAAGCCTAACTAAACAGTGGAGAACTAAACTAAAACTGAATCGGCGAATGATCAAATTCAAAATAGATACAGGATCTGATGTTACTGTGATACCATCAACTACATTCGACCCATACTATAATGGATCGCTCCATCGTACTAAGACGCCTCTGATTGGACCAGGACAGAATAAGTTGAAGGTTCATGGATACTTTGAAGCAACCTTAGAGAAAGGAAAAGATGAAGTGAAAGAAACTGCATATGTTGTAGAAGGTTTGCAAACACCCTTGGCTTAATAAGAAACAGGTCTGCCCATGGGTTGGATGACAGCAGTAAACCTGCCCAACAGTCATGATAAAGAGAAACAGTTTGTACAAGTTGTGGAAAGAACCATCCCACTGGAAGAGAATCCTGCCCAGCTAGACTATCCAAATGCTTTAAATGTGCTAAGACAGAACACCTTCATCGTTTGTGTAGGAGTACTGTTGATAATATTGAAACTAGGACAAGAAGTGACTCAGAGAACTCTAATAGTGACAGTGACTGGAAGTTTTTGGGAGTTGTTACAGGAGTAAGCCTAACTAAACAGTGGAGAACTAAACTAAAACTGAATCGGCGAATGATCAAATTCAAAATAGATACAGGATCTGATGTTACCGTGATCCCATCAACTACATATGACCCATACTATGATGGACCGCTCCATCGTACTAAGACACCTCTGATTGCACCAGGACAAAATAAACTGAAGGTTCATGGATACTTTGAAGCAACCTTAGAGAAAGGAAAAGATGAAGTGAAAGAAACTGCATATGTTGTAGAAGGTTTGCAAACACCCTTGGCTGGAATACCTACTATTCGTATACTGAACTTGATCTCTGAAGTCAACTGTGTAAACAAAAGTAAAGAAGCCATTGTGGCACAATTTCCAGAATTATTTAACAGACCAGGACTTATTAAAGGCAGTTTTAGAATTGAGTTAGAAGAAGCGAAACCATACTCTATTATGACACCTAGGAGAGTACCAATCCCTCTGCTACTAAAAGTTAAATGTGAATTAGAAAAGATGGAAAGGGAAGGTGTGATTTCTAAAATCATTGAGCCTACTGACTGGTGTTCAGGAATGGTCGTTGTACCAAAACCGAACAACAGAGTGAGAATCTGTATTGACTTGACCAAGTTGAACCGTTACATCAAGAGAGAGACAAACATCCTGCCCTCTGTCGACCATGTCTTAGATCAAATTGGAGACGCAAAATTTTCTCAAAATTGGACGCAAATTCGGGCTTTTGGCAGATCGAACTGTCACCTCATTCATCTAAACTCACAACGTTCATAACACATTTCGGATGTTACAAGTTCAATCATTTACCATTCAGTATTTCCTCAGCACCTAAACTTTTTCAAAAGAAAATGTTAGTAATGAAATTTTAAGTGAATGTGATGATGTAGTTGGACTGATTAATGATCTGTTGATATGTGGGAAGACTGAGGAAGAACATCTCAGAAGTCTTGTCACGATTTTAGAGAAACTCAAGAGAGAAGGAGTGACACTCAATAAAGAGAAATGCCAATTTTATGCTACAGAGATTTCCTTTCTTTGTCATATCGTAAATCAAAAGGGAGTATCACCTATTCCTGAAAAGACAAGAGCAATTCAAAATGTTCCAAGACCCACCAACGTATCAGAAACGAGACGTTTCCTAGGATGTGGAACCAGTTGAACAAGTTTTCATCTCATTTAGCAGAACCAACTAAGCCAATCCGAGACCTACTCTCAAATAAGAAACAGTGGTATTGGTGTTCGAACCAAGAGAAGGCAATCCTAGAATTGAAAGAATCATTATGTACAGAGAAGTGCTTGGCATTATTTGAACCAAATAAACAAATGATAGTGTCTACTGATGCCTATGCATATGGACTACGCACTTTGTTATGTCAGAAACATCAAAATGGAAGTTTGAGACCGATTGTGTATGTATCAAGAGCTATGACTGAATGTGAACAGAGATATGCCCAAATAGAAAAAGAGGCACTAGCACTGACATGGGCCTGTGAAAGGCTCAATCAATACCACATAATGCACATAATGATTTCCTTATATTTGTTCATTAGTTGTCTAGACTAATTGCTCTAATTGTTTATAACACTGTGCAATTAAGCATCCATAAAATGGATTCTATATAATATAATTTAAATTATTCCATATTTGGCTATATACTAGATATATAATGTATGCTAGTATGTTAAGTGTATACAGGTTATATCTGATAGTGTTCTATAGTAAGTACTTTCATATAGCTACTTAGTGTGTCACTAGTCTCTTCATATAGATCTCTAATAAACTCATATATTTTCCAAAACTCAGCAAGTGTACTCAACAATTGGCTGATATACAGTAGCATATATGGAGTCATATCTATATAATCAACATATCATTCTTAGCAATGCATACATGGTAATAATTGACCACATTTAAGAATGATCACTTTGATGTGTGAAAATATTAATTTTCACGTATGCTCCACATTACAAATACAATGCCTACCAGTGTTACTACTGTAAAACATACCACTAGTAATTATTATAATACTATCAATATAATTGCCTGAGTTGCAACAATATTAATAATGCTTAATAATTCTTTCTTTTAGAAGTGAACCAAATATTGTACAAACACTCTGAAAGTATCTTGCATCTTGCTCTTCCTACTAAGGTTGTTCAAACCTTATACACAGAAGAGATCATTTCTAAGCAGATCTCTAATGAGTTGGAAAATTCAGAAGGTGTCATAACTTATCATCAATTGACAGTATTACATACATCAATGTCTGAGAATCCAAACCAATTGAGAAAATTTGCTACTGTTTTACAACAATCAGAAGACACAGTATGCGTAGCAAATGATATATTGAAAGAATACAGTAAGCATCGATACATTATAATCATAAAAATTATACATTCACATAGACAAAGCTTTTTCTCATTTATTGCAAGTTGGTTATCAACACTCTGAAGATGAACTTTCTCATGTCTCTATACAACCTGGTATGTGTATGTTGTTTTATAATGGTACATAAAGTCAAACATGAATGGCAGTACTGAAAGTATAACTAACTAACTAACATTTCGAATTAGTGTAATTTGAGTGTGACTAATAAACATTAAATGAAACATAATAATCTTTATTTTCTTACAGAGCTCCATCTAGCACCTACATATCAATACAATTTTGATCTGATTAAGGCAAAATTTGGAGAGCTTATTGATATGGTGTCACCACTTATAGAGTCTACTGTCTCTGATTCACTGAAGAAATTCAAAACGTATATCAGGAGATGTTTTCCAGAGCTTAAATCTCAACTGAGCCAGGCTAATTCATTTGATGATATTATGGAGTTAGTGGAAGAAAAATGTACCATAATCAATATTGCCTGCTTGGAAGTTATCGTTGATCATTATAAAATTGAAGAAGCTAAAGCTCATATCACAGCTTACAAAACGGAAATTAATAAATTCTGTGAGGATGTCAAATTTAGCGTGTGTGAAAAGTTTACGATTGGTCAGTCCTCTCCTCTCAAGTGTGAAACAGTTGAATTCGTTTTGGAATGGAAAACAGATGAACATACATTTAGTGAAATTGAAGGTCTGTTATGGAAAGCTTTTGAAGACATGGCTAAAAGAGTTTTAGTTAAAGAAGCAAAGAAAGGCAACTCCATTACCGTGACCTGCTATGCTCCAAGAAAGATAATGGATCTATTATTGATTGAAGCACAAAGTAATCTAGACCTACTTAAAGAGATGGGTGTCATCAAGCTAAACGTTGGCTACTGTACAGTGTGGGATGCACGAAAAAGATATGAAGTAAGCTTTAACCAAGAGGATTATAATTTGATAATATTTTTATTAGGAGGCAAGTCTTCATGAAATTAAGCTTACTGAAAAGCTTGCAGCAAAGGAAGGTAGATAATAAAATTGATCTTAATCTCTGAATTTAATATAATATCATTATACAGTGGAGATGGAGCAATTAATACAGTTAACATATCAAGAGAAGGAAGGTGATCAAAGAATTTAAGTTTAGTATTATTGTGCTTTTACCAACATACAGATTTTCAAATGGAAATGAAAAAGAAACAAATGGAGATGGATCAATTAACGGAGTCAACATTTCAAGTAGTAAAAGGTGATATTAGCATTTTAAATATAAATATCAATTGTACAATTGCTAACATACAATTCTTGAAACAGAATTAGAGTACGAGAAAGAAAAACAACAAGACAACATTTGGCGATTGGAATTTGATCTGGAGAAAAAACAAGGCAAGTTGTGGAATGTTTTAGTTTTATTACCTGTTACTATGTAATAGATAATGAACAAGAATTAGTATTTCAAAAAGAAAGACTGCAAAAAGAGATTATATCAATCAAAGAAGAGTTGCATGATTGGAGATATAAGATGAAAACCAGTATGAGGGGTAAGTAAATGTAATTGGCTTACATATACATGTAATCTAATTTTTTTATTTTCTTAATAGAATTAAATCAAGTTTTTTCAGAGTTGCCAATATCTCTTGCTGATAAAAAAGAAGAAACATTGCATAAATTTGAAGAAATTGAAGATTTACGCGAAGAGAAAATGATGGCAGTTGCAAGTGCAGACTATTAAAATATACATTATTATTACATTAAATTGTTAATGAATTTCTAACAAACTGAGTAGTATTGTTATGTCTCAATTTTTATAAAATAAGAATAATTATCAGTTTGTATTTAGTTTGTAGTATTATAAAATCTGATTAATGACATGTATATTATTTTAAGAGTAACAAAAGTGTCATTGTTTTAGTACAGGATATAGTGTCATATTATAATCATATCTATGAAGATGTGTTGGCAATATTTATAATAAGTTTCAATCTATATTTTTATACTAACCTATATATACCAGTGTAGGTATATTAGCTACAGTGTTCTGGTAAATTTAGGGTCTTGAATGGAGAGGATGTGTAAGCAAAAATCATTATCATGCTTATAAGATATTACTGCAACTACAGAATAAATTTTAATCTTTACTTATTACTTAAGTCCACTGCAAAAGTGAAAATACAGTGCTTAAAAATTTATTTATTTCAACAAATCAACCTAAATTCATGCTACCTACTGACAGTATATAATATTATTAATATGTAGTCTAATCATATTCATAGTAAACAAACTATAATGGATATAGATTTATTTTTGACGGTGATATCATGACTACAATGTGAAGACTACAGTAATTATGACCTCAGTTGTCAGTAATTAAAAATGACTGAGGGAAAAACTCAAAACTCTGATCATTAGTAATTATATAGTTATTAATGATGTGGCAATGTCATTGAAAATTTTCATAGTCAACACATGTCCTTTGAGGTTGTACAGTTGTATATGATGGATTAGTCTCACACTCTATTCTTCTTCTCATCTCAAATCTGTGGACTATATAATAATCATAATGTAAATAATCAAATTTCTATAATAAGTAGCATACCTTTCTCATATGCAGAATTATGAGTAATAGCTTGTTGATCAACTATAAAAGAAATTAGATATGAATAATTAATAATTCTCACTCTCTCACCTCCAATTTTATGTAGTTGATGTCTCTTCTTCATAAATACCACACTACTGACTGCTAAACATATGATTATTATGACAACAATTGCTACCATACTAACTACACTAGCAGTAGTGAGTAGAATAATGTTGTTAGTAGCTGAAGACACAACTTTATAATACACAAGTGTATATAATGATACTTACATGATTCATTAGAATTTAAAGAAGATTCTGATAGAACAGCAGCTGTAGTAATGCTCTTGTTATAACTGACTAATTTGTTAATTGATATAGTGCCTAATAACTTATTACAGATCTATGTAGTACAATATAATACTTACTAATAGTAGGATATGATAATAATAAGATATATTCCAACACTTGAGTATACACAACAAATGGAACAGTTATAACAGTACCATCTACTATATCATGAGCTCTCACAGTGTAGTTACCACTAACTGGTAGAGTTATGTACTGGTATACTGTACTCTCTTCTGTACTAGATTTAGTAATATTAATAATAATAGACTTTACAGTTTTATTAGAAGACTCTTCAAATATCACGTCACATCCATCAGCAGTAGATCTTTCAGCAAACTTACATTCTACAATAATAGATTCATTTTCATTGTAGTACTGTAGGTTGCTATAAAGAGAAATTATTATTGATTTCTTTACACACATTCATTTTATGAACTTACTGAACATTGCTTGAGCTGAATTTACTGCTCTCATAAAACTGTTTGCAATGTGCGCTGTAAAATTGTACATCATAGAAGGACTTAGTCCAGTTATAGTATAGTTGATCTCTTGATGAATATCAGTAATATTAATAGTTAGAAAATAGTAACTGCGGATCTCATAATTTTCTTTAATATTTCCAAACAAAATAATATTACAAAATCGTGTATAACTTTTGATCTAGGATTAGTACACAAGACTATTGAGTTAAATTTATCTTATTGACTTGCCATAATTTTAAATATCACATTGAAACTGTCCTCATTGTTATCAAATATTACAATATGATTCTTTATGCTAATATTATAATCTATATAGGCACATAAAATAATAGATCTTAATAATAATACTACTGACCTCCAGAATACTCACATTGAAAAGTAGAATAATTTGAGGAATATTCTCCAATGTGAGCTATAACAGTAGCAGTGTAAATATCACAGACTGTGAGGTTATATAACTTATAAGATGTATCCTCAGTGATATCATTATATAGTAACTGGCCATGTTGGTTCTCTATATATATGTGGTATGATAGTGAAAAGTTCTCAAATGGATGAGACCAGGTCAGCAAGCCAGAAGAATCAATAACATTGAAATGTAATTGTAGGTGCTCTACCAGAGTAATACCTGTCATTGAATTTAAATAATAAAGTACGTACTAAAAACTAACCCTGGATTGTTAAAATTGCTCCTAATGATGCAATATCATAGTTTTGATCTATTACAATGCATCCAACATGTATCCCGTCATTAATAGGTAATGCTCTTATAGTTAGTACTGATGACCACAAACCAACTGAAATGTTGTTAGTAGTTACTGATATCTCTCTATCTTGATTACTGGGATTGTTAAGTGAATTGTCCTCTACTGTCCATGTTAAGACATTTCCTGTACCCTCACAGGTAAAGTTCACCACCATGTAAAGTGGAGCTGATAATGGTAATGGAGGTACTGTGATGTTAGCTGTACGATAACCAAAGATAATAAAATAAATATATAAATACATTTTTTTAAAAAAATTATTTTAATTAAATTCTGCTATGATCATGTCATACAAGTCAATCAACTACATATATCATATATATATATATATATATATATTTATATATAATTTACTATTAACGTCTGTATCTTTTAAAAAGAGTACAAGGCTTCCTAATATAACAATAAGGAGCTTGAGTGTCTTTAGATCTGCCAGAGTCATTTGTTTACCGAACTTTAACCTATAGAAATTTTTGGCCTATAGTAAAAAAATCAATACAAAATTTGATTGTATTATGCTTATTTGAGACAATAATAATGACATGTAGAAAAAAAACCTGATGATATTCTCACATCAGCAAAATGCCCTCTATTATTCCGTATACAGAGGTACTCCGTATTCCATAACTGTCTGCTGCGTAATTTTTAGGAGTGAGAGAAGAGAGGGCTTCTTTGCAATTATATATATATTGCTATAATTAGTATCATTAACTAGTAGTAGTATTACATGCATTATGTAGTGACATTTTTATCAGTAGTGTTTTCTCTAGTTTTAATTTGGTTATAATAACAATAGTCACTATGCATAATAAGTTAATAGTACAGATATAACTAACAATTGATTGTTTACTAAGATGGCTTTGGTTTGAGACAAAGATATTTTCATATTGAGAGTATAGTCTTGCTATGACAATAGTACATTATAACATTATTATGTATTGCTAGCATTGATGATGTTACAACTCCACAACCACTTTGATCACAACTTTTGGTTTTGATTACTAGTGTGGAATAAACAGTCTACGTAAATTGTCAGTTTGATGATACATTAGATTAGTAATACAAACAGTATGTTGGTAACTTCTTTAACCAAACTATCACTGGAAAATTAAATATGTTTCCAAAATGTTGTCCTCTAAGAAACGTAAAGGAAACATATATAATAAATTTCTCTATATGTTTCTGTTTTGGAAATTTGTAATTTTTATTATGTTTCCAATATTAAAATACTCCACAATTCCAAAGGTTAGAAACAAATGTTTTCATTGATAATTAATATATATACTTCAAAATTTATTATCAAGCAATAACATAAATCTATAACTTTAAAGGAAAAAGTAAAATCAATTATTTATGGTCTACAAGAAATTAATGGGCTCCCAACTAGTACTGTCTCATTGATAGTGTAAGTGCAAGACCTATCCCAAGAATGTTTTCTATTGGTACAAACTGGTTGTCTAAACAGAACTCAAAAGTTGAGTTACAATACAGCTCATTAGGTTTACCAAAGTAATGACGCCTGTTCTTTCTCGCGGCAAAAATCAGTCTCTTTAACGGAATCATCACTAGATGAATCAGACAAACTGATAGAAGAGATATTATCATTGTGCTTCTGGGGTTGTGATACATTACACCAAATTCCTGAGTGACAGTATAATTGTCGATGCTGCTTGTAAGTTTTCAATGAGAGTCTTTTAAAACAATGTCCACAAAGCATGAAATTTGTAGTCTTAGACTGTCTTAATCTCTGAGACATTTTAGAACAAAGTAACCAAGATACCTCTCTTCCACTGTTGTAGTGATCACGTGATAACGTAGCCGAAACGCGCGGGATCTCTGTACAGTTTTATGTCGTTCTCTCTGGCTCTAGAAGTTAGAAGATGGCCTATTCTTTCCATCAGCATCAACCCAGTCCTAGCTGTTTTGATCAACTCAATGATAATGACTATGATGAGTATCCTGAGAGCCTGTCATCGAGCTCATCTAACTGTCACAGTACTGAAAGTGATGACTCAAGTCCTGTTGTAAATCCTCCTACACCTCCAAGAATAGCAGTGAACAGTCGATTGAACCTACTCTCTCGTTTCGAAGATGCCATTGGTCCATCTCAGTTACCTTCTTGGATAAATGCTAGCGCTTCTTTAAAAACAAAAGACAACAGTGTTAAAGCTAGTGCCAAAGTTACTACTAGTTAAAACCAAACTGACAATACAACACTGGGTAATTCTAAAGCTTCAACTGAAATAACTCCCTACCATGCTAAAGCTAAGTCATCAAGAATTCTTTTGAAATGTAATCAAAAAACTCAAGGTAGTACTAAAGTTAAGGAATCTCCTGTTGTCCATAACTTCATTGATAATGAACAGACAGGTAAATGGTAAAATTGTACACTTTTATATTATATTTTTGTAGCAATGGAAAAAATTTTCCAAGAGATTAAAAATTCAGAAGAAAGGTTACAGACATGTATTGAGGACTTGGAAGGTAGATTTGGACAATGTCATGGTTCTACTACAAGAAGAAAGATTTCACCTCTTGAAGTAATAGTAAGTTATTTTGATCTGCTGAGGTAAAGTGAGAAATTTAACAGCTTTTATAATACAACCACATAGCTATTAACACAATTTGTGGTCTATGGTAATCTCAATTTCTCCTTAGGCTTTTTAGTTGACTTAGGTATCATGATATGTTTATTCAGAAAGAATACTGTATACTATCCTTATGCTTTAGGGTTTGAAATGTTTTTGGTATGGGGCTAAACTGGAAAATAAATATATTACAGTACTATATTATGTGTACAGTCAATTGATTGTGTATTTTTGAACGAACAGTACACTGTAATTTGTGTCAAGAATCTCAAGACATTTCCCTTTGTCCCATTATAAACTAATAGTAGGGTTGAAAGGTCGAAAGGTCTGCTCACTAGTCTAAACTATGATTAATTTTTACAGTGATAGGGAAATATAGTAATATTATTGTGACAATATTGTATGTATGACACTGTTAGTACATATGACCCACCCAGACATCATGTTATAGTAACTTTTATTATCTAGGATTGTGTACGCAAAACATATTTAGCTTTATACGAAGAAGATGAGAACCTTGAATGGAACTTTAGGTATGAATAACATGACCTCTACTTGTAACACTATCTTCTGTATACTTGTTGTAGTAAGAAAATAGGTGACAAAGAAAATCAAATGATATTAAAGAAATTAGTAGCAAAAGTGAAATCTCATTTTCCTGATGTAGCCACTTCAGTTATCAATGGTTAGTAATATTATCAACCTGAAAGACATATTGGCATATCTGTTGAAATTATGAATGTTATGTATTATATAATGTGTGCATTATTAAGTATTTTATTAAATATGGTTGTACCATATTACTCACCGTTATTATCCTTTTATAGATGCTACTAAAACTTATTTTTCAAGTTGTCATGCTAAGGCAAAGCTCATAAATTCAGGAAGGTATTCTAATAAATTTGAAAAACAGAGAAGAATAAACAGGATAACTAGAGTAAGTAGTTCATACCATTTAATTAATACTATTGTAATTTCCATTATAGGAAATGATATTAATAATGTTAGTGTAAATACCTATGAATTTTTCCTTTTTTATTTCAAACACTGTTTTTTAATAGAAGCTACAACGAAGACTTACTGAATATGATCAAATAGCTGGCCTATCTGACGCTACTAAAGCAAAGTGGAGAGTTTGTTTCACTGGTGATATGATGAGCTCAGAAGAGAGTGATGAAAATGAAGATTACCAGTTTATTATTCCCACTCTTTCCTGGAGAAGAAAAAATCTAACAAAATTATTGTATGCTTTGAACAAAAAATCTTCCAAAAATTGTTCAGTAAGAAGTAAGCATTATGACTTAAAATGGAGGAAGGCCTTCCTTCTGATAGACTGAAACCAGCTGGTTAATCAGAATGTGCTTTTCAGCATTGACTGCAATGACAGTGGTTATTCAATAATTAATTTTATGAGTCATTTATCCAATCATTTAAAAAGTTATGTTAGGTGGTATATCATGTCATCAAGTATTGGTTTGTTGAGAGTATTCTGATTATGTCGTTTATTGTTAAGTTATTTATGTGACAATGACATTATATTTAATTATTTATGATTTATATAACATTTCCTTTTTTGAGGACATCATAAATGTATTTAATTTTGTAGTGATTACTTGATGTTTTTGGATTTGTTGTATTTGTAAATAATTATTAAATTCAATGGAAACATTAAAGTTTCTTTAGTGAATACAAATAAAAATTTGGTGTTTTCAAGTGTTTCTATATAGTGGGAAACTTGCTCTTCACATGTGTTTCTTAGTAAAAGAAATCTTTATGTTTCCTTAGTTTGGAAACACCAGAAACATAACAGGATACTTGACATTTTCAAAACGTTTCCAGATGTTTCATGGTCCAGAAACATATTAATTTTTCCAGTGTATATGTTGTATATGTATAGTGAGATAACAGAAGTTACCATCTATATTCACATGATAGTTCAATGAGACACTATGATCTGTCTGACAGATGGTCTCATCAAATTATCTTGAGTGATCATAAACCATAATGTTTTCCAGTAACTTATATGCTATCATGCACACTACACTATATAAATTTATCATATTAGATCAGTACATACAGATAATGTACTTTATTATTTTAGACAGTTACTATGACAACAATGCCAAGACTACAGTAAAAAACTATATGTATGTATGCACACGTATATAAATTAATATATATAGGCTCAATTAAGTAAATAGAGATTCAAAATTGCAAATAACATAACAAAAGCTAGAATATTATGAACCGAGTCTAACACTTATTTAAAGTACATTCAAGCTAGATCACCTACCACAGGTTATAATAAGCACTATTATGTTGTTGTCTATCAATTTGAATTGATGTCAGAGAATTTATATGTATTTTGGATAAGATTTTTGGTATTATGTAAACCTTAGTATAGTGACTTTGATTGTTGTATTGATACAAAATTATAATCAGTAGGGACTACTGACACCACATGAGGACCTTTAATCTATATTCTAAGGTTAATCCACACATGTACGTGGTAAGCTACAGAGTTTTGCTAAATATTTGAAGACTTTAACCCTTTAATTATCAGTTCAATTTACATTTGATTTTTGTGGGAAGATGAATGGTAGCATTTCTGTATGACTTGTAATTTCTTTGCTTTCAACTTTTTGTAAATTTTGGCAACATAGATGAATAGTATCGACTGTTAGAAATTTGAGGATACAAAAGCAAAAATATTTAAGGCCAACCCTCATTTTAGAAAATCATATTCAAAATTTAATTTGTTCTGTATATCTTGCAACTCTTATCTATTCTAGCTTTTCTCTATTTATAGGGCAACTATTTGGTTATCCTATAGAAACAATGAAATACCATCAAGCATGTGATGTGTAAAATGAGAGGTGTGGTTACTCGTGACGTGTAGTTACAGACACACAAGTGTACAAACTAGTACAGTATAGGTACACTAATAATGTAACTAATGCTCGAAGCTATAATTAGGTATAGGTAAACATCAAGACATTTATAAAAGAAAGTAACTTCATTAAAAGAGTGCATTATACTCCAGCATGGACGTCCAAAGTAAGAGTTCACATCATAAAGCATTTCAAGCAATAGACCCGACAACATTGTCATTTCTCTCAGTGCAGTGTAAAATCATTGATACAACATTTAATTTCTACATTTAAAACATATAAGCACTTGATGAATTAAAAATAAAATTAAAGAAATGATATTATAGTTCTTAAGGAAAAAGATATCTAAAATGTTTTGATGCTGGTACATTGTATGTGTATTATTTCTTTAAATAATAACATTTCCATACACATTTTTTCATTAAACTTTCCTTTAGGTCATTAGTTTCTTCTTCAACCTTTCATTGATTTATGAAGACATTTGAATTCATTATCGCTAATATCGTAACACAACAGTAATATAATAGATATCATTGCTGAGATTTGTGTATAGCTAAAATTTAATTGCAATTAACTACACATTTAACAATTTTTTTCAATTTCAAAAAAATATTCTTGCATTGCACTAAACTAGCTAATTTTTTGGTATTTCATGATCATTAGTTCTTATTTCCTAAAGTAAAAAATAAAACCAATAAATACAAGATTATAAATAGGCTTACCTTAAGCAAAAATAACATTAAATGGATTTGTTTCATTACCTTCAATCACACATGAGATAGAGAAATAATGAAGATGAATCTTTTTTAAATAGTCCAAGAAAATAACAAAGTAATCATCTTTTAGTATCTGTTAATGGACTTACATGAGCATGATTCATGGCTTGATGCTTCTCTGTTGGGCTTGCTCATTTTCCAATCCATACAAAACATTCGTCGCCAGTATCAGAAACAAATACTACGCAGAAATAAATATATATTTAAGTACCATATTGTGAGTACCATCATTGGAGTCCAAAGAAGAACGAGAAAATTCAAGAACAGGAACAAAATCCATATTAACATTCTCATTGCTCAACATGTACAATATACACACAGACACACATAGACACACACACACACAGACACACACGCACACACACACATATGAGATTACAGACTTAAATAGAGCTGGTTTAAATGAAATCTCATGGTGTAAAAAGAAAAAAGAGTTAGAAATTTTTATCTTAGTAGGCTACCCGCCTGTTCTACTGGAACATCTGGAAGATATTTTTCAATCAATTATTTCCATTCTTTATCATTACCACCTACATGTGTACAAAATTTCATAGTACATCTAACAATTTTATTAAGATACTCCTACTTACTTAGGACATTAGTCTTACTTGTGCCTCGATTCTTCAATTAAAATAAAACCAAACATACTAATTATAACTTATAATTGCTTCATTTCAAGCAACTTTCTGTTTTTGCAGCCACCTCCTTAATCTGTTATATAGAAGATATCATAATTTAACAAAGCTAGCAATGAGTGTATGTATATACACTCATTGCTAGCTGATGTTTTTATGCATAGTTATTGATATAACAAGTCTATAATGTGTACATGTACTTACCTTTCTTTCTAAATCAGATCCAAATAAAGCAAGGTTGCTGTCCTTCCAGTTATATTTCTTAGGACCTGCCATTTCAGTACCCCATAAATTAAAATTCGAAGTGACTATTTTTACATGTCCATAAAATAATAATTCCAAGATATTTATACGGCAAGCAAACACCACAACCAAAGCACCCCTAAATCAATAATAATGTAAGTAATATATTTTTCACAGCACTATTTATTATTTATAAGAGAGGGATTTCCCACTCTACAGGAAGTCCACACTTTGTTCTGTATTACTTACATACACAAGGCTACTTGTTATTCACAAGATAATTGTGCTCCACTGATATTAGATTATACAGATACTAAAAGAGGAACTACCTGTTGTAATAATTAATAAATTATAAATTCACCTGGTAAATAAATTATTGTAGTAATATTTTATACTATTTTACACTTAAAGATAACTTTATTTATTGTCATCACATATAAGATGAATATATTATACTATATATATATAACTGTATTCATATGCCAACATGGAATGATAAGTTGTTTATATCAATGTAGTAGTTATGTCTTAAACTTGATTTGCATTTCCCTGATCATCAAATATCAGTGATCTATTTGTCAACTAATGATGCACATCCTTAGTAGTAAAAGTTAACTGTAAAACAGTCAACAAAATGTTAATTAAGTTGTAAACTGATACATGCAATTAGTTTCACACTTTGCTAATTGTAAAGGATATTCAATCTGGTTTAATACAAGAAACTGGTTTTATGCTATTTTAAGTGACATCATAGTTTCATGACAGAATGTTAGTATTGTATTAGTATAGTAATTTATAATTATTAATATATTCTCTCTAGACCAGTCAGTTTGTCAAAAAAGAAGGAGTTAGCTTGATAGCTATATTTTAGCAAGAAACTACCCTAACATAGGACTTTCAATGATGTTATCATTATTCATTAAGACTCATCTCTAGTTCTTCCTGCATCAACTATATTATTATTAAATCAGAGATTTGTTTATCTACCTCATCATATTACTACCTTATCTGTCTAACCATTCAATTGATCAATATACGTTCACATTTTACCTCAACTAAGTAAAAAGATGTTCTATAGTCTACAGTTGATGATGTACTACCAAAATGGATTGGTATCAGGAACACGTTTACATCACTTTTAGCATAGTCCAATGTATTAGAAACTATAAACCATATACAAAGGTGTAACCAAATATGATAATCTGCTAGTAATTTTACTAAAGCATAACGAGCTTTATTGTTGAAATAAAATCATTCATATGCATGCATATATGATTGACCATTTATTTATGGTACAATTATAAAACTATTTGGTGACATTAATAAATTGTAAATGTCAGATGGTAAGCCAATTATTGAAATATAATTTAGCCTATTGTACACTATATTTGATGTCATCATATATAAGATGAATGCATTATACTATATACATGTAATTGTGCACTTGTAACAAATATATACAAAAAATGAGAAGTTTTGTATGTCAATGTAGTAGTTATGTTTTATACTTGATTTAAATTTCCTTGTTTATCAAATATCAGTGATTGTTAGTCAAATAAAGATGCACATCCTTAGTAGTAAAAGTTAACTGTAAACAGTCAACAAAATGTTAATTAAGTTGTGAGAGATACATGCAATATTAATTTCACACTTTCCTAATCGTAGAGGATATTCTATTAGGTTTAATCCCTCATTTCACTTCAACAATACTAAATACAGCAACACAAAATCATGTTATATGATTTAATGAAACTTGTGGTTACATACTTCAGAAATGCCAATTAATTTTATGTCTTAAATACTTTAATAGAAAATATAAGAAAGAGTTATTGACTATACTGAGTAGCACATAATGAATATATCAATGTGGTTAATAGATCTAATGTATATACAGTCTCACTGTAACTTCCTCTTGTGTCCAAGCTTAAGACTTAAAAAAAAAAAAAAAATATATATATATATATATATATATATGTGCTTCTTGATTCATTCCATTTATCCATTTATTCATTCATCCAACCAATCAGGTACTGTTACCTTAGTATTTTATCCTACTTTTAAAATTGATATTGATAACTTGCTATGTAGTTGCCTGTCAGAAAAAAACTTTCGATAGTTTTATTAAAATGATTAACAAATCTTTGAAATGAAAAATTATTGTTTATGCATGCGCAGACATGAAAATTAATAAATGACATTAATAAATTATAAAAGTTAGCTGGTATTGTAATAATTTAGTCTATTGTACATTTAAAAATATTTGTATTTGACGTCATCACATGTAAGATGAATGCATTACCATACATACATGTAACTGTATATGTAACAACTTTATACATTTAAACAATATGTATGATGTTTTTATCAATTGTATGTGTTCAATTTGATTTGCATTTCCTTATAATCAAATATCAGTGATTTATTTGTGTACATCCTTGTGATAAAAATTAAATGCTACATTGTCAAAGAATGCTAATTAAGTTGTAAAGTATCTGCAACATTAATTTTAACTTATGCTGACACATCGAATAATGGTTTACTAAACACTATATGAGTAAGCCTTTGTCTATGATAATACTGTACTCTAGACTAACAAACTAGTCCCTTTGAAGTGAAGATCGTTTTTTTTCTAATCTTGAGTTCGTGTGGCCAAATATTGAAAGTATAACGCGAATATTGCAGAACGGTTTGTTGCTTGCTCTTAATGATGCACAAAATCTTCTTTTATCTTCTTATATTTTGTTTAACGGCTGTTACTAATAGCCAAAATTGCACAGCAATAATCGCGGGCACAAATTGTGTCCAAGAATTACTAAATTTCATAGCAACTGTTTATTTGACAACAGTCCCTAATAATGTCGATTATGTCCAATTCAATCAAAAAATATCTACCTTCTGCTCTAGTCAGTGTAAGAATATTGCACTGCAGTATTTTCAATGTTTAAACAACTCTGAGTACATTAATTTTCTTAATAACGGTTTGTGTGGAAAGCTCAATCAGGAATACTGCTAAGTCCGTCACGTACGTGGAACAACTTCTGGAATGATATCTCCAATAGGAAGTCTGGAGAATGGGACCTGTCCTTTCACGGATATTAATGATGAGACAACTATACATTGCATTGGAGGAAGCTCTTGCCAGCAAAAGTTGCAAAATATATCTGGTTACTTGAGCTGTTGTTTTGTGCCTCTTATTTTTGGTTACTATGATAATTTAAACGATTCGTCGTGTAACATCACTAATTCCTGTTCCTCATTAACAGTCAGTCCTACCATAACATCTATTACTTCATCTGGAGCAGTTGGAGGTGCTACACCAGGAATCATTTCCACTGGAACAGTTGGAGTCATTCCTACCAGAACAGTTGGAGGAGTCATTCCTACTGGTACTCCCTCTGGAGCAACTGGTGGTGATAGCTCCCTCTTGGTCCTGATCACAGTAATCATGATTCAGATTATAGTCATGTGTTACTGATTGAATGCTCTTTGCAGACTTTACTTTAAAATGACAATATTTATTTTCATAGTTAGTGATATTTTTCTTTTGTATTTTGTCTAAAACAACCTTTTTCCAATATTAGAAAATAATTGACTATTCAATTTTTTTAAATGATAAATTTTGAAACTGCACTTCTCTAATACATTACAGTGAAATCATAATAATGATAGCCACACATGTGCTTGCACAAGATAATTTACTTCATGTGAACTTCACAAGAGATTAAAAGACTCAGTTATAAGTGCGTTACATTCTAAAAATGTATCTGTATAAACGTAACAACTTTAAACATTAAAATAATAAGTTTTAATTAATATAGCAATTGTATTTTATATATCCTTGATAATAACAGTCATGCATATCTTTAGTAGTAAAACTGTAAAACATTAAATGAAATGTTAATAAACTTAACCAATTAACACAATTTCGTGTCAGCTGGACCTAAGTACACACTTACAAGTCTGCAACATTTCTTTCACACATTGCTAATTAAAATGGATATGCAAATCAGGGTAAACCTTTACTATAAACACTTGAACTATTCTAAATGTAGTAACATGCTATCCAATAATACAAGTACTGTTTTACTTATATCTAGTGCTACATTGAGAAAGAGAAAACATTAGAACTGTATTAGCAGTGCAGAACAGATATGTAAAACAGGCTCTCTTTTTCTGTTAGTTGTTGTTGAAATATTAAAAATCATGTTCATATAAATCAATACATGGTTGACCAAGTATTATATCTTACAGACATGCAATTGATCTTATTAATTAATTGTAAAATTTAGCTAATAAATAAGTTAATACAATAGCAATGTCAATTCCATAGTTAAAAATAATTGTATTGGGTGGCATTACATGCACGAATAAGATCAATGCATTAATCTATACATGTATAACTGTAGATTTAATCAATTGTAAACAATATAATAATAAGTTATGATCTATATAGTACATATTTGTTAAATGTAATTTGCATATCCTTGATAATCAAATATCAGTGATTTATTTTTTAACTAATGATACACATACTTAGTTGGAAGAATTTGTATGTGGTACAGCTTGTATTCCACATGTAGCTAACATGTCTCTATTAAATATAATATGATTATATTGTAACTTCAATATAAAGATTTTGTTGGTCTTTTTTTACTCGCAGGCAACTTAACGAAAATGTCAAATCCTAGGCAAACAATTTCTTTGTGATAAATTCTATGTGCTTGTATAAAATGAAATAAATAGATATAATATAAATATAATCATTTCAGTTGAAACTCCTTGGGTACGTATGCATTGCTTGTAAAAACTCCTGAGTCACTCTGTTCATCCATGTACATCCAAAAGGAAGCCATTCTTCTATGAAACCAAGATGACCTCCATGAGGGGTTAACACAAAAACTGTGTTGGAGTTAGCTTCAAACTCATCAAGTGGTAAAGCTAAAAATTAGTGAAAAATTAGTTAATTTAATTATTTTATTATGAACTGACTTTGTAGGGGTATTAGTGGGTCATCAATTGCAGCAATATTTAAAAGCGGGGTTTTAATCAAATGAACCTTTCCTTGATTGTTGCCTTCCTCATAGTATTCCTCTATGCTACGATATCCATATAAATAATACACTGGTTTGGTAGTAAGGGTAATAATCTCTTTAACTGTTGAAGACTATTAAAAAGAAAGAATACCAAGTCAAAGTATATAGCTGTATTCATAATTGTTTAAAAATCAACATTGGACATTATATTGAGCAAATTATTAGACAGTTGTTTGTCGTTCAATTCATAACACTAAAAAAGGATTAACCAAAATTAATACAAAAGTTATATATTTCCAATACAAACTTTGCTCTAATTAGCTAGGTTGTGTGATCATGAGTAAACTCTATAATGCACTATAATTATATGACCTAAATTTTAAATTAAGCAATACGTAACAAGACAAGTTTGATTAGATGATCTAAAAAGTGATGATGTTGTTAGCTTAAGTGATTTTATTGTGATACATTTGTGATAACATGTAAAGGAAGTTTGCACGTATATAATGAATTAGATTTCCTTATGAGCACACATGGAAATCTTAGCAATGTTTCTTTTGAAGTGAGTCATTGTAATTGTTTAGTTACAAGCTATTATCCACAGTGCTACTATGTGTGATAAAGCTATTTCGATGTTCAAAAGCTATATGTAAATTAACTTACATTTTGTATTTTTTCTAATGTACCTTTACAATAATCAATGTCAACATTACCACATCTGATGAGATTAGAGTAGTTACTAAAGGAAATTGTAAATATCTGTTACAATGATATCAATACACAGCTAAGTTTTTAACCACAAATCCACAAACAATTTAATGTTCTTTTTTAAAATAGTGATAGTCCTTACTTTTCACAGTGTTTCATCATGTAATTTCTAATAAGATTGTAATACATATAATTTATAGCTTTATTATCTAAAAGTGACACAAAGTTGTAGATATCCCATGGTGAGGAGAAAGTAGCTACTGCAAGTAGACCACTACGTTCCTGAGTTTTAAACAGATGTTTAACAAGTAACATGCTACAGAAAAATAGCTCATGAATTACAATACATAAAATTTTGTTTAAATACCCTCCAAGAGATAAGCCAATAGCAACAATAGAGACTTTTGGGAAGCAAAAATGGATATGTTTTATAACTGAGTCAACATCATCACAATTAACGTATTGATATTTTAAGGTCTATGAATAGCTTGATATTAAATATAAAATGATCCATTATTTATACCTTTAAAAGGACACCAACTTCTCCTCTGTAGTTCATAACTACTGGATGGTAATTTTGATTTGCTCCCTCATATACTATCCATTCAACATAGCTATCTTCACTATTTGCTTTAAAATAAAATGATTGTTATAGGAACTGTTAACAAATTAATTGTTAACATACAAGAATAGCCTGGTAATATCAACAATATTGGTGTATCTTCATTAAAGTGACAGTTGTAATAGTCAGTATCATACCAATCCAAGGCTAGTTCTCCACCATCAGATGCAATAAAAATTTCCCTACAAGAATAAAAAATTGAAAACAAACTAAAGCCAGGTACAGTGTACAAGGCATTTTCAATTAAAAATCTAAGCATATACACCGTTTATATTTTATTTTTAGTCTCCTTTGTAGCACAGTTCTAGCAATGGTCGTCATATGTCCATTGAAAGCCCACCATGTGCTACGATATTTCTGTTGCAAGACAGAACAATTTTCCAGTAAATGAGTACGCAAAGTCCCATGTTGACCAAACAGTTGAGGTTTAGAAACCACCCTTTTGAAGAAAGAAAATAGAACAAATAGTACAATTAGAAAAAAAAGCATTGACAACATAGTTATCATGATTAAAACTTTAAACTATGGTGATACCGTATATAAGCGAATTTAGCGACCGTATATAATTATGTTACCGTTTGTATTTTTCCGTCGTCGGCTTGTAAACTAGCTGATCTTGAGAAGATCCAAAAGAAACCGAACCAAGAAGAAGAAATTACAGGTAGTAATACAGTATATAACATGTATGGAACACTTAAACAACAATCAGTCGAGTCCTTTGATGTATACTAGTGTAGTAGCCCCTCCCCCTTTTGATAATCATGATCATCAGTATTATAATTAATTATGAACTTTGGCATAGTTTTTCATTTATTCTGATGTGTTAGTAAATCCACTGACTGTATTGATAATTCAACATACATATTGCAATACAAATCAAGGATTGTTCTATATATAAAATAACAAATTACTTATTTACTAAGCAAATGAATTAAAGGGAGATATTAGAAGTTATTGGAAATAAACAAAGAAAATCATTGAATTATAATATAAATCACTGGTTCTAACTTTTTTGATAATATGTGATCACTAGCTTTTGTAACTTTAAGGTATGCCTAAATGCTGCATATATTAAAAGTAATCCCAAAACATATTACTTATTTTTATGCATAGATGCCTATGCATTTGTTTAATATAAGACCAACCAATAAAGTGAGCCTCATAGCCTCCATTTTATTCAATTTACAATGCCTACGTCCCCTCCCACATGACACATTTCAACACATACACGCAATATTATGCATGGATAAACGTTCTATTACGCAACAAAAGGCATGACATAACGGATTTCAAACAGTTTACATAATGTAACGTTCTATATTGTAAACCTAGCTTTAACTGCGATAGACGCAATTTTGTGTCAGTTGGACCTACGTACACACACTTACAAGTCTGCTACATTACTTTTATACATTGCTAATTAAAAAAAGATATGCAAATCAGGTTAAACCCTTACTATATACACTTGAACTATACTAAATGTAGTAACATGCTATCCAATAATAAAAGTACTGTTTGTGCTACATGGAGAAAGACAAAACATTAGTACTGTATTAGCAATGTAATTCATAATTGTATATATAGATGTGTAAAACAGGCTCTCTTTTTCTTTTAGTTGTCATGAAATAAAAAAAATCATGTGCATATAAATGAATACATGTTTGATCAAGTATCATATCTTACAGATATGCAGTTGATCTTATTAATAAATTGTAAAATTTAGCTGGTAAAAAGTTAATACAATAGCAATGTCAATTCAATAGTTAAAAATAACTGTATTGGATGCCATTACATGCACAAATAAGATCAATGCACTAATCTATACATGTATAACTGTAGATGTAATCACTTATAAACAATATAATGATTAGTTATGATCTATATAGTACATATTTGCAAAATTAATTTGCATTTCCTTGATAATCAAATATCAGTGATTTTTTTTTTAACTAATGATACACATACTTGTTTTGAAAGTTAACTGTAAAACTGTCAACAAAATGTTAATTAAGCTGTAAGAGATACCTGCAACATTAATTTCACACTTTGCTAATTATAAAGGATATTTAAAGGGTTTAACCCTTACTATCTTTAACGTTACTAAAAATAGTATCATGCAATTTATTATACTATATTAAGTAAACTTGTGATAACATGTGGAGAAGACTGAATGCAAATAATGTATTAGAGAAATAACTCATAATAATTATGCACATGTAATTCTTTCTTTATCTCTCTTGTAGTCTTATTAGTGACACACAATCCTAAAATGACATACATAGAAAGTGTTTAAAGTTGTTGGTCATTATACATATAGAATAAACAAATGGATAGTTGAAAGAATTTATATGTGGCACAGCTTGTATTCCACACGTAGTAACATGTCTCTATTAAATATAATATGATTACATTGTAACTTCAGTATAAACATTTTGTTGGCCTTTTTTTACTCGCATGCAACTTAACGCAAATGTCAAATCCTAGGCAAACAATTTCTTTGTGATTAATTCTATGTGCTTGTATTAAATGAAATAAATGACAATTATAGAAATATATCCATTTCAGTTGAAACTCCTTGGGTACGTGTACATTGCTTGTAAAAACTCTTGAGTCACTCTGTTCATCCATGTACATCCAAAAGGAAGCCATTCTTCTATGAAACCAAGATGACCTCCATGAGGGGTTAACACAAAAACTGTGTTGGAATTAGCTTCAAACTCATCAAGTGGTAAAGCTAAAAATTAGTGAGAAAATAGTTAATTTAATTATTTTATTATGAACTGACTTTGTAGGGGTACTAGTGGGTCATCAATTGCAGCAATATTTAAAAGCGGGGTTTTAATCAAATGAACCTTTCCTTGATTATTGGCTTCCTCATAGTATTCCTCTATGCTACGGTATCCATATAAATAATACACTGGTTTGGTAGTAAACGTAATAATCTCTTTAACTGTTGAAGACTATTAAAACAAAAGAATAACAAGTAAATGTATATAGCTGTATTCATAATTGTTTAAAAATCAACATTGGACATTATATTGAGCAAATTATTAGATATTTCTTTGTCATTCAATTCATAATACTAAAAAGGATTATCCAAAATTAATACAAAAGTTATATATTTCCAATACAAACTTTGCTCTAATTAGCTAGGTTGTGTGATCATGAGTAAACCCTATAATGCACTATAATTATATGACCTAAATTTTTAATTAAGCTATACGTAACAAGACAAGTTTGATTAGATGATCTAAAAAGTGATGATGTTGTTAACTTATTAATAAGTGATTTTACTGTGATACATGTGTCATAACATGTAAAGGAAGTTTGCACGTATATAATGAATTAGATTTCCTTATGAGCACACATGGAAATCTTAGCAGTGTATCTTTTGAAGTGAGTCATTGTAATTGTTGAGTTACAAGCTGTTATCAACAGTATTACTATGTGTGATAAAGCTATTTCAATGTAAAAAAGCTATATGTAAATTAACTTACATTTCGTACTTTTTCTATTGTACTTTTACAATAATCAATGTCAACATTACCACATCTGATGAGATTAGAGTAGTTGCTAAAGAAAAATTGTAAATATCTGTTACAATCATATCAATACATAGCTAAGTTTATTAACAAAAAATCCACAAACAATTTAATGTACTATTTTAAACTAGTGATAGTCCTTACATTTCACTTTGCTTCATCATGTGATGTCTAATAAGATTGTAATACATAAAATTTATAGCCTTATTATCTAAAAGTGACACAAAGTTGTAGATATCCCATGGTGAGGAGAAAGTAGCTCCTGCAAGTAGACCACTACGTTCCTGAGTTTTAAACAGATGTTTAACAAGTAACATACTATAGAAAAATAACTCATGAATAACAATACATAAAATTTTGTTTAAATACCCTCCAAGAGATAAGCCAATAGCAACAATAGAGACTTTTGGGAAGCAAAAATGGATATGTTTTATAACTGAGTCAACATCATCACAATTAACGTATTGATGTTTTAAGGTCTATGAATAGCTTGATATTAAATATAAAAAATGATCCATTATTTATACCTTTAAAAGGACACCAACTTCTCCTCTGTAGTTCATAACTACTGGAAGATAATTTTGATTTGCTCCCTCGTATACTACCCATTCAACATAGTTATCTTCGCTATTTGCTTTAAAATAAAATGATTGTTATAGGAACTGTTAACAAATTAATTGTTAACATACAAGAATAGCCTGGTATTATCAACAATATTGGTGTATCTTCATTAAAGTGACAGTTGTAATATTCAGTATCATACCAATCCAAGGCTAGTTCCCCACCATCAGATGCAATAAAAATTTCCCTACAAGAATAAAAAATTGAAAACAAACTAAAGCCAGGTACAGTGTACAAGGCATTTTTAATTGAAAATCTAAGCATATACACCGTTTATATTTTATTTTTAGTCTCCTTTGTAGCACAGTTCTAGCAATGGTCGTCATATGTCCATTGAAAGCCCACCATGTGCTACGATATTTCTGTTGCAAGACAGAACAATTTTCCAGTAAATGAGTACGCAAAGTCCCATGTTGACCAAACAGTTGAGGTTTACAAACCACCCTTTTGAAGAAAGAAAATAGAACAAATAGTACAATTAGAAAAAAAAGCATTGACAACATAGTTATCATGATTAAAATTTTAAACTATGGTGATACCGTATATAAGCGAATTTAGCGACCGTATATAATTATGTTACCGTTTGTATTTTTCCGTCGTCGGCTTGTAAACTAGCTGATCTTGAGAAGATCCAAAGGAAACCGAACCAAGAAGAAGAAATTACAGGTAGTAATACAGTATATAACATGTATGAAACACATAAACAACAATCAGTCGAGTCCCTTGATGCATACTAGTGTAGTAGCCCCTCCCCCTTTTGATAATCATGATCATCAGTATTATAATTAATTATGAACTTTGGCATAGTTTTTCATTTATTCTGATGTGTTAGTAAATCCACTGACTGTATTGATAATTCAACATACATATTGCAATACAAATCAAGGATTGTTCTATATATAAATATAACAAATTACTTATTTACTAAGCAAGTGAATTAAAGGGAGATATTAGAAGTTATTGGAAATAAACAAAGAAAATCATTGAATTATAATATAAATCACTGGTTCTAACTTTTTTGATAATATGTGATCACTAGCTTTTGTAACTTTAAGGTATGCCTAAATGCTGCATATATTAAAAGTAATCCCAAAACATGTTACTTATTTTTATGCATAGATGCCTATGCATTTGTTTAATATAAGACCAACCAACAAAGTGAGCCTCATAGCCTCCATTTTATTCAATTTACAATGCCTACGTCCCCTCCCACATGACACATTTCAACACATACACGCAATATTATGCATGGATAAACGTTCTATTACGCAACAAAAGGCATGACATAACGGATTTCAAACAGTTTACATAATGTAACGTTCTATATTGTATTCCTAGCTTTAACTGCGATAGACACAATTTTGTGTCAGCTGGACCTACGTACACACACTTACAAGTCTGCTACATTACTTTTATACATTGCTAATTAAAAAAAGATTTGCAAATCAGGTTAAACCCTTACTATATACACTTGAACTATACTAAATGTAGTAACATGCTATCCAATAATAAAAGTACTGTTTGTGCTACATGGAGAAAGACAAAACATTAGTACTGTATTAGCAGTGTAATTCATAATTGTATATATAGATGTGTAAAACAGGCTCTCTTTTTCTTTTAGTTGTCATGAAATAAAAAAAATCATGTGCATATAAATGAATACATGTTTGATCAAGTATTATATCTTACAGATATGCAGTTGATCTTATAAATAAATTGTAAAATTTAGCTGGTAAAAAGTTAATACAATAGCAATGTCAATTCAATAGTTAAAAATAACTGTATTGGATGCCATTACATGCACAAATAAGATCAATGCACTAATCTATACATGTATAACTGTAGATGTAATCACTTATAAACAATATAATGATTAGTTATGTTCTATATAGTACATATTTGCTAAATGTAATTTGCATTTCCTTGATAATCAAATATCAGTGATTTATTTTTTAACTAATGATACACATACTTGTTTTGAAAGTTAACTGTAAAACTGTCAACAAAATGTTAATTAAGCTGTAAGAGATACCTGCAACATTAATTTCACACTTTGCTAATTATAAAGGATATTTAAAGGGTTTAACCCTTACTATCTTTAACGTTACTAAAAATAGTATCATGCAATTTATTATACTATATTAAGTAAACTTGTGATAACATGTGGAGAAGACTGAATGCAAATAATGTATTAGAGAAATAACTCATAATAATTATGCACATGTAATTCTTTCTATATCTCTCTTGTAGTCTTATTAGTGACACACAATCCTAAAATGACATACATAGAAAGTGTTTAAAGTTGTTGGTCATTATACATATAGAATAAACAAATGGATAGTTGAAAGAATTTATATGTGGCACAGCTTGTATTCCACATGTAGTAACATGTCTCTATTAAATATAATATGATTACATTTTAACTTCAGTATAAACATTTTGTTGGCCTTTTTTTACTCGCATGCAACTTAACGCAAATGTCAAATCCTAGGCAAACAATTTCTTTGTGATTAATTCTATGTGCTTGTATTAAATGAAATAAATGACAATTATAGAAATATATCCATTTCAGTTGAAACTCCTTGGGTACGTGTACATTGCTTGTAAAAACTCTTGAGTCACTCTGTTCATCCATGTACATCCAAAAGGAAGCCATTCTTCTATGAAACCAAGATGACCTCCATGAGGGGTTAACACAAAAACTGTGTTGGAATTAGCTTCAAACTCATCAAGTGGTAAAGCTAAAAATTAGTGAGAAAATAGTTAATTTAATTATTTTATTATGAACTGACTTTGTAGGGGTACTAGTGGGTCATCAATTGCAGCAATATTTAAAAGCGGGGTTTTAATCAAATGAACCTTTCCTTGATTATTGGCTTCCTCATAGTATTCCTCTATGCTACGGTATCCATATAAATAATACACTGGTTTGGTAGTAAACGTAATAATCTCTTTAACTGTTGAAGACTATTAAAACAAAAGAATAACAAGTAAATGTATATAGCTGTATTCATAATTGTTTAAAAATCAACATTGGACATTATATTGAAAAAATTATTAGATATTTCTTTGTCATTCAATTCATAATACTAAAAAGGATTATCCAAAATTAAATAAAAAGTTATATATTTCCAATACAAACTTTGCTCTAATTAGCTAGGTTGTGTGATCATGAGTAAACCCTATAATGCACTATAATTATATGACCTAAATTTTTAATTAAGCTATACATAACAAGACAAGTTTGATTAGATGATCTAAAAAGTGATGATGTTGTTAACTTAAGTGATTTTATTGTGATACATGTGTGATAACATGTAAAGGAAGTTTGCACGTATATAATGAATTAGATTTCCTTATGAGCACACATGGAAATCTTAGCAGTGTATCTTTTGAAGTGAGTCATTGTAATTGTTTAGTTACAAGCTATTATCCACAGTATTACTATGTGTGATAAAGCTATTTCGATGTTCAAAAGCTGTATGTAAATTAACTTACATTTTGTACTTTTTCTATTGTACCTTTACAATAATCAATGTCAACATTACCACATCTGATGAGATTAGAGTAGTTGCTAAAGGAAATCATAAATATCTGTTACAATCATATCAATACACAGCTAAGTTTATTAACCAAAATCCACAAAAAATTTAATGTACTATTTTAAACTAGTGATAGTCCTTACTTTTCACAGTGTTTCATCATGTGATTTCTAATAAGATTGTAATAGATAAAATTTATAGCTTTATTATCTAAAAGTGACACAAAGTTGTAAACATCCCATGGTGAGGAGAAAGTAGCTCCTGCAAGTAGACCACTACGTTCCTGAGTTTTAAACAGATGTTTAACAAGTAACATACTATAGAAAAATAAATCATGAATAACAATACATAAAATTTTGTTTAAATACCCTCCAAGAGATAAGCCAATAGCAACAATAGAGACTTTTGGGAAGCAAAAATGGATATGTTTTATAACTGAGTCAACATCATCACAATTAACGTATTGATGTTTTAAGGTCTATGAATAGCTTGATATTAAATATAAAAAATGATCCATTATTTATACCTTTAAAAGGACACCAACTTCTCCTCTGTAGTTCATAACTACTGGAAGATAATTTTGATTTGCTCCCTCGTATACTACCCATTCAACATAGTTATCTTCGCTATTTGCTTTAAAATAAAATGATTGTTATAGGAACTGTTAACAAATTAATTGTTAACATACAAGGATAGCCTGGTAATATCAACAATATTGGTGTATCCTCATTAAAGTGACAGTTGTAGTATTCAGTATCATACCAATCCAAGGCTAGTTCCCCACCATCAGATGCAATAAAAATTTCCCTACAAGAATAAAAAATTGAAAACAAACTAAAGCCAGGTACAGTGTACAAGGCATTTTTAATTGAAAATCTAAGCATATACACCGTTTATATTTTATTTTTAGTCTCCTTTGTAGCACAGTTCTAGCAATGGTCGTCATGTGTCCATTGAAAGCCCACCATGTGCTACGATATTTCTGTTGCAAGACAGAACAATTTTCCAGTAAATGAGTACGCAAAGTCCCATGTTGACCAAACAGTTGAGGTTTACAAACCACCCTTTTGAAGAAAGAAAATAGAACAAATAGTACAATTAGAAAAAAAAGCATTGACAACATAGTTAACATGATTAAAAGTTTAAACTATGGTGATACCGTATATAAGCGAATTTAGCGACCGTATATAATTATGTTACCGTTTGTATTTTTCCGTCGTCGGCTTGTAAACTAGCTGATCTTGAGAAGATCCAAAGGAAACCGAACCAAGAAGAAGAAATTACAGGTAGTAATACAGTATATAACATGTATGGAACACTTAAACAACAATCAATCGAGTCCCTTGATGTATACTAGTATAGTAGCCCCTCCCCCTTTTGACAATCAAAAGTATTATAATTAATTATGAACTTTGGCATAGTTTTTCATTTATTCTGATGTGTTAGTAAATCCACTAAATGTATTTATAATTCAACATACATTACAATACAAGTCTAGGATTGTCCGTAACAAATTACTTATTTACTAAGCAAGTGAATTAAAGGGAGATATTGGAGATAAACAAACAAAATCATTGAATTATAATATAAATCACTGGGTTTAACTTTTTTGATGATATGTAATCACTACCATTTGTAACTTTATTAATAAGGTATGCCTAAATAATGTCATATATTAATAGTAATCCCAAAACATATTACTTATTTTTTGTACAGATGCCTATGGGTTTTCTTAATGTAAGAAAGGCGTCTATTGACTTTAGTCTAAATTATTGGCATTAAAGTATCATCATTATGTCACTCATGGGCAAAAAAGGATTACTCCAGATAATGTAAGAAATACTGACTTTTTTATATTTATGATGACTACTTTTATATTTGTGATGACAACATTCAAAAAAATTATACTTTTATTCATAGTGTTATAATCTTTGTGATGTATGTTTTATTGATAATGATTCATGCGACTGATTATGTCATTAATTTGAGTATTCTGATTGGTTTACTGAAAAATGGTTACAATGTCAAGGAATTGGACAAGTTACTAGATAGACGTGCTGGCAAATCCTGTGTTCTACTCCATGTTGTCTATATATTATAGTGTGTTGTAATAAAATATATTGTTACATGTGTACTACACAAATACTGACTCAGTTTTATAGGAATAGTTAAGTGGAGTGATGATAAATATAGTGTTGTACTCAGTAGACCAAGTGTTATAGCAAGTGAAGATGTTATGAGAAATTAATAAAAGAACAACAGGAAAAGAATGGAAAATTGAACTGCAGTCATCATTTTCTGCTGTTATAAAAGCAATATTAACATCAAGTGTACAATGAGGAGACTTGATATTAACAATGCTCCATTGGACAGTAAATATATATTGATATTGTCGAGAGATGCTTAAAAATTATAAAACTATAAAGAGATTGCGATTACAGTCCTCTGCAGTTACTGATGGTATTAAACAACTTAATGATGTTCTTTTTACCAATGCAACTCTAGATGAGTTAGTATAATATAATGTTACTGGTATCACAGATGAAGATATAACTTATTTGTCAAACATGTTAGTTGTTAATATGTCTTTGAAAGAGCTACACCTTCCAAACTGTGACATTATTGACAATGGTATTCTATATATCTGTAAAGGACTCACTATAAACCAAACACTGAGTACATTGAACATTAGAGACAATTGTCAGATCACTTCAGTTAGTTTCAGTACCATAGTAGATCTAATACAAACAGCTGCAATACTAACAGTATTATACCTCTACAACACTTCACTGAACGATGATGATATCAAGATAATTTGTGCATCACTCACTGAAATACTAGAATTCAGAAACTATATTTATCAGAACAACATGAAGAGAATTGTAAGAAGTTAGCCAGTTAACAAATTATTAAAGACAGACTAGAGTTTTTGTAATAGTACTTCATTTTATATTCTTAATATCTTTTTACTCACTTTCATGTTTAATTTCTTGTGACTCTATCTTCTCTTCTTTTGCTAATAATTTATTTCTATATCAGAAAGACAAGTTGTATATTAATACTATCATATAATTATTTGTCATGAGAGAGAAAATAACTATAATCACATCTAGACCTCAAAGATGTTTAAGGGTTGCTATTATTTTTCTATTATTAGTGCTTATTCGTTATACTTAGGGTATTTCCTTTTGAGGTTTCCACAGGTACCAGTGTAGGTTTCATGTGATAATGAATTGACAAATAGTGTAAGTTTCAGATGTCTACACCATCACGGAGGTTGTGTGCTACAAGATACAATGAAGGAATGACTATAAAAGATGAGCTAGAACCTGGTATACAACTACCTAATGGTATGTCAACTGAAGAAACTAAGGGTATTATTCAAAGTTTTTCCATTCGAGCAAATGATGTATTTGTTGCTACATATCCCAAATGTGGTACCACATGGATGCAACAGATAGTCAAATTAGTATGGAACAATGGTGTAGAAAATGGACATGATATTGATGAGGCTTTGCCTTGGATAGAATCAATGAGTTTAGAGGAAACTAAAGTCAGTTACTTACTTTGAATAAAAAAATATATACTTTAATTTTTTTAATAATTTAGTTAATGAAATCACCTCGTGGCTTCAAGACCCACTTACCTTATCATTTGATGCCTGGAGGTGATCCTATAATAAACAAACAAGTCAAATATATATATGTTTACCGAAATCCTAAAGATGTGGCAGTTTCCTTGTTTCATCATTCTGATGCTATGAAGTATATACATGACATTGTTTGGGATGAATACTTTGAGGATTTTATATCTGGACATGTGATATATGGATCTTACTTCAAACACTTACTAGGCTGGTGGAAACACAAAGGTAAATGAAATTAAAACTTTTTTATTGTTATCTCTGGCTCAATCTGTTAAAAAAATGATTGTTAGATTAACCAGTTCAATATTATACTTAAATTGCTGGCATTCACATATAATACGTTAAATAGATTAGCAACATGAAATGTTATGATAAATGAATCTGCACAATGTATGTACTTAAATGAATTAATTCTAATAAAGACGTGTATAAAGTATGGAGAGATGTCCTTGGTGACAACCTTTACAATAACACAACAAAGCTATCACTCTAACACATATATAGATTACATAAAAACAGTCCTAACACAAAGGCTCAACATCCATGAAAAATATTTTTTGCCAGGTAATATGACGTTCAACAGAATTTCATTACAATTAACAACATACACACTATCATTAGTATAATAAAGACAGTATGTAGTGTTTGTTACTGTTATCATTTACAATGTCATTAATCATGGATTGGTTAGGTTGACTAATCCATTTTTATGGTTGTACTTTATCATGTACATTTAGATGCTGAGAATATACTCGTTTTAAGTTATGAACAAATGAAGAGAGATCCTTACACTGCCATTAGTAGTGTTGGCTCATTCCTTGACTATCAGTTGAGTGAATACACAATTCATCAAATTATTGAACAAACTAGCTTTGACAAAACGAAGTTAAATCCCACAGCTAATAATAGTTGGATGGATGAATATCGTAAAAGTGGAGCACCATCTTTTATGCGTAAAGGAGTAATTGGAGATTGGAATAACTACTTCAGTAAAGAACAGTCCATTAGAATTGATAAATTAGTAGCAGAAAACTTGACTGGAATTGACTTAGTATATGACTTTGGTGGTTAAAAATACACTTCAAACTTTATAATTAACATTTGTTAGTGGAACTGATTGTTTTTAATTTAATTTGTGAAATTTCCTTTTATGGGTACAGAGATTTACGGCAGAGAGTTCACAAAAACGTTTATGTGATTATGATGAGATTATATTGTTTGTTATCAAATTTGAGAATTAGGAAAATAAATTACACCAATGTATGCTCATCATCAAGTTTATGTGACTGGCTAACTAGCAAACTACTAGAAACTTATATCAGATATACAAGTTGTGTATTAATGTCATTATATATAAACGTTTGTCATGAGAGAAAGAATAACAGACAGTAATCACTTATAAACCTCAAAGTTGCTCAAGGGTTTCAATTAGATTTCTATTTGTAGTGTTTGTTAATTATTTGTAGATCATTTCCTTTTGAGGTTTGACACCTGACAGAGGTACCTGTGTAGGTTTCATGTGATAATAATTCACTTGTACATTGGGTATTTATTAATATTAGTTCACTATTACTTCATTTAGTTTTGTACCATTCCAGCTAAGAACCTCCTTTCTATTTTATCTTGTGTTACTTATCATGTTTCATCATATCCTTATTAACCACATTACTTACATCATTATTTATATATTTATATATATATATATATATATGTATATATATCATGGATTTTCTCATACATTTTCATTCCTTGCTCAAAAGAGTTCTAATAAAATAATACTTAAATCTTAATTCAAGTTACTACACCATATCAAATACCATACACTACAAACAAGATGGTTCAGTCTCTATTATATAGTTAGTGTAGTAAGGCACCAAGTATGGATAGCTCCCATTGAGGAATTAAACCATTCTGGTGTTTTGAAGCCATTAATGCCCATAAAGTGGTATGGCTCTTGTTCCAACTAGAAAAAAAACAAATAGTAGCGTATTGAATAGATGACACTTAGAGGTTGTATATTTACAATCTAGGTGACAATTAGAGATAGTATATTCATAGACTAAACTTTGAATATTATATAATGAATTTGCATATGGCAAAGAGCTAGGAGCTCCATGCATTTGTTATATTTTTTGTACAGCCATTTTGATACTAAGGCTAGTCATATTTATACATAGAATATGAAACCAGATTTCTAGTGTATGTATGCAAAATTTTAGATCTACATACTCCCAATATCAGGTTTTGGAAAGGTTTAAGCTGTATCATGTATGTCAAAGCCATGCATGTGGTATACATAATCTTAAATATTTAAACAAAGCAAGATTTATATTGCAATCAGATTTATTTCTTTAACTGCTGTGATACACAGTTCAAAAAATGGTCCATATATATGCAATGTGTCTTCGTGATTCTTCTTTATAGCTTGTATCAGAAAGATTTCAATATTTTCAAAAATCTATTTTTTCGTTCATCCTATCAACAACGGTCCATCATCCTACAGTCCATTTCAATATCTCAATTGGATCATAAGGCTTGTCAGAGGGTACAAAGTTAACAGGTTGAAGTACATATATGTCAAAGCTACAACCAGCTACATGCATAAGACTTGTAAGTTATGTGACATTTCTAATAAAATAATTAATTTATGTAATTAATAAAGCAAAAATACAAAACTATTATTATTAAATTATACAGTATATAATATTGAATGAAAACTGCTCAAATTTTAAATTAACAATGAATGCAACCGTATGTATCAATTGTGCAAAAACACCTCACTGCCAACTTGTACTATTTCATTTGTTCTTTTAAGATGTTAGAATGATGTCACTGGCCTTTTCTCCAATCATCATAGTGGCACCTTGAGTATTACCAGAGACAGTAGTAGGTATAATTGAAGCATCTACAACTCGAAGACCAGTAACACCATAAACCTCCAATGTTTCAGGGGAAACTACAGCCATTGAGTCAGTTTCAGGGCCCATCTTGGCTGTACCAGCATAGTGATAACATGAGCCTGCTGTACTGAGGACATACTCTCGAAGTTGTTCAATACTTGAGTTAGGTGGTGGATACAGTTGGGAATAGTACCAATCTGCCATTGCATTTGCTGATCCAATCTTAATTGCTTCTTGGAGTGCTTTAATACATCTATCAACATCATCAGAGTTAGCAAGATAATTTGGATCAATAAGTGGATCATCAAAGATACTATTAGATTGTAGCTTTACAGTTCCTCGACTTTTTAACTTTTGTACGTTAGGATATAGCCAGTAGGACTGCTTTTGCTCATCAGGGAGATCCATACCAATCATTTGGCCACTTGCCATTGATGCCTCTACATCTGTGGGAACATCTTCATCATATTTTTTGTGAGACAAGCTGGAAGGCCAAAAAATGACTGCACCCAGTAGACCGTATGGCTGTGGATCAACATATTGTTTAGACATGAATGCAGCTGTCACATAGAGGTCATCCTGCAAGTTAGAACCTACACCTGGCAAATCTGAAATCACTGTGATACCAAGTGCAGAAAGTTCAGCACTAGGACCAACTCCAGAAAGCATAAGAATCTGAGGTGTACTAATCGATCCAGCAGAAAGAATGACATCTTTGTTTACATTTACTTGATATGTGACATTAGTTTTTATTGCCATGTCATAAAATTCAACACTGGTACATTTTTTGTTACTATCAAACAAAACACGATTCACCAACACATCAGTACGAATTGTAAGTTTGGTGGGATCAGCTAGTTGAATGTATGAACGAAATGATGTTTCTCGCTGCATTTTGCTGTCGATTAAGAATTGAAATGACGAGATGCCAAACTCATCACCAGATTGGTTGTAATTTGGGTTATAAGGTATACCATTTTCCTCACATGCTGCTATCAATGAGAGAATAAAGTCATTCTTTTGGGCTTCAAGGATATTAATTTGACTTTCAACTTTCTCAAAGTAAGGTACCACAGAGTCATAATCCCATCCTGTACACCCTTCAGCTGCCCATTCATCAAAGCCTTCTTTTCCTCCTCGAACATACACCATTGCATTGTGAATCTATAAAAAAAGTTAACAGTAAAAAAAATTCAATAGGTTAAGCAATTTAAGTGAAAAATTAGAACCTTAATGGCTGTACATAAAATACATTTTAAAAACATATGCTCTTTTGAATAACTCTTTGATTACAGAAGTCATGTACTTTAAGGAACAACTACTTATAAGGACAGGTTTATCATATGTAGACTCAACAATGTCCTACTATAAATTTTATAGTCAAGATCTCATGAGCATCTATGGTAACGATTTTTTTTGTCTTACTACTAGACGTTAAGCAGAAGTAATACACTTTAATATTAATGACATCACTATTAACGTTGATGAAAAACAGTAAAGTGCAAAACCATAACAAAGTTATATCTCGTCTGTGCTTTTGCTTTCTTCGGCCGCTTTTAGTTACAATAAATTCATATCCTGAAGTTTTTATGTTTGTCTGCAAAATACTATAGCTGTAAAGACTGTTGTGGTCGAGTAAGAGCAGTTTAAATTTCATTCTCTGGTGACCATGACCAACATAGAGAGCTCCCCATTGCCGGAAGCTTGGGTGATGTGAGCGACAAGGTTTAATTGGTATATATATATATATTATATATATTGTGACCTGATTCACAATATAAGGCACCACTTTTGCCAAAAGTTTTGTGATTTTAATTCTGAAAGCTACCACTGTTTAAGCAGCTCAAAAAAAGTTAGGTATACATACTGTTACTATATATGTACACCTATTGATGGTAACTGTATGTATACAAAACAGTTTATATTATAAGGTGCTTTAACAATTAAATCAACCAATTCATTTTAGAGGAATATATTGAAAAAAAACGTTTACCTGACAACCTCCAAGTGCTTTAGCTCTTTCCATTGCAATAACACGATCATTCATATGTGTCTGTGGCACCGATTGATACCCCCACTCGAGAGACGGTATTTCAGCCACTAATGTCCAGTTTTTAGGATCGGAAACTACTTCATTCGACCATGACACACTACCTCCTCTTTCAAGGATGAGGACAGTATATCCAGCATTGGATAATCTAGCAGCTACAATTGAGCCTGCAGCTCCACCTCCAACTATTATATAGTCATAAACAACTTCACTTTTTAGAACAAGATTGTTCATTTTAAAGTTTTGTTCAAAAGCTAGACGTTTCTGTCAAGACTAGTCACTTGACCTTTATATACGCCCAACAGTGATAATTTAATCTATAGCAGACAACGCCTACCGCGTAAGTATTAGTTGATCTAACCGATCCATGGTCGATTAATTTAAATTGTATTATAATACACGATGGGATGCATCAAATTTGTAAAACTCACACTTTTTCGTTAATAATAACGTGTACAGTAGCGTGATTTTTAAACTCGATGCTAAAACACTGTGGATAGACTCCCAGAAAAACAATTCTAATAAAAAAATAATATATTAATGTTCATGAATTAGATTTAAATATCTAGGGTATATGGTATTACTTTCACATAGATGTATTGTGTGCTGAGACTGAAGACACAGCTTTTCTAAAATACACTGACTGACAATGCATATAGTTATTTGCCAGAACAATGTAGATAATCTCATTTGTTAGACTAATGCCATAAGAGCTGTGTCTCATTATGTGTAATGTAATATCTTATGCTATATGTATTCTGTGGTAGCTATGCTGTGCTTTATGTCCAGTTGTTTCCTCTATAAGGGCTATCTGTTGTTTCCTGATTATTGTGTGTAAGAGCTATTTCCTGTATATTATGAGTAAAGGATATTTCCTGTATATCGTGTGTGCTAGGGTATCTTGTGAGTAAGGGCTGTCATATTATTTTCTTTTGTACATGTGTTGTGTATTATGCATAAGAGCTATTACTATATATATATATATATAGATTATATATGAAAGTTTGTAGGTTTCAACAAGAAGTAATTATGTGTAATGTATTTCCTGTATATTGTGTGTGCAGGGCTATTTCCTGTATATTGTGAGTAAGGGCTGTCACTATATATATATATATTTTGTACATGTGTTGTGTATTATGCATAAGAGCTATTACTATATAGATTATATATGAAGGTTTGTAGGTTTCAACAAGAAGTAATTATGTGTAATGTATTTCCTGTATATTGTGTGTGCTAGGGCTATTTCCTGTATAATTATTGTGAGTAAGGGCTGTCACTATATGTATTCCTTTGTACACGTGCTGTGTATTATATGTAAGGGCTATTACTGTAGTGTATAGATTATATATGAACGTTTGTAGGTTTCAACAGGAAGTAGAGTATGAATATTGCACATAAGGTTGTCAATATGCCTATTATAATTATATTATTATATGCCATTATATGATAAAAAATTTATTATAAGACATCTCTAGTTACTATAATACAAGAATTTATTACTGTTACAATGTCTTTTCTTGAATATTGTAGTACAAAAACAGTGCAGTTTCATTTTAATAACTAATGAAAATAATAGAGAATGAACTATTTTGTCTTGACTTTTGGACTAATAACATACCCACACCAGTTACAAATGTACAAAACCCTTCATATACAATACTGTCACAAACTAAAGACCACATTCTCCATCCCGAGAAATCTAGTGTTGTCATCTTGATAGAACTCTTTGAGTGATTTTTTTCATTAGAGATAAGACGTTAATTGTCAGCTTATACATGATATTTGAAATAGAATGCCAAATTTTAACCCTTGACTATATAGTTCGTCTAATCTAGTCACTAGTCGTGTATTTCCAGGGTTGGATTGGTTGCGTTTCAGCACTTGTATCATCTCTAATCTGTCTCCTAGAAGTTTAGCTGTTTCAAGTTTGGTTGAATATGGATTCCTGGATGTTTTATTCTTCTTATGATTGGTGTATTCATCGTCTACAAGGTAAACATTATATCATAACAACGCACACATTGTAGATGACGTATAAAGCATCTATCAAGAGTTCCCCATGTTTCTTTATTTGAAATAGACTAAGATGACAGTAGGAATGAGTGGAAGTTTTCTTATTTCTTCGTTACAATGTTTTTTGCGTTGTAGTACTAGTTCTTTTAGTGGGCATGGCCTTCTGTTCTTTGAATGTACTTATATTGTGGTTGTAAAACTTGCTACACTGTATTATTAGATGCACAAAAAGCTTCACCGTTAGCATGTTGCTTTTTTGAGTAGCCTTCTGTTCTTTGAATGTACTTATATTGTGGTTGTAAAACTTGCTACAGTGTATTATTAGATGCACAAAAAGCTTCACTGTTAGTATGTTGCTTTTGTGAGTAGCCTTCTGTTCTTTGAATATACTTATATTGTGGTTGTAAAACTTGCTACAGTGTATTATTAGATGCACAAAAAGCTTCACTGTTAGTATGTTGCTTTTGTGAGTAGCCTTCTGTTCTTTGAATATACTTATATTGTGGTTGTAAAACTTGCTACAGTGTATTATTAGATGCACAAAAAGCTTCACTGTTAGTATGTTGCTTTTGTGAGTAGCAAGACATGTGAAGCTTTCTAGTGAGATGTAACATAATTACAAACCACAATTGCAGGACAATAGTTATACAATGCAATACAACATACTATAGTACAATAGATATACAATGCAATACAACACTATACAATACAATAGTTATACAATGCAATACAACACAACACAATACAACAGTTATACACTATAATACAATACAATACTATACAGTACCAATAATGTAAACGCAAAATACAAACACAATAAAATACAAACACAATAAATTACAAAGTGAAACAGTGAATAAATTACGATAGAAACAAGTAAGTAATATTTATATAGTATATTTATGTAGCTAAATGATAATTAACAAGTTCGTGGTAACGTTCAAAACAAATGTCAGGGTGTAACGGTGGATGGTTTGTGCATGTCTTACAAAAAAATATAGTGTCATGTCTTTGTCCTCTTTTAGGATTGTTGCATACAATGCATCCACGTCTTGACTGTCCTCGTTCTATATAATGGCGTCTCTCGAACCTCTCCTCCAACCTGGTAGGCCGCATGAGCTGTCGTCTTACATCTCCTATAGGCAACCCCTCACACAATCCAACTACCAGCTTACGCCGATAATCAGAATGTGATAAATGATTTGAGGAAGTTGCCTTATAGAGGATATAAGAATTCACAAGGCTGACCTCCAGCAACCAGAACATGAGCTTCCTCCACCACTTGATACTCCTCCTTCCAAATTAATAGTAACATCCATACTGATCAGCTATATCAACTCTACCCATGCTCTGGTTGTACTTGTCAACAACCAGAGGTTTCTCCCTGGTTTCTCCACGGCGACCTTGAACTGTCGTCATTGACCCTGATAGACAGTGGAGATCATTACTGTTGGCTTCCCTTTGTCCCTCCATGCCAACACCAATTTCTTTCCATCTCTCCACGCCTTAGTTTCTCCCTTGTTCAGATTGAAACTTTTGCCTCTTACCACACTTGGAAGCTGTTGCCGAGTCCTGACTAATGTCCCAGTGTAACCAGTGTTATGCTTCTCTAACTCATCAACCAAAGGGACACTAGAATAGAGCCAGTCAGCATAAATATGATGACCCTTGTCAAGATAATTCTCAACAAGAGCCAACACTATCTGGGTGAGGCTCGGGAGTTCAGGGTTACAATTTGACAGATACATGTCCTTTGTCTCACCTCCAGTGTACGGGATTATATTGAGAATAAACCCAGTAGCACTGTCAGCAAGAACAAAGGACTTGAGGCCCCATTTAATCGGTTTCAGTGGACAATATTGGCGGAAACCAACCCTACCCTTGAAACCAACCATTGTTTCATCAACTGAAATGTCACGTCCAGGGTAGAAAACACTCTGGAATCTTGTAAGCAGTTGATCGAGAAGAGGCTTAACTTTGTCAATTTGTCGTAGTCTCGTTGATGTTGTGTCTTCTCGTAAATGTAACATCCCTCTTTGAATCTGTTTCGTGGAAGAACATCATGGAAGAATGGTATATAACTCTCCCACGACGTCTTCCAATAGCTACCTCGTTTCGGGCAGTGGATAACCCCCATGTTGATAATAAGAGCCAGGACCGCCTTCATCTCTTGTGTGGTGACTGGTCTCCATTTCACCCTTCTTGACTTAGGTGTTAATTTTCCAGCTCTCTCCTTCTCAGCAATAACATCACCAGCATACTCATTTGTACCATCAACAAGCATATGAATTATTACGTCATCAAAGAAAAGAGAAAAGAGATCAAGTGGGGAAGAGTCTGCAGATAGTGAAATTCTTAGTCCTGGCTCTTCCCTGAATGGGATAGCTGTTGGTGGAATGTCAGCTTGGAGGTCATCCACTGGTATCCACGGTTCAGCTTCATCACCTCCTTTCCCATTACTACTACCACCTAATCGTCCCCTAACACCACTGTAACAACCACCTCGTCCTCTACCACGACCTCCACGTCCACTTCCACTACCACTTACTATTACAGGTTAGTTTTATAATGATAACACAATATATTGCAAAGTAATTTTTTTCTTACCATTCAATTGTTCTGTTTCAGTCTCATCAACAGCAGCAATATTATCAGCTACTATACTAATTTCATCATCATCTATATATATATAATTTTTTCCTTTTATTGAAATAAATTATAATTAAATATTATAATACCTAAGTCTTCATCAAATATGTCACTAAAATCGCTCTCTTCGTCGTCACTAAACAGTCTTATCATAACATCTTGTGTGGTCAATGTAGCAGCCATTGTGTAATGTTTTTACAGCTGCAAACTATGGTGTTTTACGGTATAAGGCAGTGGCTTATTAAAGTAAAATTGTAAAAAAGGTCATGTTCTGTGAAGTACTGAAGTTTCTGGGTAAATCGATCAACGTACGAGATATTATATATACGAAACGCATAAATGCGTATTCGGCGCTGGTGAACAATCAATTATTAACGCATAAATGCGTTGTTGGCGCGGAAAAGGTTAACTCAATGCTAAAACACTGTGGGTAGACTCCCAGAAAAACAATTCTAATAAAAAAATAATATATTAATGTTCATGAATTAGATTTAAATATCTAGGGTATATGGTATTACTTTCACATAGATGTATTGTGTGCTGAGACTGAAGACACAGCTTTTCTAAAATACACTGATTGACAATGCATATAGTTATTTGCCAGAACAATGTAGATAATCTCATTTGTTAGACTAATGCCATAAGAACTGTGCCTCATTATGTGTAATGTAATATCTGATGCTATATGTATTTTGTGGTAGCTATGCTGTGCTTTATGTTTAGTTGTTTCCTCTGTAAGGGGTACCTGTTTTTTCCTGTATATTGTGTGTAAGAGCTATTTCCTGTATATTATGAGTAAAGGATATTTCCTGTATATCGTGTGTGCTAGGGCTGTTTCTTGTATATTGTGAGTAAGGGTTGTCACTATATTATGTATTCCTTTGTACATGTGTATGTATTATGCATAAGAGCTGTTACTATATATATAGATTATATATTAAGGTTAGTAGGTTTCAACAGGAAGTAATTATGTGTAATGGTATTTCCTGTATATTGTTTGTGCTAGGGCTATTTCCTGTATAATTATTGTGAGTAAGGGTTGTCACTATATTATGTATTCCTTTGTACATGTGTTGTGTATTATATGTAACGTCTATTACTATAGTGTATAGATTATATATGAACGTTTGTAGGTTTCAACAGGAAGTAGAGTATGAATATTGTACATAAGGGTTGTCAATATGCCTATTATAATTATATTACTATTATATGCCACTATATGATAAGAAATTTATTATAAGACATCTCTAGTTACTATAATACAAGAACTTATTACTGTTACAATGTCTTTTCTTGGATATTGTAGTACAAAAACAATGCAGTTTAATTTTAATAACTAATGAAAATAATAGAGAATGAACTATTTTGTCTTGACTTTTGGACTAATAACATACCCACACCAGTTACAAATGTACAAAACCCTTCATACAATACTGTCACAAACTAAAGACCACATTCTCCATCCCGAGAAGTCTAGTGTTGTCATCTTGATAGAACGCTTTGACTGAATTTTTTCATTAGAGATAAGACGTTAATTGTCAGCTTATACATGATATTTGAAATAGAATGCTAGATTTTAACCCTTGACTATATAATTCGTCTAATTTAGTCACATAATGTGCATTGATGTAGTTTATGTTGAATGAATTAACAACATATAAAAGACCTTTCATTTATACATAGTAAATGGTTTAAATTCTAATTGAAACCCTTGAACAGTTCTGGGGTCTACAATTGATACTATCAGTATCAAGAAATTGTAAACACCTTGCAAAATGGAATGGTTAATTTCAACCTTACATTACCTGAAATAGCTACCACATGCTACATGCATGACCTGAAGGTAGACATTATAAATTATTTTGTGTACTATTAAAAAGTATTGCATGTTCTCACATACTTTGTTAAAAATTATGTGCACCTATTGACAGTTAAAATTATTAGTACATATAATACCTACAAAATAGATTGAAAAACATTGAGGAACATGTATATATATATGTATATGTGTATATATATATATATATATATATATATATATTTCGATCTTTAAATTTCATCAATTAGGCATTTCATGTATTTCGACAAATTAATTCACGTCTTTGTGGTAAGTGGAACTGTCCTATTATAAATTCCAAACAGTCATCACTTTTCAATGTATTTTAATTATAGCCATATCTGACCTATGTGACCTTGAATGGTTTGGTTATCTTTTTCAAATTAATAGTGGTCTATATAAGGATTGTCACTACACACATTCTGTGTTAGTTTTGGTGTACAAGGGCTGTCATTATATGTGTTATGTGTTAATGATTCTGCATAATAGTTAAGCATTTAACAAAAAACCCTTTTAACAGTATAAATTATGTCCATGGTATTATAGCAGAGTGTATGGACAATTAATGACATCAGTTAGAGCATTGACATAATTATGACACCAGATATAAACAGAATATGCAAAAGGTTCAGTTTCTAAATGAACTAATAAAATTATATTAAGGGAAACTTGTTACTAACCTTAACAACAGAATTTGTCTTATATTTGTATCATACTGATAGCTGTGTTCATCTAAAAGGAGATAAGTCAAGTTTGTTATTGTTACCAGGACATGATCATATGCTAACTAAATGAGTACATTTCAGTTATATTGATAGCCAGTGAAAATAATTCTATTAAATAGCTTCTATGCGATCATGATGTAGTAATGAACTACCTAGATGGGCCGTTAAAATATCTAGATATGAAAAACATTTGTTGATTTATTTAAAGTTAATTTGTTGAATCATCTTTAATAGCAAAAAGTGAAGCATTTATTTTAAAGTATATAGAAGGTTGAAAATAAAACTGCTATAAGACTGAAATACATATGACAACATACATTTTCAACACACAACTTGTATCTCTAAATTTGTCTTGATACACACAGCTATAGCTAGTGACGTAACTCAATGTTGAGGTTTGGTGTAGTCTAATTTGATTGAATTTTTAGACACATCTTTAATATTTCCCTTTTGTATGATATTTAAAATAGAGCACCAAATTGAATCTTCAATAAGCACTATTGGGTCTACAATTGACTACTCAGAGTATGTTATTAGTCACAAGTATGCTGTATCACAAAGGGGTTTTTTAATGCTCACATAAGCCTTGCAAAAATGGAAATATTATATAAATTGACGATGCATGAGAGACACTCTTGCATTTATGTCACCAAAATGTATTTGTATATTTCTATATATCCTCACAATGAATAGTTCAAACTCTCCACAGAAGACTCTTGTTCAAAATAGTAACAATCACTATCATATACTTCTGTATGTTTACACGCATCTGGTTTTTTCTTAAGCAAATACAGTCTAAGGCAGCTAACCAGTAGATACACCTCCCAATGACCCACCTTATTTAAATATGTTAAGTAATTTCCACTGATGACTCTGTAATCCTAGTATAAATAATAACCTTTGCTATCCTTTAATATGTACAAGATGAGAAGGTTTTAAATACATAGCTACATATTGAATTACCAGAAGAGCATGAAGAAGAGTGAGCGTCAAACTTCCACTAACCTACGTGTAAGACAAGTCTCTTTCTGATATTACATATTAACTTCCACAAAGGAAGTCATAATTATTATGGACACACGCCCACTTAGTGACTTGTAAGGGCTCTAGATTATGTTCTGTATACTTTCTTCTCTTCTTGTAATAGCGTGCGGTTACAGTCTATTTTATATCTTTATAAAAGTTAGTAAACCACAAGTATTTGGTCATGGAGCATTACTGACTTACCTACTTGAGAAATGTCCACATTTGGAGCAGAGATATTGGCCCACATGGTGGGCTTTCAATGGACACCTAATGACATTGGTCAGAGTATTAATACAACAGACACCACATGTCAAATACAAAAGGTTTGTGTATTTCACTTTCTAAACTAACTAATAAAATAATTATTTAGGGAAATTTTCACTACTCCTGACAATGGAGAACTTGCTTTAGATTGGTATGATACTAATAGCGATGTTGAGTTTCAGCTGAAAGGAGATAAGCCAATTTTGTTGATATTACCAGGACATGATTGTATGCTAGCTCATCCTCATATAATTTATTATATTTTTGAATATATAGCAACTAGTGAAGAGAGTTCTATTAAATGGCTTGTACATGATGGTGTAAGTCAAAACTATAAGCCTGTAGTGATGAACTATAGAGGTCGTGGGGGTGTGCCACTAAAGGTATTTACAAATGAGATTTTACTGATTCATCTTTGAATTGTATAAATTTTCTATTTTCCGGGTAGACATTTAAAGGTTCTTGTGCTAATCCTGATGACATAGCTCCAGTGATAGAACATATTCATAGCTGTTGTCCAGATGTACCCATTGTTGCAGTAGGTGTATCTTTTGGAGGGTATGTAAATATAACATGATAAAGTAATCATTATAATGTATAATTATATATATTCCTTACTTTATAGTATGATACTGATACAACATTTAGTTAAAACTCAAGAGCAGTGTGGTCTAGTTGCTGCAATGACATTTTCCTCACCATGGAATCTTGATCATTTTGTTTCACACATAGAAAAACCAATACTGAACAAGTTAATATATAACAAAACGTTCGTGAATGATAACATTGAATATGTTGAAAGGTAAGTTCTAAATATACAAAGTGCTATAAATATAAATATATATATATATATATAATGAAATATATTAGTATATATAATATATATCTCAACTCAATAATGAGTAACTTGTAAACTAATATATGGTCATTTTCATTGTACATGATACATGATATGGTACTTGTATGTACAGTAAACAGCACACTGTAATTATTACTAACATTTTAATGACAAGTCATTTAGTTGATTGTCAGATTTATGACATTCTATATAACCTGTCAATAGACAGTAGCTGCCTTATCCTCTATGCACAGTATAATTTATTTCCTTTGTATGTTTGCACTGTACTAACAAGGAAGGGCAAAGCATTTGTTGCTTTGTCTTAATATGGAAATCTGCTGCATGCTACATTAAATAGAATTTTAAAAAATTAAATCTAATCACAGGTTTAAATTTGATAATATAAAATACATAGAAAAATAAGTGCTAAAAGACAATCAAATGTACATCTGAGGTCAATTATCATTAATTTGTGAGCCTACTTCCTGTGTTCCTGTCTGTAATTAATTCTTTTGAATAAATAACTAGCCATCTACTGAAGCACCTTTTCTGTACAAAGAAATTTTCTCCTTTAAAATTATATGATGGACAAACAACCAAACAATTTAGCCTGATTATTAATTTTTTCATGCTCTAAACTGGTATTTAAAGTTTTTTTTTTGTATCTCTTACTTTCTATAATGTTTGTGTTCAACCAATCCCACACAATAAGCAATTTAAATTTAAATTTAAATAATAAATATACGATTAATGTACTGACTAAAACTTTAACTTGTACATGTTTTCCTTTTCTATTAGTTTTGGAAGTCTTATTGCAAGTGGTACAGTTGATGCTAGTGTTTGCAAAAATTACATTGAAAAAGCACGTAATGTAAGCTTCTGTATTGTACAAGTTTACTAATTTAAAATAGTTATACTAAATTGTTATACTAAATTGTTTCTACAAAACTTGACCTTTATCATTTAGCAGTAAGGCTGGCTCTAATTAAATAGTAAAATTCTCAGTTTTAGCTGAATTGGTGAAAATGTTATTGCCAATTAGAATGTGTATTTTCTTTACTGTCCATTGTGTTGCATTTTATTTAGCACTGATCGTATGTCCAAATACCTGTGTATAAATTCATAATTGCCATCTTAGTATCTCAAGACTGCTTAGCTGCCAAACTAAAATAGGTCCTATATCAATCCATATTGCTCCTTATATGTAGAAGTATGATCAGGTTGGCCATTCTACTTTCACATTAGCTTTTATATCAATTTCAAGGCAATAGCAAGCTTCTTTATATAGAAAGGCATCTGGCAATATTAATTACGTTTATTTTTATGTTGTCTCATTTTTTTGTGGTTCTGAAGATGTCTTTTTTCCAAATCTGTAAAATCCACCCTCTAACTACGTCATCCATACTCTTATAAAAGATTAATGAGATGTTAATTTTTTTACAAACTTTATGTGCCCCTTTGTTCCTTAAAATTTATACTCATTTGCTGTCCCTAATTATTAACCTATATATTATATTGTCATATTAAAATCAATACACAACAAAGTGATGCTATCAGCAAAGAAACAACATATTCTATTATCTTAGTGTTGCACAGTAAGAGAGCTTGATGCTGCCATTACTGTACCTGTTATGGGATACAATAGCCTAAAGGAGTACTATGACGAAGCCAGTATTAATGGAAAGATTCATTTGATAAAAATACCACTTCTCAGTGTCTCTGCTATTAATGATCCTATAGTGTCTAGAGAATGTAAGTTTATGGATTATCATATATATAATTGTTTTATTTTGTTAAATAGCTCTACCAGTTGCTGAATTTCAAGCTAATTCAAATACAGTTTTTGCAATACTCCAAGATGGAGGCCATGTTGGTTTCTTAAAAGGATTGTTACCTATCAGACGTACTTGGATTAATGAATTGGTTCAAGAATACCTAGCAGCAATAAAACTGTATCAAAACTAGAAAATATGTTAGCATGATTCAATTGTAAACAAACAGAAAGTAAAAATTATAAAATACTTTATAATTTATTGGTACGATATACTATTATAAAGCTATAAATTATATAATGAGTAATTCACATGTATTTATTATTATAATACATGCCTAGTAACTTATCCATATAAGTTACATATACATCAGTATGAGGAAACAATAATGTATACATGTATATTGTGTGATGTACTTTACTAATTATTACATATTATATATTGAGAGAACAGAAATATTCATAGCAACACACAGAAAGGATATGTAAAATTGTTTATCAAAGTAGTTAAGCATGAAACATCAAGTTTGACATAATATGGATACAGAACGTTGTTCTTGTCTTATTGCTATTATGAGACAAAAGTTTTAAGTACAAAGGCACAAAATATATCTTCATATCTTGATCAAGAAGTCATTTAATAATAATAATTATCAACTTTCGATTTACAGAACTTACAACATTGATTGATCCACATTTAAAATTTTATTAAATTTGTCAAATAAATTGTAAGTTGTTTTCATTGCCTGTTTATTCATTGGACTTGTGGTTGACATAATATACAGCTGTTTCTATAGAGGCACCTAAATTTAGTTGCCTATTTTTTGTTAAAAATTAAGTACATTATGAATTTTCTTGAAGCTTCAAGACCCACCCTCTCGTATCATTTGACGTTTGGAGGTGATCCTTTTAAGCACGCAAGCTAAAAAATAATATTATGTTTACTGAAATCCTATAGACATGGTTGTTTCTTTGTTTCACCATTCTAATGCTAAGTATTTTATATACATTTGGGCGTGTGATATATGGATTTTATAATAAGCTGGTGGAAACCCAAAGGGAAATAAATCATTTTTTCTTGCTGTCTTATAGTTAACATCATCAAGTAGATGTTGATTATGTACTCATTCTATATTATGAACAAATAAAGAAATATCATTATACTGACATTTGTAATGTCGGGTCATTCCTTGGAAAAGCTACAACACTCTACATGACCTGCAGATTAATATGTGTCAGATTTTATGAATTAGTTTCGCATATCAATAAAGCAAAATACAAAACTCTTTTATTAGAAATTATATATTAAATGGAAATGAATGATTAATACATGGTAGTCCAAATTTAATTAATAGCATTACAATTGGGGTCATAGTATACAAATACCACACTGTTAATTCATAATGTTTTAATTTTTTAATTTAAAGGCGTTAGAATAATGTCACTGGCTTTTTCTCCAATCATCATAGTGGCACCTTGAGTATTACCAGAGACAGTGGTTGGTATAATCGAAGCATCTACAACTCGAAGACCAGTAACACCATAAACCTCCAATGTTTCAGGGGAAACTACAGCCATTGTGTCAGTTTCAGGACCCATCTTGGCTGTACCAGCATAATGATAACATGTGTCTGCTGTGTTTAGGACATACTCTCGAAGTTCTTCAATCGTTGAATCAGGTGGTGGATACATTTGGGAATCAAACCAATCTGCCATTGCATTTGCTGTTCCAATCTTAATAGCTTCTTGGAGTGCTTTAATGCATCTATCAACATCATCAGGATTAGCAAGATAATTTGGATCAATAATTGTTCTATCAAAGATGCTATCAGATTGAAGCTTTAGAGTTCCTCGACTTTTTAGCCTTTGTACATTAGGATATAGCCAGTAGGACTGCTTTTGCTCATCAGGAAGATCCATACCAATCATTTCACCACTTGCCATTGATGACTCTATATCTGTAGAAATATCATCAGCATATTTATTGGAAGACAAGCTGGAAGGCCAAAAAATGACTGCACCCAGTAGACCATATGGTTGTGGATCAACATATTGTTTAGACATGAATGCAGCTGTCACAAACAAGTCATCCTGGAAGTTAGAACCTACGCCTGGCAAGTCAGAAATCACTGGGATGCCCAATGCAGTAAGGTCAGCACTAGGACCAACTCCAGAAAGCATAAGAATCTGAGGTGTACTAATCGATCCAGAAGAAAGAATGACATCTTTGTTTACATATACTTGATATGTGACATTAGTTTTTATTGCCATGTCATAAAATTCAACACCGATACACTTTTTGTTACTATCAAATAAAACACGATTTACCAACACATCAGTACGAATTGTAAGATTGGTTGGACTAGCTAGTTGGATGTATGAACGAAATGATGTTTCTCGCTCCATATTGCCATCAATTAAGAATTGAAATGACGAGATGCCAAACTGATCTTCAGACAGGTTGTAATCTTCATTATAAGGAATACCATTTTCCTCACATGCTGCTATCAATGCCGTAATGAAGTCATTCTTTTCAGCATGAAAAATATTCATTTGATCCTCAACTTTCTCAAAGTAAGGTACCACAGAGTCATAATCCCATCCTGTACACCCTTCAGCTGCCCACTCATCAAAGCCTTCTTTCCCTCCTCGAACGTACACCATTGCATTGTGAATCTGCAGAAAACAAAAAATAATAACATATTTTTAATAGGTTCTGTATATCACTACAAAAATAGATTGGTTGGTTTAATTGTCAATTTCAATGCATGCAATACATGTTGAGATCATGTATTGAGATTTAGGCAACTAAGCTGTTTCCTATAATAATCCTATTGCATTCTCTTGACAGGGAAATCTATTATCTAATGTTTAAACCATTATTACTATAATGACAGGGCAACTGTAGTATATTATGTATTAAAACAGAGTAGTGCTTACAACTTTGGTATGTTCTAATTGTAGAAAAAATCATAATGGATTAGTTAAATTGACTAATTCCTATTTACAGTGGTTTATTGTTTATACAATTACTATTAGTAATTGTCTGAGTAACTGGTGGTGTTTCCTACTTCACACTACATCATTATATACAGGACATTTTGGTCATTGTAAGACTTACAAAACTCTGTATATAATATAGACATTAACACCTCTATATGAACAATAGAACCTATTTCTTCTTATGTTTGCATTGTAGTAACAAGGTAGGGTAGGGCATGTATTGCTTTCTCTTGACAGGGAATTTATTGTCTAATTTTTACACTATTATTATAATAATGACAAAGCAACTGTAGTATATACTAGTAACAAGGTAGGGTAGGGCATGTGTTGCTTTCTCTTGACAGGGAAATTTATTGTCTAATGGTTACACTATTATTATAATAATGACAAAACAACTGTAGTATACTAGTTTTTAAAACAGGGAAATGTTTACAGCTTTTGTATGTTCTAATTGGAACACAAATTATAATAGGTTGCTTAAATCAGCAAATTTATATTTACAGTGGTTCATTGTTTATGTCATTACTATTAATACCTTGTTATGTAGATAAATAGATATATAGTATATATACGCAGATATATAGTTCATTGTCAGACTTATGATGTTCTTTGTATAAAAAGGACAATAACACCTCTATATAAACAATAGAGCCTATTCCTTCTTATGTTTGAATTGTAGTAACAAGGTAGGGTAGGGCAGGTGTGGGTCTCTCTTATTAGGAAAACGAATTGTCTTATCTTTACACCTTACACAATTATTATCTGTAAGGGCAACATTATTAAACTATTTATTAAAACAGAGTACTCTTTACAACTTTTTAATAACTAATCATTTAGTAATTGCGATAAAAATCATAATGGATTAGTTACATCACCCAATTATTTTACAATAGTATTGTTGTACCAATAATCAGAATCTTAAGGGCTATACTAGAAGAAAACGTTTACCTGACATCCTCCAAGTGCTTTTGCTCTTCCGATAGAAATAATACGATCATTCATGTGTGTCTGTGGCACTGATTGATCACCCCACTCTAGATCTGGTAGTGTTTGCACCAGTCTCCAGTTTTTAGGATCAGAAACTATTTGATTAGTCCATGACACACAACCTCCTCTTTCAAGGATGAGGACAGTATATCCAGCATTGGATAATCTAGCTGCTACAATTGAGCCTGCAGCTCCACCTCCAACAATTATATAGTCATAAGTAAGTTCGCTGACAAGAACAGATCTACCAACAGATCTTTTGTAGAAATAAAAAAGACCGAAGAGTAGTACAATTGGAAAGAAAAGCATTGACCACATTGCTAAATTTTTACTCGAGCAGTCTGCAACTCCTTGAAATCCTATACACCTTGGTTGTTTTTTGATGAAATATCGAAATCTTTAACGAAGTTTCGAATTGTCTTGAGTCTGTGAATCTGAAATCTTTATAGCAGTCAAACGTTTCCGTATTCGTCGTTACTTTACGTCACAGAATCGTTAAATAACGAGTAGACATGAAGCGTCATTTGCGCGAAAAAGAGTACGCATGCCCTTTACGTTTAGGATTTGATATTTATAAGTCAGAGTTTGGGGCCTTGCTGTGAATATCTTTTTCATAGTGTGCGCGTGTACTAATCACTAAACACGTTTATATAGATTAGACGTTTCTATATATTCATCCATAAATCGTTTTAGAACATTGATCCACTCTACATAAGGGGTTATTCAGAGATACATTATGCATGAAGTATTGATGGAGACCCTTGCATTAGCCTTCTCATTGTATCTGTAGAAAAAAATGTACTATAGAACACTCACTCAGCAGTAAATATTGAGGCTTTCCTTCAATCAGGCACAATGAAGGGGATGACATCGCAGCTCACTTCTCTATCAGACATCTGACAAGATGTTATAGTATAACCATCCTAACAACAAGTCTCTAGCAAAGCAATGACCAAAAGATCTGCAAATTACAAGATGGACCTCTCTCATATAGGGCAGCTAGAGGATTTTTGAGCTGTCATCAACAGCATGCATTTTCGATGCATGAATTTTCAATCCTAATATGCTTCCTAAAATCTTCAATGTTGTCCATCTACAAATACAATGAAATAAAAGAAAAGCACTGAATAAAACAATATATCACTGATGTTATTAAGTGATTTGATAGTGGTTGAAGATATTTGTGTCACCTCTACTATTATGTAGGGATCAAGTAGGTTCCACACACTACTATCTTGTTTTCATTCTTTGTATTGGACTAATATTATCCATCTCTATCAATACAAGTATAAAATCATTCTTTTCACTATGAAGAATATTAATTTGTTCCAAAACTTTCTCAAAGTAGGGTACCACAGAGTTATAATCCCATCCTGTACACACTTTAGCTCCACACTCATCAAAGCCTTCTTTACCTCCTTGAACATACACCATTGCATTGTGAATCTGGAGAAAACTATATATAATAACATATTTTTAATAGGTTGTGCATATCACTATAAATTTCATTGGTTGATTTAATGGTCACTTTCAATGGATGCAATACATGTTGAGATCATGTATTGAGAATTATTAGTAAACACAACTCTACCCTTATTACTAATATAATGTTTTGTTAAGATAAGACCAGTTGTTTTAACTGATTCACAGTCACTTGGGTTGCATGCATCTTTACAAGCTATTTAAAAGTTTTAAAAAAATAAAATGTTTTGGTACTAATACTACAGAGCTGCACATTTTGTGCTGATATTTAAAGTAAAATTATTTTGTGTACTATTAAAAAGTATTGCATGTTCTCACATACTTTGTTAAAAATTATGTGCACCTATTGACGGTTAAAATTATTAGTACATATAATACCTACAAAATAGATTGAAAAACATTGAGGAACATGTATATATATATGTATATGTATGTATATATATATATATTATATTTCGATCGTTAAATTTCATCAATTAGGCATTTCATGTATTTTGACAAATTAATTCATGTCTTTGTGGTAAGTGGAACTGTCCTATTATAAATTCCAAACAGTCATCACTTTTTAATGCATTTTAATTATAGCCATATCTGACCTATGTGACCTTGAATGGTTTGGTTATCTTTTTCAAATTAATAGTGGTCTATATAAGGATTGTCACTATGCACATTCTGTGTTAGTTTTGGTGTACAAGGGCTGTCATTATATGTGTTATGTGTTAATAATTCTGCATAATAGTTAAGCATTAAACAAAAACACCCTTTTTAACAGTGTAAATTATGTCCATGGTATTATAGCAGAGTGTATGGACAATTAATGACATCAGTTAGAGCATTGACATAATTATGACACCAGATATAAACAGAATATGCAAAAGGTTCAGTTTCTAAATGAACTAATAAGATTATATTAAGGGAAACTTGTTACTAACCTTAACAACAGAATTTGCCTTATATTTGTATCATACTGATAGCTGTGTTCATCTAAAAGGAGATGAGCCAAGTTTGTTATTGTTACCAGGACATGATCATATGCTAACTAAATGAGTACACTTCAGTTATATTGATAGTCAGCGAAAATAATTCTATTAAATGGCTTCTTTGCGATCATGATGTAGTAACGAACTACCTAGATGGGCCGTTAAAATATCTAGATATGAAAAACATTTGTTGATTTAGTTAAAGTTAATTTGTTGAATCATCTTTAATAGCAAAAAGTGAAGTATTTATTTTAAAGTATATAGAAGGTTGAAAATAAAATTGCTATAAGACTGAAATACATATGACAACATACATTTTCAACACACAACTTGTATCTCTAAATTTGTCTTGATACACACAGCTATAGCTAGTGACATAACTCAATGTTGAGGTTTGGTGTAGTCTAATTTTATTGAATTTTTAGACACAACTTTAATATTTCCCTTTTGTATGATATTTGAAATAGAGCACCAAATTGAACCTTTAATAAGCACTATTGGGTCTACAATTGATTACTCAGAGTATGTTATTAGTCACGAGTATGCTGTATCACAAAGGGTTTTTTTAATGCTCACATAAGCAATGCAAAAATGGAAATATTATATAAATTGACGATGCATGAGAGACACTCTTGCATTTATGTCACCAAAATGTATTTGTATATTTGTATATATTCTCACAATGAATAGTTCAAACTCTCCACAGAAGACTCTTGTTCAAAATAGTAACAATCCCTATCATATACTTCAGTATGTTTACACGCATCTGGTTTTTTCTGAAGCAACTACCGTCTGTGGCAGCTAACCAGTAGATACACCTCCCAATGACCAACCTTATTTAAATATGTTAAGTGTCATGATTTCAACTGATGACTCTGTAACCTTAGTATAAATAATAACCTTTGCTATCCTTTAATATGTACAAGATGAGAAGGTTTTAAATACATAGCTACATATTGAATTACCAGGAGCGCATGAAGAAGAGTGAGCGTCAAACTTCCACTAACTTACGTGTAAGACAAGTCTCTTTCTGATATTACATATTAACTTCCACAAAGGAAGTCATAATTAGTATGGACATACGCCCACTTAGTGACTTGTAAGGGCTCTAGATTATGTTCTGTATACTTTCTTCTCTTCTTGTAATAGCGTGCAGTTACAGTCTATTTTATATCTTTATAAAAGTTAGTAAACCACAAGTATTTGGTCATGGAGCGTTACTGACTTACCTACTTGAGAAATGTCCACATTTGGAGCAGAGATATTGGCCCACATGGTGGGCTTTCAATGGACACCTAATGACATTGGTCAGAGTATTGATACAACAGGCACCACATGTCAAATACAAAAGGTTTGTGTATTTCACTTTCTAAACTAACTAATAAAATAATTATTTAGGGAAATTTTCACTACTCCTGACAATGGAGAACTTGCTTTAGATTGGTACGATACTAATAGCAATGCTGAGTTTCAGCTGAAAGGAGATAAGCCAATTTTGTTGATATTACCAGGACATGATTGTATGCTAGCTCATCCTGATATAATTTATTATTTTTTTTAATATATAGCAACTAGTGAAGAGAGTTCTATTAAATGGCTTGTACATGATGGTGTAAGTCAAAACTATAAGCCTGTAGTGATGAACTATAGAGGTCGTGGGGGTGTGCCACTAAAGGTATTTACAAATGAGATTTTACTGATTCATCTTTGAATTGTATAAATTTTCTATTTTCCGGGTAGACATTTAAAGGTTATTGTGCTAATCCTGATGACATAGCTCGAGTGGTAGAACATATTCATAGCTGTTGTCCAGATGTACCCATTTTGCAGTAGGTGTATCTTTTGGAGGGTATGTAAATATAACATGATAAAGTTATCATTATAATGTATAATTGTATATATTCCTTACTTTATAGTATGATACTGATACAACATTTAGTTAAAACTCAAGAGCAGTGTGGTCTAGTTGCTGCAATGACATTTTCCTCACCATGGAATCTTGATCATTTTGTTTCACACATAGAAAAACCAATACTGAACAAGTTAATATATAACAAAACGTTCGTGAATGATAACATTGAATATGTTGAAAGGTAAGTTCTAAATATACAAAGTGCTATATATATAAATATATATATATATAATTATATATATTAGTATATATAATATATATCTCAACTCAATAATGAGTAACTTGTAAACTAATATATGGTCATTTTCATTGTATATGATACATGATATGGTACTTGTATGTACAGTAAACAGCACACTGTACTTATTACTAACATTTTAATGACAAGTCATTTAGTTGATTGTCAGATTTATGACATTTTATATAACCTGTCAATAGACAGTAGCCGCCTTATCCTCTATGCACAATGTAATTTATTTCCTTTGTATGTTTGCACTGTACTAACAAGGAAGGGCAAAGCATTTGTTGCTTTGTCTTAATATGGAAATCTGCTGCATGGTACATTAAATAGAATTTTAAAAAATTAAATCTAATCACAGGTTTAAATTTGATAATATAAAATACATAGAAAAATAAGTGCTAAAAGACAATCAAATGTACATCTGAGGTCAATTATAATTAATTTGTGAGCGTACTTTCTGTGTTCCTGTCTGTAATTATTTCTTTTGAATAAATAACTAGCCATCTACTGAAGCACCTTTTCTGTACAAAGAAATTTTCTCCTTTAAAATTATATGATGGACAAACAACCAAACAATTTAGCCTGAATATTAATTTTTTCATGCTCTAAACTGGTATTTAAAGGTTTTTCTGTATCTCTTACACTCTATAAAGTTAATGTTCAATCAATCCCACACAATAAGCAAATTTAAATTTAAATAATAAATAATAAATATACAATCAATGTACTGACTAAAACTTTAACTTGTACATGTTTTCCTTTTCTATTAGTTTTGGAAGTCTTATTGCAAGTGGTACAGTTGATGCTAGTGTTTGCAAAAATTACATTGAAAAAGCACGTAATGTAAGCTTCTGTATTGTACAAGTTTACTAATTTAAAATAGTTATACTAAATTGTTATACTAAATTGTTTCTACAAAACTTGACCTTTATCCTTTAGCGGTAAGGCTGGCTCTAATTAAATAGTAAAATTCTCAGTTTTAGCTGAATTGGTGAAAATGTTATTGCCAATTAGAATGTGTATTTTCTTTATTGTCCACTGTGTTGCATTTTATTTAGCACTGATCGTATGTCCAAATACCTGTGTATAAATTCATAATTGCCATCTTAGTATCTCAAGACTGCTTAGCTGCCAAACTGAAATAGGTCCTATATCAATCCATATTGCTCCTTATGTGTAGAAGTATGATCAGGTTGGCCACTCTACTTTCACATTAGCTTTTATATCAATTTCAAGGCAATAGCAGACTTCTTTATATAGAAAGGCATCTGACAATAATAATTATGTTTATTTCTATATTGTCTCATTTTTTGTGGTTCCGAAGATGTTTTTTTTCCAAATCTGTAAAATCCACCCTCTAACTACGACATCCATACTCTTATAAAAAATTAACGAGATGTTAATTTCTTACAAACTTTATATGCCCTTTTGTTCCTTAAAATTTTTACTCATTTGCTGTCCCTAATTATTAACTTTTATATTATATTGTCATATTTAACAAAGTGATGCTATCAGCAAAGAAACAACATATTCTATTATCTTAGTGTTGCACAGTAAGAGAGCTTGATGCTGCCATTACTGTACCTGTTATGGGATACAATAGCCTAAAGGAGTACTATGACGAAGCCAGTATTAATGGAAAGATTCATTTGATAAAAATACCACTTCTCAGTGTCTCTGCTATTAATGATCCTATAGTGTCTAGAGAATGTAAGTTTATGGATTATCATATATATAATTGTTTTATTTTTTTAATAGCTCTGCCAGTTGCTGAATTTCAAGCAAATTCAAATACAGTTTTTGCAGTACTCCAAGATGGAGGCCATGTTGGTTTCTTAAAAGGATTGTTACCTATCAGACGTACTTGGATTAATGTATTGGTTCAAGAATACCTAGCAGCAATAAAATTATATCAAAAACTAGAAAATATGTTGACATGATTCAATTTGTAAACAAATATGATAAAAATACAGAAAGTAAAAATTATAAAATACTTTATAATTTCTTGGTACGATAGATATGGTTGTTTCTTTGTTTCACCATTCTAATAGTAAGTATTTTATATACATTTGGGCGTGTGATATTTGGATTTTATAATAAGCTGGTGGAAACCCAAAGGGAAATAAATCCTTTTTTCTTGCTGTCTTATAGTTAACATCATCAAGTAGATGTTGATTATGTACTCATTCTATATTATGAACAAATAAAGAAATATCATTATACTGACATTTGTAATGTCGGGTCATTCCTTGGAAAAGCTACAACACTCTACATGACCTGCAGATTAATATGTGTCAGATTTTATGAATTAGTTTTGCATATCAATAAAGCAAAATACAAAACTCTTTTATTAGAAATTATATATTAAATGAAAATGAATGATTAATACATGGTAGTCCAAATTTAATTAATAGCGTTACAATTGGGGTCATAGTATACAAATACCACACTGTTAATTCATAACGTTTTAATTTTTTAATTTAAAGGCGTTAGAATAATGTCACTGGCTTTTTCTCCAATCATCATAGTGGCACCTTGAGTATTACCAAAGACAGTGGTTGGTATAATCGAAGCATCTACAACTCGAAGCCCAGTAACACCATAAACCTCCAATGTTTCAGGGGAAACTACAGCCATTGTGTCAGTTTCAGGGCCCATTTTGGCTGTACCAGCATAATGATAACATGTGTCTGCTGTGTTTAGGACATACTCTCGAAGTTCTTCAATCGTTGAATCAGGTGGTGGATACATTTGGGAATCAAACCAATCTGCCATTGCATTTGCTGTTCCAATCTTAATAGCTTCTTGGAGTGCTTTAATGCATCTATCAACATCATCAGGATTAGCAAGATAATTTGGATCAATAATTGTTCTATCAAAGATGCTATCAGATTGAAGCTTTAGAGTTCCTCGACTTTTTAGCTTTTGTACGTTAGGATATAGCCAGTAGGACTGCTTTTGGTCATCAGGAAGATCCATACCAATCATTTCACCACTTGCCATCGATGACTCTATATCTGTAGAAATATCATCAGCATATTTATTGGAAGACAAGCTGGAAGGCCAAAAAATGACTGCACCCAGTAGACCATATGGCTGTGGATCAACATATTGTTTAGACATGAATGCAGCTGTCACAAACAGGTCATCCTGGAAGTTAGAACCTACGCCTGGCAAGTCAGAAATCACTGGGATGCCCAATGCAGTAAGGTCAGCACTAGGACCAACTCCAGAAAGCATAAGAATCTGAGGTGTACTAATTGATCCAGAAGAAAGAATGACATCTTTGTTTACATATACTTGATATGTGACATTAGTTTTTATTGCCATGTCATAAAATTCAACACCGATACACTTTTTGTTACTATCAAATAAAACACGATTTACCAACACATCAGTACGAATTGTAAGGTTGGTTGGATTAGCTAGTTGGATGTATGAACGAAATGATGTTTCTCGCTGCACATTGTCATCAATTAAGAATTGAAATGATGAGATGCCAAACTGATCTTCAGACAGGTTGTAATCTTCATTATAAGGAATACCATTTTCTTCACATGCTGCTATCAATGCCATAATAAAGGTATTCTTTTCAGCATGAAGAATATTCATTTGATCCTCAACTTTTTCAAAGTAAGGTACCACAGAGTCATAATCCCATCCTGTACATCCTTCAGCTGCCCACTCATCAAAGCCTTCTTTCCCTCCTCGATCATACAACATTGCATTGTGAATCTGCAGAAAACAAAAAATAATAACATATTTTTAATAGGTTCTGTATATCACTACAAAAATAGATTGGTTGGTTTAATTGTCAATTTCAATGCATGCAATACTAATTACTACAGAACTGCACATTTTGTGCATATATTTATAGTAATCTTCTGATATTTGTAGTATATATTGATATTTTATTTAATAGTGACAGCACTTAGATGCAAATGCTGCACCAAAAGTACCACAGATTATATTGTGACAATACTTAGCAATAAACCAAGCAAACTGACAATTGTTTGTCTAACTATTGAGACATTAAATGGAATGTTCATTCCTCTGACAATTAATTGCATGACTTTTGATGTCATAATAGTGGTGGTTTGATCTATACGACTTTGTAACATCTTTCACATAGTTGTGGTAGGTAGGTCGTGTTTAGGGTTTAGGGTTTAGAGTTTAGGCAACTAAGCTGTTTCCTATAATAATCCTATTGCTTTCTCTTGACAGGGAAATCTATTGTCTAATGTTTAAACCATTATTACTATAATGACAGGGCAACTGTAGTATATTATGTATTAAAACAGAGTAGTGCTTACAACTTTGGTATGTTCTAATTGTAGAAAAAATCATAATGGATTTCATATTTACAGTGGTTTATTGTTTATACAATTACTATTAGTAATTGTCTGAGTAACTGGTGGTGTTTCCTACTTCACACTACATCATTATATACAGGACATTTTGGTCATTGTAAGACTTACAAAACTCTGTATATAATACAGACATTAACACCTCTATATGAACAATAGAGCCTATTTCTTCTTATGTTTGCATTGTAGTAACAAGGTTGGGTAGGGCATGTGTTGCTTTCTCTTGACAGGGAAATTTATTGTCTAATGGTTACACTATTATTATAATAATGACAAAACAACTGTAGTATACTAGTTTTTGAAACAGGGAAATGTTTACAGCTTTTGTGTGTTCTAATTGGAACACAAATTATAATAGGTTGCTTAAATCAGCAAATTTATATTTACAGTGGTTCATTGTTTATGTCATTACTATTAATACCTTGTTATGTAGATAAATAGATATATAGTATATATACGCAGATATATAGTTCATTGTCAGACTTATGATGTTCTTTGTATAAAAAGGACAATAACACCTCTATATAAACAATAGAGCCTATTCCTTCTTATGTTTGCATTGTAGTAACAAGGTAGGGTAGAGCAGGTGTGGCTTTCTTTTATTAGGAAAACGAATTGTCTTATCTTTACACCTTACACAATTATTATCTGTCAGGGCAACATTATTAAACTATTTATTAAAACAGAGTATTCTTTACAACTTTTTAATAACTAATCATTTAGTAATTGCGATAAAAATCATAATGGATTAGTTACATCACCCAATTATTTTACAATAGTATTGTTGTACCAATAATCACAATCGTAAGGGCTATACTAGAAGAAAACGTTTACCTGACATCCTCCAAGTGCTTTTGCTCTTCTGATAGAAATAATACGATCATTCATGTGTGTCTGTGGTACTGATTGATCACCCCACTCTAGATCTGGTAGTGTTTGCACCAGTCTCCAGTTTTTAGGATCAGAAACTATTTGATTAGTCCATGACACTCTACCTCCTCTTTCAAGGATGAGGACAGTATATCCAGCATTGGATAATCTAGCTGCTACAATTGAGCCTGCAGCTCCACCTCCAACAATTATATAGTCATAAGTAAGTTCGCTGACAAGAACAGATCTACCAACCGATCTTTTGTAGAAATAAAAAAGACCGAAGAGTAGTACAATTGGAAAGAAAAGCATTAACCACATTGCTAAATTTTTACTCGAGCAGTCTGCAACTCCTTGAAATCCTATACACCTTGGTTGTTTTTTGATGAAATATCGAAATCTTTAACGAAGTTTCGAATTGTCTTGAGTCTGTGAATCTGAAATCTTTATAGCAGTCAAACGTTTCCGTATTCGTCGTTACTTTACGTCACAGAATCGTTAAATAACGAGTAGACATGAAGCGTCATTTGCGCGAAAAAGAGTACGCATGCCCTTTACGTTTAGGATTTGATATTTATAAGTCAGAGTTTGGGGCCTTGCTGTGAATATCTTTTTCATAGTGTGCGCGTGTACTAATCACTAAACACGTTTATATAGATTAGACGTTTCTATATATTCATCCATAAATCGTTTTAGAACATTGATCCACTCTACATAAGGGGTTATTCAGAGATACATTATGCATGAAGTATTGATGGAGACCCTTGCATTAGCCTTCTCATTGTATCTGTAGAAAAAAATGTACTATAGAACACTCACTCAGCAGTAAATATTGAGGCTTTCCTTCAATCAGGCACAATGAAGGGGATGACATCGCAGCTCACTTCTCTATCAGACATCTGACAAGATGTTATAGTATAACCATCCTAACAACAAGTCTTTAGCAAAGCAATGACCAAAAGATCTGCAAATTACAAGATGGACCTCTCTCATATAGGGCAGCTAGAGGATTTTTGAGCTGTCATCAACAGCATGCATTTTCGATGCATGAATTTTCAATCCTAATATGCTTCCTAAAATCTTCAATGTTGTCCATCTACAAATACAATGAGATAAAAGAAAAGCACTGAATAAAACAATATATCACTGATGTTATTAAGTGATTTGATAGTGGTTGAAGATATTTGTGTCACCTCTACTATTATGTAGGGATCAAGTAGGTTCCACACACTACTATCTTGTTTTCATTCTTTGTATTGGACTAATATTATCCATCTCTATCAATACAAGTATAAAATCATTCTTTTCACTATGAAGAATATTAATTTGTTCCAAAACTTTCTCAAAGTAGGGTACCACAGAGTTATAATCCCATCCTGTACACACTTTAGCTCCACACTCATCAAAGCCTTCTTTACCTCCTTGAACATACACCATTGCATTGTGAATCTGGAGAAAACTATATATAATAACATATTTTTAATAGGTTGTGCATATCACTATAAATTTCATTGGTTGATTTAATGGTCACTTTCAATGGATGCAATACATGTTGAGATCATGTATTGAGAATTATTAGTAAACACAACTCTACCCTTATTACTAATATAATGTTTTGTTAAGATAAGACCAGTTGTTTTAACTGATTCACAGTCACTTGGGTTGCATGCATCTTTACAAGCTATTTAAAAGTTTTAAAAAAATAAAATGTTTTGGTACTAATACTACAGAGCTGCACATTTTGTGCTGATATTTAAAGTAAAATTATTTTGTGTACTATTAAAAAGTATTGCATGTTCTCACATACTTTGTTAAAAATTATGTGCACCTATTGACGGTTAAAATTATTAGTACATATAATACCTACAAAATAGATTGAAAAACATTGAGGAACATGTATATATATATGTATATGTATGTATATATATATATATTATATTTCGATCGTTAAATTTCATCAATTAGGCATTTCATGTATTTTGACAAATTAATTCATGTCTTTGTGGTAAGTGGAACTGTCCTATTATAAATTCCAAACAGTCATCACTTTTTAATGCATTTTAATTATAGCCATATCTGACCTATGTGACCTTGAATGGTTTGGTTATCTTTTTCAAATTAATAGTGGTCTATATAAGGATTGTCACTATGCACATTCTGTGTTAGTTTTGGTGTACAAGGGCTGTCATTATATGTGTTATGTGTTAATAATTCTGCATAATAGTTAAGCATTAAACAAAAACACCCTTTTTAACAGTGTAAATTATGTCCATGGTATTATAGCAGAGTGTATGGACAATTAATGACATCAGTTAGAGCATTGACATAATTATGACACCAGATATAAACAGAATATGCAAAAGGTTCAGTTTCTAAATGAACTAATAAGATTATATTAAGGGAAACTTGTTACTAACCTTAACAACAGAATTTGCCTTATATTTGTATCATACTGATAGCTGTGTTCATCTAAAAGGAGATGAGCCAAGTTTGTTATTGTTACCAGGACATGATCATATGCTAACTAAATGAGTACACTTCAGTTATATTGATAGTCAGCGAAAATAATTCTATTAAATGGCTTCTTTGCGATCATGATGTAGTAACGAACTACCTAGATGGGCCGTTAAAATATCTAGATATGAAAAACATTTGTTGATTTAGTTAAAGTTAATTTGTTGAATCATCTTTAATAGCAAAAAGTGAAGTATTTATTTTAAAGTATATAGAAGGTTGAAAATAAAATTGCTATAAGACTGAAATACATATGACAACATACATTTTCAACACACAACTTGTATCTCTAAATTTGTCTTGATACACACAGCTATAGCTAGTGACATAACTCAATGTTGAGGTTTGGTGTAGTCTAATTTTATTGAATTTTTAGACACAACTTTAATATTTCCCTTTTGTATGATATTTGAAATAGAGCACCAAATTGAACCTTTAATAAGCACTATTGGGTCTACAATTGATTACTCAGAGTATGTTATTAGTCACGAGTATGCTGTATCACAAAGGGTTTTTTTAATGCTCACATAAGCAATGCAAAAATGGAAATATTATATAAATTGACGATGCATGAGAGACACTCTTGCATTTATGTCACCAAAATGTATTTGTATATTTGTATATATTCTCACAATGAATAGTTCAAACTCTCCACAGAAGACTCTTGTTCAAAATAGTAACAATCCCTATCATATACTTCAGTATGTTTACACGCATCTGGTTTTTTCTGAAGCAACTACCGTCTGTGGCAGCTAACCAGTAGATACACCTCCCAATGACCAACCTTATTTAAATATGTTAAGTGTCATGATTTCAACTGATGACTCTGTAACCTTAGTATAAATAATAACCTTTGCTATCCTTTAATATGTACAAGATGAGAAGGTTTTAAATACATAGCTACATATTGAATTACCAGGAGCGCATGAAGAAGAGTGAGCGTCAAACTTCCACTAACTTACGTGTAAGACAAGTCTCTTTCTGATATTACATATTAACTTCCACAAAGGAAGTCATAATTAGTATGGACATACGCCCACTTAGTGACTTGTAAGGGCTCTAGATTATGTTCTGTATACTTTCTTCTCTTCTTGTAATAGCGTGCAGTTACAGTCTATTTTATATCTTTATAAAAGTTAGTAAACCACAAGTATTTGGTCATGGAGCGTTACTGACTTACCTACTTGAGAAATGTCCACATTTGGAGCAGAGATATTGGCCCACATGGTGGGCTTTCAATGGACACCTAATGACATTGGTCAGAGTATTGATACAACAGGCACCACATGTCAAATACAAAAGGTTTGTGTATTTCACTTTCTAAACTAACTAATAAAATAATTATTTAGGGAAATTTTCACTACTCCTGACAATGGAGAACTTGCTTTAGATTGGTACGATACTAATAGCAATGCTGAGTTTCAGCTGAAAGGAGATAAGCCAATTTTGTTGATATTACCAGGACATGATTGTATGCTAGCTCATCCTGATATAATTTATTATTTTTTTTAATATATAGCAACTAGTGAAGAGAGTTCTATTAAATGGCTTGTACATGATGGTGTAAGTCAAAACTATAAGCCTGTAGTGATGAACTATAGAGGTCGTGGGGGTGTGCCACTAAAGGTATTTACAAATGAGATTTTACTGATTCATCTTTGAATTGTATAAATTTTCTATTTTCCGGGTAGACATTTAAAGGTTATTGTGCTAATCCTGATGACATAGCTCGAGTGGTAGAACATATTCATAGCTGTTGTCCAGATGTACCCATTTTGCAGTAGGTGTATCTTTTGGAGGGTATGTAAATATAACATGATAAAGTTATCATTATAATGTATAATTGTATATATTCCTTACTTTATAGTATGATACTGATACAACATTTAGTTAAAACTCAAGAGCAGTGTGGTCTAGTTGCTGCAATGACATTTTCCTCACCATGGAATCTTGATCATTTTGTTTCACACATAGAAAAACCAATACTGAACAAGTTAATATATAACAAAACGTTCGTGAATGATAACATTGAATATGTTGAAAGGTAAGTTCTAAATATACAAAGTGCTATATATATAAATATATATATATATAATTATATATATTAGTATATATAATATATATCTCAACTCAATAATGAGTAACTTGTAAACTAATATATGGTCATTTTCATTGTATATGATACATGATATGGTACTTGTATGTACAGTAAACAGCACACTGTACTTATTACTAACATTTTAATGACAAGTCATTTAGTTGATTGTCAGATTTATGACATTTTATATAACCTGTCAATAGACAGTAGCCGCCTTATCCTCTATGCACAATGTAATTTATTTCCTTTGTATGTTTGCACTGTACTAACAAGGAAGGGCAAAGCATTTGTTGCTTTGTCTTAATATGGAAATCTGCTGCATGGTACATTAAATAGAATTTTAAAAAATTAAATCTAATCACAGGTTTAAATTTGATAATATAAAATACATAGAAAAATAAGTGCTAAAAGACAATCAAATGTACATCTGAGGTCAATTATAATTAATTTGTGAGCGTACTTTCTGTGTTCCTGTCTGTAATTATTTCTTTTGAATAAATAACTAGCCATCTACTGAAGCACCTTTTCTGTACAAAGAAATTTTCTCCTTTAAAATTATATGATGGACAAACAACCAAACAATTTAGCCTGAATATTAATTTTTTCATGCTCTAAACTGGTATTTAAAGGTTTTTCTGTATCTCTTACACTCTATAAAGTTAATGTTCAATCAATCCCACACAATAAGCAAATTTAAATTTAAATAATAAATAATAAATATACAATCAATGTACTGACTAAAACTTTAACTTGTACATGTTTTCCTTTTCTATTAGTTTTGGAAGTCTTATTGCAAGTGGTACAGTTGATGCTAGTGTTTGCAAAAATTACATTGAAAAAGCACGTAATGTAAGCTTCTGTATTGTACAAGTTTACTAATTTAAAATAGTTATACTAAATTGTTATACTAAATTGTTTCTACAAAACTTGACCTTTATCCTTTAGCGGTAAGGCTGGCTCTAATTAAATAGTAAAATTCTCAGTTTTAGCTGAATTGGTGAAAATGTTATTGCCAATTAGAATGTGTATTTTCTTTATTGTCCACTGTGTTGCATTTTATTTAGCACTGATCGTATGTCCAAATACCTGTGTATAAATTCATAATTGCCATCTTAGTATCTCAAGACTGCTTAGCTGCCAAACTGAAATAGGTCCTATATCAATCCATATTGCTCCTTATGTGTAGAAGTATGATCAGGTTGGCCACTCTACTTTCACATTAGCTTTTATATCAATTTCAAGGCAATAGCAGACTTCTTTATATAGAAAGGCATCTGACAATAATAATTATGTTTATTTCTATATTGTCTCATTTTTTGTGGTTCCGAAGATGTTTTTTTTCCAAATCTGTAAAATCCACCCTCTAACTACGACATCCATACTCTTATAAAAAATTAACGAGATGTTAATTTCTTACAAACTTTATATGCCCTTTTGTTCCTTAAAATTTTTACTCATTTGCTGTCCCTAATTATTAACTTTTATATTATATTGTCATATTTAACAAAGTGATGCTATCAGCAAAGAAACAACATATTCTATTATCTTAGTGTTGCACAGTAAGAGAGCTTGATGCTGCCATTACTGTACCTGTTATGGGATACAATAGCCTAAAGGAGTACTATGACGAAGCCAGTATTAATGGAAAGATTCATTTGATAAAAATACCACTTCTCAGTGTCTCTGCTATTAATGATCCTATAGTGTCTAGAGAATGTAAGTTTATGGATTATCATATATATAATTGTTTTATTTTTTTAATAGCTCTGCCAGTTGCTGAATTTCAAGCAAATTCAAATACAGTTTTTGCAGTACTCCAAGATGGAGGCCATGCTGGTTTCTTAAAAGGATTGTTACCTATCAGACGTACTTGGATTAATGTATTGGTTCAAGAATACCTAGCAGCAATAAAATTATATCAAAAACTAGAAAATATGTTGACATGATTCAATTTGTAAACAAATATGATAAAAATACAGAAAGTAAAAATTATAAAATACTTTATAATTTCTTGGTACGATAGATATGGTTGTTTCTTTGTTTCACCATTCTAATAGTAAGTATTTTATATACATTTGGGTGTGTGATATTTGGATTTTATAATAAGCTGGTGGAAACCCAAAGGGAAATAAATCCTTTTTTCTTGCTGTCTTATAGTTAACATCATCAAGTAGATGTTGATTATGTACTCATTCTATATTATGAACAAATAAAGAAATATCATTATACTGCCATTTGTAATGTCGGGTCATTCCTTGCAAAAGCTACAACACTCTACATGACCTGCAGATTAATATGTGTCAGATTTTATGAATTAGTTTGCATATCAATAAAGCAAAATACAAAACTCTTTTATTAGAAATTATATATTAAATGAAAATGAATGATTAATATATGGTAGCCCAAATTTAATTAATAGCATTACAATTGGGGTCATAGTATACAAATACCACACTGTTAACTCATAATGTTTTATTTTTTTTAATTTAAAGGTGTTAGAATAATGTCACTGGCTTTTTCTCCAATCATCATAGTGGCACCTTGAGTATTACCAGAGACAGTGGTTGGTATAATCGAAGCATCTACAACTCGAAGACCAGTAACACCATAAACCTCCAATGTTTCAGGAGAAACTACAGCCATTGTGTCAGTTTCAGGACCCATCTTGGCTGTACCAGCATAATGATAACATGTGTCTGCTGTGTTTAGGACATACTCTCGAAGTTCTTCAATCGTTGAGTCAGGTGGTGGATACAGTTGGGAATCGTACCAATCTGCCATTGCACTCGCTGTTCCAATCTTAATAGCTTCTTGGAGTGCTTTAATGCATCTATCAACATCATCAGGATTAGCAAGATAATTTGGATCAATAACTGTACTATCAAAGATACTATCAGATTGAAGCTTTAGAGTACCTCGACTTTTTAGCTTTTGTACGTTAGGATATAGCCAGTAGGACTGCTTTTGCTCATCAGGAAGATCCATACCAATCATTTCACCACTTGCCATTGATGACTCTATATCTGTAGAAATATCATCAGCATATTTATTGGAAGACAAGCTGGAAGGCCAAAAAATGACTGCACCCAGTAGACCATATGGTTGTGGATCAACATATTGTTTAGACATGAATGCAGCTGTCACAAACAAGTCATCCTGGAAGTTAGAGCCTACACCTGGCAAGTCAGAAATCACTGTGATGCCTAAAGCAGTAAGGTCAGCACTAGGACCAACTCCAGAAAGCATAAGAATCTGAGGTGTACTAATCGATCCAGAAGAAAGAATGACATCTTTGTTTACATATACTTGATATGTGACATTAGTTTTTATTGCCATGTCATAAAATTCAACACCGATACATTTTTTGTTACTATCAAACAAAACACGATTTACCAACACATCAGTACGAATTGTAAGGTTGGTTGGATTAGCTAGTTGGATGTACGAACGAAATGATGTTTCTCGCTGCATATTGCCATCAATTAAGAATTGAAATGATGAGATGCCAAACTGATCTTCAGACAGGTTGTAATCTTCATTATAAGGAATACCATTTTCTCCACATGCTGCTATCAATGCCATAATAAAGTCATTCTTTTCAGCATGAAGAATATTCATTTGATCCTCAACTTTCTCAAAGTAAGGTACCACAGAGTCATAATCCCATCCTGTACACCCTTCAGCTGCCCATTCATCAAAACCTTCTTTCCCTCCTCGAACATACACCATTGCATTGTGAATCTACAGAAAACCATTAATAATAACACACTTTGTACATGTTATGTATGTCACTACAAAAATAGATTGGTTGATATAATGGTCACTTTCAATGCATACAATACATATTAAGATCATGTATTGAGAATTAGTATACACCACTCTAATCTTATTACTAAGATAATGTATTGTTAAGATAATATTAGTTGTTTTAACTGATTCACAGTCAATTGGGTTGCATGTATTTCTACTAGATATTTAAAAGTATTAACAACATAAAATATTTCAGTATTAATTACTACAGAGCTGCACATTTTGTACATATATTTAATGTAATCTTCTCATACTTGTAGTGTATATGGATATTTTATTTCATAGTGATAGCACTTAGATGCAAATACTTCACCAGAAGTACCACAGATTATATGGTGACAACACTCACACACAAGCCAATTAATTGACCATTATTTCACTAACCATTGAGGCATTAAATAGAATCTTCATTGCTCTGACAATTAAATACATGACTTTCAATTTTGTAATAGCATCGGTTTGATATATACTACTTTATAACATCTTGTCACGTAATATATATATTATTATAGTTGTAACATGTTACAACTATGAATTGGTTAGATCAATCAATATGCTTTTTACAACTCATGTTAATTGATTATAGAATCACAATCAGTAATGTATAGACAACTAGTGCTGTTTCCTATTGCTTTCTCTTGACAGGGAAATCTTTTGTCTAATAATTACACCATTATTACTATAATAAGAGGGCAATTATAGTATATTATGTATTAAAACAGAGTAGTGCTTGCAACTTTGGTATGTTCTAATTGCAGAAAAAATCATAATGGATTAGTTAAAATGACTAATTCATATTAACAGTGATTCATTGTTTATACTATTACTATTAATAATTGTCTGAGTAACTGGTGGTGTTTCTTAATTCATACTACATCATTATGTACAGGAATTTTGGTCATGGTCAGACTTACAAACCTCTGTGTATAATATAGACATTAACACCTCTATATAAACAATGAAGCCTATTCCTTCTTATGTTTGCATTGTAGTAACAAGGTAGGGTAGGGCATGTGTTGCTTTCTCTTGACAGGGAATTTATTGTCTAATGTTTACACTATTATTATAATAATGACAAAGCAACTGTAGTATATACTAGTTTTTAAAACAGGGTAATGTTTACAGCTTTTGTATGTTCTAATTGGAACACAAATTATAATGGGTTGCTTAAATCAGCAAACTTATATTTACAGTGATTCATTATCTATGTCATTACTATTAGTACTGTCTGAGAGGTGGTTTTTTCCTACTTTGTAATACCTCGTTATGTAGATAAATAGATATATAGTATATATACGCAGATATATAGTTCATTATTGTCAGGCTTATGATGTTCTATGTATAAAAAGGACATTGACACCTCTATATAAATAATGGAGCCTATTCCTTCTTATGTTTGCATTGTAGTAACGAGGTAGGGTAGGTCAGGTGTGGCTTTCTCTTAATAGGAAAATGTATTGTCTAATGTTTACACCTTACACAATTATTATCTGTTAGGGCAACATTATTATACTATTTATTAAAACAGAGTATTCTTTACAACTTTTTAATAACTAATCGTTTAGAAATTGCGATAAAAATTACAATGGATTAGTTACATCACCCAATTATTTTACAATAGTATTGTTATACCAATAATCACAATCTTAAGGGCTATACTAAAAGAAAACGTTTACCTGACATCCTCCAAGTGCTTTTGCTCTTCCGATTGAAATAATACGATCATTCATATGTGTCTGTGGTACTGATTTATCACCCCACTCTAGATCTGGTAGCGTTTGGACCAGTGTCCAGTTTTTAGGATCAGAAACTATTTGATTCGTCCATGACACACAACCTCCTCTTTCAAGGATGAGGACAGTATATCCAGCATTGGATAATCTAGCTGCTACAATTGAGCCTGCAGCTCCACCTCCAACAATGATATAGTCATAAGTAAGTTCACTGACAAGAACAGATCTACCAACAGATCTTTTGTAGAAATAAAAAAGACCGAAGAGTAGTACAATTGGAAAGAAAACCATTGACCACATTGCTAAGATTTTTCTAGAGCAGTCTGCAACTCCTTGAAATCCTATACACCTTGGTTGTTTTTTGATGAAATATCGAAATCTTTAACGAAATTTCGAATTGTCTTGAGTCTGTGAATCTGAAATCTTTATATCAGTCAAACGTTTCCGTATTCGTCGTTACTTTACGTCACAGAATCGTTAAATAACGAGTAGACATGAAGCGTCATTTGCGCGAAAAAAACTACGCATGGCCTTTTACGTTTAGGATTTGATATTTATAAGTCAGAGTTTGGGGCCTTGCTGTGAATATCTTTTTCATAGTGTGCGCGTGTACTAATCACTAAACACGTTTATATAGATTAGACGTTTCTATATATTCATCCATAAATCGTTTTAGAACATTGATCCACTCTACATAAGGGGTTATTCAGAGATACATTATGCATGAGGTATTGATGGAGACCCTTGCATTAGCCTTCTCATTGTATCTGTAGAAAAGAATAAACTATAGAACACTTACTCAGCAGTAAATATTGAAGGGTTCCTTTTATCAGGCACAATGAAGTGCATGACATCATAGCTCAATTCTTATCAGATATCTGACATGATTTTATAGTATAACCATCCTAACAACAAGTCTCTAGCAAAGCAATGACCAAAAGATCTGCAAATTACAAGATGGGCCTCTCTCATATAGGGCAGCTAGAGGGTTTTTGAGCTGTCATCAACAGCATGCATTTTTGATGCATGAATTTTCAATCCTAATATGCTTGCTAAAATCTTCAATGTTGTCTGTCTACAAACACAATGAGATAAAAGAAAAGCACTGAATGAAACAATATATCACTGATGTTATTAAATGATTTAGACAGTGGTTGAAGATATTTGTGTCACCTCTACCATTATGTAGGTATCAAGTAAGTTCCACACACTACTATCTTGTTTTCATTCTTTGTATTGGACTGATATTATCCATCTTTATCAATACAAGTATAAAGTCATTCTTTTCACCATGAAGAATATTAATTTGATCCAAAACTTTCTCAAAGTAAGGTAACGCAAGAGTTATAATCCCCTCCTGTACACACTTCAGCAGCCCACTCATCAAAGCCTTCATACCCTCTTCGAACATACACCATTGCATTGTGAATCTGGAGAAAACTATATATAATAACATATTTTTAATAGGTTATGCATATCACTATAAATTTCATTGGTTGATTTAATGGTCACTTTCAATGGATACAATACATGTTGAGATCATGTATTGAGAATTATTAGTAAACACAACTCTACCCTTATTACTAATATAATGTATTGTTAAGATAAGACCAGTTATTTTAACTGATTCACAGTCACTTGGGTCGCATGTTCTTTACAAGCTATTTAAAAGTTTTAAAAAAATAAAATTTTTGGTACTAATACTACAGAGCTGCACATTTTGTGCTGATATTTAAAGTAATCTTCTCATATTTGTAGTATATATGGATATTTTATTTCATAGTAACGGCACTTAGATGCAAACACTGCACCAAAATTACCACAGATTATATGGTGACAGCACACACCCATAAGCAAAGCAAATTGACAATTATTTCGCTAACTATTGAGACATTAAATGGAATCTTCATTGCTCTGACAATTAATTGCATGACTTTTGATTCCATAAATAGCATCAGTTTGATATATACTACTTTTTAACATCTTCTCATAAAATACATAGTTATAATTGTAACATGTTACAACTATGGATTAGTTAGATCAATCAATATGCTTTTTACAACTCATGTTAATTGATTATACAATCACAATCAGTAATGTATAGGCAACTAGTACTGTTTCCTATTGCTTTCTCTTGACAAGGAAATCTATTGTCTAATAATTACACTATTATTACTATAATGACAAAGACATTATAGTATATTATGTATTAAAACAGAGTAGTGCTACAACTTTGGTATGTTGCAGAGAAATCGTAATGGATTAGTTAAATTGACTAATTCATATTTACAGTGATTCATTGTTTATACTGTTACTATTAGTAATTGTCTGAGTAACTGGTTGTTTTTCCTAGTTTATATTACCTCATTATGTACAGGAGATCTAGGTCATTGTCAGACTTACAAAACTCTGCGTATAATGTAGACAATAACACCTCTATATGAACAATGAAGCCTATTCCTTCTTATGTTTGCATTGTAGTAACAAGGTAGGGTAGGGCATGTGTTGCTTTCTCTTGACAGGGAAATTTATTGTCTAATGATTACATTATTATTATCATAATGACATCGGAAATGTAGTATATTAGTTATTAAAACAGGAAATGTTTACAACTTTTTAATATCTCATTATGTTCTATTTGGAACACAAATCATAATGGATTGCTTAAATCAACAAACTTATATTTAGAGTTTGTCATTGTTTATGTCATTATTATTAGTACTGTCTGAGTCACACTAATGATGCTTCCTACTTTGTAATATCTCATCATGTACAGGATATATAGTTCATTATCAGGCTTATGATGTTTTGTGTATAAAATAGACAATAACACCTCTATATAAACAATGGAGCCTATTCTTTCTTATGTTTGCATTGTAGTAACAAGGTAGGGTAAGGCATGTGTTGCTTTCTCTTAATAAAAAAATGTATTGTCTAATGATTACACCTTACACCATTATTACCTGTTATGGTAACTATAGTATACTAATTATTGAAACAGAGTATTCTTTACAACTTTTTGATAACTCATTATGTAGTAATTGCGATAAAAATCACAATAGATTGTTACATCACCCAATTCATTTTTACAATGGTAATGTTATACCAATAATCACAATCTTAAAGGCTATACTAAAAGTAAAAGTTTACCTGACTACCTCCAAGTGCTTTTACTCTTCCGATTGAAATAACACAGTTATTCATATGTGTCCGTGTAATGATTGATCACCCCACTCTAGATCTGGTAGTGTTTCCACCAGTTTCCAGTTTTTAGGATCAGAAACTATTTGATTCGTCCATGACACTCTACCTCCTCTTTCAAGGATGAGGACAGTATATCCAGCATTGGATAATCTACCTGCTACAATTGACCCTGCAACTCCACCTCCAACAATTATATAGTCATAAGTAAGTTCACTTACAAGAACAGATCTACCAACTGATCTTTTGTAGAAATATAATAAACCGAAGAGTAGTACAATTGGAAAGAATAGTGTTGACAACATTTCAAAATTTTTACACGAGCGGTCTGCAACTCCTTGAAATCCTACACACCTTGGTTTTTTTTTTGGTGAAATCTCTAAATCTTTAGCGAAGTCTCGAATTGTCTTGAATCTGTGAATCTGAAATCTTAAATAACGAGCAGTCTTGAAGCGTCACTTGCGCGAAAAAGAGAGAGAGAGAGAACTATTCATGTCCTTTTACGTTTTGGACTTGCTATTAATTATTCAGAGTTTAGGTTCTTGCTTTGAATATCTTTGTCTTTGTCTGTACTTTAACGGATCTACCAACCAATCTTTTGTAAAAATAAAAAAGACCGAAGAGTAGTACAATTGGAAAGAAAAGCATTGACCACATTGCTAAATTTTTACTCGAGCAGTCTGCAACTCCTTGAAAGCCTATACACCTTGGTTGTTTTTTGATGAAATATCGAAATCTTTAACGATGTTTCGAATTGTCTTGAGTCTGTGAATCTGAAATCTTTATATCAGTCAAGCTTTTCCGTATTCGTCGTTACTTTACGTCACAGAATCGTTAAATAACCAGCAGCATTAAGCGTCATTTGCGTGAAAAAAAACTACGCATGCCCTTTTATGTTTAGGATTTGATATTTAAAAGTCAGAGTTTGGGGCCTTGCTGTGAACATTTTTTCATACTGTGCGCGTGTACTAATCACTAAACACGTTTATATAGACTAGACGTTTCATATAATCATCCAGGAACCCTATAAAGGGTAATCAGAGATGCATTGTGCCTAAGATATTGATGGAGACCCTTACATCAGTCTTATTATTGTGTCCGTAGTAAAGAATTTATTAAAGAACACTTACTCGGCTGTAAATGTTGAGACTTGGGAAAGATAAGAAGACAAGTTTTATTTTTTAGTATGTCATCTGTTATTCCATATAAGTTGACATTTTCCTTTTAGAAAGAATATAAAGTAATTATACAAGCTTTTTACAATTATCTCACTATTTGCATTAGCTTAACTAAGCATTGTGTCATCTCGACCAATTGGTTGCTTACTGTGCACAGCTTCATCAAATCAATGTTAGCCCAATACTAACTTATAACAAAAACTAAACATATATTTATTCTAACTTAATATGAATAAGAATCAACGGAAGAATGTAATGTTTAAATATAGTTTATTATATAATAATTGAAGAAATGAGCTAGGGGATACTATTTTAACTGAAATATTATCCACCTTTTGTCTCATTGGCTGGCTTCAAATATTTGGCAATTAACTATTAAGACTACTTTTTGAGTGTCTTTATAAATATTGAGCTAAACTAGTTTAGTTTTGTAGTAACTCAGTATTAGGTTTACATTAGTTGATCAAACTATTGTAACCACGTGCTATGGCCATGTTTGTTAAACTAAACATGGCTGCCATATACATGTGAGTTAACAAATGATTAATTTTTGAGTAAATAACTGTGATATGTACATCAAAATATGCAATTAGTTAATAAACATAATTTATCAACAGATAAAAACAATAAATAAAATGATCATTATTGCAAATTTATTTATTCTTCAGGAAAATACGTTATAAAAAAATAGACCTGTTGGATACTTATGTGTGACCATTACAAACATAAGATATATATATATATATATATATATATATATATATTTATATATATGTATGACATTTTATAATGCATATTTAAAACTATATTACACAAAGTAAATGTAAATCAACCTTTTTCTTACAACATACCTCTCTATAGTACTAACCGCATATGCACAACAGGAAATGACGTCACAAGATATAGTTATATTGGAATCCAGTATGTTTTATATCCAAGTCTTATTGTATCAAACATTATACAATGCTGATTAGGTAGCTGATAATTTCTGATTATTGACTTTTATGTACAATTATAGTTGGATGGATGAATATCGTAAAAGTGGAGCACCACCTTTTATGCATAAAGAAGTATTGGAAATTTGAAAATTACTTAAGTAAAGAACAGTCCATTAGAATTGATAAGTTAGTGGCAGAAAACATGACTGGAATTGAGTTAGTATATAACTTTGGTGTTAAAATAGCAAAGGTTAATTTCAGCAAAAAGTTTAAGATAAAATTAATAGTGTGGCTGAGTTGTATTATTACATAATTAAGTGTGCAAATTGTGCATGTGGTCTGTTACTTTCTCTCTCAAAGGAATATTTATACATAGCAATATTAATATGCAACTTATGTTAATGATATAAGTTGCTTTCTCTTCAATATACTTCACGAGTAACATATGTGTATTGGTGTAGTCCATTTTCATTGAGTGTTCATGTAACAGATATGAACATTTGGTTATAAATACATACTTGCATACATACATACATACATACATACACACATATGTATATAAATATTAATATAGCCAAAAGGTGATATCCTTATATATGTATATATATATGTGTTTAGTGAGTTGTGGTTGAAACAATTTTTTTTAATTGCAGCACTTGAACTACTCTCTCGTTTGTAGCTGAATGTTAATTCTGAATATTTCAAGAAATTCTATAGCACTTCACAAAATGAAAGAACTAATCACTTTATGAAATAGTGATTAATCATATTCTTGACTACATAAGGTTTGTGTATTAATAAAGCAAATTACAAAACTCTTTTATTAGAAAATATATATTGAATGAAAATGAATAATTAATACAGGGTAGCCCATACTTAATTAACAATATCATAATATGGGTCATAGTATACAAGCACCACACTATCACCTTATAATGTGTTAGTTCTTTAATTTAAAGGCGTTAGAATAATGTCACTGGCTTTTTCTCCAATCATCATAGTGGCACCTTGAGTATTACCAGAGACAGTGGTTGGTATAATCGAAGCATCCACAACTCGAAGCCCAGTAACACCATAAACCTCCAATGTTTCAGGAGAAACTACAGCCATTGTGTCAGTTTCAGGACCCATCTTGGCTGTACCAGCATAATGATAACATGTGTCTGCTGTGTTTAGGACATACTCTCGAAGTTCATTCATTGAGTCAGGTGGTGGATACAGTTGGGAATCGTACCAATCTGCCATTGCACTCGCTTTTCCAATCTTAATAGCTTCTTGGAGTGCTTTAATGCATCTATCAACATCATCAGGATTAGCAAGATAATTTGGATCAATAACTGTACTATCTAAGATGCTATTAGATTGAAGCTTTACTGTTCCTCGACTTTTTAGCTTTTGAATGTTAGGATATAGCCAGTAGGACTGCTTTTGCTCATCAGGGAGATCCATACCAATCATTTCACCACTTGCCATTGATGACTCTATATTTGTAGAAATGTCATCGGCATATTTATTGGAAGACAAGCTGGAAGGCCAAAAAATGACTGCACCCAGTAGACCATATGGCTGTGGATCAACATATTGTTTAGACTTGAATGCAGCTGTCACAAACAGGTCATCCTGCAAGTTAGAACCTACACCTGGCAAGTCAGAAATCACTGTGATGCCTAAAGCAGTAAGTTCAGCACTAGGACCAACTCCAGAAAGCATAAGAATCTGAGGTGTACCAATTGATCCAGCAGAAAGAATGACATCTTTGTTTACATTCACTTGATATGTGACATTAGATGTTATTGCCATGTCATAAAATTCAACACCGGTACATTTTTTGTTACTATCAAACAAAGCACGATTTACCAACACATTACTACGAATTGTAATATTGGGTGGTGTAGCTAGTTGGATGTATGAACGAAATGTTGTTTCTCGCTGCACATTGTCATCAATTAAGAATTGAAATGATGAGATGCCAAACTGATCTTCAGACAGGTTGTAATCGTCATTATAAGGAATACCATTTTCCTCACATGCTGCTATCAATGCGGTAATGAAGTCATTCTTTTCAGCATGAAGAATATTAATTTGATCTTCAACTTTCTCAAAGTAAGGTACCACAGAGTCATAATCCCATCCTGTACACCCTTCAGCTGCCCATTCATCAAAGCCTTCTTTCCCTCCTCGAACATACACCATTGCATTGTGAATCTGCAGAAAACAATTTATAATAAGATATTTTTAATATGTTATGCATATCTATTACTATTAGTAATTGTGTGTGTAACTAGTGGTATTTCCTACTTTATACTACCTCATTATGTATATAAAACTCTGCATAGAATGTAGACAATAACACCTCTATATGAACAATGAACCCTATTCCTTCTTATGTTTGCATTGTAGTAACAAGGTAGGGTAGGGCATGTGTTGCTTTCTCTTGACAGGGAAATTTATTGTCTAATGATTAGACTATTTTTATCATAATGACATGGGAAATGTAGTATATTAGTTATTAAAACAGGGTAGACTTCACAAATTTCTAATATCTCATTAAATTCTTTATGCATCACAAATCATAATAGATTACTTAAATCAACCAATTTATATTTACAGTGGTTCATTGTTTATGTCATCATTATTAATAATGTCTAAGTCAACACTAGTGATGTTTCCTACTTTATAATACCTTATTATGTACAGGATATATGGATCATTGTCAGGCTTATGATATTCTGTGTATAATGTAGACAATAACACCTCTACATGAACAATGGAGCCTATTCCTTCTTATGTTTGCATTGTAGTAACAAGGTAGGGTAGGGCATGTGTTGCTTTCTCTTGACAGGGAAATTTATTGTCTAATGATTACACTATTATTATCATAATGACATGGGAAATGTAGTATATTAGTTATTAAAACAGGGTAGCCTTTACAAATTTCTAATATCTCATTAAATTCTTTATGCAACACAAATCATAATAGATTACTTAAATCAACCAATTTATATTTACAGTGGTTCATTGTTTATGTCATTATTATTAATAATGTCTAAGTCAACACTAGTGATGTTTCCTACGTTATAATACCTTATTATGTACAGGATATATAGATCATTGTCAGGCTTATGATATTCTGTGTATAATGTAGACAATAACACCTCTATATGAACAATGGAGCCTATTCCTTCTTATGTTTGCAATATAGCAACAAGGTAGGATTGGGCACATGTTGCTTTCTCTTAATAAAAAAATGTATTGTCTAATGTTTACACCTTACACCATTATTACCTGTCAGTGCAACTATAGTATACTAATTATTAAAACAGAGTATTCTTTACAACTTTTTAATAACTCATTATGTAGTAATTGCGATAAAAATCACAATGGATTAGTTACTTCACCCAATTCATTTTTACAATAGTATTGTTATACCAATAATCACAATCTTAAGGGGTATACTAAAAGAAAATGTTTACCTGACTACCTCCAAGTGCTTTTACTCTTCCAATTGAAATAATACGATCATTCATATGTGTCTGTGGTACTGATTGATCACCCCACTCTAGACCTTCTATCTTTTCCACCTGTCTCCAGTTTTTAGGATCAGAAACTTTTGGATTTGTCCATGATACACTATCTCCTCTTTCAAGGATCAAGACCTTATATCCAGCATTAGCTAATCTAGCTGCAACAACTGAGCCTGCTGTTCCACCTCCAACAATTACATAGTCATAAATAAATTCACTTACAATAACATATCTACCAACAGATCTTTTGTAGAAATAAAAAAGACCGAAGAGTAGTACAATTGGAAAGAAAAGCATTGACCACATTGCTAAATTTTTACACGAGCGTCTGCAATTCCTCGAAATCCTACACACTTTGGTTGAATGCTTTGGTGAAATCTCGAAATCTTTAACGAAGTCTCGAAATTGTCTTGAGTCTGTAAATCTGAAATCTTTATATCAGTCAAACGTTTCCTTATTCGTCGTTACTTTACGTCACAGAATCGTTAAATAACCAGCAGATATGAAGGGTCATTTGCGCGAAAAAGAGGAACAACGCATGCTCTTTTACGTTTATGCTATTTATAAGTCAGAGTTTGGGGTCTTGTTGCGAATATCTTTTTCATACTGTGCGCGTGTAGCAATAACTAAACACGTTTATATAGACTAGACGTTTCTATATATTCATCCAAGAACATATAAATTCGTTTTAGAGCATTAATCCACTCTGCATAAGTGGTCATTTAGAGATATATTATGCATGTGGTATTGATGGAGACCCTTACATCAGCCTTCTTATTGTATCTGTAGAAAAGAATAAACTATAGAACACTTACTCAGCAGTAAATATTGAGGGGTTCCTTTTATCAGGCACAATGAAGTGCATGACATCATAGCTCAATTCTTATCAGATATCTGACATGATTTTATAGTAGAACCATCCTTACAACAAGTCTCTGGCAAAGCAATGACCAAAAGATCCACAAATTACAAGATGGACATCTCTCAGACTAGTGGGGCAGCTTGAGGGTTTATGAGCTGTAATCAACAGCATGCATTTTTCAATCCTAATATGCTTGCTAAAATCTTCAATGTTGTCCGTCTACAAACACAATGAGATAAAAGAAAAGTACTGAATGAAACAATATATCATTGATATTATTAAGTGATTTAGATAGTACATTATAATTATCTGTGTCACCTTTACTATTGTGTAGAGATCATGTAAGTGCCACCCTCTACTGTTTTGTTTTCATTCTTTTTATTGGACTGATATTATCTATCTCTACATTTACTTCATTGTTTAGAAAATATTATTATTTATATATTTGTATGCTTAATTGTTTTTTTTAATTAAGTATTATGATAGTCAGTAGCGAAAGCTATAGCATCTTAGAAGGTTTTGAGATTCCATGTTTAACCAGCTTACAAAAATGTTTTATAGATTTTCATAAAGATATTATTATCACAGTCTAATTGAATAAAGTGATAACAGGAAAAGAGCTGGGAAATAGAATTATTCCATCAGAAGAGGATTTCAAGCTGACAAAACAGGAACACTGAATTTAATGCTTTGTAGTTAGGCTTATACAGTCATTAGCTTATCAATTATACAATAATCATCCTGGATATTCTTTTAAGCTAAACACAAAAGCAGGAAATAATCTATACTTAGTGTTACTATGCTATCTACACAATTAAATAGTATTCTCCTTTCGGACAATTTCTTACCGTAAATATTAATTATTCATAAATGGGTTCCTAAAAGTAGCTCTTAAAAGTAAACTGTTGAAATCACTAGGTTTGTTTCTGAAGTGCTCAAAAAGAGACCTACAAACGCCATACTTTAGTTTAGTTTAGCGTGTCCAAATTGTTATCGTTATTGAAAAATCTAAAGCCATAGGGGCAGAAGAAACATGACAAACCCAACATTTGACCTATTGTATCAGTTATGTGTAGAAACCTTGTCTTAACTTATAACTAAGTCATAAATGAAGGGATTATGATAGAAAAAAATACTGCAAAGAATTGAAATGTTTTATGACAATACAATTCACTGGAAAACCTGAGCCATCCCCTTGCCTGAGAAAATATTAATAAATACATTACATCTAATTATACAATTCTTGTAAGGGTTGTATGTTAATAGTATGTTGTATTATACCTTTAGAAAAACCCAACTCTTTGGTTATACAACATATAGACTCATCTATAATACTGAAACCATATGTTACTGAATTTGTGTAGCTGCATCGCAGACATCTTATTTTAATTTATAATCAACTTAAATGGATTAGTCAATCATTGATATAATGGTATTAAGTTGCATATAACAATAATAATAATAATAATAATAATAATAATAATAATAGTACAGGATGAGATGCTGGAACGTTGTAAACATCACACTTCTGTCATTGGTAAATCCGCCTATTAAGTAGCAGTCATGTACAATGAAGACTATCTCATAAATTAAAAAAATGCTACCTGGGCTATCACTATATTACATCATAGCTTTGTTGTATTTTTGGTGTACAGGTGGCAAACACTTCAGTACAAATTTGCAGTGCTGTTCACTTTTTAACAATGCGTGTATTAAATATATACAGGCCTCACACAGAAAACACAGAAAAACTAAGACCATAGATTAATTATAGTGAGAGCTTAATTTACACACATAAACACAGCAAAAGCTACCAAAAATGCGTTATATAAATTGATAGCCCAAATTTTATCACTTTTCTGCAGTGCAAGTTACAACTCTTATACTTTCATTACTTTTAAGAGTGCTTAGCCTCCCTATTTTATAGAAGTGATTATCACTAATAAATTAGCATAACCTTGCGGATCTACTTGAAAACAAAGGAATCACGTACACAATTAGTCCATCTAAGTTGATCAGTTGGTTAGTTGAACTGTTAAATCAACTATCAACTATCAGGTATTTTTATTTGCAAGAAAATGTTTTCAAACATGAAGAAAACAATAGCACATCCTATAGGATAATGGAGGTTAAATGGAAAAGATCCCAAAGAATCCATTCTTGATTATTCAATACATGCATTTATTGAATAGTTTGCCGTAGATAAGAAGACAAGGTTGATTTTTGGTATGTCTTCTGTTATTACACATATAAGTTGACATTTTGTTTTTAGAAAGAATATGAAGTAATTATACCAGCTTTTTACAATTATGTCACTATACACACTACCTCAACATATAAATCATTGTGTCATTTCAACCAATACCTTGCTTATTGTGCACAGCTTCATCAACTCAATGTAAGATCAGTACTGATTTATGACAAAAACTATAAAAAAATAATTATTCTAACTTAATATGAATAAGAATCAATGATCAATGTAATCTTTAATTTATAGTTTATTACAGAATAATTGAAGAAATGAGCTAGGGGATACTATTTCAACAGAAACGTTATCCACCTCTTTCTCTCATTGGCTGGCTTCAAATGTTTGGCACATTACTATTAAGACTACTTTTGAGTGTCTTTATACATATTGAGTTAAACTAGTTTGGTTTTGTAGTAACTCGGTATTAGGTTTACATTAGTTGATCAAATTTTTGTAACCACGTGCTATGGCCATGTTTGCTAAATTAAACATGGCTGCCTTATATATGTGACATAACAGTAACAAATGACTGATTTTCTAGTAATTAGCTGTGATATGTACATCAGAATAAGTAATTAGTTAATAAAAATAATATATCAACAGATAAAAACAATAAATAAGACCATCATCATTACAAATTTATTTATTCTTCAGGAAAATATGTTATAAATAAAACAGACTTGTTTGATGTTTATGTGTGACCATTACAAACATAAGATGTATATATAATATTATATATATATATATATATATATATATATAACATTTTATAATGTATTTTTAAAACTATATTTCACAAAATAAATGTAAATCAACCTTTTTCTTACCATGTCTACACACTCTCTCTATAGTACTAAGCGCATATGCACAACAGAAAATGACATCACAGGATATAGTTTTATACTAGCATCCTGTATATTTTATATTCACGCGTATAGTATCAAACAGTATACAGAGCTAATTAGGTAACTAATTATTTCCGCTTATTAACTTACAATTTTAAGCGCTCTATATTATGTTCTTCATAACATTTGCTTTTATTGTAGTAGTGTGCAGTTACAGTGTATTTTATATCTTTAGAAAAGTTGGTAAACCACAAGTATTTGGTCATGGAGCGTTACTGACTTACCTACTTGAGAAATGTCAATATTTGGAGCAAAAATATTGGCCCACATGGTGGGCTTTCAATGGACACCTAATGACATTGGTCAGAGCACTGATACAACAGACACCACATGTCAAATACAAAAGGTTTGTGTATTTCACATTCTAAACTAACTAAATTATTTAGGGAAATTTTTACAACCCCCGACAATGGTGAGCTTGCTTTAGATTGGTATGATACTAATAGCTGTGCTGATTCACGATTGAATGGAGATGAACCAATTTTGTTGATATTACCAGGATATGAATGTATTTTAATTCAACCTGATATCTCATATTATTTATATATATATATAGCAAATACAGAAGACAGTTCTATTAAATGGCTTGTATATGATGGTATAACTCAAAAATATCGGCCTGTAGTGATGAACTATAGAGGTTGTGGGGGTGTGGTATTAAAGGTATTTTCGAAGGAGATTTTATGGAATTGTCTTTTTAATTATTTAATTTTTCTGTTTTCTGGGTAGACCTTTAAAGCTTATTGTGCTAATCCTGATGACATAGGTCCAGTGATAGAACACATTCATAACTGTTGTCCACATGTTCCAATTGTTGCAGTAGGTGTATCTCTTGGAGGGTATGTAAATATTACATCATAAAATTGATATCATAATGATGACTGTATATAATATCTTATGTAGTATGATACTTGTACAACATTTAATTAAAACTCAAGAGCAGTGTGGTCTACTTGCTGCAATGACATATTCATCACCATGGAATTTTCATAATCTTCTGTCCTGCTTAGAAAAGTCATTATTAAATAATTTCATCTATGATCAACATATCACAAATCATATCATTAAACATACAGAAACGTAAGTGCTAGATATACAAATTATACATCTGAAGTCAATTGCTAATAACTTGTAAACAAATATATGGTCATTTTCATTGCATATAATACATGATATAATACTGATATGTACAGTAAACAGCACACTGTGCTTATTACTAACATATTAATGACAAGTCATTTTGTTGATTGTCAGATTTATGATATTCTGTATAACCTGTCAATAGACAGTAGCCACTTTATCCTCTATACACAATGTAATTTATTTCCTTTCTATGTTTGCACTGTAGTAACAAGGAAGGGCAGAGTATCTGTTGCTTTGCCTTAGTATTTAATTGATATATACTAGCAAATATATTAACTTTTGTCAGTACATATAGGTTTTTTTTTATCTAGTAATATGGAAAGTCTTGTTGCAAATGGTAAGGTTGATATTGGTGTTGGCAAAAATATACTTGAAAAAGCACGTAATGTAAGTTTTGTATATAAATTTTACTTAATAACTAATATTGCTAGTAATACTATTGCCAACTAGAATGTGTTCTTCCTTTATACAGTCTGCTGACTTAATTTTTGAATCATCTTATATTTAGAACTGATCAGCTATTCATACCAGTGCACGAATTGATCATAGGCATAGGAAGGGGGGGACTGAAGGGGCTAAAGCCCCCCTCCCAATATTTTGAAAGAGGGACAGAGCCCTCCCAATATTATTTATTGGGTCAATTGTCTTATGTACAATACATCAACACTTTTTTGAAACACAGCTGCTAGTTGGGTAAACAGGCAGCAAGGCTGTTACACTAGAACTATAGTGATACAGCTGCTAAGTCACAACTCTGGCTTTATAATCTGTAATATGGCTAAGAGGCTTAGACAAACAAGTCTTCTTGATACATTATCTACAAAAAGACAAAAGGAATACGAAACTAGTTGGCCTGAAGTTTTCCATGAGGACATAAGCTGCAGATCTATAGAGTTGGAAGATAGTACTGGTAGTCATGATTGTGATCAGCCTCAATCCTCATCAGGCCAAGACTGAGTTAGACCTCAAATCACTTATAAATATTTATACTCCCTTCGTGGTCAGTTCCCCTAATATTACTGGCTCTCAAACACCTATGTTCATATTTACCTTCTTAATGTATCAAAACCACTTTGGCATACAAACTTAGAATTCTTTATTAGTTCATATATCAATCTAATTGCTCCTTATATATAGGATATGGATTTATTTTTCCTATGTTCCTAAATTGTCTTTATATACCTTCAAATCTCACATTCAAACAATGACATTCACACCTTTATAAAAATTAATGAAATCTTAATATTTCGCAAACTTTGTGTGCACTTTCCTATTACAATACTCCAACTGCTGCCTTTGCATTAACCTATAATATTGTAGTAATTAAAAAATTATTCATACACTACAAATTGTGTTATTAATAAACAAAGAACATTATATTCTATTATCATAGTGTTCCACATTCAGAGAACTTAATGCTATATTTGCTGTTCCTGTTTTTGGATACAGTAGTCTAAAGGAATACTGTGATGAAACTAGCATTAATGGGAAGATTCATTTGGTAAAAATACCACTTCTTAGTGTCTCTGCTATTAATGATCCTATAGTGTCTAGAGAATGTAAGTTTGTGGATTATAATATATATAATTGTTTTATTTTGTTTAATAGCTCTGCCAGTTACTGAATTTCAAGCTAATTTAAATACAGTTTTTGCAGTACTCCAAGATGGAGGCCATGCTGGTTTCTTAAAAGGAGTGCTACCTATCAGACATACTTGGATTAATGAACTGGTTCAGGAGTACCTAGCAGCAATAAAACTGTATCAAAAATAGTCAGCCAGAAATACATTTTGAATGAAGTAGATAGTTAATATCTAAAAAATAGATATTTGAACATAACACATTATATATAGCCAAGCAGGTGTTTAAGGTGAAGTCAATTTACACATGCTCAATAATATATTCATCCAGACCTGTAAACAAGTGTACAACATGAGCCCCACCCAAATTCTATGCAGAGTTAGCTGTGTCTCATTTTTGAGTGATAAACTAATTCTTAACCTTTGTTAGTTATGTGAACATATCAACATTGGTACTAACTGTAATTAACTATGAAGACTACTTTTTGGGTGTCTTTATACCTATTAAGTTAGACTAGTTTGGTTTTGTAGTGACTCAGTATTAGGTTTACATTAGTTGATGAAACTATTGTAACCACGTGCTATGGCCATGTTTGCTAAATTAAACATGGCTGCCTTATACATGTGACTTAACAAATGATTGATTTTCCAGTAATATAGCTGTGATATGTACCACGAAATAAGTGTCAGTTAATAAAAATATATATCAACAGATAAAAACAACAAATAAGACCAACATCATTACAAACTGTATTCATTCTTCAGGAAAACACTGATATTTCATAGCTGATGTTACTCATCTCAATATACCTATTTCGATACCAACAATACACATACTACCAGTAAATATAACTAAAATGACTTGATATTATTTGTAATTTCTAAAGAACTGTAACAAATAAATACATTAAATTCTTACAGTTTTTATGTTACACTAATGTTATATATATATACATTAGAGTATAAACACGTTATGTTAAAATTATGTTGAAATTGTTGGAACACTTTGTAATAAAAGACATATCAGTCCACAAGTATAGATGAAAACTACTTGAATGTAAAATATGACAGTCAACATACGCATAATTTCTAAGAAAATTATAATTAACATTTCTTACTACTTTTAAATTTATATAGAAAAAACTTTATAAATAAAGCAGACCTGTTAGACGCGATATATGACCATTACAAACATAACAGATGTATATAATGCACATTTAAAACTACATTACTCAAAATAAATCTAATCCTTAACATATCTACTCACTTTCCTAGTATTGTGTATGCCTAAAAGGAAGTGATGTCACAGGATATAGTTTATATTAGCATCCGGTATGTCCATATAAAGTGTACTATCAAACATCACACAGAGTTGATTAGGCAAATGATTACTTCCGCTTGTTGACTTGTAATTAATTAAGGGCTCTATATTATGTTCTTTATAACTTTTGCTTGTATTGTAGTAGCGTGCAGTTACAGTCTATTTTATATCTTTAGAAAAATTAGTAAACCACAGGTATTTGGTCATGGAGCGTTACTGACTTACCTACTTGAGAAATGCCCACATTTGCAGCAGAGATATTGGCCCACATGGTGGGCTTTCAATGGACACTTAGTGACATTGGTCAGAGAATTGATACAACAGGCACCACATGTCAAATACAAAAGGTTTGTGTATTTCACTTTCTAAACAAACTAATAAAAATTATTTAGGGAAATTTTTACAACCCCTGACAATGAAGAACTTGCTTTAGATTGGTACGATACTAATAGCTGTGCTGATTCACAACTGAAAGGAGATGAACCAATTTTGTTGATATTACCAGGATATGAATGTATGTTAACTCACATTGATATGTCCTATTATTTATATATATATATATATATAGCAAATACAGAAAAAAGTTCTATCAAATGGCTTGTACATGATGGTGTAACTCAAAACTATAGGCCTGTAGTGATGAACTATAGAGGTTGTGGGGGTGTGCTATTAAAGGTATTTTCAAATGAGATTTTATAAAATCATCTTTTTAATAATTTAATTTTTTGCTTTCCATGTAGACATTAAAAACTTATTGTGCTAATCCTGATGACATAGGTCCAGTGATAGAACATATTCATAGCTGTTGTCCACATGTTCCAATTGTTGCAGTAGGTGTATCTCTTGGAGGGTATGTAAATATAACATGATAAAGTTATCATTATAATGTATATAATACTTTCCTTTATAGTATGATACTTGTACAACATTTAGTTAAAACTCAAGAGCAGTGTGGTCTACTTGCTGCGATGACATATTCATCACCATGGAATCTTTACAATCTTTTGTCCTGCTTAGAAAAGTCATTATTAAATAATTTCATCTATGACCAACATTTCACAAATCATATCATTAAATATATAGAAACGTAAGTGCTAGATATATAAATTATACATCTGAAGTCAACTATTAGGAACATGTGAATCTGTGACCATTTAAACACTACAGCGTTCTTAGCAAATCATTTAGTTGATTATCAGATTTATAACATTCTATATAACCTGTCATTAGACAAGAGTCACTTAACCCTGTATGTATGATATAGACTATTTCCTTTGTATGTTTGTACTGTAGTAACAAGGAAGGGCAGAGTATCTGTTCTTTGTCTTAATATTGAAATCTACTGTGAGCTATAAGAGTTAAAACTATTTACAGGTTTAAATTTGAATGATGTATATAAACAAATATAATAACTTTTGCCAACACTAAAAAAAATATTTTGTTATTTTAACTGAGTTCTTCGTTACGACAGTTTTATCAATATGATGTCCAAAACTAGTGTAACTTAATATGCACAACACCAAATAGTTGCATGTACAACCACCTTGCTATACAGTATACACCCACTTTGCTATAGTAATTGAATCATTGCTTCAATTGAGCTATAAGCAGATACTATTTCAACTGAACTAACCTAATTAGTTATCTATCTCTCAGTTATAGTTTCAATTATCGAACATAAAACTACAAAGAGTACTTTTTGGCTTCTAGTTAACTTTATACATATTGTGTTAGACCTTTTTTGGCTTTGTGGTAACTCAATATTTGGCTTACATTATATTGATGAGATTATGGTAACAAAGACAATAGTTGAAACAACAAAATGCTATTTTAAGTGAATACATATAGATTTTTCATTTTCTAGTAATTTTGAAAATCTTATTGCAAGTGGTAAACTTGACATTGGTGTTTGGAAAAATTTCATTGAAAAAGTACATAATGTAAGTTTCATATATTAATTTTGCCAACTAGAATGTGTTCTGCCTTTATACACTCTCCTGACTTCATTTTGAATCATCTTATATTTAGCACTGATTAGATATTCATACCAGTGCACAAATTCATATTTACCTTCTTAGTGTCTCAAGACCACTTAGCTGACCAAACTAAGAGGTCTTCATTGCTTCTTATAGATCAACCCTAATTGCTCCTTATGTATAGGTTTATCTTGGGCAGCAAATAATGGAGATTTTCATTTTGAAAGCATTAATCTAGTGAAATAAATGTTTATTTGCTATTTAGATTCATTTTTCTCATGGTTCTAAAGATGTCGTTATTCCTTATAATTGTACCTACAAATATCACTCTCTCACTATGACTTCACACCTATATAAAAACTTAGTGTGATGTTAATTATTTTACAAACTTTGTTTGCCCTTTATTATTTAAATACTCGAATTACTGCCTTTTCATTAACCGATAATATTATAGTAATTAAATAATTATTCATACACTACAAATTGTGTTATTAACAAACAAAGAACATTATATTCTATTATAATAGTGTTCCACAGTCAGAGAACTTATTGCGATACTTGCTGTTACTGTTTTTGGATACAGTAGCCTAAAGGAATACTATGATGAAGCTAACATTAACGGGAAGATTCATTTGGTAAAAATACCACTTCTTAGTGTCTCTGCTATTAATGATCCTATAGTGTCTAGAGAATGTAAGTTTATGGATTATCATATATATAATTGTTTTTATTTTGTTTAATAGCTCTGCCAGTTACTGAATTTCAAGCTAATTCTAATACAGTTTATGCGGTACTCCAAGATGGAGGCCATGCTGGTTTCATAAAAGGATTATTACCTATCAGACATACTTGGATTAATGAATTGGTTCAGGAGTACCTAGCAGCAATAAAACTATATCAAAAATAGTCAGTCAGAAAATACTTTTTGAATTATTCAATTATGTATACTTAATAGATTATGTAATGATATAATGTTGACATAGACACTTAATATCTAAAAAATAGATATTGGAACATAGCACATTATAGCAACACATTTGTTTAAGGTGCAGTCAATTAACACATGATCAATAATATTCATCCAGTCCTGTAAATAATAGTACCACCTAAGCCCCACTCAAATTCTGTGCAGAGATCATGGCTGTGTCTAATTTTGTTAAGTGAGAAACTGACCCTTAGGCCTTGTGTATTATGTGAGCATATCAACATTGGTAGTAACTGGTAATTAACTATGAAGACTACTTTTTGGGTGTCTTTATACATATTAAGTTAGACTATAGTTTGGTTTTGTAGTGACTCAGTATTAGGTTTACATTAGTTGATGAAACTATTGTAACCACATGCTATGGCCATGTTTGCTAAATTAAACATGGCTGCCTTATACATGTGAGTTAACAAAGGATGGATGTCCAGTAATTAGCTGTGATATGTACCACAAAATAAGTGTTAGTTAATAAAAATATATATCAACAGATAAAAATAACAAATAAGACCAACATCATTTCAAACTGTATTTATTCTTTAGGAAAACACAGATCTTTCATAGCTATGTCACTCTTCTCAAGATATTTATTCCACTACCAACAATACTACCTGTATATATAACTAAAATAATTTGAAATCTTTTATAATTTCTAAAAAAAGTATACTATGTAAATACATTATGTTCTTACAATTATGTTAAAATTGGTAGAACACTTAATAATAAAAGACATATCTGTCCACAAGTATAGATGAAAACTAATTGAAGGTAAAATATGACAGTCAACATGTTTATAATTTCTAAGAAAATTATAATTTCTTACTACTTTTAAATTTATATAGAAACAACTTTATAAATAAAGCAGACCTGTTACATCATTATATATGACCATTACAAACATACAACATATATATAATGCATATTTTAAGATATATTACGCAAAATCAATGTAAATTAACCTTTTATTACCGTGTCTACTCAATCTCTATAGTATTAAAATGTATTAGCACAACAGGAATGACGTCACAGGATATAGTGTATATAGCATCCGGCATGCTATATCCAAGTTGTATAATATCAAACATCGTACAGAGCTGATTAAGTAGTTAATTATTTCCGCCTTTTGACTTGTAATTAATTAAGGGCTCTATATTATGTTCTTCATAACTTTTGCTTGTATTGTAGTAGCGTGCAGTTACAGTCTATTTTATATCTTTAAAAAAGTTAGTAAACCACAAGTATTTGGTCATGGAGCGTTACTGACTTACCTACTTGAGAAATGTCCACATTTGCAGCAGAGATATTGGCCCACATGGTGGGCTTTCAATGGACACCTAATGACATTGGTCAGAGTATTGATACAACAGACACCACATGTCAAATACAAAAGGTTTGTGTATTTCACTTCTAAATAAACTAATAAAATAATTATTTAGGGAAATTTTTACAACCCCAGACAATGGAGAACTTGCTTTAGATTGGTACGATACTAATAGCTGTGCTGATTCACTACTCAAAGGAGATGAACCAATTTTGTTGATATTACCAGGATATGAATGTATGTTAACTCAACCTGATGTCTCCTATTATATATATGTATATGTATATATAGCAAACACAGAAAAGAGTTCTATTAAATGGCTTGTACAAATTAGTGTAAATAAAAACTTCAGGCCTGTAGTGATGAACTACAGAGGTCGTGGAGGTATCCCATTAAAGGTATTATCAAATGAATTGTCTTTTTAATTATATAATTTTTCTGTTTTCTGGGTAGACCTTTAAAGCTTATTGTGCTAATCCTGATGACATAGGTCCAGTGATAGAACATATTCATAGCTGTTATCCAAATGTTCCAATTGTTGCAGTAGGTGTATCTTTTGGAGGGTAAGTAAATATAACATGATAAATAGGTTATCATAATAATGTATATAATATGTTCCTTTATAGTATGATACTTGTACAATATTTAGTTAAAACTCAAGAGCAGTGTGGTTTGCTTGCTGCAATGACATATTCATCACCGTGGAATGTTCAGAGTCTTTTGTCCTGTTTTGAAAAGTCATTATTAAATAATTTGCTCTTTGACCAAAATTTCACATTGAATGCCATTAAGTATATAGAAACGTAAGTTCTATATATATAATGATATATATATATATATATATATACACCTGAAATCAATTGTTAGTAACTTGTGAATCAATCTATGGTCAGTTTCACTGCATATAATACATGATATAAAGATATATATGTATATATATATATATGTATATATGTACAGTTGAATTTAACACCACACTACACTTACTACTAATACATTAATGACAAGTCTTTTAGTATGTTTTATGACATTCTATATTATCATAAGACGATACTCACATTATCACCTATATATGCACAATGTAATATTGAAATCTGCTGAGTTAAAATTATTTGCAGGTTTAAAATTGAATGATGTATACAAGGAAATATACTAACTTTTGTCAGTGCATAGTACATACAGGTTTATTTCTTTATCTAGTAATTTTGGAAATCTTGTTGCAAGTGATAAAGTTGACATTAGTGTTTGGAAAAATTTAATTGAAAAATCACGTAATGTAAGTTTTGTATATAATATTTTACTTTATAAATGTTATTGCAAGAAATAGTATTGGCAACTAGAATGTGTTCTTCCTTTATGCAGTCTCCTGACTTACATTTTGAATCATCTTATATTTAGCAATTAGCACTGATCAGATATTCATACCAGTTCACAAATTCATATATACATTCTTAGTTTCTCAAGATCACAAAGTAAACTAAACTAAGAGGTCTTCATTACTTCTTATATATCAACCCCAATTACTCCCTATGTATAGATTTATCTTAGTCACTTATTTTACATATTAGCTATTATATATATAAAAGGCCAGCAAATTATGGGCTTCTTCATTCTAAAGGCATAAGATCTACTGATTTTAATTATGTTTTTGTCTATGTAGATTTATTTTTATTATGGTCCTAAAGATGTCTTTATTTCTTACATACCTACAAAATTCACCCATCAAACTATGACTTTCACACCTTTATAAAAAATAATGAGATATTACTATTTCACAAACTTAATATGCCCTTTGCTACTAGAAATTAATATCCCAATTTCTGTCTATGCATTAACCGATAATATTGTAGTAATCAATAATTATTCATACACTACAAATTGATGTTATTAACAAACAAAGAACATTATATTCTATTATCATAGTGTTCCACATTTAGAGAACTTAATGCTATTCTCGTTGTACCTGTTTTTGGATACAGTAGCCTAAAGGAATACTACGATGAAGCTAAAATTAATGGAAAGATTCATTTGGTAAAAATACCACTTCTCAGTGTCTCTGCTATTAATGATCCTATAGTGTCTAGAGAATGTACGTTTGTGGATTATCATACATATAATTGTTTTATTTTCTTTAATAGCTCTGCCAATTGCTGAATTTCAAGCTAATTCAAATACAGTTTTTGCAGTAATCCAAGATGGAGGCCATGTTGGTTTCTTAAAAGGATTGTTACCTATCAGACATACTTGGATTGATGAATTGGTTCAAGAGTACCTAGCAGCAATAAAACTTTATCAAAAATAATAAAAGTAGAAAATACTTTTAGAATGATTTAATTATCGATTGTGTAATGATATAGTAATGAATAATGTTGACATAGACAGTTAATATCTGCAAAATAGATTTTTAACATAGCACATTATAGTGACGTAGGTGTTTACGGTGGAGTCAATTTGCACATGATCAATAATATTCATATAGACCTATGAATAATAGTACAACCTGAACCCCACCCAAATTGTTTGCAGAGTTCATGGCTGTGCCCAATTTTTTGAGTGATAAACCGACTCTTTGTGAGTTATGTGAGCATATCAACATTGGTACTAAGTGGTACGAGTTTGGTGTACTCCTCAAGTTAGATACAGATAAGCTAAATGATATCAAAGAGATGGATGGAGATGTTAATATGAAGACTTTCAAGATATTTGAATTATGGCTGAGTGCTAGTCCTAATGCCTCAAGAAGAGAGATTATTGAGACATTGAGGAAGCAAACAATTGATGAGAATACAATAGCTGATGAATATAAGAAGGCATTGACAAAAGGTGAGTGCTACAATTTATATATACATAATTATTTTAATTGTTAAATTTACAGTGGTCCAAAAACAGCTCACAAATCAAATGTTAGAGAAACATTTTGAAAGTCTCTCACAGTTTGTTTTTCCTATGGAGGTGATACAGATGTTGTATACAGAGGATGTGATCTCAACGGATGCATTTAATGAATTAAACAGATCTAGAGGCTTCTTAGCTGATGGTACATTGAAGGCACTGTTTAGTGTAGTATATGAGGATCCGAATAAATTAAGAGTGTTTTGTACAATTTTACAACAATCAGAAGAAACAATTTGTGTAGCAACAGACATGCTCAGAGAATATGGTAAGTGAAACATATCTATATTGATAGTGTAGTCATTTTATTTCAGATGAAAACTTACTCAAAGTATTTTCACCATTACTTCTACCTCAAAAACACTCAGGTATGAGTAAATACATATTCATAAATATCAGTTTTATTGAACATCTTTACTAACAGATGATAGTGATCTTAGCACTTCAACAGTGAACACTACTCCAAGTACCATCCAAAGTTAGTCTTTAGTATACATTTATTGTCTTAAATTTAACAGTATTATCAGGAAATATAACAGAGCTCTTCTTTCTTCCAGCTAATGTACAGAGTTTCGATCAGATGAAGTCGATCTTTCAAACCCTTATTGATACCATTACTCCACTTATTACTGAGAGTATTCCATCCATCAAAGAGCTTAAAAGCTTTCTTCAAAGATATTACACAGAGCTTAAACCGCAATTATCTTTAGCTGAATCATTTAATGATGTTATTGCTGCAGTACAAAGCAAGTGTACAATAATCAATGTTACTTGTTTCGAAGCTATTGTTGAGCATTATAATATTGAAAAAGCTAAATGTCACATCACAGCTTACAAGTCAATACTCGATAAGTTCTGTGAGGAGTTCAAACTCAGTGAGTTCAAAAATGAGCAGTTATTAGCTGGTTTACCCTCTCTTCTCAAATGTGAGACCGTTGCATTTGTCTTAGAATGGAGAGATAATGACTACTCTTTAGACATGATTCGAGTCTTGTTACAAAAAGCCTTTCAAAATATGGCTACAAGGGTTCAAATTCGAGCCATTAAAGGAGACAACATGATTTTTGTGACCTGCTATGCTCCACGACATATAATAGATGTTCTTCTGATGGAAGGGAGGAAGAATCTTGATGTACTGAGGGAAATGGGAGTAATTAAGCTAACTATTAGCTATTATACTCTCTGGGATGAGTGTACAGAAGATATAGTAAGAGTTAATAGTATATTGAAGTTTTATTTGTTGATTTATAGGAAGTGAGTAGTCTTCAAGAAATGGTTATTGCGCAAAGAGAAGAAGAACAAGTTATGAGGTTAAAATCCTCTCCTGAAGGTAATTAAAAAGGTAATTACTGTTTAAATAGCTATTATTTACACATTAGTATATACTGTTGAGACGAGAGAGTCACACTTACAAGAAGATACCTTATCAACGTACACTTTAGCAGGTATGGACATCAATTTATGTTTATAGCATTTAATTTTGTTTCTTATGTCAACAGAGAAGCTAGAATTATTGGCTAGAATGACCAAGGCAAGAACGTTAGAGATTGAGAAGTTGACCAAATATAAAGAAAGTGAGCTATAATTAGTATTGTAGATGTCTATAAGATATATCATATATATATTCTATAGCTACTGAGAAAGTATTGCTAGTTAAGCAAGAAGAGATAGAGAACTTGACTCAATATAAAGAAGGTATTCAACTATAATTATGTTAGTATCAATATTATATGTTTTAAAGTTATGGATAAAGAGTTAGTAGACAACCAAAAAAAGATTGAGAAGTTAACTAAAGAGAAAGAAGGTAAACGTTAAGTACCATTAATACTATTACCATATATGGCCATGTTCTATAGCTACTGATAAACAATTAGTAGAGAAGCAAGAAGAGATTGAAAAGTTAACTAGCTATAAAGAAGGTCAGATATAACTGTTATTACAAGTACATGCATATAGTTTACATGTTCTACAGCTGCTGATAAGAAATTAGAAGACTCACAAAGTGAGATTGAGCAATTGAGAGGAAAGAAAGAAGGTGAACTATATAGCAAGAATAATATTATAAAACATATACGGTTATGTTCCATATAGCTACTGACAAAATACTAGCAGAGAAACAAGAAGAAATAGAGAAATTGACTAAACATAAAAATGGTATGCTACTGTTTTATCATATTGGCATGACTAAACATATAGTGTACTACATTAAGTACTCAGCATACACTAGCCTATAGATAATTAGGGAGTTGCCTCTTATAAATGGTCACTAATTGTATTCATTCTTTATTTTAGCAGTAACATTTAGCTTAATGAACTATTACTGACATGCACTTTTTTATAATAGGAGATACTTCACTTGTTCAGCATAATAGTGAAAGTGTTACTCTTACCTCACCTACTGTGGAGCAATGCAATGATTTAATGAGTCGATTAAACAAACAACAAGACACAAAATGGAAGATCACTCTTAAGTCGGCTTCACCTGAATGTTTACTAATAGTGCTTAGAAACATTGATAAAAGTATTGTGAGGACACTTGATATATGGCGCACCCCATTCGATAGTCACTGCGTCTCTGAATTGTCTCGTGCATTGACTTCGAGCAAAACCTTGCAGATAATACATCTTGTCTCTTCTCCTCTTCCACCCAACAATCTAGAAATTATACTTAATGCCATCTCTAATAACAATACACTTGACACATTAGAGTTGTGGGGTGACGATAACATCACAGACGATGACATTCCTCATATATGTCAAATGTTATCTAAGAATACATCTTTGAAAGTATTGCGTCTTGTCAATAGTCGTAACATCACTACAAGTGGAAAACAACAACTTTCAGAAATACTTTATAAGAATAAAACACTAGTTTCATTGCACATCAATGACGCTAAGCTTCGTGATTTGTAATTTGATTAACTTTTATATAAACAATACATTGTATCTAGAGAGTATAGTGACATAGTGACAATTATTATACGTGTAATTATAACTTTTTTTTGTTTTTGAATCCAAAACATCTCAATATTAATGTAATGCTGGGAAGAGAAAAAACAAACTGAGATACTATTAACAGCTAGAACAATTTTGTAAAAATATATGATATATTGATAGTTATGTCTACTCAACAAGTCTTAAAAGATCCAGGTTAGGTAAAACCAATTGCATGAAGTTCCAAAATGTGATGTAATTCATTTGTGTTTTGAAAGACAAAAAATTGTGAACCAAGGCTTATGCATGATTATAATGATAATATAATTTGATGCAAGTAAAGAGGCTTGAGTAATTTATGTCAAAGAGCTCAAACGATGTTTCATCGCAAATGATGTGCAGGTGCCAGCAAGAAGCGTGCTATTCCTGTTTGCTTGTGGTCCGAAAACGTTGTGTTCTTACAAGCTCGTACGTAGCTTAGTAGATGAGGCCCCTGATTCCAAAATCATATGACGAGGTCGTGAAACTAGTCAAAGAGTTCTATGATCCTATACCTTCGGTTATAGTTGTGGCAGTATAAGTTCAACTCCTGTCATAATTGTAAACGAAAGGGACACATTACTAGAATGTGTTGATTTAGGAACAAACAGAACACCAAATAAAAGAGGACATCTCGTGAAATCATTTTGTATCAAGTATTACAGAGGAAGACGTTACTCAAGACTCCTCAGAGGATGAATTGTATGTTATGCTTACAGCAAGAGGTAGTTCACCAAACCCACTAATCGTACATGTGAAACTGAACAATGTTTTAGTACCAACGCAATTGCTGCTGAATATCTTAGTCCTTTTAAAGAGTGAAAGGTTAAGCTGAAGACTTTGGCTGGTGAGTGTATTCCCAAAGTAAGTACTATTAATGTGCTTGTAGTGTATGATGTACATGAGGATGATCTGTCGCTCCTTGTGGTAACTGGAGACAGATCAAATTTCATGGGCAGGGACTGGTTGGATAAATTCAAAGTGAACCTAGCCAATATTCATAGTCTAGCACCTCATACAACATTAAATGAAGTCCTAAATAGACACTCCTCTGTCTTCTCTGAAGGTTTAGGTTGCCTGAAAGAGGACAAAGTCCAGCTCAGGGTTGATGACAAAACTGATTTTAGATTTTTCAAGCCTAGATCTGTTCCCTTCTTATTAAGAAACAAAGTAGTGACTGAGCTAGAAAGACTAGTAGCCTTGGGTATAATATCACCTATAGAGTTCTCTAAATGGGCACACCCCATTGTGTCGGCATTAAAAAAGAACAGCTCAGTTAGAATTTGTAGGAATTTTAAAGTCACTATTAACAAAATGTCACAAATTGAATGATTCATACCCCCTTCCCAAAGTAGTAAAATTATTTGGCAGGCTATCTGGAGTGAAGTATTTCTCAAAGTTAGATCTCTCACAAGCATAACTCCAGGTCCAAATTGATGAAGACTAATGACAATATGTAATTATAAACATCCACAAGGGCTTATTGAGTTATAATCAAGTGCTGTTTGATGTAGCAGCTACTGGCCATTTTCCAAAAGTATATCGAGAGCCTATTACTAAGTTGTCAAGCAGTCTCAGTATACCTGCTGATATTTTAGTCACCAGGTCTACGGAAGCAAAACATTTGTAGAATTTTGCTGTTGTGTTAGGCAAGCTATCAGCTGCAGGCTTATGTTTGAAAAGGTCTAAATGTTTCTTTGTAAAACCAAGTGTAGAGTATCTTGATCATATGATTTATAAAAGGGGACTCCACCCCACAACAGAAAAAGTGAATGCTATTCAAAAAGCTATTCAAAAAGCTAAAAAGTGGCAGATTTAGATCATTTTTGGGCATTATCAATTGTTATAGTGGTTTTACCTAACCTTGCAGATCAGTTAACCCCCCCTTATGTGACTTATTACGTAAGCAGTCACAATGATCCTGGACTACTAAACAAGATACACCATTTGAGATAGCAAAGAATGCATTACAAACACACTCAATGCTTTTTTACTATGATCATTCAAAACCTTAACATTGACTTGTGATGCTTCACCCTATGGAATAGGTGCCATCCTATCACACACAATGGAAGATGGCACTGATCGTCCAGTAGCTTATGCTTCACGAACTTTAACTGTTGTTAAAAAAATATTCTCAGATAGTGAAAGAAGGATGGCAATTGTTTTTGGTACTAAGAAATTTCATAACAATATTTTTGCCAGACGTTTTACTATCAAGTTTAACTATAAACTATTATCATTTTTGTTTACCGAGAATAATAAAAATTCTTAAATGGCTTCATCTAGAATACAGAGATGGACACTTATCTTAAGTGCCTACCACTACTATATTCGCTACAAATCTGGAAAGGATTTTAGCAATGCTGATACACTTAGCCAATTACCTAGGCCAGTTACAACCACCTCTGACTCTCTTCCAGATGATCTTATTTACTTGTTAGCCCATTTGTCAACTACAATATCCTTAAGTGCTGTAAACGTCAAGGACCTAACAGATAATAATACAATACTGTCAAGTGTCTGACATTATATCTAGTTAGGTTGGCCAGCTAGCATTGACAAGGAAGATATGCGACCATTTATATCAAGACAAAACAAATTAAGTGTTATTCCTGGCTGTGTACTATGTATGTGATTCACACATACTCATATCTAAAACATGTTGAAGTGACATGTCGCAAGAACTACACAAGCTCATCCAAACTCAAATAAATTAAAGGTATTACCTTGATCATACGTTTTATGCCCAAAGATGGATAATGACATTGAAGCCATGGTCAAAGACTCTAGCGTTTGTCAAGGGTCACAACCTTTACCCCCAGTAGCACCTTCACATCCCTGGGAGTGGCCTACTCAGCCCTGGAGTGGACTGCATTTAGATTTTGCAGGTATGTTTTTGGTGCTAGTTGATGATTACTTGAAATGGATAGAAGTCCACACTATGCAGTCAATAAAATCAGCCAAACAGTTGAGAAAATTCGGATCATATTTTCAACTCACGGACTACTTCACAAAATTGTGACGGACAATGATCCTTCATTCATCAGGCAAAAGTTTAAAGAATTTATGGAAGTAAACGGCATCAAATTGATCAAACATGTGACTACAGCACTGTACTATCCCTCATCAAATGTGTTAGTAGCGAGGGCAGTTCAAACTTTTAAGCAAGGACTAAAGTCTATTAAAGGAAACACAATTAGACATAAGATCTCTAAATTCTTGTTTAAGTACCAGATTATGCCACATACAACCACTGATGTTATGCTAACAGAATTATTGATTAATCAATGTCCTAGATCCTGTTTAAAGTTCTTATTTCCTGACATTAATCTCAGATGAAACAAAAGGATAATCACAACAAGAATATAACTTTGAGAATATTTGCACCAGGAGATAAAAGTTTGGCTAAAAATTTCAGATCACCTGATCCTAGCTGGCTTTGTGGGGCAATTATCCAATCAACTGGTCAGTTATCCTATCTAATAAAATTGTCTAATGTTTAAGCTCGCCGTTATGTTGACTATATTCATAAGACAGAATCTTCATCATCTCTACCTAATAACTTGAACAACACCAGGATGAACATGTGAAATACCATCTAGTACTTTAGAATCAGTTGCCATACATTCAGAACTCACTCCTCATATTAAGGAACTCTCAACCAAAAGTCGCTCGCAAGTAACATTGTGGTGATCAACTCAAATATGTAATCCACCTGATCATTTTAGTCACCCTATCATATACTGAACAAGCTAATGGTGGAGGAATTTAGTAACTATTGATGTATTGTTTATTAAGTGTGTTGTCAGTATGATGTAATATTGTTTACACATTATATCTAAGTGAGTACTCAGTTATATTGTAGTCAATCGTCAATGTGTTCTAACTATAGCATCTATATAGCAAGATTAATGTTTTTGGTTTGTACTTATTTGATTTGTACTATTATTTAGAAGTTTATTTATTGTTAGGTTAAGTCATAGCCAAGTTATCACAACTTTACAGTTGAGTTCTTAATCAGTCTCAATAATGATTATGTACTATAAAATGCACAGAGGTAGCTCTGTTGCCAGGCGATTATGAGAAAAATTCAAGAGATTGGTTTGCAAATCCAGTACAAACAAATATGGATCAACTAAAGTCATTTATACATAGAACAGCAGCTCTTGCCTTTGTTTTTATTTGTTTTCTTTATCTTGCATGGCAAGGAATAAAAGCAGATATTCCAGAGTTACCAAGAATTGATAAATTCATTACATATTTTGAAACAACATGGATAGCCAGAACATTCCATACAGCAGAGTGGAACTTATATGAGACTGAAGAACCACGGACAATCACTTGCAGGGTTGGTACAATCATCTACGGCGAGTAGTTGGGAAATCCCATCCAAACATCTTTGAATGTGTTGAGGTATTTCAGAGAGAACAAGTCAGTACAGAGGTTTTGATACAGCAGCTTGCAGCAGGTGGACGTCCACCTCGTCAGAAAAAGAAAGCTTTTGAGAAAGATCAACACATTAAGGAACTCAAAGAAAGATTTATATATATACCAGTAATATAATCTCTTTATCAGACTATGTAGCAGACATGTCTCAACACATTAACTTGTAATTGTTTAATCTTTACTTTCCTTAACATTAAATAGTACACTATTTAATCATTTACCTCAAACTCCTTCGTCATTGCTTAGACTGTTTCAGTAGCTCTTGCCTTGTAATTTGCAAATTCGCAACGTCTCTTTAATTAGAATTACGGAATCTGTAGGCTATTGTGTTAAAATTGGAGTAGGCAAACCCGTACTAACTCTTGAATAATTTTAAAGTATGATTGACGTCTCTCAGTGGAGGATTACCATTGGATTATGGTGTTCTTGTGTGAAGATACTAGCCAAGAATAAAGGAAATGCGACGTCTATATATTCTGGTTGGATGGAATCACTGTTGTCAGGTCATAGTGGTGGAGGTCTTTATCAAATATTCTTTATAATTGTGTTTGTCGTGCTCCTCCTCATTCTGTCAGGAGATGTTGAACTCAACCCTGGACCTAAAACAGGTAAAATATAATTTTGTCTGCACAGTTAATTTCATTTGGTGAAGTGTTGTTCCATTCCATTTAGAGCCCATACAGTAATTTAATATTCATAAGTTCATAAGCTTGCATGCAAATATCATAAGTCATTAGAGATATATTTAGTACTCACTTTGTTAAGATGATAAAAGACATGTGAGCTGCCTATAATTATTTTAATTTGAGACCAGTGAATAGTTGGAAACACCAGCGGATCCAGAGTGTAGAAATAGGGAGTGCACTGACCACGCACAAAGCGAGCGGCAAAAATTTCAAACTAATAAATTCATGATATTTATTATTCATAAACACACCCTTTTAATCACGAGACAGCAGAGTCATTAAAATATCGAGGTATAGCTTTGTAAGGTGTGGTTGTAAGTATTTGCTATGAATATAATTTTTACGAATAATAATAATTTTTACCATAGACATGAATATTATTATAGAATAAAAAAGGGGCTGCCTGTGTACCCCAGGTATGCCCCTAGATTTGCCAGTGGTTGGAAACATGCTTGACAGAATTAATCTTTCCCTGGGATTATTCTGACACTTATAATAAGGGGACAAATGCAGGTAGTTTGAGCAATATACAGTTTTAAGGAAACACTATGTTTTAGTTTAGTTCTTGGATGGGTCTTGTGTATGTCATAGCATCTAGAAAGAATTAGAATGAGTGTATAAAATTAACACAAAGGTGTAACTATATTCTTTCGAAAGAAACTATTACTTTTTGTTTTTTTTCTTGAATTTTATGGTCATGGTTTACCACTTATTTCTTCTGGCCACCCCGTTTTTACACAGCTGATTAACTTTGCTAACAATGGGTTCTTGCAGATGCTCTCTGCAATTTGTTTTTTTAAGACTTGTATCTTCTCACATTGTTGCGTCTGTACTGATGCCATGATATCTGTTTATTTCTGTGTTGTATTTTCTAACAGGATCCTTGACAATGTATCGACATTTTGATGTTTGGTGACTGAACGAAATTGAATGTGGTATCTATGATCCATTAAAAATAGTGCCCATCTCTGGACTCTTCCAGATGCTAATACTGGTATTGCTTTGTCTGGATTGAACAGTATGGTCAAAAGTTTGTGGTCTGTGACCAATGTAAACTTGTTTAGATACAAATAAGTATGAAACTTATTAATTGCCCTAACTATGCTTAAAGCTTCTCTCTAGAATAATTCCTTTCTGCTTTGGATAATGACCTTGAAGCATATTATGCTATTGGTCTTTCAGTGCCATCTTTCATAGGATGTGATAACACTTCTCCAATTCCTGCTAATGAAGCATTACAATCTAACTTCAATGATAGCTTCGGATCATAATGTACCAGTACCTTGGCTGATGCTAGTTGTTCCTTAAGCTGTTCAAATACTTCCTCCTCTCTCTTTGTCCACTTCTACTTCACTTCTTTCTTTCTTATTTCGTTAAAGGGGGGGGGGGGGGGCAGCAACTGTTGACAAATTAGGTATAAATTTTCCATAATAATTTACCATCCCCATAAATGAATGAGTTGCTCTATATTCTTCAGAGGTTTGGCTGCTGAAATTTCTTCTACTTTCTTTTCTATTGGGTGAATTCCTTCTTTATTGATGAATGGCCTAAATATTACACCAAATCTTGATAAAATTGACATTTGCTACAATGAGCTCGAAGACCATACTTTTCTAGTTGGCTCAAAACTTCTTCCACATTTGCTAAGTGTTGTTCCTCTGTTTCTCCTGTGATGAGTATATCATCCAGGTACCACACTACTGATGTAGTCCTTATCAAATTTTGTCCATAATTGCTTGGAAGATTGCGGGACTGGATGCTACTCCATATGGCTATTGTATCCATTGGTACAATCGCATATTTGTATTAATGGTGGTTAAACTTTTAGACTCATCATCCAATACGATTTGGTTGTAAGCTTGAGCTAAATTTTTTTCCTCCATTCATTGTTTAAAAACACTATTCTACCCTAGGTAACGAGTACTGCTGTAATTCTTGATATATAGGTTGAAGATAAGATGACTGCAATTAGAGTTATTAACAATACAATACAATAGTTACTTATGAGAGAAACATTCTGTTTGTTTACGCATTATTAAAAAAACAATGTCTTTTAGTTTATTGAAAATAATCCTGTGTTTGACTGTTAGTTATTAAAATAACAATATAGGATTATAATTAAATGTTTATAGTGTTTTATTATTAATCTTATTTTTAGATATCTTAAAGGAAGTCCCTAATGAGTATGATTTACTTCATTTATTGGCAGATGTAGACTATCTTTGGTTTGAAATTGGTACTTTTTTTTGGGTTGACATCTTTATTTTAGATGATTTACATATAAATGTCCAAGATGATATTGTCAAGCTTTCTGAAGTCATATATAGTTGTATGAGTACTACTGAATTACAACCCTTCAACTGGGAGACTGTAATATCTGCCATTGAGAAAATGCAGAGTTGTGATTTTTTTAGTGGCAAAGAAAAAGCGAATCAGATACGCGAACATATTTTAAAAGGTAAAAATATAGTAAGGTAGCATATAAGAGTTTTAAATGTATTGTATGATTTTTATGGTCATTAAGATAACGTTTATTATGTAGAAAATACTCCATACAACTCTGGACTACGAATAAGTAAGAAACATCTTAAAATATAAAACATTACAATGTTTACACTCCAGGATTTACAGCAACTGATATGACAATGTCAACTAGAAGTCAAAATAATGAAGAAGAAATGACCTTTGAAATAGATGATGAAAGAGCATGTTTGCCTAAAAGAAGGTGTATGCAGACTGATTTTAACCAAAGTAAGCCTATAATAAACTATTTTGTGATTTTATTATAATAAAAAAAGAAACAATTCAAGTTTGTTATTATTAGATTACTGCATAGAACTTTTGATATGACATTTCCTGATTAGTTTAAGCATTAACAAAGAATTAATGTTCAGAAAACTAGATAAAAGACAATTCAAACAATCATTATGAAACATCTGAGTTGATGTAAATATGCGTGTCTTTTCCATGTCAGTTTTCCTTTTTAAAACCATTCTCTTGTTTGTATGGGTGGAATTACACTATCCTTTTTATATATTTAACTTACAGTAATAATTATTGAGTTTTTCTTATCTTCAATTATTTATCATAATATTATTTTTGCTTGTCTTCAATTTTTGAAATTCAAACTCGAATTAAACATACAATGAATATTGATTTTGAAGATCTTTAAAAGAACAATACTATACTTGAGACAAAAACAGAGTCTTTGAGCTTAACAACCCTAAAATGAATTACACTAGTCATGCAGTTTTAATTAAAGCTTAAATTCTCAAGACAGCCTATCAAATGTAGATAATCAAATATTAATACAATTTGTGGTCTAGAGTTCAAATAATAGTGACATGTATTATGTTCTTTTGTTTCGAAAATATATATGACATAGACATAGTATACCGTATACACTAGCCTTATGCTATAGGGGTTACAAGAATTTAACGGTTGGCCAGTTAATTCCTCTATGCAGTACTGTATGAGGATTTAAGCACATGTATGTTTTTTTTGAAAAAGACAGCCAACATAAGACTCCCTAATTCCAATCGCTTTTGCCATCATTAAAAGTTGCAGCTAGACACCTAATGATGTACAAGGGTGTCCATCTGTTAAAGCCTGTTAGCATAAACAATAATTTATCTAAAATGACAATATTGTGTAATAAACTAAAATTAAATTTCTCTTTTTGTAAGTAGCTTTGAAATATATCAATGATAGAGAATATTAGAATTCAGTAACACTGCAAATCTGATTGTGTATTCATGACTAATTTTTAAGTATTAGCTACTTTTGAGAACCTATAATAAAAGGAGAGAGTTTATCTATAGGAACACAACTAACTTTTAAGTTTCTCTTGTATTTGCATCCTATGTAGAGAATAGAAAACATAATGATACATATTTCATTTGTCTGTACTGTAGGTATTTTAAAAAGATCTCCCAATGAATCAGCTCTACTCCATTTATTAACTGATATTGACTATATGTGGCAAGAAGTAGGTTTGGCTTTGGAAGTTTCTCTAAGTGACTTGCATAAACTAAAAATTAGTAACGAAAAGAATGCCGTAAAGCTCTCAAGAGTAATTCAATGTTGGATGACAAGTTCAGACACTAGTTTTATAACATGGGAAACAGTAATTTCTGCAATGGAGGGACCAATCGTCTACAGGAAGAATACAGCTGCAAAAATATATACACATCTTGGTATAGAAGGTATGTTTATATGTACTTTACCCTTATAACAGTCTGGGTATTTGGTGATTGTATGTGAGTATCAACTTTTACTGGACCTAATCTTTCTTTCTATTTAACATAATGTCATGAATGGCCTGTTTTGCCCATTGGGTAACCTAAACTTATATTTATGGCATTTTGGAGTAATCAAAGTGTATAGATGTTGGCTAATGCATTCTACATTAAGCTCAGAGTTGAATCTGCATACCTTTTAATTTTACAGTATGCATACATGCCTAATTAATTTAAAAGTTAGTGAAATTGTTTACTTTAATGAGATAATGTTTTTTCATAATTAAGTAAAGACTGATATGAGAAAAGCTAGTGGCATTATAAAAAAAGTTCTTGACCTATACAACCTTACTCTAGCCCAACCTAATTGCTGTGAACACTTGATGACTTTGTCAAAAAGATGTATAGTCTCAGCACCTTCATGTCATTACTTAGCCATATCCATGGGCTAACTCAGTTGAGCATACTTTTCACCATTGCAGAACCTTTCTTAACTCAGTTTAATCTAACATTAATGAAATAACATGGTGGTCAATTGTCTATGCTTACCCATTCAATATTTTTCAATACTTATAGCAGGGTTTCTTTCAGGGTGGAAGGGGCAGGAGGTGTATTCACCCATCCCCTTGGCTTTGGCTTGCCCCCCCCCCCTTGGGATGCTAAGAATTTTGTTTTACATGTGAATCAATTCAAGTGTTTATAAAAGCTTTAATGGCACAAATTGTTAATAAATAATAATAATAATAATAGATAAAATACATTCTATACAATAATTCTTCTAGCTTTTCTAGTCCAACAGGTTTTGCTATATGTGCATATGCAAGTGAGCTATAGCTTTTAATACCAGTCAAGATGTGACCTAACTGTCAATGTACTATGTAGGTGCCAATAATGTGTTTGTACAGATCATTGATACTTGCATAGTACATTAACAGTTAGGACATAACCTGTACTGTGTACGCATACCAAAGTGTAAATTAGTTTCTCCAAAATCATGAAATTACATAAAAACTTGCTCAGCAACATAGGATACAAAGTTAATAATCATAATATATACTTGGCAGATGTACATTATGTTTGTGTGATTTCTCAAGAACATAGGATATAATCATAATCTATACCTGGCAGATGTAAACTATGTTTGTGTGAAAACAGTCCCAGATTCCACCAAAATACAAATCAAGTGCAAAACATCAAAATTTTCCAGGGGAGCACACCCCCTGACTCCTCTAGTTTGTCACGTGCAAAGCACGCAGATATCACATCGCCAAACCACCCTCCCATTATATTGCATTTTGCCCCCCTTGGCCAAAAACCTGAAAGAAACCCTGTATAACTACTAGAATTGTAAGTGCTTGAACAGTATTTTCTTTTAAGTTTGAATGCTTAATAATGATAGTCTAATAGCCATACTCTGCATGTGGTTTGAACCTAGTTTTTAGAAGCAAATCTTACTTTACAGGCAGATGTCTGCCATCAGCTAGGACAATTGGACCTTTCATTGTGAATAATTTCTACTATATTTACAGCTGTAACTGGATAAACATCATAATATGAGTGACCTTTATATATGTGTAAATCTACTTTCAGTGGAGATAGTTTTGCTTTACTCGTATGCACATATATGGTATCGAGGTGTCTGTGTAGCTATTTACAGCAATATGAGTGAGAGTAATGTCCATGATGGTGTTGTATTCTGCTGACAGGTTACCATGGTGGCTATGAACTATGAAAGTTGCTTAAAGCGAACAACGTATGTTTATCTTTACCTTTAAAGTATAAACATCTTCCAGTACAGTTGCCTAACAAGATCAGATAACACTGTACCATTATGTGTACATTTAGTTGTCTTTTTTATTCAGATTGATGTTATAGCTGTCATTTATCTGTGTTCATACTGTCACTTACTTTGGCACTAAAGAAGCTCTTTGTGAATTTCAATCTTATAATAAGAAACTTTAATTTTATAACAAATAATGCTTTTCACACATTTTCAATTGGCATTTAAATTGTTACTTTAAGTAGAAACTCCATTGATTATGACAATAAGAGTATCTGCAAATTATTACAAGAATTGTTTTTATTTTTATTGTATTTTAGTATTAAAAGATATTGACATACAACATGCATACCATAATACTTTAGTTGAGCCAAGTTATTGTAATTGGTGTTCCAGGCTATTCCTACATAAGGTACCACTTTTACATAGTTTAATATCTAGTTATGATATATAAATTATATATATATTACTCACACATACACATATATAATATATAATTGCACATATGCATTGCTTAATAAAACAAACACAATGTTTACACATGGACAAAAAGAAAGGGCAATGACAACACAGTTACAGATGATTGTTTTATACAAATCTAAATACTTATATATAACTATACAGTGAAATCCTATAGACATGTAATGTAATCTTTCATTATAAAATATGTAAATAATTGTTTTAAAAATTTGTAGATAGGGATGAAATATCTCAAACAAGCCCAATGGGGGTATGGACATCCCTACATATGAGCACAAAAAATCATAGATCAGACAGTCTCAATTTGAACCCATTCCAGCTGACAAAGCAGTGAAAGATCCATTCAATAGTAAACTTCCAAATGAACCTGTAGAAGAAAAGTCCAACAATCTATTTGTAAGTGACTCAGCAAATGAAGAATACATGGACAGTGACCCTATGTTGGACACAATAGGAGAAACATATAATTTTCAACAACAGCCTTTACCAGTCTATCGGGATATAAGTCAGCGCCTATCTCATGCAATAAAATCAGACAAACTTTACGAATCACATTGGATTTATGCTATTGATACTGGAGGTCAGGCTGCCTTTTTAGACATTTTTCCTGCCTTGCTGGGTTATCACTCAGTCAGTATTTTCACACATAAACTAACTGAGCAGCTTGATGATAAAACCAAGTTCTTCTACAGTGTAAAAGGAAAAGCTGTTGGTGAGCCAATTGTAAGAGATATTACAATTATACAATTGCTTGAAGCTTCCTTTCGCTTGTTATCAGCTGTACATCCACCACATTTACCTAACATAATTGAACCTGTCAAAGAACCACACCACATTGTACTAGGAACTTTTTTTGATGACATTAGTAAGTCTAAAGAGTCACTGCATGACAAAAATGAACGTCTTTGGTCGACTTTAGAGCAGTATAAAATACTTAAGCATAGGGGTAAGGTAATTTTTCCTATTAAAACCACTGGTAGAGGTGTCAATGAAACAAATATGGCTAATGAGATACGCCGTAAGATATGCCAGTATTATATTAAGGCTGAAATTCCAGCTAGATGGTTCATATTTCAACTGGAGCTGGACCAATTTCAAAAAAGGTCTGAAAATAAGATAGTTAGTCTAGCTGTATGTGTAGAGATTGGTAAAGCTCTTAAAATGGAGAAAACAGAAGTTAAAGCAGCTTTAATGTATTTTCATGACCTCACTATCTTTCTTCATTTCGATATTCTGCCAAATGTGGTTTTTTTACATCCACAACCACTCTTTGATCTGCTTTCTGATATTATTAGCATTTCTTTTGCTAATAATGTGGACAGTTTATTTGATAAAGGTATCAGTATTCTTGATGATGATCATGAAGAACTTAAAAACAAAGGAACATTTAAGGAAGGGTTGTTGACATCTCAAGATTCTCATCTTTCATATGGTTTCTCATCTGAGTTCCCAGCAATTGATTTCCTTAAATTAATGACAAATCTATTCATTTTTGCTTCTCTTCCTAAGCAAGAAGAAAAGGATGAAGCAAAGTACTTTGTTCCATCCATTTTACCTTATTTTCCACTCAATGAATCAACCCTGTGCCGTTTTAAAGAAGATGTTGACCCTTTAATTATAACATGGAATATGAGACCCCTTCCACAAGGTCTGTTCCCTGCATTGATCGTGAATTTGCTACATTATAAAGGTCCGATAAACTTTTCTCTTCCAACATCTGATTCTAATTTGCTTCGCTCTCGTAATGCCATAAGCTTACGAATTAACAAGGGCTGTGTTCATTTGATTGATTCTAACTGCTGGATGGAGATTTATTACTCGGGTCTAATTAACAAATGTTTTACTGTTCATAACGCTATAACTGAAGGAATTTTAGAGGTCATGAGCAAGTTCCGTTATTTAGCAAGTGAAAATAGCCCAAAGGAGGCTTTTTACTGCTCAGTATGCCCAGATAAACAATTCTGCTATTTAGACGAAGATGAAATACTTTTTTGTGATAAATGCCTTAAAACCTCATCTGTTAATGAAGCACGACGAAAACCATGGTTTTCAGATGAAAGTAAGTTTTCTAGTTTTTTACAAGTATCAGATAATGAATATAATTCATACACTGTAAAAAATGATGGTTGATTTAACCATCATTTGGTTACACAAGTTGCAACTGTAAACTTATTTATGTTGAAAAAGTAATCATAATACTGTTTTCATTACTAATGTACTACTGTTTATGTAGCTATTAAGGCCATCAATCTCATTGTACATCAGTAATCAAAATAGTATTATGTTTACATTTTACATACGCAACTTGTATAACAATGTATTAGTTAATTCAAACAATTCATTTTTACAGTGTATTCCATTCTATTAATCATAATAGCAAGTTAAGGTTGATAAATATTTGAAAAAAAATGTTAATGTACCTAAAGTTATAGCTCACTTGTATCTCTACAGATAAGAAATATATAAATTTTTAGTGAGCTTATTTAGATGAAATAAAAACATCATATTGGTCATTTGCAATATTTGATCAAAGATTAATAAATATATATAATACATACAACAACAAGAGTAAACATAATATCTTTGTATATAGTTAGAGATAACATGAATTTTATGAAGTAGGAAGTTTCTTTACCATATTGTTGATATTATCAACTGAGTTTTAATTGAGTTTTATCAACACATTCAAATAGCTCAGATAATCATCATCTGATAATAACAAATATTTATGAAGTATTTGTTTATAGTCTATTCAGACCTTTTGATGAACTTAAACAATCTCAAAATTGAGGACATAATATATTGCAAATTAGAAAGACTTAATTATAAACAAGCTATCCCACTGCTGCCATAACTTGATGTGTTACTATAGTTTGTTCAGACTTGCTCAGATCCACTCTACATATCTGCTTTTCCTTCTGGTATAAGAATACTTCTAACACTGGAGCATATGTACTGTTTACACAATTACAATTACAAAATACATAAAGTATTGTGCATTAGAGTGGGATCAAGATGTAAATTGTGTGCTATTAAAGCAAATGGCTTCAAATGTTATAACAAATATGACAAGTTAATAAATGCATCTAGAGTGTTTTCATATTTAGTAAAATATAAATAATCATGTTTTTTGACATGGATTAGTTATGTGAGTCTTGTAGTAATATAGCTTTTACATGGTTGTGATAACATTCTCTCTAATTTGCAGATGTATTAACAAAAATTCCTGAAGATCATGAAGTTCTTAATCTCTTAGCTGATATTAGTACTGAGTGGAAAGATATTGGTTTGTCACTCAAAATTCATGACAATGATCTAAAAGGAATATCAAAGCATGCTGAAGATAGTGAGAAGTATAAACTATTCAAAGTAATTAGAAAGTGGATTGAAACAAAGCAATCTCCTGTCACTTGGGAAACACTGATTTCTGCTATTGAAGGACCTATTGTGGAGGATAAGCAAAAAGCTGATGATATACGTAAATACCTTGGCCTCCCTATGAAATAATCATGAATGTGACCTTACACATGATACTATATACGTTATGACATAATTATATAGTTTGATTTTGATATTTCTGTTTATGCTAATATTTTTCTTTAAGCCTTTTTTGCTACTCTGATTAAAGAAGTGACACTGCTGATTACTTATCCACTCACACACATACATACATTAAATATTAATGTATAAATGGTATATAAAAAAAAGCACAGAACCTTTACCACACTTTTTGTAGTGATGTTAGTTTGTTTGCATTTGCCATGTGGCCACTTCAAGAGAACTTACTAAATGCTTAGAATTTATAAAATAGACAAATAAGCTGTGCTAGTTTTCTTAAAACTAGGCATGGGAAGTGGCAGTTAACTGTAATAAGTGTGGCACTGACAGTCACAATTAAGTGTCAGTTTTATAAGATAATGTTTGTTTGCTAAGTAGTCTCATGGCAGCAATAGTCCTTTGATGTAATAACTTACCAATACAACAAATTAAAGAAGGCTGTCAAGAATTCATTGTCAGATGTTGAAGCCTATTGTACTGAAAGTGAAGTTTATTTAATCTTAAGTTCTTGGAGACATCCAAAGTCAATGGGCCAGATGACATTTCAACTAAATTGTTAATGCATGCAGCTGGTTTTGCAACTTGCCAAAGTATTTCATTTATCATTACATTCAAATCAAATTGCAAAGTCTCCTAACAGTAATTCACCAAATGGTTATTGACTTGTGTCATTGCTAAGTATTCCTAGTAAAGTTTTGGAACATAACATATACACTACCTTTTTAACAACTAACTACCCTCTCTTTGATTTTCAATGGGGAATTATGGAAAGCCAATCCAGTATTACTGCATTGCTGTCAATAACTGATCAATCGTTGCAGATACTTGAACATAGAGTTGAAGTCTCTGTTGATTTTTTGACTATAAAAGGTTTGACTCTGTTGCCCATTCTCCACTATTCAGCATTGGATTAAGATTTATGTGGATTAATAAATACCTCACAAAGAGAAAACAGCATTGTTATTGTAGTCAATGTTATAGTAGTTCAAGAATTCTTCATGGATTAATTTTGGGTCCAATACTATTTCTTATTTTCATTAATAGCATAAATAAATTAATGCTTACTGGAAAGTTAACACCTACTTTTTCGAAGAAGTATGGTTGACTCATGATGTATTAAAAATAGGGATAGTGGATTGTCAGTCTAAAAGAATTGACCAAGATCAACGGCAAAACTGAAATTCTTTTATTGGCTCCAACAGTTTTGTCATTTTCAATTCGTTGATCAGTAACAACAGCATCTGAGCCCAAAATGCCATTCATATTTCTAACCACACAAATGTAAACTTCACCATATATTGTCCAGGTCTCCAGGGAATATTCCATTAAGTGGTGTGAGGTACAAGAAAATGTGTTCATGGACTTTCAAGTTTTCTTTAAAATTTCTCTCTAATGTTCATCAATGACAGTAACAACAGCTATTGATCAAGCATCATGTTGTATGCCTGTAGCTACACATTCAACATCAAAAATTTTTCTCAGGCATAGCATCCTAAGACATTGGAGCTATTTCAAAGTTCAATGATTTTTTCTGTCCATTCTCAAGGGTTATCCAAGAATGTACATGCAATATTGTATTCTAGATAGCAAATTATGTGCCACATCAAATAATAAATTAAAAATAGTGTTATTAATTCAAGCCTATTAACAAAAATGTTTTAGAAGTTGACACTTGACACTAACATTTTGAGAGTTAACATCTGGGGATTAATTGATAGACATTGTGGAAGTTAGTACTATGGACTGAAACCACTTACATATATAATACAATAGAGATCAAGATTATGTGTGTTAAATTGCTAATCAGTCCAGTTATCTCTAGTCATTATTAACACCTAATAGCTTTTTGTAAACAAGAGCAAACATAAACACATGCAGATTAACCAGTCTGTTTCATTATTGATTTTTGCAAACAAAAATTTCAGGTGGTTATGTTTTGATGCTTATTATCACACAATTAATGCTATCATTACCATCACTATACAATTGTTGAAGTGATATTAATTCCCATGTTAAATAAAATTCAATTATGCAAATATGCTATGGAATCATATGCAGAACTGTCTTAACATCCTTAATTTCCTCATATGAGAATAGTCTATCATATGTTTCTTTGCTCAAATCATTTCATGGTGAAAACGGTTTTGCAATTCTTGGGATATTTCTTCTTCCTGGCATAGTTGACTAATACGATTTATTAGGATATTGTTTTGATGAGTAATGTCTAGCCAATGCAATGTAGATGAAAAGAGCATCAGCACTAGTCCCTAGATCCACATGGTGCCATATCTATACCAGCCACTATTATAATTTTATATCATCCTGTCCAAATATCAGCAACATCAACCACATCTCCAGTGCATATCATTTACGCAGTGTCTAGAGTGCCAATGATAGAACACTATTAATCCATTAATCTTCAAATATAATCCAGTACCACTGCTATCATTATTATCTGTAGGATTGTTACTAGTAGGTACATATCAAGGGTTTGTTGAAGTTTGAAGGTGAACCTTTGTGGTGATGACATCATCATATAGTGATAGTGTCTTCTTGTATCTAGTAAACAGTAGATGTACGCACATGAATATTATAATAATGAAGGAAAAAATTACTACTATAATGATAATAAGTAATATTACAACGAATGGTATTTATTAGGAGGTGTCCTAACTAAATTTGTAGATATTAACATATTATATCTTTGACAAATTAACATTATATTGATAATGATCAATGTATTTGTTAATAGAACTATAACAAAACACATGACTTCATAAATAATTGAAATTATTACTGGACTATCATCTCCAAGAATGAAAGGTCAACTAGAGAGTACCACAGTGACTGTAGAACTTAATTTAGGAAGTGAGGAAAATGTAGACAAAGATACAAATGATAGAATGCTTGAAGTAGTAACAGTAGAACTTAATGTAAAGAGTGATGTCAAGAGATAACTAGAACCGGTGTAGTTATAATAAATAACAGATATTAAATGATACTTATCAAGAGTGTTATTTGAGGACATTATTATATGTCTTTGTTGCAAGGTATAAATTAACCAATATTGTTAAAAGAATAGATGAATCTAAATTGAAATCTATACATAAAGTCAGTAGTCCACTCTCTTTTCATTCATATAAACATAGTTGACTAGATGAATTTAATGGGAATTTAGTGGGAAATAAATACCAACTTTATTTCCCTCTAAAAACTCCAGTGGTGTCAAAGGATAATACTCATAAACATTAGTAACAAATGATATGTTAGTAGTAACTAAACTAGATTCTTGTCTATTATAAGTATAAACAATATACTAATCTGTTTATTCAAATTTAATTATGCAAAATGACAATAGTATTTATATTGGACAATGTAAACACACACCTGTTGTAGCCATATTATTGGTCTCTATAGTAGAAAAGATGGTTGTCGATACTATATCTGTACTAATACCTATATTTATAAGAAGTGAAAATAGTATTACACATTATATTAACATACTTATTATCACTGTGACTAGAGAAAAATCATTTGTTTCATCTGTTGTAAGTGTTCCATTTATTTTTGTAGGAGCAGGTGAATTTACTTCATTATTAATATGTATTAAGTGGTCCACTCTCTCTTTGTTCATATAGACATAGTTGACTATTATTATCATCAGGTATATGAACACCAAATATATCTCCCTCTTGAAATTCTAATGGTGTCACAGGATAATACTCATAGACATTAGGAGCTATTGATATATTAGCAGTAACTAAACTAGACCCTTCTTTATTGTAACTATAAGGACCAGTTTGACCATATTTGGAGTTCAGGTAAGTTTTCTGTAAATCTGTCTTTATTTATAGCTCCATAGATCTATTTTGTAACACTACCATTACAAGAAAACTTCATCTCTGGATATATATACTATCTTCTTTCTTTTGCCTGTCTAACTTATCTATTTTAAATTATAATTAATAATAATCACAATTTTCTACAATAAACATTCATTATAAGTCTAGAATATATATATATGACTATTTATAATTGCCAGTTTATTAGTTTAAAATTATTAAACAATACATAATTACTATATAAACTATACAATATAGAGTGTATGTACAAACGGCTATGGTGCTATGCTATCATAAATGTAATCATAATCAGGTTTTTCATAAGCAGGGTTCTCATCAATATTAACAGCTGGTGTTAAAACACTCTTATATACTCCATTAATCTCCATATATAATCCAGTACCACTGCTATCATCATTAACTGTAGGGCTGTTACTAGTAGGTACATATGAAGGGTTTGTTGAAGTGGGAAGATGAACCTTTGTGTTGATGACATCATTATATAGTGATAGTGTCTTCTTGTATCTAGTAAACAGTAGATATACACACACCAGTATTATAATAATGAAGGAAATAATTACTACTATAATGATAATTAGTAATAATTATTACAACCAACGGTATTTATTGGGAGGTTTCCTAAATCAAGTTGGAGATATTAATATATCATACCTTTGACAAATTAACATTATAGTGATAATGATCAATGTGATTGTTAATAGAACTATAACAAAACACACAACTGCACCAAAGATTGGAATTATTACTTGACTATCATCTCCAGGAATGAAAGGTGAGTTAGAGAGTATTACAGTGACTGCAGAACTTAATGTAGGAAGTGTTGTTAAGGAATAACTAGTACCTATGTTGTTATAATAAATAATTGATAAGAAATGATGCTTACTTGATATAGTTGTCAAAGATTTTATCTCTTTACTAATACCTATACACATAAAAAGTAATTATATTGGACAATGTAAACACACACCTGTTGTAGCCATACTACTGGTCTCTATAGTAAAAGGGATGGTTGTTGATACTATCTCTGTACTAATATCTATATTTACAAGAAGTGAAAATAGTATTACACATTATATTAACATACTTATTATCACTGTGACTAGAGGAAAATTATTTGCCTCATCTGTTGTAAGTGTTCCATTTATTGTTGTAGGAGCAGGTGAATTTACTTCATTATTAATATGTAGATTAAATGGTCCACTGTCTCTTTGTTCATATAGACATAGTTGACTATTATTATTATCAGGTATATGAACACCAAATATATCTCCTTCTTGAAACTCTAGTGGTGTCACAGGATAATACTCATAGACATTAGGAGCTATTGATATGTTAGCAGTAACTAAACTAGATCCTTGTTTATTATAACTATGAGGACCAGTTTGACGCCATATTTGGAGTTCAAGTAAGTCTCCTTTAGATCTGTTTTTATTTATAGCTCCATAGATCCATTTTGTAACACTACCATTACATGAGAACTTCATCTTTGGATATATATATTGTCTTCTTTCTCCTACCTGTCTAACTTTATGTATCAGTAGAGCATTCTCCTTGATGACTGTAGCATTTATTAAACTACTAACACAAGCTCCATCTAATGACATAACAGATCACAATAGTTTAGTATATATGATATAACTCACCAGTTATAGGATAGACTAATACCAAATCATTAGTAATTGGACTACCAGATAAAAACAAATCCGTTGAATCAAATGGAAATATATAACTATCAAAATTAATAACATTTTGTATGTAATAAACTCTAAAAATACTGTTCACTTGAGAAGGTTGTGATATAGTTAATATATCTCCACTTTGTACTGGTATGGGTGGATCCAGAGGATATTCAAACACTCCATTAGTACTGACATTATTAGTTGAGTAGTATATAGTTCGTTCACTGTCTGCAATAAAATGATATAGATTAGGTCGATCAGGTCCTACAAGTCTCCATATTTGAACACTAGGAAATAACTGACGGTTGTTATTTGGTGTCCTAAGGTCACCTCCCACAATAACACTGGTAATAGTTGTTGATGAACAGTTAAACTGATATTCTGTGAGAAGTCTGATTTCATTACTTAAATTGATGCCTACTGTCTTTGCTCTATATTTAATCAAGTCAAAGTCCATGAACCTCTCTGTACAGACAGCAGGATCAGCATAGCCTACATATATTAACTGTTATAATTCTATTCACATTATTTCTGGACTTACTTGAATTGATTGTATGCAGCAGTAGGAGAAAGATCAGTGACCAATGACTGTTACAGTGTTCCATCATATCTTTGTCATTGAATTTCTGCCGACATGAGTTAATTATCAGTGGAATAGTTTGAAGTGTCAAAAGATAATGAACATAATTAAAAACCACACTTCACTGTTGACATTAAAGCAATCACTATTTATTCTTAAGACAGATGTCCATACTGTTGTCATGACAGTCAGTTGTTTTTTTCAAATTAAAATAAAATAAATGAGTCCCGATCTACTAAAGTCCATTCTCATTGCTCTATGCATCAATAATCCTAACTCCATAAATGTCTCAGTACATTGTTGTATTGTAATAGCTTTTGTTACTGTAAAGAAATTAACAATAGGAAGATGATAACAACAACAAATAATAATCATTACTTTGTTATTTCTAGATACGTAATTCTCATACTAATAAATGATTATAACAAAGTCTACTCCAAATTTATTATCATAGTGTAATAAAATTAAAGCATTGTAGAAAGAGCAGGTGAATTTACTTCATTATTAATTCATAAATTAAGTGGCCCACTGTCTCTTTGTTCATATAGACATAGTTGAGTATTATTATCATCAGGTATATGAACACCAAATATATGTCCCTCTTGGAACTCTAGTGGTGTCACAGGATGATACTCATAGACATTAGGAGCTATTGATATATTAGCAGTAACTAAACTAGATCCTTCTTTATTGTAACTATTAGGATTAGTATATTGTTAATAGTTACATTAAAAAAGAGTCTAGTTTAGTTACTACTAATATATTAATAGTTAGTAATATCTATCAATATTATTCTGTGACACCACTAGAGTTCCAAGAGGGAAAATTATATTGTTTTATACCTACTAAATTCATCTACGTGTATGTACGTATTAATAATGAAGTAAATTCGCCTGCTCCTTCAACAATCAATAAAGTGCTTGCAACAGATGAGACAAATAATTTTCCTCTAGTCACAGTGATAATAAGCATGTTAATAATATAATGTGTAATACTATTTTCATTTTAAAAAATATTGATATTAGTACAGAGATAGTACCAACAACAATCTCTTCTACTATAGAGACCAGTAGTATGGCTACAACAGGCGTGTGTTTACATTGTCCAATATAATTACTTTTTATAAATATAGATATTAGTACAGAGATACTATTGATGCCAACCATCTCAAGTAAGTATCATTTATTATCAATTATTTATTATAACTACATAGGTACTAGTTATCTCCTGACATCACTTCCTACTACATAAAGCTCTACAGTCATTTCTTCAATTGTTCCATCATTTGTATCTTTATCTACATCTTCTTCACTTTCTACATTAAGTTCTAAAGTAACTACTTCTAGCATTCTATTATTTGCATCTTTGTCTACATCTTTCTCATTTCCTACATTAAGTTCTACAGTCACTGTGGTACTCTCTAGTTCACCTTCCATTCTAAGAGATGTTTATTCTTAAGACAGATGTCCATAATGTTATCATAACTGTCAGTTGTAGTTTTTTTAATTATGCTGATAATCACTTTTTTGACACTTCAAACTATTCCACTGACAATAACGTCATATTAGTAGAAATTCAATGACAAAGATATGATGGAACACTGTAACAGTCTCTGGTCACTGATCTTTCTTTTACTGTTGCATACAATCAAGTCAAGTAAGTCCAAAAATAATATGAATAGAATTATAACATTTAATATATGTAGGCTATGCAGAGCCTGCTGTCTGTACAGAGAGGTTCATGGACTTTGACTTGATTAAATATAGAGCAAAGACAGTAGGCATCAATTTAAGTAATGAAATCAGACTTCTCACAGAATATCAGTTTAATTGTTCATCAACAACTATTACCAGTATTATTATGGGAGGTGACCTTAGGACATCAAATAACAGCCGTCAGTTATTTCCTAGTGTCCAAATATGGAGACTTGTAGGACCTGATCGACCTAATCTATATCATTTTATTGCAGACAGTAAGCAAACTATATACTACTCAACTAATATCAGTACTAATGGAGTGTTTGAATATCCTCTGGATCCACCCATATCAGTACAAAGTGGAGATATATTAACTATATCACAACCTTCTCAAGTGAACAGTGTTTTTAGAGTTTATTACATACAAAATGTTATTAATTTTGATAGTTATATATTCCCATTTGGTTCAACGGATTTGTCTTTATCTGGTAGTCCGATTACTAGTGATTTGGTATTAGTTTATCCTATAACTGGTGAGTTATATTATATATACTAAACTATTGTGAACTGTTATGTCATTAGATGGAGCTTGTGTTAGTAGTTCAATAAATGCTACAGTCATCAAGGAGAATGCTCTACTGATAAATAAAATTAGACAGGTAGGAGAAAGAAGACAGTATATATATCCAGAGATGAAGTTCTCATGCAATGGTAGTCTTACAAAATGGATCTATGGAGCTGTAGATAAAAAGAGATCTACAGGAGACTTACCTGAACTCCAAATATGGCGTCAAACTGGTCCTCATAGTTACAATAAACAAGGATCTAGTTTAGTTACTGCTAATATATCAATAGCTCCTAATGTCTACGAGTATTATCCTGTGACACCACTAGAGTTTCAAGAGGGAGATATATTTGGTGTTCATATACCTGATGACAATAGTAGTCAACTATGTCTATATGAACAAAGAGATAGTGGACCACTTAATCTACATATTAATAACGAAGTAAATTCACCTGTTCCTACAACAATAAATGCAACACTTACAACAGATGAGGCAAATGATTTTCCTCTAGTCACAGTGATAATAAGTATGTTAATATAATTATTTTCACCTCTTATAAATATAGATATTAGTACAGAGATAGTATCAACAGCCATCTCTTCTACTATAGAGACCAATAGTATGGCTACAACAGGTGTGTGTTTACATTGTCCAATATAATTACTTTTTATGTATGTAGGTATTAGTACAGAGATAAAATCTTTGACAACTATCTCAAGTAAGCATCATTTCTTATCAATTATTATTTATAGCAACATAGGTACTAGTTATTCCTTAACAACACTTCCTACATTAAGTTCTACAGTCACTGTGATACTCTCTAACTCACCTTTCATTCTTGGAGATGATGGTCCAGTAATAATTCCAATCTTTGCTGGAGTTGTGTGTTTTGTTATAGTTCTATTAACGATTATGATGATCACTATCACTTTATTGTTTTTTCTTCAAAGGAGACAAAAAAGAAAAATGAATGTATCAAGTGGTAAAGATGGAGTAGAACTTACAATGACAAATCAATTGTACAGTCAACATAATCCACCAGAACGTACCTTGATAAATCCTTTATATACAGGTAATTGTTACAATTATTATATATATAGTGCAAATAATGGTTTGGATGTTACTATGTCTGTCCTCTATTTGTTGTATAAACTTCTAACTACTTTGAACTACAAGTCTAATTAAAGGCAGTCACACATACAACCCTATTTTGATGACTCAGCAGAATTCTGAATACTTCTCTTTTATCTATCAACATCTGATATCTATTGGTACCTCCTGTTTTTTGTTATATATTTGTATATATATGTATATATATATATATATATATATATGTATATATATATGTATATATATTCAAGCTATGTAGTAATAGTGAGATATAAAGTAGAGATATAGAAAAAAGTTTATCAGGGTTTGGAAATGAAAAGTAAATAAAATAAAGTATTCATTAAATTTGTAATAATTGTTTCTGTTCACATTTAATGTCATGTCAGATACATCAAATACTAAGAATGAAAAGAACATTAGTGATGAATATGAAGATGTCTATGATAATGATGACAAGTATGATAATGATAATCTAACTTGTTCATCACCTCTTTATGAGTATGCGGAATGTGAGGAGTCTACTTCTAAAACAAGACAAGTTAGTGACTACAAATATCAACTAATGTCATTGATTTTACTGCAGACCTCAGGCTCAATCTCTGGTATGATGCCAAATTTTGTCTATGATATATATAACAAGGTATCTTGTGCATAGATATTTACATTTTCTAAGACTATCTCTAATAAATTAGGACATATCTCCAGAACCATCCCTATCAACTGACTATGATGATACCCTACAAATTAGTATCAATTTAACTGTGCCTTCTTTAGTAAATATTACCATAGTAATATTATAATGATATTTATTATTATTGTACAGGATGAGAGAGCTCAACTTACAGACAATGGACATACTAATAATGATGGTAGATCTGTTTATGACAAGTTAATACACATACAAGTAATAATGTTTATTATATGATAATGTAGTCAATGTAATTGATATAGAAATTGTCACCACATAGTACAAATGTACATGTTTCAAATTACTGGGAACCTGGATCTGATATTAGCAATATTTACCAACAGCTGTCATTTAACAAATATCGAGAGATTTTACCGCAACAAATTGAGTGAGTTAGTAACAACAGTATTGTTTCAAATGAGACCTAACTCTTTTAGAATTACTGGTGAATTAGGATCTGGACAATTTGGAACTGTTGCTAAAGGAAAGTGGCAGTCTAAAAATGTTGCTATTAAAACTTTGAAAGATGATGCTTCAGAGGAAGAGAAAGTCAAGTTCCTACAAGAGGCAGCCATTATGGGTCAGTTTCATCATCCCAATATTATCAAGTTATATGGAGTTGTCACTGTCCGAGAACCAGTGAGTTGATAAAAGAGAGTTAACTTTTATTATATTGCAATAATACAGATAATGATAGTGTTAGAATTAATATCTGGTGGAGATTTGAGACATTATCTTAATTCACTTTGTCCAGAGTATGTCTTGTATAGCATATTAGATCAAGTATCATTATCAACATTGTAGACCAGGAGAGACCATTCCTTCTCTTCTGCCAATAATTTTACTCAGTTTCTGTCGTCAGATTGCCTCAGGTATGGAGTACCTGTCAAAGAAATGTTTTGTACACAGAGACCTGGCAGCTAGAAATATACTAGTGACTGAGCAGGGTATCTGTAAGGTATGATATAGTTGTAAATATAACTAGAATGGATTTATTGTTTTGTGTACAGATTGCAGACTTTGGTATGTCCAGAGACTTACAAGATGAAAGATATTATATCTCACATGCTAAGAAAATTCCTATCAAATGGACAGCTCCTGAAGTCAGTACATTACTAATGTTATGTATCAGTTATATTGTAAATTGCATAACTATAGGCCTTACATTTCAAACGATATTCCACTGCTAGTGATGTGTGGAGTTTTGGTATAGTACTCTATGAGATATGGAGTCTAAGACACAAACCATTTGAGAGTCATAGCAATCAAGAGGTAAACATAAATTATATAGTGAGTAATGATGTGATATTATTTTAGTGTATGAGGTTAATAGATTCTGGTTATCGTCTTCCTCCTCCTCCTGGTTGTCCCAGACCTATCTATAAGATGATGATACAATGTTGGTAAGAGTGTCTGTATTGTACTACTATTACTTGATAATGTGTGTACATCGATGACAGGCATCCAGAGACTTCTAGTCGTCCTACATTTGTCAAATTGGTATCAGATCTATCTCAAGCTGATGTTCAACTCCTCAGTAGTCCATTGTCTAATGAAGACAAAATCTTTAGTCCAGAAAGTCCAGTACTGGGAGGTCAACTAGATACTGGACTTAACCTCTATATAGATTTACAGAAAGTGTATCAGTGTTGACAGCTTTACATTAAAGTAATTACTATTCATTCTTAAGACAGATGTCCATAATGTTTTTATAATTGTCAGTTGTAGTTTTAGTTATATATTATTTTATATTTTTGACAATTCAAAGTATTTCATTGATAATAACCTTATGTTATCAAAACTTCAATGAGAAATTATGATGGAATATTGTAATTGTCCCTGGTCGCTGATCTTTCTTTTATGTTGCATACAATCAAGTCAAATAAGTCCTGAATTTTTGGAATAGGTTTATAACATTTAACATATATTGGCTATGCTGAGAAAGTTGGCTGTACAGAGATGTTTATGAACTTTAATTTAAATAGATTTTGATTAAAACAAAGACAGTAGGGATCAGTGAAAATGACGATAATTCAAGTAACGAGATTAGACTCCTCACAGAATATCAGTTTAACTGTTCATCAATATTTTTACCAGTATTATTGTGGGAAGTGACCTTAGGACACTATGCTGAAGATACCAGATTGGTAGAGTTAAATTTATTAGATTGAAAGAACTGGAGGAACTCTCCTTACAAAAATCAACTTGCTTTATATAATAGTACAACATGTGACATAGAATGTTCTAGCAAATAACAGAGACAAGAAGGTCCTATAAGATAACAGAACAATACATATGTATACAGAGTTATCAAAATACATAAACAAACAAAGAAATTTCTAGTTCATCACATTCCTCCCTTATTCTCCAGCGACAAACTAGTTTGGAGCACATCAAGAGAGCATTGCTGTTCTTGTTCAATTGACCTTTACAATGTTTAACCAGAAATGAGTACGGTTGAAGGGATAAACTCCAACAAGTGAGTCTTTGATTGTTCCCTTTGAGTCAATCTAACATATGAGAGCATGATGGTCAGTATGGATCTCAAATTTGTTTTCCAAGTAGGTATAGAATGACCAGGATTATAAGTAATACCAGAATGTATCGTTTTCCGGACCAACTGCGAGGGAGAGGTCCAACAATATCCATAGCAATTCTCTTAAATGAAATATCAATAATAGGGAGGGGAATGAGTGGTGCTGGTTGTATACGAACCTTATCTGACTATAATAATTCTATTGAAGTGGCATTAGATAAGCAGGGATATATTTACATTGCTAATTTAGTTAGTACAAATAATTCTCGTATTTTATAGTATTAAAAAATTAACATTGTGCTGAACTGTTCTATTACATGTATTGATTCTTGCTGAGTTTTCTTGATTATTAAAATTAATTATAATTATTTGAGCAAGTGTAAAGAATACATCAGACAGAGATTATATGAGAAGTTATACATTCTTTTAAGTATACAGTAGTTTTTATAATAAAAATTTGTCATAAAGCTAACTGTTTTAATGTTTACATTTAATAAAGTAACAATTTATATTTCTACTAACATATCATCTGTATTAATAAGCATGTACAGTAGAACTATCTTCAAATTCTGTAGCATCTACATCCCAACCATCACAAACAATTTCTCTAGCGGCTGGAAACACACCAGTAAAAATAATACAAACAAATAAGAAAATACTTCATACTTCAATGACAGTCATTATAAAGTCACACACAGAGATTTAACCAGTGATAAGTATTCCATCAATATATATATGATGCTGTGATAGAACAGTTTTAGCATGATCTTGTCCAACTTTTAGCAACTAAAAAGAATATTAACTAAATTAAATAACCTAAGTTAATTTTCTTACCTGAAATGATTGTAGTCTATTAACACAGCTTAATTTATTGCTATACATTTCCTTCAAATGTTCTAGCGTCCATCTTGTAGCTACCAATTAATTCAAAAAAAGGGAAGGCATCTCTTCTCTTAAGCAGCAAAAATGTGTTGACAAGGCAAGTGAGTACTAGTCCAAAAGGCACACTGACAACTGGTGACAGTAACTGTAATAACTCCACCAGAAGAAGAGATCAAACATTGACTTTTAGATTCATCAATGATTCTGGCACAACTCTTAAGTGAGAGTTGGTTTAATACAAACTGTAGTGCGCATGGTGTCAAAATTGCTGAATATTCAATCTCTACTGGATCTTTGATGTCAACCCTTCTTTTGACAAGAGCCATCAAGGTAGCATGGTCTTGTTAATTTCTCAGACTGGACAGTACAGCAAAGAGCTGATCAAAAGATTTTGACAAACTGCTGTACCTAATAAAACATATATGTAATATAGTAAACAGAAAACTATTTACAAGTCCTAAGTTCACCTTGAACAGACACTTTAGTCTTCCCATTAATGTTCTCCAGGCAATTATTGGTCCTTTCACCAAGAGTGAAGCAACCATTCTTGAAGTACTGCACCCATTCATGACGGATACCATGCCAATTAGAGTTGTAATATGAAATAACTGTTTCCAGACCATTTTAAAAGATCTTGATAATTTTGGTCATACTCAGCCTCTGACTTAGAACAAGCCAGCTTTGTTATGATTTCCAAAACACGATCTCTTCCTCCTGGTTGAATGCTCATCTTCTTTGTTGTTATTTCTCTTTTGAAACTTTTAAGTGTGTGGAACAAGCATATTTGTAAAGTTGCTTGTGGAAATTCCTTTTTGAACACATTACGCTCATTAAAATCCTTGTCACTCATCATGACTTTAGTATCAACCCACATAGGATTTACACTCTTGAATGCTTGAACCATTTTGGGAATGACTGACTCTGTTTCCAGTGTAGTTAAAAAACAATACAATTTCACCTTGGCCATTACCATCAATGGACATCATTAAGTAAACTGGCATTCTCAAATTAGTGAGTTTATATGTTGCATCAACAAGGACAATTCAGGGTATGAAGAGAATATTGCTTTCATTGTACCATCCTGAAACATAAGGCTAGTCAAAGTGTCACTGGAATCTGTAAAAACCTCAACAGTAGAAGTTATATACATGCATAAGTTTACAAATATACGTTATATGTCAATTATCACCTTCCACTTTCTTTAATTTGCTTACTAGCAACTCCAAATTGTTTCCATCCTCGTTTTTACTTGATCCTAATTGAATGTTAGTGATGTCTCTCAGTGTTATAATTTTCCATGTTGCTTCACTTAGGTGTTGCTGAAGGAGTTTTTTGTTGACTTTCAATTTCAATAAACCTTCTGCTTCTTTTCTAATTTCTGCATCCAACATCCTTTGTTGAGGAAAATGATCATATATTTGCCCAACATGAGTGAAAAAAATTCGTTGTTTTATATATTGATCATTGAATTACTTTACTAATATCATGGCTATGATTTTCATTCATTTCAGTCACTACTAAGGTTTGCCCATCATCACTTAAGGATAACTTGATCATTTCTTTACACTTCTGTTTAATAGTGCTACACAAACTAGTCAAACCACGCCCAACTCACATGTTATAACATGTACATGTGTAAACTTACCTCTGATGAGGTCTTATTTCATTACCATTACTATGGTACTTTGTACCACCAAAAACACAGGAGAAATTGGTGTAATAATAAATCAACAACTAATCCGCCTGAGCTGCTTTACAGGGAACCCTCTTTTTCGATGCCTCCAGTGTCCTTGAGTCACTATGACACAGTTGCACATAGTACTTGGCACTCTCATACACTGATATCTTATCTTTAAGCATGTCATAAGAAGAAAATTTTTCTCCAACAACAAAAGACACGGCTGCATGCGAATCATTACAAGAAACGTCGTCTTCAGTTTCCATCTCGGTTTCCAGTTGGCTCTCAATTAATTTATTAATACGTTTACTATCGTTTAGCTCAATTTTCAATCGTCTGCGCATGCGCAAATGATTTGCCGGATCTATAACCACACAATTCACGTCCTGCTGCCTGATCTATAAGCACTGCGCTAAAATAATGACGTGGTTATGACATATAATTTACGATAATGTACGTACGTCCTCGGTTAACGTTCGAGAGAGGTCAGGCAGAGAGTACAGGAAATCGTTGAACATTGAAATGGCTACATCGACTGGAGATGATATGCCTGAGAAATATTTTAGTATTGACGTTGAATGTGTAGCTACAGGCATACGACATGATGCTCGATCAATAGCTCTTGTTGCCGTTGTTGATAAGCATGAGAAACTAATTTATAAGAAAAAAGTTAAAGTCCATAAACACATTGTCTCCTACCTCACACCACTTACTGGACTACACCCTGGTGATTTAGACATTGGTGAAGATCTTGCTGATGTGATTGGAGATGTGAAGGCCATTTTGAGCTCAGACGCTGTTATCGTTGGCCAAGGAGTTACAGTGACATAAAATGGCTAGAGCTAAAAAAAGGAATTGATTTCAAATTTGCTGTTGATCTTGGTCAATTTTTTAAAACTTACAATCCACGTTCTGGAAACTATACTTACTTTTCCCTACGCCATGAGGCGACCACACTTCTTGGAAAAAGTAGTGTTAATAGCACTTCAGTTCATATAGCATTGATTATGTAGACATGTGTTTGCACACAACTATATAATATTATATATATATATATTATATTAATACTTTACTACAAAAGTTTCAATGTATTTGTACCATTGTAGATGATATTGGTGATTATCATGATCCATGTCAAGATGCTTTGGATAGTATTCAACTCTTCAAGAAGTACTATACTAATCCTATATTAAAAGCTGAGGGTCAACAACATCTATTGAGGACACGCCCAAAACCATCCCGGATAAAACGTAACAACTATCGCCGCGAAGGTGTGTGTATGGCAGCATTCATGCCTTCCAAATGCTTTTGTGGAGCTCCAACATTGTACACCAACTAAATTGAAGTGTAACAGAAACATTTATGACTAAAATAATGAGATTAAGAGATACTAGTCTGCTGTCTATACAATATGCATGATTATTGTAGTTGTTGTCTTTCAAAAAATAATTGTATTTACTAAAAACTAATAATACAATTCCCTATCAGTATTCCATGTATTAATATCACTAATAAGTTATAACTTCAAAGACACACTGATATATTTTCAATTCTGAATCAGTGTCTAAATAGTCTAGACTTATGATAGTATTTCAATTTTGAATTCAATTAATATCAATGTGAAAATTGATTGATTCATTTAACCAATATATGATTATACAGGTTGAATATATAGTAAACATCATACTAGTAACATGTTTACTATACATTCAACCTGTTAACACTACCGTTAATCTTTTCATTCCTATAACATATCATCAGATTGACTAAACAGTCAATATCTGATAGTATAATATAAAAGCATATTACTAATAAAACAGTATGTTGTTTACTTTCAGTTTGTATCAAATAACAGGCTAATAGATTCAATCTGTATAATCATATTATGGTTGAATCAACACACTCAAAATAGCATTTTGTTATTTCAACCATTGTCTTTGTTACCATAATTTCATCAATATGAAACCAATATTGAGTTACCACAAAGCCAAAACTGGTCTAACTCAATATGTATAAAGTCAACTAGGTACTCTTTGTAGTTTATGTCTAGTAACTGAAGCCATGAGATGAAGCAAGAGATAGATACTATTTCAACTTAACTAATTGGATTAATTAGGAACAGTTGAAACAGAATCTGCTTATAGCTTCAATTGAAGCCATGATTCAATTACTATAGCAAAGTGGATGTAAAAGAAATGTGTTTGTAGATGCAACTAGTTGGCTTTATGCATATTAAGATATACACTATAGTTGGCCTTGTAGCAACTTAAAATGGATTTATATCATATTAATGAAACTGTGGTAACGAATACCTCGGTTAAAATGACAAAATGGTTTTTTCAGTGCATCTCAGTTTTACGTCATCAGCTCGTCTCGACGTAATATTACGGAGTATTAGGTAGTAAATATCTTATATTCAATGTCTGTATAAATAAAGTTACTCCTAACAACTAAAAATAATTACGATGGATGTGTGTGTGTGGTAATGAGAAAATCACTGCTGAGAACGTTATTTTGATAAACTATCTTCATTTATTTTATCGCTAGTGAAGAAAAAGCTCAGCAATTTTACATACACAGAATAATTTTAGACTGTATCAACCAACCTACATAAGCTCTCTTCCAAAGCTTGAAGTCCATATATAGAATCTTCTATATTATCTACTACTGCATGACACAACTGTTGAACTATAAGCAAGACTTCATGACTAAGTGGCAGACCTGTTATACTTAGTCCACACTAGAATCAACAAAACAGCATTAAAGGGCAGAACCCTCACAAATTTGTTATTGCTGATCCGATGCTTAGCAAAGTGTTGATACTAGACCCCTCACCACAGTTTCTGTAGTGATTTTAGTTTTCAATAACAATGAGTAGCTTTTGTAACATTTACAAGTCTAACATCAACAAAATAGTCAATCTGCTGTTTGTATTTCAGACTCAATATCTGTAAATAACATTGTTAACCTGCAACTTATAGTATGCATTCAATATACTGTTTAGCTAATAGTATTTGTCAAACAATATATTTTAACTATATTAGTCATACACATTGAGTTTAAGCACAAGTAATATGCCAATTCTGTGAGATCTCCAGCCTGTGGTTTTGATAGTGAGCTGTACTATTAATAACTTGAATCTAAAAATAGAATACTCTAGTTAACCACGAGGTCATTAGTTCTTAAGTTCTACAGATTCTATTAAATTACAGTTATGGCTACGGCTTCTCGATCTTGCAATTGGCCTGGCTTAATTTGCCAAATTTGTTCTAAGTTCTACTCTGATCCTGTCATATTACCTTGTCTACACTCCTACTGTAAACGTTGTCTACAAAAGGTCACCTCACAAACTGAAGGGGGTGGATATCTTCTTTGCCCTACTTGTGAAGAGAGCATCAAGCTATCAGATAACGATATCGAGGTCTTTGTTAGTAATTTATGGCTTGCTCATCATGTTGAGATTGCTTCCTATCAGAAAATGATAAAAGCAGGAGAACCAGTGTCGTGTGGTCGTTGTGGTAATTCAGCGACAGTTTCCTGTGGAGAATGTGTTTTAGTGTTGTGCTTAGAGTGTGAGCAAGATCATCAACGTTGTTATGACACTAAACATCATGTACTCACACCACTTAGTGAAGTAAATGATCTTACCTTGCCACACAAAATTATGGAGTGTTCAAAACACATTAAGAAGCTGAAACTGTTCTGTCAATCTTGTGATATGATGATTTGTCGTGACTGCACCATAAATGATCATAACCTCCACAATATACATCTCATTGATGATATTATCAAACAAGAAAAAGATACAACTAAAGAGAAGTCACTCAAACTTGCTGAGACATTGGCTAGAATTGATGACACTATCTCTGCAACAAAAAGCATTAAGAGTCAACTTATATTAAATAAAGATCAACTTGGTAAAGAAATATGTCAAATCTTTGAGAAAATGCGACTGGTTTTGGCTCAAAGAGAAGAAGTATTAGTGAAGGAGAGTGACAAAGCTGCCACAGCTAAGATTACTACTATGGAAATACATATTGAGCAACTTGAGAAAATAAAAAAACGAATTACATTTGCTCACAAAGCAGTGTCTACAATCACTGATAATAGTACACCACAGGAATTCTTAGCTCTACGACCAATCTTGGTTAAGGCTATCTCCATGCTGACCAAGTCACTTAGTCATCTTCCACTTACTCCTGCTGTTGATGGTGAGCTAGACTCTGTGATTAACTACAGTATAGTCGAGGAAACTATTAGTATGTTAGGTGTTGTCTTTGGATCCAGTGATCCAGGCATGTGTGTGATAGCACAAGGTATGGCTATTCCATTTGGCACTATTGGAAAAGAGAAGAAGTTTAAAATGCAGCTGAGACGATCTGATGGAGGAATCTACAAAGGAAAGGAAATTGTTAAATGTGTATTAACATCTGACAAAATGGAGGAGGTGGTGTTTGCTTTAGCTGAGAACGGTATGGCATATTTCTCTTTTAACATGATCAATAGAGGAGAACATATTTTAAATGTCAGTATTAATGAATGTCCAATATATGGTAGTCCATTTAGTGTATACGCTTATCCTTCCAGAGATTATAAGGCTATATCCTCACCATTGGAAGTTTATAGTTTGATGTCATCATGTGTTGGTATTGCTGTGAATTCAAATGGAGATGTTTTTACATCTACTTCCAATGGTTTTATTTTGAAATATGACAAAAGTAGCAAACGAGTGACCAAAATTAATGGTAAGCAAATGGTAAGTAATCCTTATCGTATGACACTTCTTGGAGATATTTTGTATATAGTTGACAGTAATAGTCATCAAGTTCTGAAGGTTTTGTCTACTACTGGAGAGTTTCTTGGAAAGTTTGGTAGCTATGGTTCAAGAGATGGCCAGCTTTATAATCCCAAAGGAATCACTCATAATGGGAAAGGACAGGTCCTGGTAGCTGATTGCAATAACAAGCGAATTCAAATATTCGAGGCTAATGGTTCATTTGTGCAATCCATAGATTGTAATGGACAAAATCCATATGATGTAGCTGTTGACAATGAGGGTAACATTCATGTAGTATACTGCTCCAAACATCCAATGCAGATCTTTGCTTCAGATGGTAAACCTCTTAGTACCTACAATCTAAGTATCCAATGTGTTCAAGCTATTGCTATTAATAATGAAGGGAATCGGTTCATTGTTTCAGGTTATAGCAGGGGTACAACTACTATTAACAACGTTAGTAGCAACCAAACGCTATTTATACTGGATTCTATGGGCAAACAAATTAATACCTTATCTGACATTAACAATTCTATTGGAGTGGCATTAGATAAGGAAGGATATATTTACATTGCTGATTTAGTTAGTAGAAATAATTCTCGTATTTTAAAGTACTAAAAACTTAAGATTACACTAAACTATTCTAATAATATTTATTGATTCTTGCTGAGTTTTCTTTGATTATTAAAATTAATTATGATTATTTGTGCAAAGTGTAAAAAGTACATCAAATGGAGATTATATGAGAAATTATATATCCTTTTAAGTATACAGTAGTTTTTATAACTGAATATGTTATATAAAACTAACTGTTTTAATGTTTTCATTTAATCAGGTAACAATATATATTCCTACTAACATATCATCTGTGTTATAGCAGTCAGTTAATGTGTGACCATGTCCTCAGTTAATATGAACAGATATACCAGATGATCAACACAACACACCTTAACATTTCCAGTTTACAAAATACAGTAGTGCTGAAAATAATGTATAACACTTTCAATGTTTGCAAAAACCTTTCTCCCATGGAATAATAACTAAGTATGTACAGTAGAACTATCTTCAAATTCTGTGACACCTACATCTCAACCATCACAAACAATTTCTCTAGCGGCTGGAAACACACCAGTAAAAAATAATACAAACAAATAAGAAAGTAGTTCATACTTAAAAGACAGTCATTACAAAGTCATACACAGAGATTTAACCAGTGATAATTTTCCACAGGAAAATATTTACATCTTTCTAGTGTAGCTAACATAGATTGTATATACAGATAGGTACACTGTAAAAATTGATTGGTTGATTTAACCAATATATTGATATACAGGTTGTATGTAGCAAATTTAGTATGGTGTAAAAGTAAGCATAACACCGTTTTATTAACTTCGCTGTGCGTGGGCGCAAAGCGAGGGTACTGTAGTCTATCAGTGTGTGTGTGTGTGTGTTTGTATGTGTGTCTGCACTGCCTGTTTTTTGAACTACTATAACTTGGCAAGCGAAGCGTTAGCAGCTACCAACGTTTAGCAACGAATAGAAAAACGTGTGGACTTTACATCAGTAGTATCAAGAACATCGTCAAAGAAAACGAAAGCTTATAGTTTGTCAGTAATCAAACCAGTGTTATGTTTACTTTTACAGCATACTATGTTTGCTACGTACAAACTGTATAACAATATATTGGTTAAATAAACAAATCAATTTTTGTGTATTACTGACATAATTTTTGTTGTCATAAATGTAATTAAAGATTCACTTTCTAAAACAATTATAAAACCTAAATAGTTTGTTCTGACCAATATATTCATAAAAACGTCTCAATGAATCCTGACAAGGAGACATCAGTATTAAGTCCAGAATCTATATTAAAAGTTTCATGCTTATAAGATATACATTTAGCTTTATATGATTTTACCTTATATGGTCAAATTAGACAGCAATAATACTCAAACAAAAAAAGTTATAGATGAATAATTTATATCAATGCCACTCATCATGGCAATATTAAATGTAAAGTCTATATATTCTTTATTAACACACATAAAGACAAATGTATGCATTAATAGTAGCAAAGAAAAATATATTCAGTTAATGGAGGAGTGAGGACCAATGCCCCTGAATTTCCAAAATTCATCTGACTGCCTCATAAATCGTTCATAATGTTCATCAACTACCTGGTATACATTAGTCTCATTGTCTCTCACTCTTAACTTGTAATGTTTAGCCAGTAAAATGAATATCACTAGTATGATAAAAATGAGAACAGTTTTACTTAAGAAATAATAAAAGCCACAACCAAAGGGAGCTGAATCTAAATATTCGAAGGGAGTCCGAAAATAGATGCTCATCAGTACAGCTAAGCCTATGACAGCAAATCTAAACCCAACCATCAACCCTCTCATTGACTTTGGTGACTGTGCAACTGTGAACTCCAGACTTATTGTTAAAACCAGAAAATAAGCTATACCACAGATAACCTCTGGTACAATAACCCAATGGTAATCTATAGGCATTTCAAATGATGAGTTTATTGGTGGGTCCTTCAAAACACATACTACTGAGCTGTTTTTGACTTCTCCAATTAAAGCAATAATCATATAGGTGAAGGAAGTCAGAAAACATAAAATAAGTCCCAAACCTATTCTCTTTAGCATACTTGGTATGTATTTATGGAAACATGGATAAATAAGAAATTGGTAGAGAAGAATAAACACACTAAGAGTTATCAAACTTATAGCAGATGGCTTGATAATACTCATATCATAAGACTGGTTGTCCTTAATAGCATTAGACAAGAAATCAGGAAGTGATATTAATTCCCATGCTAAATAAAATCCAAATATGCAAATATACAAAGGAATCATATGCAGAACTGTCTTAACATCCTCTACTTCTTCATCTGAGAAGGGTCCACCATATCTCTCTTTACCCAAATCAATTCGTGATGGATATTGTTCCTCACAGTAAGTGAAGGCACTGCGATTCTTGGGATATTTGTTCTTCCTGGCATAATTGAGTACTTTTGCAATAAGCTTTATTGGATTACTCTTTTGATGAGTTATGTCTAGCCAATGTTTACAAAAGATATGACTTAAAATGATAACAGTTATTACAAGACCCCCTAGAGGAAAATGTGTTATTTTAGCAGACACTGTTTTGTTGACCCAACACTCAAGGAATACTTTGATGTATATTCCCAAACTAAGACCAAAACTATGCCAATATATAATAGTACTAAGATCCTCTCCTGAAGCTCCTACAAGCTGATCAACATTAAACGGAATCAGATTTGTGCGAACTGAAATAATACTTCCAAAATTCATTACCATTGAAAAAATCAACAGAGTTGCTATGATTAGAGGATGGACATAGGAGAAAAGGGCATCAGCACTAGCCCCTAGTATCCACATAAACAGTGCCATGTATATACCAGCCACTATAATTTTATATCGACCCATCCAAATATCAGCAACAAGGCCCCCAAAAGGAGCTATAAAATACAATGAGGTGTAGACTATCATATATACAAACTGATACTTTGGGTAAAGAATTATCAAGAGAGAAAGGATAATATACTTACAAGACCGATTAAACAGATACAGCATGATGTCCCAAAACAGCACCAATACAGCACCTTTTGATGAAGTAAATCGTAAACGATAGTACTTTCCACATGACCATTTCTTGTGCTTACCTCTCGAAGAATTACCAAGTAATGACTGGTGCTCTGCCATGATGTCAGCCTGAACAATGTCTTAGAGAAATGATGCAGTAGAAAAGTAACAGTAGTTTAAATTGTGACCTGATATACAATGATGGATCACTTTGTGATGTGATTTATGAAAAAGGATCATTGTTATAACACCTACAGTTTTCTATACATAGATGCATGCAGTTCCATGAATAGTTGTGTATATTATAGCAGCTTTATGTATACAAGAATGTTTTTATGATGTTTTAACAGTTTTTCTTTTTTCATAAATCATGTCACAAATGTTTTGCCAGAAGTGATCCCTTTTTGCAAATCAGGTCACAATTGAAGTCATGTCATGAAAGATTATTTTTAACTTGGTTTTGACAACAGCAATTGAAGATCATTGTCATCTCCATGAATGACACAATACTCACAATTGTCACAACTTTAGGCAAACAATTGTGTTTAATTTTCACTCACATTATATGTATAATAAAAACACAATAAAATACAGTCACAACTGATACACAACATTAGGTAAATTGTTTTGTTTACATTTACAAATATTAGAATAATACAACAAAAAGTACAGGCCACATTGCAGTATATATAAGATAATAAGCAGTGAAAGCATGTGTAAATATGTGGCATTACAATAGGATGTAATAATATCAAGTCAATCACAACACCACATGTACAATAGCCAGAGATTGTATTATATGCTTGTACATGTATGGACATTTAATTTCTCATATAAATTCAATAAAAAGCACAGAAACAAAATGGCGGATATGGTATTATAATATCACAAAATGCATACATGTACATGTAATAGTATGTAGATAGTCTAAACACTAACAGTAGCTAAAAGATGTGGTATCTTGCATATTATTATAATATGATGAGATTACTATCATTAACATCTAATTCTTGTACTATTGATTCCTACATCTCAAATGAATGTACTTGTTTACAGTTATGACTATTCTGGAGAGATCCATATATTCAGAAGTAATGGTACTGCTGTCACTACTCATCCTTTGATAGGAGGTATTGTTTTGGATGGAACTTTATCAAATCTCATGTTTCAAGACTCTCACTTCAATAAGTTTCAGACTATCTAGTTTTGGTGATGCCACTCCATATATAAAGTATATATAAATTCTACTGTTAAGACAGTAAAAACATTATTAAAGCTAGCATTCAAACACATAAGATAGTGTACACTTTCATATCAATAGCGTTATGTATACAAACAACATTGCCAAAGAGAGTTGTCCTTTGCTTACTAAATCGTTAAGTTGTTCTTTGAAGCACTCTACATTTTTATCCATCATTGAGTATAGAGTGTTTACTAACATATATCAAGTGATGAGTGGATGAATGTTTTGAATGGACATGGTCTTGTTTTTAGTTACTATCTTAATCCTTGTAAAGCATGGTTGTTGGTAATGGAAGAAAATTTGGAGAAGATAAATGTGTTCTTTGAGTCCACAGATGTTTCTTTTAATTCTTATGGCAGAAATGATCTAGGCAGTCCAATTAATATACTGAATCTTTCATAGCTATCCAAGCTTTATCTACGATAGAAAATTTGACACTCAGATTACTAAACTCTGTAGTTTAGTTACTTTCCTAATCTGGTAATTGCAGTGGTAAAATTACTGTTGGCAATATTAGCAGTTAGCACAAGCCATTTATACTGGATCCTATGAGCAAACGAATGAATACTTTATATGACTTTAACAATTCTATTGGAGTGGCATCAGATAAGGAGGGATATATTTACATTGCTGATTTAGTTAGTATAAAATAATTCTCATATTTTAAAGTGCTAAATCAACAACATTGCACTTAGCTATTCTAATTAAATCCACTGATTCTTGCTGGGTTTTTCTTTGATTATTAAAATTAATTATGATTACTTGTGCAATGTGTAAAGAGGGCATCAAATGGAGATTATATGAAAAAAAATAAATGTTCTTTTAAGTATACAGTAGTTTTATTTACAAGTGAATATGTTATATAGCTAACTGTTTAAGTATTTGAATTTAATCAGGTAACAATCTTAGATCATATACAGCTACAATATACCTACTAACATATCATGAATTTGTACAAATTTAGACATCGAGAATATGTAACTCCTTTGAATCTGTGTTATAGCAGTCAATTGATATATGATCACGTCCTCAGTTAACTGATATAGCAAATAGTCAACACAATACACGTTAACATTAACAGTTTATAAAATGTAGTACTTAAATTGTCTGTTTCACTTTCAGTGCTTCTGAAAAATTTATTCTAGTGGAAAAAGAAATAACTGTACAATAACTATTCTTCAAATTTCATTATGTATAATGTATTCTGTTGCATCTACATACTAACCATCACAAACAATTTCTCTAGCGGTTGGAAACACCAGTATGAAATAATACAAAGAAATAAGAAAGTAGCCCATACTTCAAAAATAGACACTACAAAATCACAAAAATTTAACCAGTGATAATTATTATCAAAAATAAATTGACACCTCTCTAGTCTAGCTAACATAGACTGTATATATAGACAATTATTACTGACATAATTTTGTTGTCATAAAGGACAATTAAAGAAATACTTTTTAAAATATGCAATTTTTCTATAAAACTCAAACAGTTTGCTCTGAGCTATAAATTTATGAAGTTTCAGCGAGCCTTAGACAAAGACACATCAGCATTTACTCTAAAATCTACATTCACTGTTAGTGATTATAAGAAATATCATTAGCTTTGTACAATTTTAACTTACTCAAACAAAAACATTATAAATTTATATCAATGCCAATCAACATGGCAATACTAAATACAAAGTCTATATATTATTTTTAACACACATAAAGACAAATGTATGCATTAATAGTTGCAAAAAAAGTATTTAGTTCTGGGAGGAGTGAGAACTAATGCCCCTCAATTTCCAAAATTCATCTGACTGCCTCATAAATCGTTCATAATGTTCATCAACTACTTGGTATACATTAGTCTCATTGTCTCTAACTCGTAACTTGTAATGTTTAGCCAGTAAAATGAATATCACTAGTATGATAAAAATGAGAACAGTTTTACTTAAGAAATAATAAAAGCCACAACCAAGAGGAGCTGAATCTAAATACTCAAAGGGAGTCTCAAAATACATGCTCATCAGTACAGCTAAGCCTACGACAGCATATCTAAACCCAACCATCAACCCTCTCATTGACTTTGGTGACTGTGCAACTGTGAACTCCAGACTTATTGTTAAAACCAGAAAGTAAGATATACCACAGATAACCTCTGGTACAATAACCCAATGGTAATCTATAGGTATTTCAAATGATGAGTTTATTGATGGGTCCTTCAAAACACATACTGCTGAGCTGTTTTTGACTTCTCCAATTAAAGCAATAATCATATAGGTGAAGGAAGTCAGAAAACATAAAATAAGTCCCAAACCTATTCTCTTTAACATACTTGGTATGTATTTATGGAAACATGGATAAATAAGAAACTGGTAGAAAAGAACAAACACACTAAGAGTAATCAGACTTACAGTAGATGGCCTGATAATACACATAGCATAAGACTGGTTGTCTTCAATAGCATTAGACAAGAAATCAGGAAGTGATATTAATTCCCATGCTAAATAAAATCCAAATATGCAAATATACAAAGGAATCATACGCAGTACTGTCTTAACATCCTCTACTTCCTCATCAGAGAATGGTCCACCATATTTCTCTTTACCCAAATCAATTCGTGATGGATATTGTTCCTCACAGTAAGTGAAGGCACTGCGATTCTTGGGATATTTGTTCTTCCTGGCATAGTTGAGTACTTTTGCAATAAGCTTTATTGGATTACTCTTTTGATGAGTTATGTCTAGCCAATGTTTAAAAAAGATATGACTCAAAATGATAACAGTTATTACAAGACCCCCTAGAGGAAGATGTGTTATTTCAAAAGACACTGTTTTGTTGACCCAACACTCAAGGAATACTTTGATGTATATTCCCAAACTAAGACCAAACTATGCCAATATATAATAGTACTAAGATCCTCTCCTGAAGCTCCTACAAGCTGATCAACATTAAACGGAATCAGATTTGTGCGAACTGAAATAATACTTCCAAAATTCATTACCAGTGAAAAAATCAACAGATTTACTATGATTAAAGGATGGACATAGGAGAAAAGGGCACCAGCACTAGCCCCTAGTATCCACATAAACAGTGCCATGTATATACCAGCCACTATAATTTTATATCGACCCATCCAAATATCAGCAACAAGGCCCCCAAAAGGAGCGATAAAAAACAATGAGGTGTAGACTATATATACTAACTGAGACTTTGGGTAAAGTATTACCATGAGAGCAAAGATAATACCCTTACAAAATCGCTCAAACACATACAGCATGATATCCCAAAACAGTACCAATATAGCACCTTTTGTTGAAGTAAATCGTAAACGATAGTATTTTCCACATGACCATTTCTTGTGCTTACTTCTTGAAGAATTACCAAGTAATGACTGATGTTCTGCCATGATGTCAGCCTGAACAATGTCTTAGAGAAATGATGAAGTAGATAAGTAACAGTAGCTTCATTTGAAGTCAAGTTATGAAACCTTATATTTAACTTAGTTTGACAACAGGTACAACTTTAGGTAAACTGTTTGTTTCATTTTCATTTACATAGATTATAATAATACAACAAACTACAGACTACATGGCACTATAAGATAGTAAGCAATGAAAACACATGCAAATGTGTGACAATACAGTTAGTAATAGTGATGATGTAATATTAAGTCAGACAATCATGACACAACAATCAGTCAGAGATTGTATTACATGTTAAAATAGGCTTGTACATGCATATCCACATAATTTCTTGATATATAATCCAATATAAAGATAATGTACCTCTTTCATACAAATAGTATTATGCATATAAACAACATGGGCAAATAGAGTCTCCTTTACTCACTAAGTCATCAAGTTGCCCTTTGAAGTATTTTCCATTTGTGTCCATTGTTGGGTGGAGTGATTGCTAACATATGCTGTAGTGATGAGTTGTTGAATGTTTTGAATGAACATGATCCTGCTTTAGTTATTATTTTAATCCTTGTAAGACATGGTTGTTGGTAAAGCAGAAAAACTTAGAAAAGAGCAAGTGTGCTCTTTGAGTCCACAGATGTTTCCATTATTTCTGATGGCAAAAATGTTCTAGGCTGTCCAATTAGTTACTGCAATTATTTACTGTTAGTCATCTAAGATTGAAAATTTAACATTTGGATTACTAAACTCTGTCTCTTTCAGATATTACTAAGACTCTTCCTCACATGGTCTACACTGCTTTAATTCCGGGTATGTTTAACAGATGGACTATTCAGAACCTGTCCTAATATCTATGATCTTTTAAGATCTCTTGAAGATATAAATTAATCTAGACTACAGTAATTCCATTTTATGTGGCAAGAATGCTCTGAGTCACATCAATCAGAGACTGGTTATCCTATCCTATTTGTCTATGAGGTAGTGGTCTCAATGATCTTGCCATTCCTCTTTGATTCAATATAGATTGTCTGCTCAGTTGACTGCTCCCCTATTTTTTGTCAAGATGAATGTTTTTAATTGATGCATAGATTGTATTATAAGACTTAATGAAGGAGCTGAAGAAAAGTATTGTTCAGAGGTTCATCCATCTCACTTGTGACCTTTGTGATGCCCTCCAAGTTGATCGTCAACAATAGATGAACATGGCCAATGAAAGGTGGGCCTCTTTCTGGTTACCATTTCTTAAACAGTTTGCTCTGAGCTATAAATTTATGAAGCTTCAGCGAGCCTTAGACAAGGACACATCAGTATTTACTCTAAAATCTACCTTCACTGTTAGTGATTATAAGAAATATCATTAGCTTTGTACAATTTTAACTTACTCAAACAAAAACATTATAAATTTATATCAATGCCAATCAACATGGCAATACTAAATACAAAGTCTATATATTATTTTTAACACACATAAAGACAAATGTATGCATTAATAGTAGCAAAAAAAGTATTTAGTTCTGGGAGGAGTGAGAACTAATGCCCCTCAATTTCCAAAATTCATCTGACTGCCTCATAAATCGTTCATAATGTTCATCAACTACTTGGTATACATTAGTCTCATTGTCTCTCACTCGTAACTTGTAATGTTTAGCCAGTAAAATGAATATCACTAGTATGATAAAAATGAGAACAGTTTTACTTAAGAAATAATAAAAGCCACAACCAAGGGGAGCTGAATCTAAATACTCAAAGGGAGTCTCAAAATACATGCTCATCAGTACAGCTAAGCCTACGACAGCATATCTAAACCCAACCATCAACCCTCTCATTGACTTTGGTGACTGTGCAACTGTGAACTCCAGACTTATTGTTAAAACCAGAAAGTAAGATATACCACAGATAACCTCTGGTACAATAACCCAATGGTAATCTATAGGCATTTCAAATGATGAGTTTATTGATGGGTCCTTCAAAACACATACTGCTGAGCTGTTTTTGACTTCTCCAATTAAAGCAATAATCATATAGGTGAAGGAAGTCAGAAAACATAAAATAAGTCCCAAACCTATTCTCTTTAACATACTTGGTATGTATTTATGGAAACATGGATAAATAAGAAATTGATAGAGAAGAATAAACACACTAAGAGTAATCAAACTTATAGTAGATGGCCTGATAATACACATATCATAGGACTGGTTGTCCTTAATAGCATTAGACAAGAAATCAGGAAGTGATATTAATTCCCATGCTAAATAAAATCCAAATATGCAAATATACAAAGGAATCATACGCAGAACTGTCTTAACATCCTCTACTTCCTCATCTGAGAATGGTCCACCATATTTCTCTTTACCCAAATCAATTCGTGATGGATATTGTTCCTCACAGTAAGTGAAGGCACTGCGATTCTTGGGATATTTGTTCTTCCTGGCATAGTTGAGTACATTTGCAATAAGCTTTATTGGGTTACTCTTTTGATGAGTTATGTCTAGCCAATGCTTTAAAAAGATATGACTCAAAATGATAACAGTTATTATAAAACCCGCTAGAGGAAAATGTGTTATTTTAGCAGACACTGTTTTGTTGACCCAACACTCAAGGAATACTTTGATGTATATTTCCAAACTAAGACCAAAACTATGCCAATATATAATAGTGGTAAGATCCTCTCCTGAAGCTCCTACAAGCTGATCAACATTAAATGGAATCAGATTTGTGCGAACTGAAATAATACTTCCAAAATTCATTACCATTGAAAAAATCAACAGAGTTGCTATGATTAGAGGATGGACATAGGAGAAAAGGGCATCAGCACTAGCCCCTAGTATCAACATAAACAGTGCCATGTATATACCAGCCACTATAATTTTATATCGACCCATCCAAATATCAGCAACAAGGCCCCCAAAAGGAGCTATAAAAAACAATGAGGTGTAGACTATATATACCAACTGAGACTTTGGGTAAAGTATTACCATGAGATCAAAGATAATACTCTTACAAAATCGATCAAACAAACACAACATGATGTCCCAAAACAGTACCAATATAGCACCTTTTGTTGAAGTAAATCGTAAACGATAGTACTTTCCACATGACCATTTCTTGTGCTTATTTCTTGAAGAATTACCAAGTAATGACTGATGCTCTGCCATGATGTCAGCCTGAACAATGTCTTAGAAAAATGATGCAGTAGATAATTAACAGTAGTTTAAAATGAAGTCAAGTTATGAAACCTTACTTTCAACTTAGTTTGACAACACCAATTGAAGATCACTATCATCCATTAATGACAAATACTCATAATTTACACAACATTTTGCAGTTTTGTTCAATTTTCACTCACATGTACATTTAATATAACAACACAAGTATATACAATCATAACTGATACAACCTTAAACAAACAGTTTTGTTTAGTTTTCACTCACATATATGTATAATAACAACACAGCTACTTTCAGTCACAACTGATACAACTTTAGGTAAACAGTTTTGTTTCGTTTTTATTTACAAATATTATAATAAAACAACAAACTACAGCCTAAATTGTAACATAAGATTATAAACAATGAAAACACATGGAAATATCTGGCAATACAGTTACTGATGATGTAATATCAAGTCAGACAATCATAACACCACAATCAGTCTATACATGGATATACACATAATGTCTTGATATATAATCCGATATAAAGATAGTGTACCCCTTTCATAAAAATAGTATTATGCATATAAACAACATGGGCAAATAGAGTGTCCTTTACTCACTGAGTCATCAAGTTGCCCTTTGAAGTATTCTCCATTTGTCATCAAGTTGCCTTTTGAAGTATTCTCCATTTGTCATCAAGTTGCCCTTTGAAGTATTCTCCATTTGTCATAAAGTAGCCCTTTGAAGTATTCTCCATTTGTGTCCATTGTTGGGTGGAGTCGATTGCTAACATATGCTGTAGTGAATAGTGGTTGAATGTTTTGAATGAACATAATCCTGCTTTAGGTACTATTCTAATCCTTGTAAGACATGGTTGTTGGTAAATTAGGGAAATTCAGAGTAAAGCAAGTGTGCTCTTTGAGTCCACAGATGTTTTCATTATTTCTGATGGCAAAAATGTTCTAGGCTGTCCAATTAGTTAGTTACTGAATCTTTTATTGTTAGTCAAGCTTCTTCTAAGATTGAAATTTAACACTTGAATTACTAAACTCTGTACTCTTTCAGTTATTATTAAAACTCTCCCTCATGTGTTCTACACTGCTTTAATTCATGGTGTTTTTAACAGATAGACTTATCTTTTTAGAACCTGTCCTAATATCTATGATCTTTTAAGATCTCTTGAAGATATAAATTAATGTAGACTAATTCCATCTTATGTGGTAAGTATGCTATGAGTTACATCAACAGAGACTGGTTATCCTCTTCTATTTGTCCATGAGGTATGGGTCTCAATAATCTTGCCATTCCTCTGTGCTTCAATATAGATTTTCTGCTCAGTTGACTGCTCCTCTAGTGTTTGTCAAGATGAAAGTTTCTAATTGATGCTCAATTGTACAATAGGACTTAACGAAGGAGCTGAAGAAAGGTATTGCAAAGAGGTTCATCCATCTCGCTTACGACCTTTGTGATACTCTCCAAGTTGATCGTCAACAGTTGATGGACATTGCCAATGAAAGGGGGACCTATTCCTGGTTATCATTTCTGCTCATTAGTAACATGGTTTTAATCTACTACAACGGTGCTTTTAGAGACACATGGGAATTTGTATACTATAGAGTATGCCTTAAGCTGTCCCTTTGGTGGTGTTCCAACTCAAAGATTTAATAAATTTCGGGATTTGACAGCAAAACCTCTAAAGGAAGTTTGTAAGAATGTTACCATCAACTTCCACTTCACGCCTTTGTGAAATGAAGACATTAGATATTGATCAGCTATTATGGAGATGTGACCAGAGTGTGTGTTCCTGTATAAGGTTCTGGAGCTATGTAGGACAAAACCCTTTTTTTAATAAAGGTTTTTAACCCTCTTGCCAACTCTCTTCCCATATGAAATTAAACAGTTAAAGAAGTGATCTTACAAAATGAATATGTGAGGTTGAGCATAGATGTTTTCAACATTGGTGGAGAAGATATTGTCTCAAATGTTGCTTTTAATTGCATTCCCTGAGGGTAAGATCACTATCAATTAATTTTAATATGTCTATTGTTACTTAGTTTCTGCTTCAACATGGTTTAAAATATATACATGACTGGTGTTAATGAATGTAAAGTTGTTTTAATTACTAATGTGCTACTGTTTACATAAACAGTAGCACATCAGTAATTAAAACACTGTTACATTCACTTTTACATCATGTATATTTGCTACATGTAACCCATATAACAATATATTGGTTAAATTACCCAATCAAATTTCACAGTATAAAAAGGAAAAGGATAATAAAAAATTTTGGAGATGCTAAAATCAATTGTGCCCAGCTAATTTTACAATGGAGGATGAGATTGACAAAGACGGTCAAAGGAGATCACAATTATGCTCCAAACTCTGCTAAAAACAGAAAATATGAATGAAGAAAGTAAGAGAAAAAGTTGAAAGTGTTTCACACATTTACATGGATACCAAAAGATGTTGTATGTTGTTGGGCTTTGAATTATTATAACACTATCATTATTTAACAAACTCCACTATTAATTAATTAACTTATTTGATAGTTGAAATAATGGGAGTTGACATTTAGGAGATGGTATTTTGGGGAGTTAACATTTTAAGAGTTGGTGTTATGGGAATTGACATTTTGAGAACTCATCAGCTACTAAAACAGAGATCAAATCAGAATGTCAAATTGTCTTTTGTCGTGGGGGTTAGAGATAACTTTTTCGTAGCAAATCACAGTACACTATTATTGATCTCTGATCATTGCATTGAAAATGTCATCGAGCTATGGATTTTACAAGACAACAAGTAAAAATTTGGGCTCTACTTACAAAGTTGTTGCCTCACCATGGAAATCTTTAGAAGGATCTGAAATTGACGACACCCCTTTCATGGTTCTAGTGAAACTGTCAGAAAATCAGTGTATCTCAGGCACCAAAAAATCTATTGTGTGTACCTTAATAAACACAATTTCCACTGGTATATTATATTACACCACGAGGAGCAAGGAAGCACATACCCCTTCGTTACAATTAAAATTACTACTAAGCATTGTCACAAAATTATTCCTGTAATGAATATACTAGAGTGGGAGAAAGTTAATACCAAGTGGGAATTATCTGACATTGAAATAAAACTGGATACTTTATGTGAAATTGATGATGGAATAGTAACTAAAATGAAGAGTACAAGATGCTCACAAGTAATTGCCAAATGTTTTGTAACAACCTTTTGCTTAAACTTATTGATTAACCATTTTCTACATCATTTCTTCCAGATATATCAAACAGTTGACTTCATTCACAGAAAACATAACATGCTGAACATGACTTTATGATTATTAATTGAGCTGTCCACAAATTTGATAATTTCCAATGAGGGAAATTAGATTACTCTGCCAACTTTAGTCCCATCTAGTCTCACACAGCCACCCCCAACCTTAAATGAAATGGGTGGGTCTAGTGGATTCCTATTGACTGTCACATTTCAAGTATGACTGGAAATCTGGTGATGCTCTAGTTCTTGATAAGTAGATGTATTACTTATTTGTAACCAGCCGAAAATCTTAGCAGTACATGTGCAAATAATAGCTTATAGCTAATAAGGCCTTGTGCACCACACTTATTCTGAAAAGATTTAGTTATATGAACAAATACACCATGTATTATTACAACAAATACAAACATTGCATGAAATAACACAACAAATCACTAGCTCAACTAAATCTCATAGTTCTTCCATTCCATGCCATCAGGAGGCTTCATCTCAACCTTTTTTTGACCCACTTCATCCCAATTAGTACTAAGTACAGTCCCTCCTGACTCCACCTATATAGACAAATACAGAGAAAGTATTCAAAATAGGTAGTTCGTATTTCATAGAGAGTCATATACAAGTCACAAACAGTTTAACACATGGTTGAAGAATTTAACAAACATACATCACATTCAGTATTAAAAATACTGCTATAATATGATATCTTAGATCTAGAGGGCTGAGTAATACAGTACTATGATAAATGCTAATGTTACATTGTGTAGACAGAACAAAAACATTATGGCGATTACTTCATATCACTATTATTAGGTCATAGAAGTCATTAGAATGATAGGGCATGGAAAAATGGCACACATATAAATATTTTGCTATTAATTAGGTTTCATGAGGGTGTGGTCAATCATCAACTCTCCAATGAGAGAGAGAGAGAGAGAGAGAGAGAGAGAGAGAGAGAGAGAGAGAGAGAGAGAGAGAGAGAGAGAGAGAGAGAGAGAGAGAGAGTATATTAATAGCTAGAGTGAAAGCTCCTTGAATAGGTTAGAAGAGATATAAAGGTAAGTTAATTGACTAATCAGTACAGCAACACTTGTTATGACAAATCTAATTCCAACTATTAACACATAGATTGATTTTAGACCTTATTGATATAGTGCTGCAACAATTATTATTACTAAAAAAAGCAGGTTATACTGAGGTTCATTAGTAAAGGTACAGCATGTATCATAGACGTTAGGATCCAGAAGGCTAATAACCAAACTTCTAACAGTCATTGTTGAGGTGTATAGTCCACTCATTGTATGACTGTATTACTGTTTCTTTAAACAAATTAAAGTAACTATTCAAATTAATACAAGAATAAGTGATGTACAATGTATATGGATAAGATATCCACTATAGACCAAACTATTAATATGATTATAACTCATAAAAATGGTGTCTGTTACAGAGGTTGCATCTGAGTTCTAGGCAAACCACTACTTTTATTATTAAAAGTGTTCAAAATAAGACTTCTAAAAGTGGATACCTTATGTGAAGCTATACCTTCCTGTGTATCCTTACATAGGCAGAACTACTGTCTGTCTAAAAATTAATGAGCTCTTTGACTATTATACCAGGTACATGGTACTTTTAAAATAAGATACTACAACTCACAAAAGATTTATTCATGGCTCTCCGAGTATCCTCATTGGCTCCAGAATATATCTGTTGAAATAACTTGTTTAGAGCAGCATCTCCTTCTGGTTTCTCGTTTTCTTCTTCCTTTTTAATATCAGTTACAATCTTATCCCAATTACGAGTGTAGTGACTAGAAGAAGGATACTTGTGTACTGTGTCATCACAGACTGAATCTAAATATAGCAAACATAAATATAAGATATTTATATAAAATGAAAGTGAATAGAACAAGAAAGCACTCATATAACATACCATTACATAAAAATGATTTCTATTTTTCATATATGTACATGTATCAAAATTGGGATAATGTGTTAAACATGATTTTTGAAATTATTCAATCAGTGTTGACTGTTGAGAATTGAGTATAAAAATTGTAGATGAGGCATTAAAATCTGTCAAATTTGTCTAAATAACCATTACAATAAAATTTGGTAAAACAGTATACACTAGGGCTGAGCGAAAGTGAAAAAGTCACATTCACGATATTTTCCATTCTGACTTTCACGATAGTTGGTTAACATTTTCATGTTTCTATACGCTATTTTACTTTCAAGTTAACACAATGAAAAAAGTGTATATGAAGCAACTATACATGTACTATATTATAAAGAAAGTCATGGCATGTTTTCAGCTAAAAATACTAATCAGTTCACATTGTCTGGTAACAAACAAAACCTTGTTTTTCTGAGACAATATGACCAGCAGCACTAAACACCCGTTCACAAGGCACTAAAAATGTGATGTTCTTTTAAATGTAAACTCATTTTTGCAGTACTACCACTGTACTTCGTAACTTTGCTGCACAGTTTACAATAAACTCTCCCTTTTTTTCTTCTCAACTATAATTGCCCATCCTTTGATGGGAAGCCAAAGTGTTTCCATACAGCACTAATTGAAACTTCAAGAGGGAGTAGCTCTGGAGTGGCTGCTGTTGCCATCATGTAACCACAACGTTATGACAATTAATCACTGTAGTGACTGTACAAAGAACTCGAAACCACGTTACAGCTGCAAGCATTTAACACATTTGCGCATGCGCAAAACCACGTGTTATAATCGTGAAAGTAAGATTAATCATTATTATAATCGCGATAGCACAATACTATCATGATAGTGATGATACCGATACTTTCGCCCAGGCCTAGTATACACATACTTCATGTACATGTACATTACATTATGAGCCCATAGTTACAGAAATGGGAAAGGAACGAGAGCATGAGGTTTCCACACTAATAATTGAAAAGTCTAGTTTCCCCACACTAATCGTGTTACTATTTTTAGACATACACTTGAGTAAGAACTGCTAAAAAGATTGACAGTGCACTGAACACTAATAGAATTATACCTCACCGTAAAGGCACAGTGGCACACTCTGCTGTTACCTTAAATACTTGTAATACAATTGTCCTTTCTACACCATGAAAACAGGATACGGTAACGGAAGTGTAAATACGTTTTTAAAATAGGTTTTTTTAGACAGTAGCATGTACGAGACTCTTCCAGAGAGCACCAGCAGAGCTAAATATATGATAACTATGTCTGCAAAACATATACACTGTATCTCTAACTTAAAAGTTAAAGCAAATTTCCAGGCTGTTAGCAGTGTGCCTATCTAAAAATAGTAACATGATTAGTATGGAAAAGATAGACATTTATATTATTTGCATGGGAGCTTCATGATCCTTTCCTTTCAGCTTTTTCTGACCTTATGGGCTTCTGTTTACATTGATACAAGCTACAATGCACAATGTAAATATGCAGTAATGTTATTGTATGTAGGTATGTTCTGGTCATGTACATTATCTGTTATCTAACATTACCTGACTGAGGTTGTTTTAGTTTTCGTGTTGCAGTTGTTCTTTCTAATGTCTCCCATTGACCTCCTTCTTTTTTTCTCATCTTTACTTCAATCTACAATGTACAAGTATAAATATACATATAAGTACATTATTGTTGTAGATTTGAAGATAAACAATTTTAAACAATCTAACAATTATTTGTATTATCATAGAATTGCCAAAGATAATCAGCTTCCATTTAGAGGTTCAAAGCCATGACAAATACAATTACTTCTAATACTAATGATTAAAATTAACATTAGCAATTAAATATATCAGATATTTAATTAGTTCACTTGACTTTATTTTAAAAACAAAAGCTCTTATACATTCACGTAAGAAGACAAAATATCTCTGAAGCTGTAAACTCCTTAATAAGATAAAAGACAGGCAACAGATCAAAACATGTGCTCTTAGTCAGGCATAAACACTGAACAGTGATAAATGATTATGTAACAGTATAAAACTTTACATTTTTCAGAACTCATAAGCTTCAATAAGTCACGTTTAACTCAAAGCAGTTACAGTAAAAGCAATAACATTCAATGGTTGTTGTGTGCATTAGGTGTTACTGAATGTTAATTTCATTATTGTATTTGCTGGATATTAAGCACATTCACATTTATCTCCACAGGAAGAAAATATGCGCTTAATAAGGATACGCACTTAACAAATGGTCTTTGCAGATAATGTCACTTTCTGGTGTGGCTCACACTCGAGCACGTGGAGGATAAAGCTGGTGTTTCTATTGAGTTCTCATTTGACAACGTAATTCAAGGTCATCACGTTTACAAAAAAGTATGGACACCTTCAGTTAGAGAAGTTCTTCTATTAGTGAAAGAAGAAGCAAATGAACATGACCATTTTGCTATATCTGTTATGAAGGACGGATTCATCGTCGGTCATTCATATTGCTTATTAATAATTCATTAAGCGCTTCATAAAAAAGAGTTCTGAAAAAGATAAAAGTGTGCGCTTAACAAACAGTATGCGCTTAATAACCATATGTGCCTAACAACCAGCAAATACAGTATATCGCTCATAAAAGTTGCATGCAACGATATGATTGAAACATATTATGAGCATGAAGCAGTAATTGCCTTGTGTGTAGTCTACAGCAAATCTCGTCAACTGAAATCTGCCGTATTGCATGTCTATGAGTGACATATCATGATATCACAAATGTTGAGAAATTGGACTAAATTCACCACATCATTTTTTCATCAAGTAAGTGGGTGACTGGCCACAAGACACTTTAATCTCATTAAAGGTAATGACTATTTTAGGAAATTATAATCCTAAGTATCATAGCACACTTCACATTAATACCTTTGATCTTAGTTCTTTATATACACATTTCTCTGGGACTACATCATATGCTAAGTCTATATCAAGATTATACTCACTACCAGCACACAACTGAACAGACACTGTCAACTGTAATGGAAAAATAATACAACAATAAACATGATATTAGTTATGTTATCTTATGTTCATTTTTCTGCTGTTTTTTAAGAATACACAATACAAACATTCCATTGCTGAATGTAATAAACTATTATATTGATTTATATTAGGGGTCAAACTCAAATTAAACAGAGTACATCTAGGTGACGATTATCTCTAAAAGAAGATACGTAATGTCATGTACAGTATAAATGTTTAAAGCTTTTGGAAAACCAGCAGCAGACAATGTGATGTGAAGAGTCTTGTATTGAACACATACTGAATAATATGACACATATTGGTTGCTTACTATATTGGAACTAACAATATAGAAATATAAAAAATAGAACGTAAGAAGATAAGAAAATAACTGAAATATTTTGGACCTTCATAGAAAAAAAAAGATATCCATCAATTTAAAAGGCACGCTCCGGTTGACCACTAGCAAGAAATAACTATTCACTGTATATTTTATATTACTATTCCCTAAAGTTATTTAATATAAACTTTGAGTCAGCTAGTTATAATACTTATACAGAAACAGAGAGCAAATTGTTGTACGTAAAAATATGTCTACCGTATTAAAGTGTACTTAAATACATGATATTTTATTATGTCTATCGTATATAAAGGGTTAAAGTGTGATAAATATAAACAAAAATTCCAGTTATACAGGATGTCTTGGTGGAAAAAACAAGTAACACCAAGGTGTCCATGATATTGCTCTCAGTCATCTCACACATACTTTACATACTATAATTATAAAACTGTCATAATATTAAATAATAACATATATTATTGCACTGTTGTTGTCATAATTTTGGCAAGTCTGAGATTAAAAGAGTTGGGAGAAGCTTTGGGTGCTGCTCAAAGATGTTTTTAAGATGCAAACGTTTTCAAGTCTAAAATTGGAAGCACTCATAGAAGCAATAATGAAAGTTTAGTTGCAGTGTGTGTCAGCAAATAGAAATAAATGTATATATAATACCACATGGCCCAAAACAAGCCACCTGGTATACACAATATTCCATGTATGATATGCCAGCAGAATAACAGTTTCCTTCATAACAGTCTATAGAACAATGTTTAACAGGAAGACATAGGATGGAACAGAGTGATCTGTGATAATACCACTTGTCCATGTAGACTATAATGTATACATGTTGTCACTTACATTTTGAGACTCAAACTCGACTGTCACTTTCTTTCTCAATTCTTGCTTTATAAGTATGTTAATGTAGACATCAGAGGTTGTCTGGTACCAATCATATCTAAAACAGAGAGGAATAACTGCTGCGAAAAAATTTATTTGAAATATAATGTGCCCGTGTATAGATCACTTTAAACCAAGCGGCTATGTAAAACAGTATTGCTTAACTATTCTACATCTATAACACCTATTCTACAATAGATCCAAGGATGAGATTTGAGAATCTGGAAATATAGCAGAAAAACACATTGTAATTGTAGTGTCTTATTTGAAAGTCAAGAAAATTATATGTAAATCATACTTGATGTATTCCAGAAGACGTGAAAAACTAAATTCTCTCAATTACAGTAGAGGTTAAAAAAAGTATTTGTATTGTTAAACTCATACATTGTAATAAATTATTTGTGTGTCCCATTTTACATTGATTTTATAAAAGGCTATGTACTAACAGATGAACACAAAGGAGCAACCGGTGGTAATATAACTATTTTAAAAATGTTTTTCCTTCGTTGAGTAACATCAGCAAGCACATGTACTTATAAAAGGTTATTGTCTTGTTAAGAAAATACAATTAGATATACTAACTCTTGTCTATCAAATCCATAGCCTAGTGAGATAGCCCCTATTCATTTGGGCAATCTAAAGGGCTCGTCAAATTGCTCAAGAAATTAGCTTGCTAGGCTAGTGAACTCAGTACAGAAGTGTAATACTTCACCTAAAACTAAAGATTATTTATAGTAGCATCTAGTAACAGAACGTCTAACTAATACTATAGTTAAACTTTAAATCCTAAAAATATTTGGAATATTAATTTCAAATTAAGAGAACAATACTTCTTACTAACACTCTAGACAAAAGCTTAAAAAGATTTAAATGGCCTAGTTTAGTAAATCATTACCGCACTCTACAACTCAGAGAGAAAACTCTGATACTGGTCCATACTCCAATATCTATCTATGGCTAGTGATGTCTCAATCAGCTTATACGCTAGCCCACATTGATGTCACATGGACAGAATGACAATTGCTCATACCTTGCTTTATATGACTCAGCTGGTACTGGAACAGGGGGCTCTTCTCCAGACGAAGATTTCTCTGGCTCCGCCATAATGGAGTTCAAACATGTGTATGACCACACCCCTTAAAGAATCTTCTGGTTCAAGATAAATTATTTCAAAATTAATTATTCTCAGTAATTTTCTAATAAGGTTTTTTAGCTATTAACTACGTTTGGCCAACCAGGAGATGAAGTAGGATAATCTATGATAGAAGACATCCATAATATAGTTTACTATGAGATTTTACCAGTTCCTTTAGCAACAAAATAATTGTATTCTGGTTTATTTGATATTAAGTTGTTCAACATTTTAGCCACTACTTCATTAACTGGTAACCACTGGACAAAAAATAAACAGAAACTATCAAATTATTTATTATTCAATGATATGTGAGGTTTGAAAAGTAAACGCATAGTATTTAAGTAATTACATGTCCATGTCCATGTATATCTGAACTTTATTGTATCTGTTCCTTCTTCGTCATGAATTCCCAAACCTAATTCCATTTCATCATCAGCTAAAGAAAATGAAGGTTGTTGTCCCAGTATATAGCAAGGAGACAGACTGACACTCATTGTTCCTATCATCAACAGACAACAGTACAAAGTAATAGCACTGTGTAAGAAGATATGACTTTATAACACAGACATGATAGATAAATGAGGATATTTGCCAAAATTAAATTGTTTCCAGCCAATTAAAATTCCATAATCCTAGCTATATTCATTAATATAATTATTAATACAAAAAACAGGGAGGGTTTAATTTGACAAATTTATGATAAACCCTTACCAATTTTACTTTCTATACAGTAATAGCAACTAGAAAAGTCCATAAAAGTAAATATTAAATTTACCAATATTTGCAGCTACTTCACTGGCTAGTGAGGTTATTTCTTTCAAAGACCTTATGTCAGCTAGAGCACCAGAAACCTATAATATATACAAAATGACATTACATTAATGGTTAACTAGTAATAAAAAGTCAGGCTATAGTAATGTAGTAATACAGTCAACCGGCAGAGTAATTATCTTAAAACTTTAATAGGGCACAAGTAACAACATGACTGCACTCAAATAATATATCAATTGACAGTTCTGGGATCTACTCACTTCTACCTCAATACACTGCTAATATAGGGGTGAGTCATATTAAAACAACATTGATTTTAACATTACTTCCTTTTTTGGCAGTACTATGTACTAATATTGTACCACAAAGCCCTCTCCTTCCAGCCTTCTTTCCAATAGATGGTATGGCTGTGTCTTCTCTTATAATTACAACAACCATATCTACTTTTATTCCCTCACTTCCTCACTTTGAGCTCTCTCTGCTGCTATACCAAAGATGAGATAATCACCAGTATAGTTAGTTACTATATCATCAGTGTACCAGCTGAAGACTCAATAGCTCTGAAATAAGGGCTTAGCATCTACATATACATATATATAAAATACAGTGTTTTTTTCTTTCTCTTTTAAATAAACATGTCCATGCTATTGCAAGAAAAAAAAACATTTTTCTTTTTAATATTAAAACATTACATTATATTACATACATAGAAAATGTAGCATGTGTTACCTAAATGATTGCCAACTAAGAGCTCTTGTTACTTGTTACTACATGTATATTGAGATGATGCTGACTATATGACTAAGCTAGTTGTACATATAAATAAATAGCATAGTAATTCAAACATAATTACATTCATGACTAAATTTTGTCAGAAACACTTAAAGAATAGAAATTAAACTACCATTATAATAAACTCCTTAGCTCTTTTGTTGTAGCCTATAGTCCAATAAACACTAAGGAAGGATATAATTATTAACAATCATTTGTAAATTCTTTTGATGGAATAAGTATTAAATTAAAAGCATATTGGTGAACTAGTAAAAACAAAAATATGTCATCAGTATACTACTTTGTATAGACTATAACAAAATAGAAAGAAACAAACTTACCTAAGTGCTGACAAAATGGCTGAAGGAGGAAGTGACACAAGCACTGATCCATAAACTACTGCACTTAACATTCCCTTACCAACAAACCCTGACTGTGAACTGTGAAGGTTTGTGGCCACTACCACCTCCAGACAGTAGTGTGACCTGTATAATACCAGGAGCGCACGAGCGTGTGTCCATAGATAACAGAGAAACATGTCAATGATAGCAATATGTGTGTGTCTTCTATTAATAACATAAATCCTAATGATTGACAAATAGAATTTTTAGGAGTCATCTGAAGGGTCTTGTGACAACAGCATATATTACTTACTCATCAGAATGGAATGTAGATTCAATTTAGGGAGGTGTTTTGTTGAGTGGGTGTCAAGTACATGTGAAAATTCTCTGCTCTAATTAAGAGAAATGTCTGTCATTCTTCATATTGGTCATGATGAAAATATTACTGACAAGGCAAATGATAAGAGAACTTTAGTTTGCAAATTGTCAATTTCATATTTGAGACCTGGAGAGAAATTTTTGTCCACAAGTGAAAACCGTCAGGAGAATTGTCTCCATGCTTTACACATTAGATATCTATGTTTACGCTCAAAACCACTGATTTGTGTGTCTTTTAATGTTATTTTGAATGCTTTAATCTGATTGCGCCAAGATATATTTGCAGCACGGAAGAATGATATATGCCAATGTCCTCATATGACGTTCGCTCAACGTAGCAATGCCAGACTGAATGTGAATATTATTAGAATAATTTAACATCAACTACATTCATTGTCAAGCTTCTTCATGATTAAAGACCTGTTCTATATTAAGATATATAGTCTTTGGTATATTATCATCTAATTAACAGAAATATTTAAGGCCATTTGTGATTTTTTGTCATCATTATTGGGATATGTCATATACCTATTTTATTATGACCTAGTCTAAATATAGTAACACAACTCCCAAGAGCTCTATTTCCCATTTTTATCAATTATGTGGGAGTTTCACCATTTATTATTATGCTATATACATGGTCTATAATAAACTTTAATGGAGACGCTAAACCACTTTTTTCAATGTAGGACACATAGAAAAAAAACTTCAAATTGTGTTGTGCTTGTTTTACAAATAAATGCTTTGTAGCCAAGTATTGTATATAAGGTTAAGTCTCAAATGTCAACCCTCATAATGCCAGCTCTTAAAATGTCAACTTCCCAAAAACATCCCTAAAACCTCAACTATCAAAAGTTTACTCCCACTATGTCAACTATTAAAACTTTACTCCCACTATATGTCAACTATCAAAAGCTTACTCCCACTATATGGCAACTATCAAGTAAGTCAATTATATTTTAATGTAATTTGTTGGGACATATTTGTAATCTTCTCTGACAGATTTGACAATGTCATCATATGTAATAGTCTTAGCTGGATATAATTAATCAGAATATCTCCAAAATTATTTACCATCTTTTCCTTTTCTAATAGTCAAATATTTTTATCTTCCATAATATGTCCTCTTCCATCTTTGTGTGTAATAAAAAGTTGTATTCTCTCATAAACTGAGTAAACATTGCTAAAACTGCTAAAATGCTGCTTTTATATATTGAAGTATTTGATATAATATATAGAGTTTGTGCAATTATAATTATTTGCTATTACCAAAAATAATTATGAAAGACCATAACCTATAGCTTTAAAACAAAACTTATAGGGGCTGCTGCTTGGTTAATTAAATGCACCACTAAAGTATTATCTAAAAGCTAATAAAGTAATGAAAGTTGACATTTTAGGAGTTGACATTTTGGTAAGTAACCATATCAGGTCACTAATTTCATACCTTCCCTTCTGTGATGACTTTGTCTATATCACTTCTAATGACTACTCTGTGTCCTTCTAAAAGAGTTAGGCCTGGATGAACTTTTACAAATCCTGTTAAAGCCTCGTTTACTTCTTCAGTGGAACTGTTTACCAATTTCTTGGACATTTAGATTAACTTGTAGTAGGGTTAAGAATTTGGAAATTGGACATCCAGGAAACAGGAAGTAAAATTAGTGAAATCTCTAAAATGAATTTTAATAATAATAATTATATTGGCATGATTAATATTAGACAAATTAGTCTGGTGTTACAACCCTTCACAATGTAGGCAGTACTACAAACAAATATCATATTGTATACAAACTTAATTCAAACAGTTAAAAACTTATCATGCATGATCACTCATGCAATTTGAAAATATAAGTCCCTGGTACCTCACTACCAACACTTAAATATGGAGCCTGAGAGACATTCTTAGAGAAAGGAAATGTAACAATACTTTTGTAATTCCAATTATCAAAAATCCCTAAGAATACTAAAGGATTTTTTGGGACATTTTTAATTTCAGCTATCAAGACAATAGCATATGTGCTATTTCCATCAGTAGCAACAGTAATCTGAAATGAATTACCCTAAAAGGAAATGGTATAAGTATATTATGTTCCTGTTATAAAGCTACTTACAGGAATTTGTCGTGTACCACTGAAATTTATCCATGTTACAATGACCAGATGAGATGGAATAAAATCAGCCTGAGCAACTGTTGATTGTTTAATATCTTGATTGATTTCTTTGAACAAAGTTGTGTTTTCTGTTTCTAGTTTGTAATAAAACTGACCATTAGGTATGCCTTTATATCCCACATCATTAGCTAATGGAGAAATTAATATGCCAAAAGTTTGACTTGTGAAGAAAGCTGAAGTTATAAAGAGCTGACCAGTAAATAATGAAAGCTATTATGATAAAAAAGGGTTTAGTGTCCAATACTATAACTATATAGTTGACAATTTTATTAATTAACTCACTTTAAATTGATTGAAAGAAACAGATGAAACAAGTTTAAAATTCGTTATGGTAAATTCAGATAATTCAAGAGCCGCATATCCGTTTGTAGTAAAGTCAGATCTGTCACCACTATCCTCACCATATGGATAAAAGTCATGTAAAGTCAATGATGAAACAACTGAAATTATCACAATCAGAAAAAGACAGGTTAATATATTTCTTGGTACTTCTAATTGATGCCAACTTTCCATAGTACTCGTTCGTTATCAGCCGTGATTCAACTTTGCGGTATATCCGTTTAATTGACGGTAATTATCATAATCTCATAAATCATATTACATCGATCTCTCCCGTGCTCCACAGGTTCAATATCAAAATCTCTGGTCTTATCAACTTCAAAATCAAAATTTTAGTCTATTTCTACAGCTATAATAAAAATAAAAATGTAGCAAATGTATTTTCATTTACATTATTGATTGTTATTGTCTGGCACTTCTCTTAAGTTACAGACAAATTCAAACTTGCGTATGACCACACCCCTTTAAGAATCTTCTGGTTCAAGATAAAATTATTTCAAAATTAATTATTCTCTTCTTAATAAAGTTTTTTTAGCTATTAACTATGTTTGGCCAGCCAGGAGCTGAAGTAGGATAATCTATGATAGAAGAGATCCTTAATACAGTTTATATCATTATAATAAAATTTACCAAGTAGTTTTAATACATTGGTATCTACATTCATTAAAGTAAGTGATACACCAGCCATTTCAAGTGAAGTCATGAATCTTCCCATATATGTACGTACTACATTGAAATGTAATGTATGCTCTAAATGAAAAGAATATCATAATATAAAAATTATATGTGAGGGCTGTGTGATAACAGGTTGTAATATAGTCTAAAGATTATTATAATGCCATTACATAACAGTAGAAAGAGCTTGATCATAAAGCTAGTGCATCTACTTGTATATCTACACAACTTGATTTACAATAGATAGTACCACTGTTATAAACAAGGTTATAATAAATGAAGCTTCATCACTGAAGTAGGATTTCACTTACTAATATATCTTAGAGCAGATCCAGCTACAATTGATAGTTCAAGATCAGATGTACCCCCAAGATTATTGACAATCAAAACCACTTCTACAACAGAAAAATTAATATGTAAATTTTAACACTTCTTGTAAACAACATCCACCCACATTAAATGAGCATGTGTCAGATATAATGCCACTCTCCGCGCATTCCTGCTCGCTATAAAAGGGGGTTTGGCTGCCCGGAAGAAAGTGACGCCTACCAAAGAGTGAGATGGCGGCAATATTCAAACCAAGATATCGTTCTAGATAGTAGCCATACCAACCTAAACAACCCACTTATCTCAATTACACAGTTGATAATAATAGATAATAACTTTTATTGCTGTACTGAATTATACATAGCAGAATCAAAGATGGCTGACACAAGACCATAGTTATCTAAATGAGATTGCCCAGCAGGAGTTAGAACTTTTTTAACATGGTCCAACCTTCTCTTGAACACCTTCTCCCCTTCAAAACTGTCAAAGTCGATCACAAGAGAAAGTCTTACACCTTTTCTACTGTTTGCCATTTCACTACAGAAACTTACACGTATCCAAAAAAATAGGAATATCTGCACTGAACATATGCATAATATTAATTAAGCAGCTGTTGCAACAGCTACAGGAAGTGCATATTATGATGTAAACAGGAAAAGAAACACAGTTTCCATTTTTTTGATATTGAAAAGTTTTGTGTGTGCCATTTTGTGGGCAACCCAGCCCCCTTTTATACTGTGCATGCTTGTTTAAGTATGATTACCAGATCTTACCACTTCCTTTAGCAACAAAATAATTGTATTCTGGTTTATTTGATGTTAAGTGGTTCAACATTTTAGCCACTACTTCATCAACTGGTAACAACTGGACAAAAATAAACAGAAATTATCAAATTATTTATTATTCAATGATACGTGAAGTTTGCCAGTAAAAGTATATCAATTTAGTCCTTATATGTCTATGCACATATATATCTGACCTTTATTGTTTCTGTTCCTGCTTCACCATGAATTCCCAAACCTAATTCCATTTCATCCTCAGCTAAAGAAAATGAAGGTATTTGTCCCGGTACACAGCAAGGAGAAAGACTGACGCTCATTGTTCCTATTATGAACAGTACAAAAGTAATATCACTGTGTAAAAAGATATTATTTTATAACACAGACATGTTAGATAAAGGAGAATATTTTTCAAGCTTAAATTGTTTCCAGGCAATTGAAAATTCAATAATCCTAGCTGTATTTATTAATATAATTATCAAAACAAAAAAATAGGAGGGTTTAATTTGACAAATTTATGATAAACCCTTCCCAAATGTACTTTCTATACAGTAATAGCAAGTAGAAAAGAAGTAAATATTAAAATTTACCAATATTTGTAGCTACTTCATTGGCTAGTGAGGTTATTTCTTCCAAAGACCTTCCTATGTCAGCTAGAGCACCAGCAAGCTATAATATATAAAAAATGACATTAATATTAATAGTTAACTAGTAATAAACAGTCAATTCATAGTGATGCACTAATATAATCAACTGGAATAGTTATTATCTTAAAATTTTAAAAGGGCACAAGTAATAGCATGAGTGCACTCAAATAGTAAGTAAATCAATTGACAGTTCTGGGATCTACTCACTTCTATATCAATGCAATCCTAATATAGTGGTGAGTCATTTTTACACAAATTAATTTTAATATTAGTTTCCTTTTTTGGCAGTATTATGTACCTTATGAACTAATATTGTACCACAAAGCCCTCTCCTTCCAGCCTTTTTCCCAATAGATGGTATGGCTGTGTCATCTCCTACAATAACCATATCCACTCTTATTCCCTCACTTTTAGCTCTCTCTGCTGCTATACCAAATGTGAGCCGATCACCAGTATAGTTGGTTACTATCATCAGTGTACCAGCCGGAGATTTTATAGCTCTGAATAAAAATATTCATTGGTAGGATCATAGGATAGAGCAATGTAATACGCTATAAATGGCTTAAAATAGATCCATTGTCTCTTTATAGGGCTTAGTATCAATATATATATATATATATATATATATATATATATATATAATACAGTGCTTATTCTTCTCTCTTAAATATACACATCAATGCTATGGTAACAAACCAATCATTTCCTTTTTAATATTAAAACATTACATAATATTACATATGAAGAAAAAGGAGTACAGTATGTGCTTCCCAAGTGATTGCCAACTAAGACCTCTTGTTACTTGTTACTACATGTATATTGAGATCAGACTGACTATGACTCAGCTAGTCATACATACAAATAATTTGCAATAGCATAGAAATTCAGACACAATTACATTCATAAGTAAATTATGTCGGAATCTCTTATGTATGTCATCAGTATACTACATATATAGACTATAACAAAATAGAAAATAACAACTTACCTAAGTGCTGACAAAATGGCTGAAGGAGAAGGTGATGCAAAAACTGAACCACAAACTGCTGCACTTAACATTCCTTTACCAACAAACCCTGATTGTGAAGGTTCGTGACCACTACCACCTCCAGACAGTAGTGTGACCTGTACAATACATATTCATATAAGCAGTGTGTCCATAGATAACAGAAATATGTCAATGATAACAATACTTGAATTATCTTCTATTAATGACATAAATGTGCATAGTAATGATTGCTAAGTAGAACTCTTAAGAGTCATCTGAATGTTCTGGTGACACAAGCATATATTACTTATTAGAATGGAATGTAGGTTTAGTTTAGGGAGGTGCTTTGTTGAGTGTAAAAATTATATACTCTAATGAAAAGAAAATCTCTGTTATTCTATCTAAAGATTGTGGTAAAGATGTTGCTGACAGGGCAAATGACAAGAGAACTTTATGTTGCAACTTGTCAATTTCATATTTGACACCTGGTGAGAAATTTTTGTCAACAAATGGAAATCCTAAGGAAAATTGTCTCCATGCTTTAGACAATAGATATCAATGTTTACACTCAAAGCCATTGATGTGTGTCTTTATGTGTTATTTTGAAATGTTGCAGTCTGACTATGCCACACTAAAATTGCATGAGTGATATATGCTGATGTCCCAAGACGACATTATAATTTCATACCTTCCCTTCTTTGATGACCTTGTCTATATCACTTCTAATGACTACTCTGTGTCCTTCTAAAAGAGTTAGGCCTGGATGAACTTTTACAAATCCTGTTAAAGCCTCGTTTACTACTTCAGTGGGACAGTTTACCAATTTCTTGGACATTTGGATTAACTTGTTGCAAAAAGGGTTAAGAATTTGGAACTCAAACATCCAGGAAACAGGAAGTAAAATTAGTGAAATCTCTAAAATGAATTTTAATAATATTGGCATGATAAACATTAGAGAAATTAGTCTGGTATTTCAACCCTTCACAATGTACGCAGCATTACAAAGAAACATCATATTGTATACAAACTTAATTTAAACAGTTAAAAACTTATCATGCATGATCACTCAATTTGAAAATATAAGTCCCTGGTACCTCACTACCAACACTTAAATATGGAGCCTGAGAGACATTCTTAGAGAAAGGAAATGTAGCAATACTTTTGTAATTCCAATTATCAAAAATCCCTAAGAATACTAAAGGATTTTTTGGGACATTTTTAATTTCAGCTATCAAGATAATAGCATAAGTGCTATTTCCATCAGTAGCAACAGTAATCTGAAATGAATTACCCTAAAAGAAAATGTTATAAGTATATTATGTTCTTGTTATAAAGCTACTTACAGGAATTTGTTGCATACCACTGAAATTTATCCATGTTACAATGACCAGATGAGATGGAATAAAACCAGCCTGAGCAACTGTTGATTGCTTAATATCTTGATTGATTTCTTTGAACAAAGTTGTGTTGCCTGTTTCTAGTCTGTAATAAAACTGACCATTAGGTGTGTCTTCATATCCCACTTCATTAGCTAATGGAGAAATCAATATGCCTAATGTTTGTCTTGTGAACAAAGTTGAAGTTATAAAGAGCTGACCAGTAAATAATGAAAGCTATATGATAAAAAATTATTCAGTGTTCAATATTATGACTATATAGTTGACAATTTTATTAATTAACTCACTTTAACTTGATTGAAAGAAACAGATGGAATGAGTTTAAAATTTGATATGGCAAATTCAGATAATTCAACAGCTGTGTATCCATTTACAGTAAAGTCAGATCTGTCACCACTATCCTCACCATATGGATAAAAGTCACGCAAAGTCAATGACGAAACAACTGAAATTATTACGATCAGATAATGACAGGTTAACATATTTCTTGGTACAGTTGATCAATGCCAGCTGTCAATAATACTCGTTCGTTATCAGCCGTGAATCAACTTTGTGGTATCCGTTTAATTGACGGTAATTATCATAATCTCATAAATCATATCTCATCGATCTATTCTGCGCTCCACGGGTTCAATATCAAAAAGTCTGGTCTTACCAACTTCAAAATCAAAAAAATTTCTAGTCTATTTCTACAACTATAATAAAAATACAAATGTAGCAGATGTATTTTTCATTTACATTATTGATTGTTATTATCCGGCACTTCACTTAACAGTTACAGCCATATTTCAATAACTACAAATAATCATATCATTTACTTCACCAAGATAGAAGAATAACTTCAAAAAAATTAATAATTAAATATTAAGTAAATAATGTTTGAGGCATCTGTACTGTAAAAGCTAGAGTGATGATGGTAAGTACCTTTATGGTGAACATCATCATCACAAAGTTCTGTCATCACATAGTAGTGAAGCAGTGTAGTAAAAATATCAATACCTATGTAGTGATACTCATCTAACATGTAGTGAACATCATCAATCATCCAATCACAACCTAATAGCAATTTAGTTTTCACTACAAAGCTGTGATTAACCCTTTATCCATGAAATCAATGAGTAGGTGGATACTATTAATAATAACATTTTCTCAGACCTGGAGGCTCAAGCACAATCTAGTTATCTTTTTGCAGCTGTTTAAGAAGTGCTGCATGTATGTTTCTTTCATTAGCTAATGAACATCAAAGAAAAATAAATTAATATTAACAAATAATCACTATTATCAGCAGTCGGAAAATAATATATTGGACAAATGTATGTCCTTAGTGATAAATAACACAAGAATAGTGGGTGATAATCAAGAAGCTCAGTATACTTTAAAACCTTGATAACAATTGTTAAACACACCTCAAAAGAGGAAATGCACATTCATTATTTAACAGTCTAAGAGACAAACAATGTTTCTTCAGCAAGAGTAACAACACATTCTATATTATTTTCCAAAACATGTACAATGGCTCCTCATCTTTGATATCACAGACAACAATAAATCTTTTTTGGATGTTGTTCCATTTATACTGGCTGAGTGTGCCCTATATACCAGAGATTTACATATATACTTTCATGTTTCATTAACTAATGTAACATAGCATAATAACCAAAAGACAATGCTTTCACAGATGTCTAGCATCATGTAACATCTGTTCAGATGTTTTGAAAGTTCCTTACAATATCAGAGAGATGTTTAAAAAAGCTACACTTTGCCTCATACCTCATGCACCACATTCTGATTAAAGGGGCAAACCTATTAAAAAGTGAAGTATAAAATTACATAATGCTGATACACTAGAGTCACAGTCATATTAATTATTCTGTCTAACCATCTCATCCAAGCTGGCAAATATACCAAACAGTACATTTTTGGTGTGAGTGGTCTGTTTGGGTAGAGTTCATTAAAGTCATGGAAAGAGTTTTGTTGCCTATTCAGTTCTGTCTACACTGATAACAGGCTCAAAAAAATTGTCTACAATGTTAGCATGTGCCAACTAAATCACAGTCAAAAGTGGAAATCTTCCAAGGCACCACATCTGACTGGCTAAATGTAGTTTTAAATGTAAATTAATATTAATAAATTTTGAACAATTTATAGTTTACAAGTATAACAGACTGCTTCAGACGTCCATTCGTCAAATGCATGGAAGTAATTGGAGATGGCTTGTTGGCAACTACTGGACCATAAAAGAATGAATCGATATAACTGTTGAGCTTTGTAATGTAAACAGTTTTTTTATTAGAATATATTATCAATTAGAAGTCGAATGCACAATTCCAAGTGCCTACAATATGAAAAGCATATAAACCATAATCTAACACATAAACGAAATACAAACAACAAATTTTCGAGTATATATTGCCTATATCTGGAATGAGACCACTACCCACATGAAGGTAATCCAGATTATTCAATATGGAGTTTCTAACAACCCCAAATGCAATAGAAATGTGAGCATATATTTGTCCACCTAAATTTTGACAATGCTTATTGTAGATTTCCTTTGTCCTCAGCTATAAATTTCTGTTATTAAATTAAACTTTGAAAAACAAAAACACAAAACATTGCATACAACACTCTTCTTTTATATAGATGTTAATATACCTCTGTTTGCATCTGCTCATCTGTGGCCATAGAATATTGATACTAGTGAAATGCAAATGCCAGTGCATTATATCCACCCACAGTCCAAGCAGCCAAGCCGTCGACTGAAAACACAGTCACAGTTTCTTGAAAGAAAAGACATTGTGCCTATTACTAAGATTTGGATCACATAGATGGATTTCATCCATATGTCGAAGTACTGCAACTAAATGAATTGTCTCGGAACTAGTTACAGATGCAGCATACATACATGACTCCTAGTACAAATAATATCGTTATATATATGTAGTGGAAAAGTTACATATATTATCTCACCTTCACTAGATACGTGGGCATTTAATAGAATCTGGATAAAAATCTACGCATGCGCAAACGTATAAGTAAAGTTTTGACATTCACGCAGTTGCGTATTATTTTGTAATGGGAAAGTTCAAGTCTCTAATAGTTACTGAACGTCGTGAATTTCTTGCGATACAAAGCATTATCTTCGAGGCTTTAGAATTACCTGCTGAGAATATGGTGTCAGGACTTGCTCTGGTCTTGCTATATGATCGAAAAACTTGTACCAACAATATTTTATCTGTATTTAGAATAGCACCAGTGATAATGAATTAGTAGATTAACAATTACAAAACAAGAAGCACCATTGCCAAGGATTTTTGATGTGTCATTGAACGTTCTATCAAAAGTTGAAGCAGAACTGTTGAAAAAAATGTTTTTTTGGAAACCTCGAACAAAGTTCGTGACTGTTATTGCACAATCCATTTAAAGGTGTAAAAGCTACCCTACAGAAGACGAGTATTCTCATGTTGTCTAACAGCTTTGTAAGAGATGGCCATTTCTTGATGATGGTAGGGGATTAATTAATACATGCATGTATGTTTCTCAAAGGACAGAAAATCTAATAGATTTTGAAATTTTCACATTACAAACTTTTTGTGTATTGATATGTTAGAAAAAATTGGAACTCAATTACATACAGTAAATATTCCTATCATAAATATTTAAATGTGTAATAATATTAGAGTGTTTATCTTTCAATGTTCAACATTCCAACAAACTTTCCCAATCTACAGTATATTATTCACTTGTATAATTATGCTTCATTAATTCTCTATAGAGCTACCTTGTTGTAGCAATGAAGGTGTGGATGATTTACTAGCCAGACAATAAAAAGAGGAACACCTAACAACTATTATAATACTGGCAGCTTGTTTGACCAGATATGATCAACAACTGGTGTTTTGCCCAGTATTTCCTTAACTTTGGCACCTACTAGGTGGTGACGTTCACTTCAAAATGATAGTGAAAATCTTTTGGTTACAGAAAGTATTTCATCTGAATCAGCTAGGGCAGGATATGTTTCCAATATACATGAAATAGTAGCTGCTTGTCTCATGGAGTACATCTCCTGTCGCAAATAAAGGAAATGTTCTTCTCATTAAGTCAACAACAATCTTTTATTAATAAGAATAATTAATAATGATTCACTGGGCTATTATACTTCAAAGGAAGAGTTCACTAAGTTGAAAAGACTTAATTGGAGTCATATGTCTAGCCTGATCTCCATATTTGGACAAGTTCTTTGTTCCTTTTTTCATTTTATCATGTTGTCCTTTGACAATATCTACAACTTTGTCTTTTCATATTAATTGTTTACAAAGTGTGAATGTCATTGTTTGATTCTTATATATTGGCTGATTTTTGTAACATTTCTAGTGTACTGACTTTTAACTTCTGTAAAGAAGAAACTTATTATATAACTAACTAGTCAGGAAAGAGCCGTAGAGAGCTGTAAGCTCTGGGGAAGCTCTCCCTTTGAAGTATAATAGCCCAGTGAATCATTATCAATTATTCTTATTTATAAACCTGGGTGACACCTGGAACCTCAATACTGAGCTATTGTTAGGGTCTACCTTGACAGGTAGTCTTACTGGTAGTGCCCAAAGGGTATTGTAGCACTATCTAGAGCTTTGTGGGTTTACCTACCATTGAAGGGATAGGCAGTTCAGTTTCCTGTGTAGAGTTGACCATTAAGTCCAAATTGCTGTTCTAGCATCTGGCCTGTGTCTACTCTACACACCAAGGATCCTGCTCCTGTTTGTCTGTAAGTCTCCACACAGTCTCTATCACTTCATAAGTCAGCTGATGAGTGCATGCGTCAACAACCCGAAACACTCCGCTATCCCATCTAAATCAAGCCTATCTACCATCACAGAGTTGAAAAGACTTAATTGGAGTCATACGTCTAGCTTGATCTCCATATTTGGACAAGTTCTTTGTTTCTTTTTCATTTTATCATGTTGTCCTTTCACAATATTTGCAACTTTGTCTTTTCATATTAATTGTTTACAAAGTATGAATATCATTGTTTGATTCTTATATATTGGCTGATTTTTGTAACATCTCTAGTGTACTGACTTTTAACTTCTGTAAAGAAGAAACTTATTTTATAATCTTTTACATACAGACTTTTTAATTCATTCTACATCATTTTGAAATGGCATTTCAATGATGTCTCATTGTTCTCCAATGGGAACTAAACCTGGCACAAATAGTATAGAAGGAATTTGAGGTTTCAGGATAGTTGGAGGTGACAGTGGTTGCATTGGTTGCACATAATATTATTATTTATAGTTGTGTATTCCATAGTTAATTTAGAGGTCTGTTTCGTCTGTGTTACAGTATTGAAACATTTCCAATGCTTGGTTGTGTATACTTTTATGATAAACTTAGAAAATAATCTGGTATTTTTAACTTTCATAATGTAGTTAGTAACATCAGACAACAAAGAAATATAATATTATATATTTAAACAGTTAAAAAAATTATCATGCATGATCACTCAATTTGAAAATATAAGTCCCTGGTACCTCACTACCAACACTTAAATATGGAGCCTGAGAGACATTCTTAGAGAAAGGAAATGTAACAATACTTTTGTAATTCCAATCATTGAAGATCCCTAAGAATACTAAAGGATTTATTGGCACATTTTTAATTTCAGCTATCAAGATAATAGCATGTGTGCTATTTCCATCAGTAACAACAGTAATCTGAAATGAATTACCCTAAAAGGAAATAGTATAAGTATATTATGTTCTCGTTATAAAGCTACTTACAGGAATTTGTTGCATACCACTGAAATTTATCCATGTTACAATGACCAGATGAGATGGAATAAAACCAGCCTGAGCAACTGTTGATTGCTTAATATCTTGATTGATTTCTTTGAACAAAGTTGTGTTGCCTGTTTCTAGTCTGTAATAAAACTGACCATTAGGTATGTCTTCATATCCTGCTTCATTAGCTAATGGAGAAATCAATATGCCAAATGTTTGTCTTGTGAACAAAGTTGAAGTTATAAAGAGCTGACCAGTAAATAATGAAAGCTATGTGATAAAAAATGATTCAGTGTCCAATACTAAGATTATATAATTTTATGAGTTAACTCACTTTAACTTGATTGAAAGAAACAGATGGAACGAGTGTAAAATCTGTTATGGTAAATTCAGATAATTCAAGAGCCGCATATCCATTTGTAGTAAAGTCAGATCTGTCACCACTATCCTCACCATATGGATAAAAGTCATGTAAAGTCAATGATGAAACAACTGAAATTATCACAATCAGACAAAGACAGGTTATCATTTTGCTTGGTACAGCTAATTATAGATGCCAATCGCAAGCTTATGTTACTACCGTACAGATCGCTCGCAGACAGGCTTGGTGTGCCACTTTCCTTAGCCTCGTACTCTTTACTAGAACGCCTGGGTACGAGGCTACACTCTCCCAGGCTCCACGAGTTAAATATCAAAAATTCTAGAGAAGTCATACAAACTCTATTGAATTCCTTTATTAGCTACAGCTGTAATAAAACTACAAATTGCTAGTATCAATTGACTTGTTATTGTTCAGCACTTCACTTGATAGTTACAGTTATATTTTAATAACGACAAATAATGAAACCATTTATCTCACTAAGATAGAAAAATAATTTAATAAAAAATTAATAATTAAATAATCAAGTAAATACTAGGCCACCTGACAAAATGTAAAAGGTCCAGCAGAATTAGACCTCAAAGAGCTTAATTTAATGCTATTAATAACTCCACAACTCAGTAACAATAATTCATCCCGTCTTGTGGACATCTGATATTGTTGTGACAAGATTTCATAGTAATTCTGACATCCTGACTTGTCTTTCTTAGTTAGGTCTGTTGACATTTCTCACATCAATAAATTATCTTTTAAAAATTGATGAAAATTGAAAATATTAATACCTAATTATGTTCTTTCCAAATTAGCTAGTTCACTGCTAAAATAGATTGATTGTTTTAAACAATTTATGTTCACTTAGGTATCTATCATACATACCTACAAAATGCAGTAAAAATAAATTAACAGCCTGTTTTGTATTGATTACTAATTGTTATGGAATTGACAATTTATTTACTTCACAGAAACAACAACTTCACAGAAACAACAACTTGTGATACATAGGACTGTCTTGTTATATATTCCTTAATAAAAGACCTCAAATATGGGCCCAGCACCATGAGCATTCTTGTGTCTAACTAATGAATTGAACATTGAACAGAATCTTCAGAGCTCTTACAATTAATTCTAATTATAACTACAAAGTGTTAATCAGTATATAAGACTTATGAAAACAGTGTGATGTGAATATTACTGGTCAATCTTATATGCAACACAAATGACCATATAACGGTTAAATTAACCGTTATATGTTAGGAATAAAAACAGTATGATATTTTATGTATTCTACCTATATATCCATATATTAGTTAAATCAACCAATATCAATTTTTACAGTGATATATTTAATGACTGCAGAGGAAAAGGAAAGATGGTGCTAGGTAAAACAACAGATGGAAGGACTAGTCCTTCCATCCTATATATGTGGTCAGACCATCTACCAGTATTATATTATACATATCCATGCTGCTGGAATAAATAACTGAAAGAGAGCTAGCTTTAATTTTGTGGTCTAGAAATTATTGATATAAGTAGGTGTATATATCAGAATTTTGAGAGAGTGTTAAGTATTGTACAGATATATCATTATTGCATTAGTGTATTTGGCATTATCGGATATGATTCTTAATGTTGTAGTCATGCTATGTCAATAATAGAACAAATATTTGTTGTGATATTGTATGCACAAGAACAGGTTGACAGTACAATATATTTCTTTTTATTACAACATTGCAAAATATGAGCAGTGATGTTCGCATCCTATTAGCGAACACTGTGGCACTTACTGTGGCGTTTGTCACAATGTCCACTTGTATATTGGAAGTGTATGACACTCTTGATTTTTTTGTATTGTAACATTTTCTTTCTCCTGTCAGTGCATGTGGCACATATGATGGTTTACCATTCGCTATATATTAATACATAATTGGTTACGAACAAGATATACTTATATTGTTTTGACACTAGATGACTTTGTTAAATGATGTTAGTGTCACAGATTACTTTCTGGACTGGACAAAATTTATCTTTAAACAAAGAAAGTCTACTTATATACAAATAGATGAGTACTGATACAATATATTCACTCAAACTAAGGTCAAGATGAGATTACAAAACCAAAAGGAAAAGGTGACGATCCACTGAAAACAACACATTTAGATCACTAATAAGCACCATTTAATTACAAGCTCAGAAAATAATAGTTAAGAACAATTTTATTTTCAATAAGGAATAACAATACATGCTTGAAGACAACATATTGAAGATGTGTTGTTGACTTGGTAACCTACATCTGTCTGACATTAGAACCAATAAATATTTATATTATCTATGGTGTGACAAAAGCAACTGTAGTTTCCCCAGCCTCTGACTTCCATACTTACACTGACTGTTTCTTGTTGTATAGCATCACAAGTGTTTAGAGAATCCAGACAAGTCTCAACAAAATGAATTAAGTATACATATGAATCAGCCACGAAGACACCTGTCTAGTTAATGATCAGTCCTTTGAATAGGTTAATTGTGTGTTGTATTAACATGCAAACTAGATAGTTGGTTCTCATCCACTCAAAGAGGCTTTGAATATGATAAACTAATTCCAGACATGCACACATATACATATATGTCACGTTTATATATATATTAATTTAATCATAATAATAATAATATTAATTTATTAAATATATTATTTAATAAGGTATATATATGTATGTTGATGAGGTGAACTGGTTTATTTAATTTCATGAACATATTTGGACAGGAATATCAGTAGGCCATGGTCCCGCTACAAGATTTATATTAGACAATATGTATGCTATTACTAAAAGCAGGAGCACATGACCTCAAAACTCATCACTGACCCAATTCAAGTAACAGCTATAATGTGATCTTCTTACGTGGGTTCTTGTTAATATGGCATAACCCTGCTCACATTAACATAATAGAACAGCATCCACACACATTCATAAGCCTGTAGTTGAACATAAGTAATATAATGCCTTTTTATGTACATGTGTATTTTATAATGGTGTATGGAATTGTCAAAAATTATTATAAGTTAATATACTACAAAAGATTAACTAGTAAGAGACTTTAGAAGTCCTTCACAAGCTCTCGTACACTGTTCATAAACTTCAATGAATTCCATCTCATCCCCATAATATGGATCTTCAATAATATCTGGTCCATCGTGATCATATCTGCCCAATAATTCAATCTTGGCTTTATAAGGTCGCTTTGGAGCCATTCTTTTTAAATCAGCCATGTTATTTTCATCCATACAAATGATATAATCAAATTTATCATAGTCTTCGTGAGTGATTTGTCTGGCGATGTGTTTTGAAGAGAGACCGTAACGTTTGAGAACACGTAACCCTCTAGAATCAGGGGAGGATCCTAGTTCGTATCGAGAGGTAGCTGCGCTGTCAACTACCCAATCACTCCCTACTTCTTTCCGAACTAATAAGTTCTTAAAAACAGCTTCGGCTATGGGAGAACGACATATATTGCCGAGACAAACGAATAAAACAGAAGCAGGCATAATAGGCAATTATAGCACACAAACTCGCCTTCAATAATTAGCTAGTGACGTAATCATTACGTCATTTAAAGCAAGCACGTGATGGCCAACCCACTACAGTAGAGGTTGACTAAAATCTGTTAACTTGTCTTTTTCGAATAGTTCTTGCGATTACCTGAACCTCAAGATACTTAGAACGTTGGTGAGTATAAACTCGTCTATTTTAATACATAAGCTCTACTTGAAGTTAGTAAATTGTTTGATAAAATACCACAGGCTTTTAGTATAACTTCACACATCACTGACCTTTCAATATTATTGATGTGCTGGTCAATTCTGTGGGTAGTGATGATTGTGTTGTTTATAATTGGCTTGTCTATAGTGTAACTCCTGTATAATGAAGACTTCCTAGTCTGGAATATGTAAAATAGACTTCCTTGTTTTAACATTTTAATTTTGTAAGTAGGGTTGTCTATAAGGTGTGGAAGTGATGTAAAGGGTTTTGTATCAATTATCATTTCATCCTTTATTTTTGATAAAATCTTCATTAGTAACATAATATATAGGCGTGGCTTAGATAATAATCTAGAAACCATTGTTCCCACTATAATACTTTATACATCATTGTCTAAATATAGCAGGTGCTATTAGCTCTTCAATACATAATTTTAAAATTCTCCAATGAAGGTTTTGGCTGATGGACATTGTTAATAAAAGTAGTATTATTGTTTTTGTAGACTTCTTGGAAGGTCTGTAGTAGTAATTACTGAGAATTTATCAATAAATAGTGATAGATAGTAACTAATATATATTTTTTATAACTTCTGTTTATGGGGATAATTAAACTAGTGTTCTACTGACTTTTGTAGTTATGATAAGAGGTTGTGAAGGGCATAGTGACCAAAGAAATACTGAATAAACTATCACACTGACACTTTTCATATCTCTAATTTGTTTGTATAGTTAAGATATTAGAATGGGCTGTTGTTTCAGCACAGATGAAGATGAGTCTGGGGTAAGCCACAAGCCATACTAATAGCCACAACACCAGGAAACATTAATTTTTTGTGGTATACATATACTTGTAATAACTATTGATTTATTTTATCAATTTTTGGTTGTCAACAAGGCTTTTATATTATTAACCCTTTGTATTTATAATAATCAGTATTAAACAGCATGTATTTGATTGCAAGAGACCAATGTATTGATGAAAGACTATAATTGATTATATATGTAATACTATATAACATACTGGTAAAATACATACATGACTATAGCCAGAAATCATCCCTCCTGTTGATTACTGTTTATAATAAAGCGATTATTATTTGCTTTCATTTCCTACTGTATAACTGAGTAGTCTATCTCCATAGACCCTTTAAATGTAGCTTGCAATATCCATATCACTATGTAAGTGGGCATTAATGGTACAGCTAGACTCACCTGTAGTCTTTTTATATTAAGTTTGACCTATTGATAATGGCTTTATTATGTTTCAATGACTGGATTTACAATTGATAATTATGAATAATAGTTAAGTGTTTGCTATTTAATTGAGGCAAATATTATTCTAGTGTTTACTTTTAAGCTTTATAGAACTGTAGATGTTGTTATCATATTAAAAGCATATATACGTATTAAGTACCTTCAATGTAATCTAACAAAAGTAAGCAGATTAAATGGAAAAATATTTTAGCCAAATTGTTCCTCATATAAAGTGTCTAGATTCCATTGTCTGTCATACAATGTTTAGTAGCAATGCTAGGACCAATAATGTTTGCATATCGTGTATACTTTTGCTTTAAAAGATAACATTATGCAATAACGCTGACATGCACTTTACTTATTGTAGGCACCTAATGAAAGGACTCCATTGACACGTGATTCTAGTATAACTCCTCGACAAGCTATCCCTTCGTAAGTCTCTGGAAACAAATTGCATTACATGTTTATTTTATTATCAGATCTGTTTCTGGTTCTGGTAACCATTATTCAAAAATTAACGATGAAGAGTCTGCACTAAATAGGATATTACAAAGAACTGCCAAGTATGTTGTCACTCAATATAACTATATACACTCATAATAAAAATACATCTCCCTGAAATGAACACATGTCTTGATTAAATACCAGTATGCTTAAAACATTACACTTCCTTTTTATAAAATGAACTTGAGACTTGGGTACTTACAGCTATATACATGTACATTCACTTGAGAAATAGTATTCATTTTAGACATTAACTACACCTATGATTGTCTGTATCAACATTAACTACTAAACTATAGTTTGTCATTCATTCTCGTAAGTTCTTTTGCTTAAACGAGCATGTGTTGGATATAATGCACTCTACACACATTCCTGCTTGGTATAAAAGGCTGTGGGCTGCCCGGAAGGAAGTGATGCCTACCAAAGAGTGATATGGCGGTTATATTCAAATCTAGATGCCGTTCTAGATAGTAGCCATACCAACCTGAACAACCCACGCAAAACATCTATAATAATTGTAATAGTTAGCTCTAGGTACAAACACGTGTTATCTCAATTACACGGTTGATAATAACAGGTAACAACTTTTATTGCTGTACTGCACTTATACATGGTAGAATGAAAGATGGCTAACATAAGACCATATTTGTCTAAATCATATTGCCCAGCAGGAGTTAGAACTTTTCTAACATGGTCCAACCTTCTCTTGAACACATTCTTCCCCTCTAGACTGTCAAAGTTGATCACAAGAGAAAGTCTTACACGTTTTCTACTGCTCGCCATTCACTACAGAAACTTACACATATCCAAAAAACGGGAATATCTGCACTGAACATACACATAATATTAATTAAGCAGCTGCTGCAACAGCTACAGGAAGTGCATATGTATGATGTAAACAGGAAAAGAAACACAGTTTCCATTTTTTGATATTGAAAAGTTTTACGTGTGCCATTTTGTGGGCAACCCAGCCCCTTTTTATACCGCGCATGCTTGTTTAAGTTCAAGAAAGGACCCAAGAATCTGCACCATAGCTACTAGTAGTATGTTTTATGAGCATGTATGCTATTGACGTATGACACTTTTTATGCTCCAAGACAGACTATCACTACTTATTTTTTGTATCATGATTTAAGACTCTGATAAATATTGATACATCTGTGATCAGTAAATGCTTCTTTACATGTATTAATAAAAGTTTGCAAAAATATTTACTTTTATGTTTTTTTGAAGGACTCCAAAATGCAAAAATGTGACAAAAAGAAAACTGTTGGCATTTCATATTTATTGCTGGAAAAGAGTTATTAAGTGAATGCTTGCCTTGTTTTAATGTCAGGTCAAAAATTCTCGCAAGTTAAATAAATGCTGGTTTAAATTGAGGAAATACAGTATTGTATATAGATATTTCTGTGTGACCTTTGTTCTTACTTCAGTAAACAACGTCTAATATATAATATCAAAAACGTTTTACAAATTACTTAACTTTATAGTTCAATGTATTTGACTCATCACATTGGGGACTTTCTGTTATATATCACATGATCCAACACATAGTGTACATTATAACTTAATACATTATGTTTGACCTTTACTCTTATCATGTTATATCAACATACTCTGTCTATTATTGTTACAGTGATGTCATAGATGTTACTTATGTTGAGCCACATAGTCTGGAACGATCTGAATTGATGGGAAGAACACGAGATTATCAGTAGGTCTATTACTATAATCTAAGTATCACTAATATTTATAAAAGTATTAGTTAAAATACAACTCGTCTATTACATTACTGTAGATTATGTATCTCAATTTTAACCCTTTAGAGCACAAATGGCTTCTTTAAGAAGAGTAAAAAGCTCTAGCGCTCTACCAAATTCTGATCAAGCTCCACAACTTGCATTATCTCGAGAACTACCATCAACTGCTGATCTGAAATTTGTAAGAATACTAATATCAACTATTACCCTATATCATAATACCGTATTCTCCTATACAGGTTGAGGATAGGTCGGAAGCTACTAATGCAGCCATTGAAAATATGGAAGTTAAACATGGGGAGCCACTAGTTGTACAATTTGCTGCTCCTTAAACTTTTAATGCTTATAATGTAAATAATATAACATTATTATATGTATATTCACTTCATGATTGAAGCTATTCAATGTATGGGTTTATGGATGCACTTTCTAACATGACTATATATTATTTTTCGTTTGTAAAATCTTTGATTTACTAATCTATTGTTAAGTAATTAATGTGTAATATTTGTCTAATAATAATAAAAGAATTCATTAATGAGTTCAGTAAATTAATGTTGATTAATAATAGTCATTATGATCATGTGAGTCTACTACTATAGCTTCAATAGAATGACAGAAACCACATGCATGTCTAGAAAAGTTGAGCTCCACCCAAAATATGTGGGAAGCAAAATATCTAGCTTATCATTCTTTAGTTAACGTACATGACATATTCAAGGTGACATATTTATTTCTAACAATAATTGACAGTATTTCATTAATGTAATATAACTCAAATTATGGTAATGTTATTTACAACAATATAACAAAGATTTAGTTTTGATAGTTTGATTAAATTATTTGTTTTTGTATCTTAAACTAGCAGTCAGGTCTAAGATGAAAGTAACTATAGTTCAATAATTAGAACACTCACAGAATGTCTGGAGAGAAAAAAAAGGAAGAAAGTAAATGATATAAAGGAACAACACAGATCCTTGAAATAGACACAACAAAGGATTCCCAAATTAGTAACAAGGAGTGCTAATAGGTAATATGTAATTGTGTTAAACAGTATTCATATCACATTAAATTATGATGACTTTTAATTGTTTCATTCAACAATAGAACAAAATAAGCAAAATACGTTAATAATAATATACATATTAAACATGTTGCTTTCTCTAATTAAACTGCCTGGATATATTTCTTTCTCTCTGTTGTAAGAGGTGTTTCACACACTCTAATGTATTATTTAATTACCTCAATCCATCCAATAGTTTCAACTTCTCTGTTTACATTTAAGTACATAGTTATTAAATATATTATGTACTTGTTATTATATGTATATTCATTTCATGATTGAAGCTATTCAATGTATGGGTCTATGGATGCACTTTCTAACATGACTATATATTATTTTTCGTTTGTAAAAATCTTTGATTTACTAATCTATTGTTAAGTAATTAATGTGTAATAGTTTGTCTAATAATAATAAAAGATGTTCATTAATGAGTTCAGTAAATTAATGTTGATTAATAATAGTCATTATGATCATGTGAGTCTACTACCTTCAATGGAATGACAGATACAGCACATGCATGTCTAGAAAAGTTGAGCTCCACCCAAAATATGTGGGAAGCAAATTATCTAGCTTCATCTATAACTATTCTTTACTTAACGTACATGACATATTCATTTCATTAACTTAAGACATCAATGTAATATAACTCTAATTATGGTAATGTTATTTACAACAATATAACAAAGATTTAGTTTTGATAGTTCATTTAAATTAGTTTTAATGTCTTAAACTAGCAGTCAGGTTTAAGATGAAAGTAACTCTAGCTCAATAATTAGACTTCAAAAATTAATTAATAATTGGTTTAATTACTTACTTTTTCCTTTAACTGGTCTAGTTCTTGTTTTATATAGTTCATCTCTTTCTTGAACTAGTCTCTGGTTATCTTTTTTAGCTTCGATCTTCAACTGTTGCTGTTCCAAATCTGGAGTTTGTTCCTTAGAGATGAGAGAGAGGGTAATAAAGTTAAGTAACAACTTTGTATTTTACGTTCATTCGTTTAAATTGTTACCTCCTTTTCTTGCTGAAGTGGATCAGATGTATTAATTTGTGCTTGTACACTAGTTTTAACAGTTCCTCTACCATTACAGTGGAGTTACAGTGGACTAATGGATGCATGGATACCAAACTTACTTATTTGAGTTAAGTTTTCCTATTTTCCATTAACCTTACTTGTTTTGGGTACACGTGTTAGTGGTTGCTATGGAATTCACAAACTATCAATACATAAACTGTTATAGTTAACTCACAGCATAAGGAGAATATTGTGTTTGATATTGCTTGGAAAGGCTGTATAAATTATAGATAATGAACTAATACAATGATACTATTTAAAGTAACAATCCTTTACTTGGTTGTTTTTTTTAGAAGGTTGAACTTTTTCTTTAGGATCACTATAACTTCTATATAAAAAATATAAATATATTGACAATGAAAAGAAGTACTAACCTAGGTTTTCTTTGAGCAATTTCATCCCCTTTCAATCCTTGGTCACCAACACCTGATAACTGAGCAGGTGATGATATTTTTCCTCTTCCTTGACCTGAGTCAGCTTCTCTGATATTACCAGGTATTCTTGATGAGCTAGTAACATTGCCGCTACTTAGAGTTCGTTAGGTCCACAAGAGAATGTTGCTAAATGGAAGAATTATTATGCTGCTGCATTATGTGGTTAGTATAAAGTCTTTCTATATATTCTTTATTATGATACTTATTATTAGAACAATCATCACATGAAAATACAAATCAAGGCAAGTATATATGCATATAATGGATAAGTGGAGTTAACATTTGGTTTACTTGCATTATATGAAGAAGAATGGCTACATGTATGTTGGAATGATGGTTTTAAGGCTAGCACTCCCCCTGGGAATTCGGTTTGTAGACAGTATGGATGTACTAGAGCTGTCAATGTCAAACACCAAAGACATTTGTGATCCAATCATCCTATTATATACAATTATTTGAAATATACTATCCATTGTACTCTTAACAGAATTACCTATATATAAATATACGTAAAATCTGAAAGTATCACATATAATTGTTAGACCTGCCTTAGTAAACTTACGCCCTGCATCCATTCATTCATCTATCTATACATCCATTCATCATTCTTCTGTGCATCTATCCATCCATCTATCTATCCATTCATCTCTCCATCCATTCGTGCAGTCATTATACATTAACTTTTCAATGATGTCAATGGCAGGACAATTGCTATTAATAAGAAATAGAGAGTATATCTTCTATTGATTTAATATTTTCTGTGTGTTGTCTGTATATTGCCTTGTTAAAAGTGTAAGGATAGAACTAGAAATAGAGGAGATGCTTACAAAGTTGTTGGCAAAGGTTATAATGATAGAGAACCACAACATTGAATGTATTCATAATTTACATCAGATCATCTATGTAGAAAATATTACTATATTATATAATATGCTATTCTAATTATAAATAAACTGCTAATTATAAATGGTTTATTAAAATTATAAAATAAACTGTAAGAATTTATTTTTTTCTCAATATTGTATGTTAAGTCATCAGTTAAACAGAGGGTAGGATAGGGGGTGTGTCAACCAACCACACGTTTAGTGTGTGTAGAATACAGATGTAGGTGTACATATAAAAGGTATTGTTCCATGTCTTGCTGTACCATTATTCACAATAAGAGGTAAGTGAACTGTGATAAAGTTCAGATGAATTAATTTTAATTATAATGCCAGTATCTATAATCTATACGGTTACTAATAATGATCATAAATTATGATATCATATCTTATATTATATTTTAATAGAAACTGGATTGTTGTCTGTAATGTCACCTATTCAGCTGCAATTATTGCTTGTAAACAGATCTAGACAAGGTGTCTCACAGCTAACACTAGTAGGGAAACTTTAAAAATATACCAGTATGTCATAATATAAAGACTCTCTTTAGATGTATAGTGAAGTCTCCATATATAGACAATCTGATTAGTGCCTACATTTCTTCCTAAAACTAGTGTCCTTGTTATGATGTGCAAAATGCACCAACATTTCATTGTAATAACTTTAATTGACTCATAATAATTCAACATCAATATTTACATGTACATATGTTCAGCTTGTTACCTTAAGAATTAAAACTTAGGTTTTAAGTCCATTCTCATGTCATCTTGATCTTACATGAACATTTACTTGATTTCCCAAGAAAAGTTATCAAAGACTATTGCCTTTTAGCCATGTGCTTTTATATAAACAAATAATCAACTTAAAGAAATCTAAAAACCTCAAATATATAGGTCTTTAAAAAGAAGGTGGTTTCCCTTGTGAATTGTCACTCAAGACACCTATTCAGGAGCTAAAACCTCAAACCAAGTAACTACTAGCCAAATAGCAAAAAAATATCATCTTTGTGATTGTTACTAGCCCTAATTTTAGGCCCTGACTTTGGAACTTAGAAACCATTGCCGATTTAAGTGTATATATATGTATATGTATATATATATATATATATATATATATATATATATATAGCCCAAAGCCCAAAGCTCCATATGTATCAGCTTTGGAGAACATTGACTATCATGAAGTGAAGGATTATGCAAAAAATGGTTAAGTCTATATCTTAAGGTATAGGTTAAGTCCACAAGTGAATGTAACCGAATACAAGAATTATTATGCTGCTGCAAAATGTGGTTAGTATAAAGTCTTTCTATGTATACCTTATGATGATATTTGTTATTAGAGCAACCATATGTGAATATACAAATTAGGGTAAGTATATGCATATAATGGACAAGTGGATTTAACATTTTGAGTGTCTCAATCTACTGGTTTATTTGTATTATATGATGATGAATGGCTACATGTATGCTGGAATGATGCTTTTGCCAAGGCTAGTACTGCCCTTTGGAATTTTGTTTGTAGACAGTGTGATAATGCTAGAGCTGTCAATGCTGAATGCCACACACAGTTGTGAACAAATCATCCCATGTGACAATGTATTATTAACTGTACTTTTAATAGAATGACCTATGTAAACACTGAAAGTATTACATATCATTCATAGTCTTACTTTGTATAAACTCATGCTCTGCATTCATTAATCCATCAATGATCTATGCATCCTTTCGTATAGTAAGTCATACATTAAGTGTTCAGGGATGTCAATAGCGAGATCATTGTAATTAACAATTTCCAATGCAGTGAGCGCTCTATAAGCTGTTTCTCAAACTGTTTTGAAGCTAATGATTTAGACAATAAACACTGATATATGTCCTAATGATCATTATGTCATGATTGAGTGTGGCAAGGAGGGAAAATATGAAGTAAAAGTTTATTTCTTTTTCATTTTATAAAGAGTATAATGAAACTGATGCATCTTTGTAAATATCAAGATTGGGCTCTGTTTGTGTACAGCTTTTATGTAATACACATAGTAATGTATTCATCACATTATGTTAGTTTACAATCCCATGCATCGTCAATACAATATGTACTATATATACTTTGATATCAGATGAATCTGATTGGTCAGTTTAGAGCTTACAGTTTTGAGTATAAGGTTTAGGTGTGGTTTAGAGATATCCACCCAATCAAATTCACCTTAGAGTCTATGGGATTGCTCATCCTCCAATTATCAATGAAAACATAAGAGAAGTAGTTTGAGTAGAAAGCTGATTGGGTTATATATATATTATATATTATATATATATATATATATACAATGAAAGGAGCAATTGAATTTATAATGTTCTTGTCTTTAGTTTTGGGCACTTCATCAGGTAAGAAGAGAATAAAATATTCAGTAGCTAGCATTGCCTCTTATTGTCTATTTTCAGACTTAATTACTGGTGATGTGAACATTTCTGACATTCTTAGTATATATTATGAGAGTTATCAATGGGTCTCTGTGTGTTCCATTACTGAATCAGCTGCTCATGCTGTTTGCCGTCAGCTTGGATATGTTCAAGCCAAAGCAATATATTCCACAGACAAGAAGTAAGTCTCTCTGTGCATTAATTTTTAAATGGTATGGATTTTGTTTATTATAACATGGTTTAGGATTAGGTTTAGGTCATTATGTAGCCTCTATAGATGTTTACTTTTTATATCTTACAATCCTAATGTATAATAAATTACAAGACCTGACATGAACCACACCAGATAACTATCTATTTGAAGATTATTTACTAGAAACCACTTCATATCTTGCATTACCACTAACTAAATGTATTATAAATATCAAAGTCAAATAAATTATACTGAAAAGTGACTTTTTTGCTTGTTTGTAGTCAAACTATGGTCTATTCATTCACTCACATTGAGTGTTCGACAGTTTCTGATTACAAAAAGTATGGTGAATTGCATATACTGCAATGTTCTTTGGAGGGTCCTATACTAACACCAAATTATTGCAACCCTGTTACTATTGAATGTGGTGAGTATAAATAAAAAAAGTTTCTCTCTTTTGTTATTTTTTACTTGTTTTTTGTAAACAATATTATAGACTCAGAAAAGTTAAGTCATAATCCTTACAAGGGCCAGGTGTCTATTGAATCTGTAAAAACTGAGTCTCTCTCTGAAGGACCACTGGAAGTGTTCTTAGATGGAAACAAAGGGAAATATGTCTGTTTTGATAGTAAATTTACAAAGCAAGCTGCTGACTCAGCATGTCGCCAATTAGGATACACAGGATCTTTTTCTCATACACGTGAGAAAAAGTAAGAAATTTCTATAAAGTAGTTGACTTAGGGACTATACAGCATTTTATAATATATTTATATACTTTATTATTATAAAAACTATCAGTTTGTGTGTATTCTTTCTAGTTCTGAAAAAGAAGCTTTGTATTTTTATGAATATTCCTGTACCCAGTCCTCTTTTGCTTGCTTCTCTCACTGTATTGTTGAGAGCTCATATCATTTTGAAGCTTGTCAAGATAAAGTATTTTTATATTGTGGTAAGCTAATTATTAACAGATCACTATTAAGAAAAATAATAATAAATTATGTCTGTGACAAAAATGTTAACTAAACTAGCATATATTCTGTTACAGAATTTAATACAAGTCTCATATTATCAAGTAGCTCTGGCAGTTCAAATGAATGTACTCTTACAAGCACTAGTACTTTTACTTCATCTTGTGAACCATGTGAGCCTTTTAGTATACATAAAATGTTAGTTTCACTTTTAGTTTCAGTTATTTAAGTTATCATATATGTTATGTCATTATGATATTTATATTATTTTATGTTTAACTCGTTACTTTTTAGATAAAACTGCTACTTGGATATTGACTGGAATTGTGTTCGCACTTATAGTAGGGGGGATTTCTCTGTGTCTGTGTGCATGTTGCATATATAAAACATGTTGGGGTAAAAATAATTATGAACCTTTTAATGATCATTAATGTTGTTGTTGGAGAAGATAAGAGACTTGTATTAACTTCTGTAATAAGTAAATAATGTGTTGTTATGATTGCTAAGGTATAAGAAGTCACAATTACAGTATATTTTGTTATGTGAAATTTGCTTTGTTGTAAACTTTATTTTTAAACTTTTGTTTCTGACATAAAATTATTATATATATGATGTCTTTTACATCATATATATAATAATATAAGTTATATAGTAAAACAATAGCTGAAGGAACTCATTAATGATTAAAAACAACTTGTAAATAATTATCTTAAGATAAGTTAGAAAGACAAAACATTTTAATTTGACAGCAACTAAATTCTCTCTCTCTCTCTCTTTAAACAATAACAACACAAATCATTTACAAAAGGTCATGTTCCATGTTCTATGCCATGGACCTAAATACCTCTAATTTCTTTAGAACATTAATTAATTCTCCTAATAACTGGGGCTGTGTGTTGATTGAGGTCATTAAACCTTTCATTAGCAGGACACCTTTTTCCATATCTTTCTTTGCAGAATCATCGGTAGCACTATTGTAACAGTCTAATGTAATAAGACGAGCACTGAACAGTTCATTTGCTAGAGATAATCTGTTATTGGAGTCAGAGACAAGACGCGATAACTCGGCATAATGTGTCCTAAACACATCTTGTGACAAAGGGTGTTGACCTGTGGATTGAAAAGGCTCTGTTAAATATATTCTTCAATTATGCCATAATATACATATAGTGTATGTTTAGAGCTTTGAACTCCTCATTAAGTGGTTCATAATAAGTAAGACGGGTATTAATAATGTAAGCCTTGGAGCAATTAATAACACATCATCAGGATACAATAGCTAGGATTCTAGGACTCTATATTTATAATGTTATGTAACAGTTACCTGAGGCTGATTGTAGATTTCTTGGATCTTCGGTATGAGTAGATACATCAATGACAATTGTAGGTTGACTAGTGTTAGATGACGTGTGATCTGTCACTTTAATACCCTCAATAGTTAAAGAATATTGTAGCTGTTTTTTAAAATCACTTGATTCTAGATCAGCAAGTACTAACACAGAAATATAAGGTGGATTGAAACTCTTAGATTCGTTAAAGTCATCAATATCTCTCTTGTTAATCTGTGGTATTAACATATAGTACATTTTATATAACATTACATTGTTCACTTACCACAGGAGGAGTACGTAAAGGTTGTACTTTCCAACCTTTAATCACAACATCATTCTTAGGGAATCCTGATAGTGTTAGTGCAGTTCTTTTGTTAACATCTTCTCCATCAAAATAAAATCTAAAGTTGGAATGCTCTTTCCCGAGCTTATTTGACATCAAATTTTGAAAGTTTAGAACAAACTATATGTGTATGATAATATTCATAAATAATGTTTTTTTGTCTAGTTTATATTACTTTAGAATAAACTGAATCTTGAATTACAGCAAAATTCATATTCCATCTTTCAGGTCCTATTCTATTATAGAAGACATAAGCTCGATAGTGACAGTCAGGACGTTTAACACTATCACCTAAGAAATAAAATCAAGACAAGTAATTTTTTAAATACTTAAAAAAAGTGAATTCTTACTTTTTACAAGATAACGTGCACCAACTAAACCTAAGACACCACCAGCAATAGCCCCCGCTGCTCCAAAGACAGCCCCACCCACCACAGCACTACCAACAACAGCAGCTGCAATACCACGGACTTCAATAGCTGCAATGATTACTATAGCTATTAATGAAAACTGCTTGAGAGATATAGTGCCATAATGAGAATCGGAGGAGAATGATCCTCCTGGTAGGTAGTCAAACTTAAAGGGTGGACCAGATTTAGCAGTAACAAATGACAAATATTGTGTCTGTCTCTCATCAGTTATATGAGCACTATGCATTAACTCAACAGTAACTGGTTTATTGAGGTTAGAGGAGCCAGCTACCGATACATAACACACAGCACTAATAAGTGTGCTACCTTCAGGGAATTCAAATTTGTCAGCACCCCATAAACCTTGAGCAGCTACTTTATATACAGACTCTAATGGTGTGATGACCTCTTTAGGGATGACAAGTCTTAACCCACACTCTTCCAATATCAGTGTATGTTCAATGTGAGCATCATATTGATAGAGCTTCTTTCCTACTGTCACCATCCCTTCAAATGAGTCTATACAACATCACCAATATTTAACTTATAAAGTACTATATATGATAGGTATCAATTACCAGATATGTTAGTGTAATTCCAATAGTCACATTGTATACATTTATCACTGTAGTCAGTAGAGACTTGTACTTTGTCTTGTAAACCAAGTAAACCTAACAATAATATTATAAATCATATTTATGCTCAAATCATGCATAGAAAATTACTGTTTTTACATTATGTAGCATATTCACTATAATTGTAGCAGTGGCAATACTTTGTACATAAAATTAGGCTCATTACATATTTTGTTCCTTCCTATGGCCCTGCTAGTCACCTTTATACTCTCAGCATTTACTTATAATTGTATATATTTTCTAGTGACTTATCAAACCTGGCACCTTTGATTCCCAAATTAGTAACAAAGAGTGCTAATAGGTAATATGTAATTATGTTAAACAGTATTCATATCACATTAAAATTAATTATGATGACTTTTAATTGTCCCATTCAACAATAGAACAAAATAAGCAAAATACATTAATAATATATACATATTGCTTTCTCTAATTAAACTGCCTGGGTATATTTCTTCCTCTCTGTTGTAAGAGGTGTTTCAATGGCTCTAGCTCTAATGTATTATTTGATTACCAGTCAATCCAATAGTTTCAACTTCTCTGTTTACATTAAGTACATAGTTATTAAGTATATTATGTACCTGTTATTGAGCTACTTACAGTAATTTGTTGTGTACAAACTAATAAAATTTATTCATATTTCAATGACCAGTCGAGATAGAATAAAACCAGCCTTATCATCATAGCTAAGGTGATGCCTCCTGTCCTTAAATTATGTACTTACCTAGCTGATGATCTAGCTAGTTTTCTGTAGTCATTTTCACTGCAATGTCAGCACTGCATGTGGGAGTGGCTATGCATTGATGAATTGGCAAAATAAATTATCATATAAAACATACATTCATCTTGGAAGTTAAGTAGTAAACCAATAGCTGTAGGAATTCATTAATGATTCAAAACAACATGTAAATAATTATATTAAGAGAGGCTACAAAGACAAAACATTTTAATTTGACAGCAACTAAAATCCCTCTCTCTCTTTAAACAATAACAATACCAATCATTACAAAAGGTCATGTTCCATGTTCTCAGCCATAGACCTAAATACCTCTAATTTCTTTAGAACATTAATTAATTCTCTTAATAACTGAGGCTGTGTGTTGATTGAGGTCATTAAACCTTTCATTAATAGGACACCTTTTTCCATATCTTTCTTTGCAGAATCATCGGTAGCACTATTGTAACAGTCTAATGTAATAAGTTGAACACTGAACAGTTCATTTGCTAGAGATAATCTGTTATTGGAATCAGAGACAAGACGCGATAACTTGGCATAATGTGTCCTAAACACATCTTGTGACGAGGGGTGTTGACCTGTGGATTGAAAAGGCTCTGTTAAATATAATCTTCAATGACACCATAATATACATATAGTGCACTTTATACTTGTATACAATATAGCATACAGGGAATTTTGTGAGGGTTTAATTTGACATGATTTTCTTAATTGAAATTAATAGATACATCAAATTTTAGCCAAAATTTAACCTGTCAACTATCATTGATTTTGAAAGCGATTTTCAAATTCCATTCTATATGCACTAATGTTAGTGTACATATACACTTAACATAAAAAGAGTCACTGTTAAAATAGTTATTGTATATAACATATGAGAGCTACATAACTAGTGCACTATGTTTAGAGCTTTGGACTCCTCATTAAGTGGTTCCTAATAAGTAAGACAGCTATTAGAAAGGTAAGCACTGGAGCAATTAATAACACATCATCAGGATGCAACAGTTAGGATTCTAGGACTCTATATTTATAATGTTATGTAACTGTTACCTGAGACTGGATGTAGACTTCTTGGATCTTCTGTATGAATAGATACATCAATGACAATTGTAGGTTGACTGGTATTAGATGATGTATGATCTGTCACTTTAATACCCTCAATAGTTAAAGGATATTGTAGCTGTTTTTTAAAATTACTTGAGTCTGGATCAACAAGTACTAACACAGAAATATAAGGTGGATTGAAACTCCTAGATTCATTAAAGTCATCAATATCTCTCTTGTTAATCTAAGGTATTAACATATAGTATATTTTACATAACATTACATTGTTCACTTACCACAGGAGGAGTACGTAAAGGTTGTACTTTCCAACCTTTGACCATACCATCATTATCAGGGAATCCTGATAGTGTTAGTGCAGTTTTTTTGGTAACATCTTCTCCATCAAAATGAAATCTAAAGTTGGAATGCTCTTTCCCAAACTTATTGGACATCAAATTTTGAAAGTTTAGAACAAACTATATGTGTATGATAATATTCATAAATAATGTTTTATTGTCTAGTTTATATTACTTTAGAATAAACTGAATCTTGAATTACAGCAAAATTCATATTCCATCTTTCAGGACCCATTCTATTATAGAAGACATAAGCTTGATAGTGACAGTCAGGACGTTTAACACTATCACCTAATAAATAAAATCAAGACAAGTAATTTTTTAAATACATAAAAAAGTGAATTCTTACTTTTTACAAGATAACGTGCACCAACTAAACCTAAGACACCACCAGCAATAGCCCCTGCTGCTCCAAAGACAGCCCCACCCACCACAGCACTACCAACTGCAGCACTACCAACAACAGCAGCTGCAATACCACGGACTTCAATAGCTGCAATGATTACTATAGCTATTAATGAAAACTGCTTGAGAGATATAGTGCCATAATGAGAATCGGAGGAGAATGATCCTCCTGGTAGGTAGTCAAACTTAAAGGGTGGACCAGATTTAGCAGTAACAAATGACAAATATTGTGTCTGTCTCTCATCAGTTATATGAGCACTATGCATTAACTCAACAGTAACTGGTTTGTTGAGCTTAGAGGAGCCAGCTACTGATATATAACAAACGCCACTAATAAGTGTGCTACCTTCAGGGAATTCAAATTTGTCAGCACCCCATAAACCTTGAGCAGCTACTTTATATACAGACTCTACTGGTGTGGTGACCTCTTTAGGGATGACAAGTCTTAATCCACACTCTTCCAATATCAGTGTACGTTCAATGTGTGCATCATATTGATAGAGCTTCTTTCCTACTGTAACCATCCCTTCAAACGAGTCTATACAACATCAGCAATATTTAATAAAGTACTACATATGATAGGTATAGGTTACCTGATATGTTAGTGTAATTCCAATAGTCAGTAGAGACTTGTGATTTGTCTTGTAAATCAAGTAAACCTAACAATAATATTGTAAGTCATATTTATACTCAAATCATGCATAGACAATTATTGTTTTTACATTATGTAGCATATTCACTATAATTGTAGCAACGACAATGTTTTGTACATCAAATTAGCCTCATTATATATTTTGTTCCTTCCTATGGTCCTGCTAAGTCATCTTTATACTCTTAGCATTTATTTATAATTGTATATATTTTCTAGTGACTTATCAAACCTGGCACCTTTGGTGCTCAGCTTAATGGAAACTTCTACTTTGATATGTTTATATAGCAATATTATTAATACTGTACTTTCTGTATGTTTTTGCATGTATTTAAGTCTTGCGACTTTTTTGAGTGGATTAAGAATCACAAAACTATAATTGCAATGTATTAAATCGCGCAACAATTCCATCACGTGTTTCAAAGTTTCACAACTGTTTTCACACTAGCAAGATGAGAGCTGTGAAACACGAGTCTCCATAAGTATTTTAAATTAACTCTTCTTACAAGTCAAGAGACAGGATTGGGGAATCTACTACTAAAAGAGTTAATGAAAGAGTGCAGAATGTACTAGACCCTGTGGAGAAGAGAGCGAAGAAACCAAAAAAGAGCAAATTGTCTACAGGAATGAAGACCAAATAGCCATTAGGAAGTACACCGCAGAAAACAAGAATGCTAGTGCCCAGATGCACTTCAAGAAGAAGTTCCCTGAACTTGGTGAAAGCACAGTACGTTCATTCAAGAAGACGTGCCTGTCTTTAATAGCAAGTGGTAAGAGCAACTTTACCAGTATCCCAACTAAGTGCATAGGCAGGCCTTTGGTGTTTACTCATTTTACTCATTTTATCCAATAGTTTTAGCTTCTCTGTTTACATTAGGTCCAAGTTATATCTTAATTAGTGTACATGTACTTGATAAAATGTCTGCTACTGATTGATTTTCATCCTTACTGGTATGAGCTAAACAGAAACATATACATGTATTTTAAGAGATTCCCACTGTACAGAACTATGTTTTGAGTACATCATTTTTGTATATTGATACTCACCTTCAAGATAAGACCTTAACTCTATTACTTCAGCTAATGCCTTTTTACTTTTCTCCTCAAGCTCTCTCATCTCCTATACATCAACACTCACACACATAATATAGTATTAATTATCTTTTACCTTATCTTTTGTACGTTCATCCCAGACAGTACAGTAGCCAATTGTTAACTTAATTAATCCCATCTTTCTTAGTAGGTTAAGATTCTTTTCTGCTTCCATCAGTAAAACATCCATTATTGTCGTGGAGCATAGCAGGTCACAATGACAGAATTGCCTCTCTTTATTACTCTAATCTGTACTCGTTTTATAAGATCTTTGAAGGCCTCTGTTAACAGAGCTCTGATTTGAGTTAGAGTGTAGTCGTCTGGTTCCCATTCCAGAACAAACTCAACAGTTTCACATTTAAGAAGAGTAGATTGACTAGTTAAAAAAGTTTGATTTTCACACACACTAAGTTTAACTTCTTTACAGAATGCATCAATTGCTGCTTGATACTCCTTAATGTGCTGCTTTGCTTCTGAGATGTTAAATATATCAACAATAGCCTCCAAACAGACAATATTAATAATGGTACATTTGTCTTCCACTAACTCTATAACGTCATCGAATGATTCTGCTATAGACAATTGAGGTTTTAGCTCACGGTAACATCTTCGAAGAAAGGTTTTGAGCTCTTGAAGTGAGGGAATTCCCTTAGCAATGAGAGGTGCAACAGTATGGATAAGTTTTCCAAAGGTCACTTTCATTTCATCGAATTTCTTTTGAAAGGATACCTCAAGATTCACTTTAGGAAACACTTGATCTAAGAATGTATTCTATAATCAACTATAAATACAAGCTACTTACCATACTCTTTGAGTATATCCTTTGCTACACGTACTGTGTCTTCAGATTGTAAGAGCACATTAGTGAAAACTCTTAACCTATCAGGATCCTCAGATACAGCATTAGACAGTGCTCTCAATGAACTATCAGCTAAAAAACCTCCAGATTTCTCTACCTCATTAAACGTTTCCTTAGAAATGACTCCTTCTGTATGTAGTGTTAATGACACGTCAGTTGGAAGAGAAACTGGAGAGTGTTTGTGAAAATGTTTCCGTAACACTTGGTAAGCTGAAGTAGACAATTCATCTATTTTGATGAAATATAGAATATAATTAAAGTGCATTAATTTAATGTCAGGCCCAGACCAACAACCAAGGTAGAACACTCAAAGACTTGCACAAAACTATTCACTCACTTAATAACTTAGCTATTTTCATAGCAATAGAAACTTCTCCTATCTTGTTGAGAGCACTAGCTAATGACTCCACTGTAGGACCTCCATTCTCATCAACATTGTCAGCTCTTCTCAACCATCGTGTCAAACACTCCTGTAGACATTCATCTGGATCATTATTATACTTTGCTTTAATATCTATCAGAGTAGGTTGTAGTAGACCCAGTTGTAGACCAAGAGGAGACCATCTGCTACTTGGGAAATGACTCTCACCCAAAGCATTGACAATATCTTTTAGACAGCTGATTCCTATATAAATAGATGCAAATAAAGTACTATTTGATCTCGTACAGGCAAAAATGTTTTAATCTGTACTTACCTAACTGAACAGAAACGCCCTCTTTTGCCATAATGTAGAGTGGATAAAGAAGGGTGGAGCTCATACGACTGCGCACACTCAGTAAGCGCTAATTAGGGTGGAGCTTATTTACATGTTTGTGAAAAACAACAGTATAATACTTGCGTAGAGAAGTAATTAATTTTTTCTACATTATTCTAAAGTCAGTCGTTCCTAATACACGGTATATATAAGGTGATGTATAGCTCAATATTTATGTGGAGTTCATCATATAATACATACATTCGTCTTGGAAGTTAAGTAGTAAACCAATAGCAGTGGGAATTCATAAATAATTCAAAACAACATGTAAATAATTATCTTAAGATAAGTTACAAAGACAAAACATTTTAATTTGACAGCAACTAAAATCCCTCTCTCTCTTTAAACAATAACAATACTAATCATTTACAAAAGGTCACGTTCCATGTTCTCAGCCATTGACCTAAATACCTCTAATTTCTTTAGAACATTAATTAATTCTCCTAATAACTGGGGCTGTGTGTTGATTGAGGTCATTAGACCCTTCATTAGTAGGACACCTTTTTCCATATCTTTCTTTGCAGAATCATCGGTAGCACTATTGTAACAGTCTAATGTAATAAGTTGAGCACTAAACAGTTCATTTGCTAGAGATAATCTGTTATTGGAATCAGAGACAAGACGCGATAACTTGGCATAATGTGTCCTAAACACATCTTGTGACGAGGGGTGTTGACCTGTGGATTGAAAAGGCTCTGTTAAATATAATCTTCAATGACACCATAATATACATAATAGTGCACTTTATACTTGTATACCATATAGCATACAGGGAAGTTTGTGAGGGTTTAATTTGACATGATTTTCTTAATTGAAATTAATAGATACATCAAATTTTAGCCAAAATTTAACCTGTCAACTATCATTGATTTTGGAAGCGATTTTCAAATTCCATTCTATATCCACTAATGTTAGTGTACATATACACTTAACATAAAAAGAGTCACTGTTAAAATAGTTATTGTATATAAGATATGAGAGCTACATAACTAGTGCACTATGTTTAGAGCTTTGGACTCCTCATTAAGTGGTTCATAATAAGTAAGACAGCTATTAGAAAGGTAAGCACTGGAGCAATTAATAACACATCATCAGGATGCAACAGTTAGGATTCTAGGACTCTATATTTATAATGTTATGTAACTGTTACCTGAGACTGGATGTAGACTTCTTGGATCTTCTGTATGAATAGATACATCAATGACAATTGTAGGTTGACTGGTATTAGATGATGTATGATCTGTCACTTTAATACCCTCAATAGTTAAAGGATATTGTAGCTGTTTTTTAAAATTACTTGAGTCTGGATCAGCAAGTACTAACACAGAAATATAAGGTGGATTGAAACTCCTAGATTCATTAAAGTCATCAATATCTCTCTTGTTAATCTGTGGTAGTAACATAATATTTTACATAACATTACATTGTTCACTTACCACAGGAGGAGTACGTAAAGGTTGTACTTTCCAACCTTTGACCATACCATCATTATCAGGGAATCCTGATAGTGTTAGTGCAGTTTTTTTGGTAACATCTTCTCCATCAAAATGAAATCTAAAGTTGGAATGCTCTTTCCCAAACTTATTGGACATCAAATTTTGAAAGTTTAGAACAAACTACATGTGTATGATAATATTCATAAATAATGTTCTATTTTATGTTACTTTAGAATAAACTGAATCTTGAATTACAGCAAAATTCATATTCCATCTTTCAGGACCCATTCTATTATAGAAGACATAAGCTTGATAGTGACAGTCAGGACGTTTAACACTATCACCTAATAAATAAAATCAAGACAAGTAATTTTTTAAATACATAAAAAAGTGAATTCTTACTTTTTACAAGATAACGTGCACCAACTAAACCTAAGACACCACCAGCGATAGCCCCTGCTGCTCCAAAGACAGCCCCACCCACCACAGCACTACCAACTGCAGCACTACCAACAACAGCAGCTGCAATACCACGGACTTCAATAGCTGCAATGATTACTATAGCTATTAATGAAAACTGCTTGAGAGATATAGTGCCATAATGAGAATCGGAGGAGAATGATCCTCCTGGTAGGTAGTCAAACTTAAAGGGTGGACCAGATTTAGCAGTAACAAATGACAAATATTGTGTCTGTCTCTCATCAGTTATATGAGCACTATGCATTAACTCGACAATAACTGCTTTGTTGAGCTTAGAGGAGCCAGCTACTGATATATAACAAACGCCACTAATGAGTGTGCTACCTTCAGGGAATTCAAATTTGTCAGCACCCCATAAACCTTGAGCAGCTACTTTATATACAGACTCTACTGGTGTGGTGACCTCTTTAGGGATGACAAGTCTTAATCCACACTCTTCCAATATCAGTGTACGTTCAATGTGTGCATCATATTGATAGAGCTTCTTTCCTACTGTAACCATCCCTTCAAACGAGTCTATACAACATCAGCAATATTTAATAAAGTACTACATATGATAGGTATAGGTTACCTGATATGTTAGTGTAATTCCAATAGTCAGTAGAGACTTGTGATTTGTCTTGTAAATCAAGTAAACCTAACAATAATATCGTAAGTCATATTTGTGCTCAAATCATGCATAGACAATTATTGTTTTTACATTATGTAGCATATTCACTATAATTGTAGCAGTGGCAATGCTTTGTACATCAAATTAGCCTCATTACATATTTTGTTCCTTCCTATGGTCCTGCTAAGTCACCTTTATACTCTCAGCATTTACTTATAATTGTATATATTTTCTAGTGACTTATCAAACCTGGCACCTTTGGTGCTCAGTTTAATGGAAACTTTTATTTTGATATGTTTATATAGCAATATTATTAATACCGTACTTTCTGTATGTTTTGCGTGTATTTAAGTCTTGCGACTTTTGTGAGTGGATTATGGATCGCAAAACAATAATTGCAATTTATTGCATCACGCAATAATTACATCATGTGCTTCAAGTTTTACAGCTGCTTTCACACTAGCAAGATAAGAGCTGTGAAACATGAGTCTCCATGAGTATATTAAACGAACTCTTCCTACAAGTCAAGAGACAGGACTTGGGGAATCTACTACTAAAAGAGTTAATGAAAGAGTGCAGAATGTACTGTACAGCGGGGAGAAGAGAGCAAAGAAGCCAAGAAAGGAGCAAACTGTCTAAAGCAAGTACACCACAGAGAACAGGAATGATAGTGCCCAGAAGCACTTCAAGAAGAAGTTCCCTGAACTTGACGAAAGCACAGTACATTCAATCAAGCAGAAGTACCTGTCTTTAATAGCAAGTGGGAAGAGCAGTGTTATCCCAACTAAGTGCATAGACAGGCCTTTGGCATTTGGAGACTTTGACCAGGAAGTTCAAAGGTTATATGCCCTTAATAATTATGTTTATTAATTAAACATAAATACCATGGTAACTACAAAACGCAAAAGTAAAATCGTAAAACTTTTCTCTGGAGCCCAAAATCACAAAATTGCGTTACTTACTGACACGCAAAACATACCAAAAGTACAGTAGTATGGTGCTGTGTTAATACATTATATAGTTTTATCAGCTGTATTTGCTTGTCTTTATCAAGTTAAATGCAATGATTGACACTAATGTAGGCTCTAATACAACTATTACTATCTAATGTTATTATTATTTGGTATGAACTACTAATAGTACTATTGCTCACTTTCTTTCTCTCTAGTCAACTTCTCAATCTCTTCTTGTTTCACTAGTAATAATTTCTCAGTAGCTATAGAACATAACCATATATGGTATCATGTATTACTAACAACACTATAGCTCACCTTCTTTCTCTCTGATTAACTTCTCAATCTCTTTTTGTTTCTCAAGTAATAATCTATCAGTAGCTATAGAACATAACCATATATGGTATGGACTACTAACAGTACTATACCTACTCACCTTCTTTCTCTCTGGTTAACTTTTTAATCTCTTCTTTCTCTGATAAAGCGGCCACTGAAGGTTGGTCTCGTTGCTGTTGTTGTTCTCTGTCTACATTTGTATAACCTAATAAACAAAAATACAAAAATTATTTAAAATTTGAAAAGTATAGAGATAAATGCTAGATGGATGGAAGGAGGATTGGCTGGAAATCGTTACTTCTGAAATAATTTTTAACCAACCAGGTAATATTAATTTTGATAATCATTATTCTTAATTTAGAAATATAAACATTAAAAAACTATACCAGCTAGGATTTTAGCCTAGGATTTTCTGATAACTAGTCACCTTTATGTTCTCAATATTAACTGACATACTAAAACATGGCTGAGGAAGAGTATTATCTAAGTGGTTGATAAAAAAGGCATCACACACTAAAATCTCTGACATACATACATAGAGAATGTCGAAAATTATATGTTCACTTAGTATGTTTTATTCTTTGTTAACGTTGACACACATCACAACCAATCAATTTCATTAACTCCTGTCAATGCTACAATGTTGGGTGTCACTGATCATGATTTGAAGGATGATGTTCTCATTAGCTTGTTTCCCTGACTGTAATTTTATATTTCTAGAATTATATAGTCTTATATAGATATTGCTGTTAATTCTCAAATTTTTGTAGCTTTAGTCAATGTTTCACTGTGAAGTCAGTATTTTCCAAAGGATGACCTTCCCTAATACAATCTTGCTTTAGATATAATTTATCAAAGCACAAGTAAAGGCTAAAATGAAAACCCTAAAAACTATTAGGTTTATAGTACACTTCCCACACAATAATTACATATTAATATAATATATTGTTATACCTTCCTTTACTTCTAGACATTCCTTTGCTTTCCTTTCTTTATGGTGGTCCTGTGGTAAACCTAACAAGAAAAAATTAAAATGAAATCATTAATGTAGTTGCAATTTAAACACATTATTTTACTGGATATTTTACTAAATATAATGATAAACATAATATATAATTATAAAGCATTTCATTATGACATCACATGAATTACTGCTATCAAAATAATCATATGACAATCTTTACAATTATAGTTTATTTAAATAAACACATATAGTACATACCAGCTCCACTTGGCTCTTCCATTACAAAATAGAGTCTGTCTTTAATAGGTTTGGGAAGAGTCTTGCAAATCTTCTTGTGTTGTCCAGATAATACAAGTTTCTGTATTGTGGTGTTTTCAGCTAGTTCATCACAAATTGTCTTCACATTATCACCTTTTAGTAAAGTGTTGCGAAGATATAGTGTTTCCAACGATTTAGTTGCTTTTATTAAGCCAACTATTGCGCTGGTACTATCTGAAGTGATGTGAAGGTTACTAGTGAATGATAATATAGTCACTGTTTGGTTAGTAGCAAGGCCTTTACAAATATTTTTAACGCCATTGTCAGTGATGTCACAGTTGGAGAGATCTAGTGTTTGCAGTGTCTTGTTATAAGTTAACATGTTAGACAGGTGAGTTGTATCTTCATCTGTGACAGGAACATACCACATCAATAACGCTTCCAGTGAAGTGTTGGTAACGAGAGCATCACTAATTTGTTTGATACCACCAGCAGGGAGATTGAAGTATTTAAACATTAGCTTCTTCACTTTAGTAAATTTATCTGACAATGTTGATACACATATACTGTCCAGTGGAGTGTCGTCTATACAAAGTTCCCTCACAGAAAACTTATCGAGATCACTAATAATTATGAGGGCATTTTCAGGAGATGATGAACGAAGCTCGATACGCCATTCTTTTCCTGGTTGTTCTTTTATCAATCTACTCACGATATTTCTGCATTGTTCAGCAGTTGGCGAGATAGTTAAAACACTGTTTTCATCATCTCTCCACTCAACTCTCTCGGTATCTCCTGTTATAAAACAGATATAGTAATATACACACACAGTTATACTGATTCTACAAGACACAAATGAGATTAGTATGTGTCTACTATATTTTGTTGTCCATACTTATACACAAGCCATTGGAAGTCAAGCTAATAAATTTATTATCTATGATCTTAAATCAAAACATGTCTTCCACAGCTGTTTTCTTCAACATATATGTTGAAGCAAACATCTTGTTATACAATCTAGGGCATGGTGAGGGTAAATCAGACTTAGCCACTACCATGTCTGCTGAGGGTGGGGCTGGGACAGACCCACCCTATTTATACAGTGTCCCACCACCAAGATACCATGATATCACGATACCATGAGATACCATGCAAGTATAAATTTACTATAAATTATAAAAAGTACATAACTAAATTTTAAAAAAAGCTGCAAAAAACAACAGATCAATTATTTACATGTAAAATACTATGAACTATTTTTATTCTTTAATTCTATTGTGAAAAATGTATCATCAACTTTAGTATCTAATTAAAATTGTTTAAGTAGTGCTCATACTTTCTTGTTGACATAAAGTCAAGTAACATACTACATGTATACAAAGGTAAAAAGGAGAGACAGAAAATAAAGCAAGTTTAAAGAATGAGCACTGACTAAGGACATTGGTAATGCTACAATTTCAATGTTTCAGTTATTAAAGTAACTGCTTTAGCTCATACTAAAGAATTAAATGCTGCCTTGTTTCTATCACACTTGACAAATCCACAGCTCATTAGTCAGTACGTTGATTTTTATAATCACTATGACAACTATTAAAAACATTGTCACATGACTATAATGGATCCATGCAAAACCAAACCTTAATCTATAACAGCTGTTCTCTCCCCTTGAATGTTTTGGCCATATAAGACTATGCATGTCACTAAGTTACCAAGATTACTACAACACATATGATTATTTAATAGCTTACGTTTTGATCCATATTTAAACCAAATTCCCTTAGTCATATCTCCAAATCCTTTCCGCAAAAAACCATCTATATCATCAAGAGTAAGGTCATCATCCATCCGATGCCATCCAAGGACAAACGTAATCTCATCATATTGGAGAAAAGATGGCGAGTCAGTTTTTAAGTTTTCCTTTTCCACAACATTGTGTGTAAACTCCTCACAGATTTCATCAACTGCTGATTTGTAGGTTGTAATATGAGTTCGGGCATTTTCGATTTTGTAATGGTCAACAATAGCCTCAAAGCAGGAAATGTTAACTACAGTGCAACTCTCTTTCATTGCTGTCATAACATCATCAAATGATTCAACTAAGTACAATTGTGGCGCTAGCTCATTAAAATGTTTTACGAGAAACATTTTGACATCTTCAAGTGAAGGGATACCCCCAGCAATAAGTGGTACAATGGTATGAGAAAGTTCTTCAAATTTTGCTTTTGTTTGATCGAAGTGATATTTATAAGCAGAAGATAGATGAAGTTTCATTTTGCGACCTAAGAATATAGATAAACATCATATTGTGATAATATAAACGTTGAGTCTAGGTAGCTGGCAGAGAAAGTCGTACTTTAATGTCAATTGTCAATAAATACTTTAAGCTAGACTCTAAATCATAATCCTTGGAAGCTAACTGTATTAATTGTGAATAAAGTACGGCTACCTAGACATACTGTAATATAAAAGTAAACACCTCACCTAGACTTTCTTCGGCTGCCATGACGGGAACTACCCTATGAGATCTAGAGGACTCTCACGTGAGAAACCGTAATATTAACCCTGTAGAAACTATGTTTAACTCCATGAGTTCATGACATGGTTTCCTAGAGCCTAGACCGTATGTTCATAGTGGTGAGTTTTTTTATCATTGTTTCTGACTATGATGAATGTACAGCACTGTTTGTATAAGCAGTTAAACATTGCTTCATGTGATGAATGTTTTAGAAATAATTTGTGTATGCATTTCGTCTGTATAAGAGAATGGTTGATATGAATGATGGTAGCTAATCTTGTCAGCTTGAGATATTGTCTACTTTTGGCAGCATTTATTTGCTTTTCCTGACCCCCCAAAATTTGGCATCTCACGGTAATACTGACATTCAATGCAATCTTTAGATTTACAATGAGAACAATCCCCATATCTACATTTTCTCCCCAGCACGTTGAATATGAGTATTATCAAATTGAATTAGTTGTTGTCATTACTATGTACATGACTCGCTTTGATATAAAGTTTGTTGCTTATATTTGGCCCTTTTATGAGAGAGGTCTCATATTCAATGGTACTTGTAGAGTATCTAACATAATAGGAATAATACATGTGTAGATATATCTCTCACCTGTTGCATTAAATGGAGTTGGTTTTTGTTGTAACAATTGTTGTGCAGTCTATGAATAAGAATATTAAATAAAAGTATAGAAATTTTCAATTATTACCTTCCTCAGTTTATTACTTTTTACCCACTCATTTTTAAAATCACCAGTTATCTCTATGTTGACCCTTTTTAATTAAAATAAGAAGAGATATATTACCATGGTAACACACACACGTTACGAGGTAAGAACAGTTACTTTTTGAATAAGATCTAGAGTTCGATGGAGAAAATGAAGCAGATCACTTAAGTTTTGAATGATCTCACCACAAGTAGATCATTTGTTTTAGTTGCCAATCACTGTTAGAATCCTTCGTAGCTCCTTCAATAATATGATGGTTATGATGAATATTCTAGTATGTTTATTAAATTCTTACTATCTGATTTTACTTTCACTTTACTAATAATTTAATAATCAAACATTATTTTAATGTGACGAGGAAGTAGACCTCTATGAATATTATCATCACATGGAGGCTTCTACAATATTTGGTAGAAGTATTGTTGAGAATACTGATAACACTACAGAAGGTAAACACTACATTAACGAAACATAATTATACCTCTTTGTAGGAGAAATTGTGCAGATACTGATGAAGCAGGACCTAATGATGTACAAGGTAAAACAGACACATTATTATTGTACAATTCCTACACTTTGTTTAGTTATGGAACATGATAACACTCCTTTGGAGAGGAATACAGTTAGCGTTATTAGTCTACCACAAGAAAAAATGCTGAATGTAAGCTCAATGACACTAACTATTCAATCATACCATAATCACAGTAGTTGTTGCTTATGAATCTGCTGACATTACACTACAAGAAAGTTAGTCAATCTATTACTATGTAGTTCATCAATTCTATTATGATTTTTCAATTGAGGTTACACTAGATGACAGAGGTATAGACAATATTGAAAAAGAGAAAATTGCTCACTTTGATGTGAGTGTGGTTCTTATAGGAATGTTCCTTGTAACAGAACATTCTCTACAGACCATTATAAGTCTATTAGGAGTCAATGTCAAGCACTAGATCACTCAATGCTTGATTTTGTTATTTTTGAACAAATAATGAGCAGGATATCTACATCTACAACAATTCAACACAGAGGACATCAGGTAAAGGACAGAGAAAAAACAAGAACACAGTTCATACATCAAAGTGTTAAGGTAGTGTATGTATGGCATTTAACAGTTATAACAGAATATATCTTATAGATTTGTAGGACAACTTTTCTCTTCTTACATAACATAAGTAGAAAGAGGTTGGATGCGATTAGAATGAACTACTTTAATCATGGAGTAAGCACAAGACTTCTGGCAATTCCAATCGACTACCACACAACGCATACACAACAGAAGAGTTAAAACACACCATAACGTTTATAAAAAACTATGCTGAGACTCATGGCATATTGCTACAAGGGAGAATTCCTGGTTATAAAAGGATAGAAGTACAACTACTTCCCACTCACATGACAAAGAGAGGAATATGGAATGATTACATTCATACAAATGGACAATCATTAAGACATATAGCTAGGTACATGAGCTTCATCAACATTTGGAAAAAATTTGCTCCTCACATCATTATCACTAAACCAACATCAGTTATCTGCTGGGTATGCCAGAGAAATTCTGTTGCTATTAATCGGGCTGCCAATTAATCTGAATCTCACAAACTACAGGTAAAGATAAATGACAATAATATAAAGATAATAATGAATAATATATCCTAGATTATTGATTTAGCAATGGCTCACATTGAGCAAGCAACAACCAAACGAAGCTTCTACAAGGCTGAGTGTGCTAAAAGCAGGTATGACTTTGAAAAGGGGTTCACAATCTCTGACTTAAATTTCTGTCTGCCTCCTTTTAGAACCTCCATTACTAACCGCAGAGACAAAACTCTTCATTTAAGCTTTGATTTTGCACAGCAAATGCATTATCCAAGCAACGACATAAAACTGTACAGAGATCCCGCGCGTTTCGGCTACGTTATCACGTGATCACTACAACAGTGGAAGAGAGGTATCTTGGTTACTTTGTTCTAAAATGTCTCAGAGATTAAGACAGTCTAAGACTACAAATTTCATGCTTTGTGGACATTGTTTTAAAAGACTCTCATTGAAAACTTACAAGCAGCATCGACAATTATACTGTCACTCAGGAATTTGGTGTAATGTATCACAACCCCAGAAGCACAATGATAATAGCTCTTCTATCAGTTTGTCTGATTCATCTAGTGATGATTCCGTTAAAGAGACTGATTTTTGCCGCGAGAAAGAACAGGCGTCATTACTTTGGTAAACCTAATGAGCTGTATTGTAACTCAACTTTTGAGTTCTGTTTAGACAACCAGTTTGTACCAATAGAAAACATTCTTGGGATAGGTCTTGCACTTACACTATCAATGAGACAGTACTAGTTGGGAGCCCATTAATTTCTTGTAGACCATAAATAATTGATTTTACTTTTTCCTTTAAAGTTATAGATTTATGTTATTGCTTGATAATAAATTTTGAAGTATATATATTAATTATCAATGAAAACATTTGTTTCTAACCTTTGGAATTGTGGAGTATTTTAATATTGGAAACATAATAAAAATTACAAATTTCCAAAACAGAAACATATAGAGAAATTTATTATATATGTTTCCTTTACGTTTCTTAGAGGACAACATTTTGGAAACATATTTAATTTTCCAGTGGTGGTTACAAAATTGATTATTATTAAAAATAATTATACAAATAAAAGGCATCATCACAAAAGTAACTATCAAGGAAATTTTATAATTAATGATTATGTCCTATATAAAAGATTATATAATACAAGTAAAATAAAGGTAGGAAGATATTGAAAACTATTATTATAATAAAACATATTTACATCATGCAAAAACTATTATGTAACAATTATTGTAAACAAAGAGCAGATATGATAATAACAAGAAGTGTTGTAACAAATGTGATTGGATTGAAACAAAACATGTAATTTACTGTACAATATAAACTAACAAAGAAAGTTCTAAAGAGGAGTAGCAGAAGATCCCTCACCAGGTAACAAAATATTTATGGGAGATGGAGTACGGTGCTTGTTACCAGCATTGTAACGAGAGTAATTTCTCGGAGGAGAGTTTTGGAAATAGAGGTAGCTTTCACTATGAGCTGAATAATTACTTCCAACACTACTTGACAAGTCTGTACTACCTTTTCTTCGATATGTTGACCAATGATGATCGCCTGGTGTTGAATGTATACTGGTATTGTCTGTGGTAAGTCTCTGATAATTATTGATGGGTGGAGTCTGCTCCTTGTGTGGTTTGTGTTGAAGAGCAGTAAGGTAGGTCATGTGATTGGGAGACGATGGCTGTGGAAGTAAAGGAGTTATGCTGGATTCTCTGTTGGATAACAATAATTCAATGTCTGAGGACACTGGATACATTTTATGATGATTAGGTAAATATGTAATTTTGCCTAATAGAGAACTGATTTCGGTATCTGAAGATGAGTATACTCCCGATGAAGATGATTCATAATTTTGTAGGTGAGGTGGTACAGTTTTAAGATAAGTCTTCACAGATGAGGGTATAATAGATTTCTCAGGATCCAGTTGAGGGTTAGAACCAGGACGTGAAGATGTCTTACTGTCATCCGTTGAGCCACTGTCATCAGAATTAATGGTCTTCTGTTTTGTTGGCATAGCAGAAGATTGAAATGCATTCGGGTTGAAGAACATAGTTGGAAGGGTTATACTTGGAGTAGGAGTCAGGTCAGGCTCAGACAAAGAGACCTCCTTACCAATGGCACTTAAGGGTAAGCTTTGAAATGTGTCATCTCTAATACTATATTCATTATCAGTGACAGCTTTTCTTGGTTGTCTCTTCCTACGATGTGTTCTCTCATCATCTTCAGTCTCAGTACTAGAAAAGGTCAATTCCTCGTCATGTAAATGTGATGTTGAGTGTGAACGTTGGTGCTCAAATTTAACTCCTAGACTATGCATGGGAGAACGAACTGGTGTCGGACGCTTCTCTCGTCTTCTAAGCTGTTTATGTCCCTCAGCACCAGGAGTCTGGATGTTTTTAATAGCTTCCTGAACTGCTTCCTGTCCATTACGTTCAACTATCTTTTCATATTGTCTTTTGATGACTTTACAAGTACCACACGTTTTGGGTTTACTGCAATTATGTTGAAGAAACAACATAACTGTTAAGAGAACATTGTCAGAAACTGGAGACCCAGTATAATCACCTGCAGCTGGTTTCTCTGGAATATGGAGATTTTGAGGTCTAGCTTTCATCAATGTTTGATGATCAGGTTCTTCAAGAGGAGTGTTAGGCATTAAGTTAAAAGGTTCTGTTCCAGCTGGACTGAGGGGGACATTTTCCGCAACAGGTGTTGGGGTTTGTACACTGATTGCAGGGATCTCATTAGGAATGGATAGAGTGAATGGTACAGTGAGACTCGACTGATGATGGTGGTGATAATGACTGGGAGGGTTGCAATCAGGATAACCATAACGTGGTACATCTTGGCTAAGATAACTATGTGAAGTATAACATTGAGAAGTTTCTGATTCTAATATTGCTGATTAAATTTTTGTTATTACTATACTTTATTGCATACCTGATAAGTATTCACTTGATGATTGATTATCGTGTCTGGATACAGAACTAAATCCTAATAATACAAGAAGACAACTAATGTAACTGACTGATAGTCTACCATCCTTCATTTATCATTATAAATAATTATTATTTGCAATGTTATATTAAATATATACCTGAAGAGGATAATGTATGGCCTTCTGTTTGTACATCACTGTATGCTATAGTATAAAGAGACTGTGATGACTACATATACGTGTATAAATATGATCTAAGCTAATTGTTACACTTCACTGTATACCTGATAAGTGTTTAACTGATGATGATAATGGGTCATCATTATTTAAACTGCTAGGTACTAGACATTATGATGAAATCTCTTTTATAATACAAGTTTTAACTTACCTTTCTTTTGTTCTAGCTCTGACTCAATTTGACTGATCCTTTCATCTCTCTCATATACTTGTAAAGTTAGCGATGTTATTTTCTTCTGTAGTATCTCTATTTCATTTTCTTTGTTTACTAAATAAGTAAAAGAATGACTGTGTATCATTATAACACCCAGTGTGTACAAACACACCTAATAAGTCCTTAGTTGATGGTTCAACTCTTCTCTCCATAATGTTAGGTTCTATAGTAAAATATTATAATGATACAGTTACTAAGTTTATAATCACACAGTTATTTCTGTGTTTATTTTACCTTCAATTTTTGTGTGTGTAGACTTTAACCCTTGTATCTCCCTTTCTTTTTGTTGTAACAACTGTCTCACTAACTCCAGTTCTAACGTCTTTGCCTTACTCATTTTATCCAATATTTTCAGCTTGTCTGTTTACATTAGGTACATAGTTATATTTCAATTAGTGTACATGTACCTGATAAAATGTCTGCTGCTGATTGATTTTCATCCTTACTGGTATGAGCTAAACAGAAACATATACATGTATTTTAAGACATTCCCACTGTATAGAACTATGTTTTGAGTACATCATTTTTGTATATTGATACTCACCTTCAAGATAAGACCTTAACTCTATTACTTCAGCTAATGCCTTTCTAGTTTTCTCCTCAAGCTCTCTCATCTCCTATACATCAACACTCACACACATAATATAGTATTAATCATCTTTTACCTTATCTTTTGTACGTTCATCCCAGACAGTACAGTAGCCAATTGTTAACTTAATTAATCCCATCTTTTTCAGTAGGTTAAGATTCTTCTCTGCTTCTATCAGTAAAACATCCATTATATGTCGTGGAGCATAGCAGGTCACAATGACAGAATTGCCTCTCTTTATTACTCTAATCTGTACTCGTTTTATAAGATCTTTGAAGGCCTCTGTTAACAGAGCTCTGATTTGAGTTAGAGTGTAGTCATCTGGTTCCCATTCCAGAACAAACTCAACAGTTTCACATTTAAGAAGAGTGGATAGGTTTGTTGAAAAACTCTGATTTTCACATACACTAAGTTTAACTTCATTACAGAATGCATCAATTGCTGCTTGATACTCCTTAATGTACTGCTTTGCTTCTGAGATGTTAAATGTATCAACAATAGCTTCCAAACAGACAATATTAATAATGGTACATTTGTCCTCTACTAACTCTATAACATCATCAAATGATTCTGCTATAGATAATTGAGGTTTTAGCTCACGGTAACATCTTCGAAGAAAGGTTTTGAGCTCTTGAAGTGAAGGAATACTCTTAGCAATGAGAGGTGCAACAGCATGGATAAGTTTTCCAAAGGTCACTTTCATTTCATCGAATTTCTTTTGAAAGGATAGCTCTAGAGTCACTTTAGGAAACACTTGATCTAAGAATGTATTCTATAACAAACTATAAATACAAGCTACTTACCATACTCTTTGAGTATATCCTTTGCTACACGTACTGTGTCTTCAGATTGTAAGAGCACATTAGTGAAAACTCTTAATCTATCAGGATCCTCAGATACAGCATTAGACAGTGCTCTCAATGAACAATCAGCTAATAAACCTCCAGATTTCTCCACCTCATCAAACGTTTTCTTAGAAATGACTCCCTCTGTATGTAGTGTTAATGACACATCAGTTGGAAGAGAAACTGGAAAATGTTTCTGTAACACTTGGTAAGCTGAAGTAGATAATTCATCTATTTGATGAAATATAGAATATTATAATTATTAAAGTACATTAATTTAGTGTCAAGCCCAGGCCAACAACCAAGGTGGAACAGTGAAGGACTTACACAAGACTATTCACTCACTTGATAACTTAGCTATTTTCATAGCAGTAGAAAATTCTCCTATCTTGTTGAGAGCACTAGCTAATGATTCCACTGTAGGACCTCCATTCTCATCAACATTGTCAGCTCTTTTCAACCATCGTGTCAAACACTCCTGTAGACATTCATCTGGATCATTATTATACTTTGCTTTAATATCTATCAGAGTAGGTTGTAGTAGACCCAGTTGTAGACCAAGAGGAGACCATCTGCTACTTGGGAAATGACTCTCACCCAAAGCATTGACAACATCTTTCAAACAGCCGACCTCTATCATTATTTATATACATATAATATGAATAAAGTATTAATTGATCCTCCAGTGCCAAAAAATGATAATAAAGTTTAGAACAGGAACGTTACTTACCTAACTGAATGCTTTCTTTTGATGCCATAGTCATATATAGTCTAGCGGAGATAGCCTAGAAGCGGCTAAAGACAGGAATGTTTCCACAGGAATGAGTATGTTATATATTCATAGCAACTTAAATAAACAATGGGCGGAGTAACAATTAATAATTACACGTTATCTAGTTTGTCTCGCGTAGCCAGCCCCTCCCCCCTACGGGAAGGGAGGGTCTGGTCAACTGTAAATATAGCTCTCGTTCAGAGAACTACCAGAAATCCGGTAGTCGATAAATGGTGTTAAGAGGGAGGAGGGCAAACACCTACTTTAAAATGCTGACAGACTCATCAGAAGCACAATGTCAGATATGTGTAGCGGTTCTCTCAAGCTTTTCAGTAATTTTCAGTGTAAATGAGCTCAGCAGGCTCCTTTGTTCAGCCCTATGCAAAGCGCAATGAAGTTTACAAATAATCTATGCTTTTTCATCAGTCGAGTTGTAATAAAGTATATATATATAATTATATATATATATATATATACATATATATATATAATCTTCAAAACTGTAATGGATAATCGTGAAGCTGCAATTCAAGCTGCTGCTACTAGACTAGGAGTTACACTTAAGGTGAAGCAGTTTGAAGCAATAATGGCTTTTATCTCGGGGAATGATGTGTTTGTGACTCTTCCAACAGGCTATGGCAAGTCCTTGATCTTTGACCTTTTACCATGGATCTTTGATGAAATTAAAGGCAAGATTACAATACTTATATACTAACTACCTAACTCTTTATTTCACACTTTTAGGTATTAAGGGAAGTATAGTTGTTTGTGTAAGCCCTCTTGCATCATTAATGATGGATCAACGAAACAAGTCTGTCCCTAAGGGGATCAACTGTGATTTTGTGGGAGAGGCCCAGACTGACAAAAAGGCAATATCAAAAGTTGTAGCTGGCAAAATACAACTTGTTTTTATAAGTCCAGAATCTATCATTTGTAACACATTATATTGAGGTATGTTAATGAGTTCAACTTATAAAGAAAAAATTGCAGCTCTCGTCATTGATGAGGCACATTGTGTCAAAACATGGTAAGCAAAATATGATGCTAATCACTTCACTCTAAACTTATACAATAGGGGTGATGATTTCAGAACAGCCTTTGCTCATCTGGGTGAAATAAGGAGTATTATACCTTCACATATAAATGTCCTTGGACTAACAGCAACAGCTACCAAAGTTACTTTGACTGCTGTTAAAAAGCGATTGTCTATGACAGACCCTGTGATTGTTGGTGCTCCTCCATTTCGTGACAATATAAAATACCTTGTGAAACCTATGCCAGGTGTATCATCATTTTGCAGTGATATAGTGAACAGGATTAAGAAGGAAGAATCTTATCCTAAAACAGTTATCTTTTGTAGGCAATATGTTGACTGTGCAGAACTCTATCACAAGTTACGACACACTCTTGGACCTTATTTTACAAAATCCACCCATTATCCAGACTTTCATCAGTTTAGAGTTGTAGAAATGTATACTCGTGCTTCAACAGTAGAAATGAAGGAGAAAGTCCTCACCTCATTCTGTATACAAGGTGGCACACTCCGAGTAGTTCTTGCCACAACAGCTTTTGGTATGGGTATTGACTGCCCAGATATTGAGAGGGTAATTCATTGGGGATCACCCTCGACTTTGGAACAATATGTTCAAGAATCGATATATTATCTATTAGTAGCAGTCTTTTCAGTGCTTGGAGACGTTTCCTGAATGCGTTACTTCGCTCCAAGTCCACAAACATTTTTCAGAACTTTTCTAACGATTACTTCGACCAACGGCCTTCTGTCTTGCTGATCCATATTCCTCTGAGATTGTTTACAACATACTAAAAAATCTTCACGTTAAGTTTTTTACTTTTCGAGAAACGGCACTTGACCTCTGCAGCCTGAAAATTCTTTTGCGAGTTTTAAGCTTCTGTTTTCCTTGACGATGTTCTTGATACTATTGTTGTAAGATCCACATGTTTTTCTATTCGTTGCTAAACGTTGGTAGCTGCTAATGCTTCGGTTGCCAAGTTATAGCAGTTCAAAAAAACAACCCTGGTAACAGACACACACACACACACACACACACACACACACACAAACAGACTACAGTACCCTCGCTATGCGCCCACGCACAGCGAGGTTAAAAATTAGTGTAATGTAAAAGTAAACGTAACACTGTTTTTACTACTAATGTACTACAGCTGCACAAACAGTAGTACATTAGTAATGAAAACAGTGTTATATTTACTTTCACATCATATTAAGTTTATTACATGTAACCTGTATAACAATATATTAGTTAAATCAACAAATCAATTTTTACAGTGTAAAAGCTTATGGTTTAAATGGGAATATATGCAGACATACATTACTGTATAAGGACTTCTTATTTGCTTCCATTAATTCATCTAATAATATAACTGGTTGTTATTGCTGTGATGTTTGTGAACAGTCATGTAATTGTAACATATGTATGTGTAATACATGAGATTATGTATTGTCCAATTTAATGAGACTCAAACACTGTAAAAATTGGTTTGTTGATTTAACCAATATATTGTTATACAGGTTGAAATTAGCAAACTTAGTATGATGTGAAAGTAAATATAGCACTGTTTTGATTACTAATGTATTACTAGCTTAATTTCATGCTAAGTTTGCTACATGGAATCTGTATAACAATATATTGGTTAAATCAACAAATTAGTTTTTACAGTGAACAATTTAACAAAAGTAATATTAAGAGCAATATGTAAATGATCCTATCATTTCTGTTAACCAAGATAATGTTTCCTCTTCATTGTATTGGTCCAATATACCTTGCTTCAATTTGAATGATGTGTATGATCTTGTACCCTGTTCATGTAAGATACATTCATCTGCTAGTACTGTTAGTATTGTTTGAAGGTCTTTTTGGTATGATGGTTTTGGGTGGTATCCAGACTCTTCTTGTGATTTTAACTCTTTTTCAAACACACTGCAGATATCATGAACAACACCAATGGCTCTAGCTGCATTAGCAATTGTTATTGGCTGAATATTTGATCCCATATTTCCTATAACAGATTTTAGTTGCCTGTTTAGATGCTCCATAAATAAATCACAAGGAATGTTACAGCCCTGTCTGCCATGAACATTAATAAATCGACTATACCTCAGTTGAGCTACTTGACACTTGGTGGGCAAAAAATTATCTTGTACAAGTAGAATTGCAGCCTCTTTGCTGTAATTTTTTCTTTTAGCTGCATGAAATATGAGTAAAAGAACTTCCAAATTAAAGAACACGATTTCCATCCCCTTCTCTACAAGCATCATGATAACCATACCACACAAGTCCCAGTGTGATGACTTCACAAGCATACAGGTATACATCATCTTTTGTTTGCTTTGGAGATGATAAAATGCGAACAAACATATTGACTAGTGTATCAGCAACTTCTGACAGTGTCAATGCTCCTTGTGGATTGTTATTCATTATTTCTCTTGTAGCTGTGATAATGTGGTCTACTAAAACTAATTCAAAAAAATCTTCAGCAGCCTTTAGATTGTTTTTTGGGTCAGTGGGAACAGCTGATCTATGTCAAACATTTTTGAGCTGATTTAGAGTACCCTTGTCTCTGCTAGACTTGTCTGAAAATAGACGTTTCCAAATTACCTGTACAATACAATAAATTTAATCAATAGAAATAGTATGATACCTTCATCAATGTCATCCTACTGTGCCAATCCTCAACAACAGGAACAAGTCCTTGAAGTCTCTCCTTAGCAGTTGGATGATTTGATCGAACTGCATGCAATTGAACTTCTAGTTCATGCAATTGTTAGCTGGTCACCTCCAAACAAAATTTCACATTGAACAAATCTTGAAATGTGAATGGTTGGTCAACAAGAAGTCGAGTGTATTTTTCATAAGATAAACTTGGTACATATTTCTGCATGCTGTCCATTATTTGACAGATTTCATCTATATAATTCTCGTTTAATAACTGAATGCCCAAAGGAACCTGTAAATTGTAATCTATCTAATGATTTGATTGCATTACATTCCAAACATACTATTTCTGACTTCTTAGACATTTCAAGTGAGTATTCATGTGGAATGTGCCACTGAACAGAACTAGCTTGTGAGAAGAACTCCTCCATATTGAGTACAAGAAACCTAAACAACGAAACGTGTAGTGAGATAATTATGCTGTCCTGGCTTTCCATTAACTTGATATGAATATCCTGAAAGAATGTTTAAGGCTCTCAACATCATCTTTGTTCGAAAGGATAGATGGCAATATTATTATTCCAGAGGATGGGAGATCTGATAAACCACACAAATCTATTCTTTCTAATAAAGCATATGAATGAAAGTAATGAAATGATCGAGTTTGGTGGTTGATCCTTTGGTATGATTGTCGGAAGTTTTTATCAATGTTATCTCCAACAATTTTGAAAAATTTAACATTAGTAAATTCACTACCGCCAATACTGCACACTTGCATCAACTCTGAAAAGTCAGAGTTACTCTCAGAAAGCTCAGCAACTAATTCCTCCATCTCTTTAATGAATTCTAATTCATCTTCATAGTCATCAATTGCATGTGCCACCTCATCATCAATAGTTGTGCTATCTTGAACGTCATCAGGAATGTCAGTAAGCAGATTGGTATAATCCATGTCATCCATGCCTTGAAATAACAGTTCTTCTTCCATGTCATCCTCATTGATAGGAGCTGGATATAACCATTCAATTCTTGGATTTATGTCATTGATGACCTTATCAGACTTGGTCTATATAGAAGGCAGAATACATTTTAATCATATTATAAGGTCATTTACTAACCTTTAGAAGATCTACAAAGGAATGAGTCCATGTCAAACATCCTTATCGAAGTCTTTTGAAAGTCTCCTACCAGTTTAAGTGTTCCATAATGAGACAGACTCACCATAAGGGGTTGCAAGGAGGTATAGATCTAATAATTAATCAACTTATAATTAAATTAAAAGTAATATAAAATACTTGTTTACTTGCTCCATTGCCATATAATAGAACAGATAATACCCTTTGCATATGGGACATTTTGCTGAATCTCTGCTTTAAAAGCATTCCAGAGATTAGACATAGCAATGGCTTGTTAATACTTTTCTTTGTTAGAATTCCAGACATGATAGTCATTAACGTTGGCATTTTCTGCATGAGTTTGGTCCATACTTCATCAAAGCTAAACTGATTAATAGAATCATCTTAGGTTCTCAGTAGTGAGTTATGTTTCATAGAACAGATCTCCTTCATTTCTCTTCTAGTCATCTTGACAACTTCAAATATTGCCTTATCAGATGTGCATGATGATGTAGCTATGGAAGAGGTCAATACAGTATAATTATGTCTTACAATGAGTCTCACATTATGTTTCCCCCATGGTGAATCAACATCTACGTTACGTTCACCAGATGGATAAGTAAATTTAACCTAAGAAAAGGAATTGATTAATTAATAGGAAACAATATGACTTACTGATACTTTTACATCTTTACTTGATTCTGGTGCTTCTGTTGATTGTTGAATTACCTCTGATGTTGTTTCCTCTAGATCATCTGAATACAACCTTTTACGTTTTAATTTACTTTGCCTTGTCCTTACAATACTTGAATCCAGCATATCTAGAACAGCCTTCTTCTCCATTTCTGCCCTATGTAGGAGCTGTGGTAATCCTTTAACTTGCTGTATACACTTATGACAAATGTAACTCTCAATGTGCATCCCACATTCAGACACGTCAGATTGAAAGTGCTCCCTAAGTAAATTATCTCTAATTTCACGAACTTTGCCTGCTTTTGAACCATAAAATTTTTTTCTTTTCACTTTATTTGTTCCTTGACTGACATCACTTTTACATAAGAGACAGTGTTTTAACATTGCACTAGCCATAATTGCAATAGCTCACAAATCTAACCAACTGATATTGAAAAGGGAATGGTAAGAAAGAAATGTCTACAAAGGAGACTGCCAGATATACTGCTTTACACCAATACTTCATGGCACTTTGCATAGGCAGAACAAAGGAGCCTGCTGAGCTCATTTACACTGAAAGTACTGAAAAGCTTGAGAGAACCGCTACACATATCTGACATTGTGCTTCTGATGAGTCTGTCAGCATTTTAAAGTAGGTGTTTGCCCTCATCCCTCTTAATACCACTTATCGACTACCGGATTTCCGGTAGGTCTCTGAACAAGAGCTATACTTACAGTTGACCAGACCCTCCCTTCCCGTAGGGGGGAAAGGCTGGCTATGCAAGACTATTATCTAGTGTAGTCATTCTTCTATTTTAATTGACTTCATTTTAATGCAATTCGAGCAGATCCATGCAGCAGTTGGTGGGTTTTCAATATTTACACATGTCCTACAAAATAGAAGGTAAACTACTCGCATATTATGTGTTAATCCTGGTCTGTATATTATTGTTGTCATTTCTTGTATATATAATATACCATTTAATATGCTTACCAGTGAAACCATCTACAGCAGTCATCACATTCTATCATGTCTCTGTGTGTTGCAGATAGTTGGCAATGAGAGCACATCCATTCAAGACGTTTAGTAGTCACCGTAGTTTGGTATTGATGATAGTATGATTGAAGTGTAATGTCACCTTACCTAGTTGTTGTAATGCTTCCCATGCTTCATTTGTCATGTAATCCTGAATGTCAGTGATATCAAAGTTGATTATCTCATCGGGTAGGTTGTCCATTTTCTTTTTCATTTGTACCAGTGTTAATTTGTGGGCTGTTCCATCAATGACTTTATCTGCTCTATCTTTCGTACATAGCAGTGTTAGAATATCTACAAGGGGAAGGTAAATGTTATTTTATTTCTTGATGTTAGATTTAGACATACCATATGTGGATTTTTTAGCCATATATAACCTTGTGTCATTGTTTAATTTTTTTTCAATTTCTTCTTTTTCGGTGTTTTTTGGCTTCGCTAGTCTAATTGATGGTGTTTTTTGTCTCTTACGAGTCCTGAAGAATGGTCATTGCGGAGCTATAGTTTTATTTACTGGTTCATGTTGTCTTTTTGGTGGAAGTACTGGTTTTGTCTGCTCCAAATAACATTTTATCAGTCCTTTTGTGGTACCAAGCTGTGTGTTTATCATTTATAATGTCTGTTTATCAGTACATTGTTCTACCAATGTTGTAATAGTCTGAATTTTGTTGAAAATATGTTGTCTGGTTTCAATCATGTCCAAATCACCATCATCTGACATTATTGCTTCAAGTAAGTCATTTAGCTCTTTGTCTGAATTCTTTCCATCAATAGTTGAGTTGTTTTTATTTAGTTGTTCTTGCCTGTTGCATTGTTGAAACTGGACTGTTAAATGAATGTGTTTACAAATGTTCCCTATTGTAGTATAGTCTTGACATGTACAGGAGTAGAAGTGTACACATATGTTGCAGTCATTGTATCTTAGTCTACAATTCACTGGGCATACCTCATTCTCCATAGTCACCCTGTAATTGTCATTACCATGTGATGATGTCACATCCCATACTCCATGTTCAACTTGTTTAACTGAATCTACTGTGATGTCCTTGCTGGTTAAATGTCTTTTGTGTATGTCAATCCATCTGTCCACACTTGTTGCATCATTCTTATCTCTGTTTAGTATTTAGGTGATATGATTTTTCAATATTTCCAATGTCTTTTCTACTTAGTAGGTGAACTCGTTTCAAATCTGTGCCAACACTGTTGCGTACCTTGTCCAAGATGTGTTGAAATGAGACTCCTTGAAGCAATTGTCCAGCAACAGAGAATCTGATGTTATCAGGTAAGCGTAAATGTCTTAGAGCTGTTTTGTGTCCATAGTGTGTATTACATACTTCTACCTGTACTTTACTTGTAGTTAGCTCAGTCATTGTCTTAATTAAGGCTGTACAATAGGTATTTAGCTTGCACATCCCTTGAACTTTCATCTGTCGTTTTCCAGTCCCCTTTGTATTGTAAAATCCACTTCTGTTACAATAATAGTAACATATTAAGTTGTCATCACTATCCCTTTTGTTTCCTGTTGCTTTGACGAAAGAAGATGAAGTCTCTTCTTCAAAGCATGTTTTCCATGTTTTAAATTCTACAGGGAGATTAATATAACAGTAGCCTCTTAGCTGATACACAGATAGCATTATACCTTCATTGTCTGCAAATGTCACTGTCTTCAGTTTCATCTCTATGTTGTGTGTGTTCGTTAAATGTTCACATAGCTGTATTAGTCTCTGTGTTGTGAAGTGGCAGTTAGGCTCCTGACAATGAAGAGTTCCAGAATGTTCATAATGAAGAACTTTCTTATGTTTGAAAAGGCCACTTCTGGTTTGATATACCTTTCCACAATGCAAGCATTGGTATTTGTTATCTACATACATATATGAGGCTGCTAATTTTGTACCATTGTTGTCCCAATTTTTAACCTTTTGTAATTGTGTCCATTGTGTGGTTCCTGTGACTTTGATAGTTGAGGGTTATTTTGCATTGGTTGCTATTGTATGCAAAGTAAATTGCTTGTGAATTAAAACTTACTCTTTAAGAGCTGTACACCTGTTTTGGTACCACTTCCTGTAGTTAGATTACTGGCTTGTGATGTGACTTTGGTAGTTGTTGGTTGTGTTGTACTGGTTGCTATTACATTGCAAAGTAAGATGTCCATTAATTAAGACTTACACATTGAGGGCTGTAGGCCACATTACTAGCACTTTCCCTGGTTGGATTACCTTTAATATCACAGGCAAAAGCTGCATTTTTTTGCGGATTTAATCGATCTTCATTTTGTTCCCTAATATAATACATAACACATGCATCATGATTAATAATATATTATTTTTAGCAACGTACAAAAGGCGTTGATTAAGAATTTCATATATAGTAATATTGTATATTATGACTTACTATTCATATTTTTGTACAACTCCTTTGGAGCAATTGAAGTTGAACTATTTTGCAATTCTTCCTTTGTTTTTTAGTACACATACCATGCAAAATATACCTGTGCATTCTTGAAAAAAAGACAGACAATTCAATGTACAATTGGCAAAAAAAGTTGCATACCACTTTTTTATGTGATATCAAGTGTCTGTGAAAGTCTGGGCAATGAATCAGTGATTGTACTGTTGCATTTGCAAAACATGTATTTCCTAGATTCTGTAGTCCAACTCCAACTTCAGGAAACATTTTGCTATTTTGGCAAGCAGCAGGAACTTCAGAAAAATCGTCATCGTAATCCATTCTTTTAATCGTGAACTCACGTCTTAATGTATTATTACTACAATCTCGTAATTTGTATTATTCATAGCATATGGAGTCACCACGCCTATCTTTCGCCTATCTTCATGAATTTTTGATTGAATATTCCTGTCTTTAGCTATTCGTGCCTCTCATCCGTTTTCATCAGGTGACGAGCGAAGGAGGGTCTAGAGGGTGGGGTCATGCAATTTATGCAAGCCTAGTAAAGGTAATTGTAGCATGGATATTATAGTTTACTAGTCTATAAAATCCATGATTGTAGGTAATTCATTTTAAAAGCTGACATCAGCTCATCAAAAAGAGTAGCTTGCTAGATTGCTGTCATCTTTCAAGATGCTACATTAACTAAGTTAGAAATATTTGCTTAAACCATTTTTATTCCATAAATTCAAGTTATTGCTGGGAATTCTATAGTGTAGATTGGTGATTGATGGTTGTCTTCAAAATAGGAGACATTTTCAGTTCATATATCTGTATATTGCCCCTTACCTAGCCTCAATAACCTCATCCTCTTTATCTTACTAATGAAAACATGCAATAATAAAACAATATAATGATAAGGATAAGGTAACAGTAATACAATACTCTGTAGTTAAATACACAATACCATTATATATTACATGTTTTAAAATTAACCACAAAATGTGTCTGTTTATAGTTTAGTAGTTGCAAGGAAACAATATCTGCACATTCAAGTAAAGCTTGTCTAGCTATATCAGAGTTCATAATACTGTCTAGAGTTTAGAGATCTAGACAAATAGGGAGTTGTTAGTAATATTATACATCAGAAAGGAAGTAATTACCTATGATGTTAATATTTATAATTTTGTTAATTATGTTATAGTCAGATAACTTAATAACAGTTTGGTAACATATGAAGCATTATTGTTAACTTATTATAGTCATAATTTACAAATCTAACACTGGTGTATTATATTGTGTTAATTTTCAAGGAAGAATAATTTTGTGAAAAGGACTTTTTGGATATTTGTAAATTTTAATTATTGCAAATTATATTGTGCTGTACATACTATGCATACATATAGCACATATATATAAATATATAAATATGTATGTATGTATGTATATATGTATGTATGTATATATATATATATATATATATATATATATATATATACCATATCCAGCTAGGAATTGGCAATTTTGTAATACTCTAATTGTTGATCCACTGTTTCCAAATTATTTCCAATAGTATTCTCAACAATGCTCAATGCTTTTCTGTGTCATACAACAACAAAGACAGTGCTTTGAATATATATCTTGTAATCCATCAAGTTCCAATATATTAGACAGCAGGAGTTCACTGCAAGCATCATCTTAGCTTTAATCAAGGCCCAATTTTTCTTTAGTTGTTCTAAATACTAAGAAATTGAGTCTTCTTGTGAAAGAGCCAGTTGACTCTGAATTAAGCTAGCTTGTACACATTAATTTTTGTTTGTTTTCCTTTATTTTCTGCTTTAAACTCTATGGAGAGTCTGTCAAGATACTAGTGTATTAGAACCCAGTATAAATGCAACATAATGAATAGGACAGTCACTGTTTTTATACATAAGATACTTCTTTAAATGGACTATATACAGTGATAATATAAATAATGTGGTGTGTAAAGAAAGTGTTGCTAACAAATTTAAAACTTTGTGTTGATTAAATACATTATATAGCATGAATACTGAATTAAGAGGTCATATTAGTCACCATATATGTCATCTGTTGAAAGCAGGCATAATGTTATAAACAATAATATTCTTCCTTACCAGTAAGCTCATCATCTGAACTGTCTAGTTCTGCATTATCACTTTCTGACTAAATATCTGTAGTTGTTATGGCATAATTAAGATATTTTATCAATCAGAACATACCTTGAGTTGACTCTCCTCTATTAACACAGGTTACTTGTTTACTACATGAGCATCCTGGCCCACAACGATGTCTTGATTTCACACATTTACATCTAGCTGTATCATATTCAGTCTTACATCCATATCCATGTGTCAAGAAAGCTACTCTCTGCCTTATTGCTAACTCCACTGATAAATTCTGATCATGTCTAGCCCATCCAAATAAATCTACTGGTAGAAGTATTATGCCATAATTTTCATATACTCTGATCTGGTGTAAAACTTAAATCACTACCATAGTGGACTTGATAATGCTCTGCAATTGCCTCATGATCTGGACATTGTTGGGCAGTGCCATGTTTGATTTTGGCATTACATGTTTAGCACTGTATAGGCTTACTACATACATACATGTCATCATTACTATGTACTAAACGATGAACCTGATTCCAATGGTTTGACGAGCTTTAGAGTGGACTGATTGGATGTGAGGAGACCATGATAAATTAGAGGTGATAATAATACCAAGATATTTAAAGGATTTTAATTGTTCAAGTTGAGAACCATCTAAGAAAAGAGGAGAGAGGGCGGTTACAAAAGAGGGACACTTACGAGAGACAATCATGTATTTTGTTTTTTGAGTTGATGGTAAGATGATGAGAGGTAATCCACGATGACATAAGATTGATGTTGTACTGAACAGTAGACATTGAGTTTGTAGAAGAAATTTCTTGCGAGAGAAGAATGTCATCGGCATAAAGAGTGAGGGTGGCTGAAGAGAGAAGGACAGTTTAGCAATGTCATTTATATAGATGATGAATAAGAGAGGCCCGAGAATGGAGCCTTGGGGCACACCAGAGGTGACTTCAGATTTAGAAGATAGAGAACCATTTATGATTACTTGTTGGGAATGGTCTTGCAGATAGCTATGTGGCCAAAACAGAAGAAGAGGAGGAAGGTCGAGCGAAGATAAGGAGTCAAGTAGAGGTTTGTGAGGGACAGAGTCAAATGCTTTAGTGAGGTAGATGAAAACTGCACAGATTGCATTATTGTGATCCAGTGAAGAAAACCACGAATTGATAGTAGATAATATAGCTGTTCAGTTGAGAATCCTGGTCAGAAACCAAACTGACAATTAGAGAGGATGTTGTGAGCAGAACAAAATTCACACAGATAGTTAAATATGTGATGTTCCAAGATCTTACTTGGGAGGGAAAGTAGAGAGATTGGGAGATAGTATGAAGGGGATGAAGAAGAGCTTTTCGATTTTGGCATAGGTACAATATTGGAGTTTTTCCAGTCTGAAGGAAATATACCTGTTGAGAGGGAGGAGTTGAAAATAATAGAAAGATTAAGTGAAATACTTTGAGCTGTGTTCTGGAGCATGATAGAGGAGATACCGTCAGGACCAGAAGCAGTGTCAATAGGCATATGAGAATTGAGAAACAGATATCATCTGGGTTACAGAGAAAATCTGGAGAGTTGTCATGGAGTGAAGTAAAGGGATTATGAGCCAGAGGAGGTAAAGGAGCAGTTGACTTGTTGAAGCAAGAGGAGAAGTATTGGTTTAGGACATTTGCTTTAGAAGAAGATGAAGTTGCAGCCTGCAACTTGCAGGAGATCCATTATGGAAAAGGGAGGGAAATGCATAGTAATTAGCACCTCTCTATCATGTAGTAAAGTCTACATATCCTTTGTACTCATTTACACTTCTGTCATACATCCACATTGCCTTTTTCAATTTTTAGTATAATATTTCTATGAAATTGGTTATTTAGATTAGTTGTATATTATAAGTAAATGCTGAACAGTTGCTATACTACTGCAAAAGAAAGATACATGTATCTGCCACATTGTGTATTATTATAACAGCTATAGCTTCATAATGAAAGTGAGGCTAAGAAATTGTATTGCTAGGACTACAATGATGGGCTGTACCATTTGAGTTGAAATAACTCGGTCGGCGTACCCGCAACTCCAACAGAACGAACAGATGACGTAGCTGAGGTACTTGGGTCTTTATATCTCGCTCCGCTAACTGCACAGGTGAACAAGTGCGAAGATATGACGAAAAAGGTGTAGTAGTCTTAAGGTCACCCACGCACGTGGTTCATTAATTAGTTTTTGCTTTGAAATAGCATTACAGTGGAACCTCCCAGTCCGGACACCTCTGAAATGAGTACACCCACGAGGCAAGTGAAGGGAAAGGCGACTTGAGCAGAATTTTCAGGCCATGCCACGCCTATGAATTAAGAGCTTAAATTGGCCTTGGATTGTTTATTAACTTTGCGTGGGCTTGTCGGCAAATAGTCGGCAAAGAAACAATGGCTACAAGAAAGCAAACTTTCGAGGAGATTGTAGAAGAGAAACCAACACTTGATGAATTATGTGAACATATTCGTATTGGTAGTAAATGGTATCAGTTGGGAATTCAGCTGAAACTGAACGCTAAGAAGTTGGAAGATATTCACAAGCTACCAGATGACTCCACATACAAAACAACAAAAATGTTTGAGTTGTGGTTAGATACCAAACCTGATGCTACCAGAAGACAAGTAGTAGATGCTTTGAGGAAGGAAGTCATCGAAGAAATCACTGTTGCCCATGAGTATGAGCAAACGTTGAGAAAATCCAGTAGTCTTCCTGCTAGTGAGAACAAGAACCTTTTACATGTACATCTACTTATAAATGTTCTATTACTAGTTTGTTTATGGATTGTGTACTGTTCTTATTATAGGAATAGACTCTAAGTCTCTAGCTACTGAAGCAACTGCTATTCTTCAGTGCCATAATGATACATTGTCACAGTGTCTGATCAATCCTGTAAAAGTGTCCCAGCTCTTAATTATTTAGTGAAAGATGTATCAGCGAGGAAACACTTGATAAGATAGAGTCATTGCAAGGCTCCCGAGATGAGAAGAAGACAATTCTGTTATCTGCTATACATACAGCAATATCTTCAGATTACAAGAAGTTGAAAATGTTAGCTACAGTACTGTCCAAGTTTGAAGAGACGAAAACGATATCTGAGAGAATTATCAGTGAATATGGTAAGAGGACTATTAAATAATTTATAATTATAATATTTATTGTTAATAGGTCAAACATTTCTAGATGACCAGACAACATCAAGCACTGTTCAAGAGGTACCTATGACAAGTCATAGTAGTCATGAAGATCGTGCCAGTGACATTTTACGTTGTCATTATGGCGCTCTCTCTCGATGTCTATGATATCCTGTTAGAGTAGCACAATACCTCTATGGAGAGGGAGAGAAGATTACAAAAACTAGACTAGCAATTATGAAATCTACTGCCAAGTCTTTGTCAACAAATAAAGCATTATTTATGTTGTTAGGAGCTGTACGTCATGCTGTACATACCAACTACTATCACCTAATGATCTTTGCTAGTGTACTGTTAAAATTTACAAGCAGTGTACCATGTGCTAATGCTATCTTAGAGGATTGTGGTAAATACATTACTATTAGCATTAAATGTTATTTTAATATTAATTTATGATAGAGAAAGTATTTCCTGATGCCAGCATTCCTGAAGTACAGACCAGAGTTAACCCATTGACTACTAAATCAGTAGACAGCACTACAGCTTCAAGACAAGGTTAGTATATACTCTATATGATGTTTGAAGGATTATCTCTTGATCTAATTGTAGATGACACAATAAAGGAAGTTATACTTCCTCAAAGCTTGAGTCCTATTTTTGGATCAATTAAAAGTGAATTTGCAGTAGCTTTTAATAATATTCGGGAAGCTATCAATGCAACACCTCCACCTTTGGATAAATTGAAAAGATTTCTCGAAGATGGCTACCCTCACCTTGAATCTCAAATTGTTAACTCCAAGTCCATTGATGAAATACTAACTGTCGTTAGGAAGCATTGTACACTGATCAATATCAGTTGTCTGGAGGGTATTGTGAAGTGCTTCAAAATTAAAGAAGCTGAGACACTTATACAAACATACAAAGATAAAGTTTATTTAGTTTGTGAAAAAACGAAAGCTTCTCTTTGTCTGAACGAAAGTTTTAAAGTAACAAACACCCCTTCTCTTCTCAAATGTGAGACAGTCATCTTTGTGTTGAACTGGGATCCTAATGATTGCACGTTGAAAGATATCGAGGACATTATTTCTATTTCATTTGAGATAAATGTGGAGATTCGTTACATACAAAAAGGCAACTCCATCATTGTCACTTGCTTTTGTCCACTCAGTCTAACAACTCTGCTTATTGCCAGAGCTCAGGAGACACTTGGAATGATGAAAGAGAAAGGGTTACTCCAACTTACAGTTGGTCAATGTACCATTTATGATCATAAAAGAGACAAGGTAAGAGATCAGTAGTATTAGACAACAGTTACTACATGTGTTGTTTATTGATATATAGGAGGTTAGAGCTATTGTAGAAGAGAACACAAAGGAGTTGAGAAGTCGTCTGGAACTAGAACAAACCATCCGGAAAAAGATGACTATACAAATGTCATCTATTGTCAGACAAAATGAAGGTATATTGTGTACAACTACTGTTTTATTTAGTAGCTATCTATTATATGATAATTATATCTGATTAATAACTTAATATTCCTTTATCTAGAAACAAGAGAAATGAAAGAAAAGACAATTGAACATTTGACATCACTTGTGAAAACAAAGGAAGGTAAACTAATACAACAGCAATCACAAGTCCAATGTTGTCAGTATTTTTATATAATATATTAGTGATCAATTTTCTTCTTATTTTATATAAAGCTTTTGAGAAGAATATACTGTCAGTGTCTGCTGAGAGACAGAAAGAGCTAGAGACACTACAAGAAATAACAACATCATTGACTTTACAACTAAGAGAGAGAGACCAACAGATTCAGAAGTTAAAACAGAGCTTGAAAGGTAACTGGTATTAGTCACTTCTCATTATATGACATTGTTACTAGATCTAGCGTTCATACCAAAGGCTTCTAAACCAGTAACTGATCAAGAACTTGAGGAAACACAAAGAAAATCCATCCAAGAAGAGTCCATACCTGTTACTACAGGTAATAATAATGTAATATTTTTAATGATATATTATATTATGTCTTTAATTGTGACTACTAGAGTCTACACCAATATTAGAGTTAAAAGATCAATTAAAAGGCTCAGCTGATAAAAAATATGAATCCTTTCCTCCAAGTAAGTTTATATGATAATATTATATCTCTTACAGTCAATAATGTTATTATATTAATATAAACCACAAATTATTATAGTGTAAATTACTATAATTAAATTAATAACACATATAAATGAATTTCTATATTTACTATCCACTCCTTAGAGTAAGTATAATAGGATAGAGTATGATTATGATAAGATCTATGAAATGGTTATACTATAAGTGTTGTCATATTACACTATGTACATGTACATGTTTAATGTAAGTATCTCTTGTAGAGTCTCCAGTAGTACATGATATATTAAAGGACTCTGATGATGATAAAAAGGCAAAGGATGAAGAGTCAGACAAAAGAGGTATGACTTGAAGAATGATATATTAGTTTATTAAAATTATAATATAAAATACACATACACTACAAGTATTGTCATTATAATGTAACTCTATTGACTTCAATAACAACTAAAATGGGCTAACTCTACATATTTTGTTACGGACAAATAGTAATTGTGACCTTATTATCTAAAATTGTTTTTCAAGTTTTATTCATATTGGCTATATGGTGTATTTCCTTCTCAGACCCTCTTACACAATGTCCTTTTAGATAACTACAATGGTTTTGGATATAGCAGATCAAATGTTGTGGTTTTGAGGATTATGAATATAATTAAAAATTGATTATCACACCAAAAATTAGTCTTGTCCATATAGACTGCCATGCTCTTGAGTAAAAAGAAGTCTGGTACATTTGATTCAAATTCTTGGTCCTATCATTATCAGTGTGACATCAGTGATCATATGATTTTATGGAAAACACATCATTGCTCTAATGTAATGTCTCTCAGGAATGGCTAATGTAGCAAACTTGTTTGTGTATTTCTTGAAGCTCTTGTTCTAATAATAGATAGTTATAATTATGTTATGACCTGTAGTTGATTGTTGCTTGGTTTTAATGTTATCATTTTATATACAGACTTTATAATTGTAACAATATATCATCACAAATAGTAGTTTTTATTCTTAGAATTATCATGGTTTTCTATTACTGACTTCTGTTCTTACAAACTTCACGTGTCATGTGACCATCAGCTACTTGTCATGTGACCATTAATATATGATCAGATGAAGTTGACATGTCGCGCTAATGACTAAGCTAGACAAGGAATTTGAAGCAATGCAACAGACTAACTTTGTGCTTGGTAGTCTAGGGATGAAAAAACTCAATATATCCTGTATGAACAGTTTCCATAGCAACATAATATTAGACACAAGTGCAAGTGTGACAGTTAGTTCAACAAAATGGAGACTTGTTTTGTTCAAGTAGAGAAATGTCTTCCATGTTAAATTCAGATTCTTCAAGTACTTAGAATATAAATGTAAAATGTTATAATAAAGTACAAACATGTTTACATTAATCCATGGTAAGATAAATCCTTGTATCAAACTCCAAGACTCCATTAAACATGAGCTAGCTTTTATATTTTATCATTGACTCACATGCAACATTACAAGAAAGGATAAACAAGCCATATTCAAGCAGAAATTGTCTAAAGAGCATATCCTGTATTAGATTAAAGCAGTATAGCCACACTCAACTACAAAAACAATGGGGTTTGTCAGGAACAAGCTTATTAAACTAAGACAATTCCTCTCTAGGCCTCAAATATAACAGGAAACTCTGCCCCTCTAACTCGTTGCCATAGTAACTATATTCAGTAAACAGTAATGGCTTCCTTTCTTCTTCAGTGTGTTGTCTGTGTATTGTAATGTGTTATAGTATATATTACTATGTGTGTACTATACTATATACTAACTCTGTTTTTAACAGGAGACACTGGAAGTATTCGGTGGAATGATTTTGACAATAGTGTATCGCTCACTAGACCAAGTGTAGTACAGAGTGAAGATGTTATAAGTAAATTAATAAAAGAACAACAAAAAGGAAAAGAATGGAGTATCAGTCTCTACTCATCATCTCCTGAAAGTACTGCAGTTATTATAAACAATCTTAACAAGTGTACAGTGAAGAGACTTTACATACAGAACACTTCATTGGACAGTAAGTGTGTATCGATATTATCTGAGATACTAAAAACTAATAAAACTATAAAGATACTAGAGCTGTTCTCCTCTTCACTTACTGGTGGTATCGATCAAGTCAGTGATAGTCTCTTTAATAATGAAACACTTGAAGAGTTATGGTTGTCTAATGTTACTGGTATCACAGATGAAGATATGACTCACTTTTCTACTATGTTAGCAAGTAATACAACTTTAAAAGAACTACGTCTTTCCAACTGTGACATCACCGATGATGGAGTCCGATATATCTGTGAAGGACTTACTAAAAACCAAACATTGACCACGTTGAACCTCAGTCGTAATCCTCAGATTACTTCAGTTAGTACCAGTACAATAGCAGATCTAATACAAACAACTACATCACTGATAATCGTATATCTCCACAATACTTCACTGAACAATGATGATATCAAGACAATATGTACATCGCTTGCAAAAAATACTACAATAAGAAAGCTACAGTTCTCTAAAGAACATTACGAGTATTGTATGAAGTTAGACAGTTATCAAGTTATTAAAGACAGACTTAAGGTCTGGTAATAGTGTAACGAGTGTATTACAACAAACCTTGTCTGTATGTTATGTAATGCATTTATATTATTTTAGTTGTCAATTAAGACCTTACCTTTGTTTATTGTCTGACAGAAGTGTTAATTAGTGTTAATCAGTGCTTTTCATACTTGGTTTGTATCTTTTGTTTTCTGGTTGCCTTACACTTGTTTATTGTTCTTTGTTCTGTACACTCTATTTAAGTTCTCTGTGTTTTCAAAGTTATGTGTGTTCTACTATTGTGCTTGTTGTTATAACAAGAGACAGTCTACTAAACTTAGCTCTCAAGTGGGTTACAATTGGTCAGTGGGCAGGATCATTTCTAGATGCAACAAGAGTCCAAGAAAAGACACAAGATGAGTAAACCCCCTGTTCTTCCTGAAATCTATAACAGAGAAAAAAGCTGGGACGAATGGATAGACCATTTCAACAGCGTCGCAAGTGTGTGTGAGTGGGATAATGAAGCCAAACTCAAGTGGTTGCGTGTACAATACGATTGACATGTAGAGCTGGGACAGTGTTCGGGAGACTGCCTGAAGTTACGCGTAATAACTTCCAGGAGGCTTTGCGGAAACGATTCGAGCCAGAGAGTAAGAAGGAGCTTTATATGGCAGAGCTGCAGACTCGAATGAAGAGAAGAAATGAGGATTGGAGTTTGTTTGGGGATGATCTCAAACAGCTGGCAGACAAAGCCTATCCCGAACTAGCAGAAGAAGCTAGAGAACGTTTTGCTTTGAACCAGTACCTGGCTCAATTAAGCCATCCTCAAGTTGCATTTAGCTGGTAGCTGCTAATGCTTCGCTTGCCAAGTTATAGCAGTTCAAAAACAATCCCAGGTAAACACACACACACACACACACACACTGACAGACTATAGTACCCTAGCTATGCGCCCACGCACAGCGAGGTTAAATATACGTCAGAGAGTAACTTAAGGATCGTATTTGTATCCCATTTTTGACCGACTAAGAAGTCAGCATGCCATATCTTTTATTCAGAAGAAATGGAAGACTACAATTTAACTATAATACTGAGATCAGTTTAGTTGAATAATGAAAATTGTCAACTGTTATAATACATATATATTTCTGAAGTAGAGACGCTTGCTCACTCACAAAGAAAATGGTAAGATAATATTAATTGATAACTCCATTAGGCCTATGCTTAGTCTCGTTCCCAGACCAACTCGCAAGCTACTTTAGCTTGTGAGTAAGTCTTAGGACGAGACTAGCCTATGCTCTACACTGATATGTAGATAATTTACTTATCTCTATAGAAAGGGTTGGATACTTTATATATTGAGAATAATAGAACTTTAACTGGATACAGTATATTGGATGTGAGATCACTAGATGTGGAGATCGTGGAATACTATATGAAGTAAGTTGAAATGGTTGAAGGCAATTATCATCATCTTTTCTCTCTCTTATTAGCTAGACTAGGTACAAAAGTCACCAGTTATAATAGATGTTGCACAATCACACACATCAACTGATCCTAATAATTATATTAAATATTAATGTGTTAAAACTATAGTTTTAGATTTATCTGTAATATATATAATTCTATAATATATAATTCTATATATTATAATTCTATATATTATATATATTGTCTTGTGTTAATAGATCATTTTCCACTTTTAATTGTCTTAGTGAGCAAACTTTATAAAGAAATATTGTTACTTCCATTCTAATGTTCTCACAACACGACAAGACAAAACAGTAATGCTGTATGAAGTTTATACCAGATTCATTTACATTATACACTTGCATAGGTTTAGTGTGGAGATTGAGACAAGCATTGATCAATCCAAGTTTTGCAAAAAAATTATAATTTCCCGCTTCATATAGTAAATGGTGTTGCTATTTTCTACAAGCAATTGGATACTACTCATGTTTGCAATTAAATATTTTCCAATTTAACATTAATCAAACAAATGCTGCTAAAGGTGACAAGTTAAGTGCTATTGGCATTCACTGGTTATAGGTACAATTTCTTTATTTTCATAATTGGCGAGTCCTTGATAAAATTAGTTCTCATTGTGTTATAATTATGTGCTATCAGATGTAACTGTGATACAATCATTATCATTAACTTTCTCTTTATGCATTGGATGCACAGATATTATATCGCACATTGTCAATCCAGTCAAACTGATTGTTAATGTACAGGAAATGTTAGTATCCAAAGAATTGTTGTGCCTTGACCAATTGGGAGGAGAATTACCATTCCAGGTTAGACTTAGGTAAGGAAAAATATGGTGGACCATTCACAGAGGAGCAAGTAGAGAATGTCAAGTTATTTATACAATTGACATCATTATTGATCTACATTGTTAGTCTCATTTGTGCAGAGGATATTAAATGGACTAGTTACTATAAATCATATGAAGAATTGTCTTTTGTTGATTGTTTTACCTTCAAAAATCTTTTACATGCCTTTTTACCTTTACTTTTAATTCAATTCTATCAGTTGATTATACAACTTTTTTTCACATTTTCACAAAATACATTTTAAGTATACTTAAAGAATTGGAGTTGGACTGGTATTCTCATTATTTACATCATTATTTTCTTTGATAATTCTTGCTTGCTAAGACCACTTTAATATTGATACAATCTCATACTAATGTGTTATTTTATCTCAAGTTTTTTATGGAATAGCATTTGCTTTGATTTCTCATCATCCTTAACATTCACAATAACTCAGTCTCCACATAAAATAAGAGAATTAATAGCTATAGTATGCAGCATAAGTGTCAATTTTACTATTACAACTAACACCAAATATTTATTTGTACACCAAAGTTTGTATTATTTTATAACAATAAGTGTGCTGTTTTTATTATATTTATAGTCTTTCTGATATTAACTAAACATTACAAATCACATATGAGAGAAAAGGAAGTCAATGTACTTTTAATAGCAAAAGAATATTATGAAAGATATATGGACCAGAAATACAGTATAGTAATGAGATGGGACAATCACTTGAGTGTACTGACATTTCTAGGTCTATTGTATGTATAACTCTTCCAAAACTTTAGACTTTTGATATGTTTATGTAAACAGGATGTTTGTACAAAACATTTATGTGTTTATTATGTTCTTGGATTAGTAGTATATCAGTGAATATACAGCCTTTTTTTTAAAAAATAAAATCATTGATATGGATTTTTATCAGCTTAGTTTTGTCTAAGTTACAGTGAAGTACAGGAGAAAAATGAGACTCTCAGTAGAGTATATTTACTAACATAATTTTGTTGTATTCCCTGTATTTGTGTATTTATAACAGTAGCTCTGACTACCAGGTAGTCATAACAGTATAAATAATGTCACATTGCTTTTATGATGACATACTGATCTTTGTTAATACAGAAAGTCCTAACTTATATAAAATATTAAAACAATAATATGAAATATCAATAATTATAGTTACGTAAGAAATAAATTTATAAAAATAAAGTATTATACATCACAATATTCTAGTATTGACAAATTCAAGGTTTAATGATTAATTCTCAGTTTAAAATCTTTAAAGAGCATTTGCATTGTGTGTATATATTATACACATGTATAGTCTTCATTATCCTGTATTCTTTTAGATAAATTTTGATTGAATTGGCACTAATTCTAATTATGTACATTGACAGATCATATACAGTATAATGTATTTGACATAAAAATGACAAGATTTTTGATCAATTCTCGATCAGCATTGCTAATTATTCTCTGGGATATCTCTATGTTTGCTCATTTAAGTTTCATTAGAAGTTTTGCAAACTATCTATCTTTTTTCATATATTGTGTCAATATTATTATATTCAAAGGATAATGCCATAATACATTTATATATATGTATATAGTATGACAATTGGGAGAAGACAAAACAAATTTAATAATGACTAGGAATATTATCGTATGACAGTAAACACATCTTATATTACAAAAATAAGATAAGATTGCTTTTCTTTCACTTTCCTTATTTGTCAAATCATAGCAAAAACAAAATCCGTAAACATAATTGCACTAATATTAATACATCTTTAGATATTAGTAGTGTTGTGTATAGCTCCAATACTTTCTTAATGCTTATACTGAAAGCAAGACCACATTTCTTGGAGTCTATCTAATCGTTCATTGTTGTAGTTTTAGATATATTAACTGAAAAAACGACAAGATTTTTGATCAATTCTCGATCAGCATTGCTAATTATTCTCTGGGATATCTCTATGTTTGCTCATTTAAGTTTCATTAGAAGTTTTGCAAACTATCTATCATTTTTCATATATTGTGTCAATTTTATTATATTCAAAGGATAATGCCATAATACATTTATATATATGTATATAGTATGACAATTTAGAGAAGACAAAACAAATGTTAATAATGACTATGAATATTATCGTATGACAGTAAACACATCTTATATTACAAAAATAAGATAAGATTGCTTTTCTTTCACTTTCCTTATTTGTCAAATCATAGCAAAAACAAAATCTGTAAACATAATTGCACTAATATTAATACATCGTTAGATATTAGTAGTGTTGTGTATAGCTCCAATACTTTCTTAATGCTTATACTGAAAGCAATCGTTCATTGTTGTTGAAAAAATGACAAGATTTTTGATCAATTCTCGATCAGCATTGCTAATTATTCTCTGGGATATCTCTATGTTTGCTCATTTAAGTTTCATTAGAAGTTTTGCAGCTACCACGTATGCTGAAGTTAATAACCGTGCTCACCAAATTGTCTTTGATATTGGATATTGTCTTATTTTCTTCTTATTTCCCTTACTTGGTTTACTTGCTGATATAAAAGTAGGTAGGTATACATCTATCATTACTGGTGTATATCTGTCATTTTTATCATGGATAATTGCTGGATTGGCTTTTATCATAAAGACTTCATCACATTATAATGTCCTGTTACATATAACAAGTGGTGTTGGCTATTTTCTACAAGTGATTGGATACTCATGTGTACGATCAAATATTGTCCAATTTAACATTGATCAAGCAATTGGTGCTTCAGGTGATGAACTAAGTGCTATTATATATTGGCATTCACTAAGTTTACCCGTAATTTTTTTTATAGACATAATTGTGCAATGCTTGATAAATCAGTTTATCATTGTGTCATATGTGGTATCAGGTGTGGCTGTCTCTATAGTCATTATCACTAACTTTTACTTTAAACACTGGCTGGATACTACATCTCACATTGTTAATCCTGTCAAATTGATTGCTAAAGTACTCAATTATGCTAGGAAAAACAAGTATCCCAGGAATCGTAGTGCCTTAACCTATTGGGAGGAGAATTATCCTTCCAGGTTAGACCTAGGTAAGGAAAAATATGGTGGACCATTCACAGAGGAGCAGGTAGAGAATGTCAAGGTAGTTATGCGATTGACACCATTATTTATCTGCATTGTTGGTCTCGTTTGTGCTGAGAATATTAAAATGACTAGTTATTATAAATCAAATGAAGAGTTGTCTTTTTTTGATTGCATTATGTTCAAAAATGCTTTACATGCTTTAGTAGCTTCACTTTTAATTCTTTTCTATCAGTTTATTATACATCCTTGTTGTCACAGTTACATTCCAAGAATGCTTAAAAGAATTGGAGTTGGACTGGTATTCTCATTATTTACAACAATATATTATGTCATAATGCTTGCTTGCAAGGACCATTTTCATTTTGACACAACCTCATACAAGTTTACTGTTGTTTCTCAAGTTTTGTATGGAATATCATATGCTTTAATTTTGCCAACATCCTTAGAGTTCACAATAGCTCAGTCTCCACATGAAATGAGAGGTTTGTTAGTTGGACTATGGTATGCAGCACGTGGTGTTGGTTATACTTTTACTATAAACAGCAAATACCTATTTATGTGTGAAAAAGAGATAACATGTCAAAGTGTTTACTATTATATAGTTAAGAGTGTACTTGTTCTTATTATTCTTATAGTGTTCATAATATTAGCTAAATGTTACAAGTTACGTGTGAGAGAAAATGAAATCAATGTACATTTAATAGCTGAAGAACATTATGAGAGATATATGGATCAGAGTGTAGAGTATAATAATGTGATGGGATACTCACTTGAGAGTACTAACTGATATATTTCTATATCTATTCATATATGTATGTATATAGCTATATATTTTGCATATATAACTCTTCTACAATTTTAGACTTTAGTTTTGTTTATATAAACAGGATGTTTGAACAAACAAGCATGATGTTTATAATGTTGTTGTATTAACATCTTTAGACTGTTTGTATTATTAGTTAATATTTACTTTGGTTTTTTCAAAATAAAATCTTGTCATAGATTGCCTATCATCATACATTGATCTAAGTTGCATTAGAAATAAGCAAGCTTGTACATAATTTAATAATAATCCTTTAAGTTTTAACATAATAGTAATAATATTAATGATGACAGATAGAAAAAATAAAAATAAAAATATTATAATATCTGTCAGTCCAATCACTGCTAATACAGTACCTGCTATCATAACTTTAAGTTGACTTGTTAGTGTTTCAGCTAATAGAACCAACACTGGATAAAGAAAAAGTGTTACTATTTCTACAATTAGTAAAGCATAAAAACATACTTAACAGGCTGATTACTTAATATTAGTGTCAGCATATTAATCAAACCTACAAAAGCAAGGTATAGTCCTAGAGAGTGTAGTAGAGATGAACACAGTAATAATAAAAGGGCTCCTTTGTAAGGAATACAACAAGTGGTACAATATTTTTCACATATCTTGTTAAGATGATTCTATAATAGCCATTGTAAGTAACTTATGTATCAGAGATGGAGTATTATGCTTAACATGATTATAGCTTTTTAGAAAAGAGTTTTGGAAATACATGATGCTTTCACAGTAAATGAAACTAAGAAATAGCTGTAAATAAAATTAGTACGTACAAGACACTCAGAAAAAAACAACTATTATTATAAGCATTTGAGCAGTGTCATATCTTGTAACAACTCTTCAGTCTTAAAATGTAGCAATAATCAAGCCTCTAAAGTAACAGATATACTATTAAATAATCTTAGGACAATTTACAATTCAGTTTTGCAGTTTGTCAAAACTAATACACCAATCAATGAAAGTGTTTAAGATGTCTAAAACTGTTTTATCTTATGATAAAGTTTTATCCATTTAAATAAATACAAGAAAACCCAATTAGAAAGATAATTAAACAGCATGTGGGATGATGTGACTGAATTCAATAGTGTCACAGATAATCACATTTAGTATATTATTTTGTACAAAAGTAAGAAATCAGTAACACTCATTTTAAAATGCACACAGTAAAGCCAGTGATATTCATTGGTTGATATGTGTGCTCAGTGGTGTAGCTGAGCCCTATTTGATAGTGGGGTCTTAATAATAATGATCATGTTAATTAACTATTTTTAATAATTTCTAGTTATTGTAAAGGGTGTGTCCAATTGGTTTTATTAACTATTAACAGTATTAAGACAGTCTGATAGTTTTGTTTTTGTCGATTCCTTGGAATTCTTGAATAGTCTCTTCAATAAAGGTTGGAACAGAACAGAGGTCTCTCTCCAGTGATAGCAAGGAAATATCAGCAAGTCTATTGTTGGACATTGGACTTCTCAAATCTCAAATGAATTTTGATCCTACCTAATGTTCAAAAACTCCTTTCACACTGGGCCGTACTCACCACCAATGTCAAGACAACATGCATGAGCTTGTTGATGGTAGGAAAACCAGCTTGCAATGGCAAAAAAATGAGTGTATGTGTCAAACAGAGTTTCAGAGTCTTGTCTTTGAGAACCGGTTTAGGTAATAAGCATTCATTGGGAAGCTGCTCAGTACAAATGTTATACAATGAAGTCAGCAAAGAAAGAAGAGATGAGTTTAGGAAGTTAGGTGACAACGGATTACAAGCATCAACAGATCTCATAAGGTCAAGATTGCAGTTGGAAAATCTGTGTTCAAGTTCAGAAAGTGCATGATCTAGAACAGGGAAGTATATATCGATTTTAATACAATCGCTACATGAAAGTGAATCTCGATGACCAACTGACTCAAGTAAGACTGAATCTTGGATTCTCCTGGATGGCCTCTTTCTTTTACGGGTGTCCTTAAAGAATTCGTCAATGCCATGTAAGTCAGCAACTGATTTTATATATGTGTAAGTTTGCTCCCATGATTCGTTAGTTCTCAATTCTTGTAGAGTTTCCTTAGTTGAAAGAACTAAACTTGTAGCAGATGCAAAATCAAGGCTTTTACTTTGTAGCTGATCAGACAAAGACTTGGTTATAGAGAAAATAAGCTGAAATATTATCAAAGAAGCTAGAAACTTGAAGGAATGAACTTGATGGAGAAGGCCTATAGCTTCAACAGCTTTGGACTTGTCATACTCATATTTTACTAGTTACTACATGTAGTTTCCAAAAGCCACCCCTTACTAATGTATTGAATAGCCACCCCAATAGTTATTGTATAAACATTAAACAATAATATAATTATTATTTACAATGAATATAATTATAAAACAAAAATGATGGTAGGGCCTTGGCCCCTCAGGCCCTACCTCAGCTACACCACTGTGTGTGCTGGCAGTTACTTAGTCTAGTGAGAAAGCCCCTCTTGCTTTAAGATAATCTAATGGATGAGGAAGGTCAGAAAGGAACTAGGCTTACACCCTCATTGGAATGCATGGAATGTGGGGCAATATCGCAATGTCTATATCATTGGTTATAAACTGTTATTATTGCTTTAGATTGATTTGCAGATTGTTTTCACATATCAATTATCTCTCACCTGGTCTAAATAATCACAATGTATATAGACCAGGAAGTAGAGTATAATAATGACATGGGACAATAATTCACTTGAGTGTACTAAGTGATAAATTTCTATGTATATTGTATGTATAACTCTTCCAAATTTTTACTCTTTTCTTATGTTGATGTTTGAACAAAAGATTATGTTTTTATAATTCTCTTGCATTAGTATATCACTTATACCACTGAATATATAACCTTTTTTTTTCAAAATAAAGTCACTGTCATGGCATGGGTTCTTTTATCATCTTAGATTGGTCTAAGTTATAGGCAAGTACAGGAGATAATTGGGACTATCAAAACATTACATTATTTGATGTTTTTTTTGTATTTCTCTGTATTTGTGTATTTATAACAGTAGCTCTAACTGCCAGGTGCTCATAACAATATAAATTATGTCACATTCCTTTTTGATGACATAGCAATCTTTGTCGACACAGAAAGTTCTAACTTATATAAAATTTTAAAACAATAATATGAAATATCAATAATAGTTATGTACAAATTAAATTATAAAAAAGTATTATATATTACAATATTCTAGTGTTCATAAATTCAAGGTTTAATGATTAATTATATTGTGTATATAGTATATATATATATATATATAGTTTAATTATGCCATATTCTTTTTGATAATTATATACAATATTATGTATTTGGCATAATAGATATGATGTGCTAAAGCATACATTATAGCAATCTTGCAACACCTTTTTGTATAATTTTCAATGTATCACATTCAGATGATGGTACTACCATATATAGTATGATAAATTGAGAGAAGGTAAAACATTGCCACAGGATAATGAAACACGTCTTATCTTACAGACATAAGGTTTCACTTTCCTTGCTTATCAAAAACATAACAAAAGCATAGTCTTTTAACATAATTGCACTAATATGAATATGTGTTTGCATATTGGTAGTGCTGTGTATAGCTTTAATACCTTTTTAATGCACATACTGAAAGCAAAACCACATGCTTTTGAATCTATCTTTTAATTCATTGTTGTAGTGCTAGATGTATTAACTGAGATAATGTGAAGACTTTTGGTCAATTCTCAATCAGCACTGCTAATTATTCTCTGGGATTTCTCTATAATTGCTCATTTAAGTTTCATTAGAAGTTTTGCAGCAACCGCATATGCTGAAGATAATAATGATGTTCATCACATTGCCTTTGATACTGGATATTGTCTTTCCTTCTTTCTATATCCTTTGCTTGGTCTGCTTGCTGATATAAAAGTAGGTAGGTATACATCTATCATTAGTGGTGTGTATATGTCATTTTTATCATGGATAATTGGTGGATTGGCTTTTATCATAAAGACTTCATCACATTATAATGTGCTGTCTGATATAACAAGTGGTGTTGGATATTTTCTACAAGTGATGGGATACTCATGTGTACGATCAAATATTGTCCAATTTAACATTGATCAAGCAATTGGTGCTTCAGGTGATGAACTAAGTGCTATTATATATTGGCACTCACTGAGTTTCCCCGTAATGTTTTTCATAGACATAATTGTGCAATGCTTGATAAATCAGTTTATCATTGTGTCATATGTGTTATCAGGTGTGGTTGTCTCTACAGTCATTATCACTAACTTTCTCTTTAAACACTGGCTGGATACTACATCTCACATTGTTAACCCAGTCAAATTGATTGCTGAAGTTTTCAACTATGCTAGGAAAAACAAGTATCCCAGGAATCGTAGTGCCTTAACCTATTGGGAGGAGAATTATCCTTCCAGGTTAGACCTAGGTAAGGAAAAATATGGTGGACCATTCACAGAGGAGCAGGTAGAGAATGTCAAGGTAGTTATGCGATTGACACCATTATTTATCTGCATTGTTGGTCTCGTTTGTGCTGGTAATATTAAATGGATTAGTTTCTATAAATCAAAGGAAAAGGTATCTTTTTTTGATTGCTTTATTTCCAAAAATGCTTTATATGGTTTAGTAGCTTCACTTTTAATTCTCTTCTATCAGTTTATTATACATCCTTGTTGTCACAAATACATTCCAAGAATGCTTAAAAGAATTGGAGTTGGACTGGTATTTTCATTATTTACAACAATATATTATGTCATAATGCTTGCTTGCAAGGACCATTTTCATTTTGACACAACCTCATACAAGTTTACTGTTGTTTCTCAAGTTTTGTATGGAATATCATATGCTTTAATTTTCCTGACATCCTTAGAGTTCACAATAGCTCAGTCTCCACATGAAATGAGAGGTTTATTAGTTGGACTATGGTATGCAGCATTTGGTGTTGGTTATGTTTTTACTATAAACAGTAAATACCTATTTATGTGTGAAAAAGAGATAACATGCCAAAGTGTTCACTATTATATAGTTAATAGTGTACTTGTTCTTATTATTCTTATAGTGTTCATAATATTAGCTAAATGTTACAAGTTACGTGTGAGAGAAAATGAAATCAATGTACATTTAATAGCTGAAGAACATTATGAGAGATATATGGATCAGAGTGTAGAGTATAATAATGTGATGGGATACTCACTTGAGAGTACTAACTGATATATTTCTATATCTATTCATATATGTATGTATATAGCTATATATATTGTATATATAACTCTTTTAAATTTTAGACTTTAGTTTTGTTTATATAAACAGGATGTTTGAACAAACCAGCATGATGTTTATAATGTTCTTGTATTAACATCTTTAGACTCTTTGTATTATTAGTGAATATATTACTTTGGTTTTTTTTAAAATAAAATCTTGTCATAGATTCCCTATCATCTTACATTGATCTAAGTTGCATTAGAAATAAGCAAGCATGTACATAATTTAATAATATTCCTTTAAGTTTTAACATAATAGTAATAATATTAATGATGACAGATATAAAAATAAAAATATTATAATATCTGTCAGTCCAATCACTGCTAATACAGTACCTGCTATCATAACTTTAAGTTGACTTGTTAGAGTTTCAGCTAATAGAACCAACACTGGATAAAAAGTGTTACTATTTCTACAATTAGTAAAACTATAAAAACATACTTAACAGGCTGATTCCTTAATATTAGTGTCAGCAAATTAATCAAACCTACAAAAGCAAGGTGTAGTACTAGAGAGTGTAGTAGAGATGACCACAGTAATAATAAAAGGGCTCCTTTGTAAGGAATACAACAAGTGGTACAATATTTTTCACATATCTTGTTAAGATGATTCTATAATGGTCATTGTAAGTAACTTATGTCAGAGATAGAGTATTATGCTTAACATGATTATAGCTTCTCAGAAAAGAGTTTTGAAAATACACGATGCTTTCACAGTAAATGAAACTAAGAAACAGCAGTAAATGAAATTAGTACGTACAAGACACTCGGAAAAAAAAAAAAACAACTATTATTATAAGCATTTGAGCAGTGCCATATCTTGTAACAACTCTTCAGTCTTAAAATGTAGCAATAATCAAGCCTCTAAAGTAACAGATATACTATAAAATAATCTTAGGACAATTTGCAATTTACATAATTATAATCTAGTTCTTAATCTGCTGATGTAGCAAGTAGGTGTGGTTGCTTGCAAAGACTGCTCAGTTTGCAGTTTGTCATAACTATAATACACCAATCAATGAAAGTGTTTAAGATGTTTAAAACTGTTTTATCTTATGTTAAAGTTTTATCCATTTAAATAAATACAAGAAAACCCAATTAGAAAGATAATTAAACTGCATATGGGATGATGTGACTGAATTCAATAGTATCACAGATAATCACATTTAGTATATTATTTTGTACAAAAGTAAGAAATCAGTAACACTCATTTCAAAATGCACACAGTAAAGCCAGTGATATTCATTGGCTGATATGTGTCCTGGCAGTTACTTAGTCTAGTGAGATAACCCCTCTTGCTTTTTGATAATCTAATGGACGAGGAAGGTCTAGAAAGGAACTAGGCTTACAGCCTCATTGGAATGCATGGAATGTGGGGCAATATCGCAATGTCTATATCATTGGTTAAAAACTGTTATTATTGCTTTAGATTGATTTGCAGATTGTTTTCACATATCAATTATCTCTCACCTGGTCTAAATAATCACAATGTATATAGACCAGGAAGTAGAGTAGAATAATGAGATGGGACAATAATTCACTTGAGTGTACTAAGTGATAAATTTCTACGTATATTGTATGTATAACTCTTCCAAATTTTTACTCTTTTCTTATGTTGATGTTTGAACAAAAGATTATGTTTTTATAATTCTCTTGCATTAGTATATCACTTATATCACTGAATATATAACCTTTTTTTTCAAAATAAAGTCACTGTCATGGCATGGGTTCTTTTATCATCTTAGATTGGTCTAAGTTATAGGCAAGTACAGGAGATAATTGGGACTATCAATATTATTGCATTATTTGATGTTTTTTTGTATTTCTCTGTATTTGTGTATTTATAACAGTAGCTCTAACTGCCAGGTGCTCATAACAATATAAATTATGTCACATTCCTTTTTGATGACATAGCAATCTTTGTCGACACAGAAAGTTCTAACTTATATAAAATTTTAAAACAATAATATGAAATATCAATAATAGTTATGTACAAATTAAAATATAAAAAAATTTATATATTACAATATTCTAGTGTTCATAAATTCAAGGTTTAATGATTAATTATATTGTGTATATAGTATATATATATATAGTTTAATTATCCCGTATTCTTTTTGATAAATTTTGATTAAAATAGACTAATTCTAATGGTTGTACATTGACAGATTATATACAATATTATGTATTTGGCATAATGGATATGATGAGCTAATGCATACATTATAGCAATCTTGCAACACCTTTTTGAATAATTTTCAATGTATCACATTCAGATGATGGTACTACCATATATAGTATGATAAATTGAGAGAAGGTAAAACATTGCCACAAGATAATGAAAACGTCTTATTTTACAGACATAAGGTTTCACTTTCCTTGCTTATCAAAAACATAACAAAAGCATAATCTTTTAACATAATTGCACTAATATGAATATGTGTTTGCATATTGATAGTGTTGTGTATAGCTTTAATACCTTTTTAATGCACATACTGAAAGCAAAACCACATGCTTTTGAATCTATCTTTTAATTCATTGTTGTAGTGCTAGATGTATTAACTGAGATAATGTCAAGACTTTTGGTCAATTCTCAATCAGCACTGCTAATTATTCTCTGGCATTTCTCTATAATTGCTCATTTAAGTTTCATTAGAAGTTTTGCAGCAACCACATATGCTGAAGATAATAATGATGTTCATTACATTGCCTTTGATACTGGATATTGTCTTTCCTTCTTTCTAAATCCTTTGCTTGGTCTACTTGCTGATATAAAAGTAGGTAGGTATACATCTATCATTACTGGTGTGTATATGTCATTTTTATCATGGATAATTGGTGGATTGGCTTTTATCATAAAGACTTCATCACATTATAATGTGCTGTCTGATATAACAAGTGGTGTTGGATATTTTCTACAAGTGATGGGATACTCATGTGTACGATCAAATATTGTCCAATTTAACATTGATCAAGCAATTGGTGCTTCAGGTGATGAACTAAGTGCTATTATATATTGGCACTCACTGAGTTTCCCCGTAATGTTTTTCATAGACATAATTGTGCAATGCTTGATAAATCAGTTTATCATTGTGTCATATGTGTTATCAGGTGTGGCTGTCTCTACAGTCATTATCACTAACTTTCTCTTTAAACAATGGCTGGATACTACATCTCACATTGTTAACCCAGTCAAATTGATTGCTGAAGTTTTCAACTATGCTAGGAAAAACAAGCATCCCAGGAATCGTAGTGCCTTAACCTATTGGGAGGAGAATTACCCTTCCAGGTTAGACCTAGGTAAGGAAAAATATGGTGGACCATTCACAGAGGAGCAGGTAGAGAATGTCAAGGTAGTTATGCGATTGACACCATTATTTATCTGCATTGTTGGTCTCGTTTGTGCTGGTAATATTAAATGGATTAGTTTCTATAAATCAAAGGAAAAGGTATCTTTTTTTGATTGCTTTATTTCCAAAAATGCTTTATATGGTTTAGTAGCTTCACTTTTAATTCTCTTCTATCAGTTTATTATACATCCTTGTTGTCACAAATACATTCCAAGAATGCTTAAAAGAATTGGAGTTGGACTGGTATTCTCATTATTTACAACAATATATTATGTCATAATGCTTGCTTGCAAAGACCATTTTCATTTTGACATAACCTCATACAAGTTTACTGTTGTTTCTCAAGTTTTGTATGGAATATCATTTGCTTTAATTTTGCCAACATCCTTAGAATTCACAATAGCTCAGTCTCCACATGAAATGAGAGGTTTATTAGTTGGACTATGGTATGCAGCATTTGGTGTTGGTTATGTTTTTACTATAAACAGCAAATACCTATTTATGTGTGAAAATGAGATAACATGCCAAAGTGTTTACTATTATATAGTTAAGAGTGTACTTGTTCTTATTATTCTTATAGTGTTCATAATATTAGCTAAATGTTACAAGTTACGTGTGAGAGAAAATGAAATCAATGTCCATTTAATAGCTGAAGAACATTATGAGAGATATATGGATCAGAGTGTAGAGTATAATAATGTGATGGGATACTCACTTGAGAGTACTAACTGATATATTTCTATATCTATTCATATATGTATGTATATAGCTATATATTTTGCATATATAACTCTTCTACAATTTTAGACTTTAGTTTTGTTTATATAAACAGGATGTTTCAACAAACAAGCATGATGTTTATAATGTTCTTGTATTAACATCTTTAGACTCTTTGTATTATTAGTTAATATATTACTTTGGTTTTTTCAAAATAAAATCTTTATCATAGATGCCCTATCATCTTACATTGATCTAAATTGCATTAGAAATAAGTAAGCTTGTACATAATTTAATAATATTCCTTTAAGTTTTAACATAATAGTAATAATATTAATGATGACAGATATAAAAATAAAAATAAAAATATTATAATATCTGTCAGTCCAATCACTGCTAATACAGTACCTGCTATCATAACTTTAAGTTGACTTGTTAGTGTTTCAGCTAATAGAACCAACACTGGATAAAAAGTGTTACTATTTCTACAATTAGTAAAACTATAAAAACATACTTAACAGGCTGATTCCTTAATATTAGTGTCAGCAAATTAATCAAACCTACAAAAGCAAGGTGTAGTACTAGAGAGTGTAGTAGAGATGACCACAGTAATAATAAAAGGGCTCCTTTGTAAGGAATACAACAAGTGGTACAATATTTTTCACATATCTTGTTAAGATGATTCTATAATGGTCATTGTAAGTAACTTATGTCAGAGATAGAGTATTATGCTTAACATGATTATAGCTTCTCAGAAAAGAGTTTTAAAAATACACGATGCTTTCACAGTAAATGAAACTAAGAAATAGTAGTAAATGAAATTAGTACGTACAAGACACTCGGAAAAAAAAACAACAACTATTATTATAAGCATTTGAGCAGTGCCACATCTTGTAACAACTCTTCAGTCTTAAAATGTAGCAATAATCAAGCCTCTAAAGTAACAGATATACTATAAAATAATCTTAGGACAATTTGCAATTTACATAATTATAATCTAGTTCTTAATCTGCTGATGTAGCAAGTAGGTGTGGTTGCTTGCAAAGACTGCTCAGTTTTGCAGTTTGTCATAACTATAATACACCAATCAATGAAAGTGTTTAAGATGTCTAAAACTGTTTTATCTTATGTTAAAGTTTTATCTATTTAAATAAATACAAGAAAACCCAATTAGAAAGATAATTAAACTGCATGTGGGATGATGTGACTGAATTCAATAGTATCACAGATAATCACATTTAGTATATTATTTTATACAAAAGTAAGAAATCAGTAACACTCATTTCAAAATGCACACAGTAAAGCCAGTGATATTCATTGGCTGATATGTGTCCTGGCAGTTACTTAGTCTAGTGAGATAACCCCTCTTGCTTTTTGATAATCTAATGGATGAGGAAGGTCTAGAAAGGAACTAGGCTTACACCCTCATTGGAATGCATGGAATGTGGGGCAATATCGCAATGTCTGTATCATTGGTTAAAAACTGTTATTATTGCTTTAGATTGATTTGCAGATTGTTTTCACATATCAATTATCTCTCTTGCATTAGTATATCACTTATATCACTGAATATATAACCTTTTTTTTCAAAATAAAGTCACTGTCATGACATTGGTTCTTTTATCATCTTAGATTGGTCTAAGTTATAGGCAAGTACAGGAGATAATTGGGACTATCAATATTATTGCATTATTTGACGTTTTTTTGTATTTCTCTGTATTTGTGTATTTATAACAGTAGCTCTAACTGCCAGGTGCTCATAACAATATAAATTATGTCACATTCCTTTTTGATGACATAGCAATCTTTGTCGACATAGAAATTTCTAACTTATATAAAATTTTAAAACAATAATATGAAATATCAATAATAGTTATGTACAAATTAAAATATAAAAAAAAAATTATATATTACAATATTCTAGTGTTCATAAATTCAAGGTTTAATGATTAATTATATTGTGTATATAGTATATATATATATAGTTTAATTATCCCGTATTCTTTTTGATAAATTTTGATTAAAATAGTACTAATTCTAATGGTTGTACATTGATTGATTATATACAATATTATGTATTTGGCATAATGGATATGATGTGCTAATGCATACATTATAGCAATCTTGCAACACCTTATATAAAAATAAAAATATTATAATATCTGTCAGTCCAATCACTGCTAATACAGTACCTGCTATCATAACTTTAAGTTGACTTGTTAGTGTTTCAGCTAATAGACCCAACACTGGATAAAAAGTGTTACTATTTCTACAATTAGTAAAACTATAAAAACATACTTAACAGGCTGATTCCTTAATATTAGTGTCAGCAAATTAATCAAACCTACAAAAGCAAGGTGTAGTACTAGAGAGTGTAGTAGAGATGACCACAGTAATAATAAAAGGGCTCCTTTGTAAGGAATACAACAAGTGGTACAATATTTTTCACATATCTTGTTAAGATGATTCTATAATGGTCATTGTAAGTAACTTATGTCAGAGATAGAGTATTATGCTTAACATGATTATAGCTTCTCAGAAAAGAGTTTTAAAAATACACGATGCTTTCACAGTAAATGAAACTAAGAAATAGTAGTAAATGAAATTAGTACGTACAAGACACTCGGAAAAAAAAACAACAACTATTATTATAAGCATTTGAGCAGTGCCATATCTTGTAACAACTCTTCAGTCTTAAAATGTAGCAATAATCAAGCCTCTAAAGTAACAGATATACTATAAAATAATCTTAGGACAATTTGCAATTTACATAATTATAATCTAGTTCTTAATCTGCTGATGTAGCAAGTAGGTGTGGTTGCTTGCAAAGACTGCTCAGTTTTGCAGTTTGTCATAACTATAATACACCAATCAATGAAAGTGTTTAAGATGTTTAAAACTGTTTTATCTTATGTTAAAGTTTTATCTATTTAAATAAATACAAGAAAACCCAATTAGAAAGATAATTAAACTGCATGTGGGATGATGTGACTGAATTCAATAGTATCACAGATAATCACATTTAGTATATTATTTTG